>CM076447.1:31552976-32935476 GCA_038419695.1 Scomberomorus guttatus | reverse complement strand
AAGAGCATCAGTGGAGGCTGGTGTCACTGAGCTACTGAGCTTAAGTGCATTCTCGAAGGCAGCTCTGTTTCCAGTGTGAGGAGATGCAACTCTTGGATATCTGGATACTGCTCTCAGTGTTGGACCTTTAATATCGATTTTCCTTCATTTTCAACACAGAACAATAATGAAGATGTCAGCCACATTTTGGGACCCAAATCTGCAATTGCTGTAGGCACATACACCTACTGCTTTATTTGGAGTTCAGTTTAAGTTTTGTTGGTTATTTTTCGTTATATTTCTGTAAGACATATCATAAATACAAAACACTTTGTATTTTGTATTTTTTTTGTATTTACTCTCACCCACACACATACTGCTAGGATGTGGTCATGTATTACAGACTTCTTCACCTATGAAACCACCAAATCGGTGGTAGTGAAGAGCTGGACCATTGGCATCATCAACCGTGTTGTCCAACTCCTCATTATCTCTTACTTCATTGGGTGAGTATGTTATATTTCTAATTCAAATATGTATCCGGAATCTAAATAAAACAAAAATGAGAAAACCAAATGAAACATGTATGAAAAAAACAGATTTTGCTGGTGTTGTAAAACTTGGTTGGATGGAACAATAGAAGCCAGTTACATAAATGTTTATTTTAAATACATTTTATATTGATAGACATTGATCATGTACATTTAATTGCATAGACCTTTAATTACCAAATAACTACTAATTACTAACTAAATTATGTGATGGTGATATTGACAAGATATGACAAGCTAAAGCTTAAAATATAAGATTATATAAGATTAAATATAAGATGTTAATGCACATATTTTACCATTTTTATTACTGTAAATTATTAACTGTTATTAACTTATTACATCCTTGTTAATTACTAAAATATTAAACATTGTTCATTAGTTTAATGTTCAAACATGAAAAGTTTATTAATTTATCTTTAAAAATAAAAAAATGTTCTATAATTAAATGAGTCAGATTTATACATTTTTTACAGATTAGATGTCTGAGTATATTTTTTAAAAATACAGTCTATATGAGGGTAATTCTTTTGTTATTAAATCTGATCTTTTTCAATCTTATTAATGCTCAATAAAAATATAATTTGTCAAACAATAAAGTCATGCTAGCATATGATTGTGTAGTTTAACTGGATTAAGATGCATTTCTAGTCAATCACCTAAATCATATCTGTTAGTGCAACATGAAAGCTTTTTGTTTTGTTAGTGCAAATGAATAAAGCATTTAATGATGGGTAGCATTCACTTATGGTTTTCTATTATTACATGGTTTCAATTAAATACTTATTTAATTTGTTTGTTGATAAAAAAAAATACATTTGGTGCAGTTTGGTGCAGGTTGTAGTGATTTATTACCCAGTGATTTATTACTCTGCTCCTGTTATAGTTAGTGGGTTGTTGGGATAATTTTTTTACAATGGCTCAATAGAAACTTACAGTATTGTAGCAGCACGTGGAGAACAAGGACCGCTGCTAAAATATCTCTTTCCTGGTATCTATTGGCCACTATGAACTCTGTAATTGGAGATCTGTCAGCCAGCTGGCAGCTGCCAGACACATTTGTTAAAAACTGCACAGGTCTGATATTTCAGTCTGAGCTTATTTTCACATTTTGTGTGTGTTTCAGGTGGGTGTTTGTCTACGAGAAGGCCTACCAGGTGAGAGACACAGCGATTGAATCCTCGGTGATGACCAAGGTGAAAGGTTTTGGAGTCTACAATGACAAGGTCATGGATGTTGCAGACTACGTCACTCCTACACAGGTATGGATGGATGGTTGGATGGATGGGTGACCTGCAGAAGTTATTGTGATGTGTCATATATGTGTTTTCTGCAGGGAGCTTCAGTCTTCTGCATTATCACCAAACTGATCACAACAGAGAACCAAGTCCAAGGATACTGTCCTGAGGTCAGTTACTGTCACAACCATTACTGCAACTTCCATACTACTACCATTATTAGTACTTCACCATTATTAATACTTCTAGCACCATTACAACTACTATACATCAACATTAAATCAGCTATAATCCATATTTTTATAACAGTGTATCATATGACAGTGTGCAATGTGAGTGTTGCTCGTAGTGATGAAACTACAGATAATTATCACCTGAATTATCAGCAGCTCCCCTCCTTTATATCACTGTATAACTACCTGCTCAGCAAACAAACAGTTTGTCTTACATTCTGTCTAACTTGCCCTTCACTATTACTGTTATTGCAAATAGTACTACCAGTCTGAAAAACTGTGTCATATGGACTCAACACTCATCAACACTAAACTAATGTTTCTGTCCGAGTGGTGCAGAGTATGTATGACACCTTAGAAAAACATCAGTTGTTGCTGTTCAAAATCTGCAGGACCTCCAGGAGTTACCATTCACCCTGTGATTAGCCACAACTGGCCCACACCTGCCTTTTTAACTTCAGTACATATTTCAATAAATCTGCAGTGATTGTATATATTGGTACCATTAGGTCTTTAGGCTCTCTTAAAGCTGGTTTAATTGATTTTGTAAACACAACACTGACATATTATCACAGTATAAAGTTGATATGACAAACTGTTCAGTGTTAACAAACAATTGCTTATTTACACATCCAGCAGACATAGAACAACACTCACTCTGAGTCATTTTCTGTTGGCCTGACAAATATCAATTTACTCTCCTTTTAGTTCAGGTTTGGTTTGCACCAAATCCTGAGAAAAGTCGCTACCTTTGTCTGTCTTCCATTTGGTGATGAAAATTCTCTGTGGGTATGTCACTGCGAGCGTCCTCTTTCATATTACCTCTAGTCATTTGATCCACTGGAAATAAGAAAATAATAATCCATGCAGCTTTAATGAGTGTGTGTAATTATGTTTTACACAGAGTGAGAAGAAGTATATTTGTACCCAGGACAGCTACTGCTCAAGGTTCGTTAACAAGCCAGGAGATAATGGTGAGACCTTCTGTCTGTCTCTTTCTTCTATTCTGATTTCTACTTGACAGTATTTGATAAAAACATTTTTACAATTACTACTATTATTGCTTAGGCATATAAAACTCTGTTGAATTAATACATTACAGTTATTGTTTGTTTCTGAGCCTCATATTTATTTGGGATTTTCCAGTTTGTAAATCCTTTTCTTTTCCTGCTCAGGAATTCCTACAGGGAGGTGTGTTCCTTTCAACGCCACCATCAAAATGTGTGAGATAAAAGGGTGGTGTCCTGCTGAGATTGACACCATCAAGCCGTAAGACAATACTGTGCATGTGATAGAGAGATTTTTTTTATCTGGCTTTGCTATCACTGTTGTGTACTGTGAAGAATACTGACTTGAAACATTGAGAGAGATCAGGGTTTTCCTGCAAGGTCATCTTATGCATTCATATATGCTAGTAATATCTATCCATGCAGATGGAAATTGATAGAAAGAGTCTTGCCACACCATGATAAGCAAAGAGAAAATTGTGTGCTTTGTGAGGCTTGAGAAAAATACCAAAATCAAACACAAGTATCTGTGTTTTCTTCAATGTTCCTCTCTCTCTCTCTCTCTCTCTCTCTCTCAGTACACCAATGATGGAGGTGGAGAATTTCACCATTTTCATCAAAAACAGCATCCGCTTCCCAACCTTCAACTACACCAAGTATGACAATTATAATTTTAAATATGATGATGATGACACTGATGATGAAGTCTGACATGTTGATATGAGGATATGTCTGTGTGTGCACAGAGGGAACTTCCTCCCCACCATCACTAACGATTACATCAAAACATGTAACTTTGACATGGTCAACAACACCTACTGCCCCATCTTTAGAGTGGGAGACGTGGTCCGCTACGCACAGCAGAACTTCTCCAAACTGGCAGACAAGGTAGAGTCAAGAGCTGCTGAGGCTTCCCGGCAAGTCCAAGTCAAGTCAAGAAGAAATTTGCAAGTCAAGACACGAGTGTTTCAGGTTTCTCAGTGCTGACATTTGCAGTATTTTCTACACAACTGAAACCACACCCTTGCTATGCATAGGCCTAATTACTAACCAAGGTGTGTGAGTAATAATACATTGGTTGTTGCTGTCTTACTTGTTATTATTCTGGGAGGACAGACGTGACTTGTTTTTGCCTTTAAGTCTCGAGTCACATCTTTAGTGAGTCAGGTCTTACAGTATGTCTGATTCAAGTCTCAAGTCAAAGTCTAATGCGTTTTGTCTCAAGTCCTCATTTTTGTGACTTAAGTCTGATTCAAATCTCAAGTAAGAGTGTTTACTCCTAATTTTTTGTATAGAAACAAAGTGTTGTACTTGTGAACATAACCCAGGCAGTGTAACAATTCTCCCAAACATATTAGCCTGTGCAAATTAGTTGCATATAAACATATTTCCAGGGAGGCAAGGTTAAGCACATACTAGAGGTCTTCACAGGTCAAAAATGTTGGACATGTCTCCAAAACAGATGTATGAATGTAGAAAACGCAACTGAACCTGACGTGCATAAACCTGATCCGAAGGGGCTCGGGGAAGGGGACCACAGCCAGATCCCACCCGGATAGAACTGAGTATAATCAGACACAATCCAAAATATGGTTGATCCAACCAGACCCAAACAGAGACCACCAACACCAGCAGCAGCATAATGTGCTATCATTTAATAAACAGCCACAATCAAAACAAGCAGCAATCTGGCCTAATAATAAGGTCCTACAAAAGAATAAAGTTACAGAAACAAATTCCAAAAATAATTCAAGGGCCAATTCATAGAAATAATAGGAAGTACTGTTTGTTTTCACCTCATATACCAGCAATATTTAGTAACAGTCATTTTTAGTAAAGGTTACTGATTTTCAAAAATATTTTCTCCTGTGGTGATTATGATGTACCACGTGTTAACTATTGCTACCTACGTTTCCAGAACGTGGTCAGGAAGCACAGGAGAGACTTAGTTTTCGATTCCAGAGCCAAAGTTGTTGCTAACTTTGGAGTTAATTTTTATCCAGCAGTTAGCAAGCAAAACACAACAACTTGGGTTGGGAGCTGCAGCATTTATTTGCTGACACACTGTAGCTTAAATGGTACATTCACAGTTTTACTGCTTACATTATTCTGCTTTCTGCATTATTATTGGCAGCTATTCTTTAAAGGAGCCATTCCTATAATACATGATCAGAGCTAATACTGACTACATCCATTCAGAGTCACTCAGGTATTAGACATATTGACACACAGACCCGAGACCCGTGGCAGTAAAATGAGACCCTAACCAACCTGATTGGGACCTAGCACACACACACACACACACACACACACACACACACACACACATGCACACTCATCTGCAGTATGTACCTCTCTTCGGCCAGGGAGGAGTGATAGGAATAAAGATTGGCTGGATGTGTGATCTGGACAAATCAGATGACCAGTGTAACCCGTCATACTCATTCACCCGACTGGATGCCATGTCACAGAAGAATGCTGTCTCACCTGGATACAATTTCAGGTATATAGCTCCAGGGTTGGGGTATGCGAATGGTTGCATTGCTCATTTTTGGGTTGCTTTTTATAATGTTTCTATACAAAGATCAATCAATCAAATCACTGGATAATCATGGTCCCCAGAGGAGGATTTTCAAATATTGAAATAACCCCCCCCCCAACCTTTTACTAACTATTTCACTAAAATTTCCACTTGTACACATATAAATCTTTCCAATTACAGGTCAATGCAAAGGCAGAGTACCATGACATTTACCGAGCTTATTAATGCACCCCCCCACCACCCCCTCTTGCTTTAGTGCCACCTTCACCCTGACTTTCTACACAAGATATCAATATCAATAACATATGGCCATGGCTTTATGAAATTGCTGTGAATATCCATGGCTCTGGGAGAATGAATCCTTTATGTTTTTTTAGAACTGGGTTCTTATTTTTATAGTCTTTACCTGACTTTATTTTGTTCAACACTGGCATTTTTCATGTGGGGACATGGCAAGTCTGTATCTGAGCTTTTGCCATTGATTTTATTTGCTCTATTGACCATTTACTAAAGTGCTTTTAGCTTTTAATTTTGGAAATCCAAAATGTGTTGTATGCAGATACATTGGCTTCAAAAATGTGTTCTATAATATACAAATTTGCTTTGTTTGTCTGTTTTTAAAGGTTTGCCAAATACTATAAAATGGATAATGGGACTGACTACCGAACATTGGTCAAAGCCTATGCTATTAGGTTTGATGTGCTTGTCAATGGGAATGTGAGTATACTCCTTATAACAAGAATTAAATGTTTCCAATGAGAAATAATTAATATATTGAAGATATTTGTGTTGAAAACGCTTGTAATGAACTATCTGCTATTATAAATGTCACTGGGATATGGATCAGTCATTTTGACAACTCTAGATGAAAGCTATTTTGTTCCTCTTTAGTAGGCACCAGTAGCATGAGATTTTTATGCACAACAATGTTGCACTGCATGTGTTATCTTGTGTATGACTTAATGTCTTGTTAGCATTACTAGAGCTCTTAGCAGAATAATTCATACAATACATTTAAATGCAATCCTGGTAACAGTATGGTCTTACTATTTGGGCTTGGGACCCTCAAAGATTAATTATCTATAAAATAATTTCAGGTCACATAAGAAAAAGTAAATTTGACTATTATATATCAACATTTTCTCTTAAAGGGTGGGGCCTTTCTGGGTGAAGTTTTCATATTCTCCCCATTTCTATGTGAGCTTATCTGGTTTCTCTGGTTTCCTCCCACAGTTTAGACATGCAGGTTTGCTGAATTGGGATCTCTTTGTGGAAATGTAAATTGTTTGTATCATAACTACTGTAATGTAGCACAACTACATTATAAAGACCTCTGAGATGAGAAAGCAGGAATAAACAACACAACCATGATATGGTTCATTTGCTTTTTGAATGAAACCCCTTTTCACAGCATCCACTACATTAATTAAAATTAATTGAGGGAATTAAATGAACAGAAGAAGTAATTTCTTGCACTCCCACACTTAGTACAAGTGATATCCAGGAGATTGAAACCTGCTGATGTAAATGATGATTTTTTCTTTGTAGGCAGGGAAGTTCAACATGATCCCTACACTCATCAACATGGTGGCAGCCTTCACTTCAGTGGGAGTGGTGAGTTTTACTGGTACTGGTTCTCATAAATTATTAACTGACCTGATAATTGTCATTTTTGTTTATAATTTTAAAGGTTCCCTTTTAAAGGTACCACCAGTAGCACTATGGAGCAAAGTTAGCACAAATGCACCAGGACTCAAAAATATGCGTACCAACACAAATATAGTACATCCATACCATGTTCAGACCAACATTAGCTCTGTGTGAAAGAATGCAGCCCGCTCATTCATCTGAATGGGGGCAGTGCATTGACGCAGTGGGAGTACCAATCAGGCAAAAATGTGAAACATCAATGCAGCGTGACATCATTGGCCAATCACATAAATGCAAGCACACATTCCTGGTGGATTACATTAATGCCATTATTCTGCTGTTTATTTCACCATTGTAGCAATGAAAGTTAAAATAGTTCCTGTTGTGATAACTTTCCAGAATGATAAAATCCTGTCTGTTGTGCTGTGTTTTGGCATCTAATTAGCCTTCAAATGCATTAAACTGTTATGCTTGCAATGCATTTTGGTGAGAAACACTAAATGTAAACATAACTGTGTTTATTTATAAGAAAACTCCACACAGTACCTTTAAATGTCATCATAGGTACATTTTGACATGTGTTGTCTTGTTTTGATGACTGCTTTATAAATAAAGGTTGTTAATATTGTTATTATTATTTAGGGCACGGTGCTGTGTGACATCATACTGTTGAACTTCCTGAAAGGAGCAGAACACTACAAGGCCAAGAAATTTGAAGAGGTAAAATACCTAGTTCTTAAGATAATTGATAACTGCACTTCAGTAGATCTGACCTTATTGATAGCAGTGTTTGTAATCACAAGTATGTGATGAATCTTTTCTTAAAACTGCATTTTGGGGACAGTGGGACAAGCTGTAAACAGACATATTTTCACATTATAAAGTTGTTATGGTGAACATCTTAGCAGACACAGAGCAACAGTAGCATTCATTTGGAGTCATGTTTCAGTCCACCTGATGAATAATCAATCAACATTGACTGTCTTTTTAGCTCTGGTTTGGTCTCCACCAACTCCTGAGAAAGATATCTGGCTAAACAGCTCTGTAGAGCTGAGGGGAACGCAAGAGTTGGGTGATAATACTCTGCAGATTTGTCATATGATTACCCCTTTCACGTTACAGTTAATCATTTACTCCATTGTTCATATAACTATTTATTTAAAGCAGGTTAAACATCCAAAATGTCAACAGTTTATTACTTTAAAGAGCAGTGTGGATTAAAGCTTTTGAATAAGGTGAAGGGTGATAGAATTTTCTTACAAAACTGTATTTAATTTTAATGTATGTGTACAATTAAGACATGACAACCACCAAAATTAGAAATAGGAGGTTTTCAGATGGCAATATGAGTGGCAATAGATGCACCTAAAAAGCAAAACATCACTTTCTGTCTGTCATATACTGTAGGTGTCGGACACAGTGCTGGATTCCCAGAGCAACGGGCTGTACCGCTCCCAGCTGTCACTCAGACATAATGAGACCATCATGAGGTCCAGTGACTCAGGAGCATTTTCTATTGAACATTACAGCTAAGGGACAGCAGCAACAGCCAAAGGGAAGAGAGCAGTGAACTGACGAAGAAACATTTGGGATGGGTTTCTCCAACAATGTTTTATCAGTTTTAATCATTCAAGGCTTTCTTTATATAACACCATACTTCAACATCCCCTAAATGTATGGTCAAAGAAGATCTGAAGAACCATGCAGGTTTGTAAACATTTATTGAATTGTTGCTCTGTTGGCCTAAAATATTTCAAAATAGCAAATGATGATGTAATGAGAAACATTTTACAAAAGCATGAGTGTATGTGCATGGTGTTACTTTAAATGTGACTTTGGCTCAAGATTTTCTGAGCCAGAAGAAATGAAACACAAAATGAAATAGACTTGAAAAATTATTTCATATTTGAGCTTTCTTTGCTTGTTTTGCAATTTGTATCATAACTACTGTAATGTAGCACAACTACATTATAAAGACCTCTGAGATGAGAAAGCAGGAATAAACAACACAGTTGGCATGATTTGGTTCACTTGCTTGGCCCTCTTTTTCTTTCTGTTACCCCCAGTGGCCTTCCCATGTCAAAATTTAGGGAAAGGCTACTTACTGGCACTTAATGCAAATCAGATGATCTGTGACTGGGCAAGTCTACATACAGTAGCAGGTAGGGGGTTTGGAGAATGCAGTCATGAAAAGATCCAGCTAAGCCATGCCAACATGCCGTGCAGTGTTTTTGACATTCAGGAAAATGTTTTCAACCCTGCTGATAGAAACGTGTCAAATTCACTTTCATTTCTGTGATATTTTAAAGTTCTCACAAATGTCAAAAACAAGATAAGAATAAATAAATCTCAAGAAAAGAGATATGATGATGTGATTAGGAAGTGGAGATATATGGAGGAATGAGGGGATGGATGAGTCACAGGGAAACAGCAAAAAGAGATTAAATGGAGAGAAAGAAAGCTAATCAAATAAGGAGAGCAGCATGTGATGTCTTCTCATGTTCCTAATGGAGCTTCCAACCATAGTAAGCTCCATGCTGTGTATACTGTGTATGTTGAGTTTCCAAGATATAAAAACACTGGGGTGGTAACATGCACTGTAAGACAGAGGATGACAGACTGAGGTAAGCAATATTGTCATTCAAATCTCATGTTATCAACAATGTAGCCTCTGTCTTACAAACAATTCAAGCACCTTCTCTGTTATTTTACCTGGTTTCACACTGTCTTGTGGAAGTTTCCCCCCATCTTTGACATGAGTACCACAGAAATCTTAAAATCAGAAAACTAAATCTGATACAACTTTTTCAATGCACCTGGTGGTATCATACTAGAGGTACTTTGATAGCAAGCTTTGTGTAGATCTATTCACCTCCACCTCAAAGGTTCACAGCATTTGTTCATCAGACTCACCATCAGCCTCTGTATAAACTCCTGGAAGTTCACTGCTGCAGAGTGCTGAGCCTTTTTGGTTATTTGGTGCAGTAAAAATGTGTAACTGTGAAAGGATAAACTCTCTTTTTCCGTGGCACATATTTATATACACAGCTTCACACTGTGCATTTTCTATTGACCCATCATGAATTTTATGTGTATTTATGTGTGTCTGCTTTTATCTGCCAGCTTGAGTTGAAAAAAAATTTTCATACAGTGATTTTTTCTGTGTTTATATATTTTCATGACAAACAGTAATACAATATTTGCCATTCACGGTGTCCTTTCAACAGTTTTACACACGTTTTTACACACATGTTGTTTATGAGAATATATAAGACTGTTCCACACTGCACCTCTCTTACTACATCCATGATCAGCCTCCACCACAGTGACATGATTAATGAGGTTTGTTCATGGATTCACTCTGCAGCAGCTCTGTTGCTGTCAGTTCAGCACCTCGGACAGCGACGGACATGCTAGACTCTCCAGGAGAAGAGGACAGGAAGCTACGACTGCTCATACATACATAAATACAGCGAGAGTCAAGAAAAAGAGACAACGATGTAATACTACATTAGTCTCTGCTGATTTATCCGCATATAGTCACACCATGATTGTTTTTGATGCTGTACTGTTATTTTAAGGTACTTGTACTGCATTGAATACAAGACTTTTAGCTTCTCCTTTTCAGTAAGTGCTGTTCCCAATTCATGCTGTTGTTCAGATGGGTGCACTAATGCACCAAAAAGTTAAACATCAATGCGGAAACACAGAAGAAGAGAAGGCCCTCTTCTGTCTTGTATTACATCCTCAGGCAAGCAGTAAATAGCTGGGACTCTGTCAGCTGAGCTCACTGAACATAAGTAGGCTATCAAGTGAAGATGAGCAGAAAAGGCAAAGGAGGAAAGGAGGACAGTCTTCCCACTGAGTTTTATCAGTTGTATATTGATGAAGTCATTAACCTGCTCACTTCCATGTATAATGAAGGTCTGCACAGTGGCTGTATGGGGGACTCTTTTTATGGTGTTCTTTGCTTATTGTATAAAAAAGGTGATGAATCTAATACAGACAAATAGACATCTTACCATTATGAATACTGACTATAAAATGTTTGCTAAGATAATTATGAATAGACTTAATGATATATTAGAGGAAATTATAGATTAAGAACAATTAAAGTCCATTTAAAGGAGGGTAATGTGGGAAAAGCTTTTTGTATTATTGGTCTTGATAAAAAAAAAAAAACCCATTTGACTACATTTCCAGAGCTTATCTCTGGGCTGTGATGAAAGCATATGGCTTTCCTGATGTTTTATTCAGATGGTAAGATGTCTGTATTTTAAATCAAGTGTCTGTGTAAATGTCAATGGGTTTCTAACCGAGTCTTTTGAAGTGGAGAGAGGTGTGAAGCAGGGCTGTCCATTGAGTGCAGCTCTTTATATTTTAGCCATCAGCACTCAAATTAAACATATAAACAGTGACAGTCATTTTGCTGGAACATGTGTAGACCATGAACACAAAGTCACTGCTATTGCTTACGCTGATGACATTACAGTCATTATAAACAACCAATCAGAGATGGATATCTTAACTAATCATTTCATTTTAATGTGAAAATGCATCTGGAGGAAAACTAAATCACAACAAAACAGAATAGGTTTGGATTGGAGTGGAGAGTGACAGACAAAACATTAATATTCAAGTTAAACAAGAAATTAAAATACTCAGCCTGAACATTTGTAACAGTGAATGTAGTGAAGGAAAGTGGGAGAAAAAAAATGTATGAAATTAAAGAAGAGATACAGAAATGGGAAAACAAAGATACTACTTACAAAACAACAGTAAATATTGTCAAAACCTTCATCCTATCCAAACTCCTTTTTCTAGCAAATAAACCAACTAAACAAACTGTGTGCCAACTTAATCTGGGGAACAACCAGAGAAGTCACTAAAAGATAATTAATATATAGAAGCAAAGAATGTGGTTGTTTGGTTGTAAAAAACATATCTGCTGTCATCAGCAGAAATGCTCTCTGGGTCAGAGATCTTTCAAAGTGGAAAAAAAGAAGAGGCAGTGCAAGACATGGCCCTTATTGTAAATTATTATAGGGCGATTTTATTACTTTACATTATTTACAAATAGACGGGGTGTTTTACCCAGCAAAATGATTTATAATTTATATATATTATATTTATAATAAGTTATTTTAAATATGGGGGATTCATTAATTATAGAAATTTAACTTATAATGAAAGCACAGAGGTGATAAAAAATCTAAAAAGTAAGAATCTGTCAGAGCATTAGGGATGTGCAGTAGCTGGTATCTGTAGGAAGACTTCCTGTTAGAGCTGTTGTGTCTTGGAATTGTTATGTTACTACAAAAAAATGTCCAATGATTTTCTGCAATGATGATGAGACACAGCAGCATCTTCTAATAGACTGTTACAGAGCTCAGGAAGTCTGGGATAAACTGAAAGCTCATGGTGTACATTTTGATTTCTGTTACAAATCTGTCATGTATAGTATTATTGATAATAAATTGCCATCTAAGCATACAGAACTGATACAGATAATTATATGTATTGTATGTTTAAAACTGTGGAAAACAAGATGTGCTATGATAATACAGCAGATTGTAATTGACAGTGACACTGTAATTAAACAGATACTTACTTACCTCTGGAGGAGGAGAAGTCTGGATAAATTTCAGCGTCTCCCCTGGAACATACTGGGTTAATGAACCGACAGCACTTTATACAAGATCACTGAACTCTATGCACTTTATGGATGTCTGCATTTTGGCACTGGTTGCACTTTATTGCTTGCTTTACTGTATTTGTAATTTTGTAATGCAAACAATAAACCAGCAGACTTTATAGTCACATCACTCACTTCAGACTTTATTCTTCAGGATTTATGAAATTAGGTGTGATGACTTACTTCATTAACATGCTGTGTGTACATTACATTTTATCATTATATTACATTTCTTATTGTAATTGTTGTTGGTGCTCTACTGTAAACAGCTGAGCTCCTTGTGTAGGCGAGCGGGGTGCTTTGTGATTGGCTGCAGCTGTGTCTCAGCTCTTCAGGTGAGAGCAGTCGGAGCTTCCTGTCCTTTTCTCCTGGAGAGTCCAGTGTGTCTGTTGCTGTCTGAGGTGCTGAACTCACACCAACAGAGCAGGAAGCTGCTGAACCTGCTGGTGTCTGTGGAGCAGCTGCATGCTGACTGACAACACTGCATATCACTGTGGCTCTTTGATCCTCATGTAACCATTAACAAAGTTAATGTGATGTTGAACAGAAGGTTAATTTTCACAGTTTTAGCCAGTTCTTACTTTTTCAATAAAAACCATCTTCTTCTGTTGTTAGACTTTGTAAAATATGCAGCAGAGATGTTTGTCACATCTAACAAATGATTGAATTGGTGAGAATGTGTGTTGGGGGGTTTTGGGGTGCAGAGACACTTTGTTATCACCCTGGAGTTACTGATGCAGAGCGAGTCTCTCCCCACCACTATAAACAGTCAGTCAACAGCAAAATCAGTTTATTTGATCAGTGAGGCAGCCTGTGTGAATATGCTTCTTCAGTCTGTGCTGTTGAGTAGGAACAAACAGCTGTAGATGGAGCTCATCAGACAAACATTGCAGCTCTGACCTTAACTGTCCCTGTCATCTAGCTGCAACACCATCTGCTGGACATTGAGCATAAAATGTTATCCTGTTTTCATTATAATACAGCAGTGCAGCTGTGATTCTGACCTACTATCTACTCATGGACTGTATTTCTGTTATGAGTCACATACACTGTGTGACTGCTGTCAGCACTTTTGTACTGTATGTGTGTATCCCTGCATCCATCCAGCTGCCCATCACAGCTGTTATATACACAGTGCACTATGGTGAGGAAGGTAACGCTGCTTGTGTGCTCATTTTTTATAGTCTAATTAGACAGACTCACACTGAGTCTGTCTTAAACAGTCAGGAGCCCGAATGAACATTGAAACATGTTTTTCTTGCTGTAGATCCCTTCATAATGCATTTACAATGTAAGTGATGGGGGATAAAATCCACAGTCCTCCTTCTGTATAAAAATCTATTTAAAAGTTTATCGGAAGCTAATATGAAGCTTCAGCATCCAAATAAGTCAAATGAAGTAGATATCTTTCAATGTTACAGTCTTTTTAGTGCCAAAGTTCCTCTTTTTGTTACTATACTTCCACCACAGCTCAACAGGGAAACACTATTAAAGGAAAAGAAGAACTGGTCAGAAACAGATAACATGTAATGGTATAGACTGACTGGCTTTCAGTGGATAGAGCAAGTACAGACATTACAAAAAGTAAGTTGCACAGATTCAGCAGGGGTTTGTCATCAAAGCTCTCGTGGTAGAAATGGCGTTTAAAAGCACTGTTAAATTACTTAATGATTAACATTATTAATATTTAATGATTATTAATGTCATGAGTCTACACACTCCGACACAGTAGGTGGCGGTAATGCACTGCGATAAACACAAAGAGGAAGAAGGTTGAGAAGAAAAAGCATTCATGAGCGCGACAAAGACAGAAAAGGTAACATTATCTGCAGCTCTGTGTTTTCCTTTGTCTAAGTTCGTGTTTCATGATAGCACGTTGGCTTTAAAGGTTTACAGTCTACAGCAGAAACGGTACTGCTGCTCCTCTGTGGTCTCTAGCTGAGTCTGCTTGTTGCAGCGCAGAGAGGCTTTGTGAACCTTCTTGTCTGTTAGCACTTCGTGTTGAAAGCTGGAAGCAGTCTAAACATGTTTGTGTTAGTCCTGTGCTAGGAGAGCCTGATAGCTGTCTGTTGGACTGAAACGAAGCTTTCTCAAACATTGAAGCTTTACAGACAGTTGCACCAGCCACCAGCCAAATGCTGGTAAAATATGCAAGCGGCTGGTAGATTTGCTTCACTCACCAGCCAAAAAAACAGTGGTAATCTATTGAATGGCTGGCTAAATTAGAACATTCACTAGCCAGTGGACAAAAACGTTAATTTTGCACACTGGCTCCAGGAAACTGCAGCCCGGAAGATGCCTGGAGATATTGATTATTGATTATTGATCTCAGTTATTGACGACGCTCAAGTTAGCTTCAGATTCAAGTTAAGGGAAACATAAATAATGATATTTAGCGGCAGATTCTCCGATTTCACTAATATTTCTCCATCCAGACCACATTAGACCAGTTCCAGATCAAAAACCACTATAGTTAGACTCGTCACATCTGGACTAGACCTGGTCTAATGTGCTCTGGATAGAGAAATATCTGTGAAACCTTTTTCTGTTTTTATAAGCAAAATAAAGATTTCACAAATCTGAAAGTGGGTTTAAACAGAGTTAAGGCTTTTGCTACGATGCCTAACACAAGTGTTAGTGGTGAAAAAACAGATAATCAGCTGCTAAATATCATTATTTATGTTTCCCTGAACTTTTCCCTTAACCCTGAACCAGAAGCTGACTGCACTGAGTTTTTGTCAAGTTAGTGTACCAGCAGCAACTGAAGGTCCAGGTTGTTGTCTACTTCGGTCACTTTAGAGAGGAGCATTCGGACTGTTAGCAGCAGGCTAGCAGCTGTGTTTTGGTGTTGAGGTGACATACTTTCAAATATTGAATTCACTCCTTCATATTAACATAGTTAGGTTGTCACATTAATCAAATTTGTCCCGCTAACAGCTTTTCTTTCTGCAGTCCTAACACCAAATTGGACTTTGTGGTTAACTGTGGCTGCTGTCAATCAGCATACATAATGTGAACAGCATAGTTGAACGTTATATTGTGTTAATTAGTGAGCATGAAGTAGTGCAGTCAAATGAAGCAGACTGTAATCAGATCAGTCTTCTGGATGGGATCTGCCACACACACGTGCCTTTGTGTGTGTGGCAAACACACACAAAGGCAAACACACACAATAAACTTTGTTTATTCTGTTGTGTTGAAAACTGGGAGCATCAGTTCAAACATACTGGAGATCTCAGTCTGGATGCTGGATGCTTCACAACAACAGTCCACACTGAAATCCCACTGACACTGAACACAGCAGTAGTTCATCATTTCTCTGCTCAGTTACATGAAGCATTTGAACAGATTGATTCTTCTTATTCATATTTCATATTATTTATTTCATTCATATTCACAAATTGACCTTTAATTAATGCTCTCAACATATCTCCTAAATGCTAAATACATATTTTTTGGTTTAATTTAAGGCTCAAATGAATTCTTTACAGTATGTTTTCCAAAGAAGGGAAAGCCCTTAGGGACTCCAACAGTGAGTTATCTCTACTGAAGAGATGGCCGAGTTTTCTCATTGAGGAACAAAGTGACAGAAGAGTGAGTGGAGGCAGACAGGGAGAATGTGGACACTATCTCATCTGTTACTTATTGAGCACAAATACTTTAACATCATATTTACTTTGCATTATCTGTTTTCTTTTGGCAGATTCACCAGACAACACAAGTTTCTTCTCCTCAGTCCAGTTTGGCCTCTGATTCCTCTGATTTTCACCAGACATTTAATAACAGCACCATAAAAACACCACCATCAAGAACACTTTGGATTGGAGTCAAAATCTGATTAAGCAGGTATGACTCTATTATGGCAATTAACCATTCTCCTGCTGCATTGTAGGAAATCAAGCAGCATTTTTTCCTTGTCTTAACTATCTATTGGAGATGTATGTGGAAACAGCATTTAGCACAATGTCTAGATAAGGAAACATGAACATCTGAAGAAAAATATGTCTATATGTACTTTCAGGTAGGGAGAAGGATTTGTTGTGATTGTAAACTTGCAGACCAGGGCCTGTATTTATCAAGCATATCAGGATCAGTCCTGCTTACAGTTCAAGTAAGACTAGTACAAGTACTCCAGCCCAGACTACCACTTGAGGCTTACTACACTTACTCTCAGTATGGAGAAGAAGTTCTCATTTGAAAGTCATTAACAAAGCCATTTTACCACACTCAGCACTTTCACATTCAATTAATGACTGTTTCTGATGCACATAGAATTTTATGCAGGAAAACAAAAATACTGAACATACAGTCATTTGTGTGACAGACCTAGATGTGCTGAATAAAAATATATTTTAGCTAAACTGATAGGAATACATGATCTCCTACCAGTTAATTACAGTCTGCAGCTGCATCTTGCTGCCCAGTGAACTGCAGGCATCCCGAAAATGATGTTGAAAACTGTTGCACAGGACAGACATAGCTCTATGCATCTTATTGAGCTGAACTAAATGTAGGAGAGTTTTGTCTGTCATTGCAGCTTCTTATTGTTCCTAATGTTTCATTTTGGCTGATTGTGGCCAACCTGTCACCAATTTGGGGGACTGTGATCAACTGTGATTCTTTTATGGACATAGATGCTTTAATCTTATAAGCAACTGAATTCTTAATTGTGAAATTTAATCTCTAATGAATGCTTAATGTTGAAATTTAACACTTAACATTTAACATTTAATATTTAAATAACATTTAACTCATGACACTGAAATGTTTTACCTTGAAAACCATTTGTCTGAATTTATGTGGTCTGAATTGCCCTCTTTGAATTGAATTTCAAGTTTCAAAAATGTCATTTCCTGTCTGTATGTACACACACACACACACACACACACACACACACGCATGCTACTGGTCAAAAGTTTTAGAACAAGGTAAGTAGTCTGCCAGACGTTAAAAAAAAAGAAAAAAAATTAGGTTACCAAAAACTGAAAAACAACGTTAATTTCAAAGTTATAAAAAGGCATTTTCCATGTGTGTGTTTCTGGGTAAAAGCATGGAGGAGGAGGCGTGATGGTCTGGGGCTCTTTTACTGGATCCAGAGTTGATGACTTGCAGCCTGAATCAAAAGGGCGACCACAGCATCCTGCAGAGCCATGCAGCACCTCTGGTCTAGTTGATCAGGGGTTCATCCTGCAGCAGGATAATGATCCAAAACATACCTACATACTACCTTAGAAAAAAGAACAAGATGGTAGGCTTTAAATCATGGAATGGCCAGCACAATGGTCATCAAGCTGGAAGAAAATTTAATTTGTTATATGGCTAACATTAAGGACATTAAGGACAATAAATGTCTTAGCGTAACATACTGTACAAACGGCATGTCCTAATTTGCCAAATGTGAGATCAATCTTCATGAAAATATCAGAAAACATTTCTGTGTTGATCACAAGCATGTGTGTTTCTTTCAATGTTTTTTTCTGTAAATTAGAGATTAGTGAATATAATAGGCTGATAAAGGCTTTAAAGTGAAATATCAGCATCGGCCCTGAAATGAACATTTCTGCCTATATGACAAGTCGATTCTCCTCCACCGCGTGGCTGTGTTTCTCACCGCGGACTGTTTCACCCTGACAGTCCCGGTGCTTCCTCTGCAGACTCCGCTTCACTCAGCTGCCTGACAGACCCGCTGACCGGGGGTCGGTGCTCCAATTGGATCCACACGGAGAGCCGGGGCTAGCTCGGGGGCTAGCAGAGGCTAGCTGGCTGTGCTTCTCTCCAGCTCTGACCCCTGGTTTGTTATTCAGGTTAAAGTGGGAAGAAGCAGCGGGTCTGTCCGGAGGAGCTGCTGTGTTCGGTTGCACAGATAGGAAACACCTCGGCTGACAGGATGTACCACTCTGTTTGAAAAAACTTCTTCTTTTTGGTTTATAATATATATATATATATTTCAGAGCTGAAATGATGATAATGATGATGATGATGATAATGGGAAGAAGAGCATTTGGAGGACGTTAACCTTGTAACCGTGTATCACCTTGTCAAATGCTCCTGTCTGACCCAATTGGCTCTAACATGTGCACAACTTTAAAACTGAGGTTGTTGCAGCCAGTATAACACATCCAGTCCATTAACAACAAGACCTTTTTTAAAAAACGTGTATAGTACAAGATATAGGTCCCCTGTGGCACCACAACATCCAGGACCACAACAAAATTCACTGCCTATGGTGTGTTGTGTTGAGCATGTAATTTGCATACTCTACTTTGACTGGACAGTTATTTTCTAACTTAGCCGATGTATTAAAGGACCAACAATGGTGGTTCTCTTTAAGGTCCCGGTAGCTCGTTAAAGACATATCTTAAAGAATTGTGAAGATGGAGACCGTCGGTGTGTCCTCCTTTTTGGTTTAACTTTTTCACATAGTAGAGTAATAAATGTGTGCTTCCATTTCCACAGGAATCTATCTCAACTTTCCCCTGTAGTGTCTCTGTACTCCCATTCACAATGAATAGTAGTCTATTGCTACCACAGCTTTTGAGTCTGTATGTGTGAATGGCCCGTAAGAACTTGCTGCTGCCTGATTTCACCTTATTTTTTAATTACATCTCATCATAGGATGGCTCCTTGTTTGATTTGCCCAGCAGTTCCTCCATGTTGTCTCAAAACATTAGGTATAATGTACATTTCCAGAGCATTTCCATTTCCATCAGTATAACGGACACATCACACTCGTCAATCTGCTGCTCTGAGTTTCTCTTTTCAACACAAATATGGCTTTGTGTAATAATTATTTATACTTTGTCATTCTTTCATCCAGTGTTAAGCAACTGTCATTGAAGTTTCCTGAACTTTTTAAAATTAAAAGCCTTTCAGCAGCCATAGAGCAGGGATACTCAAATACCAGCTGTAGAGGTCCACTCACCAAATTTCCACTGCATCAAATGTCCAGTAAGGATGTATTACATGATGATATTTCAGTACAAAAACTCGGGAGACGTGACACCCGCATTCTGTAACCAAGTCCTTAAACTTGGGCGTAAAAAGGTGCGATATCTAGGCAGAGACACTGGTTTAAGTGTTCTTTAGTGAGTTCCTCATTGTATTCATTATTGAAAATGTTTACAATTATTTTTCTGGAGGCTTGATATGACAACTTCAACTGGTTAAATTTTGTGGTTCCTGCTTTCATGTTCTGGGGATAATTTCATTTAAAATGGGCATATTTGGTGTTGTAGTGACATTTAACATTATCACTCTTTATTATGGCCACTGTTTCATTGTAAATCAAACACTGTAGATCTCTTGTTCATCATCAGGAGGTGATGGTGTTGTTTCATGTGAAGTAACAATCAATTACTACACTCTGACCTTTATTTCTCTGTCTTTATCTTCTTATCAGTTGAACCAAATGGACATGGACAGAAGCCCCACCGAAGAGGAGCCATACCATTGTGACCAATGTGGGAAAACTTTCTCTCTCAAATCTAGTTACAAACAACATGTGCGTACCCACACTGGTGAGAAGCCATATTGTTGTGACCTGTGTGGGAACAGATTCTCTTATTTAAGTAGTTACAAAAAAACACCTGCGCATCCACACTGGAGAGAGACCATACCAGTGTGAACAATGTGGGAAGAGGTTCCGCTGCTCTGATGAAATGAAGCTGCACCAACGTGCTCATACTGGAGAGAAACCATACAGCTGTGATCAATGTGCAAAGCGGTTCAGTCGGCGTAGTTACTACATCGATCACCTTCGTATCCACACTGGAGAGAAACCATATTGCTGTGACCAATGTGGGAAAAGCTTCAGTCGCTCATATACTTATAGACAACACATGCGCATCCACACTGGAGAGAAACCATACTGGTGTGACCAATGTGGGAAGACTTTTAGAAGTTCAAGTAATTACACACAGCATGTGCTTGTTCACTCTGGAGAGAAACTGTACTGCTGTGAGCAATGTGGGAAATGTTTCTATTATTCAAGTAGTTACAAACAACACCTGCGTGTTCACTCTGGAGAGCTTCCATACTGCTGTGAGCAATGTGGGAAAAGCTTCAGTCAGTCAAAGAGTTACAACCAACACCTGCGTATTCACTCTGGAGAGACACGATATTGCTGTGACCAATGTGGCAAAAGTTTTTATTATTCAAGTAGTTATAACCAACACCGACTTATTCACTCTGGAGATAGACCATACTGCTGTGACCAATGTGGGAAAAGTTTCTATCACTTAGGTACTTTCAAGCGACACCTGCGAGTCCACACTGGAGAGAAACTGTATAGCTGTTCACAGTGTAAGAAGTCATATGCTTGGCTGAAGTCCTTGAAGAACCATCGCTGCAGCAAAACAAATGAAGAGAGTACTGACTGTGTGTAGGAAGAAAAAAATGTGTTTCAATTTTATTGTGTAATGTCATTAAGATTTCTTTCAATATATGGTCAATATTTTTTCAGCAATAGCCATTCAAATGTATTTGCATTCCCTAAGTACTTCTCAATATTTGTTGGTGGAGTTTGTTCAACTTGCCCACCTACAAACGATGGATCTAGTGATGCATGCGTGTAATCCATAGTTTATTTTGGATGCATTTCATTCATCTCACTCACTCTCCTATAGACACATCAGACCTGTATTAAAGCACAGGCTGAGGCTCAGACAAGTCTGAGATATTGATGGTTTTGGGCCAAACTGACAATTCAATATAGAACAAAAAAGGTGATGACATCAATTCATGGGTAATTTTTTAATGCACATTCAGTAGTTTTTTTTTCTCTCATCATTGCCCGCCCTATAAATGTGCACATCCCCACCCAGCAAGTGGTGCTTACACCCACAGGTGGTGGAGCAGATATGGCTTCACTTTGGCCAGTCAGAGGAGGACCCCTTTTGTCATGGAGGGGAACCCTCACTGCCCTCTGTGGTCTTCGATGCACAGCCCACCAAGTCCACTGGGGATGGATGCTTTGATGTTTTCATGGGCTTGATTGGTGCTGTTCGCTTTTCCCTCACTTCTTCTTCTGCCAGCTTTCCTCAGGAGGGTGAGGTTGATGTATGCCTGAGTGCTCTTGTTGGCCCTAAACCAGCTTTACAGGCTGTGGATGGCAGAAATTCAGGAGCTGCTGGGAGGTGGCCAGTGGTGTTTCCCAGTCAGATTGGATATGTTGTCTCAGGTGCAGGGTATGATATGGCACCCAAAGAACCTTCATGTCTAGCCCTTGAACTGCAATGTTTACGGGTGATTTGTGGACCTGATCTCCCTCCTGTTTGAGAACACAGTTGCAGATGTAACAGCTGTGTACTTTCTCCAGTGTTGTGTGATGAATGAAGCAGAAAGCGTTACAGATGTTTTTCTGTTAACAGCAGAATGGTATTTGGTCTTCGACTGCCAGCTTTGTGGTAACAAGCTCCAGAAAATACACAGGGACAGGAAGTGGTGTCTTAGTGAGGGGAATAGTGGGACAAAGTATGAAGGCCCAGGCATGTGGAGGGCCCTCAAAAAGCCTGGAGTCAAAAGACTGTTTTTATTTGCAATTTTGATATTTCACATTAATAGCATTATATTTAAACTATTGGCTGAATAATTTCTTTGGCAGACTACTTCTTGTATCCAAAACATTATTAGAACCTCTGAGTGATCACCATCCTCATATGTTACTGAGGATGTTAGACAAGGTGAGCTCATAAAATGACTACTTATGACCATATTTGTAATTCAGCTAACTGGGCATCCTCATCGATCTTCACCAGGTTGTCTGTTTGGATCATGCTCCAGGATTTTTTTCCAATATGAACATGCCTGTTCATTGTCATACCATTAACTTGGAGAATCTTATTTTGTTTGCATGTTTTTCTGACACAATGTTTGAGCTTCTGGGTTCTGTCTTCTCTTGTTTTATTGGTTTCCCTCTGTACATCATAAAATGTCTTGACACCTCAAAATTGATCATTTTATTGAATACATTATAAGTTACAGTGATGCAAATACCAAGTTGAGAGTATGTTGCTTGAACTTGATGAAAAAATGATTTTTACCATTTGATACCATGCTCGATAGCTAGCTTGCTAATGTTAATTACACAGCTCATATTACTCTGTTGAGAAGAATTGGTGTTATTAGTAACTCAAGTTACTGTGACTACTTTAGAGATGGCTGTAATGAAGACTGCACTTTTTAATATGTACAAAATCCTCAAGTTTTTCAGCCTTGTAGGTACATTTTAGCCCTGGATTGTTGAAACTCCAAGTCCTTTTGTGCAAGAGATTATTTGTCCTCTTAAATAAGCTTTTAATGTATCCCATAATACAAAACTACTGGGGGAGGAAGCACAATTTGTGACATTTGTGTAATCAGCATATGGAAAAGGCATTATGCATGATGATAGGCATTATCATCACACATCTGTCCCAAATATACGGGACAGATGTATACTACTATAAATCTACTAGTAGGTTAAGGAGGCTGTTATCACCCATTTATTTCAGTTAGCCAATGTTGATGGAGCCCAGTAGCCACAGAAGGCCTGTTATCAGTCATATATTGTCACGTGACTGTCAAGTTTGTGTACGAAAACAAACAAAACGGCTGATATTCCTTTTATTCTCTTTTTATTACTTTATTCTATCTATAAGATAGTTTCAGCATTAAAATGCATTTTAATAACATTTCTAGTGAAAAATGTGCATTTTTATTGTCATAATCTTCGTTCAGTGAACGTATATGATGTTTTTGCAGGCTTTTTACCGTTGCTATGGTGGTTGCTATGGATGCTGCTGAATCATTGTGCTGTATAGTTATCTGAGCTGTTATGTTATTTGTGTTATTTTATGTAACTGTTTGATGATGTTCTTTCAATAAAAAATGTCGATTTTAAAGCGCCCTCAGGGATGGATTGAATTTGAAATCCAGAATTTGAAGGTTTACGATTGGCTGACTGAAGGACCCGCCCAGAAGTATTTTCCTCACTGTCACATGTAAAGGTTTTCTTTTAATGATATCTTTAACATTTCTCAACACAAAAACACAAAAGTGTCCTTGATAACTCAACAATACGATAAGTTAATTTTAAGGCCATCAGAACACATACTGAGCAAATGATGCCAGATCTTCAGTTGTCTTTTTCCCCACTGAAACTCATTTTTCTTCTCCTGGAAAGTTATTAGCTGCCTTTTGAACTCTTTACACATTGAGTGAGAAAATGGGCCTCCTACAGTAAGACCAGCTAGGTTAGCCAAACAACCATAATATGGCATGGTCAGGTGTTTGGTTTAGTAAAATTTTCTGGATTTTGGAGTAGGTCGTGTCTGGTTGTGTGTTTGCACATGTAAACATCATATCCTGGTTTCAGAACCCTGGATAAGCCCTTATCCCTGTTTAAAGAAAGCTGAAAATACAAACTAGAGTACTGAATGAGGATACTATGGTATGTAAAGACCTGATCCAGGTTTCTGATCATACTCTGCCATGTGTGCAGGTGCGTCCTCAACTCACACTATGCAGTAGTTTGTCAGTAAAGCTAAAAATATGACCTAGTGTTTTTCTCAGTATGTTAGTCAACATTAAAAATATTTACCCTTCAACAGTGTCAAAGGAAACTGAGAAGTAATAGTGTTCTTTAGTTATCTGTGAAGGATTCCTACAGTGTGTTATCTGCAGCATTTCAATAGTGATTTAGCCAATATGTGAGTGTAGCTGATTGAGTACAGCTGGAAGGATGGGCATGTTGTGGTGGAAGATTTGATCAGTTTCTAAAAATTGAATAAATGTATTGTTTGAACTCTTTGCTAAAGGCAATAAAGCATGGTTTCTTACCTGTAAAGTTACATTCATGGACATATAATAAAATTTATCATGTACACATAAGTGTTTTTCTGCATATTATTTTCCAGGAGACCAAACAATACATTCTTCCAAAGTAAAATAAAACTGTCATCAATATATTCAGTGATGAAAGCACAAACGTTTTGCCAGAAATTCTTCACAATTGGGCAATTCCAAAATAAACGCACAACAATTTCTGGACATACATAACAGAAACTACAATCAATGTCTCTCTTAAATCTTTAGTTATAAAGAGTAGTAGTTTTTAGCTGGATCAAATTTATGAATGAGTTTAAAAGAAATTTCCTTAACTTTATTGGTGATTAAGTATCGGTTAGGTAGAAGCCAGGCTTTCTTCCATACCATGTCATCCACAAATTGAGTCCAATATCAAATCACATATGGTAATGTAATAATATCTCTTTGGAACAGAGCTCTTATAGATTTGTTGTTATTACCAAAATAATTTTGACTATGGGAGTGTATGTTGGCAACAACAAGGGCAATTGTTAGACATTAATCCTTGGCTGAGATTTAAACAGCATACTGTCTCCAGAGAGTATTGCCCCAAAGATTTTGCATAATCCCCCGGTGTACCAGGGATATTACATTCTGACAGAAATTCTTCATAAGTAAAGAGAAGATCATCCCTATTAAATAACTGATCTACCAACACAATGTTATTGTGAAACCAATATTCCAGTGATTTGTGTTTATATAAAATGTCCTTTTTATTTCATATAAAATAGTTATTAGGTGAAAAATTGAGTTTGTAAATGAGAGACCATGACAAGAAAGCATGGTGATGGTGAAAAGCATCATTTTTACAAGGATTTTATCAATATTATAGTTACAAACAAGAAAAAAGTTTAATCCACCCATCTTAGATAATATATGGAGAAGTATAATATTCCAAATGGAGGTAGGGTTTATGAAAAGTTGCTTCAGTCAATTTATCTTAAATGTATTATTTAATGTATAAAAATCCAAAAAATTACGCCCACCATATTCATAAGAAGTCATGAGAATTGTTTTCTTCAAGAGATGTCTTATTTTCTCATATGAAATTGAAGGATTTTGTCATTCTCTTTTAGTAGTTTGTTATCAAGTTGCAGAGCCAAAGCTGCATATGTCAGTCAAGCTGTTTAGCTGCAACAACAGTATTAATTACCAAGGCAGATTCCCTCTGCCTTGGCAATTAATACTCTGCCTCTTAATGAGAGATCCCTTAAAAGCCATTGGTTTAATTTTCTTTGAGTTTTTTGTATAACAGGATTAAAATTTAAGGAGATTCTCCTCTGTTGATCCTTAGTAATTAATATTCCTAAATATAGCACTTCATTTTTTATTGGAATATTATAAAGGGCAGATTTAGAGCACTCCTTAATGGCCATAAGTTCACACTTAATATTCAAGTACAGACCAGAAGCTCTTAAGAACTTACGATTAAGAATAGTGTGGCGTCATCTGCCAGCTGAGTTATGATTAATTTTCTACCTGTAAGAGAGATACCTTTCACAGCACTAGTTTTAATATGGTCTGCCAGAAGCTGAACCACTAACAGGAGGAGGCATGGAGAGGTGGGGCAACCCTGCTTAATGCCTCTAGACAGATTAAATCTAGGGGATGTACCACCCATTAGTTTAACTATTACTATTCTTGTTAAGAGTTAATAGCTGTAGAATACGGAAACGTATTGCTGCCACGCCAGAAAAAGAAAACTGATCAGTATCACATTATAAGTTTATTGTTATAACAATGTTTTTCATGTTATAACAAGATATTTTCACATTATTACGACATAAAAACTTATCACGTTATAACGATATACTATTTATCTTGTTATAACGTGAAAATTTTCATGTTATAACGTGATAAGTTGGTCTCGGGCGGAGGTGGACTCCCCTTGATGTCCTCCGGTTGTGAATTGGCACTTGGTGTGTGGAGAGGGGCACACATCGTGCCCTCTATCTCATGTGTTAATTTTCCTCCAGCTGTTAGTAGATAGAAGTGTGACTCTATCTATGGTTAAAACATGGTGCAGCCTTTTCATCCTACCATGAAGTGCTATGGAGAGAGATCTGTCTTTGCGCAACCTCGGGTTAAGAGCTTCTTAAAAGGAGTCAGAAGACAGCAACCTATGCACTCCTTGGCGTGTGTGTAGTGCTTGTGGACTCTGGTGGCTCCTCCAACGTCAGCTGATCAGTGAGAAATGATGCTACCTCCGGAGCGTCGGACTAATTCGTCCTTCTGTGTAGCCCAATGCATTTTAAAACCCTTCTTAGTGTACACATACTTACACACAATATCACCCACTGTGCTCAATAACAGCAGAATCTTGCCATGTCTCAAACCAGCATGAAGTAGAACTTAAAACCATTCGTGCAAATGAGCCAGATTCCAAGTTTATCTGTTCTCTGCACACCGTTTCCTCATTCAAACACGAGTTTCACGTTATAACAATATAAGTTTCATGTTATAACATGAAACGTTTCACATTATAACAATTCTTAATCTCCTCAAGCGTGATAGGTTTATCAAATAACTCCATTTCATTTTTATCAATAGATTTAACTGTCAGAGAGTTCAAAAAGGTATCAGCTGAAGCTTGGCAAAACTTAGAGCTATATACATTTTTGTAAAAGTCACTACAGTAACTGGATATTACTTTGTAGTCCCCTGTAATAATTTAGTCTATTACTATTGTTATTACTGGAATGATGTTTTTCTAAATGAAAGAAATTGTGTTATCAGGTCTAGTTCTAGACCTGATAAATGCACCTTCTGCTTTCTGACTGTATAATTCATCTAGTTTAATTTGCAAATCATCTCCAATTTCTCCTCCTCTGATAATGTATCTGGGTTTTTATGAGATAAATAGGTGATCCTTGTTACTACCTTTGCCTCTTCAGCTCTTCTGGATTTGGCTTTAAAACTACCAAATTCTTTTAGGAATTTACCAACCTCAAATTTCCCAATTAATTCCAAAATGTTTTTCTTCTCTAGCTTTGGACCAAAAATATCTGCTTATCTGCTTATGAAATCAGACCTGTGACCTCTTTTTTTAACCTCATCATTTAGTAATAAAGAGCTATTGAGTTTTCAGTATACAGACTGAGCAGCACATGTTTTAAAGGTGGACAGTTATCTTGTATCTTGTATCTTGTAAAGCCTTATGATCCATAAGAGGAGTGGGCCATATATCCACATCAATAACATCTTTGTTAAAACTCTCAGAAATCAACCAAAAATCTATCCTTGATTGACTTAAACCTGTTTTATTACTGCATGTAAATGATCTATTATTAGGATACTTCACTCTCCACATATCTACAAGGTTAAACCTGTCCATAAAGGGTTTAAGATTAGTATCAGTTCTATTTGGCTGACCAGGAGGCCATTTATCCATATTGCCATCCAAAATATTGTTAAAGTCCCCTCCTAACAATAAAGTGGCTTTTGGGAATTTATCTGGCCAGCCTACCAGTATGTTCTCTATAGATAAAATAAGAATAAGATCATTTTCCCTTTTTGTGTTGTATCCATAAACATTGGTCACTATGAAGACTAGATCATTGTATTAAATTGCTTGGCAGATAAAGTGACCAGCTGGATCACATTCTGTAAGTAGGACACATTAAATCTGTTCTTTAAGGTAGCCACCCCAGTTGAGCGTTCCGTGCCATGAGAGAGCCAAATGGAGTTACCCCATTGAGATCTTCAATAGTTGGCATCATCAGGTATAATTTCAGCTGTACGCTCTATGTGGACATCCGCATACCTGCAATTTGTTGTGACTGTGCAGACTTGTCTGCGCCAGTCCCATGGATGTATAAAGAGAACTGGATACAGCATTGGAGGCGGGGCCCCATTCATTCCTATGAAAGTTGCTCAGTGGGAGCAACAAAGCCAAAAAAGCCACTTCCTGAAAACATACTGTGCACACTCTATGGGCCCAATGCGCCCAATGTGCCCATGGAGCATGCTCATTAGAGACTTCCGCCAGCTGAGACGGCTAACTTCCGGTTTAGCCCTCTGGCTAACTTGAATGGGAAAAAACAATTCAATCTTGCGGCTCTTCTAGACTTTCGAAATGTGATCGAACCGAATGGATCAAATTCTGATTGTGAAATGAGTCATTTAACGGGGTTGTGATGCTCAAAAAAATGTATCTGCTTATTTACAGGCATCTCTTTCACAATGTAAGTCTATGGGAAAAAGTCTTTTTGGGCCAGTGTGCATCACGTGATGTTGTAATTACACGGTTTAACCACTATGTCAAATTGGCTACAAAGCCTGGCGTTCTTCCTGTATCCTGTTCTCTTTATACATCCATGGCCAGTCTCTACGTTCACAACGCTGTCTTCCTGTAGACGCCGATCTACTGCACATGTGTTGAATGCATCCTTAAAAAGGGACAGCAGAAATCTGTTTTCTATCTCATTTCTCTCTTAAAATGCTGTAAAATTCATCAGAGCCCAAAAGCAGTTTTTCTTTTTTTTTTTTAAAAAAAAGATCTTTATTACATTTCACGAGTAAAATTTACAAAAAAAAGTAAGTTACATTAACAATCAAGTGCAACCAGTGCCAAAGTGCAAAACTGGTCAGTAAGTACAGTATCTGTTTAGTTATGGTGTCACTGTTGATTACTGTCTGCTGTATTATCATAGCACATCTTATTTTCCACAGTTTTGAACATTTAACACTTAAAATTAATTGTATCAGTTCTGTATGCTTAGATGGCAATTTATTATCAATAATACTATACATGACAGATTTGTAACAGAAATCAAAATGTACACCATGAGCTTTCAGTTTATCCCAGACTTCCTGAGCTCTGTAACAGTCTATTAGAAGATGCTGCTGTGTCTCATCATCATTGCAGAAAATCATTGGACATTTTTTTGTAGTAACATAACAATTCCAAGACACAACAGCTCTAACAGGAAGTCTTCCTACAGATACCAGCTACTGCACATCCCTAATGCTCTGACAGATTCTTACTTTTTAGATTTTTTTTATCACCTCTGTGCTTTCATTATAAGTTAAATTAAATTATAATGAATAAGCCCACCATATTTAAAATCATTTATGTTATTATAAATCATTTTGCTGGGTAGACCACCCCAGGCTATTTGTAGATGTTGGTATTGTGTTATAAAATCCCAATGCCTCTTCTGCTCATTTTATTATAATGATGAAGAATTCAGTTGCCAGAACTCACACGTTATTTTTTTACTCAAAATGTTCTACTGTAACATTCCTCAAACAACAAAAGTGCAGTAGAAGAAAACAAAAACATTTGTGTTAAAAAAAAAAGAACAGAAAAAAATTTGGCTCTTGCCTTCTTTGTGGATCTCGCCACAAGACTTCATCCACAGCACATGCGATGTTGTCTTGAACTAGGCAGCATGGAAAGTATCACTTGAAGTGCCGTATCCAGGCCTGTCATGGCTCTCTGTCCAATATTGGGCTCCATTGTTGTCCAAATCAAATATTTACATGTGGCCTATTTATAGTGCTCAAGGTCTGTTTTGTAAGTGAATTCATTATCTAAATGTGACACATTTTCACATGTAAATGTAGAACGGCAATTGGCAAAATAGTGTAGCAATGTAGAGACCAATGTTTACAGTTGTGTTATAAAATTACAAACTGAGTGTAAAGCTGAGAATGTGCATTCAGTCAAGAATCATTGTTAGTGTTTACAGTTTTTTGTAAAACTGTAAACACTAGCAGAAACTGGTACTTGTGGCACAATTATTGAAACCACTAACTCATGTAGCCTATCTATTGACCAGGTATGCTAAACCATAAGCACATTGTCTGCTTTACACTAAGTTTGAAATTCTAAAACATACATTTTGCAAATAACTACATACAGTTATCTACATTACATGCATCATTCAAACCTAAAAGCCTGTGTGTGTTGTTTGGTAAACATTGCCTTTAAAATACCACACTCAATCATCAATTACCTGAAAACACCTGTAACCAATTAGATCACTTAGAAATCAGAGCTTGAACACTATAAGTAGGATTCAAGATTGCTCTTTAGTGTGCACAACAATGGAGGCCAATTTTGGAGAGAGAGTTGGAGGAAGAGGTGTTCAAGTAAGAGGAGGATAAGGACAAGGAAGACAAGGAAAAGGAGAAGGAAGAAGAGGAGGAGGAGGACAAAGAGGACAAGGATTGGGGAGAGGACAAGTCAGAAGAAATAGAAGAAGTGTCACAGATGGGATCCAGGCCATTTTGGTTGACCTTGTAATCAACCATGGGTTGAGTCTACAGGGAACTGGTCAGAGGGTCCAGCCTAATTTGAGCCACTGCACTGTAGCAGGTGTCATCTGGATATTTAAGAACAGGTAAGAAATCCTATCATCTATAGGAGATCTTAGACCCTAAACATTTGCATTGTTTTTGCAGAATTGCAAGGTGACCCCGCAGATCAGCATGTTTATATTGATGAGGTTGGCTTCAATGTAGCCAAAAACATCAAGGAAGGAATTGTTCATGTTTATTGTTCATGGTGCCACCATCACAATGTGTGCTGCAATTGGCCAGAATGGTGTCCTTCACCATCATGCCGCTCTTGGCCCATATAACACAGCTCATCAGACCAGAGGAATATGCCAGGATACTCCACGTTTGTTTGCATATGGGACAACATAAGTTTCCACAGGGCTGCTATGGTCCATAATTGGTTTGACAATCACCCACGATTTCAAGTTCTCCCCTTTCCACCTTACTCTCCTTTCCTGAACCCTATTGAGGTTCTTTTCAGCGTGGTGTTGGAAGGTATATGACCGCCAACCCTACCAATGCACAACTCTCCTCCAGGCAATGGAAGAGGCCTGTGGAGACATTGATGTGGAGGCATGCCAGGGCTGGACACGCCACTTAAGACAGTACTTCCCACGATGTTTGGCCAGAGAGGACATTGCTTGTGATGTTGATGAGGTGCTAAAAAGTAGGAATCTGTCAGAGCATTAGGGATGTGCAGTAGCTGATATCTGTGGGAAGACTTCCTGTTAGAGCTGTTGTGTCTTGGAATTGTTATGTTACTACAAAAAAATGTTTTGTCATTTTTCTGCAATGATGATGAGACACAGCAGCATCTTCTAATAGACTGTTACAGAGCTCAGGAAGTCTGGGATAAACTGAAAGCTCATGGTGTACATTTTGATTTCTGTTACAAATCTGTCATGTATTGTGTTGAAGATAAACTGCCATCCAAACATACAGAACTGATACAATTCATTATAAGATTTGTATGTTCAAAACTGTGGAAAACAAGATGTGCTACGATAATACAGCAGACAGTAATCAACAGTGACACCATAATTAAACAGATACTTACTGACCTCTGGAGGAGAAGTCTGGACAAATTTCAGCGTCTCCCCTGGTACATACTGGACTCATGAACTGACAGCACTTTATACAGGATCCCTGAAATCTATGCACTTTATAAATGTTTTGCACTTTGGCACTAGTTGCACTTTATTGTTAATGTAACTTACTGTTTTTGTAAAATGGACTTATTTGAAATTCAATAAAGATCTTTAAAAAAAAAAGCAAACATGAACTCAATAAATAGTTCCATTTATTAAAACTGCATGGGCAGAATTGGGTGCTTTTGACTGGGGTCCCCCAGGACCCCAATACATTGATATTTTTAAAAAGCACTAATTAAAACAGAAAACAATGACTTGAAGTCATTAGGAACAAATTGAGTGACAAAGTCAAGGAAATTTGGAATGATTGAATAAAGCACCTGTGAGATATGACAAAAAGTATACCTCTGGGGTCTGCGGGTACCCCAGTCAGTAGGATTAAGGTTAATTAATTATTTGACGATATAAAAAGGGGGTGTGACGTCATGAGTGACAGCTGTGACATCCGCTCTCAAACCTCCGTCAGGTGGCGGGACGGCTGAGGGGGCGTGTCCCGCGGGCCGTCATCCCGCTACCCGACTCTACTGCGCAACTGGCCTGTATTCAAAAATATAGGCTAAATAGCTAACACCTGTCTGTGGAGGGCGGCATTACACTTTTCAGTGTACAGCCTGCCAGAAATTAATTAGAAGAAGAAGAAGAAGAGAGACGCGTTGTCCATATTTATAGTCAATGTTGCCTACGTTTAGCCCAGAAAAGCATAATTCTGCTTCACATAGCAAACTATTTAATTTCAGTTGCCCCCCCCCCCAAAAAAATTGAGATATCTTAATCGAAAGCGATTGTGTGTGCGCCTATATCGCTTTCGATTAAATGATTAAATGATAACAGATTTTCTTTAAACTCTCAAATATCAATATGTGTATCAGCGTGATAAATCCAGTATTGGTCTGACTATAATATCAAAGACAATGTGTTTTCTGTTTTCTCAAATGCTTTAAGTTGACATGCCTATAATAATGTTATACAATTATTAATATATGAAATATTATGAAAGTTTAAATGGGAGATTGTGAATACTGAAACAGACACAACGCAATCAGCTAGATTGTTTCACAAATCCGTACTGACTGCTGCTTAATAGGAAGTACAGTGTATGACAACTTTATAGACTGAGCTCACAAATGGTGTTGCTGTCAGCCACCAGCTGGGGGAGCTCTGATACAAACAATAACTGATTCAGCTGATGACACTTAAGATTAATGTTGTTTAGTTCAGTGTGAAGACAGCCAGTTCACTGGCTGTTCACTATACTCTCTTCCTGAATTACACTGGTTTTGTAATATCAGACCCCCCATGTTCCTTTGCTTTCACATAGCTCTAATGTACTTAAAATATTTGCCATAAGCATGATTTCAGCAGTGATTTCTGCATTTGCCAGTCATAAAGGAAAGTCTCTTCATGTCTATTAATGTGGACCATACCCATTAAAGTGACACAACATTAGTAATCCAACACACCAAAAACAGTGCTGTATTAACTGTCTTGTTGCAGTAAATTAATGTTCTGCGACCTATGATTAATTCTCTATGAAAGTATGTGTTTAGCTATAACCTATTATAAAATAAATTAGGCAAACATATCAAAAGATTGCTGCATAAAACTGTGCACAGAGTTGGAAAGAAACATATGCAGTAATCTTTCTAGAAACATGCTACAACGCGTCTGCTAGAAAAGCAAAAAGTTACAGTAACCTGAAACAATTAGTTTTCCAGAGAAATTGTAAATACAGCACCAGACAACAGAAGCTGCTACCTCAAACTTGTCTAACTATCCTAATAAGAAATAAAGGCATACACACATAGCCCCATGTCAATTGTTTTTCTTTTTTCACTTTTGATGCTATGCTTTGTGTAGACAGACATCATAATTATGGAAGGATATTAACCAAAATGTTTGGATAAGCAATATTAGACATGAACACATGTTGTGATAATTACAAAATGATCAAACTGACACTAAGATAAATGACAGACAGTTGGGGGTTTCTTGGTCTTCTACCAACAGAATAACCTATGTTATCAGAATAATTAATCTCCAATTAATTAATATTATACACATAGTGGATTAAATAAATTGCAACAGCAAGATATGGATGTTTTTCCACCAATGCCTGGCAATTGTATACATGTAAAGTTATTCCCTAGGAGGTCAGCATTGAACACTGTGGGCATGTAGATCTAAAACTTGACCTCACTATGCATATTTGGCCTCTCATGTAGTGACATATCTTGTATGGCCAATAGATTCATTAAATTATTAATTTAACAGTATCCAGTAAAACAACGGGATTGAATTCCTTTACTGTATTGAGATATCAGTCCAAAATGTTCCCAAACAGAAAATCTCCTCTTTCTTCCAGGTTACACTTTTTAGCAAATGTTCAAAAACTCCACCAGCTCCTCAGTCAATATTTAAATGGGGCAAACGGTCAAACTCTGTAAACCAACTGACAACAACCTACTAAGGGGGTTAAGTTTACACAACTTGAAACGCAAAATTAAGTGATCACAATCACTCATGGCATTTCAAGCCCTTTTGAACTCCAATCAAGAGGCAATGAGGACACTCAGGATTGTCTAGATGTTCAGCTAACCTTTGGGTAATAGCTCACTGGACCCAGTATATTAGAGAAACACTGGCACATAGCAGCATGTGATCCCTCTCTGGAACAGACCTTTGGTTAATGTGATTTACACCATCCCCTGGTTACATAGACTTCTCTGTGTGGAGGAGGAAACTCCTCACCACACTTTATGGATAGGGTGCACAAACCTCTCTAAGTGTTATTATTTCAGAGTTGAAAAGGTCAGCTGTCGACACCACATCCTTGTTAATAAGTTCTGCCTTGTCAGGGAAACTTTACACAATACATTCCCTTGACACATTCTCACTGAGGGGTCTAAATCTATAGACAGATTATACTGAGAGCTTTTGAGCAATCGCTCAACTGACTCTGTAATTACATTTTTTTCTCTGTATAGTGATTCAACTTTGTCATTCATATACCTTGGTTGCAGCAGGCATTTTCAGGGATGCACAACCTCTTACATGATACTCTTAGAGAAAAGAATCTGTAGGTTATGTTTAATTGAGTGATGTTTTGTCTTCTCTACTGCACATACTCAGCTACAAATTGTATATTTTATGTAGCTGGGCTATTATATTTCTTTAGCTTAAATTTATTTAACTTTCAATGTGTTTTTTAGACATTTACAGCCCTGTTCACTTGTATTCTGGGGTTGGGTTATACAGTGTATTATATCCAAGCACTAAGTTTATTTCTTTGTTTTTTCCTAACCTTTTTTTATTCTTGTTTTCTACTTTCATATTTTCCTTGTAATTTGTCTTCCTGCCTTGCATGGCCTGAGGCCTAGAGGGTTTTTTTTGTCTCCCTCTACCTGCCATCATGCTCCTCTCCTGTTTGAGGGAGGTTGGTCTTCACGTATATATGGCTGTCCAAAATCACACCCTTGTTCACGCATTCAGTACTGCCTAATAGAAGCTCAACAGTTCACTCTGCAGTGAACAGTAAATTGAGATTTCAGACTAGGGCCCGACCAATACTGGATTTTTGGGGCCGATGCCGATATAAAGGAGTAAAAAAATTCAGATATTGATATATTGGCTGATCATATATACACAGAATATGTACATAAACACATTTTTTGCAATGATCCCTCAAATGTGGTTATCAAACACTTGTGACAAAGATATGTTATGGAGGCATGATATTTTACAGTTTAACAATAAAATAAATATTAAAATAAATATAAAATAAAATGACATTAGTGCACTGAAACAGTAAACTTCACTGGGAACTTAATAATTATAAATTACTATAAATTAAAAAAAACAATAGAACAAAACAAAAACATATGTACGTATATATTAAACTTGAATTAAAAAAAATAATCAAATATACATAAAATGCTGCCTATATAACTTTAATAATATATTTAAAAAATTGGCGCATATCGGACAACATATACGCCAATACCAATATATCTGTGATAGGGCAATATCAGCCGATAATATCAGCTGACAGATATATCGATTGGGCTCTATTTCAGACACTCATAAATCATTGTCACACAATATTAAATTCTAGCATCTATAAAATGCAACAAATAGCATTATGGGATTGTTAGCAGAAAGTATCCATGCCATGGACACTACATTTTTTCGCTCCATTGTAGTGAGGGCTCTGTATAGTGACTAAATTTTGCACTCAAGACACTCAAATAAAATGACAGAGGTTAAATGTAGTGCACTACATAATAAATAGAAAGTGGTTTCAAATATAGCCTAGGTAGAAGTATTACCAAATGAACCTGGGTTCTTCACCTGGTGCCATTTGGGTGCGTATCAAGTGCTAATTTGTTATTTGTCATTAACAATCTGTCACTAATAAACTGCTTTTTCCTTCTATTTTCATCTGATTTTACAAGAATTACTAGCCTTTTGCAGGCACTAAAGGGTCAAATAGCATTTGTTCTACTTACTATGGCGCAACACCATGGTTTAACCTGAATAGAATCAGGGTGGGTCAAAATGGCATGTATGGGGTAATGTATTTCAGGGTTCTTAACGCCACAAAATTTGGTAAGAGGGGATAAAAATGGATAAAGATAGTCAATGACACGGATACGATGGATGGATTACTATGAATTTTTGTAGAGACATTCACATTCCCTAGAGGAAGAATTCTACTGAATTTGTGATCACCTGACTATTCATCTAGCACCACTATGAGGTTTACATCTTTGGCTTTTGAGAAATAACTTGACAACTATCAGACGGATTGCCATGACAGTTGTTACATATATGCACGGTGCCCAGAGGAAGTGTCCTAATGACTTTGATAGTTCCCTGACTAGCAGGTCAAAGTTTTCACTTATTCTATGAAATAGCTCAACATCTACTTGATGGATTGTACATTCATGTTGATAATGGCTTTGCTGATCCCCTGACTTTTTATATATCTCCAGCATGTGATTAACATTGGTTTTAAGTGAATTCTGTGTTTCAATAACTATTCGACAGATTGTAATTATTTTGATACAGACACTCGTATCCCGCACAGGTTCAGATCAGTTGAACTCTATTTGGTGTTCCCTTATTTTTGATTTAGCACCATCATCAGGTCAACTTTTGTTACCTGCAAAACTAATGGCATTCCCATCAGCCTCAGCTGTACTCAGTGTTTAGTACTAATTAGCAAATGTTAGCATGCATGCTAACATACTGACTACCATTTAGCTCAAAGCACTGCTAAGGGTCAGTTAATGGTTGCTCAGAACTGGTTCATACAACATGTTATTTGGCGAGATACCGTTATGTTCGTCTAACACATTTCTTTCTAAAGTTAAAAGTGAAACATACTGTCTATCCTACTCCTTTACATACAGTATGTTGGCTGTGATGTGCAGTTTTGTTGTTTGCCGACTGAAAAGAGGGCAAAGAAGAAGAGTTTTAGCTGTTTTACATTGTTCAGGTGTTTCACCGTGAGCAGAGGTCTTTACTAAAACGACCTGGAAATGCTAGTGTGGATGCAAGTTGTTTTCACATTGAAACAGTGTTTTTTCTTATAGTTTTTATCTCTCTTTCTGGCTGTTATTTTGTAGTCATTTTTTTTGGTTTTGGTTTTCCTCTTTTATGTCTTGTGTTTTTGCTGATTTTTCTCCGTCCCTTTTTCACAGCAGACATTGACACATAATTGCGGGTGTAATGAATACCATTGATAATAGCTACTGTCCAGGTCAAGTGCGCCAGTTCCAGAGCTTTGCTATTATGCATTCTGGCCCACTGGCATGGTTTAAATGGACACGTAACTTGAATGAATTCTTCATTAACGCTATTAATCATATCTATGTGTGGTTGGCCCAATGTAGACAGAAAAACGTAGGCGTTAATTTGAAGTTTTGTTTCTGGCTTCCTGATGAATGTAAGTCCAATATTCACTCTACTTTGAGCTCTCATTTGGTCGCCACCACTTTCTGAGAAAAAATATCTGGCTCTGGCTAATTGCCACTTTGCTTACCATGGTCACTGTGTTTGTCTACTGTTTGGTGCTGGCAGGTGACATAAGGGTTGTACAGCTGCCACTGGAAACGGGGTTGATGATTTCTGTGAGATTGAACAAAAATGACTAATGTTGCAGGTGTAAACCCCTAAGAATTGAGCTGAAAAATGTTAAAAAGCTGTGTAGAGTTGAGAGGTTTAATTCTGTGCAGGTTCATTACAAACCAACACAGTAAGATAGTCATTTGATCCATAGTTCTTAGAAATATTGATTAGTGCATAGTTCCAGCACATAACTCCTTTTAAAACTACAACTTTTTGTTTATATTTTGTGTACAGATTAAACAAACAAGATACATATAGTGAGCTTTTTTTGTAATTGGTGAGCCTTTCTAAGTGCTGGCAGGTGTGTTTTTGTGCTTTGGACTGAGCCAGGCAAGCTGTTTCCCTCTGCTTCCAGTCTTTACGCTATAAGCTAAGCTAACTGACTCTGTAGATTATCCACAGTAACTGGGACATTGTCTCTGAAAGACGGGTTGCTGTTGAATTTTATAAGTGGACTTTTACAACGCTGTGAGCACTGCCAATGAAATTCTATCCACATCCATTGTATTGGGATAACGGCACAAATCTCAGACAGAGATACCTGAAACTATTTTTTGACAGTACAGCTTTGATATAAAATACAAAATAAATTTAGCCTGGTCAGAGTTTGACGTCGCAGAGGTTTCTGTCTCACAAAGTGTTGCTGGGTGAAGTTGAGGCAATGTCTACTTATTGTATGTAGACCTATGTTTTCATCATGTGCCTTACCATTGCAGTGCGCATGTCATTTTTGATTTTTGTCATTTCAGTGTGTAGAGCTGCCTTGTGTGATGGCTCCCCTTCTTCTTTGTTTTTCAGTGTATTTTTGCTCAGACCCATGCCCCATGATTTCAGGAGGTTTTCATAGTATACTGTCTAATCTATGTGAGCTTTCTTCTTGTGTCAGTATTTGTAACAGTAAGCTGTATTGCAATTCTTAGATCTCATCACTTACTCACTTTGAGTGAATGTAGACTGACATAAACCTGTTTGTGTTTTTATATATGAAATGAAAGGGTTTCATCTGTCTCGGCTCATTAGCATTCTTTGTGTATTAGACAGTTGCAATTATTTACCCAATAATGTCTCAAAAATAAATATCAAATTGAACTTAGTGTAAAAAAAGGTGTATGATATTAAGGAAATGTTACTAATTGTCGCAGTTTACATTCAGTTTTCTATTTAAATACATACATAATTAAAAAAACATCTGTACAGAAAGCTATAGCTGTAGATGGATATAGAGATAGGATGCTAGAGAAGCCCAGATTGCAGAGTGAAGAGAGAGAGTGTAGAAACAGGGACTTCCCTGAGCCTCCATCATCTGCAGGGAGGGAAAAAAACACTCACACACACACAGCCTCCCACATACACACACACGCACACTGTGCTGAGAGCTAGCAAGGGGCTTTAAACTGATTCACACGAAATAGAGACAAAGGGACTGTAACCTGCCACAATGGAGGAAAACATGGATGAATCGCAAAGCCAGAAAGGTAGGACGGAAGGGCAATTTGTTCATTTTTATCTTTTATCAGCTGTGCCATTCTGCCATTGTTCTGTTCATCCATCCCTCTTGATATGATGGGATTCCTTTGTGTGTGTTGTGGGCAGAGAGAAAGAAGACAGCATACACGTCCTACAGAAAAAACAAAGCATCAAATCTTAGTCTGTACATGTTATTTGCACATTTTCTTGACTCAGTTCACAGAGAGTGTTTCCCTCGTCGTTTTTCTTATCAGAAATGGGAATATGGGTTGTGAATTTTAATTGTGCCACCTATATGTCTGCTCTTTATAATACCGCAGATTATACGGCCCTGTTCTGTTGTGTGTTTCACTGAATGGATGGATAAATAAGCAGATTGTTTGGGTTGAGGATGAGAGGAGATGGCAGACACTGGAGGGTTGGTGTTGTTTTGGAGGCTGGACGGACAGATGGATGGACAGATGGTTGGATGCATGGATGGATGGAGGGATGGATGGAGGAGGTGGGAGTGGCAGGGGGGAAGGAAAGAGGGAGAAGAGGGTAATAGAAGGAGGGAGTGTGGGGCAAAACCTTGAAATAAAGACTAAAATCAGAGGGAGGAGGGATAAGTGGAGCAGTGATTGATGCCTCCTTTGGGATTTTCTTTGTTAGCCTCCATTGTTGATGCTTCACGCTTGTCTGAATGCCTTTTCCTCTCCTCTCTCCCCTCGCGCGCTGCATGTCTCCCTTTTTTTTCTGCTGTCTGTGGCGCTCTCCCTACCCTTTCCCTCCATTTTCTTCATATCTCTCTATCACTAGCCCTATCTCTTTATGTATTTTTCTCTTCAACTTTTTTGACTGTACATTCATTTTAAGTCTGTCTCTCTGCCTCTGCAGGTCTGTCTCTTGTTTCCACTGTCTGTCTTTTGCTGTCTCTCCCTCTCCCTGACCCTCTATTTTGACTCATCTCTCACTCACCTCCATCTCGCTCTGTAGGTTCCCTCCCTCTTTCCCTCCCTCGTTCTCTGCCTTTTTACCATTTTTCTTCCTCCATCCATTTTGTTTTCTTTTTTTCTTAGTTTTTGCAATTTTTGGTGCATGTCCCATATAAAATACATTTATTCTCTCTTTGTGTGTCTGTATTTTGCACATATTCATGTTGTTTTATCGCAGCCGTCCATATTAGTTTTGTTGTTGTTGGCGGTAACAATGGGCGTGTCCATTTTCTTCATTGCACCTTTAGTCTGAAATCAGACATAACGGACGCTGCTTACACAGATTCAGAAACTGAAATGATGACTGAGCTATTTTTGATTAGTAATAAACAAATGTTTGCATTTATCACCGTATTAATGTTTATTAAGACTGTATCTATGGTAACACCATTATGGAATTGTCTTCTGTTGTGTGATAGGCGGATTTGTATGTTTTTTCTGTAAGGGACCTGTTTTAGCCAATCAGAAAGCCGAATAGGGAGACAAGATGTTTCAAGCAAACATGATTTTTCATTCCAGCCACTTTTTCTTTTTTTTAGCTATCACCCCCACTCCTTCTGTTCATCCGTTCAACTAGTTCCCATCCCACACTGGCGTCATTCTTTCCATCTTCATTGCTTTCTCTTTACATCTTCCTTTAGTGCTGCTGTCACTGACCCCCCCCCCCCCCCCCCCCACCTCTCTCCCTTTCCCCCTAGTTGTAATAAATTCAGATGCACACAGCTGACAAAATACAGGTGCATGTGTGATCAAATGTGTTAGGACAGGCGAGAAGGAGAGATGCAGGAAAATGTGAATCTATGAGACAGGACAGAGAAAACCAGTGATGCTTGAGACTTAGTAGGAAATGGATCGAAGCCGGAGACATGAGGAAAGAAACAGTTCAGTAGGCTTCATTTTGAATTGATAAATTACCTTTAATTTTTCTAGTGATAGTATTGATCTTAAATGCTAGGACACACACTTTTCTTTTTGCAAAATTCGTTTATATTTTTTTCATTTCACACAGTTTGACTCTTGAATCCACTGAAATCAAGGTTTAACTGTTAAGCCTGTTGCACAAAATTATGAGAAATGATCGGCTCCTCTGATAATGCTGACATTTTATAATAACTGGCTGCTTTTGCACTTGGTGGCTGACTAACATAATGGATAATGAACAATTCAGGTGTGCAAAATGCAACATTAGAATTCAAAATTCTTATTAAGTAGTTAATAATTATTAGTAAAATGTTTTTCATTCTGAAACTCTCTGAGTATAATACGTCCCATTTACTATTTATCATACTTGTAAAGGTTCATATGACCAAGTATTATCTCCCAGGTGTTGCCTTTGGGTTGTCATTGGTTACTGGTAAATGTATTACATAAATTGGACCAATGAAAAAGAGGGGATGTAGCAGCCAGGGGAACATTTCACTGTAAGTCCCACTATTTAAAATGTATAAGCAGTATATAAACATTTAATAAATAGCACACTATAATACTAGTGTTTATTGATGTATTTGTACTATAACTCCACTGTGGGAATCCGTAAGTGGAGGCTGCTGTATAAACAGATCATGAATGACAATATAATAAAACACAGCTGTAAAAAATTAAAATATGTCATTTAACACAACATGTTAAATATTAATAAAGTGCTTGTGAAAGCTAAATAGAAGGACTTAAAGTAAAGTGTTACCAAAGCCAGACATAACCCCCACTATTAGTTCTCATTAACAGCCTGGATACTGTTCTTCATCCCTATGTAGGCTGTTAAAATCATTTACACATCCACATATGGTTACCATACATTGTTTGTTGTTCAGTTGTTTGTCATGTGTGTGAAGTGATAGGCTGCTTTACATGAGGCTATGTTTCTCTTTGGGTTGTATAAATACTGATGGGATCCCATGTTCAATTGCAACTTGGTCTCTAAAACTCCTCATCATCTGTATCATGTTATGAAAGAATTCTCAAGTATTTACTGTTTCCTGTTAGCACTTGCTGCAGGAACAAATGTCCAAATTGTCCACAGGGTTCCTCGAAGTTTCATGTTCCCTAATCTTATCTGGAAGTGTGAAAGATTTGAATAGAGAGAGGGTGGCAGAGACACAGGGAGAGGTTTTGATCTGTTTTTTCCTGTAGCTTGCTTGTCATCCTGCTGAGGACTGAGCACCACTTTCAGAGATTTGTGGGGCTTATTTGGAAATCTCTTTGGTGAAAGCTGGAAATCTCAGGTTGTTTATCCACATCTCATCTTTATTTGGTCATTGTAAGTCAATATAAATTACCAATATGAGTGCAAGTCTGTAGCAAGGCAGGTTAGTTTACAGTTGCTAATGATGTTGTTATGATGACAGATAATTGTATTATTGTGTATTATTAGTTTGGAACAAGCGACATTTAATTCCAACAATCTTCTGGCATCTTCTAATATTTATGTAAATTTCAGCACTCCCACATCACTCCATAGCCTGAGTGTAGAGTAGCCTCTTCTTTCCTGTTTAGAGCAAAGCACAGTAAAGGGGTCAGTGATGACACCTTTAATATGTGCAGAAGGGTACAGAGGAGGCCCTTTGCATTGTCACCTGATCATTTCTTCTTTTGTAGATTAGATCATAGACATGTCAGAAGTTTTCAGAAGATCTGTAAATGTTACACTACAGCAGACCATTTATGAATGTATGCTGTAGAGGTTGGGATTTTTACAATCCATCACAGTGATACCTGTGTGCTAAAGCAGTTGTAAGTGAACTTTGAAGTCTTTGCTGCATTACATCTTGATAATAATGTAACTTTGACAAAGAAAAAATAAAAGTAGATTCAAAGTTTGCTGAGATTGATTAGACATCTGAGGAAAGTTTGCTACTTCATTTTTATACTGTACAGAATATATCTCATATACTGAAAGCCAATGGCTGCCTGGAAGGTAGGAAAAATGAAGATCATTTAAAACACATTAAAATGATGCATTATGTTTTTCTCCCAAACACATTTAGATTTAGTATAATGCTTAACTTTCTAGATGGTTTGCATTTCATAATTGTTGTACATCTAACCCTGTGGACCTTTCTCTGTGAAACACTGATTTATCTACAAAAGTAATCACTGTGAAGTGTATTTTCATTTTAAAAAGTGACATTTAAAAGTCTCAATCATCCAATAGCAGAAACAGATCAGATTCCTCTAGTCCCCATCAGTGATGCAGCACCCACAGCCAGAGAGAAAATGCCATTATATGCAATAAATCCTCAACTTTTTTCTTTTTATAATCTCTGTATCTAAAGCAAGGAATCTCCATCTGTCTGTCTGTCCATCTGTCTGTCTGTCTGTCTATGTATGTATGTATATATGTATGTATGTTTGTATGTTTGTCCTTTGCATATCTTGAGAACCGCTCATTCGATCTACTTCATACCTGGCGGATGTATTGCTAGTGACTCAAGGAAGTGTAGTGTCGAGTATGAAGTTGTTTGGATAAGGGGTTCTCAAGAAAAAATACCTCATAAACAACATTTCTTCTGCCCATGGAGTGAATGAGCGCCACTCTGCCATTGCAACCCAAATTGTGGTCAGAGGTGGGATTACATCTGTAGTGATAATGACTTGAAAAAGTTTAAGAGACTTAAGCTTTACTATTGAATCTGTGTGCTGTGAATGAAACTTGGCATTTACGTTCAAGACTTACTGCAGGATGTTTCAGCCACATTTTGAACGGGCACTGTAGTTCATCTAACTAAAAAGCAAGGAATCTCTTTCTGTCTGTCTGTCCTTTGCATATCTCAAGAACAGTTCATCTGATCGACTTCACACTTGCAGGTGTGTTGCTCGGGACTCAAGGATGCACAGTGTCGAATTTGGTGCAATTTGGACACATGGCATGTTTACTATTAATAATCTTTGAATAAACAAGTAAGCAGGGAGCCGTTCAGCTCCATGTCTGAGTGCAGTGGGGGCTGTTTGATATAAACACCATCACATCACAGCGGGGCGGGGCTTCTGGACTCTGATTTGCTGAATGGGACAAAGGCACACCCCCTGCTCAATTAAACTGCCCGAGAGTGAAGAACGAGCATACACAGGAGAAAAAAACAGAGGCAGATGCCGTAAAACTAGCCAATAGGAGCGCAGACACATTTGATTGGCAGCAGAATCATCCAATGGAAGGCCATAAACTGCTTCTACGGTTCAACCTCTGTTTAGTCTCACTGGTGAAGTTTCTGTCTGGATTTAAACTATTTAATCTATTAATTCATTATCATTTTAATTGATACGTTTGTCAATTGATACATATATATGTGGTACTCGAGAAATAATAAGCAAGCGGTCTATTCCGAACAGGCACGTTTTGAACGGGCACTGCACTGGTTCAAACAAATGGGGAAGGTGAGGAGACAGGATCACAGGTTGTGGAAATAAAATAATACTGTAATGCTGTGAAGAGGATCAAAATATATGACGCCTAACTTATTAAAACAAATTTTAATGGCTAAAAGATGAACACAGTTCAGTGATATTTTGTGTTTTTTGTAACAGTCAGATAATTCTTCTGAACAAGACTGATGACAAGTCAGAAGTTCACTTACTTTGTGTTGAGCTGAGCTGAGCTGTAATCATCCACAAAAAAATATTTTCCACCTCTAAATAAAATTTCTGCGTAAGCTTTTATTTATTTATTTATTTAAGTTCTTCGGGAAACCAAGGAAGTTGTAATCTGGAAATAAATGTCACTTCTTTCCAGATAGATGTGTGCTCTCACTGTAGTATACAAAAAAAAAGAAAAAAGAAAGAAAGAAATAGTATACAGGAAAAAAGATTTTTCACAGGGGTAGTCACCACACACCATGGTCACCATGACACTGTTGAGCCATTAGACCTTTCAGCACTGAGCCAAGATGTCTTCTGCTAGCACTATTTCAGAACTGATCACTGTATAAAATCTCTGTGGTTTGTTAATTTCTTCAACCTCCTCCTTCAACCCTCATCCTACCAACATATTTAACATACAAGGACTACCAACTGGGGCCCCTGGGGACCCCAAGAATAAAATAATCATAGAAAGAAATAAGAAATAATCATTATAGCAAAATTTTTGCTTATTTCTTCTCAAAAACATTATTAGTTATGTAATTAATGTCATCTGAAAAAAATATTATTTTTATTTTAGGAAAGTTACAGTTAATTTGTATATTGTGTAAAATTAAAATATATATTTTTCCTTAATACAAAAATGCAGCTTTTATCCCAAGTACGATCTTTCCACAAAGCCTTCAAACTGAGTGCCCCTACCCTCTGGTCCCCTCACCCTCCCCTTCCAAGCATGTAGGAGAACCAACAGTGGCCGCAAAACTTGCCATCAAACGTGAAAGGCCCTCTCTAGAGCCAGTGTTTGTTTTGTCCCTTCTGGGCTTCTGTAGAAACATGTTGGTGCAACATGGCAGGCTCCGTGGAAGAGGACCTGCTCCCTCTGTAGATATAAAGGGGTCAGTCTAAGGTAACGAAAACACAATGATTCTTATTTTCATGGGATTATATACTAATTAAAACATACTTATAAATATTATATTCCATTTCTGCAATTCTCACACATAACTGATGATATGTCATCTCCAATCAAGTTTGAATTGAGTTTTTAACTGGGACAGTCAGACATGGGGAGAAGGAGGGCAGAAAAAGTGTGATTACTGTGCACAGTGCATTATATCCCCACATGACAATAACACCAACACAAAACAAAATACACCAAGAACCAGACAAACAAATACTGACAGAAACCTGCCGTGGTTTGTGTACTGAATTTGTTTGATCTGTTCTTATTTGATCTGCTTTTGCTTGAGTTTTCTGTTTGTCAGGTTTGAGTTTGTGGCACTCAGTTCTTTGGAGACATACTTTTCTTTTGTCCACACAAGGTGCACATCACAACTCATGCTAATTATCCAGTTATTATTAGATTTAGTTCAGTCTAACAGGAGACATAAAATACATCCCCTCATGTATGCACAAGGATTTTTCCCAGGAAAGACCTGATTGATGCTAGGTGTTTCACATAGCACACGTGAAAGTTTTATTTAACTGGCTGGAGATTGGCTTGCTATATCTCATTATAAATAACTGTTAAATACATTAGCATTAAGATACATTATTTATGAAGCCTTCCCCTAAAAGTGTTGACAAAATGCCTCTTAAAGTAGGAGTTTGTGGTGTAGGATGGAGTCAGAAAAGACATTCAAGTGTGGAATTGGTGGTCTGTGTGGCAAGTTCTTAAACCTGCAGAAAAACAAGTCAGTATTGGCCTGTTACAATTTGTGAAATTAATTTGTAGCTTTATAGATCAAGTCAATGGGAAAACTGACAAGAGTCATACAACTGAAAGTGGACCTTGTGTATTTGCTTCATATCCATTTCATTATTATGACCACTAATAGAAAGGAACTTAATGGAGAGAAGAATAAGTCAATACAAATTGACTTAGCAGGCCCACAGCGGGTGAGAGAAGAAAAGGCAGGGGAGGAGAGGAGAGAGAGAGAAACAGATACTGCAGAGGAATAAAAAGCAGGAGATAAAGCCATGTAAACAGGGGGTTCTCCCGTTTTGTTTTTTTACTCTGAAGGGATTTTCGTTACCTTCCAACTAAGTTAGCACAAGCTCCATTCTGCTAACCTAACCCTGATTACAATATACTATTGCTCTGCTAGTGCTCGTTCTGACTCTTTGGTCCAGATATCGACAGTCTGTGGGCAGACTGCCATGAAATTTCATGTAAATAAGAAATACTCAAATCTAATGGACAGATTGCTGTGAAATTTAATGAGCACATCCACGCTTCTCAGAGGATGAATCTTTTCCATATTGGTCAAGCCATGAGGTTTCCTCAAGCACCACCCTCAGGCCAAAAGGGCAAGATATTTCATAATCTAATGAGCAGATGGCCATGAATTTTGCTGAGCATGTACCTTTTTGACTGCGCTGATTGCATGATGACACAAGATTGTTCTCTGTAAATGGGGAAAAGACATGAATATTTATCTCAGTGAGGATCTGTGGCTAACCCTGTTGCTGGGTATGATGCGCCTTTTTAGATGTTATCTTTTTTTTTAGATGTTGACTCCTTATTTAATTATTCATTAATGCTCAGAGGAACCTACACTCCATAATCACACAAACATCAAGTGCAGTTTTACAAGAAAATAGCTGTGACAAATATGTGGATGCTATATGATTCTATCATGTTGGTCACTGCTGATATGAATGTAAACAACCGTTTCACAAAGCCAGAAATCAAACCATCAAGACTTGAATAAGTAATTAGCTGTTGTTTGGGCACTTCGACACTGAACAAGTGATAGACTCAATGAGCTGGCAGAATTTGTGTTTGACATGTTTCACACTAAGTTGTATTTGAACGTGGGGCTTCCAGCTGTGAATCAGAATATCTTCCCATATTCCTGTAAAGTCACCATGGTGGTTGTCATAGAATCTTGGCAGTGTTTCCAGGTTTGGCTGTCTGTGGAGCGGCTCCAACATTTAGTCTGTGGATGACATCATCACTACCGTCTGTCTCTTTGCTCTTCATCTTCAGGAGGGAGTGGTTCAAATTCTCCATTTACACCTTTACAGTAGAGAAATAACTTCACTTTAGGGGTGAATTTTCCTTTTAATTGTTGTAATATTTTGCAAATGAGTGGTCAGTTTAATGGCCTAATGTATATTATATTTGTTGAAAGAGCTGCTAAAGGAATGGTATTAGTCTGAGTTTCAATGGAAGGTTTTAGTGTCCTGTGATGGTCTAAAAATGGTGTTTCAGAGGCTTTTCCCGTGGCAAGAGTACTGTTCTGAATATGTCTTTTATAAGCATGAAACTGGAAGAACATCAATACAGAAAAGCAGCTTTAAGGCACAAATATAGAATTACAGTTGTATTTTTGGTCCATTTGTATTTTTTAAGCTTACATGTGCACAGTCTAAGGCTGTTTTTTGTACATTGCAAAGGGATTGTGGAGGAATCGTATGCAGTTAACTACATTAATGTAAAATTTTGCACGCATGTGCACACATTTCTGTTCACCTTTTGATGTTTTCTTCCCCTTACCTTTCAATAAGAAGAATGCAGAATGATTTTTTATTTTTGTTAGTCACTTTTTAAAACTTAACTTTCCTGTTGAGGACCCACAAATTTAATGTCGGACATAGAAAATGACTTAGGGCATGTGTCCATATAGCATTTTTTCTCTGGCAGGGTGCCGGGGAGCACTGGGATGAAGCACTTGTAGGTAGCTAATTATTGCTATGTTAACAGAGAGTTGACTACTCAGCTAACAACAAGCTAACAACAAGCTAACAACAAGCTTACAACGCGTAGGGTGAGAAAAGCACAACACTCACCAGCAACATTCAGTGTCTGGACGATCTGCTCCCACAAATGGGCTTTTCTGTCTTTGTTTTGACAGTCTGTCTGACATACCATAAAGCTCAGGATAGACAGACACGGCTAGAACAAGCTTCTACTTTATTTTCTTGGTTACCAGGGTGACAAGTCCCGTCCCATCTAATATATGATTGGTTGCCTGAAAAGAGCGACAGTGGCGATACCGGTGCCTTTCTGAAAAGTTCAGAGCTTTTCAACTAGAAGTAACATGGATACACATACAGCACTCAGATGGCTTGGACCATTAAACATACAGTAGACCAAGTTAGCAACATGCTCCAACAACAGAGAACAAAGACAATGTTTTTTGGGTGATTATTGGTTTAACTTTTCTGAAAAGGGAAATGCATAGTCCCTCTAGAATGTTCATGTTTGTTTTCGACTGCAGTCCAAAATGAATGAATTAGTGATATGGTTGTTGACCCTTTTGTGTAATTTTGAAAATAGATTGTTTTAACAGCTCAGAATTCAGTGCCAATTTGACTTTAAATTTGTAGTGCATTCAGGTAAATGTGAGCAGTACATCACCATTCCAATATTAACCCTAACCCTTTCACAATATCCTCTGATCAATACGCTTTGTCTGTCTGCCTTTCTAAAAGGCATCCATCACTGAAATTTCTCTTTTACTGCTGCTCTCTACGCTCTTTCCTGATTAACTCTTGATTTGTTTGCACAAATGTGTGACGCTGTAGCAGACAGCCTTCCTGAAAATAGCTCAGTTGCTCCATATTTACTGTACATTAACAGACAAGACAAAAATTACCAAGTTATGCTTGATTTTTGCTCAGGCACTGTGGGTGCTGTGGGCTGGGGATTGTGGCCAGATGACAGCTAATCACTTCTTTGACAGACTGGTGAAAACAGAGGATGCCTGTGATGTGTGGGTTTCCAGGATTCTTACATCACAAAGGTCTGTTCATTGACACAAAGTTGCGCTATGAAAGTGCAGCAGTACATAAGCCTTTTGTAATCAGTACTTTTTCATGGGTATCACTGCTGAATGAGTAGCATTTGTATAGTTAAGAATCGATTGCTGGGTTATTGAACTGCACCTCCCTAATTGTGATTTCACAGGCAGCTGAACAATTTCTTGGTGATTAACCATCTATTCATCCAGTCAGCACTTATGCACTGATCTCCAGCTACTGCAGGTGTTCTCTGCTGTCAGGTGAACACTGAAGAGCATCCAGTATAGCAAGTGACAGTCAGATAAGCATTAATGTCTCCATTAGAGGCTGTTGGTGTGGTGTGCAAATTATGATGAGGGTCTGTTGTGGTGTTTAATACATTTACATCAAACAATTTTTAAATGGCAACCCCACAGTGTTGTTTTTCTCATTTGACTCTGGTTAAGATGGCAAATGAGTGGATCTCAAGGAATTATAGACTGCTTCCTTGGTTCTGTGCTGCTGTGGTATATCCCATCTCTAACACATCAGCCAATCTGTGAGTGAGCGATGGACAGAGGGATAGAGAGGCAAGGAGGGATTTATGGATGAACAGGCAATTTGATTGACAGCTAGGAGAATCATTTCAGGAGGCCATGCCAGCAGAGGCTACTACCATTAACTGTGTAAAAGTGTGTCTGTGTGCTACACAGACGATATCCACATAATCCATGAAAAAGGACCTGCAAAGCTACTTCTGGCTTGAACAAAACAACACAGACATTTTGTTTTAAATCATTACAACCTGAAGAGAAAATTCACCTGCAGATGACGTCAGTTTGATGATTTCAGTTTACATATATATTTATCTGGGTTATACTCCACTGTCCTGAACTACATCTCACTCTAAATGGTGCAGTGGGACTGAACTTGTCATTTCCCATTAGAACAGGGCTTTGACTCTCGAGTGCATCTTCAGGCCGCTGTGTGTGTGTGTGTGTGTGTGTGTGTTGCTGTGTGAGAGACCTCAGTAATCCTCTCTCAGAGCCAAGACACAGATATCCAGACACACACACACACACACACACACACACACACACACACACACACACACACACACACACACATACAGCAGCTATGTTGTCTGTTAGACAATCAGGCTAGACAGTGCTGTCCAAATTGTTTCCTAATGAGCACCAAGGCTCAATGTATTATATAATAATAATAATAATAATAATAATAATAATAATATAAAAAACATGTTTGAGTTCAAAAAGCTAGAAGAGAAAACTCCCCCTAACCCCAAACCCATTTCTAATGATTTTGAAAAAGTTACTGCTAAAGAAAAGATCATAGTTTGATAGTTAAATATATTCATCTTCTCAAATTCTCAGTATATTTTGTCATATTCTTGCACATTAGAGTTGGATGTACCTGTGAATACCTGGGAGTTTTGTCCTGGTGGTAGTGGTTGTAATTATTGACTGTGTATAAAGATTAGATTAGATTATTTATATACAGTCAATGGTTGTAATCTTTAAGATTTCAGTCCTGGTTGATTTGGCAACACCTGTGGTTACCATGGTAACAACAAATGCAATTTAATATGACAGCAAACCCTTCTTTATGGAGCAGTAAAAGCAGTTAACAGTGACACTGTTATCAATGAGATACTAGATGCTGTATTGCTTGCATTGTTTTTCTATGAATCCCTCATGCTTACTGTAGGCAAACAATCTGAATCCAGTGCAGGAACGGTGGATTCCACCACTACCAATAAAAACTACTACATATAAAGAGATAATTACTGATTGTAAATGCATTGCAAAAAAATATGGATGAATGGTATCAAATAGTATCAAATGTGGGGTTTGATTTCATAAAAATCTTTAAGAAAATTAGTGGTCACCAAACGCATGAGCAATCATCATCTGGGGATCATGAATAACACCAAATTTAATGTAAATCTATCAATTTTTTGTTAAGATAATTTGCTCAGAACCGATATGTTGAATGGGCCAACAGACAAATAAAAGGTTAAAGCCCAAAATAAAAAATAAATAATAATAATATGATGTTTGTATAAATGTGTGGCTTGAACTGAAAATAAATAAACAAATATATTGAAGTTCATCATTAACTCTCATTTTAATTAATATTTCCCAGCATAATTTTCATTGAAAATTTTTTTATTTGAAGTAATGTAGTTACAATTCTTTATTAATTCAACTTAAATCATCCTGTCCATTCCTTCTTTTATAATCATAATTTGTTTTCTTATGATCATCGTTTGTTTTATATAAAACTATGAATGCAGTTTTGGTTTATTGACAACATTCATATATATTAATAAAATAAAACATATCAGACTTTGTCAGGGATAGAATGATAAAGTCCTGGACTTGTTTCCATCATTGTCCCGGGTGTTTCCATATTCTCCCAACCTTTATAGAGGTAGAGACACTTCATGTCTGACAGTAAGATAAAATTTAAACATCAATCATATGAACAATCAATAACTGTTTTTTAGGCAGTAGACAATATTAAAAAGTACAATAGATGTCAATACACAATAGAATTCACTTCTATTAGGGAATATTATCTACAAGCCATTGTACTTACAGTATATACATGTAACTGTTGTCTTTTAAAACAATACCAAACAAGTTACTGTATTCAAATCCAACTGAGGATTGCAATGGTGATGATCAGCAATCTTATAAATCCTGTAGATATATTACGGTAATTTTATGTGATGGTGCAGACAACTGATACTTGCTGTCATATCACATCTGAAAACATTTACCTCCTCCTAAACAAAGAAAACACCGTCACGCATATAGATGCAGTACACAGCCGTTTGTGCTCAGCCTGTCCCAGTTTTTACCAGGTCACTGGGTCTTTCCTACATTTAAAGCCCAAATATGGAAATATAATGAGGATTATAACATGGCTGAAATTCAGGACACACACTCACAAACACTCACACACACAGTGTCAGAAACACAACTGCAAAGTCATACACATGCAGATATTTGCAAATATGAAAATATTTAGATGCAAGACAAAAACACGCTGCGTACAAACCCCTCATAGAAACACCTTCACACATGCTCATAACACATTTATATCACAGTATCACACTCCTCCTCTCTGTGCCCGTCCATCTGCCTCACAACTGACTCACTAATGTGCCCTAAATCTTATTCTTTATATGTAAAAGTGACACATGCCACACGGACATGAATTGATTCAAATGTGTGCATAAAGAACCAAAATTAGCACGTAGCTCATGTGCAATGAACATTTTATTAAATGGAGTCAGTCAGTGCAAAATGGTACCTTCCTACTGGGCACAGCAGCCATTTTTGTTCCTCTGTGACTGGCTCATATTTCGTGGAGAAACACACTGAAATTGTTCATTGATCATTTCCATAAACTAAGACAATAAACTAAATGAGAACACACTTTGTGTCTATGCAAATGGAGGCTGTGTGAGTTTGTGTCTCTGTGTGTGAAAATGTCCATTAGTGTGACTGTAGTGCTTGCAGAGCCGCGCTGTTGCCATGACAACGCTACAGGCAAAGTGGGTCAGCGGGCTCCTGCCACACCCCTGTTGGCATGGCAACAAGGCTGGTCAATTAAACCTGAGCAGCACGATGACTCACACACACACAAACACACAAACAAATCCTATGCAACAGGGAGGTACAGGAGGAAGCACTGTGTGTGTGTGTGTGTGTGTGTGTGTGTATGTGAAGATTTGGCTGATATGGATGTTTTTAAAGGGAGATTTCTCAGTTGAAAGCAGCTGATATCCAATAATGGTGGATAGCCAATAGCTGGGTAGGTGGAGCTGAGTTCGGGTGAGCAACACCAGACATCACAGCTGGTTGACATAGGCTGAGACACCTGTCAATCAAGCAAAGACGTCTCAAATAAATCATCTTCTTAATGGAAAAAAGAATCTCAGAATCACCACTGAGACACCTTAGAAGAAATTAGATTTAACACAGAGACCATAAAATGTATTAACTGTGTATTTCTAGAGAGGGGGTACAACACAGTGAGGGACTTTTTGGAGTTGGCATCAGTTTTAAACAAACCAACAATGATTTTAACAGTCACATGTGGCGGTTTCCCCTTGATTAAACCAAGTGATCCCGATCCTGCCCTCACCCTGTACTCTAATTCTTTCCTGCATACGCATGTTATACACAGACAAATATTAAGCCAGAGGACAGAACACACTGCACAACAATCCACAGTAAATGGAATTATTCGCTACTTATGTTACAACACATTTGTTTGCTTAATTCCTATTATACTGGAGACAAAAAGACTGTTAATGTTAAACTGTGGAACAAATCTACATCTTGCCAACAGTCTGCCAGCAGGAAAACAGTTGCTTCTTCCTGTGTCGAAACCTGTTAAGATGATACGGTGTTATCTGCTATCCTGGCATTACAGTTATCTGTGTCATGTTTTCATGGGGAATACACTGAAATATACCGATATGTGGGTTGTTGTTTCTAAATTGAAAACTTTTTCCCTCAGATTACATTTTTTGTGATTGCAACTACAGTAAATGACAGTTATAAAGGTTTGGATTGCTGGTGCATCATTGGCAGCCACTGCACAATTATGTAATGTGGCAGGTCTCTGTAAGTAATGCCAAACACACAGAAGAATAGCATAGAAAAAGACAAAGAGTGATCATGTTTAGTTTAGTTTATTACATTTATTTGTAAAGGACCTCACACAGGGAGAAGACATGTATTCTACCAGATTTAGCTGTTTTCATTTTCATCATTTTCATCTGTAGTCCCTGTGCAGGTAGACACAAACATTTTGCACCTTTATTAGCAATAAATAATGTGATCCATCAAGATTTATTTCCAAGAAGGCAGCAGGTTCACATGATACACTTTGGCCCTATCACAATACAGTCCAAACTATGTGGTACAGTGTGATGTGAGTCATTGCATCATGATGCATGAGCAAACCTTTCTATTGTAATGCCACTACTGTTACTGTCTTCTACTCACCCCTATAATGGAGAGGAAGTGTGGGATAGTTTTAAGGTCCTGTTTGGAATATCATTGTTGGTAGAAAATTTCAATGTCTCAATGTCTCAAAGTCTCAATGTGTAGAAGTCTTTATGTTGACACAGAGCGAACTCTACAAGTTAAAGGATGAGTTCACCTATATGAGATATATTTTCTCATTTACCTCTAGTGGTAGGTTTTGGCTTTATGTTGCCAGGTTTTTGATATACATCCATCTCTGAGATTTCTGCCTCCACCCTGCAGTAGAGGTGAATGGGATTTTGGTTGTGGCACTCAAATGAGGTGAAGCGCCCGACCAGTGAAATTTAAACAGCTTAGGGAGTTATAGAAATGTATTTCACTTGTAACAGAGCCAGGCTATCAGTCTCCCCCATGAGTTTTAATGATGTAATCAATATTTTTATAACAATGTATCAAATGACAGTGTGTAATGTCAGAGACGTTTCTCATAGTTATAAATGATACAGAGAATTATGAGCTCCTCATGGCTTTTCAGAGCTTTATGGTGAGTTTCAGCTCATTGTTAAGGTGTCTGGCTGCAACTCTACTGTTTTGGTTCACTCTCAGCGCTCTCATAGCGTTGGTTTCAGCTGCAGCAGGCAACTGTTTTCATAGAAAAAGCTCTAAAAACCAGCAGACAAAGTTAGCGACTGGCTTTGACAATAGTGGAGCATTTAGCAGCTAAAGAGCCAGATATTTCCCTCAGGAGTTGGTAGAGAGCAAAAACAGAGCTAAAAGAGAGTGAATGTTGGACTTACAACACAGAAACACAACTCCAAATGATAATGTTGCTCCGTAGCTGTGGAGTGTTCCTTTTAATGTGAGACAGTTCCCTTCTCTGTACCTACACACTTTCAAAATAATCCCCTCAGAAGCAAATGAATGTAATTGAGAACATTATTCTGGGTTTTCAGCCAGTTTAGTCATCCAATTGTATGTAATACTATGTATGCACTCTATCACTGTATGAGCAGTACTTCTTTCTTTGTACTGTATGTAATTCAATTTAAGTTGTTAATGTTCTGCAGAACAGATAAAAGCAGCTAATCAACTTGAAACTTCAGAATTATTAAGTATATAAAACTATGTTATCGATGCCATTGTGTGCATGATGCTGTCAAAGAGACTGTTAGCATTACAGTTCTGTTTTTTCATGTATGTTCAGGTTGTAAGGAGTGCTGTGAGCGATGTGTGGGCAGCCTGCCCTGGGCCTCGCTCATCGCTACCATCCTCCTATACATGGGCGTGGCTTTGTTCTGTGGGTGTGGCCACGAGGCTTTGAGTGGCACCGTCACCATCCTCCAGAACTATTTTGAAGTCATCAGAGCCCCGGGAGATACACTGGATGTTTTCACCATGTGAGTTACTTTTTTACTTTCATTTCATGTTCTACCACAATTGTTGTACAATACATTGCACCCAGGCCACTGAAGAATATTATATCTGTATAATGATCTAATTTTGTAATGATATAATAATAATTTAATGTTCCATATGCCATAAGTGTCCAAGTTAATTTCCTACCTTCTGAGCAGCAATGTTTTTTGTTTTCAGTGTACTATAAGATAATAATCTTCCAGAGAATTGAAACTTGACAAAATGTAAATTCTTTACACTATTAGGCTTTTGTCCAACACATTTGCAATTCCTTTAAGAACACTAGTGTGGCTTTAGTCTTTCTAATTCATGTAAGAAATGAACAACATACTCTGAGTTTAACAGCTGATATCAAGGCCAAATGTGGTCCGCTGATGTGGTTTCTGTTCTTCTGGTCACTAAGTTTTTTTTATTTTGTAAATGCCATAACTTTCTCAGTAGTTGGAAAAAAGTGACTGAATCAGCAAAAATAATTCACAAATCTTGACGACTGTCAGAAACCAGACTTTATTCGTTCAAACATTACATTACCACTATTTATAGTAGCTATTTTATTTTGTTGCAAATCAGACACTTTTGGAAGCCCATTGTTTCCACTTTAAAGACAAAATCCACCACTATAATTATCTCATGATTATGAGGAACTATATCCTAATTTTGAGGGAAAATACCCTTAATAATGAAAAAAATAACTTAGGTAGTGGACTTTTTTTTCTCCAGTCATGAAAATAGTCTTTTTCTGTGTTGGTTCACACCTGTGGAAATGAATCAGATAGGAATCAACAAAAATTTCCACTTATCTATGAGGGTGCAGGCCCCTCCCACTGCCCCAACAGACCCTCACACTCAAGCTTCACTACCTCTGATTCATTTTTGGCACATACACATAGTGATTTAGCTGAAGATAAATATTAAGTCTACAAACCACACTTCAAGCTGCATGAAAAATAAATAAATAGTCATTAACCATTGACACTATGAGTGTGTGTGTGTTCTCTCCACAGTATTGACATCCTAAAGTACATCATCTATGGCCTTGCAGCTGGATTCTTTGTGTTTGGAGTGCTGTTACTGGTGGAGGGCTTTTTTACCACCGGAGCTATCAGGGATCTCTATGGAGAGTTCAAGATCACTGCCTGTGGACGCTGCCTGACTGCATTTGTAAGAAATCTTTGGAACCAGTAGATTGAATGTGATGCTCTGACATTTTAAATTGTGTTCTTTCAGATACACAGGGTACTGGCAGTAAGATGTTACTGACTAGTTGGCAGTAACTGATCGTGTAGTTATGTAATGTTAAAACCTCCCTCCTTAGATAAGGAAAACATTAATAAAGTGATACAACTGAACATTAAAGATAAACATCTTCAGATTGATGATGATTCAGAGAATCCAAACAAATTAGTTTCAGTTTTTCAATTTTATATTTTTCCAATGTGAGCAAAATGTTGCCCTTGTTAATATGTTACATAATCAGACCAACTCCGCTCCATTATGAGTGAAAGAGCTGTCCTTTTATATGTATCCGATGACTAACAGATATCCATGTGACATACCAACATGCATAGAAAACTATTTTACGTCAAGTGCCATTTAGTAGTTGTTTTCAATCATATTACATGAGCTTCATCAACAGATGGATTCCTTCCTAGTTGTCATGGAAATGAAAATGCTCAAATTTCCAGTACTTCTCAGCCCTCTCACCCATGTTGGTTCAACATAGATATTTAAGGAACATAAAACAATTAAGGAACATCTGCTACCTACACTCATATAAAAGTAGCTAAATAATCTTATTTCAGGTTTATATCCTGTATATTATGTACTGAAGGGATGACACTAGACATAATTGGCACTGCTAACTGTACCAAAATTTTCTTATTGCCAACTATGCAGAGTGTTTCTGAAAATAGATATTATTTTGAAACAAACCAAATACTGGCCTAACTCAGTATATCAGCCTGACAGATGTCTGTGCAGTTATTCCCTGAAATGCTATTCTGTCTGAGGTTCTCACTGTGAAACCCCATCTCCATGTGGCATCTCATTGTTAGCCACATCTGATTCATGTGGAGGAGGGAGATTGGACATTGTCCACTTCTGCACAAGAAATTCCTCACATCTATATTTCTCTGCACAGTGGAGAGGGTATAAGCTTTCTAGTGCAGGCCTCTGGAGACAGCACACACACACATACACACACACACACACACACACACACACAAATACACAGGACTGCAGTCTGTGAGAGAACGCTAAAAGGCAAAACAAAGAGATCAGAGAGAGAGCAGTCGGTTGCATAAAAGGTGTTTTCATGCCTCAATGTGAAATGATGGAGAATTGACACAATTACACTCACACCTGTGCAATCTAGTATTTGTGAATGTAATTCACAGAGTTAAAAGCATAATGGGAAATTAAGGTTTAAAAGAAATATATTTTTTGCATATAGTGTCTGGAGTAAATGAGCTTTACATACTGAATGCAGTATGTAAAGTAAATATCACATGGTTTAATGTAAGTAAGCAACCCTAAAAATGAAAATGACCTGCATGCTCATTCTTTTTCCTAAAATGATGGTGAATTTAAATTTTAAAAAAGCCAGAGAAGTGGTTTTAGTGTGTGGTCAACTCTGTCACTCGTGACCTGTTTGCAGCTGATGTTCCTGGCCTACCTGTTCTTCCTGGTGTGGCTCGGAGTGACAGCATTCACCAGCCTGCCGGTCTTCATGTACTTCAACGTCTGGACAATGTGTCAGAATACCAGCTTGGTCGAGGGTGCCAACCTCTGCCTGGACCTGCGCCAGTTTGGTATGTGCCATGATAACATGACCTGTTGCTGGTGGATGGATGGAAGAAGATACCTACATTATGTTGTGTGTTTCTTCAAAGTGTGTATGGATATGTTAAGCAAGAAAGAATCTTTGATAAGAAAGACACACAAACACTGTATGTGTCTTATTGAGACTTGACAACACAAGTAGCTTTTCACAAGTTGTAACCTGTGCTTTTTAAGATACAGTCATGTTACACTTTAGTATTCCACTCACTTCATTTCAAACACATAGAAGGACAGAGAAAAGCAATCTTTTGGCTTTCAGAGTTGAAGCTTGGTGAACTTTGACCTGCTTTTGAGCAAAGTAATTTACCTACCATGCTGCTCTGACCTGAGAAGAACAGACATCTTTCACACCGCAGCTGTAAATGTAAACATTTGGAAGAAAAATCTATTTTTCCTCCCTGTTTTAAATTTTTTATTTAAGTTTTCTTATCATGTACATCAATCATTTTTTGAATACAGTCTGTCCATGTATCTTGTGCTTTTGAAATAGTGTCAGTGAAAAAATACAAGTCCCAATAATCCTGATAACTACCTGATAGCTGACAGAACACACACTGTTTGTATCCTCCTGCTTGGGTGCAGGCAAGTAAACGGCAAATCACCAAAATACCAAACTGGCATAAGCAATGGAAAAGCCTGCATGTGTGCGACAAAATTGCCAAATTGCCAGTAGAAAGCCTACAGTGTGCCATGTGCCACTGGAGCCCAGAATCTCTACTAAAATCTACTGAAAGGTGACCTGGACTAATTAAGCTGAAATAAACTTTATTAGTGGTGTACAGGGTTACCAAGTCTAACACATCGACCGTGAGAGTCACGCAATTGACACTTTTCACACACTCTCACGCCACAACTCCATTTTCTCACACAGTGAAAAACTAATTTATGACTGATAACATCGTGCCGCGAAAAGGACACTGACGGCGCACAGACAGACAAGACAGAGCAGCACAACGCAATAGCAGCGCCGTGCAGCAGCGAGTTATTCAGAGCATCAGGGGGAAAGCCCGAAATACACGCAAATCTATTATATTGTGTTTTATTCCCATGCATGCTGTTTAGAGTAATTTCTGTTAGCAGCAGCATAGCGTCTCTCCCTCTCCTCTCGCACCATGTGCACGCAGGCAGGAGTGAGAGTGAGTTACTATGGTTATGGGGACGCCCTGTGTCTCTGTCCCTCTGAAACTTTCTCGCGATTCCCAGTAATAGGTTTTTAGGTTAGTTGTGAGGATTTCATTCATCCGAATTGTTTGTACTTTGTTGCAATTGTTAGACTTTGAAGATGGCCTTGTGAGTATAGAGAATAGCAACCCTCAGGTTTAACATTGTTTAACCAGGTTTAATTATCCAAATCATGCTGTGATGTGTTGTAAGGTTTTTCATTTATATAAATTGTTTATTCTTGTTTGACCTTGAAGATGGCCGAGGAGCCTGCAACCTACTACCATTTTAGGCTACATAATGTTTTTATAAATATAATTTCAAATATGAAATCTTCTAATAATCATTTCCTGTCCTGATCTACCCAACTATATATTGTTTTTGATGCATTCTTGATTTTCATAACACCCTTAATCTAAATCTAGTGCAGGTTTCTGTTTCTTGACTTAATCCATAAGGTTAGGTGGTGTAGAAATGCAGGAAATTTGTTTTAAATTGCTTTTTTTTTTCTGGGGGAGGATCCTCAGACCCCCCCACTAATTATGTATCTTTCCAAGTTTGCTCCCCATTTTAATACAAAACAAGCCCATGGTGACGAGCATAGATCCTCAGCATTCTTATCCTTTGTTTTGAAGAAAACATCTGGTGTGTAATAATCACATCATCTGCAACTCCTGACCCTATGATTCAATTTGAGTTTATATTCTATATTCTGTCTTTTTCTGTTCAAATCTATGACATCTGACACAATATTAAACCATCCAATTACTGTAAAAGATTGATTAATTCTAGTTATACACGTGTATATGCATACAATGCATACTGTATTTCAATCAAATATTGTAATGGTTATTATTATCTTACATGATGCAGTCACCGCACCATCCACCATGTTGTTCTACAGGATGCCCACATAAAACTAAAAGACACACCAAGACACACTTGGCGAGTCTCCTCACTGCCATCTAGTGTCCACAGTTTTAAACTGCAAATGGGCCTCCTGTAAGCAAACTAATGCTTGCGTCTACATTTCTCATGGGGAACAATTACAATATTTCACTTAAAAGAAAATCGCTGGTTCATTATAGTTTGGATTCTAGAAAGTGATAATTTTGAGGTCAGTGTGAGTGTGTTGGCACTCCCTCATATTGTGTATCCATTTTAAGAGCCACCAGCAGCACGCTGTGATGTTACTGGGCAGTTCACAGGTGATAGAGCGGGACCAGTGAAGCATGATTGTGCTGGAGACAAGAGAATAAATCTTAAACAACTTAAAAAACACAAAAAGACAGAAAATAGAAATAATTGATGATGTTTCTGTTTATCAGGAGCGGTGACCATCTCTGAGGAGAGGAAGGTGTGTACAGGATCTGAGAAGTTCTACAAGATGTGTGATTCCAACGAGGTACGACTTGTTATAGTATTTAAAGAGATTCAGATGCAAATATGATGATTTGTGATCTATGTCATGACTAATCATCATCTAAGACAAAGAGCAGAAAAAACTGAACTCTGAATTTCCATCAAAAATGATGAAAGTTTTATTGTGTGTGTTACAGCTGGACTTGACCTTCCATCTGTTTGTGTGCGCACTGGCAGGAGCTGGAGCTGCTGTCATTGCCATGGTGAGCACCATTATTTCTCATATCTGACTGGTTATTAAGGAGCCTGGAGTACTAACTGGTACCTATTGGTATGACCTCCAACCCTTAGGTGAACTTGACAACAGGAAAAAATGCACACAGAAATGAACAAACCTACAAAGGCAAGACGCAGTAACTATGTGTTTGGTCAGAATTGTGTTAAGACCATGATCTGACTTCTGGACATCTGTTTTACTATAGAGACAATTATTATGCCATAGAAATGTGTCATTTCTGTGTAATCAGCATTTTAAATTTGCAACAAAACTGAACTAAAAACCAAACCACAGTAACAGCACTCTGTGTAGTTACTGCAACATGGCTCTGTATTACTGCACTTTGGCCAGACTAAAAGACAGCCAAAAACAAAGCTCAATTGAAAGCTAGCTGGTGGGATAGCCATGGCTCGCCTTAGCTAAAACTACAACTTGTATTAAAGTTTATTTTCTTAAACAAAGTAGTAAAAATGGAACAGAAACCTGAAAGGACACATTTTGTTGGTAGATACTGCATACAGTATTCGCCTTGCATCCCATGAATATTATCAAAAGGCAGAGTGCAGAATCTGCATTTTTAGGTATCAAGTAGCTCTATGGCATTTTATGTTTTTTGTGGTCAAATAATCTGCCTAAAAAGACATAAAATGAGGGTGTTACAAGTTTTCTGTTTGTTACGCTTTAAACCATTTTTTCTCAGTTTCATTACTTCCATAGTTACTGCTCTCTGCCAGAAGATTCAGGAAGTAATGTGGCTACATGGTTTAAAACATGACCATATGACACATACTGACCACACAATTCAAAATAAAATTTAGTCCATACTTTTTTGTGACCATATTTATGTATATTAACATTTAAAAAATAGTTGTTTGAAGCTGTATTTATTATCAGGAGTGCAGATGGTAGAAGGAGGCCTCATTTTGAGCCCAGTGTGTGTGTGTGTGTGTGTGAGAGAGAGAGAGAGACAGAGGAGTGAATCTCCTCTTGTGTGTCTGCAGTAATACAGTCGGTGAGTCACCAGGCTGTTCAGATATCTGAGGTGTGGAGAGGATCAGTTCTGTCAGATATCCTCCTCTACACTGTATGCATTCAGCAGGTATCTACTAACCTGGACCTGCACTGTTACTTAATGTTAACTCTGTCTCCTGTCCACCGCCAGTGTAAAAAGCGAAATATTAATGCACAACCACCCATTTTCTGCACCTGTTTATTCCTGCTCAGAGTCACAGGGGGTTGGAGTCTATCCCAGAAACACACTCCACCTCCCCCACAGAAGCAAATTGTGAAGCCTTTAAACACGAAAGAATCTCAGCTCTATGTGGGATGTCCAAGACAGTATTTACTGAACTTGATGAATCAGATGTATTTCTGCATTGTGGCAGCTCGTACAGTAGGTTTATCTTCTTCTAGTGAGTTTAGAACATAGAGTATACTGAACAAGTTAATATGACAAAGAATTTCTTATCAACACAATTTTATGCTGTAGAATATTAACGGTATATGCATATCCGTTTTTAATTCGGTCTCCACAGTAAGAAGTTGTGGAGTACGGTAAGCACCTTTTCAACAAATCCAGTCACGATGGATTTGTTGAAGAGATGTAATTACCTGAACTGTAATTCATTAAAGGTGCAGTGTGTAGAATTTAGTGGTATGTAGCAGAATGGACTTGGCAGAAATGGAATATAATATTGCTAATAAGTATGTTTTAATTAGTGAATAATCACCTGAAAATAAGAATCACTGTATATTTTTACCTTAGAATGAGCCCTCTATATGTACATAGAGAGCAGATCCTCTTCCATGGAGCCCGCCATGTTACACCACCATGTTGCTACAGTAGCCCAAAGCGGACAAACCAAACACTGATTCTAGAGAGGGCCTTTTCACATTTTTTGCGAGATTCAAGTAGGTCTATCTGTGGACATTTTACTACATGACACACCCACTTGGGTTTAGGCATGAGGAGGGGGTTGGTTAGGGTTAGGGTGGGGGTCTCAGCCACTGTAGGTTCTCCTGCACACTTGGAAGTGGACAGGGAGGGGTATTCAGTTGGTTGCAATCTGCAACCTCACGGCTAGATGCCACTAAATCTTACACACTGGTCCTTTAAGTCTGAAGTATGAATTAAAATGCTATCCTATATTTGGTCACAAGGGGGCACCAGATGTCAAAATGTTAGAGAGAGCCTCTATCTGCACCATACACAGCTGCTATAAGCCTATTACACCATTGTTTTCTACCCATAAATCAATAGTCCTTGTTTTCTTAAGCTGTGACCCTATTGCATACTACATACTAATCATATGCTGGTAGTATTAGTATCATTAGTGAAAAAAATTATACATTAATTTCATTAATATTTATTAATTATTTAATAAATTAATATTTAATTTTACAGATCCCCCAAAACTCCAAAAGATATTTTTTTTATCTAGTACAGACAAGATATAGATCATGTTCACACAAGATAATAGCAAAAAAAGAGCTCTAAAGCATGATGTTTTTTATCCTGCACACAGGATAAAGATTTGTGTGAACAAGATGGATCTAATATCTTATGCATACAATATATTTAAAAAATATATCTTTTGGGACTTTTGGGGCTACGTAGTACACAGAGTGAAAACACATTTTTGAGTGTGTTTTTACTGTACACTGTGCTATGTATCTATACAGTATGTTGTATGAAAGTCTTTTGAGAGTCAGTGGTGGCTGATACACTGACATTTAAACATTATTTGCACTTAGTGGTAAAAGCAATGGATTTAATTCAAAGAGACCAGCACACATTTTCTTCAAAAATTAAAACTGTAAACCATTGAACCATCAGGATTCCAAAGTAACAAATACTGTATAACATGCACCTGATGGAATGATCATACTGTCAACACACCTTGTATCTATTACTTCAGTACACTTTGTCCAAGGTCTGTCTGTCTCTGATTCAGGTACCATGTGAACTAATCTTGTAATGTAGAAACCTTGCATGGTAGTTTTTTCTATTTTGATTTGGTCTGGTTCGCTACATACAAACACTTATTATCCTGATGTCCTGCCCTCCCTCAGGTCCACTTCCTGATGGCTCTAGCTGCTAACTGGGGCTACCTGAAGGACGCCAGCCGGATGCAGAAGTATGAAGACATCAAGTCGAAGGAGGAGCAGGAGCTGCATGACATCCACTCTACACGCTCCAAAGAACGCCTCAATGCCTACACATAAACACACACCTACAAGAAACGACACACACACTTACCTGTCAGACACACACAAGATGATACATGCTCACACACACTCACACACAAACATGGCCTGACACGAGCCTAAGGATAGCAGAAACATACAGTACATACATGAGTGAAAAAAACATACAAGCATACACTACAACACACAACTAAAGACACGAGTAGGCAGAAATTAGTTACTAACAAAAAAATGATGAAAACACAGACACCGACATCATCTTGGTGTTCCCAGTGGAACACCAAGATGATCATTTGCTCAGGTTGTACGCTAACACTTAAGCATCCATTATGTTGAGTGAAAGTATGCTTTTAGCTTTGTCTCTAATGTGAAAAATTCTTTATGGCTACATCTGGCTGTTGTATGTAGAAACTAGATACAATTCAGAAAAGAAATTTGATTTGATTGAAAGTCATGAGCAAGTATAACTTCTCTTGCCAGAGGAAGTGAGTCTGGTGGGTGAGACAAATGATCGATTATTAAAAATCCAAAAACAGAAATCTGGCTATCAGATTTGTGCAGTTTTTGATATTTTGCTTTGAATATTTCTGAATATAAAGACTTAAATTTTCCTAGAGCCAGCCCCCGGCTTTTTTAAGGCCCTAAGGATCCCTTTCTCCTCCCCCACCCCTACACTCACAGTGCTAACCTGTAACACTTATAAGTTATACAAGACATTTAAAGTAGGTAGCATTATAGATGACCCGTTACCCCCCCCCCCGTTACCTGTTGGTTAGCTGTTTTAAAAGTAGCTTTACAATGTGTGTATGTGCAGAACAATCAACTACAACTAGCCTATAATCACAGAAAAAAAAAACAACTTACAAACACTTAGCAAAACAAACCAGTACTGTATGAGTATAAAACAGCACAAGACAAGAAGAAGATAATATTACTTGAAGAGATACCAAAAAACCCAAAGAACCCAAAGAAATGTCACATTTTGCTTGTGGCCCCCTGGTAGTTTGCCTACAGTTGTGCCAGCTATACTTTAACTTTTGAGATTGCAAAGACTTAATTAAATGTTGCTGTCTTTACCTGTGTCATTGTTACTGGCTTACTGTCACTCAACAATATGGAGACTAACATCACAGCATGCCGCAGAGCTGCTAGGACCTGTTAGCATAGCACACTAAAACCAACAATCTGTAGCAGACACACAGATGAGTTTGGTGTCTATGAGCTCATCATTTAATGGGGGAGCCGTCCAACAGGACAATGTCACTGTCTCCCCTAAAAGAGCCTCAATACCTGCAGTACACACATCACACACACACACACACACACAAACACACACACATTGATGTGACTGAATGGTCAGTGTTGTGCAGGCAGTGTTGTATGGTGGTGTCATGCTGTGTCGTGTCGTTTCACCACATTATCATGACTGGTATTGCAGAGAAATATGGTCCCTGAGGAAATTTGTACCTCCTGGGTGCAAATGGGTAGCTTTGCTAACTTTCCTCCCTTCCCCTCTCCTTTTCTCCCCCTTTCTCCTCTGACCTCACCCCTCCTTTCCTCCTCTATTCTGCGACCTCCTCATCTTGAGCCCAGTTTCATTAGTTGTTCTACATATTCTTCTTGGACATACTGACCAGTATGTCCCACAGATGGCCATGTGCAGGGCAGAGGGTTGAATTTTTGAGACAGAATGCACTTAAGAAGGCTTAATAGTCAATTGTAATAATAACAAAGAAACTATATATTGATTGATAAAATATGCAGATGAATTGATGTCATAAATGAGTCAAAATTCTCTTAATAGTGTTTTATTTTTACTGTATATTACATGTCGGTTGAACTATCAGAGTATAAGTACTTCCGATGGCAGCGGGGGTTTCAAAGAGGCCATTTAAAACAACTAGTGAAACGGTGCTTTGTGTCCTTTCCCTCTCGTCCCCAGTTTGTATAAACTTGTGATTTGTCCTCAGAAACAGCACATCTTAGCAGCACAAAGTCTTTTTAACGTGTCTCATCAGTCTGTTAAATGATGTTTTTTCTCACTTTTTGGAATTTTGCCACATTTTTATCAGTATCATTTATGTGTAATTTTAGCATTGGGGGGTATTTAAAGAGGGCAGGTGTGTCTTTTGGGAGGGTGGGGGGTTATATCACATTCACATTTTCATGTTATGATTCTGTATTTCAGTAATTCTGCACACACACAAATACACACAAACACACATACACATACGTATACACCAATCAGTTTAAATTCTTTCGTTTTGTTGTCATGTTTTGTTTTTCATATCTTTTTTCATTCGGCCCTAACGTGACCAAAATTACTGTTCAGTCATAAGTTGAATTTCAAAACTCACTGATGCTTCTGTAACAGTCAGCTTGTCATTGGTGACATGAACAGATAATTACTGTGAATTGTGGGTGGTCTCTTGATTGTTCAGGAGTGGCTTCATTGTAGGTTTTTAAAGGCTGAGCTTGTTATTTTCTGTCTGAGCCAGATGTTTTTAAAGATGGAGGATTCTTGAACAGCACAGCAGAAGCATTTTGAGGTGTTTTACATCTTATGAAGCTATTGGTGGATTTTGTGAGGCATCTGAGGTGGATAGGCATGATGCATACCCTTGAAGAAGGAAACAGATGTGTTTAAGGAACCAGAAAAAAGGAGATATAACTAAACTCTGGTGGCTGCAGGGACTGATTGAACTGGAGTAGTGTTATTGGGAATGAAGGCCAAGATGAATGATGTTATGAGCTCATGGTTTGGGAATGATTTGCTTTTCGGGATTGGTTTCATATGGATCCAAAGCTGTTCCCAGTTCATATTTGCTGCCTCAATTATCTCCTTGGGTGTTTTTATAGTGAATTCTGAATATTGTATTAGTCTCGGCTCAGCAAAAACTACACTTGCCGGGATGTAGTTTTTAGTAATCTGCTTGGATTGGATTTTAAAATTAGGAGTTTAAAAAAAGATGAGTAAAATTCTGATTGGAACTTACATTTTGGAATCCAATCCTAACCTTTTTATTTTTTTAAATGACCAGTCACACTTGTTTTAGTCTATAGTTATTGTGAGAAAAATCAGGATTATTTTACTTGTTCTTATGCAGTGTAAACACCACCTCAGCTTCAAAAGAAGGAGATATGAAAATTAAGCTAATTAAACTTAGTGTGTCACCAGTGTACAGGCCTGTTATGTTTGTATTATGTGTTAAGCCAGCCATTAGAATAAAAGGATTGTATGTTATGTCCTGTAATAAGCTGTGAAGGAAAGTGATGATTCTCTATCTGCCAGTAGAGATGACTGAGAGGGAATTCAATGTGTGTTCAGAATGATGAAGATGGTGGTGCTGATGGTGATAGTGGTGATGACATTGGTCATTGAAGGGTTTGATTTGATGAGACTACCAGCACAGACACAAACACACACATACACACACACATACACACACACACACACATACACAGACTCCACCACCGCCATCACTCTGAGCCATAATTCTTTGCTCTTTTACTTTTCACCAATAACATTTCACTATTTTATTATCAACTTGTAATCTTTGAAACTTTTTAAATGTGAAATCATTTAATTGGAAAAAATAAATGTGTTTTTTCTTTTCTTTTTTGTGGGCAGTATTAAGCACTGTACCTACATTAACTCTGTATAAAGATATACATATATGTGAAACAGTTGAGGTGAGCAGCCGGGAGAATGATTTCCTATCGGTTACAGAGTCTGGAGGAGGTCGTTCAGTCCCAATGTCCTGAGCTTCTACTCCCTATGAGAGCTGCATTTACACACACACACAAGATGTGGGGTTTTTAAATCCTTGAAACACAGTGAGGAGAGAAAATACCAACAAAACAGAAGTCTCTGCAAACTGATTTTCACAAAATTTCTAAAAGGTAGAGAAAACATTCAGATATTGAAAAAGGGTTGGTAATAAGATAAAGTACACAAGATATCAGTTGTAGTAAATGAGGTAAGACGGGCAAAAACAGCAGTATAGACATCTAAGTATCAGAAATGGTCACAAGATGGCACCCCAGCCTCTGATAAAATGTTAATGACCATGAGAAGATCAGAGAAGTGTCGTAGTATTTTCTCACAAACTATTTGGAATGTAATTTATTCCAGGATTACACTGGTAGAGAGTTGAAATCGATTTGTTGTGTTGTGTATATGCAGCTGAAAGTTACATAATGAAAAGGAAAAAAAACACACTCCAACCGTGTTCATGAAGGGGGACTCCACCAGATTCGTGTCCTGTTCAGGTGTGTCTCGGCTGCATACAGTCAGTATTTTTAAGGGTCTAGTTTTACAGTAACAGTATTCTATCATTTCATTGCCTGACAATGGATGTCTTGTCAGTGTTTTTAACCTCAGATAAAAAAAATAGTTTTTTGTGCACTTATTGACCATTGTGAGCTCTCTCTCTCTAATTCTTGGTGTGTAAGTGCATTGAGATCCCCATTGTGGGACCTGTGTATAGTCTTGCAGCATTGGTTATAACCTGAAGAATTAACAATGATGAAAACGAATGAATTCATAATAACGAAGAAAATCTTCTACTAGGTAAAAAAAAAAATTAAAAAGACAGTGAATCTAGTTGTTGTTTGTGGCATGGTTATGCATTCAATGGTCATAATTTTAATGATTAAAACAATACAAAAAAAATCATTCTTTACCACTGGCACTGTTCTGCTGTTTTTGTTTTGTTTTCCACTTTTCAGTGTGCAGTATTGCGGTTCCTGTTGCTAATGGTGTTGCTAAGCTAGCTTGCTTGTTCAGTTGTTTACCACCAGAGCAATATATTGTAGCAGTTTGACGAAATCAAGAAATAAACAAGAAATCCATAGCCGTAAATTTCTGGCATATAAGTGCATGAATCTATGATTGCAAGTCTTAAGTGATATGATCATGGTGTTTTTTATTGTTTATAAAGCAGATTTGCAGATGTGGTGTAATGTATTGCTCTGGCCACCCATTATCCTGCACCCACCTGTGCTCACATCATCTTCCTCTCTCTGCATGGAGGTTTAGGCTACATTCACACCACAGCTCTTGATGTCTAATTCAGATGTTTGTTTGTTTTTTTGAACGTATTTGAATTCAAAAGTGACTCATGTTTGATTTCCTGTGTTTACGTGCTTGAAACAACCTGTATGTGTACACAAGAGTCAGTGATGCATAAGTAAAGCATCACGTAACCTGGCAACAAGCACAGTCTGCGCAGCTCACACAGCCAAATCGCCATCTGTAATGGCCACTAACAAGGCTAAATAATAATTCAAACCACTACTGAAGCAAATTTAGAGCTGCACTATCACGTTTGAAGGTGAAAAAGAACAAGGCCTGGTTGTAGGCCACAATGACTGCTGCTACCTGGGTTCAAAGGAATGCAAGAAACTAACAGGTATTAGATTCCTTTTGAATTGGATCTCTGCATATGAATGTGGCCAAAATTAGATGTGAAAAATGTACTTTTTCATCTGAGCAAAAATTCAAATTGGGTCATTGTTGGCAGTCAGTGTAAACGCAGCCTAAATTAATCCAAAGCACCTGAAAGTTTGGTATTTAAGCTACAAGAAGATCCAACTGCTGTTAGAATCAGGAAGAGGATGTGAGCTGCTTGCTCTCCATTTGTTTAAGTCTCCTCATTTAACCCATGTCTCTTTGTAAAGATGAATATGTGTACTGACATGTACTAATCCTACGTCCTTCTTGTCTACCCGCTGACCACTGCTGAACATGAACTCACTTTACCATTCCACAATCCTAACTGCCCGCATTTGTGACAGGATTCAGAAATCTGACCATGTCAGCATAAATCATGAATTTCATCCAGATGAAATCTGATTTATAACCTTCTGTGAGAAAGATTTGATCTGTTTTTGACTGTGTAATCGGGATATTCTTCCCTGTTTTTGCAGCTATAAAACCTCAGCTCTGTATCACAGGATGAAAAATCTGATCCTCTGTGCCTGAATAAATTCAGCTCTTGTCCATCATGAACTGAACCACAGATCTAAAAGCTGATGTCAGTCTGCAACCATAAACTGATCATCACGTGTTTAAGATCCATGCATTATGTCAGGTTGGACATTTTGGACGTTGGGAGTAGTTTTTTTTTTTTTTTCTGTCTCCATAGTATTTTAGACTTTTTGTACTTCACTCTGGTTGCTTAGTAGCAGGCTTTATCTGATTCACTCCTCCATTTTTGTACATATCTGTGCCAACAGCTTGGGCAGACAGTGGCTTTTTTTATTTGTAAAGACATAAACTTGCTTGCATATATAAATAAAATGAAATAATACACTTGTGTACTTGTTAATAAGGGAACATTTTGAGTTTGTGTCTTCATTTCCTGTTAAACACTTTCATGGTTGATTCTAAGTTTTTATAGAATACCCATTTATACTTTTTTATATAATTCTCTTGGTTAACATTAATAATTGTAACAAATTCATAGTCAGTAAGGTAAATTCCATCATGAGCACTGATAGAAATACATGTAATGGAAGAGGCAATACTACAAGAACAGGGTTTCAACCACATTTAGATAACATTAGACCAAATCCAATGCAACATGAAAGCATGGAATTGAATAAAGACAATATAATTAACATAAAATAATTTAACATTTCTTTCAACTGGCTCTTTTGACAAAAAAGCTATAGCTCTACAGATTTCACTTAGTGCAGCTTTAAGTCATATCTAACCATCATATGTATCCCAAAGGCTCTGTGTGTGTCATAACTGATAAAAAAAAGATGCATTATCTTGAAATTTAACGCATTCAACGCAAGTGGAACAGTGGTACCCCAAACAAGAAATTTATAGTCGAGTGAAATGGTGATCAGAGTTTATACACTGAAGGAAATTAAGTGAAAGCTCTTCAGTTGGCCAGGAACTTATACACAGGTACAGTATTTAGACATTTTCATCTTACTCGGTGATTTGAATATTCTAACACTGCCAATACCCTGCTTTAGAAATAACTTGATGAGGTTAAAGAGTCCCATCTAGTGGACAGTTTAAATCAACACATTTTACATGTGGTTTAAAGGTTCTATATGTAAGAATTATGAAGCAATTTACATGTATTAATCGTTTTTTTATTGCCAATGAGTGAACAGGTTTTAACGTAACTTGATTAAAAAATTAAAATGAGACCTTCCCCGACATTCTAAGCTGTCTGTAACAGCCTTCGGACTGATTTCAGGCCAGATTTCCAAATTAAAATCCAAAGGATGTGACATTTTTGCACGTTCCCGAGTGCCTTACCTCTCTCCCGCTAACATCAACAAACAACCGGCATAACAACACAACACAACACAACACAACACAACACAACAAAAACGGTGCTATCCGAGCAGAAACACCCTGCACATATTAGCTCTTGAGCTAATGAGACAACTAGTTGCCTCCATCAATCACAACACATTCATAACAAAACACCCCTGCAATGACAAGTTGCCCACTCCCGAGCACACACACAGCTATAAAAACATTATTTCCTCAACAAAGGAGCAGAAAACAAGCTGACAGCAGAACATAGCTTACCCCTTTAGTTTTTCCTGTTGGTAGTCCAAAGGTGGTAATAAACACATGTCACAACAAAGCCGCAGTGTCTTTCTCCCTGGCCACAGTGCATTGATCCCCTGTCACAGTGTGTTCCTCTGCAGCCACAGCGTGTTGCTCCCCGGCCACAGCTTGTTGATCCCCCCTGGCCACAGTACATTGCTGCCCTGCCACAGCTCACTGAGCCTACCAGGTTGGTAAAAAAAAATTGGCAGCTTGCGGGTCAGGTCAGGTTCTGGTGTGTTAATTAACGCATATTTTTGCAGGTTGGGTGGTACGGATTGGCTCTCACTGACCAGCAGCCACAGCGCAACAGGAGCCTCTGTGTGTGTGGTTGTGTGTGAGCAACGGCATGCACATACATACAGCAGGGGACGGGGTGGGGTGGCATGGGCTGACTGAGTGGGAGTGAGGGATTCTTTGCTGAAACATGTTGCAAAACACATCAGACATATTATATGTTATTATGAGAAGTGTAAGCGAGGAAAAAGACAACACCTGCAATAGTCTCGCACCGCTGAGTGAGTACTCTCGCACGCATGAGCAACAGGATGTTGGCTGCAGCTCATTTAACGGCCACTGGTGTCACTAATGAGAGGGAATTTCCAATTCCTACAAATAGAATACTACAGCAAACATTCTTCAGCAGCTACTTAGTCAGGAACATAACAGAATAGTAACTGATCTATCTGTTTATAGTGCAACCAAACACACATTGTAGCTGGCATAGGTAGGCAATTGGAATCTAGGGTGGGAAGAGTGGACTCTAACAATGAAAAATGCTATACCATAAGATAGTTACAAATCTAAATACTTGAATGGCCATTGCTGAAAAAAATGCCAACCATAAATACTGTCAAAACAAGGTTTTATTCAATAACAATGTTAATACTGCAATAATAACTTTAAAGATCACCTTATCATGACAAAACATCCAAGTGATCATCTTAGAATATTCTACATGAACATACATGTAACACAATCTATTAGTACCAAATCCAAATCCAAATAGTACATTATTCTGGGGAGAGCATATTAAAAACCAGAGGCGTCTACAGAACAGAAGCAGGAACACCAGGGTTTCAATAGGAATGCCAAACGGACTCTCCAGTGAAATTAATAAGGATTTACTCTTTCACTCTTTTTGTTGGGCAGAAAAATAATAATAGTAGAAGAAGCAGAAGAGTCATAAAGTCAGTGAGCTAGCTTACTGTAGTTTTTGTTTTTATATAGTAACATGTATCTGACGTTTGCTTACATTAGCTAACATTAGACACCATGTGGTTGAAAAAATAGAAATGTTTATATATAAAAATTTGATCTATATTGGTTATGTGTTCATGGAACAGCCTAATTTGTTCAGATAGAAAGAGGTGTGGGCAATGTATAACTTTTAATAACACTTTCAGAAACATTCTATAAAAGTAACAAATACATATTTTGTCTGCTATTTATACAGCACTATAAGAAAAAAATCAGGCATACATGAAAAATGATATGACATTCTTTGTAAACATGGTTATTTGAGTTACTCAACAGAACAACATCATAAGAAAACTAATCAACATGCATTTAACAATTTCATACATTGTCGGAAAAATACTATCATGTATCCCTGTGCAGTGCAAACAAATTGTCTGAAATTTGCAAATTCAGTCCATTGATTAGATTCTTTATTTTTCTTAGTTGTTATTCTCAGAATATATACAAAACATTTTTACATTGAGACTGTCTTGATTTAATTGGACAGTTTTATCACACTGTCCAGGCTGTGGAAGAATACGCTATATGCCCCAGAATGCAAAAATGTCAATCAAGCAATAGTGTTAAAAGACAAATGTCCTCTAATGCTGGGGTAACCTGCTTGGGGGCTTTAGGGTACAATTGATCTGCTGGGCCCCTATATAGGTCCTAAAACAATATTCTTTTGCTTGCTGTAACTATTCCTCCTATTCATACTGTGCATCAAGACATTTCTTCCAAATGAGTTTCCAATGTAAGAGATATGGTAAAAAATCCACAGCAAAATACATTTCAAAGTTTATCTGAGTTTATCTGAAGTTAATATGAGGAAAGTTAGTCTTTTTAGTGTGAAATTCCCTCTTTAAGCATTTGCAGCTGTAGAACTCAGAAAGGTTAGTTTAGTAAGCCAAACCATTACACGTACAGTAAATTTTAGTTTTTTCACAACTAGTTGATTTTTGAATAGACAGTAGCACATGAATTGACTCAAGGATTTTCTTCAGAAATAGTAAAAGATTGTTTGAATACATACACACAACAGCAAGTGCATCCATACAGGAGAAGTGCTAAACAAGTATATAGCATTTGAAATAGGGAAGAACATTCCCTATTTCAAAGTGTTAGGCTTTACATACTGCAGATGTGAGTAAAGCCTTTTGGTATTAAGTTGCTTTAAACAGCTGAATTAAATAATACCCAGGTTTTCATAGATGACATCATCAAGAGATTGGTCTGAAGCTTTTGTTGTGGTAATACTGGTGGTAACAGAGGAAGAGGACACAGAGAAGGATGGGGTAGTGTTAGAAGATGAAGAGGGACTAGAAGATGGAATTGTTTTGCAGACTTGAGCATAAAGGTGGGCAAACGGATCTGGTTTGGTTTCATTTTTATGAGACTCCTTCTCACTCAGGGGCTCAGTATAAATGGGTTCATCATCTGCAAAACACTTTATCATGCCTTTGCTCTGGACAACATTTGGTTTCTTCTGGATTGGGCAGACTTTGTCATACACCTCTGAGTAGACTGAATCTGGGTGACTGATGATGAAGCAGGGAGTGGAGGAGTTAGGAGGCAGAGTGATGGGTTCTTTTGAACTTGGGGGTTGAAGTGGAAGAACGCTTGCAGGGTCTACATACAGAGCCGTGGTTGCTTGGGGTTTTGGCACAGATTGGAGGCAATCAGCTGGGTCAGCATATACAGCTTCTGATTGGCCACCATGATGAACTCCAGAGGAGCTGTCATGTGTGGGGACCAATGGGAGAGGCATGAGGGTGATAGGAGCTGGCTGCACTGATACACCAACTGATGAACCAACTGGATCTTCTTGAGCAGGCATACTCTCTTCTGATGTCTTCACCTGTGTCCCCAGTTTTTTTTCCAGAATGGAATCCATACTGGTCATATCAGGTATTTTTGGGAGAGGGGAATGAGCCTGTATGTTGGTTACAATAACTTTCTCACCCTCTTGGTTTTGGTTGCCTGAAGTACCAGATGAAGTCTTCTGTTTGATGGTACTTTGAATCAGGGAGAATATTTTCTCAGCCTGCTGTGTCTCAAAGGTGAAGGTTCCAGGACCAGAGTCGCAGCGTCTGCCTGCTTCAATTGTTAAGACCAGCTGGTAAGAAAATACAAAGAGCCACATAAAGCATCTTCATTTAACCAAAATTCTAAGAATGAAATGTAATGCAACGCAACACCTTTGCAGTCCAATCAATGTGAAACTTGTATAATTGTATAATTTAGTTTTAGAATTCAGGAAAGCTGGGTTGATTGCTTAGAATATTGCAAACCTTACCTTATCTCTTCCATATCGCCTCAGCAGTTCATATGGCCATTCTCTAACAACTTTCATCTTCTGTGTTTCTCTCAGAAGCAGCGATTCTTGCCCCACCTGCAGCCAGTATGGCCCCTGCAGACCGCAGCGTAACGCTGCATCCGTCCTCTGCACCACCACCCAGAACTCTGAGGCTGAAGCGAAGGGAGAGAATCCTCTTCGTCATTATTGTGCAAAATAAACAGCTTGCAGTTTGATCAAGCCGAACACTGTTTGTCCTCAATACTTAGGGCCAAATCTACAAAGAATGTATTGTGCCCGCTAATAACACTGTGAATTGCGCAGCATTTGCACCTAAGGTCTTATTCACAAAATATATTGCACTAATGATATGAGGGCACAAACCCGCACATAAAGTTTTGCAGCTGAGTGCAAATTGAGCTTGTTTTGCGTCTGATTGAATGAGCGGAGAAGTTTCCAGTGTTTCAGGCTTTTCTCCACATTTCAGCACACAGATTTGGTCCATAATGAAAACTGCAGAGAGCACAAAAGCCTCAAATTGTGCCTTTAATTAGCAGAGATGCGCACACACAGAGCTCTCCACAATCACAAACCAACTTTCATGTATTTAGCTTCTTTTACTTCTCTAGTATTTCACATCTATAACATAATTTACTGAAATGTCCATCATATAGGCTACAGCTATTAATGTGACTCGGGCAGGTCTGAAAGGTGTTAGATTAATGTCTGAATCTTACAATACGATATGTTCAGGTGTCACTGAATGTATCAGAAACATCAGTACTGATGTTCTGTTTGTTGCCCACAGCTGGCTGTGTATCACAATTGACTGCACTATCACACAGCAGCTAAAATGATAAGTGCATCTCCAAAGTGAGAAAGAGGCTGTGTGCATTTACGCACACGCGGCACAGCAGCGGTACCTTCATTAACACCGGATCGGTCAGGAACGGTAATGTTCTACACATCTGCACAACTCAGCTGTTACACACAGATTCCAGGTTTATCTGGTGGAATTGTTTGTAATAAAGCAGCCCTTATGGATGAATCCTGAGCTCCATCAGAGCTGTCAGGACGCAGTAGCTGAAAGTCCAAGATAAGCCTACCCTGAGCGGGCAGTTCACACCAACTATCTGAAGATGTTAATAAGTCCACCCTAACTGCATGTGGCAATTAATAATAATAATAATAACTTTACTTATATAGCACTTTTCAAAACATAGTTACAAAGTGCTTTACAGAATAAGATAAAATACAGTCACGATAAAAAAGCAATGCCAAAAATAAAAACATAGAGCAAGGTAAAAACAACAGAGACATAAATAAAAACATAGAACATAGGACCTGATAAAACAGTAAGTATAAAAAGAACAGGTAAAATAGATAAGCAACAGATTTACTGTAAAAAAGTCTTTCTGTAAAAGTAAGTTTTGAGGATTGATTTAAAAGAAGGTAACCTAAGTTCCTCATACTAGCGCTGGTCTTTGTGAATTAGACTGTTTTGCAACGAGGCTTACTGTATGAATATATCGGAATTTACATACATGTAAATTGCACAGGCGCAGCCGCAGAAGCCGTGCAATCCATTTGTGGATTTGGCCCTTAGAGTTGGTAGAGTGTAGAGTGTTACTCACCAAAACACAAAATGTGTATCCTTGCAGTCTAACAAACTTGTTGAATGAATTTTCTTGCTCATAAAACATTTGCAAAGCTGATTTTGAAAGTATTTTAAATCCTGCATTCTTTACATTCATGTTTACTAGCTTGCAGTCTTCTTCTTCACTGCCTTTGTTGGCACATTGCTGTGTTTCTTGGTGGATTACCACCACCTGTAGATCATTGGAATACTGTGAAACCATTGATAAGACTGTGTATTGTGCCACCCACATGCATGTGTGTCCTTATGTACATGCACAAGACAAACACAATGTGGACCCACTAAATAGCACTACGAGAAGGTCAGAAACTCCTCAGAGTACCTTTAACATACTCTACTGAAAACCTGCTGTATATTTTGATCAAATGTGGGCATGAAAGTTACCTCTAAGAAAGTTGTAGCCGGCCCTCTTTGTGGAGGACGGCAGCTATAGTTAACTTGGATTCACAGTAGTTACAATAGATTCACAACAAACCGTTTTACTGCTGTTCATTATTTGCTCAGTATGTTCTAAATACTCATATTTTTGCCAAAATATACCAAAATAACCTAGCTGTTTAGATTTGTTTCATGCAGACACATTTGCTTACATTGGTTGCAAATTACAAACAAGTTACCTCCCCCATGTGTGTGCTGACTGCAGCCAATCACCACTTTAATAAGTGTACACTGTTGAACCAAGTCACACAACTCAATCATTTTCTTGTTCATTTTCTTTTATATACCAATAACAACAAATTCCCTCTAAGCAGGAAAGACAGAGTTCAGGAGGTAAGAGATAAGAGTCACATTAAAAGGAGAACTGATGGCAGTAGGATTGCAGTGGGTTGCAGAAGTAATGAAACACAGAGAGGAGAAAAAATGGAAAAGTAGAAGAGAAGATGAAAGAGTAGGAGCAGAGTACATGGAGGATTTACCTTCCTTTACTGTGGCATATATCTGGTTCTCTTCCATATAAAGCTGATTAGGACCTGAGCCACCACCTCTCTGAGAAAGACACAGAGAAAGTAAAGGGAAGAAAAGAGTTGTTACAATAAATTAAATTGCAAAAGAATGCCTGTAGACCAGGTATTGCATGCAAACTGGACTAATTACTCTGAACGCTGCTGAACTGCCATAAAAACTATATTTTATCCCAATTAGTTGATAATCAGTTGATGATTAGCTGCCAGAACCTCTCTTGGCTTTTTTACAGGACACTGATGTAATTATTCAAGGTACTAACAATTAACACAATTTAGGTCATTTCTGCCCCCCTCTCACCTGAAAGGTGCTTTGACACAGTTTTTCTACCCACTCCACGCAATCGTCTTTGAGTGCAGCAAATACCATGGTTCTGTCCTGTGTCTCCACACAAAATGCTGACATGTTCTCCTGCAAACAGCACAGAGAGAAGTTTGTAGTATTTTCATCTGTTTTAACTATTACTAATAAATGTAAACATTATAAACATCCAGAAACACTGACCATGGGACAGGCCTCAGCATTCGGGGGGAGTCTGAGGACACTGATCAGCTCAGACAGTCGGACCACTTTCAGCTTCCTGTCCCCAAGAGGCTGGTGGTGTCTCCTGACCCCAGCGCCATGATCACCTCCTGCACCACCCCCTGCAGGATACATGATGGACAAACAGAACAGGCCTGTTAGGTTCAAGTACATGTCCATCAGCAGAGTTCCAACTCATTTCTGAAGATTTTTTTTTCAAAACCCTTAAAAACCTTTCCCAGAACTGGCTGCACTTGATCAATAAAGAATTATATGATGTGTAGTGTATTAATTAATCTCTTGAACAGCATGATTAATGTGTATGAATGCCTCAGTATTGGTTCTAACATATTATACTCTCAGAAGTGACAAACTGCCTCATCAAGCTTATTTGCCAAACATGTACAGTAGTCATACACACTTTGTATTGTTGTAAGCCCATTTCAGAAGAGAGAATATTCTAGACTGTACAACACAGACTTTCTCAGGATGGAGAAACTGCATGAGGAAAATTGCTTTCCTAAATGCAAGTCCCCCCCCCACAATCCTGGACCTGAAAATGCATTTGTGCTCTCTGGCGTAGCCTGTGCTGAGGTCATGGTGAGTGTGACTTCTGTGATTCCCTCACTCTTGATCTTGTGCATAATATCAAAATGAAAATACAAGACTTTTAAAACGTTTGCTTCACCAAAGCCATTTGAAATGCAGAGGAGAGGCCTCAATGTATTTTATGTGGGGAGGTGCTCAGTAATAAGCTTCAAAATGAACAAATTGGACAGACATCTCCAAACAAAGCATTCTGATCATCGATCATCATCAAAGAATATTTCCTGTGCAAAGAAGAGACTTTCAGGAGACATTGTGTCTACAATTTAGAGGGAGTCATTTGTTTGTGTAACATTTGAAGTGTTTTGTGTGTCTGTTACTTTCACTGGTTAGTTGGGGACTAGTTAGTTAGTGTTAGCCACGATTGCTCACATTATCTTGCTAGCTCCGATTGACATTAGCCTGCGAATTGGAGATGAAATAAAGTTAGCTAGCTAGCCATAAAGTTTATTTATTTTGTAATGTCACTTTTCACAAGGTTTTCCCATATTTGCTCATTTACCAAACTGGCTCTGTGTCTCAGCCAACACCACGCAACAGTCATACGCAACATTCCATCCCTGACTCGCGGACTTGTCCCTAATGTGGATTAAGCAGCAAAGTGCATTTATTCAACATTGTTTTGACATTGGAAGAGTCAGTAATATGTGTTTTACCTTTGTATTACTTAAGTGTGTATGTGTGTCAGTTTCCATGCCAGTCAAATGTCAGAAATTCTGTGTGTGTGTGTGTGTGGCTAATGTGGTGGTGACAATTGAGAGTGGTGATTTTTAACAATAATATCCTCTCTTTTATCTACCAGGCATTCAAAGGGAACAAAGCAGCACTGAAGGCATCATACCAAGTCAGCCTCCACATTGCCAAGGCAATGAAGCCCCATTCGATTGGAGAGCAGCTGATAAAACCGTGTTTAAAAGATATTTGTCTCTCTCTCTCTCTCTCGGGTGAGAAAGCAGCAAACAAAGTTGAGTCTGTCCCACTCTCAAATAACACCGTTGCAACCAAAATCAAGGACATGGCAGCCGACATTCAAAAGTCAGTTACAGAGGAAATGCAGCTACATAAGTCTGTTGATGTTGCTGGGATTCCCCAGTTAATGGTCTTTACCAGATACATCAGTGGTAAGGATATCAAGGAGAAGTTGGAAAGGAGTAACTGTATTGCATTGCAAGCATTATAGCATGACCTAGGAGAGGTTTTTGATATGGTTGTGAAAGTAGTGAATCTAATCAAAAAGTGACCATCACAATCAAGGCTCTTCACAGAGCTATTCAGGGAAATGGGGGCAGAACATGAGCACCTGCTCTTTCACTGTGAGGTTAGGTGGCTCTCCAGGGGAAGAGTTCTGCAGGGAGTGTGGGAGCTGAGAGAAGGCCTACCTCAACAATGAAGACCCTAACCTTGCCAAGTATTTTCAGGACAAGCGGTGGCTGGCAAGATTTGCCTATACTTTATGGACATTTTCAACAAGCTTAACACACTGAACACAAGTCTTCAAGGAAAGGAGAACAGTATTTTGGAGCTGTAAGATGGAATTCAAGGATTCATTGCACGCCTGGGTCTGTGACAGTCCCAGCTGGGTGCAGAAGAACTGGCAATGTGTCCTGTCCTCTCTGTCTAACAAGAGAACACGGGTGTTCCCCTGCATGATTCTGTGAAGAAGAACATAGTTGAGCACATGTCTGACCTACAGCAGAACTTTAAGTGGTGCTTCCCTGACTCACAGGGATCTCAAAACCTTCAGTGGGTGAAGTTTCCCTTCCAAGCTGTGCCACCACTAGAGCTGGGTCAGAGTTAGAGGCACTGGTTACACTGCAGGTCAACAATGGCAGTAAGATGCTGTTTGAGACGATCACCCTCTCACAGTTTTGGATTGCTCATGTCCAGGTAGAGTTCTCCTGCTTGGCTAAGAAAGCTGTAGATGTGTTGATTCAGTTTGGCACCACATATTTATGTGAATCTTGGCTTTCCATTCTAGCATACCTGAAAAACAATACAGAAACAGACTAAATGCTCAGCATGACCTCAGAATAGCACTTTCAAAATCCAAGCCCAGAATAGATCTGCTGGTTGAAAACTTCAACCAACCACATAACTCTCATTAGATTTCATTATGCCATAGATGAAATTTTATACCCCTTCTGGCATCCGAATGTTGCTCAATGTTGGGGTTTAAGGTTGAGGTATGGAGGAAAGGGGTAAGAAATGGAGAATTGAGAAAGGGGTGAGAAATAGAAAGGAGAGTAGAACATGTTTATTCATTTAAAAGTGTTACAAAATTGTATTGTACATATTTTATGAGGTGGTGAGAAACTTAACATTACACTCAGCAAATTTGATTATTGCTGTCATGTAGGTTCATCTGGTGTTACTGGATTTACACAAAAATCTTTGAATGTACTTTAATTCTTCATTTGTTCGTTTTATGTCCAGATGTCGGTTTTGGAATTTCAATGTCGATTTTTTTCAAGCAACTTTAATAAAGAAAAAGAAAAAGAAAATACCAATACACATTATCAGTGTGATTGTCAGAATAGCACATGTATGCACTGAATATCATGCCACATCGAAGGGATATGGCGCCATCTTGTGAAAGCAGACTGTGATTTCAGTGCTGCTTCACGTGTAAAAGAAATAATGTTGATGGGATGACTTAAGTAATTTCAGCATGTTTTAAATGAATTCATCTTCACATTTTCATAACATATGATCTGACATCACTGATTGTAATATTGTAGGAAGTGCAACATGTTTGTTTCAGCATATACACATTTTTCCTGTATACCTGAGGTTCTTAAAAGCAGCTGAAGTGAGACTGAGGACCTTTGGTAAATACACTGTCCCGCTTTTTTGTTTGTATCTATTTCCTTTTTTTACTTTTTTTAGCAGGGACAAACGCAGAGCAATGTGAAACATTACCAGCTGGTTTCCTGCTGTCCCACAGTGAAGAACAATAAAACAGCATAAAAACAAGACAGAAAAACAATAAAAAATTGACAAGTTAGACAAAAACATTCTTCATATATATGGGCTAAACAACAGATGCATTTTTAAGAGTGAATACTGAATAAAAGAATTCAGCATTTGTCAGCAAATGTATACATACAGGTCATACAGAATTCAAAGGGAAGAATTTTGATTCAGAAGAATCTGTATAAATCTGAAGTTTGTACTCTACTACTTATTTCTTTATGCCAAAATAATTATTGTTGAGTTATTATGATTATGTTATGTTATTATGAATGTAAAATGTGTTTTGTAGATCAGACACTTGAGGAAAATCTTGTGTTTTCCTGATAGAACTTAAAGTCTCACACATCTACTTGGCAAACAAAGCAAAACACTCTGCACGCTTTTGCACTTTGGACTTTGGACACATACACACTAATAATACCTTTATCACAGAAGACTTTGACAGACCTAAGTTGACTCATTAGTTAATCTCTGGTGTATTTGTTACTCTCACCAGCATTCAGGAGTCCTATTTTGACAAAATAGTTTTTTTAAATGACATCTTCTCATTTTGCCTTTTCTAACCACTTTTCACTGACGCTGGAAAACATCATGAGGTGAGGGAAAGATAAAGAGAAGAATTCATAGAAATAAACAATGGCAAAGTAAATATAAAAAACTATACAAATTTAAAAAACACAATACTAATAAATTGTATTCAAATGAATAAGAACTAAAGACTTAATCAAATTATATATAAACATAAAAACACTAGACACTAGAGGTCAAAATCTTCATATTTCTGTCTTCAGCATAGTCTTTTAAGAACATAAAGGTCAGGCCAAAATTCATCAAAATGTCTTACAGAAGCTCTGTGTATGGCAGATTGGAGCGATGAAGTTCATGGCTCTAAGCTCTATAACATTTATTTACTGGACAGACAGTCTCCAAAATCAGAAACGCCTGCATTGAACTGGAATTTATTATTTCCTTTCACACAGCAGGAGACTCCTATTTTAGGCTATAGTACGTAAAAGAAGCACTGAAGCTCCTTCCTTGTCCTCTCTGACTAATTCAACCAGCTCTTATCATGGCGGCCACTTAGGCACTTTCAGGTCAGCTAACTCAGTTGGGAAACCTCCAAATCGACTGTCCTCACACACCCTGCCTCAGTGTTCATCACATCCTTTTGAGACCCACCTCAGCTTGTACATGGTCATCACACACAGCAGCATTCATAACAGTACACAGAGTCTAACATCCACTTAGCTACACTGCACTTCACTTTCCTCACTGCAGCTGAAGTACTCTCAACTACTTTGCCCATCTGCACTCTGCAGTTAACTTTCTCCACCACTTACGGCTGAATATATGCGTTCCCTTTTTGAAGTCATGTTACTCTGTTGTCATTCTAAAACACCTCATCATGTTACTTTTTGTTCTTTGGATTATTCAATATGTACATCATGTGTATGTGCACAAGTGAAGCCTGCATGCAAGTTCACACAGATTACTCGAGAGGCAATGCGTCATGCAAATGCATCCGCTGAGCTTACGTAACACCATCTCCAATTCTGGGGTCTATTTAAGCTGTCAAACTCACTGCTCATGTTCTGCTGCTGCCGCTCGCCCTGCTACTGCATACATGTCACACACATCCACCACCACCACCCAGCATCCACCTGTGGGCTGTTTCTCCATAATTCCCCATGACAGGTGCTGCACTCATCTCTTCCTGCTTGTGCTTTCTCTGGCTTTATGTTTGGCTTCTCAGGGATTCTTGTTTTCCACCATTGTTCTACCCAAGCTCTGATATATTTTGGGCATACACAATACTATATCACTAAAAAAGTTAAGATGGAGTCTATTGTAATTAATTTATTTTTCCCTGTTCAGCTGTGAAGATAATGTGATATAACAACCTCAGATAATTTAATCCAAACAGTAACAGATATGGAAGATTAGTGTATGAAATATATCAAATATGAAGTTTAGTGTTACAAGATAAATTAAAGGATAACTCTTTTAAACATTTTTTTAGCACATGGGCCTTATTTTGATCATCATTCCTGTTGGTAAAAACGACACTGTATCCATCAACCTGATGAGGCAAGAAGCAGTCAGGCAGTCAGATAGGACTTAAACAAAGCTCCAGTTTAGCCAATGCTTTTTTTGGAAGAAAAAATGATAAAAGGACCAATGTCCAAACTGTCTGCTGTAAACATCCTTCACAGTAAACAGACAGATTTTCTGGTTCAACTTTGACCTTCTGTACACCCACACAGCTGTATAATGATCAATTATTACTGACATTCCGGATGGGCTTTAGTATTGCGCTTCCACCAGGTTGGCAGGCTTGCAAGAGGACACATTAAAAAATAAGTTGATGTAGCAGAGGATAAGATATCCTGACTTTTAGTCCCTAGTATGGATCAAACTCCAAAAACATTTTCCCATAATGCATCTTAATAGCTTCTTCCATTAGACCTCCCTGCCTGGTGAAAGCAATTGGACTTGTGTTCCCAGATCTAGCTTGGTGAGTACACTGTTATCAGAACCAAAATAAATTATAGTGAAAAGTACAAGACAACCGTTATGATGAACTGGAACCATACAGGGACAAAAAGTGCCGAAACGAGATAACACAGCATACCTTCTATATTCTGGATCTCCAGTCGACCCACTCCACTGCTGCTGGGGGGAAACAGAGACAACCATACTGGCTTCCATTTCTGAGAGGAGGGAGACAGGAAGAAGACACTGATTATGACAGGATAACACTGACTACAATAGAGCATAAGTGTGTCACCAGCTAGTTACAGTTTACAGTTTGAGTTTATTATGGATTACATACTTTTCTCCTCTTCCTCCACTACATCCAAACACACACCCTCAACCTAAACCTTCCCTTATGAATGTGATAGTTTTGACCCTCCCACGTGTGACACAGAAAGGTAAGCATTAGTCACATTCTTCTGTATCTGTGTAATCTCTGACACAGTCCTCCCATCAACATAAAAGAAGAAATGCATGCCTGTCTTTGTAAGTTTTATAGTGCTGTTAAGTAACAAATGTTATGTTAACTTTTAAACATATATTAGCACTAGAAGTAATTGACATAATTTATTTTATCGAATGCATTTAAATGTATTTACAGTGATTTGTTATTGATTATGTGAAATGGATCCTGCCAGTGTTTGTATGTAACCTTTGCATCTCACAGGTTATACTTTAGGTGTGATGTTTGAGACTCTAAGTCAGTCACTGCAGTGATATTACACTGCATGAGTACATGCTATCTGTCAGTGCAGCACAGGAATGTGTAGTATTGAAACTGAGTTGTGTTTCAACTTGTCCACTTGCTCTGGATTCTCATTTGAGCAACACAAAGAAAGGTTGAGAGCTTTTCTACCAAAAGCTTTGGCTTGCGTTTCATTCCCTCAGCTAACTGTGGAATCTGAATGAAACTGTGACAAAAGCATTGAGCAAAGTAGTAATATACAATAAGCCAGTATCACAGTATATCACCTTTTTGAGTTACTTATTAACTATTTATGTGGTGTCATGTCAGTTTTCTGAGTTTTCCTATCAGGTTTTATTACTGTAATCTTAGTACTAAACAATTATTAAGCAGTGTTAGAAAACAAGGATGTATGTTCAACCTCATATCATCCCCTTGGCTCTGGAATGAGCACTAAAAACAACTCACTGAAAAAGAACAGCAGACTAGATTACAATATCTCTATACTCACTTTGCCAGCTTTGAGTGGTTGGAGGTAAACCTTCCCTGTTTTGGTCTGAGAGTCCATCTATGACGCCAAAAGCACTTCAGTACTGGCCTTTCGATTCAGAAACACATATGAGGTTTCTTTTTTTCCCTTTGGTGAATAAGAGGGTTGGGGCGTACCCATAGTCAGACATTCTTGAAATATGATCCTCATAGGTGTGCACACATACGCACATAGAGGTGTAGCCGTGATTGCAAAAGTGAGGGAGACAGACCTAGTTCAGGATAGATAGATTTACATATTCACAATTTACATGTAAATATTAATTTAAATGTACACATTTAAAACATAAACCAAAATGACTTAAATTAAGCCAATATAAACGTAATGTAGTCCCACTTAAGGCTAATCATCATAATGATCACAAACTTTGATCTTTCTCATATAATGATTAATTGAATATAAATATATAGGGTCAGTCTTGTCTTCCACTCTTAAGTACAGATAGAGAAAGAGTTTAACAATATAATGCAATGCAATACAACAGAAATGTTTTCTTATTTTATCCACATTTTTTTTTACTTTCAATAATTATGCTTTTGAGCATGAATTGTACAAAATAACACCAGGTTATGAAATGTGCTGCAGAAAAGTTCACTGCTAATTAAATAAATAAAATAAATAATGAGGATCTGAGTTCACATGAAAAGGAACAAAATCGACTGTCATATATTCATGCTTCCAACAAAAACACTTCCTCTCTTCTGTGCAAATTTCCACAGCAACAGGAAGACAAAAAGTGACCAGAAAAATAGAAACACATTGTAAAATGTCAATACTTTTATTTTATTATACATTATTAACACAGTATAGATTTTACTTTAAAAATACCCCTTTCCCTTTAAAAAGATTGTAAAGCATAAAATCAGAATTTAAAATTTTTGTATTGTCTTTTGGTAATAGCTGATGAGGAGGTGAGCAAAATGTGAACACAACCATTTCATGTGTCTTGGGTTTGCCTCTTATTTGCCCACAGTTCTGGCATATGTGGTTGCAGTCAGATGTGAAGGACATGGGCTCTGAGATGACACATAATTTGTGGACTGCCAAACCTTTTCTCCTGGGAAATTTACTGTGGGCTTGAGTATTGATTCTCTGTGTGTCCACCTCATTCCTGACCATCAACCATCTGGTGAAATAATCAATTGAATTGCATGAATACTAGCCCAGTCCTTTTCAACTGCCTGTTTTTATTTACAGATCTACACTTGTGTGAAAGCTACACGTCATTTTCCACAAGGACACGTGTCCTGACTGGTTTGACGGCCTCTCTCTCTTTTACAGCTTCCTTATTCAGGGTTGGTGTTTGAGAACCCTGAAGGTTAAGAGTCTAACAAGCTGAACTCCAGTCGGGTGAAGCAATTACATTCTTTTCTGCACAAGCAAGATGCTACTCTTGATTTCAAGACCGATCATGCTGCAGTAAACTGTGATTACTGCAGTGCAATCTGAGGGGATTTGGGGGACACTTGAGTCATCATACACAGCCACTGCAATGTTTTTAAGGACCTGGACAACTTTTCTTGGTCTTGCACTCTTACTTCCTTTAAAATGACATACAATATTTTCTCTGGTGCACATGAGTTACGCACCTCTTTTATGGGTCCAGAACCTTTGTTACATATCTTTTGTAACCTGTTTTCTCATGCCTGCCAGTTCAGTCTCTTGCACTTATTGTAAATTTTAATGAGTGCCAAATGCTTTAAATCAGTTAATCATTTTATTATATACTTTTGCTCAGATGAATGGTGAGGAAAAAAGATGTACACACCATAAAGCGGCAATTATACTTTTTTTCATTGCCTCTTTGGGGACAGTAAAAACAAGCTCTCCTAGCTCTGCTTTGGTCTCCATCAACTCCTGAGGGAAATATCTGCAGCTCTTTAGCTGCTAAATGCTCAACTGTGTTCACCAGCTAGTCGATTACTGTTTCTGTCAGCTGTTTGGTGCGGGGGAAGGTGACATACAGTGGTTTTGTTAGAGCTTTTTTGCTGAAAACATCTGCCTGCTATGGCTGAAAACGAGGTTGATGAGAGCCGTGAGTGTGAACAAGTTTGATCCATTGTTCATATAAAAATATTGATTAGTGCCGCTTTAAAGAGAACAGGGTGATAGGAACATAAGAAAGATGATGATGGTTATATGACCATTATCAGGGAAGAATAAAGATAACACTTTACATTGAGTCCCCCTAGCTAACATGTATAGTCAGTATACAAACATTTAATAAATGGTTTATAATACACTATAATGTAGTTATATGCAAATATAAGGACATTATACATGTTTATTAATGTACAATAGTTACATAACTTCTCCTATGAAGACATTTTATATTATTACAACAGTTTTACTATATTGTCATCCATTATCTGTTTATACAGCAGCATCCACTTATGAATTCCCACAGAGGAGTTATAGCACGAATACATTAATAAACACTTTAATCTGCTTATAACCACATTATAGTGTGTTAGAAACCATTTATTAAATGTTTATATGCTGCTAATAAATGCTAAAGTGTTACTGAATAAAGCAAACACAGACAACATACACCTATTTTAGCGTTCTGGGAAACAAACTGTCTGTGGTGTCATGTGGTCTGTGAACCAGAACGATTCTCTCCTCATTAGCGGTTAAAGTGGCTGTTGTTGCTGGCAGATTGACTTTTTCTATGCCATGGAATCTTAACTTACAGATGTGATGATTTGCATCATTAAAATGTACTGCGCCAAGATAATTTGGGTCATTTTACCTTATGGCATCCTTTGTTAATGTTACCTCTAGGTGACCCCTTCATGTGTCAGGATTAATCACAAAGACAACTTATCATGTATAATTCCTTAGGAAGCACATCTGTGAAAGATTGTTTCTAACCAGTATGAGGACAGTTAACTTCCTGCCACTGGGGAGGCAGCTGATCAGGCTGGGTGGTAATTCTATGGGACAAGTCAGCATGGACTAAGCAGTGTCTTAAATCACAGTCCCACTTAGACACACCAAAAAAGAGGTTAATTCAGAGTCTGACTGCAGAATGTGCCACTTTTGTTCAAAAGCAGACTTGATAGCATGAGGGTGAGCAGAAAAGTGTGTTAATATGAGAAATTCTTCTCTTTTGATTTTAAAAGATCAGCGCATGATTTTTTAGTGCCTCCTCACAGGCCTTGTCGCTTCAAAAGGATAAAGAAGAGGATGGATATCTGCAGGTTAAAGAAACTAGTGTTTCATACAGGCAGCTTCTTGAAAAACAGCCTTAGTGGTAAGGTAGAGCCTTTTCAATAAAATAATGAAATTATAACAAGAAATGTAACTGCTGTTCTATGAATTCAAGAAAATAGATGTTGACATGCTGACATTAACCCCCCAAGGACCCCTGGAAGATCTCCCGCCCTGCCAAACTCCACCCACAAACAGACGGCCTTCTCTTTGATGTATATCAGCTTTGAGGCTAGTGCAGCTTTAGATGGAATTAATGACAATAAAAGGAGGCTATGACTGGAAGCTACTTGATAAAGGTTTTTCAAAATCCTGTAGGCATGGACAGACTGAACAAACTACCTGGTTTTAGATAGCACAGTGTCTGTACAGTGTGCAGTATATAGTAGGTTAGTTCCCTGTTTGGAACACATCAGTGATGTGATGTAACTGCTAATGATGGGTGTTTTATTAACGAAGAGCGTTAATAAAGTGATGGCAGCATGTTCAACTCCTGCAGCTGTGGAGGGGGCAAGGAGAATAAAGGAGAGAGAGAAACCACAGAAGAAGAGTGTGTGTGTTGCTGACAGAGAGAAAGAGAGAGAGAGAGGCAAAACCTACAATTCGTTCAACATTTCACTGTCAGCAAGAGAATGGCCTAAATGAGGGTCATCCCTTCCTTAGAGGAAGGTCACCTCTATAGATCCACACACACGCACACTATGTGTATGAAGTGCTTGCTGTTTGGTGTATGTGTGTCTAACATATCATGACTGTTTTTCTCTTCTGGCTCATCTTTCACAGAGACACCCACAGAGAATAATGCGATACAGATGAAATAATGTGTCTTAATGATGACTGCGATTATTCTGGCAGAATAGTGCAGAAACCTGATAGAATATAAGCACACTTGTTACAGCAGTAATTAATGTAGCTGCCTGCTGCTGTGAACCAAAAAAATGAGCTAAAAGATGTTAAAATACTCCGTACAGCTGAGGGGAACTGCAGAGCCTGGTGATAATTATTTGTGGATTTTAACTCTGAGTGACACATTTCATATTATATATATTATATATTATTTGATCCACTGTTAATACAAGAAGACTAAGAGTCAGCCGTGCTAGTGGCTCTGTGAGGCTGCACCTAGGCACAGCAGTGCTTTGAGCTAAATGCTAATGTCAACATGCTAACATGCAAAAAGAGTTTGCCTTCACGTGAGCCCCATATGTTCACAGCAAATACTAATCTACAAAGAGTTCAGCCTAGAGAGCTTCCTAGGCTGAGTGACGCTAGATGGGCATGTAAGGCATGCTGTAATCTGATGGACAGACTCGCTGCTGTGCTGTGTCCTCCTAGCAACATTTGAAAAAGTTCTGTCTGTCTGACAAGTTGCAGTCTCCCATGTGAGAACTGAGAAGGAGAGAAGAAGGGAGAGTGGGATCTGTGGTGACATGACATCCACTGTTGGTGAGTGAGGGATGATGGCGCAGGTGCATTGTAGGAGCATCATGTGTCGGATTTTGACTACTGACTAATGACTGTTGATTTAAAGAAGTGCTTTCCTAATCCTGTGACACATTGACAGGGGTTTAAGCACTCCATCTCAAAAGCAGTATTTTTTAGAAAGAGCCACCTTATTTTCCATTCTGAGTCATAACTGAGTTGATTTGAGCTATGAGCTGTATAAAATCAAAAGGCTTGTAGAAAGATATTGATATGATGTCTCTGTTTCTGCAAGTGCATTCAGCAGTGAGTTTTTGTACCTTGAAAGAATTTCATGGGTTTATTAAACTGGTGCACATGCTCTACACAAGGAAGCAGTATGTTTGCAACACAACATGCATTCTAAGCCCATACTCATTGCTGTACCTTTGGTTTTGTGTTGATTTTGAGTTGATGTGTTGAGTTGTGGGACACTCTGACTAGTTCTTGGTCCCCTCTAGGCACCCATTAAAAAAATCCTAGGATCACCCAGATGAGACTCAAGTCACCCTGGGATCAGAAGGCATCAGTATCACTGAGTGTACAACCACTTTAAAGGGGCTATATGTAAGAATTATGAAGCAATCTACATGTATTAATGGTTTTTTATTGCCAATGAGAGAATGGATTGTAATGTAACTTAAAAAATGAGACCTTCCCCAACCCTTTCTCAGTTGCCTATAATAGCCTCTGGACTTTTACATTTCTATGTGAAGGACTGTGGATTTTTTTCCACAAAAATCCAAAGAATATGATGTTTTTACACACTCCTGAATGCCTTGCCTCTCTCCTGCTAACGTCAACAAACCACTAGTATCTACCACAACAAAAATGGTGCTATCCAGAGCTTTCCAGCTCTGTTAGCCACCAGGTTGGCTGGTGGCTAGCCACCTAACCATGCCAGTTATCGCCGTTTCTGGCTACAGTACCTTTGTTTTTTGGGAGGTTGGGAGAGCCAGCTGCCCCTGCTGACCACCACACATTTCAACAAAACCACAGCATGTTGTTCCCCAGGCAACAGCTTGCTGAGCCTACTGTGTTTAGTAAACACAGTAAACTAAGTTGGAGGTTTTTGGGTCAGGTTCAGGTGGTTGATTAACATATATTTTTGCGGGTTGGGTGGTGCGGAATGGCTCTCATAATGGGTCTGGTGCATGCGGGTATTAAAAAACCCTGACCCACGCATCACTATCAGCCAACGGCCACAGCGCAGCAGGAGCCAATATGTGTTTGCTCTGTGTGTGTGTTTGTGTGTGAGTGAGTGTGCACATGTACAGCAGTGGGGAGGCTGACTGACTGGGAGTGAGAGATGCTTTGCTGAAGCACGGTGCAAAACGTTAGGGATCTTTTATGTTATTATAAGAAGTGTAAGCGAGGAAAAAGACATCAACTGCAATAGTGTCACGGCACTGCTCATTCACGCTGACGGAGTGTGAGCAAGCGTGCAAATGCAAGCAACAGGATGCTGACTGCAGCTCACCTAACTGCGACCGGTGTCACTAATGAGAAGGAATTTCTGAAACTTACATATAGAACCTTTAAAGGTAATCAGAACAGAAAAGGAAGCCAATAATGTAGGCTTCAGTATTCATAACAATTAATTTGTATTGCTTTATGTGTAGCTGGTTGCATAACTGAAACTGCCCAATTAATTGCAAAGCATAGAGAGTGTTTCCAACCAGAGTAAATGTGCTGTTCTTTGTGTATTATACTCCACCACACAGATAGATGCAGAGCATAAAAATACATTGATTTAGATGCTTAACATACCAGTTTTAAGTTGATGAATTATTACGTATGGATTGAGGTCCATTTGAACAGAGATGTGATCACTCAGTGTAGAAAATAATGAATGAAATACCAAGCTAGGTTTCCATTCAAATATAATGCAAATTAGCCGACTTTCCAGAAAATCTGCAAAAGAAAATTTGAACGAAGGCATGTTTCCATCCACTGCAGTTATGTGAATATTAGGAGTTGGGTCGTTGAGCTGGTAGTGCAAATTTTTCAGTTGGGGGCCATTAAAACATTGTAGAAGAGCACCAGTCAAACCTCAAATAGTGGAAAAACAATGTAGAAAACATGATGGAAATATGATATTTCTGTTTGTTTCAAATATTCACTTGAGGAGCGTTAGTCTTTTTATCGATCTACACAGATCTGATGTTTTCATCTGCTGCTTTTTTTGACTCTTCAGTGGAAGTTTGAGTGGATGTTTAAGTCACATGCTTTTTTGCCATATTTTTTGTGATTTTCTGAATTTCCAGTCAGGATTTTTATGGGCAAATTGAAAATGCAAATAAAAATAGGTGGATGGAAATGCACCTATAGTCAGAGACTACAAATCTTTGAACTGAACTGAACAAAACAATTCAAATCAGCAAACATTTGTAATGTACACCTCTAGGTCAGACTTGTGTTGTATTGGAACAGTTAAGGAAATGTTACCAGGTCTGATTGATAAGTACAATTGCGATTGTGGCTTTTACATTAAAATTGTACGGACATGAGATCAGCATGTAAAACTGCCATCACATTTATTATCATAAAGAAATGCATGTCTGTAAGGGGCTTAGTGTAGGATGGGTTTATGCAGGTATAATGAGGCAGGACTGGTAGCACTGTCACTTAAAAAAATATTAATTTATATAGTATGAGTTCTAAGAATGGATGAGGAAATTATTTTCCAAATAAATATGTCTCATGTATGTACATGTACAAAATATTAGTTTTGGGAGAATAGTATTACGAAATGGAGATTTGACTTTTAAAAACAATGTCAAACACATCTACATTTCCGCCACAAAAACACATTTCTTGTTCCTAAATGGGGATGGTGTTGATAAAATGGCAGCAGGTCTCAATGGAATATGGGTGGATGGGTCACAACAGGACAGGACTGTGGAGGTACAGGGAGTGGATAGAGCAGGAGGCAATAATTGCTTGATTGCACCAACAGTTGACAGGAAATGTTAAAAGTTTCACTATGCTGTGCTGTAATACCCAGAACCTAATGTCTAATTCATATCTTGCACATTAGTGAGAGGAGGATGAGGGATGAGTGACAGTGGTGGAGAGTGCAGCCATCCCCAATGTTCCTTGTCGCCTTTAACATATCGGAGTGTCACGCCGGCACCTACATCCTCACACTCCTCTCCTCCCTCACCCTCTTCTCTCTGTGTGTGGCTTTGCTTATTTTCCTGGTCCACATGTGCCACACCTGTCCGCATCCTTGAGTTTTGTGCTTCTGGTCGTCAATTAACATTTTGGCTGTTTGGTACAAATGATACAGGGTTATTATCAAACTGACCCTGTTTTAGGTTAGTGAGCTAGCAAAGGAGTCAGCCATTCTTTGGTGCACAGGAAGTCCAGCTCCTTGCAGAATTCCCCAAAGGATCTATCAGAAGTGGCAAGCATCTTTGTTCACTGTGCTCACTTACTGATGTCACTACACTTCAACAGATAACAAAAGATGCTTTTTACATGTCAAAGTAGGGTAAACACAGCTGCAGGTAATAACATTAATTATGTCAATGCTCTCTCATTAGCTTATCTGAACAAACTGTAATTTAGTTTATGAGCTTCAGTGTGTGTGACAGGGGGCACTGTCTCTTCCAGTGTTATGTGTCAAAAATGACTGCTGTTCAAATGAGTGGAGGTAACAAGAAATATTAGTTACTTTAATAATATATAATAATAAACACTGCAAAAAAAAGTCAAAAATAAATATAAAACACAACACATGAGAATCATCTGAAAATTTAATTTCATATAACTGACAATTACAGCATGCTAAGTGGATTATATGGATGGGATGTAAGCCTATTTGAAAATTAGGGTTTGCAGAACTGAATTGCTGAGAATAGATGCATGCACATGAAAATATACCAAAACACACTCGTCTATGTGTGCAGACAGTTTTGTGTTGGCTCTGTACTCCAGCTCATTGTATCTGAAATAAAAAATGCCTCTCAGTTTTAACTTGAGGGTGTTTATATCCATGTCTGATAAACTGTGTAGACATTGTAGATCTTTTTATTCTTACCCCTAAAGTGTAAAAAGCACAATTAGTCCCACACTGTTCACCCAAATATGGATGTAAACACCCCCAAACACCCTTAAAGCTGAAAGTCACCACTTTAACCTCGTAGTCATTGTTTCATTTGAAATCCAGTGTGTCGGATTAGGGCCAAAACAATGACAAACACATCACTCTCCAAGTATACTGTACTTAGGGACTGTACTGTACTTGCCTCGAGGTGCTGTTGATGTAAATCTGAACTTTGACCCACATTTTTCCTCTTCCCACGCCTACCTTGGCCACATATGGCAAACTGTCATCAACATAGGCTACTTTACAGTCGGGAATCACAACCACATGCGTCTCTATGTGATCCTGTCTAACAGAGCAGAATGACAGAGGGAGCTAGAAACAGATGGAGAAAGAAACTGAGACGGAGAAGAAGGGAAAGAAAATGAGGAGGATTGCAGAATAGCAGGATGGAGAGCTATATAGGGACATATAGACACAGAGACAGGAGAAAGCTTAATAATGCATGGGTGGGTGTCAAATTTGATCCAGTTCGCTGGGCTTCTAATTTCAGATGCGATTCAGCTGGAAAAATTAACAACACTGTAGATGATTGGTTGAACTGTCTGTCAGTCATGCCAATCCGGAATGGAGGGCGGGTCTCTCTGCCCCCGTGCTTCACGAGGGCACAGAACGAGCCCAGAGCAGAGTCTGAACAGCTGGCGCGCGCTCCGTCCGCTTTTCCTTTTTTAACCATTTTCAGTTAGGCTATCTGATTTACTTTTGTATGATCCGCAGGTTCCATTCGTGTTTCGCCCTAGTAATGGGAATTAACAGACTGTTGAGTTGTTTTTGAGTCGCTCTGTTGCCACAGTATGCTTTTGAGTTGCCCCCCGCGTGTTGTTTGACCACAGCTGGAGCACGAGCGCTGTTCGCGGTGCTGAAAGCTGAGAGCCGCGAGGAGAGCAGCCTCTGGAGAGAGATGAGGAGGAAGAAGCACTCTGTGGCGGGCTTTTTACTCGCCTGGAGACTAGCACTGTTACTGAGGTAAGACCTGGCTTTATGTTTAACCTACCTGACTGTTAACTTGTCTGACAGACAGACAGACAGACAGAGTCGAAAAAATGGTGGACCTAAAAAAGTTGCTGTAATTACATTCCACTCATACCACAACACACACGCACAAGTCAGAGGGTAGCACCTTTTTTAATAGCTAAATTGTTTCAGATTGATGTGAAAAAGAATATTTATCTAGTGATATCAATGTTTTTGTCAAAATTTAGCAATGTTTATGATCTGCACCTAAGGTCAATTGTAGCAGGGCGTTTTGGAGGGTCATTTGCCTCACTGTTATTGGCGATGTTATCGGCCAAAATTAGCTTGGCACAGACAGGCCCAATATCAGTATTGGCATAGCTAAATGATGAGGTAATTGCAACATGACATAGCATCACATAGCCTACATGTTTAATATACCTAATTTTACTTTACTTTTTCTTACTTTTATTTGATTATGTTTGTATTTATCAGCATTTAATTTAATTTCCAGTGAAATTTTCAAATGTACTTTATCTATATATTTATCTATTAATTTTCTAGTTTGCTGTTCATCTGCAAAACACTGTATCTTGCATTACTGTCACTACTCTTGAAGGATCCTTTCCAAACATGTTTATACTATATTCATACTTATATTACATCTTTATGTTAAAAATGATCAGCTGATACCATATTGTCTTCAAATTTCTTTAACTTTTAAAACTGATATCTGCCTAAAAATCTTGTATGTGTTGTGTTGTAGTTTTTTACCTACAAGTACCTTTTCCAACACCTAATTCTCTGTCTGTGGCTGGTAAGATTGGGATATGCTTGAAACAAACTGGTTTGTTCAATGTGTCATCTGAAAACGTCTAACAGCAGAGATGTTAATAGCTGTTCTGAATGGCCATACTCTTGGGTGGGCTGCCGTCACAGAGAGGGGCGAGACGCGATGAATCATACAAATGAGGAGAACGCCGCAAGCTTTCAGACCGTCCCTCCTCATTCATTTGTACACACGAAGTGACAGAAGTACACTTGGTGGCCACTTTAGTTACACCTTTCTAATGGGTAGGACCCTCCTTTGCCCCCAGAACAACATGAATTCTTCATGGCATGGATTCAATTAAGTGCTGGAAACATTCTGCAGAGATTCTGGTCCATGTTGACATAATAGCAGTAGTAGTAGTAATAGCATAATAGTTGCTGCAGATTTGTCAACTGCACATTAATGCATCTGTCCCACTGCACCTCAAAGGCACTCCATTGGATTGAGATCTGATGGAAGCCATTGGAGTACACTCAACTCACTGTCATGTTTGTGGAACCAGCTTGAGATGGCATGTGCCTTGTAACTGGGAGTAGCCATTACAACATGGATAGACTGGGGCCAAAAAGAGAGGCACATGGTCAGCAACAATACTATAGGCTGTGGCATTTAAACAGTGCTTAATTGGCATTAAGGGGCCTAATGTCTGCCAAGAAAATATTCCCCACACCATTACACCAACAGCAGCAGCCTGAACCGTTGACACAAGGCAGCATTGATCATTGACTGTATATAAATATGGACGATGGGTCTTCTCTTCCTGCCGCTATGCAAAATTGAAGCCAAAATATCCATGAATGTATTATGTCACATACGCCAAAAAAAGTTTCTAGCTTCCTGGTTTACTTCCACATTGTGCGGCCCATTGAATATGCACAGTGCTGTTTCCCCCGCTGGCCCTGCCTGAAAGTTACCGCTTGGACTAGACTTTACATTGTGATGACATCACAGATTTTTAAATCGCTTTTCTCAGCTCAAGGAAAGTTTTACAAATAAAAAACCTCCATGGGTCAAAACTTCAAGGTTTTGCAGTTCGAGGTGTCCTGTCAACAGTTTTACAGACGTCTCTTTTACAATGGTGGTCATGGGGAAAATGCTTTTTCGGCTGCAGGGGGATTTTTCACTGCAATACCGCGAGTGGCCCCTGGGAAAAATTGGCTGCAAGGCTGAGCGGCAGTGCCCTATCCAGCTGTTATTATCCATCCATGAAAATATCTCGATTCCGGGAGCTGCCATCTTGCTTGTGTGACTTGCTTGTGAGCCTGAGTCTGCGCAGTAGAGTCGGGTGGTGGGATGACAGCCCCCAACTTTTTTTGTTGGTTTTTTTCACCACACAGAGGTTTGCCAAAATTCAGAGACAAAAATGGGTTTTGAAGGGAGACACGCCCTCTCAGCTGTCCTGCCGCCTGACGGAGGTTTGAGAGTGCCTGTCACAGCTGTCAATCATGACGTTGCACCCTCTTTTTATATCATCAAATAACTAATTAAAAACAAACTTATCAGAAAAATTAGAAGTTGAACATGCATCAGCATGATAAGAGAAATTTATTTGATGTTTTTGTAGTTTGGCTCATGTCCCCTCCGCTAACATGGAAGGGACTGACCTATACTGCAGCCAGCCACCAGGGGGCGATCGAGATGTTTTGGCTTCACTTTTGGGGAGCTGTCATGACGTCCATATTTATATACAGTCAATGGTACTGACCAAAGGATTCATGTTGTTTACACCAAATTCTGACCCTATCGTCTGCATGTTTGTCAGACCAGGTCAGAACAGTTTTGGTGAGCCTGTGTCCACGGTGAGCCCAGTCTTCTTTTTCTTAGCTGGCATGACTGGAACCCAGTGTGGTCTTGTGCTGCTGTAGCCCATCTAGGACTGCAACTAACAATTATTTTAATTATTGATTAATCTTCTGATTGATCCTATTGTTTTCGATTGTTTGTTGGTCTATAAACCTCAGAAAATAGTAGAAAAAAAATTCTAGAACTGAAAAATATTCCATTCACTATTATGTAAGATGAGGAAAAGCAGGAAATTCTCACATTTGAGAAGCTGGAACCCTCAAATATTTGGCATTTTTATTTGTAAAATGACAAATGATTAATCAATTATCAAAATAGTTGCTGATTAATTTTCTGCTGATCAGACTAGTCATTGCAGTTCTAAGCCCACCCACTTCTAGGTTCAATGTGTGGTCTGTTCAGACATGTTGTCTGTTGAGACATGCTCCACTGCATTGCATTGTTGAAATGTCAGCTTGTCTGGCTATTCTCCTCTGACCTCCTCTGACAGGACTGTCGCTCACTGGATGTTTTTTGCACCATTCTCTGTAAACTCTAAAGACTTGTGTATGAAATTCCCAGGAGATCAGCAGTTTCTGGGCTACTTGAACCTCCCTGTTTGGCACCAACAACAATTCTAAATTCAAACTCACTTACTGTAGATCACTTTTCTGATGTTTGGTCTGAACAACTGAACCTCTTGACCATGTCTGCATGCTTTTATGCATTAGATATTACATATTTATTTGCATTAATGAGCAGGTGTACAGGTGTACCTAATAAAGTCGCCAATGAGTGCAATTTTTTGAAGAATAAAAAACAGAGAAGAAATGAGAAGTTCAAACCCTCCATATTTTCACACCTCTGCACACTATTGAAGTTTGCTGTTGATTTGTGTTGCTCCTTCCCTACTTTATTTGCCTATATTAACCATAAACCACAAAGTAGTTGCTTCCTACAGTGGACTTTGTGACCGCACAAGGACTTATATCATCAAAGTCTGTCTTATGTAACCCTATTGATCCTTATGCTTGACTACAAGTGCCAAGTTGAAGATGGCATCAGAACCTCAGGTCAGAGAAATAGGGATCAAATTGTCAAATGCCATTTGTTGGTGAATGCCACTGGTCAATGGGGACAAAAAAATAGCTGAAAGCTATACTTGGGTCAGAAAGTATAATGTTCACACATGATGTGAAGCTTCAGGGTTATGAGTTTTTGTCTTTGAAACCAATAATAGTAACCACAAAGTCCCAAAAGGCAGGTCGGTGCTTAGTAATATTAACAAGATTCCCTGTCCTGTCATATCTACTCTCTGAGCATTCCCCCCTCAGCTGTACTTTCTATATTAATGGGCTTCCGTTCCATAGGAATGCTTGGTGCATTTCACTCGGTTGATTTAGTATTTTAATTTTAGGCTCTCTAAAAGTGAAAAGTGTGGTTTTCAAAAAGTTTGGGCAAGCTTTAGCATAAAAAGCAGCTGAAAAGATCAAAGCCACAGTAAATCTTCTTAGAGGGTCATGGATGGATTCAAAGACAAAATTTAACAGGCTTATAGTCTGTCATTCAACAGGAGCTGGACTGGTTCTGCCTCCAGCTTGTCATTCCTGTATAATACTCAAAGTCTTTGTTTCTCCCTCTTTTTTCTCTCTGGTTGTATTTTTTTTCTGTTGTTTTTTGTATGAATGCAGAGGGACATTATCCGTGGTCACTGGTCACATCGCACTACAACACTGGCTACACAGTGATGTATTACATTAAGCAGGCATATGCATCCTTCCAACAACACGCTTGTCTGCGTATGTGTTGTATTTTCCGCATGACTGAAGACATAGAAATTCATAGTACTTTCAGTACGGTTTTCTCTTGTGTATATTTGTTGTCCACTGCTGTGTGTGTAGAACAAGGCATTAGGAGGTTTCACTCCTTTGGTATCAACCTTAATGAAGCTGTATTCGTTGTTGTACTCTGGGTACAAGTTTGAACCACCTTATGTTAAGGTCAATATGTTAAATATGTATTTTAAAAATGTGCTCTGTTTGATGAGGGTAATGTATGTAAATTCCTTCTGCAACTAGAATGCATTTCAACTTTATTCAAAAACATCATCTCAGTTCTCGTCACTTAATTTTATATCTAAGGGCCACATTTGCTCATTAGTATGAGTGTAACACTTTACACTAATTCAAAAGTCCTGTAGAAAGCTGTGTTTCAGAGAATTTAGAGAAAATACATTATTTGATTTCCATAAGTTTCCTGCATAATGCAGTACGCGTGTGCACGCAAATAGACGTGTCTCTCTTTAATGTTTTAGTATTTGCCTCTGTATCCTCTCTCTATTACAAGCCATTCTAAGCCTCTGGCCTTAATTTTATGTTTTCTGGTATAATCATGGCAATGTTGAATTTTAATATTCTGTGTGCTAAATGCTGTTTCAAAGGCCTTTCCACCTAGAACAACCTTCTGGGCACACACTAAGTACTTCACAGAAGATAGATCTAGATAGATTAAATCCAAAACATGTCATTCTTTTCCATAGAGACAGAAATCTTATCTGGTCTTATGACTATGCATGGCTGAATGAAAAGGCTGATACTTATGGCTTAAATGTTAATATGAACAAAAATAAATATTACATATACAAAATGATGTCATGTACAATCATTTCAGCTGTTGGGTAAGCAAGCTGTCAGAAGAAATTAAAACCATTTGAAGTAACATTTCATAATACAGCCTGCAATTTACAGCATCATTTTGTTGTATGAATCAGGTACCAATAAAATACTGACAGGTTCCTACTGGTACCTTAATGATGGTACAGTGGAAGAAAATAAGACTATGGGGACAAGGGAGTAACAACTGGTAAAAGTATTTTTGTATGGGGTATAGTACTGGGAAACAAAATTTATATTTGGGAAAAATGGTGTTCACAGTGCTAATACTCTGCAGAGCCTATAAAGTAATTATGGGCTATATAACTATTTCACAGTAACCATGTTACCAAAACTAGAGGGGCAAAAGGGGCTTTGTGAAAACCTCAGATGGAGGGGTTATTGAAGAATATATAAAATATATGGGTAACATTCCCAAAATGATGACAGTGGTACTCACCAATGCTGAGGTACAGAAATGTAGTTTTAGGGCATGAAGCTCAAATAATGAGGTAAATCATTTATGGAGTACAGTGACATTCTTATAGTGGATTTTAACTGTGAAATACACCATAATTACTGTAATTTATAAGCTCTGCAGAGTATCAGTGTTGTTGACACCATTTTCCTCAAATTTCAGTTTTGTTTCCCAGTACTGTACAGTGTAGGTACCCAGTATTTACAAAAATACTTAGTATAATTTATTTCTCCTTTCTACTAAAATGCTCAATTCCCCCTCCTCCCTTCTTCCCATAATCTTGTTTTCTTCCACTGTACCTACATTTAAGTACCAGCAGAAACCGGCAAGTATTTTATTGGTACCTGATTAATACAACAAAATAAGACATTCAATCGCAGGCTGTATTATAAAGCGTTACCAGTTAGCTGTCCCTTATTATTGTGACATTGACAGTGTTTCACTATTCCTCTGTATGGACTCTTTTGTTCTGATGTCAGGCAAGAAATCCTCTGTATTTGCGACACCTCCTGGTGAATGTGGACCCACTCACAATCTGCCTTTGAAAAGTAATTACCTGTTACCTGCCACCAGTGAAATCAGTTTAACAATACCAAGTTTATTTTAATGTACTCTGGCATTATGCTTTCCATGCTTCCTAATAAAAGGCTTTATGACAAACTGTATAGTTAGTGTACATACAGGACTATGATATGTCATGAAGGTTTATGTCAGCCTAAGGAGAATGTCACAAAAAGTAGAAAAAATAGTCCTCACTCAGAATCTCCAAAGGCTCTATATTCTTTTATCTCATTTATGAGCATAGGGGAATTAAAGCAGTACAAATATTTCAGCTAGAGGCCCTCCTCAGTGCACTGTCATCATGTAGCATATATTTATCTACCAATTCATAGCTGTTGGCATTTGACAATTCAGTTAAAATGATGCAAAGCATAAACAGATAAGAACTCTAGATAATAGTCTAGATCAACCACAGCATCAAATAAAGTGAAATGCGTTTAACCTGGAGACAAAGTGTTCACAATAAGATGTAAACTGCTGTAATCAAAACACCGAATGAGGGAATATCTTTTGGAAGAATGGTGTTCATCCCTCAACAAGAGTTCAGAGACTTGTAGAATCAATGCCAAGGCTGAGGAACACCATTCTTCCAAAAGATATTCCCTCATTTGGTGTTTTAATGATGGTGGTGGAGAGCGCTGTCTAACATGTCAGTCCAAAATCTCCCATAGGTGTTCAGTTGGGTTGAGATCTGGTGACTGCAAAGGCCATAGCATATGATTCACATCATTTTCATACTCATCAAACCATTCAGTGACTGCTCATGCCCTGTGGATGGGGGCATTGTCATCCTGGAAGAGACCACTCTCATCAGGATAGAAATGTTTCATCATAGGATACTGTATTGAAGCTCAGTACAGAAGCTCATTCATGTCTACTGAAAAAAGTTCTTTTTGCAGAACTGAAGCAAGGAAATTTCTTTGGACAGTAACACTTCATCATATGTGTGACATTACTTTTGTTAAGCAGGTTTTAATATTTTGCTATTACTTTGTAAACACCTAAATTTCCAACATTGAACCAACGTGTAAAAACTGTGAAATAGTGGCTGACATCTGATCTATAATACCATTCTTGTGGGATGTCAATTACATTTTTTTGTTGGATTTTTATTCTTGCTTTTGTGAAGAAGCTCTATAATAGTAAACATTAAAGGAAAGGTTCACATTTTCTTAAAACAACATTTACAAGTCCATATGTACATTTAAAGAGTTATTGACTGATCACTTTCATCATTCCTCTGGTCCATACAGGCCACAAAGTGATCCATTCCTAGTGTGACTCTAGTGTAACAGATGGGGGTCAAAATCCACAGTCCTTGTTCTGTGCAAATGCACTCTAATGTTCAGCGTAAGCTAATATGAGGCTTCAGCAGTCTGAGTTAGTCAAATCAAGTGGTTTTCATCTAATGTTAAGGTCCTTTTAGTGTGAACTTCCCTCTTTGTGTTACTATCGCTCCACTGCAGCTCATCAAGGAAGCACGCTTTATTTTTTGCTGTCATCTTCATACTTTCAGAAAGCACAGAGTCCTGTAGCTTCTAGTTAAACCATTTTAAAGTCAAGTCAAGTCAAGTCAAGGGAATTTTAGCCTAATATCACAAATCACAAATTTGCCTGAGGAGGCTTTACAACAGCAATACAACATCCTCTATCCTTAGGCTCACTATTCGAATAAGGAAAAACTCCCAAAAAAACATTTCACCATTAAAACATTTCAGCATGCGCTGATGCCTCTGTACCTTTAGGCAGATTAACAAAATTTTGTGTTAAACCTATCAGCTGGTCAGTAGTAGGACAGTCTAGTTACTGTGTTGAGTTGAGCATTAAAACAAATTTCCTGCATTTCTACATCACCTAACCTCTTGGATTAAGTCAAGAAACAGCCACCTGCACTAGTCTAGATTAGTTGGATAGAAGGTGCTATGAAAACCAAGAATGCATTAAGAACAGTGTATAACTGGGTGGATCAGGACAGGAAATGAATGTAGAAGAATGGCTGCTGTGCTGTCCTGAATGTTGTGAAAGTAACAATGTTGATGAAGTTAGTTACTGTCAATGAAAAATCTTGGTGTACACTTACAGTAGTCTTCCTTTTGAAAAATTTCAATAGGCCTATGCCCTCAGCCTTGTTGCATTTTCTCTTTTTTTGGCATAGCCTAATGTCAGCTAAAATGAACACAAGATACTGTATCAGAGGTTAGTAATGGGCACTTTGGCTCTTTTCAGGGAGCCGGCTCTGTCAGCTCCATGATGTTGCCAAAAGATCATAACCAGCAAAACCATGAATTAATAATGCAATTTTTAATAATATCTCCTCACAATCCAACTATCCCTTACTTAGGCAGCAGCTTGTATAATTATACAAAAGCAGAAAGTCACAGGTTTAATTCCTCCAACTGGCCTGAAATCATGTGTGAAAAACGAGTAAATACTCTGCAGACACACATATTAGCAGTTTGAATTAAACTGAAGCTCCCGCTTTTTGGGGAAATATTATGCCAAGCTCCCTTTAAGAAATATGACATATTACCGATTCCTTACATGTCCGCAAAAACACATAACTCTAGAAACACAAGATAAAAGGCGTCATATGTTGACAGTCTTCTTGTCAATTCAGCATCAATATAATCCATGAAGATAAACCGTGTTTCCGTACAAACTTTACATTTTGTCACCTCAACTCGCTCCCAGCCTTCATTGGTTAGCTGCGCTATTTAAGTGGGAGAAGACGGTGGGAATGAGAGGCGAACCATTTCAAAAATTAAGATTTCTCACTAAAATACGTGCTTGTGGTCGATCAGATACAGGCTGAATTAAACACAGACTCATAACACTGTTAATTCACCGTCTATCGTATGTGTGTGTGTGTGAGAAGGTATTTGAGGAGTTTTTTCGGATGTTACCAAAGTAACTACCCGGTCTGCTGCTCATCTTTGTCACAGTCGTTCGACTGAACCAACTCAAAGGGTGGTCCAAAAATGTGTGATTTTTTATTACTTGTTTTTGTCAGTTGCTGAAAATAGTAAAATGATCATTGATATAGGCTGTTTAAATATAATCACCTGATTATGGGGACTGTATGGTGATAAGTTTATTTTTAAAAAGACAAAAAGTGGGGTAGCAAAACCATAACTTTGCTCCCCCTAATTGAATAATGGGGATGCATTTGCTCCACTTGCTCTATTGTTCAGGCACCTATGTTTGGAGGCAAAAGAAAAGTTTAATTCTTGATATGACAGCCATGCAGCACCTGACTGTATTTGAGTTGGGCTCCGTCACAATCTAGAACCTGAAAAAAACGTCTCATATCAGTGCAAGTTGCTACTGTTGTATTAATAACTTCTACAAAAAAAGGACCTACACAGTATCCATCATATCAGACTATGATTATGTGTGTGTGTATGAGAGAGAGAGAAAGAGAAGCTCTCTCTCTCTCTCTCTGTGTCTGTCACTGCCTCTGTGACCAAAAGAACACTTGTTACAGCTGAAGGAAACATGCGGCTGAAAAGCACAGTTAAGTGGTGCTCTGCCTGGCTGTGTGTTTGTGGTGCTGGGGAAGTGATGGGTGGAGGCGGTGGGGGGGGGGTTAGTCTCCACACTAAGTTAACATTTGGCTGAAGGCAGTAGTCGACCCCATCCCTGTCACAGCACTGGGCTGTCCGAGGCTGTAATGCCAAAAATACCCCAGGGGTAGCTGGGAAATATAGTGTTTCTGATGTACGTGTTAATCCAGCAGCTAATTAGTCTAAACAAGTACTACAGCAGCAAATAGACTGGAAAGACAACATATTAAAAGAAATCAAAAAAGAGGGGGGCAGGCAAGAACTGTTCATCCCAAAGTGGGGTCAAGTGTCAGTCCTTAAATGGAAATATGTACACGAGTTGTCTCATCAGGACTAAAGATTGATTACTTACCAAATTTATATGTGTAACTTTTAAGTGTGAATAAAGCTTTTATAAATTAATCCAGAAATGATGACTAAAGAAGTCTTGAGTTTGATGGCCATTTTCTTGGGGAGGCAGCTCTCTTCACAAAATGAAATTAAGGAGGTGACAGTGCATATGCATCTACAAAACATTTTAAGGCCTCCCAGTGAACAGTCTTGTAGTGTTCCTCCTCCTGGTAGTTGTGGCTTGTCTGTCTGTCTGGAATCATTGTGAACATGTTCTGATATGAAGTATCCAGGGGGCACATAGAAGGTTTTATGTGTATGTTCTTAAGGCCCATCATTCCCAGTTTCTGTGCCCTCACTGAGAAGGTGATCAGTTGTTTGTACTTGGCCAGTTTTTCTGTTTGTAGGTCTGAATTCCCCTACAAGGAATATTGTTAAACTGTGACACATTATGTAGTGATACTTTATGCAGTGTTAAATCTGGCCCAGCAGAATGGCCTGCATTTAAGGTAACAGTAAAAGGCCCAAAGCAGATGATCACATATTACGAATCTGCAGTGATTGGAGATTGTGGTCATGTTAGTGCACCAGCTGATGACTGTTTTCTCACTGAGCACTGCATTTCCATTCAAACAGAAGAATGCACCAATTAAGTTGTTTTGTTGAAGCAGAAGGATGTCTATCCATATTTCAAGTTGAACATCAGAACAAGTCTTGTATGTTTTTTGGGCCAGAGATTAAATGGAAAGACATCCTCCAGGTAAAATAGTCATTGGGCTGTTAGGTCTTTCTTCTATCCATCTTCAACGGCACAAAGAAACACTTTCACCTCCAGACGGCTCAAAATGGAGTTTTGGTGTTTGGAGAACCTGCGTGACACTGAAAGCAGCTAAACAGTACTAAATAATTTGTAATCCTGCAATTAAACTCAGCAGCAACAACAGGCTAACAGTGAGGATGACACTGTTGACTTGGAGTGGAGCGTTAAGCAACTAAGAGTGAAAGACTTGTGGTTGGAATTGTCAGTATCTTAGTTTAGATTGTTTTGTTGCATGGTACTATAAATATTGGGCATCATTCACAAATATTTTCATATTTTCTCTTACAATAAAACATGAATTTAAGCCTATGATTTATTAATTAAATATACGCTGGTCATTTCCTTGTACTCACATGAAAAGGTGAAAGGTGGAATTGTTGAGAAATGGTTTTATGTAATTTGGGTGAACGTCCCCTTTAAGTTAGCGTTGACATGACTATTAATTCTTATACTGAAATGTGTTGATCTAAGCATGTTCTGGCCTGTGTGTAGACGATCCACATTTGGATGTGTGGTCATCAGTGCAGTGTGTGACAGCAGTGTGTCTCTGTGTTGTTGTCCCCTCTCCTCTCCCAGCAGCAGTGGCTCTGCTTTTGTGTTCTAATGCACTTTCTGGCCTTATTTTTAAAATCAGACCACTTTTCTGTATTTCTTCCAGCTTGTGGTGCTCAAAACGTACATGACTAACCACATCAGTGACCCTCTGCCATGCTCCTTTTTTCTTTCAGTTTGAAATGCCACTGCTCAGGCCTCCAGCCAAACAAGTTTTCAATGCCATAATCACTGAAATTGTATTTCTTCAGGGTTTTCACTCACCAGCCATTATCTGCAATTTTTTAAATAAAATTACCCTTTTCCTACTCACACAGTGCTACTGTAGTTTTGAGTTAGGTCAGGAAACATTAGATTACCTAATGAACTAAAAATGTCACAACTATTAATGTGTTAATTATGGGCATTAGTCTAACATGAGTAAGTAAATATGGGATTAGACACCTCATGCACATACAATTCCACCTGATTTCACTGCAAGATTTATTCAGATTTATGCAGAGAAGTGGGTGTCAAAGGTTTCTTTAAAAATAGTTTATACTATTTTATTTTGTGATCTCTTTAATTTAGAGACACATTTCTTTAACTTGAGGCATGTAATCAATGGGTCGCTTAAAAATGAAATGAGGTCCAAACCCACAGAGATGCAACAGGAGCTCTGATTGGTCAGGTGTATGTGTGCGGGTACAATGGCGAGAGACAAATGAATTATAAGAAAGGAAGATAAACAGACACATTAGAAAACAGAAAATGAAAAAAAAGCCTTTTAAAATACATTTGATTCACTTAATTTAAAATTAATTAATTAAAATTGAATTATGAATTCATTTAAAAACAGAATAAGTAAATAGCACATTTGTTTTTTATAATAATATTAATAGATGTATTATTCTGTGATGTATGTATGAATTATATTTATGAATTAATAGGGACTGCAACACATGGCCTTTGACTTTTCAGCTAACAAAATCACAAATATTTTAGTCCCTGTAAAATGCCCAAAAATAGAAGTTTTGTTCATTATCTGATTGATAATAGTCTGATACCTACTATAAATTAAAATTATTAAAACTTTTACTAGTCCAAAACAATTCAGAAATCTAGTCTACAGGTAAACGTTTCTTAAACTCAATTTCAGGGTGAGCAGAGGATAAGGAGAGGTTGTGTACGTCCCCTGTGATAAACTTTTACTGACAGTACATTTACCTCACCCTCACGCACATCCACAGAACCTATCCTAGAATAATGGATTCTTGAAAATTTGACTTTTCCTGTTAAAGTTTGCTGAGAATGGGTTTCTTGCTTGTTGCCGTGCTGATAGGGATAGGCTGTTACATAATAGGAGGGATAAACCAAGGTCTCCTAGGCACACTCGGTATGGCCAGATGTAAAAGGCCTCTTCTCTCTGTCTCTTTGTGTCGGCTTCATGGGAATGTTTTGTTGCATAATCAGAGAGCTAGTTATAAATAATTCTGTCAGCACTTCAAACCATACCTCTCCCAGACAGGGTTGGGCTTTTTAGTATCTTAGTTGCAGAGAGCAGGTGATACGTTGTTTGTTCAGATGGATGCTGATGCTGAATCCTGTGGGATTTGTGACTCAGATATTACTGTGTTACTTATCACAATAAAGTTTAGATAAATTACTTTTGCTGTCTCCTATAAAGGAAACATCTAAGACAAACCTAAATGTCCACATCCAGTAGCATTTATATGTGTACATATATTTGAATATTCATAAGCCACAAACCTATATGTGTGTGTGTGTGTGTGTGTGTGTGTGTGTGTGTGTGTATACACATACATACATACATACATGGACGGGTGACAAATTAAAGGAAAAACCAACATAAAGTGTCTCAGTAAGGTGTTGGGCCACCACATGCTGCCAGAACAGTTTCAGCTCTGTCTAACACATCGGTTCAAAATCTCCCATAGGTGCTCAATTGGTTTGACACCTGGTGTCTGCAAAAGCTATAGCATATGATTCACATCATTTTCATACTCATCAAACCATTCAGTGACCCCTCCTGCCCTGTGGATGGGGGCATTGACATCCTGGAAGAGACCACTCCCATCAGGATAGAAATGTTTCATCATAGGATAAAGGTGATCACTCAGAACAACTTTGTATTGATCTGCAGTGACCCTTCACTCTAAGGGGACAAGTGGACGCAAACCATGCCAGCAAAATGCCCCCCACAGCATAACACCAGATCCCCTCACTGTAGGGCTCAAGCATTCAGACCTGTACCAGTTTTTCCTTTGATTTCTCACCTGTCTGTATATGTTTGTAAAGACAATCATTTCTTGTGATTAAATATTATTGTGTAATTGTACATTCATGTCATGTATGTGGCATTTTGCTATGCAGTGGATCCTCTGGATCTGGCAGCATCTTGGACTTCACCTTTGCCCTTTATTTGGTTCTATCTGTTGCATGTTTCAGATGGATCCTTCCCCAGGTCTGTGCTCAGTTCTGGCACTGCAGATTTTTACATGATATCTTGAGCAGCTCCTTGATTCTCCATCAGCTGAGGAGTAGAGAGTTATATGTTGTTGATATTGTTATGAAACCACTGACTTCCCACAGCTTTAATGCAGGAACCAAGTGTTGGCTTACAGGGTTACCTATCCAGAGTTAAGTATCTTTTCCAACCCCGTTGTATAACTATGGTGCTGGCAGACTGGAATAGTAGTCATGTGATGTCACTGTCTCCCAAATTTCTGCATAAAATAAGTCAATGAAACAGTGTGGAATGTTTTTTGTCTCTCTCAGATCAGTGTTTTACACTAAGAAGCCTGTGTTGCTTAAGACAGGTGCTATGCAGTAAGACAGTAAGCAGAGCTGTCTCCCACAACCTGAGAGTGGCAGCTCCTGGTTGTGTGATGGACTTATTGACCAGTTACTGAGGGTGTTTCTACTGTTTTAGTTGCCCCCACCTCTCAGTGGCATGATTGTGTTCTGTGGCGTATTGTTGCCTCCCTCTGTGTAGTGTAACTCAGGGATTCTGGCCTCTCGTCCAACACACACAAAGACTCATGACAGTCCATTCCCATGTTACTGACTTTGTGGATGATGTGTAGGGCCACTGCAGACCTTAAAGGGAACTTGAGATTTGATTTTGGACAGACGGACTGCACAAACTATTATTATTTCCAAATTTTTTTTGTGAATTAGAAATGTAACATTAGTTGTCTTATTTTAGGCAGTTGTGCCCATTAATGCAGTTCAACAAATGATTATATGATTTTAGGATTACAGAACGGTGGCTCATGGGCCATAATTTTTATCATAACAGAGGCTGCTTGAACACCATGGGGAGAAACTTATGGAAGTTGCTGTGGGTTGGACTAATCTGCATTGTTTAGTTAACATATAACAACAGACACATTGCCTATTCTTTCTAAACTCTCAAAGTTATGTTCCACATGTGCCGAGACAAAATGTAATTAGAGAAGCTGATAGAATGCACTGAACCAAAAACCCAAACAGGTTCAGCACTGAGCATTTTGTTATGAATACAGAGATCCATAAGAGATATGGTATGGGACTCATGTTACTTATTTATTAATATGAAATAAATGTTATATGGGGATAACATTAGAAAAGGGTTACTGAGAGGCAACAGTAAACCCTCAGTGGAATGACACTTTATGGACACAGCTCTCTGTGAAACAAATGATAGACGTACAAATATTGACAAGATGGCTTACAACAGATGAAGTGGACAAATACACTGCAAATGGATAGTTTGTTTATTCTACAGTATGGCTTAAAAATGGGGGGAATCATTTACACTTCATAATAATGTCAGCAAAATGTGATTGCCTTTACTTTGCAGCATCTGTCACTACGCTGCTGGCGTCTGCCTCTGACTGGCTCATATATGATAAGACCTAAGATTAATAAGAAACTGGGATCATTTCAACTTGTGATCTTTACTGTGTATTTATTGTAAATTTGTATGTTACTGCAAATGTTATTAAGCAAGTGTTTTGAATAATTTAAAAATAAATGTGAATGACAGAAGGTTGCTGGAATTAGGTTGTGTGAGCCAACCTGAATTTCAGTACACTGATAAAGGTCACAGACTCAGAAGTCTGTATTCTTTACTGTTCAACCTGTTGTTTCAAAGAAATGAATGTCGTTAGGTTATTCTAAGTAAGCGTTGTCTTCACTCATACATCTATTATAAGGATTTTAAAGGATCATATCATGTTTTTGTATGCTATATCCTGCTTATTACTTGGTTTTAAAAGTCTATTGCAGGCTGCTCTGTGTGCGTGCACATGTGTGTGTGTCAAGTCTAGACAGTCAGCCATTGAACAGCAGACTTTTGATAAAGATGCTCCAAACTTCACAATGTTATTTTGATAATGTCCATTTTTGCTTGTTGTTTGTTTTCTTGATCATTTCTCTAAAAATGTAGCTTGTCAATGAAATGCTGTTCAGTTACTGACACTTAAGTTTTGGATGTATGAACTACACCATGCTTGGCCAAATACAGGCATACAGAAAACTCATGCATCTTTTATAAGGATTTAAGTGTGACACGTTTGGCTCTGCGCTAATCCACACCACATTTGTAATGTGGCAGCACAACAGAAAGGCACAACTAGCATTCTGGTTTAGGTTAAAAAACATTATAGGCTTAATCTCTTTAACTCTTTAACTAATCTCTTTTGGTTTCCTCCTTAAAGGAAAGGTTCACAATTTTGATGGTGATGATACAGGAAGATGGCATTTATGGCCACAAGCAGTCACATTAATTGGATTTACTTTCAAAATTTTTGTCCTCATGCTCTTGATGATCACCTATAGAAATCTGTGTAGAAGTCTCAAAGTATCAACGTGGTGATTGGCTTGTGCTGCACATCCACATATCAGTAGCTCGGTGTTTTACGCAATATAAGTTTAAGCAAGAATGACCCCTCCACTTAGAATCCACTAGTGCATTTGTTATTATTAGTGGTATGTAGTAGTAGTAGCAGCAATAGCTCTGCTAGTAGTAATGGTAGTAGTAGTAGAAGCAGATTAAAACAAGAAAGAAAAATACATTAAATATATTCCCCTCTCCCCTATAAATGGCCTTTTGTGTGAAAGAGACAGTAGTTCTAGATTAAAAGCTCATCCATTATTGATAAGGATTGGATGTTGCTGTGTCTCTCTGCATTGCTTCCTTTTGTTCTCTCATGTTTTAAAGGACGAGAGTATAGGAAAGGAAGGGGGTAGAAAGAAGAGGAGGACAAGAGATTGCAGGAGAGAAGAGGGAAGGAGAGGGGAGGAGAGCAGAAGAAAGGATGGGGAGAGGTAATACTACAGCAACCTAAGCAGCTTAGCAGCTGATTTAAGATGCTTTGAGCTGACAACTCTGCATGAGTGTGACTGTTAACTGTACAGTCAAAAGGAAGAAACTGTTCCAAAGAGAGGTGAAGCAAAATGGATACAATGGAAACACTGAGAAATTAAATAAAAAGACTAAAGCATTGAGTTTGATTTTCTCTCATTTTAAGACGATGATGGGCATTGACTGTATTGTAAAACGCTAAAAAAACTATGAGATTAGTTTAGAATTGATAGTTTCTCATGTTTTACATACAGAAGTTCCTCCTCTCATTTTACATTTTTCAAGGTTGCAGGCAGTGCGGCTTCAGAGTTCAGGCAAAAGTCAAAAAAGTTTTCGCACTCTGAAAGATGTCTCAGAAATCTCTTTTTATTAACTTACATGGCTGAGCACAGAATAATAGAGATTTCAGACACATCTTGCAGAGTACAAAAGCTTTTTTGACTTTTGATTGTTTCCCTTGCAGAGTGTACCTGACAAGTACCTGCAGTACAGCTGTTTTGAAAATTCAATAAACTTCAGAGTTCAGTAAAATAATTTTAAGAATAGATTTTTTTTTAAAAATCCAATCCCTATGGAGAGAAATTAGACTCAATAAAGGTGACAAATGTGTGTTACATGATTTACAAATAAAAAACAAATTTACAAATGTGTGTTACAATTTGTGCGTAATTTATGGTGTTCACAAATGCATTGTCCAATCCACACACAAATACCAAACAATTTGAACAAATGTAAAACAATTTTACATACAAATACATTGCACCTTGTATTAATATCAGTATTTTACATATATATATTCAAATTTTAAAAAAAAACAGATTAAAAAAATGTGTACTACAATTTGACAAATGTGCATATAAACATCTAATAATATTTGTGAAGTTCTTTTGCACTCATTAACAGATTGTTGTTGCACAGGTGGCTGACACTTGTGGATCAGGTTACATTTGTTGTGTGTTTGTGGGGTTTTGAGACTATTTTCACACTCTCCAATCCATTAAAATATGCTGCATTTAAGTGCTAGTGTAAACCTCGGACATCTGGCTTTTCAATGAATTCATGCATGTTTTTCCAAAACGATTAAATAGCTTGTCACCCTATAATTAGACAACAATTAACTAAGTATTTTTATTTGGAATATTCCAGTGTCATGTGGTTTTAACTTTGGCAACTTCAAATTCACTGACTCTACTGTAAAGTCAAGTCCATAGACCTGCTGTGTGGGCGATGAATGACAGTTCGATCCTTTGCTGTTCTCCTTTGCTCCTGGACTCACACTGAGTCAGACTTTCTGAGTTTCTATTTAAAGATTAAGTGATTTTGCTCCAGACACGCAGTGCTACTGTGTACTGTGGTCAAGGAGGTACACTAACAAGACCCTCAAAGGATGCTGTCACGTCATATTTCGGTAAGTTTACTTGATTACTTTACCTGCCCTGTTAGCACAATTTAGCAAAAGCAGCTAATGTTAGCCTCATTGTCAGTACAGTACATTAGCATTAGGCTAAGATCAACTAGCTGGCCTGCTAACTAGGAAACTGATTCTGTTGCTGGTTGGATGCATATCATGTCCTTTTGTACATAAAGCAAAGACGGCACAACACAAATGTATTTCCTCACATTTAGCTGATGGTTGAAGCAGTGTGGTTCTGTTTGCTTTACTGTCTTGAAATAGCTGTTAAGTCAAACTGTGAGGTGTGTGCTGTGAGATAATTTTGTTTGTATCACCATCTTTTGGTCATCTTTTGTACATATATATATATATATATACTATAACTGCAATCTGCAATATACTGCATGAAGCCACAGTGAAATGCAGTCCAGACAGATGACAACAAAACTACATTTATAATAATATTAACATTTTGGCATTAATTAGAATTTTTTCATATAAAACTGACAGTGAACTATTTCACAGTACCCTTTTTCTGTTTCATAAGGTGATGGAGCCGGGCTGAGGCAGTGGTGTGTAACAGATGGATACTGGTGTGTGCAGACCAGGTGTCTTCATGGTACCAGTGAAAAGACTGCTGACACATTCAACATCTGACGGAAGAAGGAAGGCCACACTGATGATGGCTTTTACTCTCACCACAAAACCATCATCTCTAATCCTCCTGATGTGAGGAGTAACTGACCACTTTCAGCTGAATGACTTCTTTCTTATTCGTCATTCATATACCTCATATTATACATAACTTCACAGAAAATGTCACTTCTCTTTTCAATTTTCAATTTCATGCATTTTCAGTTTCAGTTTATACACATTTCAATCTTTGGTTTAACCATGTGTTATTTCATTGAGGAGATGTTCTTTTGGTGTCCACAATCCCATAATAAGAAAGTTAATGTTTTTAGCAGAAAACTGCATATGACAGTGGCCACATTGATCAATGTTAATCTTTCATCTGCTGTGTAACAATGATGCTCATTCTGATACTGCTTTTTCATGCTTTTTTCACTGATTCATAGACAATTAAAGAATATGAACACCATGATACTAGACTGTTCACAACTTCCTCTTTCATAATACACGTATGCTGTTATACAGTCCAGTGTCTGACTTTAACTATTTTTAAACTGATTCATCACTACAGAGACAGCTAATGTAAACTGAGGAAAAATTAAAAGCTTCTTAGAGATACAAAACTGCAGTTTTGGAAAGTATTTTGTAGATGTTGCACCTACATTGTAAGCTGTTAACACATACCAGCAATGCAACTCGAGAAACTTATAATTTTATAAGACCCTGGACTAAATTTTGAAACGAGCACAAATGGAGTTCCAATTACTTTATTAAATATCTAAGTTAATTAGATAACATTTTACAGAAAGATGCATAAAACTATTAAATTTGTCAATTTGTTCACCAAGTTAAATTTGTCACCCAGCTGAACCAGTGGATGCTGATGGATACCCATTCACCGACGTTGTTCTATGGTCTCCACTGAATGTCACTGTCACCTGCAATCCATACCTGTGGATATGAAATGCGTAATGTTTCACTGATGTGTCCAGAGGTTCATGAAAATCATGACATGACTGATAACATTATTTACACACTGTTTAGGACAACTCATTCAGATTGCATATCACTTCATGATAATAGAGAATATACAATAAATATTTATCTGCTGAGCATATTGATAATGGTCACATAGAAAAAGTTGTATCTAAACCAGACTTCTTACTCCTTATACTTATGTTATTCATAACATACATCAGTCTGTAACATAAGCAGGATTGGTACTCACCCCTGTACAAAGCCACGACTCCAGTGAAGAGACATGTCAAAAAATAGAAAATCATTTTATTAGGCTATACCCAGGATACTAATAGAAGTTCCTTCAAAACAAACTCACACCATGTCTTGGTTGTTGGCTTGTATTTTGGCAAGTAACTGTTACAGTAAATAGATAATAAGCGTGCTACCTAAAGTTGTGTTAAATGCATTAGCTACTGTTACATGAGTTAACATTTATTCACTGACATTACTGTATTACTGCAGTATAATGAATGCTTAGCATTACTTGTGCTCGGTGGTGTAGTTTTATGGAGAGAAGAAGCAAGCTGTGGTTAGGAGGCAGGCAGGATGTGGACAGGTTATGTGTAGAATTATGTTCCCACTGCGTTGCGTTTCCCTCCCATTAGAATTGTGTTTCCCGTAGCGCCACATCCACGGTTGGGGTTAGGGCTTAAGTTGCAGACAAGGTTAGGCCTGGCAGAGTATTTAAACAGATGCTCTTTAAATCATCGCCCACACAGCAGATTGATCCTATCGTCTATGGACGTGAGTCAGTGAATTTGAAGTTGCCAAAGTTAAAACCACATGACACTGGAATATTCCATGTAAAAATACTTAGTTAATTATTGTCTAATTATGGGGTGACGAGCTATTTAATCTTTTTGGAAAAACTTCTTTCCCATTTTAAAATCAGGCATGAATGCGCTGAAAAGCTGGATGTCTGAGGTTTCCACCAGCACTTAAAAACAGCATATGTTTATGGATTGGAAAGCATCAAAATGGTCTCAAAACCCCACAAACACACAACAAATGTAACCTGATCAACAAAAGTGTCAGCCGATCTGTGTATACACATTTAACAATCTTTAAATAAATGCAACATAACTTCAAAAATATTACAAGATATTTATATGCACATTTGTCAAATTGTAATAGACATTTTTTAAATCTGTTTTTTAATTGTAAATCATGTAACACACATTTGTCACCTTTATTGAGTCTAGTTTCTCTCCATACATCCCTCACCTTTACTCATGTGCATCATTTAAATCCCAGGCTGAAAGTGAGTCCCACTCTGCCTTGATACCATGATGTATGATGTATGATGTATGATGCATGTTGGTGACACTAAAGAAAAGCTCAGGGGTCACCAAAATTATTAGGATTCATCCTGGATTCATCCTGGAAACATGAATACTTCATGGCAATATGACCAGCAGTAAACAAGGACAAAAAAAAGATGTTTGTTACAGGTATGAACACCTGGATCGACTGCCAGTGTTGGCAATGGAATTGAACCAGTACCCGCATCCACTAGAAACAATGTGTGTGGGCTGTTGTCTCAGAGAGACAAAAATAAATATACACACACACACATACATGATGTGGAGCATGACTCACACACTCCTAGCAGACACATCCACATCCATGAGCACAGACAGAGAGTGTGTGCGGTGATGCAGCAACCAGGAAGCAGATCTACACTCGGTTCCCAGCGGCGTGTTTCTGTGTCAGTGCTCTCTGGCTGAGGACAGAATGAGAGATTGTATCACTCCCAAGCTAGATGACGCTGAAGTCAGACATGACAATGAGAACAGATATATGTCTGAGTTTATATTTGATGGTATTTTCCTCCCTAATCACAACAGGGATTTGTTTCCAGAGATGATGAGCTTGACAGGGAAACGTTCTGCTGTCTGCTGCTGTTTTTCTTGATTCAAGGGTCCAGAGGGCCAGTGTCATGAGATCTGAGGGCATACAAGATATACAGTATCAAGTTTGAATAAACATGATGCTTCAAATGATGAAGGAAAGTCAGAATAACTGTAACATAATCAAACTTAGTTTTTCATTCTTATAATATTTTGTAGGGCAGCAACTAATGATTATTTTCATTATCAATTAATCTGCTGCTTATTTTAATTTGATATAAATCATCAGAAATTTGTGAAATATGTCCATTAAATGTCTTGTTTTGTCTGACCAACAGTCCAAAAGCCAAACATTTTCAATGTACTATAATGTGAGAGCAAGAAAATCAGCAAATGTAGCAAACCAGAAAAACAAAAGGCCACACATGCCAGTTGTTTTATTTTCAATTCACAAGTATATAATATCCAAAAACTAAATTATTGACTTTTATTTTTTAAGAAGTACACAAGCCATTAAAAAAAAGATTTATTAGTTGAACACATCCACCCTTCTATTAGTCATCACTACTTACTTGCATGTAGTTGAACTCCAAGTCGCTCTCCTCCAGCTGTCGCTCTCTGTCGCTCTTCGTCTCCCAGAGCTCATTTGAAATGAATGAGTAGTCTTTTTGTCTCTTGCTGTCACTGCCAGTGTGAGTGCACATTTAGAAGAGGTTAAATGAGTAATCAAACTCATGGTAAACACCCTTATTCTGTTCACAGGATTGTATAAGCTTACTCCCTGCTGGGGTAAATGGTAGCAAAGTAAAGGTTGATGATCCTGAAACTGCACTTGGATGTTGCTGAATAGGGTGTGTGCATGTGTGTGTATGTGTTTGTGCGTGTTTAGCAGTGCAACTCTTGCAGTGAGCAGTTATTTTTGGAAATGTTCTCTCTTGTCCCAACCAAGCGGCAACAACCACAGCTTGAAATTGAAGTCAATGTGCAAGTCCCTTAAAGTGTACCACTCAAGTCTGTACCACTCAGTGTTCCCAGTAAGTTAGTGTTAGATTTAGTCCAAGTTAGCGAGGCGTGTTTCCAGACTCCTTATTTGGAAGGTCCCGGCTCCGAACGTTCAAGATGGCACCGACCACAAGCAGCAACTCTGGGCTTCAAACCTCCAATGCAAACCAACGGGTGACGCGACACCTCGCTACATCCATCTTTATATACAGTCTGTGGTCACAACGGACAAACACACACATACACAAGTGTGGTTTCAGGATCATCAAGTTTTATATTGGCCTTTAGAAGCTACTACCCATTCGCCCCAGGACACACACATACACACACATTGTTGTGCCATGTCTGTACAAAATGGCATTGTTACTTTAATGACATCAATGATTACTATAATTGTAACTGACATGATGATCAGAGAGACTGTTTGACAGTGAGCAACTTTTAATGAAGTAAAACATGACATAAAAGAGCCTGCGCATAAACATACACACTGACAAACTGCACCGAGCATAAAGCTCACCTCATGAAGCATAATTTTGCTGATGAAGCATCTCATACCACAGTGTAGCTGAGGCAGTGTTAGTGAGGGTAAGAGTATTTATCTGTCAAATAAGTAAACAAATATTATATAACTATGTAAGAAATATTAAGATGAACTTTATTATTATCCCAGAGGGAAATAAGTTTGCAGTGTGTACACAAAACTTCACATACACATTAAAAGAAACACACACTAGGAAGCAGAAGTGGATAACTGGCTGATGTGGACATTGTGGATGCTGGATTCACTTTTTTTTAATATAATATTTTTGAAATACAGTGGACAGCATACAATATTAATCAGTATTGAATGATTTATGGCTTTTTGAATCCAGAAATTTCCCGAATGTTTCAAGTATTAGAGTCCAGATTCATGAATGATTCAGATTCACATGTGATCAGTATTATTCCTGGCCATGTTCTTTCTGCCATGATTACCGACAGGGCATGATATGATGGGCAATGAAAAACAAAAGACAGAACTGTTAGCTCTGATTCCAGGTTGCTACTTTACACTATTTAAATCACAACATTTAAAATATTTTCTGATTCATTAGAGCTTTGTAGTGTCTGGTGAAATTCATTGGCACAGCCTCAGAAAACAGGCCTAAAAGCTTGGTGACCAATTTTGCCCAGTAAGAATGTATTTCTACCATCCACTCCTATGTCATAACTGACTGCAAACCAAGCCTCTTTTATATAGTTAATATTACAGCAGAGCAGCTATACATAAAATTCGATGTTGCTCCACAGTTAATATGACAGCTTCCTCCATTTTGGATTCTCCGATTTTCCTCTGTTCCTGAACTCTCAGAGTTCCTTGGGAGTTTTAGATTCAAAAGTTGTCTTTTGAAGATTTTATCCTCAGGGTGTTTGTGAATCTGGTCCCAGATGTTTTGAGTAGCAAACATCAAAGCTGTCATGAACTGTCAATAACTTCACTCATTTTTTCTTACATTAGTTGACAAGGAAAGAAGCAGAACACACACATCCTGCTGTGGAAATGTCACAGACAATTACTTTACTATATGTGTCTGTTTTGTTTCTGTGACAGTGTGGGTCAGTGTAAGGAAGTGGACAATGCTGCGAGGACACGGCAGGCCCCAATGTCTCCTTCTGATTTTTTGGACAAACTGATGGGGAGGACATCAGGATATGATGCCAGGATAAGACCGAACTTTAAAGGTACCTACCAAGCCATCTACTGTATGTCTTGTGTTTTCTACAGGAGCAGACGGAGCAAAGTGGAGTTCTCCTGTGAGGCCATGTCCACAGTAACATGGAGAAATGTAGAAACTCTTGTGTGACAACGAGATAATGATTTTGGTTAACTCCATTTTATTTTACAATTTTTGAGAGGCAACCACTAGTTTCGCCTCTGTATGTTTGATCAACACAGCCCAGCGTAAACACTTGCTGGGAAACCTTTCACCACATCCCTACCTATGAACAGACCCACCAACACGGTAAATTTGTCAGGCGCTGTTCCTCATATCAATACTGGTACCATGCACAGAACCAGATCCCTTACAAACTGGAAACTCCAGTTGCTAACATTGAACTCTTCTTATTAAGATCCAAGTCCAGTTCTCTTCCTTTATTGTACTCTCATTAATCGTACATCGTATAACATTTGGTAATGTTAGCAAACCTCTCTGGTATTGTCAACAAGTGGCTTCACAATAAAGTGTCTATACACACAAAACACATTTAATGAACTTCAAAGACACTGGACATAGAAAATGAAAAATTAGATATTCAGTACCTCAAGGCATATCACGTAAAGGGCAAGTCTCATTCTGTCTCTCCTCTTAGTCTAACAGAGGAAAGCAGAGTGCATTTTAGTTCTTTGGATGTCCCCTAATAATGTAAAACTAGATACCAAAAATCTAATATGCCAAATTATCACCATGTTCTTGTTATGGCTCTCATATTTCTGCTATTTCACCTCCTGCCTACGACCCCTCCGTCCTCCCTCCTTGCTCTGCTGTCCTAAGTAAGTTTGAGCCTGTGTCTCTTGCTCATATTAAAGACATAGTCTCACACACTAAGCCGACTACTTGTCCCCTGGACATTGTTCCTATATGCCTGTTTAAGGAAGTGTTTGACACTGTAGGTCCTACAATTTCACTCATCCTAAACAGTAGTCTAGCTAATGGTTCTGTTCCCTCTTGCGGTAGTACATCCCATTATTAAAAAGCCTAACCTTGATGCAACTGTTCTAAATAATTTCCCACCTATTTCTAAGTTGCCATTTTTATCTAAAGTCATGGAAAACATTGTCTATTCTCAGTTCTTGTCCTTTTTAGAAAATAACAATATACAATATATATTGGGTTTTTTTGTTTTTGTTTTTTTACAATATTATGGAGAAATTTCAGTCAGGTGTCAGGGCATGTCACAGCACGGAGTCAGCTCTACTTTAAGTCTCCAATGATCTACTGCTGTCTCTTGACTCTGGTAAATGTGTCATACTAATTCTACTAGAGCTTAGCTCCGCCTTCGATACAGTTGACCATACTATTCTCCTGAACCATCTCGAGCAGCAGGTCGGTATTCAGGGTAGCGCCCTCCAGTGGTTTGCCTCCTACCTAACAGATTGTTTTCTGACAAAAACTGGAAACCTCTTCTCCTCGTCTGCTCCCATCACCTGTGGAGTACCTCAAGGCTCTATTTTAGGGCCCATAATATTATGTTATTATACATGCTCCCTTTGGGCTCCATCCTCCAAAAATACAATATCTCCTACCATTGCTACGCAGATGACACTCAGCTATACCTCCCATTAGAATCTGGTGATAACAATAACAACACAGTTAGGTCCTTCCTTGACTGCCTTCAGGATGTGAAATATTGGATGGCAAAAAATCATCTTCAATTAAATGATAGTAAGTAAGTGAATTTTGCTATCATCTTTGATCTAGCTTTAAAATTTGACAAACAAATTAACACTGTTGTGAAAGGTTGCTTTTTCCAGCTAAGAAATATTGCCAAACTCAAACAATTCTTCTCATTTAATGCCAGTCATCCCTGTCTCGCTTGCAGCTAGTGCAGAATGCTGCTGCTAGACTACTAACTGGTACCAGGAAGAGAGACAGCATCACACCTGTACTGGCGTCCCTGCATTGGCTACCGGTCAAGTATAGGACTGAGTTTAAGGTTCTATTATTTGTTTTTAAAGCTTTACACGGCCTGGTGCCCCAGTACATCTCTTCTGCCCCCTTTACAACCCCAGAACTCTCAGATCCTCAGACCAGCTGCTCCTGGCTGTCCCTCGATCTAGGCTAAGGGGTAAGGGCAATTGTGAGTTTGCAGTAGCCGCCCCAAATCTTTGGAACAGTTTACAATTTTCAATTAAGTGTTCCCGCTCTGTAGACACTTTTAAGGCTAAACTTAAGACCCACATGTTTTCTCCGGCCTGCGAGTGTCCTTAAGGTTTTATGTTTCACTTTTTACTCATCTGTGTGTTCCAACTACTTATTTATTTGTGGGTGCTTACGGGATAGTATTGTTATGTTATCGCTACTGCTTTTTTGCTGTTACCATGTTATGTTATTTAATTTTTTTTATGTTATTTTATAGCACAGCACTTTGGTCAACTGGTTGTTTTTAGATGTGCTTTATAAATGAGTTTGATTTGATGATTTGATTTACATGTATAAGGTCTTATAGGTTAGGTAGTTTAAGTGTGATACTGGACAGTGAAAAACATTTGTAAAACACATCACCTGCCACAAACTGTGTTGTCCCAGATGAAGCTCTCAATCCAGCCATGACAGTGATTATGCACACTGGTGGTTTTATTCAAGACCACAATCATACAAACGACTCCAATAACCACAACTAAAGCACTGGCCACACTACAAAAAAAAAAACAACTCACAAAAAAAGTTGTTAGCATGCACAGTCAACAGGCACTCAGTTCCAGCTTAACAGCAGGAGAGATAAACAGTTGTGATTGCTGATTATCAAATACATGCAGCCTCTGCCACTTGCTGCTGTCTCCCACCTCAGACAGATGGAGAAACCCTACTTTTTCCTCAATCCATTAAATGTGAATGCCGTTCTTGTACAGATTCTATTAAAATCAATAGTCATAATTCTTGCCAGGGCATTAGTATCCCAGTTTTGAGTTATTGGAATTTCCTGATTATGTGTTTGCATAAGTGAACATCCTATCTTGGTTTAGAAACCCAAATATGCTACTAGGAGTGCTTGTCAACTACTGTGGTTGCAATGAAATGTACACTCACCGAGCACTTTATTTGGAACACCTGTGCAATCTAATGCAATCCAATACAACAGCTCAGGTGTTACTAATAAAGTGCTAGGTGAATGTATTTTCATTACTTTTGTCTGTAGTTTATTGTTAACTATTCAACATCTTTAAAAATATAATTTTAGTATAAAGAGAAAAATTAGTTTTGCTTCAAGAAAAGACATCCAGAGAGCATTCGTGTATTCAGGGAGCCTCCTTGACTCTGATTTGGCTGCTAACACTTTGAATCTGTTATTTTGCCAGAGCCTGGTGCCGTTTTGTAAGATATAAGATTAAAGATTGATGGCATACACACCGGATGCATGTGTAATTGTCCAGCACTTAGAAAATGTGCAGTGCATCCTCTAAGGCAGTGCAAAGCAATTATCGTCTGCTAGTTCACTGCAAAACAACCTCAAAGAAACAAAGCTGATATACTCTTGCTTTACTCTTACTTTTTTTGTAAGATATATTATATAATTTACATTATATCCATCTAATCATTCTGCCTCTTCCTCTGCAGGTCCTGCAGTCAATGTTTCCTGTAACATTTTCATCAACAGCTTTGGCTCCATTGCTGAAACCACAATGGTACGTAATAGAGATACTGCATGAAATTACAATAAATTAGCATAACGCTTGAATTAGAATAAAGGCACAAACAAAGTTTATACAAAAGCTTCACATAAACCTTGTTTCATCAAACAAAGTGTTCATAATAAATATTCAAATATGCATAGTCATGTACAGGAATCCACTTGCTGTGCTTTTATTCTGCAAGGTGTGGTTTGATTGTTGATCTTGATTTATGCTACATGTAACGCATTTCCGGTAAACCAAAATAAATTTGTCATTGGTGAGACACTGAACATGGCAATGTCATGTGCATTAAAAGTAGGGCCTGACCGACACTGGATTTTCGGGGCTGATGCCGGTACCAATATTAGGGTGTAAAAAAAGTATCGATATATATATCTTATATATACCGAATATGTACATAAACACGTATTTTTTTGCAATGATCCCTCAAATGTGGTTATCAAACACAAGTGACAAAGCTATGTAATGGAGCCATGGTATTTTACAGTTTAACAATAAACTTTATTGTATAAAATGACATCAGTGCACTGAGAATTTAATAATTATAAATTACTATAAATTAAAAAAACATAGAACAAAAAAATGCATGTATATATTTAACTTGAATTATATATATATCGGACAACATATACACCAATACTAATCCGGCTCTAATTAAAAGTAAGTAGCACTACTCTTACTGCTTATGAAAATTAAAGGGCTTTCTACACTTTGCAGATTGTTTCAGGCAAACTTAAATTTGAAACTAGATACATTTGTGCTTGACAGGATGCTCAGTTAAATAAATAAATCTTGAGAGTTTTGTAGATATTCTGTGTTATGCTCAGCATACAGAGAGGCTTCTGTCATGCTTTAGTCAGGTCAGACATCATTAAATCAAATTGTGGACCTTTGGGGCATTAAGGGGAGCAATGGAGGTTTAAGTCTTTGATCACTGCTCCCTTTGTTAGTGTGTAGAGTGTATATTCTTCTATTTATATATAAATACAGATTGAACTATATTTTAAAATTCACATAACCCCCTGACACATTATACTGTTGTCTTGTAAATACCCCTATTTACTGCATCATTAGTATGCAAGAGCAGTGGGAATATGGACAGGACTAATCTAATCTAATTTAATCTTATCTACAGTAGAAGCCAAATTCACACTTTAATCAAATATATTTTAACATTTTAAATTATTCTGGATTGAGAAACTCAATGCTCACTTTTGCTTTATTAGGGTTTTCAAGACCAGGTAAAAAGAAAGCAGATTAAAAAAAGAACATCAAAAGCTGTGAGCGTGATGTTGCGTGCAGATAGTAAAAGCAGAGTATTAGTCTGTCAATCATTATTAAACCTTAAGATCTGTTGTAAATTATTGAATACAATTTCAGAGATTTCACATCTTACCAAGATTAAAAAGGAGGTGACATGGGCAGAGCCATGTTAAAAAAAACACTCAAGGCAACATTTCAAGGTAAAATAGTAAAAGGTTCCACCAGCCAGAGCACTTCTCTCTTATTGAGACAGTACATTGAATGGTGGGACAACTGAAGAGTATCCAGAAAATCCATAGTGATCTTTTAAACTGAACAGGTGGTTTGATTTATTTACTGATGGTATTATTCTTTGTAATTGTGGTTAAAAACAGCTGTAGAGTTAGTATTACTGAGGTAGTATTAGAATGATTGATGAGTATTATTATTGACCAATTAACAGGGATTTCTTTATCCTGGATATGTTCAGGGCCACTCATTATTAGCACCTACCTGGTGGGCAAATCATTTGCAAGAGGGAGAAAGAAAAGCTTCAAACTGTGACCAGGCAGGAAGACACACTGACAAGTAGAGATAATGACAGAGACAGGGAGGCAGACAGAGATAGAAATCAGAAGAGACAGACAAGCAGACAGGAATAGCAGATGTGCAGTGAAGACATTTAGTGACTCTGACAGCAAATACTTTAAAGTGACATGAAGTCAGCCGAGGCGGCACACAAGCTGCTTTGTACATCAGTATTTTGGAAATACACACAAACATGTACATACAACAGGGTCAGAATCCTTATGGATTTCATGGTAAATTTGCCCTGATAGTTAAAATGAGCCAAAATTATGAAAAATGTCTTTACTGTCCCAAAAATTCTCGCACATTTAGTCTGACTTTCTGGCACAGGGGTGAAAGCATTTTATCAACTTTCCTAACCTGTGAAAGTCACTCAATCTCCTCTAGGATTTAGGAGAGCTGCAGAGCTTTCCCATCATGTTAGGAGTCCCAGGCCAGGCGCAAATGGTAGGACAAACAAGAGTGGAAATTTCAGTATGTGTGGAAATACAGTATGCACTTCAAATATAGAGAGAGGAAAACAGCTGTGATTCAATCCAGGATGTCCAGATGCAGGATTTAACTGACTTGTTAAACATATTCATGCATTCAAGAGGAAGAAACTGTTAAAATTTGGTAATTTTATCAACTGCTCATTAGGCTAAATGTGTAATATGTGGCCTTTAGGAGCTGCAACAGGTATTAGCCTTCTAGTACTCATACTGTAACTAAAAGTCATTGACACCTTTGATTGAAGTATAAATAGGCCTATATAATTCTGTGTATCTGTAAGTCAGTAATGATTGAACACATTTGCAATGCTTCACTACACTCCGACACCACTTCACTTTCTGTCGCACTGTCTCTTGCATAATTAGCAGAGCAGAACTGGTTGTGATGAGTCAAGCCTTCTCTAAAGATGGATGAATGGACGAGTGGATGGATGATTGAAGCGACAAGGTCTAAGTGGTTTCTGCACCACTGGGAGTTGTTCTGACGGATACGCCATTTGTATGTATTTGTGTGTGTGTGTGTGTGTGTGTGTGTGTGTGTGTGTGTGTGTGTGTGTGTGTGTGTGTGTGTTTGCCTGCCAACCAAGAACTGTCATGAAAAATTTCAAAATGTACAATATTGCTTTCATTTGACTTTTATTATTTAACAGACCCAAATGAACTTTTCATGACTCTGTGTGTGTGTGTGTGTGTGTGTGTGTGTGTGTGTGTTTGTGTGTGTGTGTGTGCGCGCGCGCGCGCGCGTGTGTGTGTGTGTCTGTGTCTGTGTGTGTGTGTGAGCTGAGCTGAGCTGGTTTTGAGAACGTGTCATCCTGTCTCTCCCTGTGTGATTTCTTTTTTCAAGTCTGTCCATACTACATGACTGCAGGGAAATTATCATCTTTATTATTTTTATTTTTATTAAATTTTGGAATTGTTATGTTATAGTATGTTTAGCCATGGAATGGGAAAGTCCACTGCTTTGGTCCAGACCGAATAATGTCAACATCTATCGTCACTTGAGCATCTAGTTGACAGGTAGTTGGTATGGGAATTTAAGTGTATGAAACAGGAATCAGCTGGGATACGTTGTCAAGGCAGCGGCTGTCAGACATTTATAAGAGACAAATCAGACAGAAAGCTAAATCCATCATATCAAGTCCAGACCATCAGAGATCAGATATCAGAGATAAAGGTTTCCAAAAATTAGATGTAACAGGTTCAAGTTTTCATTTATGTCATGTACAATAAGTGCTGTTGATTCTATACATTATAAACTGCCTCTTGATTCCTCACACAGCTTAGCACTTTATTTTTCTCCTTGATGTTTCCTCACTCTCGACATACATCCTTTATTCTGAATTGTGTGTATGTTAGCACATTCTAATATATTCAATTGTCTTATTGTATTTTTATTGTGTTTATTTCATGTGTTTGTGTTGTTATGCTACCTTGCTGCAAAAAGCTCTAAACTGATCTGAGCTTGTTCTTGGCCGGGGAACAGCTAACGGGCCAGTGTTTGAGAAGGATGTGGAAGGGTCATACCTTACAAGACTTACATATCAGATACGTGATGAATGTCCTAATCCACTGAGTGATTTGAAAACTAAGAGCAGGATCTAAACATCATGTTGGCCAATAAGGGGACTAAAAACGGTCATAAACACTGAGTATGAGTGAGGGGTCAATGTATATGCAGAGGTTGTGATGCACAGTTTATAGTGAGAGTGGTAGAGTGAGAGAAGCACAGAGAGATATATACAGGGGCCATATGTCACATTAGGATTAAGACCTTTCTCTCTCCTCACCATCTGTCTTTTCATCTACCCACTCCTCTTTTCAAACAAGAGAGCCCACTGACCTCAACACATCACCAACATACTGAAATATGTTTTACTGCTATGACAGGAAATATAACTGTAGCCAGATATAATTTCAGCTGACACAGATATTAACACAACTAGAGTAGAGATAGTGAATGGAGCCCAGCTGTTATGAAGGTACTCCTCCTCAACACCTGACGAAACAATGAATGAATGAGCAATAGACTCCTGAATTTCTGTAAAATGTCTTTGAAGTGTTATTGTGAAAAAACAACATTGTGTGAATAGATGTTATGATGTAGTGAAGGTTAATCTCTTAAATTCACTTTAATCCCTCTTGTTTTCAGAGTTTAGCCACCTATACATTATCAGAATGTACATTTAAGGAGAATGCAACGTAGTGGTCTTAAACACATGTACCTTAAATAAAGATAACATTTACTCAAATAGCATTTTAATTCAAAGAATATTTTAATTGTAATATAACCATTTATTACACTGATCAGTTTGTGACACAGTTTTCCCTGCTTTGTTTTACCACTACGTCACTGAAGGAGAAGAGAAAAACAGAGAGGAGGACAGATTTAGAGTTCATTTTGAAAGCCCAGTGCCACACATGCAGTATGCACACACACACACGCACACACACACACACACACACACACACACACACACAGGGCTTAGAGCCAGGTTGGTCTGTACATGCTATCTATGTTAAACAGATTTACTACTGTTAGACTCTCTTTTTTCATTTGTTCACTCAATCTCTCCATCCCTCTTAATCCATTCTCTATCTGTGTGCGAGCAGTGTTGAGTTTATCTAACACAGGGAGAAATGATAATGCCACAGGTTGTCCTCACAGAAACCATTTCAAGTTACATTCTGTGCAGCAATTTAGCTGTTGTTAGCAGTGTACCTGTATTCTTCTTAGTTGTGTAGCTTTAAAGCTGCATTCATGGATTTTTGGCCCACTGGGGGCCAACAAGCTGTAAACACAACATTTACATATATCATGTTATGTTATTATGTAATATGTTATATGTGATATGTTAATATGTATCTTGTTAGGAATTTGCTTACTAACAATTTTGCCATTAGGGCAAAGTTGTTAGTAAACAATCTCCTATTTATAAATCCAACATAAGTCCAATATTCATCTCTGCTTTTATGATTTCTTCGATCTCCACCAGCTCCTGAGAAAAAATATCTGGTTCTTTAGGTGCTAAATGCTCCACTTTACCTCACCAGCTAGTCTTTAACTTTGTCTGTCTGTCTGTCTGTCTGTCTGTCTGTCCATCTGTCTGTCTGTCCGGTGCTGGACAGCTAGTGCACAGTGGGTTTTTAGAGGTTTTTGCTGATAACAGCTGTTGCAGCTGGAAACTGAATCAATGAGAGCAGAGTTTGTGGGTCATAAAACCAAAACAATGAGCTACAAGAGACCAAAAAGCTCTGTAGAGCTGGGGGGAACTCCAGAGTTGGGTGCTAATCCTCTGCGGGTTTGTCACTGTAAGTGACACCATTCACATTACACACTGGTCATTTGATCCATTGATAGAGATTAGTGAAGCTTTAAGCTCCATAAACTGAAATGGACAACTGATATTCAAGGCTCAGCTTTAAGATAGAAAATGTATTTATATATGTTTTTGTTCACATGTGTAATTACTAGTATTATCCAACAATTTCATAGTAATGGACATTTTCCCAGCACAATAAGCCTCTCAACACAAATAAACACACACAGGAGCTTCGGCCAGTTTTGTTCATTCTGGTCTGTACATACTATCAACGTCCATGCTTTATTCACTCCCCTTTTACTTGAATGAATATGGGAGTGTCTTCAAAACCAAACTGCAAGTCCCTTTACCTTTCATGTACTACCTCTAGATATACTCTGATATGCTGTGTGTCCAGACACAGCAGTTAATGATAGACAACCACACATAAGTGATAACTGAATGTAGGCCTCTACCTGTCAACAAAGATCACATCTGTACGTATGGAAATTCATGATAACCCCGGGCAGCAGTGAATCACTGTACAGTGAATTGTATTTCCAGCTCTGATTAGGCTTCTGCATCAGTGATCACTGAGACACTGATGAATCTGCTACATGATAATGACATCACAACAACAACAGATCTACAAAGGAGTTAGACAACCTATAGTGTAAAAGGTCAAAACAAGAATAGAGAGTAAAGTAAATTTACATTTGTAAATTCAGTTTGGTCATTTGTTCTACAGTGCTTCTCAAGGGGACTCTTGTTGCATCATGAGAGCAGAGAAGGCACAGCTCATTAAATAGAGATTGAATGTTTGGCTCATGTAGGCCAAAAGCATCGGCAATAGTTACAATTACTGTCACACCTAAATCAAACTTAGTCGTGTTTAATTTCATTAGTCGCATCTGTGCCCATCGTGCGATGACTCTGAAAGGGCTCTGCTGGAAGTGTAGTGAATTGGAAGAGTAGTGATGTCACTTCCAGTCAGTGAGCATAGTGAGCAGAGATGCTCACTGCCTTTTATAGTGCATTCTGGGAATTTTCTAAGGAGCTACACTTCAGTGCAATGGAGTGATACTGGCATCAGGACACTCGGTTCACTATCTAGGGACCAGTTTGAGACACCCTGTGTTCCTCCCAGATGCTTATGCTGCTTTTATTCACACAGACAGTTGAAATCATTTTTTTAAAAAGGCCTAAATTTTCACCAAAGCTTTTCCTGCTCCACAAAGAGGAACACTGAACCATGCATAATACCATTCCTGAGTTATGCAAAGAAATCTCCCTCCCCCACCTAAGCCAGGCTTACCTCCTCTTATTGTTTTTAATTCCCACATAACCATCATTACATTAAACAGGTTCAAGCAGCTGTTGGACAGTTAGATGCCATTATACTTATGTTGATATGGGAAATGTGGTGTTGTGATCAAATGCCTTAATATTCAATATGACCCCAGTTGGTTTGTTTAATAGCATTTAAGTCAGATAGAGGAGGAGGCAAGTCACTGTAGAAGGAAACGATGTGATGGACTAAATTATGGTTTGCTTACACATGGGAAATAAGCAATAGGGTTGGGACATGACCCCGTGACAAATAGGGTACTACGAGTTACTTGTTAGGGTCCATGCCCCCCTGTGTATGTGCCCAATTTATGCTGACTATAATGACGAGGATGCAGCTGCCTACAAACATGTGCCTGTGCATATAGAAATTGTGAAACCTGTTGGAACATGTGTACTTATATACAATATGGTTCCACCACTGCTGACATGTTCGCAGGCCTAAATCACCAGGTCCCGAACAGCTGATACACAGGGTTCTAAATGATTTGCATGCCTCTGCCTCATCAGTGCACACCTTTAGCAGGTTGCAATCAGGATGAAAATATTACACACTGAGCAGCATGGATGACAGGTTATGGGAATTAAGATTCCAGAAAATGACGAGCGTAGCTCTTATTTATATTCACCCTGCGGTAAACTGTTCATGGAAATTGTTCATCCTGTTAGTGCAGTAGGAACATTTCAAAATTAAGCATTTATATACATACAGTATGCTCCAAACATTTACTAAGACTAACCATGTCATTTCCAACTGTCTTCATGTAAGAACTCTACACATCACTTTCATGTAGATCTACAGTATTTTGACAGTTGACAAGTTTGACATTGACAGTTTATTGTTATGAATCAACCAGTTATTTCAAGTTTCATAAAAGCGTTCCCATAAATGCCTGTGTCTGATGTATTCATGTTGTGTTTTGTGTCTGTAGGACTACCGTGTGAACATCTTCCTCCGTCAGCAGTGGAATGATCCCAGGCTCGCCTATGCTGAATACCCAGATGACTCTTTGGATTTGGACCCCTCTATGTTAGACTCCATATGGAAACCAGATCTGTTCTTTGCCAACGAGAAGGGAGCCCACTTTCATGAGGTCACAACAGACAACAAACTGCTTAGGATATTTAAGAATGGGAACGTTTTGTACTCTATAAGGTAAGTTTGGGGGAGGATGCTGTTTAGCTGGTGGGTGACTGGGTTGGGAGTGAAATAATGTTTATCAGCATTCAAGTTGCCAAAGAACATCCCTTTGTGACACAAATGTGGTCAGTCATAAGTGAGTGAATACAGTCCAATGATGTGACAAGATTGTTTTGCAAGTCACAAAATGGGCAGTCACATGACTCTGACCTCTGATAAAGTCTCTTTTGAACTTTACTTTTTTTCTCTTGAATTTGACCAAACTGAAAATATTGGGCCCTTTATTCGCGAATCAAGGAGCAGTGCATAATATGCACACATGGTGATGCACTTTTAGCATTTTCATAGCTAGAGGCGCACAGTGGACCTACAGTACAGCTGAAGGAGTGGAAAGAAGATGAGATTTGGAGGAATACATAATCTGTGCTGTGAATACATCATCCTTAATTCTGTATGATGGTGCATCATTAGGATTTATCTTTTCATGGGGACCTTGCTAAAGAATGAAGAATGTATTTTTATTTTGTTCAAACACAGCATTACTTTGTGAAAAAAAATTATTAAAAAAAATAATAAAATAAAATTATTTTATCTGGTGATATAATTCTTTTTTGATTTACAGTGAATGCACCAACAGCCTGCTTACTCCAACAAAATGCACAATGAACAATACAACCCAAAATAATGAGGAGTAGACTAACAATCCAAGACTAAACTTATTTGTAATATACTAAAAATTTTATTTAAAATTTGGTTCAAAATCTTTGTAGCCAAAATGCAAAAATCTAAAATGTTTTTTTTTCTGTGCCTGTATCAAGCCCTGACAAAAGATTTTTCTGAAAATGCCCAAGAATGTGTTCAAGTATCTTATTTACCCCTACATATACTGTTAACACTCACAACACTTGAGTTTTCAACATTAAATGCTGAAAGTATTTCTGTATAGCTGTATTAGATATTGCACAGAGGTTGAGCTTCTGTTTTGGAACTTTGACGATATCCCACCAAGTGCTGCATTAATATAAAATAAGCACAGATAAAAGCATTTTTATACTGTACATGTGTACGACATTTACGGATGACTTTAAACCTTGTCACTGTCTTTGGCTCACTTCTCACTTGTTCTGTCCTCTCTCTTTGCTTCCAGACTAACATTAACTCTGTCATGTCCCATGGATCTAAAAAACTTCCCTATGGATGTTCAGACATGTATCATGCAGCTGGAGAGCTGTAAGTACAGTATAAACTCACACATTCACACACAGTGTTAGGACGTTACTGTGCCAAAACCTTTTATGCAAATTTGAATATTAATGTCTTTGTACACATTTTACACCTATATAATACAACCATAATGGACTGATACTGTTTGTATCGCCACACAACTGCAGCTAATTGCAGCTATCTGCTATATTTTCCTTATTTGTATTGTTTCATTTACACTAGATAGCTGTTACAACATTTTTTTCTGCTTTTCATAATTTGCACAAAGAGTTGTTATGGTGCATATACACAGGTAAGCAACATATACTCACCTCTGAGCAGGTAGAGTTACCACATAACAACCTGAAAACATCCACAGATCAGTAAAGGCTGCAGGCATCCATGTTACAATCTGTCATGTAATCTGTGCACAGGAGACTTCTGTTCCCTGACTTTAGCCTTTAAGGCAGTGCCTCATCTCAGGCAATATAAGAGTCCCTGTAAAATGGCACCAAGTCTGGGACTTAACGCTGCCTTGAGACCAAGTCTGGTTTTTAAAAGTCTCTTCACTTGCTTTAGTTCCTTAACTCACAAGCTTCATGGAGAGTATGAAATGGATGAGTGTAGTTAAAACACCAGTAGCTAGCTAATTGGGTGCATAAATATGAAGTGAACACACCAAGGCAGATCATTCAAATTTGTCAAAATGAAAAGAAAGTCTAATCACCTGTCAAAATTCCACTACACCACATCAGCTTAGTTCCAGATGATATAAACAGTCTTCAACCTTTGACACCTGAACAAGGTAGTCTATTTAACCTCAGTATCACATTTAACTGTGTGCTTCTGTCACTAGGTTTTTTTCTCCACTACTATTCTCTCCTCCTGTTCTGATTTATTATTCATCATATTTTACCACTTTTACTGCTCATTGACAGCACTCATGAATAATTTTGAGGAAAAAGAAAGTTTCTCATATCAGTGTCTCACAAATCAACAATATCAGATCGTTGATTAATAAGTCAACACTGCTCAGCCCTCACTCCACCACTCGTGCCTCCTCCTGCTCCAGTTTATTATTCATCATAATTGCGATGGCTTCTCCTGTTCGTGCTGCATGTATATTCCATACCTCAGTGATGCGGCTGCTGGGGTCTATCTGTATACCCACAGGGATTTTAACTGTGCACGGCACTGAATGTTTAGCAAGCTGCTTGGATTCATACAAGGAGCAAAACTGTGTAGGCAGGAACTGGATACTGCAAAGAATAAAATGAATTTGAAGTGTACGTAAACAATTACAGTTACCATATTATAATAGTTTTCCATGCAATCCTTCTGTTTATTTTGCTGTGTATCTCACTTACCCCATTCACTATGGGAGGCCAAACAATTCAAAAGCCTAACCAAACGACCAAAGACACCACCTATCCAGCTGGGTAGGGCGACACAGATGACATAGGGTGCCGAGGTCCCAAACTCAATATTGCGCGCGACCCCACTTAGCAGCTCAGCGCTGTCTGTTTGGATGTAGTGCATGATCCAACTGGGCAGGAATAGTAGAGCTTAATGGTAGTTCTTATCACTACGGCTGTAATCCCCCCTCCAGCCACAATGTGGGTTGCAATGGAGGAGTGGTGCTGTCCATATTTGGTAAATAGACTGCAATTATAGCGCCTTTTAGTCTTACGACCACTCAAAGTGCTTTACAATACATGTCAACATTCACTCATTCACACACACATTCATACACTGATGGCAGAGGCTGCCATGCAAGGTGCCAACCTGCTCATCAGGAGATCTAATCTAATACTCATTAATGCACACTCACACACCGATGGCGCAGTATTCGGGAGCAATTTGGGGTCCAGTATCTTGCCCAAGGACACTTTGACATGCGGACTGGAGGAGCTGAGGATCGAACCACTGATCTTCTGCTGGGATATTTCTGCTCGTTAACGCTGCGGGAAGTGAAGACTGCAGAAGCAGATTCAAAGTTTATGATTACCTTCGCTGAAAACTGTAGCCAAAATATGAGATAATCATGTCGTTTTATGTTTGTGGTGAATGAAACTCGCAAGACTTTTCTTTGTTCAAGCTGATATTCATCTGCTGGCCTGGTATAGTATGAGTAAGTTTGTTCCTGACATTTGTTCAGCTGTTTCTCCGCTGTGGAACCGGATGAACGGTAAGAGACAATGTTGTTTTATCTCTGAATTTTTGTCATATTCATAACGTAACATTATTGATCATCTCTCCATTCATTTGGTAATATTAATTGGTATATAACAACAACGAGCAACAACAGATGACCATACTCTGTCTCCTGTATTTTGACTGACAGTAAAGTACTATAGTATTATTGTCTCTGATGTAGTCAGACAGGTAAACTGATTCAGATAAACAGTAGACACGGGTGTGCATGATGTAACCCATTAAATAAATGATAATGTAACTCAGTAATATTTGAAGTGTGAGTTATATAAATGACTTGTGTGGGAATTCTGCACCTTGTTGTCTGAGCTGTCAGAAACTGATCTGGAATCTTTCCAGACTGATACTGACACAAGACAGAAGAGTTAGTTTGTTTTGCCTGTTTTGGAATTCACATGCACACTGAGATTTCATTAAGTTATTGACCTTTTACATACATAATTTCTCTCATCCTTACACCCTACTCCCTCATCCTGTCTGTTGTCTGTGTTCTGATAACAGAAACAGCAGATACCTGTTCAGCCTTGTCATCATCACCTCTGACCCTTTGCAGTGGCCTTCACTCAGGCCTCTAATCCTCCAGGTCTGATGGCTCCAGGATGAGGACAGCACACTGGGTGAGTACATAGTTTCAGTTCAGCATCATGCTTTTTCCACAGCTGATCTGTACTGATGAGTGCCAGTAATCTCACTGGGTTGTACATATTTTCTTTACAGTCAGCAGAGACCCAGCCTGATCTGAACTGAAAGGTTCTCTGTGATCACAGCGAATGGATACGTCTATAACTCATCATCAGGAGATCTGAATCAATAGACCTGATGCTGCTTGTCAAATAAATATGCATTTGTTTTTATTTCATAGTGCAATGCTATTTTGTGTAAGATGTTTTTAGTTAAGTAATTATTTTGCTTGTCTGTGTTTTTTATTTAACCTGGTAAAAGCTCCTGTGTTTCCTGTGAATGAAACTTTTACTGCTGTTGGTTCATAAACAGACAGTTTATGTTTATTATATCACATTCAGTCGTACTGGCTTCTGTCCCTCCAGCGTCTGTCCAGACTCTTCTGGTGGTCCTCCTTCACCTCAGACCTCCATACATCCCTCCTCTGGTCAGACTGCAGTCTCAGCCCCCAGCTCTGACAGGACTACAACCAGCCATGTCTTGTCTGTATTTACTCTGTGTATTCATTAACATTATCAACATGTGCATGAGCCAATTATATTGGCTGTGTTATGTATGATTTGATCAATTATATTGAATTATAAGTCCAATAAATGACTTGAATCTATCTATTTTCTGCCTTGATTAGTTGTGTGAATGACATTCAGTGATCTTTACACAGACTGTATAATGTTTATCAAAAATGACAAAGTTAAGAAAATGTATGTATGAAAAGAAGAGAACCTAATAATATTTAATAATGATCATTAGTTAATAGTAATGATCATCGTCACTCTGGGCCAGGACACTGCTGAAAAAGCTTGGTGTCATCTCAATGAGGCAGGTTAAATAAAGTAAAAATAAATTAATTTATATAACCTATAATAGTAATGTATTTAAATGGTAAATGCCATAACTGTTTCATGGTCAGGCTGCCTTTTATTCAAGTCAGAGCAGCCCTCTACATTTCGCACAACATAATTTTACTGTGTGAGTGTTTGTAACATTGGAAATGATCTGAAAAAGAGTCATTTCTTTCAATGGTTACTGGTATCAAAATGATATTTACACAGAATGCAGTGGTAATGATAAATTAAAATAAATCAATGACTACAGGAGTAAATATTTACATATTTACTGTAAGATGGTGCATGGTAGCTGTATAAAACACCATCAGAACTGTGTTCCAGATGAGATTCGATCCTGTGCTCACATGAGAAGACAGTAAGAGGTTACTTGCGGTTACTCCCTCTACACCTACCCACAGCGTTTGCAACCCATCTGAATGGTACCGCAACCCAGCTCGATAGCACAGCTGTACAAGTGGACAGTGCACGTTTTCCTCTGGTTGGCGCAGCTTGACTGGATAGCGCAGGGCAGCTGGATAGGTGGTGTCTATCTTGGCCAGGTTTTTGAATTGTATGGCTCAGTTCACCCCTCAACTTCCCTCTTATGGAAACAGTATTTAAGCAGACACATGTATCTTTTTAAAGAAACTCAATGTCGTGTTTAATAATGTTGATAGGGGTATGATGACTAATTCATCCTTTTTCCAATCAGGAGCACAGCCTGGCCCCAGGGGACAGAAAACACTTGGACAGATTATTTGTCTTCATTGGTAGTTTTATTGTGCTCCAGCCCACTAGCCAGAGGCATTACCATACATAGATGATCTTGTTTTTTATGTTTAAGAGATTATTTTTATTGCTCTGTTGTTGCTCTCTCTGATGTAATGCAGCAGAGAACACAGGAAACATAAAGACACGCACATACAGAGAGAGAGAGAGAGAGAGAGAGGGGAAATGATTCCAGTCATGATATGATGCATGTTTGATCCAGCTCCATCTCCAATTTAATTTCATATTACCCATTATAGATAGATGTTTGGTCCAAATTACATGTGGATTTGTTGTCCATATAGGTTTTATTTTAATGTGGCATTCATGCAACGATGATGACGCTTGTATTTGTGCATTGTGGTCTAATGGATTAAGGGTAAAGAAGGGTGATGGGATTTACAGATTGTCCCTGCTCAGGTTATTTAATTGGATTATGATATGATATGATTTTTTTTTGTTTGTTTGTTTGCTAGACTGAAGCAGCTGAAATGGAAATTTGTTTTTGAGTTGATGCAGTTGGTGTGACCAGAGGTTGGAAGTGCTCTGAGTTGACAAGAAGAGATGTTGTTACCACCAGCGGTGACTGTAGATTTAAAAACACCCAGAGCCAAGAACAGATGCTTGTGTGGAAGGCTGGGGGCATGGTCTCCTTTTTTTTTTTTTTTTCTTATTTAGTTTTTTTTTTTTCTTCAACAGTTACACATACATTTTTCACACACTTTTAGCTGAAGCTTAAGAGGCAAGATGAACTATGTCTTTTGTGTATGGCTGTAGGCTTGTACCAGCATGTACCAGCTGGTTTCTGCTTTTATCAAAACGCCCTACAGTGCACTGGCTGCATGCATTTTTTTGTTGCTTTCACTTAGTGTGTGGCTTAGTTGTTTCTTTCTCCACTCTTACCCATTTTTAATCTTCATCAAGCATGGTCATCATGGTTGGGAGATGGAACATAACCATTTAGCTGATTATAAAGATATGAGCGTGAGTACTTGATACAACATGTGACTCAGAATCTGTTTACAGTGTGTAGAGAAACAGCTTGAATTGAAATGTTTTTGTCATCACAGTAAACACAATAGTCCTATTTGTGTCAACATAAATGCAACCTCGCCTTTTTCAAGAACAAATTGTTTGTAAAAGAGATAGTAATTGTAAATGGGCATTTCAATTTGGAAAAATGTTATCAGACTGAATTTAAACCTAGTAACATTTCACTATAAACCCTCTGTATTCAGTTAAGCTGCCCATATATGTTGAAAATGTTATGATTGACCACAGTTCTATGAGTAGAATATTGGTTCCCAATTCTCCCTATTCTATTTGAAAAAAAAATTTGTAACATTTTTTATCCTATAATTGATAGGATTTAGGAAAGTTGCTTTTTTAAAATTCAGGGTTCATGTTCATCAGAATACTAAGTCATTATAAACACAGGAAGGTGGGGTCCAGCACACATTTCCTACTCTGAGGTGCTTGATAAATTACAGACAAATGACAGAATTACTAATAAAATTTTAAAAAATAATAAAAAATAAAAAAAATAACTGACAAACTTTCAATTTCTGCCCCATGAGCTTGATGAAGTAAAAATTGATGATGATTGTTGCTGATATGTTTCTTTTTCCTACTGATTGTTTTTTGCAGTTGGCTACACCATGAATGACCTGATCTTTGAGTGGCAGGAGAATGGACCAGTCCAAGTTGCCGAAGGGCTGACACTACCACAGTTCATCCTCAAAGATGAATCAGACCTCAGATACTGCACCAAGCACTACAACACAGGTAAAACACACACACATTCATACACACACACACACACACACACACACACACTGCCGTAAGCAACACAAGAAGCATGTGCACCTGGTAAAACAGTTGCCATATTTCATCAAGCATGTTTGTGCTGCTGGGATCAAGTTGAAACTGCAATAGGAAGAAAAAGAAACAGACTGACATCCGGAGAAATATTGTCTTTTCATTAAATGGGATATAACCACAGCCGGTAAAAAAACATGGATGTGGTGTCTGTGACCTGAGCACTCTATGAGGGTGGAGACATTACATGATTCAGGATGCTCAGAGATGGACAGGGATTACAGATATTTATAGAAGCAGACCCCAACTTGAAGAGGCCCAAAATGTGTAGCTACACCACTGTTAAGTGAATAAAGTGAATGCATCTTGTCAGTCAGTAAAACCAGAAAATCCAAATTTGGGAAATGGGGCCTGAAGTGGGCTGAATGAACCCTTGACTGAGACACTGAGAGGTGAAGACAGTCAACAGTGTATTGTAATTGTTATTATGCTGTATCTGTGCCATGCTGCAGGTAAATTTACTTGCATTGAGGTACGGTTCCACTTGGAGCGTCAGATGGGCTACTACCTGATCCAGATGTACATCCCCTCTCTGCTCATTGTCATTCTGTCCTGGGTTTCCTTCTGGATCAACATGGATGCTGCCCCAGCCAGAGTGGCGCTGGGCATCACCACTGTCCTCACAATGACAACACAGAGCTCAGGCTCCAGGACTTCACTGCCTAAGGTCTGTGTTTGTGTATGTCGTTATTCATCTATGTCTGTGTGGGTTTCCTTCAGGTGCCTCACCTTCCTCTCACAGTCTAAACCCATGCACGTTACAGTAGGTGGACAGGAGACACTAAATTGTCCATAGGTGTGGATGTGAGTGTGAATGATTGTCTTTGTCAGCATTGTGATAGTCTGGCAACCTGTCCGGGATTTACCCTGCCTCTCACCTAATGTGTGCTCTAGCCCACTGCACAGGATAAGCCAGTGTACTAGATTTGGTTGGTTGGATAGATGAAAATCTACTCAGCACTGTGACCCTGATGATATGCATGAGCTGGTTAAAGAGAGTTAGTGTTAACCTTTGCCATTTCAAAACATTACTGCACAAAGGCATCAGTTTGAAACAGTGTACGAAGCTGCATGTGTACACCCCTGTCTCTCAACACTAAAACCAAACCAAACTATAAAACCAATGAAAGAGCAGCCTAATAGACCACCCAGGATTGAATAATCCTGGGTGGTCTATTAGGAGTATTCAAGAAGCAAAATTCTTCACAAATATTCTGCTTAGATTGTTGCTGTAAGAGAGATGTACTAGAGTGTAAAGGTGAAATAGTGTGAGGCAGAGACACAACAACAACACTGTGGTACAGAACAAGAAGGAGGAAATGGCAGTAATTATGAACAGTACTGAGCATTCCAAGTGAGAGTCAAACTACAGGAACAAAAGCAGAAGTAGTTCCTAGAACAACACTTTTCTCTTCCAAGACCTCACATCTCTGAACAAATAATGGAGTTCAAGTTCATTTCAGAAAGAAAGAGAACAGCTGACAGTGGCTACTCTCGTACACGTGGGTTCTGGAAGATCACAGCCCACCACTGAAGTGACTTATCAAATCACAACTAGTCCAAAGTTCCAGTTGAAAGTTTTATTGCCGAAAAAGGGCTTTACAGGGTGTATAATACAGGTTTCTCTGCGTGTGTGTGTGTGTGGTTTCTAAAAGAGGAAACAAAAAAACAGGGTAAGAAACCCTTGTACATCACTTAAACTAAAACTAGCCTAATTAGCACAACCAGCTGTAACGGCCACCAAAAAAGCTAAATTATTTAGCAAAGAAGGAATATACATGTAACTATATTGAGAACTTATAATTTGGGGGGGGTGCTGTCCAAGTGGGGCTGGCCTTTTTTTACACCAAGGCTGTTTCTGCTCGGTTTTCACACATTTTTAGCAGGTTAATGGCTTTGTCACTATATGACTTAGCCATAGGCATGTTATATATTATTTTCACATTGAATTAGGCTAGTTCAAAATACCATCATTTGGCATATGCTACACATGTCAATGTCCATGAGCTCTCAGCATACAGGAAATATCTGAATATGAATGGATAGAGGAGAGTTGTCACTCTTTCAGCAAAACAAGAACCAAGTTGATGAGACATTCTCAACCTTAGGAATGTCCATGATATACAGATACTGTGAAACCAAACAGCTCATTGTTGTGGATTTTGTTGCTCCTGTTGTTTTTTATTTTATAAGAGAATATAATTTGAGATTTTGCCACCACTGTCCCCATCATGCTTTGGGTGAGGTAAACAGGAAGTGTATCCATGGAGTCTGTTAGCTGTGGGCTACACCTGGGGCCGGTACCATGAAGCAAGATTAGTAGGTTAGCCAGCTATCTTTAACTCAGGTTTTCCAGTATCACAAAGCTGGCTCACTTTAAGTGGGATAAATCACCATGGCAACTTATGCTGAACAGCTAACCTGCTCGAAAGCAGGTTAACTTCAGAGGATCAGATCACAACCTGTCAACACCCAGACCACTGACCAATCAGATCACTAGAAAAAATTCTTCATCATTTCTACAGGATCCTGACGTGGACAAAAGTTCTGAGTTTACAGTAAAGTGACAAGTAAAAGAGAGCATATATTCAGTGGAAACATTTTATTGTTCCAGACTTTCTATTTCCACTCTGGTTTTAAAACAGAGCTACTAACAAACAAGAGATTGTTAACGACACGAAACACATGACGATGATTTTATCTGCATTTTAAATGTGCAAAGTTGATTTTATCCCTGGAGTGACAGCTGATAGTGTGGATGATTTTACACTCTGATTCCATCACTGCAGCTCAGAATAACATGAGACAACTGTGTGATGATAACTGGAAATAAAAACCAAAGATTGGGTCAGATAGACCTCATCAGTCATTAACTACTTTTCTACTCTTTGCTTCAGCAGCAGAAACAGTCTGACATTACTTTAAAGTTTTTTTTATGTGACATATTCAGAATCATTTCTTCATTATCCAACTGAATAGCAAAAAATTCTCACTCTATTCTTAAGTCATATATAATAATTCCTACATGTATTTTAAGCCTTAGCCTACTTTTAATATGTTGAAATTATTTCTTATTCTGTTGTGTGATTACAGGCTCATTTACATTTCATTTAGTTGAATATGACTTTTTGCTGTCTCCAAAAAAACAGAAGTTTCCCAGAGGTAGTTGGTATCACCGTACTTCATTCATGGTTCTGATGATGTCGTTTGTAATTAATAACTGAGCCTTTTTCACATGAACATGCTTGAAACTGGAAAACCCAGTGACCCAGTGACAGCTCACCCAAAGAGAGCCAGAATAAGTTGAACTTCCTCCATCATGCAGGCCTCTGAGCCTCATTTTTGTTTGTTTGTCTTTTAGTGTTTTTACATTTTGGTGAACCTGCACCAGATCCTTGCTGCATTAGCTGCAAGCATTTCCTGTTTGTATTGTAACAATGGATGCACAGACAGATTGTGTCCATACGGTTGCAGGATTTAAACTCCCAGGCTTTTAGTACTGGACATATACAGTATATATATACATACATTTGCACATTTAGGAGGACATACTTTATATATACACTTACAGTATATAGGTAAGTGACTAGAGAGGGACGCAGACAAAGAGAGTGCATGTGTGTATGAGTGTGTGTGCATGTGAGGCAGAATAATTGATTTATTCTCTATCCCGCGACCTGAATTGCTTCATTTTTTCTCCATCTTTATTTGGCGGATGTTTTGCATGGGCAAGCACAAGTATGTGTTGATTACACACATCATGCATCTGCTAGAGCGTGTGTGAGAAAGAGCCCCTTAGTCTTGTTCTGGTATCTTGTATGCATGAGAAAAAATCAGACATGGAGCACTTGGTTACATAACCCTTATTAGCACACCCATCTCTCTCACACATACTGTTCACATACACCTCAACAACATGGCTGAGCCTGTGTGTGTGTTTAGAGATTAGGAGGTTTCTCATGTTCCCAGTGCTCAACAGAGCTTTGCACTCCAGTATGTTACACATGTCTGAATAAGTCATTATTTCATAAAGAAATGAGGTTACACTATTTTGACACCACAGGCATCAGTGGCACAGCCACAGGGATGTGTGTAGGGCGGCAGCTGCAACCCTACAATAGTGTCTGTAATGACTGTAGGATAATATGAATGCAGCATCAATGATGTCACCAGTGTAGTATATAGTGCCACGCACTTATACTGATGTGATGAAGTTACTAATGTGGAAGCGGAGTAACACAAGGAGGTTCTCTGTCCAGTTTAACACAGAGTGCATGTAACATGGAATACAAGTGTCTTCCATAAATGTTGAGCTCATGCAGTTAAAGTCAAGTCTCTGGATATTCATCTCATATACCAAGTCCTCCCGTCTATGAAACTATAACAACCAGTAGTATGGATGTTTTAAAACCTGAATTGTGTTTACTGCTCAGTGCTAACTTTATGGGATATCAACAAAGTCATTATGATTCATCCACTAATGACCATGCCAATCCATCCAACATTTGTTGAGATATTTTATATTTGTGGACGAAACAGGTGGACCAGCAGGTAACTGACATTGCCTTTCTTAAAGCTAGTGTAGCTAAATGCTAAAGTTCACCAGTGGTCAGCAGTACCTATACAGATAATGTATATGAAACATAAAATGATGTATCTTGAAAGTGCAGGTTTAGGTTTACAAGAGGCCTCTAATGGGTGAGGGTGTGCAGATTCACACTTAATACATGATGTGTGTGTGTGTGTGTGTGTGTGTGTGTGTGCTGTTTACAGGTCTCTTATGTAAAGGCCATAGACATCTGGATGGCAGTGTGTCTGCTCTTCGTCTTCTCTGCGCTGTTGGAGTATGCTGCAGTTAACTTTGTGTCAAGGCAACATAAAGAGCTGCTGCGATTCAGACGGCATCACAAGAGCAAGAGCAAGGTACAGAAAGATCTTACAGTACAACAAACAACACTGCTAACACTACACAATTCAGTGTTCAATTCAGGCAAAAAAATCGATCTATATATCTATACCCCTATACATACTATCTATACCTACACATAAGCATGTACATACTGTACACACAGACTGATTTTGTGAAAATGTTCTCTGGTTTGAGGCTGCCATCTTCTGGCGACATGTTGCTATTGCAGTTTGCCACTCGAATAGCATGAGACAACAAAGAGGAAGGAAGCAGTTAGAGGCAGTAATGTTGAAAACTACACCATTCCTGATGTGTGGTAGTAGATATAAAGTGTCAATGTTTCTGACTGTGCATGTTTGAGTTTCCAGAACCACCACATCTCATGGACAGTATTAATGCATGATACAGCATGGCTGTAACTGCATCTATATGGTTTTATGATTCTTTAGTTCACATTTGTGTTATTTCTCAGACAGAAGGCCATCCAAACACAGGATGAGCCTGTTGTCAGTGCATGATTAGGATCTTTGTGGGTTGGGAAAGGATCAACTCAGCATTCAGTCAACTCATATACAAAAAAAAGAAAAAACAAATAGCTTTTTTCAATCAATATGCATAGTTATTATCCGGGCAAACACTGTTCAGGTTCATTTGTTGTTAAATAAATTACAGAGTAAAATATCACAGATACCAATGAAAATACTGATTGATGCCTAATTTTACAATGTATCCTTCTTTCTGTGTTTTGGTTATAGTGTAACACCTGTACTGATCTGACTATAATTTATAAAAACAGGTCGATATACTCTATAACCTATATTAACCCTTCATATATCTGAATGTATGCTGAGGATAATAATCATAAAGTGGGATGAAACAACTACATTATATAGTATCTTGTCCAGATCCCAAAGAACCCATGAAAAGGTCCTCTTATCTGGTTAGGAATCAGGTCCTGTGGGATGCACCATGTCAGCCACTTCTTTGTATATTGTATGTGAGTATGCTTGTATATGTTTGGTGGCAGAGATGTGGCCATATGTTAAGCCTATGTGTACAGGTTGAGACATAATACAAAATGATAAAAATCCGCAAAAATGCTTATAAAAAGTAAGTTTTGGCATATATGGATTAAAAGTAGAGCACAGTGGAACACAATACTTGGGGTGCAAAACAAATACATGAAAGGCTGTTTTTATTTTAGGGCATCTTTACCTGACCTCAAGTTTAGCAAAATTTGTGTTTTCAACATGCATGAACTTACATTATTTGTCAATTGTTCTATATAAAGGTAGCTGAAATGTTTAGAATTACACCTGCCCACAAAAATGGAATTGACAGCATCTTCATTAACATTTAATACATAAGTTGACTGAATGAATGGGTGTCCCATCCCTGTCTTTGGATTTGTTTTTTTCCTTTTGCTTTCTGTCTGTTTATTATTGGCGTGCATGCTGTCAACTGATAGAACAGTGGAGGTGCAGTTGATCCAGAGGAGCTAGCTGATTCCCTCCATCGTGTTAACATTGACAACGGCCTCAAACCATCAGACCCTCTCTATGGATCTATGACCAACTTCTACACCAGCAACCACAGGGTAACAGCACAATACATTCAGTGCGTGTGCATGTTTGCATGTGCATGTTTCACTTGCATGATCCAACCAGTGTGTTGTAAAGTCTTCCCCATCAGTTTGGTTGTAAGCTGGTTAAGAGGACAGGTGGACATGGACACTTGGTAGGTAGGTGGGATGATTAGGATCATAACAGTAAAATTTAACTACAACAACAATAATGACATTCATGTAGCAGTTATCAACATGGAGAGTTACAAAGGACAACACAAAGAGCAAATCAATAAAACATAAAAACAGAAACACTGCTCCACAACACTTTAAGCTAAATCCAAATAGAGCCTGTTTGCAAAAGAAGCATGTAGGTAAAAGTTTGATAGGAGCAACATATTAGTGTGCTTTGGTGCACACATGCTGTACAGCAAACTAACAGACTAACAGACTGGCATGGTGGCTAACTTGCTCCCCAACATGGTGAAACAGAAGTGTGACATAATATATGACACTTGTTTTTTACTGAAATAATGGGGAACTTACAAAAAAGCCTCTTTCAGTTAAGCAGTTATTTTATCGGCCAGTTTTTGTTTTTATTAGGGCTGTTAACATGTCTGCTGTAAAAAAAATTAAAATAAAGCTGTTTCAGTGTTTTAAATAACATTGGCATTATTGTTTATCAGAGTTATAGATAGTTTTATTAAATAATTTAGATAAGGCTTGTAAACCAATATAAAGCATCCAAAGAGCTTACAGGCTTTGTATTATAATAATGATTATAAACAGCTATGGGTTGGTACATTTTCCAGTTTGATACACATATAGTCCTGGTCAGAGACTAATCAGATATAAAGAATGGGACAGATGTGTGATATAATGCTGACTTTAAGTAACAATAGAACTTAAAACAATCATGTCCCCATCAATTTTTGGTGAGCATTTAGTAATTTAAAAGAAGCCTTTAGGTGGGTGTTTCATAGAACTGTTTTAATGAACCAAACAGTGGTTTCCTTTTTTTGCGTGTCAGGGTTTGACTGCTTTTGCTAAATTTGTGAAAGAGGCATGTTCAAGTTAAAACAGGGTGTTAAGTTGCTCTGCAATGTCTTATTTCATTTGAAGGATTTTTAGAGGCCTGAGTGTTTCACAACGAAAGCATAACAGAAAATTCATAGTAAATAAAAACATAATTTTGTATAACAGACATATTGTTTTTTCTTGTTCCTTTAATAATTTTCTTGTCCCCTCACATTTATCTTGGTAAAAAATTGCACAAAACTTGTAGTTGATTGTAAATTAAGACATATTAAATGGTAAATTTAAATATCCAGGCTGTAAAAGCCTCTAAAGCTAAATGCTAAGTATAAATTATAACACATACACATACATGCATACTCCTGAGGGATCACAAGTATGTGTAGGTATAACATTCCTAAAGACAACAAGTGTGAAATTAATCAATTCTACAGTAACTATGCAAAAATCCTCATATAATATACAAACACAATCCATTTTCAATAAAAGGCTGATGTTGTACTTGGGTATAAACAAAGCAGTACATTATTTTCCCTTGTTCAGTGCCTTGCTCAAGGGCACATCACAAGCATGTGCAGTACATGCAGATAATCTGATCTGTGACCCCCCCCTCCCCCCGTCTCTCCAACAGGAAGGGGAAGTGCATGAGAGCAGGCTGACCTCCACAGCTGCTGTAACCTCCACTCCCAGCAACAGCAAAGACTCAAAGGCCAGCACCAACAATACTGTTACTGTACTGAACACCCCAGGAGGCACAGCAAACACTACCCAGAACCCCCCTGGAGCGGCAACAAGTGGAGGGGGTAAAAGCACCGAAGAGATGAGGAAGTTATTTATTGACCGAGCCAAAAAGATTGACACTGTGTCAAGGGCTGGCTTCCCCCTGGCCTTTCTCTTCTTCAATATATTCTACTGGGTTCTTTATAAGATACTTCGACATGAAGATGTACATAAGCAATAGAGAAAGAAAGAGCATAGATTATTCATATACAGTATGAGCACACACACATCCTTGTACTGCTGTTCATGTGAGGACACTTCATTGACTATCTTTATTTCCCATAACCCTGACCCTGAGTACCATTCAGGATGACCTCACTTTGCAAAAATGTCTTGATTCTGAAGACAGAAAGCTTACTCACCAAAACACATGTACAGAAAAAACACAGGCACATTTGCAAATCAAGGAGTACTAACTCTGCACTGGCAGAATAATGACTTTTCCTTCCTTTAAGTATATAGCAGGATGCTTCAGAGATTATCTGAAATTTACAAAGTCTGAAAAGGAAAATTTAAACCCAGAGTAGTAACTTGACAGTAACCTCACGAGTTAAAAATAATCTTCCCCTAATGAGTAACATGTTCCAACTGACTCATACTCCATTATTTGAATCCATTATTTCCACTAGAAGGCGTAAAAGCAAAAAATGAACCCTCAGTAACAATCTGTGAGCCAAACCAGTATTTCCCGTGTTGCTTTTTTTTTTGCATTTTGTTTGAATAATCACTGCAGTAGGGGTAATCTCCACCAAACACAAGTGACCATATCAGCCAATGTGAGCGTGTAAACTGAAAACCTTATCATACTAAAACTGAAGTAATGTGAATAAACATGCATTTCTATACCAGGATGTAAATACTACAGAGGCGCAGTGACTGATACACTGTAAACAGTGTATCAGTCAACTTGGAGTGACTGTTTTATGGGTGAGATGATGCCACGACAGACAGACCAGACTAAACCAATAAACCAAGTTCTGTAGATGCCCGGTGCCCTGTGGAAGCGTCTCATCAGCATACTAATGTACAAGTGTGTACAAACTATGTTCACAAATTGAAATGCGGCAGGCGGGGTGCAGCTAAGCTCTTGGTCCTGGTAGAAATGTGGCTGCCTTCGGTGTTCACTATGTGTAATTCAGCAAAAGAACTCCATAGGTGGCTCTTTTTGAGTTGAGTGAGCTTATACTGTGTGTACTCTCCAAGTGTAATGAACAACAAGCAGCCTCCTAATCACTTTCAGTCCATGTTTTGTGGGGTTGTACCTGTCTGAATGTTATAGTAAGACATCTGAACACTAATAAGATATAATAGCCAAACAAAAACCTGTGCTGAACATATGAAAGCATGGAGAAGGATAACTGTGAACGGATAAGTTGACCATTACCTAAATATTTATATTTAATTGACATTCTTCAGTCAATAAGGGCAGATATTTACGAGACTTTTCTTCTCCTTACTCATCTGTTTAGTGTACCGAAAGTCATGTGTTTGTTATCGTTGGCTCACAGTGGCTTTCTCCACCCTTTTCCAGTGATGTATCAGCACAGAGGTGTGAAGTGTAATCAAATCAGACTTGTTACACAACCCACACATTAAGAAAACACCCATGCAGGGTGGTACCGTTCTTTGCAATTGGTGGAGATTACCACTATAATCATAAGTCTAATGACGAAGGAGACTCGCAAACAGTTTTTAAAAAGCAGCTGACAGATGAGCACATGGTTAGTCACCTGGAACCATTCCATAAATAAACCTGGTGTTGGTGGTAGACAGAAAGTCATGAGGTAATTCAAATGAAAAGGGTTTATTGGCATATGTCATAGAGCTTTAGGAATAAGAGGTTATAAAATAATTCCAAGTCAAACTTGTCCAAAATGGAAAGAGTTCAATCTCTTGAGAGCATGAACGTGCTCCGTTAATTTATGATTATATACAGTCAGGAGTTGTTGCAATATGTTGCTCTGGACTGAAGTGATGGATGGAGGATCAAATGGAATTTGCTTTTATAGGGCTGGCCCCTGCGGTCCAGCCAAAAACTTTTCCAATCATGATAAAGTCAGTCTTTGTACTTAAAACTGTTGTTGACCTGCTGTGCTGCTCAGTCTAACCCACAGAATAATCTGCCTCACAGTATCCCAAAAAGTGGTTTGTACTGGAGACAGCACCTAAATCCAAGCTATTGTGTGTATATGTTTTAACAAATTTTCAGTTATTTACAAGATGAAAATCAGTCCTCATACTGTGTTCTCTCTACCTGCTGTCTTGCTACTGTGAGACATCTGCCCTAACCTGCGACTTTTCAGTCCATTCAAGATGTCCAACACTGTGACAGAGACCAGGAGGAGATGGGATTTACACTCACCTCCATTTACAGACAATGCATACAACTTCTAAAAAGCTCCAGATATGGAAAAACAACAACCATGAAGGATTATCGTTACAAAAATCAACCATGATTAGAGACTACAATCAAGGGTAAATACTGCAGTCATTGGAAACTGTTGTGAAAGGCAGCAGATATTTTCCTGTAACAGACTGGAGTCAAAAAGAGACTCTTCAAAGAAAGCCTCACACACATTAATAACACACTGTTTCGCCTACTTGTGTCTTACAGCACAGCTGCCAATGTTGTGTTTTTGTCCCCTACGCTTTCAGCCCCACCAAGAACTTCTCATTACACCCCCACACACACACACACAGCTGTTAGGACACACTGTACATGGCTGTTTTTATTATGTTATCAGAACCTACTGTAAAATCACCCTGTTTAACTTGTTTACACTCTAAGTAGTGCTACAGCTTCTGTGGTATTTTCTATTTCACTCTTGTATCCATTCATCTTATGGTGACATATCGGACACAGAATTTTTTTCTGACTTGAGTATTTAGGAATTTGGGCTGAAAAAGAGATAAAAACCATTTATATCCAAAAGACAAAGATCATGTCAACGGAGAACAATAGTTGATGTGTTCATAAAACTTAAGAAAACAACAGATCAGATCAGTCACTACAAAACTTAGAAACCCAGCTGTTTACATGGAAATCACACAGAAACACTAAAGGGAGAAGTTTTTTGTGTCTCTGAGGTGCCCAATCTCCTGGAAACAACGTTCATATGCACCTATTTTGAATTTAGAATAGCATTTTATGTTTTGGAGGAAACTGTGATTATCTTACACATTCCGTGCCAGTATAGAAAGTAGTGCGATTGTGACTTAATGCAGTGATAAGTGAGAGGAGGACTCTCTGCTCGATCTGCTCGATCCGCTGTACCTCCTGAGCCACAGCCATGATGGATGTAAAGTCTTTCCGTCCAGCAGGTCTATGTCCTGTTTTCATGCAGAGATCATTAATATTTGTATTATTAAACCACAACCACAATCTTGGCCACTAGGTTTTACAGATATAGTCTCAGATAAAGTAATGTTGACAATTGTGTAGGCTATATGTCTAGACTAGTCTGTACTTTAAGAGCATTTTGTCGTTATACCACTAGCTCAAGTCTCTTAACAAATGAATGCTTGTTTATGAAATTCTGACCCTTGAGTCCACACCACTTTATTGGAATTTCACTGTGTTTTCAAGGAAACAGTTTGGCTCCAACTTTAATTTCTATCAGCTGTTCACATTACATTGCAGATATTGCAACATTGAGTCTGTTTGTGTTTGAAACACTAGAGCGGTCTGCAAAGGTTATTCTGTTGTAGTATTACATCATGCGTTTTCTTCCTACCAAGGCAGTCATGAGTGTTAAATTAACTTGTAGAGTCTTGAAACTTCTTGTTTAAGATATGGAATAAAATATGGAGTCATAGTGATCATGGTGATTTGATGGTCACTGTTTTAAGCCTCCACAAGTTGATTTTCTTCTGCTTTAGAAAATATATACCAGTAATGTGAGAAAATGTTTTGTAGTACAATTGGCTAAAATATGCAAAAACACAAGCGCATTGTGATCCTTTAGAATTCCTGCTATGTGACTTTGAGGGACTCATGGATAGTTTTCTTTTGCATAGTTGGCTCTGACCCAGTATCTACATGTCACACTGAGCAGTCCAATGGCTGTTTTATGCTCTCTGTGTGGCCAGAGGAGCCTCAGATTTCACATATTCTCATTCTCTCATGTTGAACACAGGCTTGAAAACCTGTATCCTCCAGTAACTGACCGGTGGTTCCACTCTTACGTTGTGGAATCAGTCTTGGACTAAGAACTGGGGATGGCGCTGCACCTACATGGTTAAAGTTCAGTTGGTGCACAACTTGTTGCAAACAGGTATTGGGCATAATTGAAGCAATGAGCATAAAACAGCCTTTAAGGACCATTTATCACATGTATTTATCATTACTGATATTTTCAAAGCTGACCACACTGTTTTACATTTTTCAGTGTTTGTCCTACTATGCAGGCAGTTGTCTGTATGTCAGTCATCTGTTGTGCGATAACAACATCTACAATCTGCATCTTTCACTTCCCTGTATGTTGATTTTCATAGTATACAATCATCAAGCACAGTAAATGGAAAGCTGTTAAAATAGTGCAATAGCGTAGAAGGTAGCAGTTCTATGAAGACTTGTAATACTGAATACAACATGCAACAACACAGGCTTGGTCCTGTAAGAGTTGAATGATTAACAGATCAACTTTCCCATTCAAAGTCTGCTGTGTTCTACACAGTGTTTCCTGGGAGGATGTTCAGTTAGCTTGTTAATATGAAGCCTTTCCGTGCAGTTACTATGCATTATTTACATCAGTGTTTCCACCCAAAATATTTTCACAGTTCTAATGAAAACAACTTCTTGCTGTTTCCATCATGAAGTTTCTGTTGTCCACTGGTATGCTCCTACCAAGGACATATGTTTGTTCAAAACTGGACAAAAGAAAGATAATCAACATTTAGATCTTTCAAATAGAATATTCCTAGATTTGATCCATACTACATACTGATAGAATACAGCATGTACTATGTACTTCATAGTAAGTCATAGTATACTGCTATTGCATCATTTTATACTAGCAGGAAAGGATGCAATACGTGTGCAGATGACGGATGACAATCAAATTTTGACTGTGTCACTGGCCGTCAAACTTCAGATCTTCCTTGAGCTGGCTAATTAATTAATTAATTTAGTTTCCAGTGGGAAATTATGGGACAAAGCTTGTGTTTGTGGATCTGGGTAAATTCAGCAGACCTTAAACTATTAAAATTTCCCATTTTAACATATTCATTCCTGAAGTGTGCTATATCTCTATCAACTTTAGGCACCGCGTGGAAATTGACTGGGTTGAGACATCATTGTTAGCATCACTGCTTTTATTTTTGTCAGAGTTATGTTAATTTGGTGTTTTAATTCATGCAGACTTCTTCTTGTCATTTTAAAGTCTGTACTTCATTATCGCACAAGAGCAATGTAACATCTTCGAACAGGTTTCAAATTGTATTGAGAAAACTAAATGAATGCAAATCAGTGGATGCCTGGCAGGAAAACAAATTCAAAATCTAAAAACTGTTTTAAGTCTACATGGTTTATTGTTAATGTAATAAAATGAGCATTGCTTTAGTGAAACAGTAGTCTTTTATTACATCTTAAAGCTCCTACACTCCCATGGTGCACCTGCACTGGTGTTTCACTGGTGTTACCTGATTAGCACTCCTCTCAGGACTGTGTGGGCATCTTAACTCTCTTGAATGTTCCACCTGTTTAGCCTGGGAAACCTTAAACCTTTAACATCCTGATTAGTACCTGTGCAGTAGTTAGATGACCTTATGTTTTTCCCAGCATAGCACCTCATTAACCTGTAATGAGGTCTAATCAACCAGAAGAACTGAAAACACCTGTTTGGGTGCGTTCAGTTTTTCTACTTGGGGCCTTGTACTTGATGAGCTGTGTTATGGCAGTCTTCTTCACAACCTCACGAACAAAACTGTCTCTGTGATGCTGTTGAGAATGCAGGCAAGATTTCAGTGGCAAGTTTTTTAAGTTTTTAGCACTGTTTTTAACTCTGGCACACAATGAAAAACTACTCTATACTTACATTTTTACAGTAGATCAAAGATTATTCATTTTGTACAAAAAGGTCAGGTTTCAAATTAATTTATTTAATATTGATAAGTATCAGTCATGGATCTCTTATGTGGGCTGACATGTGTGTTTTTGTCCTGAGTTTAATGTGTTCTTTTAGCTGCTGTTGGGAAAATGCAGCGAATGAACCAGATGAGCATCATTTTCAAACACTTTTACATATGCCTTCCTTTAGCTGTTTTCACAAAGACATATAATTCTGGTAATGACGTTATGAGTGGATTGGCTCATAGCTGAGTGCCACAGTTTTTTTCAAAACCCCCCAACCCAAAGTACTGGAGCCATGGGTTTCCTCACTAGATTTCCATTGCAGTTTTCCCCAAAAGAGTTTCAATATACTGTATGTAGAAGCTAAATATACATATGCCAAAAAATGTTTCACAGTTTTATCTCAACAATGCATTTTGAAGATGTTATGTTTGTTTTGTATTTATACTTGCATTGTGGTTGAAATGTGGTAAAAGTGTGTGGATTTGTGGAGAATACTTTGTTAAATTGAGTGCATATCACAAGTCTTAGTTCACTACAGTGTACAAACTCCATGGAAAATCTGTGATGCGAACACTGGACAACGTTGACTACAGTCATGTCACTGTATTCTGTACTTGGACAAATTTCATATCTCAGAGTTTTTATTTCATCGAAGATAAACTTTTTTTAACAAAATGTCACATAACTCACTCCCTTGTTGTGGTAAGTTCTCCCTCAGAGTGAAGCATCACATATCTTTCCAAACACACCACAAGAAATAGGTAATCATATACTGTCATGATCCTGTCGGGTTTAAAGGTGAAAACCAAACCCTTCATATATGTGTTGAGTACAGAGTTGAGAGCACACACACTATTTTTTGTAAAATAAGATGTGCATATTTTACATTGTTCTAATTAAATTCTATTGGATTAAAATAAGTAGTAGTAGCCACTTCTTAATGTTGGCTTGTCCTGTCTGAATTTTTTTGTCTCTCAGTCTGCCTGGATAAATTATATAATTCTGCCTTGCTTAATGGTACAGTAGAGTGGAACAGTGGGTCCAGCCATCCATTGCTGAATTCAGGTTTTATTCTTTTCCATTTGAAGTGTCAATTAACTGAATTCACTATCAGTACCTGGCCTGCACATGGCTCAGCACAAGAGGCCTAAATCTTAATATTGATTTTTTTTAGCTATTAATGAATTAAGATTGCAAAAGGCTTTTCAACCAATGGCCCAATTAAACACAACAGCAGTTAGAAGAGACCCTTTGACCAGATTTTCTTTTATTAATTACACATTGTCAACAGCTTTCACTGTACTTAAATCTTAAAAACTATGCAACTTTAGCAGAACAGCTAAAATTTGGCCATAAATGTCAATGCTCTATGAGGCTACAGTAAGTGCAATTCTCTGCATTTTAAGAATTTGGGGTGGTGTCTTTATTGTTTAAGCCTTTCTGAAACCAAAAAGACTAGCATAAGTGTAAGGAAAGGATTAAACAGTGTGTTTATCTGTTCTAATTAGGCTAGCATGTCCAGCTAACTAGCTCACTATCTACAGTAGTAAGCGTTACTTACAAGGGCAAGGAGCAAATCATTGGGTAACTACATTATTGTCAGATGACGCACGTTACATTATAAAAAGCCCAGGTCATAACTGGCACACCCACTCTAGTATTTCCTGTACTGTGTGGAAGTGTGTGGAATGCATGAAAACATTAGCAGCTCTGCTAAAGCCCTGCTCTTGATTGGATTTGGGGAAGTTTACACTTCACACACACTTCACACACAACCCCAGCTCACATTACCTGAGATAGAGTTACGTTTACCCAACACACTGGTTAGTTTCCTTATCCTAAAAGCATTTTTTCTTATAATGTTAAAAGTGAAAACATACTGTTTGAGAATACAAACAAGTATGTAAGCTAATCTTACATTTTGAGCACATCTGTGAACTCACATTTTTACATATTATACTATATTAGCACTACTCTAACTTGCTTGCTGCAATAAAAGAATTGAATAATGCTGTTTCTTTGTTTCACTGTCTTTACATGGAAATCATGTGACATGTGACAGCTGATAAAATCTGAAATCATTTCTGCTAGCAAAGTCAATGTTAGCTGGCTACAAATGAGAAGTTGCTTCATCTATGTCTGAAATCAAGGACCCATTACTTCAAAAATTACCAAGAATTTCCAGTGTCATAGTACTTGCCACCTTTTTCATTGTAAATGACATATGTGACGTGCAAGAACGTAAAAACTTGGCAGGCATTGCAACAGCAAGGGGGGGGGGGACTTAACAGTCAAATTGATAAATGCTAAGAAAACTGACTCATAGAGGAATATCTAACAAAACTTTGCTAATATTAGCCACCATAAGCTAACCAGACCAAGAGAAGATGTGAAAATGTGAAAGTGAAAAGAATTATTTTTTCTTCTTAAAAAACTTACATAAGTTTGCTTCGAAATGCCAAAAAATACCTGCAAATAAAATGTACAGGAAAATAATCATACAGCTATTATGTAAAAGGCAACTATTATAAACTACTGCTGGATAAACAATCACGTAGTTGCTTTAATTATGGAGCGTGTGTTGGTCTCCCACTTCAGGTCCTCGGACAACCCAGAAACCTGCAGGGGTGATAGCGCTGAGCATGTTCATCTCCAGGTTGTTGTTGGAGGAAGGATGTCAGATAAGGAGGACGAAGGAAGGAAGGGTGTAAAGGAAGGAGAAGGAGGGAAGTGTAGGGATGTTCCTGAAAATGAATATGATATTTTGCACAGTATAAATAGGTTTATTTTTAGGTTTATTTATTAGGTCTATTTATATACAAACACTTGTATATAAATATATAATATAGTAAAAAGTAGTAAAAAGTATTTTCTTCATTAGAATGACCGTACAGAAGTTCCCTAGAAGTCACTGAGGTCTAGCTTGCTTAAAGGGCCAAACCGGTATTTTTAACAGCTACTGGTTTCCATTCATTTCAGTACAGTGTGAAAATCAACATGCAGAGACCTGAAACGTAATGTATCACTGAACAACATTGCACGTTGTGTAACAGCAATTACACAGACGGCACACAGCAACATGGATGTGGTGAAAAGAAGAATGTGAGTGTGACAGCTCCTTAAAAAGCTGCTGTCAAAAGCGCATTGTTTTCATGTCAAGAAATACAGATTTTTTTTATACAAACAGTGACGTGTGAAGAGCCCAGGTGTGTAAATGAAACAGGAGTAAGAGGAGTGAAAGAGTGTAGAGAAAAGAGGAGGTATAAAGGAAGTAGGAGGGAGCATGAGGGCAGGTACAAGAAGCTGGATCAAACCTGTAATTATTATGCTACGGAGTTTACTTTACTCGCGCTCTTTCTCTCTGTCTGACACACATGCAGTGTTTGTATAGACTGATAAGCTCAGAGAGAGAGAGCAAAAGAGAGAGAGAGAGAGAGAGAGAGAGAGAGAGGGAGGGAAGAAGGGAGGGAAAACACAGCCCAACTGAAAGAGTAAAAACACACACAAGGGTGAGAAAACCTATGACTGTGTTACAGAGAGAGAAGCAGTCAGATAGGTGCATGAATACACAGAAGCAGACAGAAAAAAGACAGAAAGAAGAAGAAAACTCAGAGACTCTGAGAGAGAAAGAAAGGTAAAGTGTCAGAGAAGGAAGGAGGAAGACAAAGTGAAAAGGGATCATGTCTCTGAATGGGAAGGTGGCTCTGGTGACCGGGGGTGCTCAAGGCATTGGGAGAGCCGTGGTCCAGTCACTACTGCAGAGCTCAGCCAAGGTCAGTACTGTTCAGTCTGCTTTAACTTCATAACTTTAACATACGGTTTACTGCTTTGACAGTTACTCTCTTACTTTACAAATGTCTTCATTAAAAGTGCTCAAATTGGCTCAGAGTGCTTCAATTTTACTGCTTTTGCTTTCATGGTTAACATATTTCCAACTGTGCATTAACAACTGAAACTCTTGTTGAATTGATCTGACTGTTTTGTTTGCTGCTCAAACATAACCTGTTTTGACCTCACTGCTTTCACTTCACTTTGCTGAAACTGTCTGTATGTCTGCAGTGGCTTTATTGATTAAACTTGAATGGTTTTGACTTTACACCAACACTGCTTGTGCAAGTGCAGTGCTTTAGTGTCCTTTTTTTAACTTCATGAAAATGTATGGAAAACACTCTGCACTGCATTTGTTTTAAAATTGATCCTTCCTTGTCTCAGCACTGCTGTTTTCCTGCTTTTAAAGGGTGTTTAAGGTCGGGACATACAGTGGGTTGAAATGGGGCCAGTGTTAACTTGTGATAGATGATGAGTCTAAAATAACAGTATAAATACATTGTGTTTAACCCAATAATTAGACAGTGAAGGTAGCATGCATTTAAAGGCAAGGCATATACAAGAGATAGATTCTGAGAACTGTCTTCACACCCTGTGAAATGAGGCTAATTGCGGTACAGCACTAAGACTAACATGTCATTAGTCTTGTATTTTGGTTCCCTATCTGAGCGGTGTAGCAGTGAGTGTTGTTCACAGCCACACTTGTCAAACCACAAGTTTCACAAGTTAGCAGCACACAGTAACCAGAGTACTGTCTCTCTTCTGGAAGACAAATTATAGTGTGTCTCTAAGACAAACTCACTAACCAGGTTTTATCCTTCAGGTGGCTGTGGTCGACCTGAACAAGACCTGCGGTGAAGAGTGCAAGGCAGAGCTGGACGCAGAGTTTGGAGTGGGCAACTGCACCTTTTTTCAGTGTGATGTGTCTAATGGAGACACACTGAGAGGTAATCCTTTCTATTGGCTGTTAGAAGACAATAAGATGACAACGAATACCTTTTAAATCACTTATAAAACTTTAATGATAAACTTTCATCAACACATTCAGTCTGCTTATTAACTAGCAGCTATCCAAGCTGTTATGTAATGTAATAGCCACTTATTGTGAGGCCTTATGCAAGCTGCATCGTAGGAAGGTTGTACTTTGCCTTTTCATTTTAAACTTCCTCATGATGAATGAGGAAGGGACTTCAAAAAAGAGCTTAAAACCTAGTGACTATATCTGGTAAGTATTAGAAACCAGAGAGAGTCACTGTTGCTGCTCTCTGAGCTGACAGCTGCATTCAGTGGGTGTGAAAAAGCAGCAGGTTCAGTCAAAATAGACGCTAACAGAGTATCTGTGACATTTTTCAAAACAGCAGGCTCTGGTCATTAATGTGTATCTCACCACCAGATAAAACTAAGCTTGTCTGGTCTTGCTTTATAGTCACATGATCATTTGTTTGACTGTTTCTCAGTTTTTAGTTCAACATACCTCCTTACTAATCAGCACTGCTCTACTGTCCCTCACTTACCTTCTCCTTTTCTGCAAATCTGTCAGTGTTGCCATACAGTTCCATGTCCTCTGAAGTGATGGAAATACAACTGTGCGTGTGTGTGTGCGTGCACGTGTGTGTGTGTGTAGGCGTGTCTGGGTGAGGAAGAGAGAAGCAGAGAATTAAAGTGTGTGTAAGTGAATAAGTGTGTCTTAGAGAGAGCGAGAGAGAGGAACAAGGTTTCATTGTGTGACACTGAAAAAGTAAATCCCTGCAGGCTAACAGCTGTGGAATGCTGTTTGGTGTTGCTCCTCACTGTGTGATAGTACTGCTGTTGATGTAGACACACAGTTGCTGATGACAATGTGTGTGTGTGTGTGTGTGTGTGTGTTTTCTGTATGTGTGGTAAGAAGAGATAGTGCATGCATCTAGCCCATGTGTTTTTGTGTATGCGTCTTCAGTGTGTGTGACTCATTTGTGCATGTATAGGTGGGTGAGTGTGTGTGCACGTGCAGGCATGTGTCGAGCAGATGAATCTATTAAAAGCAGGCATGTTTGTTTCTAATTGCGGGGTGCCCAAGTGTGGAATGCGGCAGGTGATGACAAATGTGCAGGTTTTACCACCTCAGGTTTCTCCCTTCAGCTGTTTATGCAACCTCATCTGTCTGGTCACGTGAGGAGATAAACAAGGGCTTGCATATCTTATTATAGTACCCTTAAAGGAGGTCTTGGGGCATACTACTGCATATGTGGAAAAAGTAGTATAAAGCCTTTTGGGAGCTGTATGAAATCTGATAATTTGCCTCAAGTGATGTCACTTGAGTCAGCGTTGGTTGGGGCTGAAGACTGCAAGTTTAAAAATGAAAAAATTTTGGGGTGTGGAGTTAGAAAGATGTGAAGTTACCAGACCTTTGTAGCACATTGAAATCTCGAACTGAACTGTCAGCAGTCAAGATGCAGTCTGGGTAATGTAGGCGCCGTGTTTTGACAAGGAAAAAGAATGTGTGGAATTAATCGCTGCATTAATATAGAATTTTTTCTGTTCATCATGAGTATGTGCAATCTGTGGAGTACTCTTTTAAGGTCCTGTGTCAGTGTCTAAAGTCATTCACTGATGGTTTTTTGTTTCTGTGGTTTAGACACCTTCCAGAGTACAGTGGAGCAGTTTGGTCGCCTGGACATTGTCATCAACAACGCCGGCATCAACAATGAAAAGAACTGGGAGAAGACCATACAAGTCAATCTGGTGAGATGACAAGATGACAGTAGGCCAGATGAAGATTAGTCAAGTCAGTTTTATGTATAAAGCCCAAAATAACAAAGTACAAATTTGCCTCAGAGGACTTTACAATCTGTAGAACATACAACACTCTCTATCCTTATTTGGGTATTGCATATGTCGGAAGGACTGTTTGTACATGTATCAGTATCTACTAAGTGTGAGGCTCTCAATGACCCTCAAGACCCCTCAGGGAGTGGAAAGTTTTAGCTGGCTGTTAGCTTAAGCTCCCTGTCTTATCTGCCTACTGAAAGCAAGGATGTGCCTGCCTGCCTGCCAAATATGCAGACAAAACAATTTAAATGACTAAAAATCTTAACTTTAATTGTATTTGAATACATTTAAGGGCCAATCTTACTTGTAATAGATAATACATGCATGGCCTCTGGGAGAAAGAATGTAATGTTTTTTAAATGTTAAAATGCTGTTTTACCAAAATTCCTTACGTGCAACTGCAAAGTTGGATCAAAGTGATAGATAACACCCAGGTTTCATGCCTGTTGTACAGTGTCCTGAAATGTGTTGTTAATTGTGAGCAGTTTTTCTTTTCGCTCTCTTAGGCAATAATCTCTGTTTTGCACAGTTAAAATGTCTCTCTTTGTGCCAGTTGAGCCATTATTTTCCTGTCCAGCTGGGACATAACCCAACAGTCACTTAGGCAATGAAAAACTAATCTTCATACGGATCATTTACAGTCTTCTCTGAAAACCCATTTTCTGTTTATGTAGGTTAATAATGCCAGTCAGCCATTTGCTTGACATCACAACCAAAGATTTGATGACCAGCAAACAATGTTTTCGTTACAATCAAATCTTGTTTTGTTTGAAAGGCATGAAGTATCCATGAGTCCATTTTGAGTTTTCTCAACCTTGACTTGAAACACAGGTGAATCATTAGAAACCTGAGGCATGAAGATGACTTTAACCCAGATACTATCTGATACCAAAGAACCAATCTTAGCTATCCCAGTTTCCCAGCAGAAAATGGAAATCTAAGGTCTTTAGTTTGACAGCAAGACACGGGTACAGTTGGCCATTTTCTCTCAGGCAGGTATTGAATCTCCCATTATGAATATTCTGCTGACTTGTTCAGATTTGACTGCTACCAGTGTAATTTGTAGATCCACTGGAAAGGATGCACAGACTAGGTTGGCAAAAATAACTGCATTAAAAGACATGAGGATACATTAATATACAAATCAGATACTCCAAATATTGTAATGATACCATAATATCAGTAAATTCCAAAAACTCACTGCTGAATAGCCACAGTAGAGTTTAGGCAAGCATACCATAGTAGGTAGTATAGTAGTACAAGTAATGGTCTGTATGGTATTTCTAAATAAACAAAAGTAGGTCAAAGTCACAAGGAGTAAATGTAATACTGAAATGTCAAGAAATATAAGATTTTTAGTTTTAATATGTAAATACATATCGTGGTAAACTGAAATTCAACTAAAATAACGTCATGTTTAGCCTGTTAGTCTGATCTGATCATTACAACCAGTTCTAGAAAAAGTGCTACGGCTTATTTTGCTGATAAAGTTTGATGCCTGATGACACTGGAAGGCCTCATTGTCCCTAAAAGACCCCAGTGTACAACACCCCATTTCCAGGCTGTTTAGAATACTCCATTACATCAGCAGGGCCCTCGGCCCCACATGACACCATACCAAGCCACAAGCCCCGCAACTACATTCCTGCTAAGTAGAATCCCATCAGGCAGCTCAACCTCCAGCAGTGGTAAAACATGTCCAGTCTCCCACTGTACCCTCACAACCCCACCACTCGACTGTAAAGGCAAAAGAACAAAAAAAAGTTCACTTAAGTTGACACAGTTCTTGAGCTGCTCCGCTCTCCTTTTTACTGCACTGTTGGACTCCTAAAACTACACGTGTGTAGATTTAGGTCTAAACACAATTATAAACTGGTAATTGGAAGTACAGATCGAATGAAGACAAAAAAAGTGAACAACATCAGTTAGATTTAAGTCCCATATTCCCATCATGTAGATCAAAACCACATCACTTTATGTACTGAACTCCTCTATAGTCCTTCCTGACTTGTCACAGTAACATCAGCAGAGCAATCCGTTTGTAAATGAAAGCTAGTCCAAAATGACATGCGGAGCAGCACAGCACAAGAGCAGCTAAATTGGCTGGTTTCAATAAGATATGACCAAGCTAACTCCATTGTTGCTTCTGGGAAAGGTGTAGACAGACAATGTACCTCCACTTCACCTGCCAGTGATAAGCATCAGGAGGTCTTAATATGCTGGAGGTTCACACTATCTTTCCTATCTTTCAGATCCCCATTAGCTGTTACCAGTCTCCCTCTATGCAGGTGCTCCAACACACCAGTAAGACTTGCATGATCTCTCACTGGCTTCCCACCCTCAAAAACTCCAAAGTTTTTCAAAACGCACTTGAATGCATGATGGAGCTACAAGGAATTGAATCTCAAGTGTTAGGCAAGAATATTTGCCACATGTGGACCCAAATGTACAATGAAATATATTGTCACTGTCCAGTGACAATGTATGTATCTTGAAATTTGGCTATTTAGAATTTTTTAGAAAACAGAAGCATTTAAGGTTCCTTTATGGATTGACAAAACTATTCCACTTCTGAGAAAGAAACAATTTAAATTAAATTATTTAATTTAAAAATGCATTGTCACAAAACTTAAAACAGGGCAGATTTTTTGTAGGTCATGAAAAGTTGATGTTTTGGAGATGCATGGTTATCACAGGACAGGGACATGCAAATGAGTGGTTGGTTGTTAGTAGGATCTTTTCTTAGAGAAGGGATCCATGGGAGGATCATTGGCATTGGAAAATGAAATGGTAAGTTTGCATTAGGTTTGAATAATTCACACAGTAAATTAATATTATATATATAAACCACTAAAACACAGACAAGTCACGCAAATATTAAGCTAAATGAGTTGTAAACAACATTTTTCTCTACCAGAGTAGTCTATGTTTCTATTAGGTTACTAGGTTACTTATTGGAACAGCCACAAAGGGAGACTGCCTACAGGACATACTGTGCTCCATTTCAGGGATCGCCCTCTTCAAAGGAGCAAGCCCTTCATTTTTCTAATACATCTGAAGACTGGCAGATTGGAATGGAGCAGCTTTGTCACTCTTGAAACGTAGACTTCAAATGAGTCACAGCATAGAACTGTCTGAAATGTAACTTGTTATTGATGGATGTGTATTTTAGGAAGTCTGCAAACTACAGATAGACCTGTTTAAAGGTCATGCTGCTATGGAAATTCACTTGCAACAGAAAAAAATCTGTTGAATATTTCCCCTTCACAGAGCATAATGTCACTGGTACATTTTTGCTGGAAGGTAATCCTGTCACTCTCCGGATCAGAGTACTTGGCTTGTGGAGATTTTGTTTTAAAGTTGTTGAGGTTTCATTTTCACCATGTTTTTTTGGAAACGCTTGTGAATCCAGTGCATGTTCTTTCATAAAGGCCTCATTCCTACAAATACATTAAATTGTATGTTCTTGGCTTGCACTGACACTGGCAACACCATTTAAATGTTATCATCTTATCTGTCTGTGTGTGTTAAAGCTTTGACAATTTTTAGAGGAGGAAATTCTTCATCATCAAAACACATTATCAGCTGTGGGTCTCTCAGGGATCTATCTGAGATTCCATCTTTGTTTTGTTGTACGTGCTCCCTCTTGGTAGTATCATAGTTGGTCTCTTTATTCTGGTACTCAGATACAGTCTGTTACACTGTGTATCCAAATTGCTAATAAGATTTGTTGTGGATATATGTGATCTCCACACGATGAGGCAATTTTTTTGCAGCCCCTGGACCTTTTCTAGCACCACAACCAGCCAAAAATTTCTACTCTTGCATAAAATATCAATATTTAAAGGGTAAATGAGCATGAAATTTACTGATCACATTCAGGCTCCCAATTGGATAAACATTGAGAGTTACAGGAAAAACTTTTGGTTCTGTAACAATAGCTCTAATAATAGCAAAATCACCAGTGCTGTATGTTGTTTGTTCTGCCTTACACTTGGTTATTGTGCAGTGTAATGAAAACTGCAGGCTCCTGCACAACTTTTAGACATCTTGAGATATACTGTGTAGTGCCAGGTACAATGATTATTATTCTACCTCAACCAACTTGTAACTTACTTTGCTTTGCAGGCAGTATTGTCTCAGTCAGCAACAGATGTCCTCAGTGAAAAATACAACTTTAAATAACTTGACTCATCAGTAGGTTAATTACTTTGTGTTTCACTTCCTGCTTGTGTACTACACTTGTGAAACTGTGACCATCTTCTCTCTTTATCTTTATAGACCTCAGTAATAAAGGGGACCTATTTGGCACTGGAACACATGAGTAAAGAATACGGCAAGGAAGGAGGCACTATCATCAATGTATCCTCTATGGCAGGTAACACATACACACACTAATACACACGTGTGTATGCACATATTTATTCAATTGGAAAAATTTTATCATGAATTTATTACCATTACAACCTCTCCCTTTGTTCCCTGTCATCTCTCCACTGTTGCTATAATAAAGGCATAATGCCCCAAAAATGTATTTTTTAAAGTATTTGATAGATACAATATTTATCAGAGAATCACTTATTTTTCAGATGCCAAAAAGTGCTTGAGTATTTATTTTTTTAAAGTTATTGTTATGTATTTACACTACTTTTCTTTGAAACCAACAACTGCACCCCAGACTCAGCCATTAATGAACCACATGTTTAACACTTTGCTCATGTTTTCTGTTTTGACCCTAAAATGAATTATCTGGAATTCCTCTGAAATCTGTTGTCAGCTTTGATTGGCTAAAAGAGCGAATAGGTAAAGATTTGAATAATTATTAATGGTCAAAAGTAGCTACGGACTGCATATGAGCACAGAACAACTGATGATACTGTAGTCATCAGATATTATTATATATATATTATATAGACATAGAGTATTTCATTTTAAAACTATATTTTATGATACCAACGCAAACAAATTTTGCACAGCACATTTACTGCCAGACTGTAGTGGGAACATCAGGTCAGTTGTTATGTTTTCTTGTGATTTAGGAGGAGAACTATAGGGAACACTCTGATAGGTAGAATTTAACATTTAGTTTAGTTTAGTTTAGTTTAGTTTAATGGGATCCCCATTAGCCATTACACTAGGCAACAGCTACTCTTCCTGGGGTCCAAATTGAACGCAAAATACATACTATACAAATCAAGATAAAATGAAAAGAAAATCACAATGGACATTTTTTAAAATCATAAAGAAAAAACACAAAACAGGTAAAATGGTGAAAAAAGACCATCTCTGATTAGACAATAGAGAGGCTAGTTTGTGCATGACACCACAGTCATGAGACAACAGGTGATAGAGGCTAGATAGTCTCTAGCACATTATACAATAGTCTTATTATAATAATATGATGATACAATACAAGTCTATATAATATAGTTTATCCACAGTGACCTGAATTTAAAAATTCTTTGTAATCTACTGAAAATTATTAAGATGGAATTTCAGCTGTTTTTTAAAAATGCATTCTGCCCTTAATTTCTATGATTGCGGGAGGTAAGGAGTTCCATATTGACATGGATCTGTTCATAACTGTTTTCTTCATTGCATTAGATTTAAGCATAGGCACTGTAAAACGCTCCATTACCACCTGCTTGGTAGAATAGTTATGTCTATTACTAGTGTAATGGTGTTATTTGTACAAACAATTAGGTTTTTTGGTGACACAGAGGTTCCTAAAAAATAAAATGAGACTAGCTAGCAATCTTTGTTGTACCATAAGCCATGATAGGCATTTATGCATATGTAAGGTATTGGACCTATTTCCACACTAAAGGGCAAGGCATACCGCTTTATTTTGGGCTAGTTGTAGTTTTCTCAAGTCCTTTTTCGATGCACTTGACCACACAGCAGGACAATAGTCAAGATGGGATAGAACCAGTGCCTGGACAACCTGGACCACAGAGGTTGATTTTAATAATTCAGCACATCCCCTTATTATCGATAGCCCTCTCCCCATTTTCTTAGTTATATTGTCTATGTGAGTTGACCAGGATAGACTGTCCAATGTGACACCAAGCAGTTTTGTTTCTGCCACCTGTTCAATTTTTATTCCTTTCAGTGATAGATTGAGCTTTGGGTTTGACTGTAACATATATTGTGAACCTAATACAATACACTTTGTCTTTGAGATGTTTAAGATCATTTTGTTATTCATGACCCAGTCTGATACTAGTTGTAACTCTTTGTTCAGAGCTACAGACAAGTCCTCCACAGTAGTAGCTGACATGTACAATGTTATGTCATCAGCATACATGGACACCTTGGCCCTGTCCAGGACCAATGGCAAGTAATTTGTGAAGTAATTTGTATTCTATTGGATAAATAGCTCTTTATCCAGGTCACCGCAGAGGATGAGAAGCCTTAGGCCATAAGTTTCTCTATGTAGTCCATGATCAATAATGTCAAACACAGCACTAAAGTCTAGTAAAACTGACCCCACAAGTTTCTTGTCATCCACCATCTGCGTCAGTGCTGTACGTGTTGAATACCCATCTCTGTAAGCATGCTGAAAGTCTGTATTCAGTTTGTTTTCAGTAAAATATCTCTGTATTTGATTAAAGGTGATTTTCTAAATTATTTTTGCTAGAACAGACAGAATGCTTACAGGACGACTGTTTGCACCTGTGACATTGTTTTTTGCATTTTTAGGTAATGGGATGATCTTAGCCTCCCTCCAAACCTGTGGACATACTCCCAGTTTATACTTTGATTAAAATATGAGTAATTGGACTGGCCACCAGATGTGCTGAAATTTTCAATAATCTACATTCCAGTTTATCCAGGCCTCATGGCTTCTCAACAACTGTGTGAAGTGAAAAGATCATTAAAATACTGAGCTACATCAGATGGCTTAGTAACAAATGACCCATCAACTTCTATAAGAGTAGACGCATTGTTAGACCCCTTACCCAAGGCTTTGTTAAATGTTTTCCACAACATTTTACTGTCATTTTTAATTTAATTTATCCTTGTTTGAAAATAGACTTTCTTTTTCTTTTTGTTCAACTGATTTCTGAAATTAATTTCTTAACTTAATTCTATCAGTCAACCAGACAGCCAGACTCAATTGCTTTCCTCTTTACAGTGTTTTGATTTGCCATACAAATTCTCAGTTCATTGTCAATCCAGGGTGCCTTAGCTGTTTTAACAGTACATTTTTAATAGGTGCATGTCTGTCAGCTACTGAAAGGAATAGCTTCATTGTAGCCCATAGTTGCAGTTTCACTACGAGCAGCGCCTTCACCTTTTCCTCAGACACCGCCTATCCCTTGTCCGGTGATTCCTCTATTCCCACAAACACCAGGTTGTTTCTTCTAGACTGGCCTTCTAGATAGTCTGTTTTCAGCATTATGGACTGCAAACATTTACTCATTGTATGAATATCACCACTCGCTGACTAGCTTTCCAGTTTAGAAAGTTCCTTTTTCATATCATCTACGTCTTTCTGAGTGAACTGCACAGTCATTTTTAGTTTGTGGAGTTCTTTTATTGTCTCATCATTTTTGTTTCAAATGTCAATTATCATCTCCACAAATGATTTGAAGGTTCTTTCTTGCTGTTGTAGCGTGTCCAAGAAGAACTCTTTTTGCTGCTGGAGCAGCTCACACACTTGGTTAAGGGAGACAGTGTCCTTGTCAGCTTTTTTCAGCAGCATGATGTTTGTCACTTCATTTTGGAGACTGGGTTTAAGGTTGAGTCTGTTAGCATGTAGAATGTCTGGCTAATGTTAGCCGCTGTTAGCAGACTCTGGTCCAAAGCAGCAACTCCTCTTCCTACTCCTCCTCGTCCCCTTTTCACTGCTTCCACACAATATCCCCTGGTTTGGTCAATTATTACCACATATTTCTCAGATTTAGGTTGCAATCTACAAGCATTGTATGGGTGTATGGTGCTTTTGATGTAACTTGCACAGAATTAGTGGTAAAGTGGGGCAACAAGTAGTTTAAAAGCATATGGAGGAGTGGTTTAGTTTGAGGCTGATATACAGTTTAATACAGTAGATGTGGGCAAGTAATGTAGTCCAAAGCTCTAGTACTGCAACTTAACTGAGAACAGCATCACAGAAATGACAAAACCAGAGCAGATGAATCTTTAACTGCATGACATCCACATTGCAAGACACACACACACACACACACACACACATCCCATTGATGGGACTGAGAGATCTCTTGAAATTTGGGTTACATAATACTACAGAATACATATGACTGTGCAGTGACCATGAGGATTGACCTGGTTGGATGGTGGGAAGTAAAATGTGTTTCCGTTTCCCTCAGAGTCCAGATCTGGCACTTTGCTGCTGATAGCCATTTAAATGGTCTCAATTCACAGAGTAAAGAATATGAGTCAGAAGTGACAGGAAAAGGATATTTTTGTCATATTTGCAAAATGCAAATAAGCTAATTCAAATGATAGTGTTGGGTATGAGACTCCTACATATATCAACTGCTGTACAAATGTCAAAATGATCTTGCATGCAACACGTCACCTAATTTAATTTGTGTAGTGTATTTGTGAGATTTAAATGTCTGCAGAGACCTTGAAACTTCAGTGACATTTCAGTTCTAGTTTGAAACACATGACTCAGGTATTTACACTCACCACTCTCCAAACATTCTCCTTTCTTGAAAAAGAGACACAGGGGGATTTATTTATGTCAGAATGTCACAGAAGATGAATTTCTCAAAGTCTCTGGAAGCCAAGCTTATGAAAACAGTTCCCCTCTCCCTTGAGTGTGTTATGTGGGAAACACACAAGACAAAAAGCTACCATGACAGGTTGGCAGGCATCCACTATAACTGAAACTACTGGATCTGGATCAATCTGCACTGTAGTCTCCGTCATGGAAAAGCTCACACTCCTCCAAAATCTCCACACTCTTTCATACACACACACACACACGCACATATTTTACAAGGTAATTCCTGCTCTTTTATGGTTTTATGTTGTTCTGATGGGCCAACACTTTTCAATCCATCCCTGTAAAATCTCTAACCTTTTTCTGAACTCAAACAAAACCCTGCAGAGCCACAGCAGCTCCAAAGAATTGTGTGATATACAGACACTTTCCAAAAAATTTGAATATCATGAAAAATCTTATTTCCATAATTCCATTAAAATGGTTCAACTTTCATAGATTATAGATTCAGGGCCCACAATTCAAATGATTTTAAGTATTTATTTGTTTATTTTTACATAATTTGGACTTCCAGCTCATAAAACCCACAAAAAACAGGAATTCAAAAAATTAGAATACTGTGAAGAAATCAGGCCAAATTTTGCAGGGCATGAATGTTTTAAACTGAGTGTCACACACTAATCATCTACTAAACTCAAAGCACCTGCACAGGTTTCCCCAGGTGTCATTAAATTGCTTCAGTTTGGTTCAATTGTCTCAGTTCGGTTCAATATGGGGAAGACTGCAGACTTGACAACTGGCCAGAAGACCAGGAAGACTGGTGAGGAACAGAACCCAAGCTGCTTGAGGTCAAGTGTGAAATATCCACAGTCAGTCATGATTTCGGGTGCAATGTCTGGTGCAGGTTTTGGTAAACTCTGCTTTCTTAAATCACTGTATGGAGATGCAGATTTCATCTTCCAGCAGGACCTGGCCCCTGCCCATACCGCCAGAAGCACCAAAACCTGGTTTAATGCCCATGCCATCACAGTGCTCGACTGGCCAGCCAACAGACCTAAACTCCATTGAGAATCTATGGGGTATTATCAAGAGGAAAATGAGGGGCACCAGACCCAAAAACAAAGAAGAGCTGACAGCAAGCATCAAGGAAATCTGGGCTTCCATAACTCCCACGCAATGCCACAGGCTGATTGCCTCGATGCGCCGTGGCATCAAGGCAGTGATTAAGGCAAAGGGATTCCCAACCAAGTATTGAACATTGACATATCGTTTAGAAAGTACCATATTTTGATTTGATGTGATCCTAACTTTTTTTTTTTTTTTTTTTTTTTGCAAAAACTGAGAAGTAAATGGTGGTTATTCACAGTATTCTAATTTCTCCTTAAGAACATTATTAGATAAGGCACCCAGACTAGAGGAGAGATTGTTAATGCTGCTAGAGCTGGGGCCGGAGGGGGTAATTATAATGACTTTTGTTTTGGAGTCATTCAACTGCAGGAAGTTCTTGGACATCCAATTTTTAATTTCAGTGAGGCAGGACATAATACACAAACTATCAGTGGTACCAGGCTTTAATGGGACATACAATTGGGTGTCATCTACGTAGCAATGGAAATCAATGCCATGTCTACACATGATTTGCCCCAGGGGTAGCATGTAAATGGTGAATAAGAGGGGACCCAAAATCAACATCAAGTTCACTGAATACATTGTCAAAGTGCTGCTAAATTTCTACTTTTTTGTTGTTAAAGTAACTAAGAAAATCCTCGCATCTCTCTGGGGAAGATTCAAGTGGCTAATCAGGGGATCAGTAACAGAATTTACAGTTTTAAAAAGGATTCTGGGATTATGACCCTGCTTCACGATCAGTTCTGAAAAATAAGTGTTCCCTGCTCCTTTGATTTTACATTGACAGATGAACATTAAATCTTTTAAGGAAGCAAGGGAGACACTGAGTGTATCCTCCTTCCATTTTCGTTCTGCCTTCCTGCATTGTCTCTTTAAAATCCTTACTTCTTCATTTAACCATGGCAGAGAAGAAGGTCTCAGTGTTTTGTATCTAACTGAGCTATAGAACCTAAAATATTTATGCAAGACCTGTTAAAAACACTAACAAGCTCCTCATTGAAGGTGATTGATTGTTTAAATTAAGAATGACATGTTATCTTTTCATGAGGGGAGAAAACTACAGTAGTGACATTTCACATGGATTTGCTCCCGCCCCTTAAATACACTCTCTGTTCCTCGCTTCTGCCAAGCCTTCACTGCCTTGGTTGCATATTATGGTTTTGTTGTTTTCCCCTCTGATGGGTGTGGTTTTCAGAATATGATGCATTGCGCTCTGTCTTGTATGTGAAAGCTGTTCCTCCTGAATGTGATCAAGCAAGATGAAGCCTCATCTGTGTGCGGTCAGGCCAGCAAAAATGTTTTTATCTCTGACACTCGCTGACTGGCAAAACATCTTAAGATGTACCACCACAACCATGGTTTATGTTTCTGTGCATCTGTCAACATACTCAGTTAATACTGCCTGGATAGAACTTCCTGTTAGTTTTTTTTAAATGTCTGACCTGGAGCCTGCCCAACCATAAGCCCAGAATTAAGATACAATCTGCAAGACATTACTCATAGTGAAAAACCCCCAGAGAGTTTTATTAACCAACTCTCCATTCTCTTCGCTCTCATCAATCCCTGTTGCCTGCTCTGATAAACTCACTGTACACTACCTACCAAATAGTCCAATATTCATTCTCCTTTTAGCTCTGTTTTGGTGTCCACCAACTCCTGAGGGAAACATCTGGCTCATCTCTTCTCTGTGCTCATTGAAAATCAGATTTTCATGGGCCGGCCTACGAGCATAACTTGTGACGTCTCAACGAGTTTGGAAGCCAATCCTGTTCCAATATGCAAGTCACACAAATGTGAGCCTCCAGTGCACTTACACTGAGAATAGACTTGAGAATGGACAGTGAAATAGGAGACATCTTGTCTCCAGATGTTAAATGTCTGAAATGAAAAATATTTGCATATTTATAGATTCTGGGATTTTTAATGAAGGAGAAGGAGGAGATGCCATTTTAAGAATTTTAACATTTACTTTTTTTGTGAAAAAAACCATATCAGACATCTGTATGTCTTTATACATGTCTAGAGGGGATCTTTAACAATGTCTGCTGTTTGGTGCTGGGCAGGTAGCGTACAGTGGGGTTTTTCAGCTGAACAGCTGACTGCTGCTGCTGCTGGAAATTATGTTGATAAGAGTTGGTTTGTATAACTAAAAACAATGAGCTAAAAGAGGCTAAAAAAGTTCAGTCAGCAGAGTCAGATGATAATCATCTTTGAGTCCATCACTATGAGCGGCACAAAAAATATTGATCAGAGAAGCTCTAAGGTACAGAAAACTTGATTGAGAATCATTTCCCCAAAATTATGTATACATATGGATCTAGGTTAAACAAGATTTTTTTTAACAGAAGTCCAGACACCTGGATGGTTTTAAAGGAATAATTTGATATTCCCAAAATGCTAAGCTATTCCTTTAATTACAGATGCAAATTAAATGAAGAAGACTACATCAATGACCATATCCATGTGGCTGAGATTGCTATAGTAATGTGTGCAGCATGGCACACAGCAGTGAAGGTAATAGATATAAACTGTATGTTAATGCTGGGTGAACTTGAACAATCTGAACTGAAAATACACATTTAACCCAACGCGAAATATCGCTTGTGCTGAATGCTGACAGAGTATCAACACACCTGAATTATATATAATATATATTGTATATACAGTACATACACTGTGTGTGTGTGTGTGTGTGTTTCCTGAAACTGCACTGCTCAAGTAGCTGTTCTGTCAGTTTTTATTTGCAGATTACTAAGCTAAAGGTAACAATGCCTGAGGTAGAGCTCTGCTACATATCTCACCTTTTTATCTGTGTGACGATTGCAACAATTTGCAACTGTCAATCCAGTTTTACCACAATGTGGTGAGAGTTTCAGTTAGTCATGAGATACAGATACATGGACTTAAAATGACCTTTATGCAGCACGTCAGGAATGAAGCAGGAATATGTATGTATATATATTTATATATGTGCGTGTGTGTGTGTGTGTGTTTTGAATGGAATTTCACTATTAGACAATTAGTTCACATCTAATGAAAGGCTGTTTAATGAAATTCCAGGAGATGTTGTTGGTTCTTACAGTCAGACACAACATCATATCTTGTAGATCTAGGACAGTTCTGTTTTCAGTAACAGCAGCCATATGGTAATCATTTTTCATTTATCTCATGCGATAACATCAGTGTGTGTGTGTGTGTGTGTGTGTATGTGTGTGGGCGTACATGCCATTCTCACAACACAGACTTGTCCAAACATGGTCAAACATACTGCGAGCATATTGTTTTGGGGGGAAAGAATATGTGTGTGTGTGTGTGTGTGTGTGTGTGTGTGTGTGTGTGTGTGTAGATGTGTACATGCGGTGGTGACAGCATGTGTTTGTGCGTATAAGTGTGTTTTAAATGATGTCATTATCAGATTCTTTTGGAAGTGGATTCAGCCCACATGAAACTGACTGAGTTTATAGTCATGTTTGTTTTTGCAGGGATTCAGCGGACTGCTTTTGTAACATCAGCTGTCAAATATTCTTACCTTGAAACATATATATATATATATATATATATATATATATATATATATATATATATATATATATGTGTGTGTGTGTGTTAGCTATGTCACTAACAGCACGCTGCAACTGTAGGTGCAAGTTGTAGTTGTATTTTTCTTTATTTGGAAACTGCATGAATATTTTCATAGTAGCATATTTTGTTTCTTGCAACTCATGTTGTTAGGTTTCCACTATTTCTGTCATGTTTGTCCTATATTTCAGCCCCATGTGTTTGTATGCACTTTGAAACAGGTGTAATAAAGTAAAACCACCATTACACTCTTTGATCTCACAACCTGCTACTTTTCCTGAAGGAACTAAACTCATTCACACATTTTTTTTCTTTCTTCTTTTTTTTTTTTTTTTGAAGCTCGTGAGGAATTTAACTCCTGAAAACTCACCCTGAAGGCCAAATTGGCCTCCCTGTCATCCAGCGGGCTTGCCATAACCCGCCTGTTGTGAGTGGCGGCTCTCAGCCATGACAATAATCAAAAGCAGCTGATGAGCCTCTTAGACTGCAGAGAGAATGAAATGCTGAGGATCTGTGTGAATGAGCCAGAGGGAGACGAGTGTGATTTGAGTTGGTCAAGATTGTTGCAATGTAACATGTTATGAATATTGAACTTATTAATGGAATAAGGGAGGTGGAGATTATTTGAAAGCAGAAAACATTAACAGAAATTAAAAAGCATCTCTGCAGAAAATGATTTATTTTAAAGCACTGCGCATCACTTGTAATTAATTTTATAAATAAAAAACTGAGCCTTATCTCGCTAAATATGGATCAACTGACCCTCCACTGGTTAAGAAGCTGAGAAGCTGGTGTTAAGAAGCAGATGCAGCTGTTTAGGAACACCCAAAAAAAAACCCTGTTCCTCTACTCAAACACTACATGTTTAAGACTTACAACAGGTAGAGATGAGCTCAAACTAGGAGCAAAACAAAGCTGACAGAAATATTCCCAGAAAAAAAATACTGTATATAAGACACAGAGTGGAATTCATTTATTTCGGACATTGGCTGTTCTTTGACTTCATGCAGTTTCTTGTGAGGTTCTGCGTTGCTGTCGGTAACATGTTTGTCCTCTTGTCTCCTCTTGTTCTTCATATTTCAGCCTTCATGCACTCCCCTCATCAGCCTGTCTACACTGCTACTAAACATGGAGTCATTGGCTTCACTAGAGCTATGGCGGTAAGAAGCAAATATTATAGTTATTACATTTCACTGTGATTTATTAAACTAATACACAAACTAAATAATGCAGTGTAAAACATCATCATTAGAATTTTTTTGGATGGGAGGTCACTCTCTTGTTCTTCCAGGATGCATCCTCTCAGGGCGACTACGGCGTTCGTATCAACGTCCTGTGTCCGGCCTTCGTCGACACTCCTCTGCTGCACTCAGTGGAACATGAGGACAACATGGGAAAGTTTGTTAAGTTCAAGGATGACTTCAAGCGCAGCATGAGCAAGTTTGGAGTTTTACAGTGAGTTCATTCACACACTAGCACAAACACAAACACATTAATACTCACTCAATCATGTGTTTAAATGATCATAACACACTGACTTTATTGGTGAGATCACTGAAAAAATGCACAATTTTTACTGAGACAAAGGCTTAGTATTATGTAATTAACAGTCTTGAAAATCTTCTTCATTGATTAAACAGTGATCCAGTTATATTTGATGGCGATTAGGTCCCATCTCATTTGATACAGGAGCAGTTGATTGAGCATAATATAGCCAATACATTTAAATAATAAATTTCCAGTTCCCTCATGGAGAATGTGTAAAAACAGTTCACTTCAGTTCATCACTCTGAAGAAGCTGAATTTTAAACTGAAAATTCTGAAAGTACAAATGTGAAGCTATGAAATGAACACAAAAGTAGCCAGAGTATTGCCTCATGTGGTTGAATGATCCTTTCTTGAATCTAAAAACAGATTGTGTTTAGAGCCAAGCTTTACTGTATTAAGATTTAAATGTGCAGTCTGCTGTGTCTACTTAGACACAGCAGTACTATTGAGCTAAATGCTGACAGGCTCACAATGACAATGCTAACATGCTGATGTTTAGAAGGTTTACCATAGCTGTGTCCCAATTCAGAGGCCGCATCCTTCAAAGGCTGAGGCTGATGGAACTGTCATTAGTTTTGCAGGAATTTGATCATAAAGGCTTAATGCAACTTTATGATATTAAATTATAATTATAATACAATACAATTAGGGTGTACAAAGATTTTTACAAAAATCACAAATTAATTAGAGCAATTTACCTAAATATGACTGAATGTAAATTGTACCATGATATAAGATTAATAAACACATGAAATCAGATTCTTAACTATATATAATATATGACATATATTTCTCATACATTTTACATGTAGAGTTTTTATGATGTCCATCTGTCTGTCTGTAGACACACGTCTTTAACACGGTAGCTCAAGAACAGTAGGCTACATGACAGAAACTTACAATACACCACATGCCCTGTGCTTGTGAAACACCTGTATTTGTTTTTATTTGAGACTCCTTATTGTATTACAATGTGAACTGTGTTATGCGAATACAAATAATCTGAAAGATTAGACTGATTAATGCCTCACTACTAGGTGCAATGACTTGGCAAAGTAAATCATCAACAAAGTCTACTGCCAAGGCGTTTCAGATAGAGGACATTCAACAAACTGCTGAACTGTATCTACTAATGTCCTAACAAATTGCTCTTTCTACTCAGGATGTCAGATTTTCTGATTTGTTCTGTTATTGATTTTCTATTTGGCTTTTTACAGACACAAAACACACATGGTCTTGAAAACACTCAGTGCCACTCCTTCTTTCTAGCCTATTCTGACATGGCTGTGGAATGATGCTCTGCTTTCAGGAAACTTGACAAGTGTTTATTTAAAGCAGTTCTGAGTGGAACTGAACCAAAGTGCAGATATACTTGTAAATGCTCTTGTATTTCAAAAACTGGAGTGACCAAGCTGTGTGTGCTATGGCTCTGAGAGGCCTTAATAAATGTACTTTTAAAAGCTCAAGTTGTGCAGCTCAGAGACAAACAGCAGGAGGGACTCATATTAGTTTTAGAGGAAGTTGAGGCCAGATGACTTCCTGAACACACACACACACACACACACACACACACACACACACACACACACACACACACACACACACACACAAACACATTTTCACTTTAAATAATGGCAGTACAGTTTATGTTGTATTGTTAGGATAGGAAATCACTAATTATTGGAGCCTGTTTCCGTGTGTGTGTATGTAGTTTTTTTAAACGGTTTTACATCACATGTAATCTCATGTAATACCCCTTTTCCTGCTTGGCCTCCCTCTCCTTCCTGTGACCTGCCTCTGTGTCTATCTCCAGGCCATCATTGATAGCAGAGGGCATGATGAAGTTGATCATGGACACCAGTCTGAACGGAGCAGTGATGAAGATTACCTGCTCCAAAGGAATCCACTTTCACACCTATGAACCCATGTCTGCTTGAGTGTCGACATGGTGGATTGAGGAGAATTATGCAGTGCTTTAACCTATCAGACTGCAACACACCAAAGACTGGTTCAGGAAAACATCTGGCTGCTGCTGGAGTTCACATCAGAACTGCATCAGAGCAACTTTTGGATCCTACTGGAAAAACTGACCTGAATAACACCTGATCATGTATATTCACCACATTGTAACAGCCTAATTATGCTAATAATATGATCATGATCATCATTGTAATTAGAAAACTCACTGCCAGCCAAGATATCAACCTCTGGCAAATCAAAATTATAAATATTTTTTCAGTATAGTGTCAGTAAATATCTGACAGTCAGTGTCATCCACCTCAGACATGACTGATTATGCAGCTTCTTTGATCAAACAGTGTTGTTATAAGAATTGTAAATGTTATTTAACAGCTGGTTGATATGGTATATACAAACACATTTTTTTTAATCCTGTAGGATAGTTTGATATGTGAGATATGGGACTTTTATTTATTGATCTTTTAGTAACAAGACTGTCCCATGAGCAAATCATCACACCTTGTAATGTATGAAGTGCTGAAGGGAATAACACGGGTATCATATCAGAGTGCTACCAGAGAAAAGCTCACTGAGTGTCCAAATGAAAGAAGTTCATTTTTTAGGGAAGGTTGAATGTGCTCAGTTTTAACTGTCTGAATTTGATATTTTTGGTGTGTAAGTGGAAATTTTTTGGTCTAATTGTGGTGCTAGCAAATTGGCTGTTGTAAAAGTAGTAATATATAAATGTAATTCCTAGGAGACAGGGCAGTTATCTACATTGCTTACAAATTTGTTACCTACAAGACATGCTAAATTGTAAAAATGTTAACAGTGGCAATCTGTTTGTTAATTTATATTTTTAATACAATATGTTTAAATAATAAGTATAAGGATGCAATTTTGTTAAGAAAAAAATCTATATTTTATACATATAAAAAGTAAGTAGCGCAGATAATAGAAGTTTGAATTTGAATATTTTTCAGAGGTGCCTGACTCTGTCAGGTCTGTCTTAGTTCTGACATTTTATTTAAAGAATATGCTAAATGTTAATGATTTAACAGAGGAAGTTCGGTATACAGCATAGCAAAAATGACGTGTTTATTAATAGAAATGTGCGAATAGCTCATCTTGCTTCAACGTGGTTATATGCACATGAATAAAGATGCATCAAAAATCTGTTATTCATTGTGCCGCTGTGGTCCAATTTTAATTGTCCTGCCCAATTAGTATGATTTTTAAGTGGGATTTTTACATAACATTCTCTTTTGTTTTTCTTTCATCTTTGGCACCAACCTATAGCAGGTTTATATTTTATACTACTGTACCCTATATATCAATCAGAGAAGAGCAGCATTATTCAAATGTCAACCAGCAGCCCTACACATGTCCTCACTCAGAGGGTGTAAAAGTCAACCTGCTACTCACACATACACATACACAAACTGCTGCTCTTCCTGTTTGGTTCATCGCAGTGGTAAACACACCACAGAGCCTGAACTCAGTGCAAATATTACACTTCCAACAGTTCCTCTCAGTTAAACATTTTGTTAGAAGAATAACAGAGAAGACCAGCAGCAGCACTCAGGGGATAATCTGAATCATTAGTGCCAAGTAGGTCACGTTTGCTACCGTCTCACAGGGCTGCAAGCTCTTTGTTTTGTGGGCTGGCTTTTCAATCTTCTCTTCTACAGCTATAATTAAAATCAACATTTTAAAGCTGCACTAAGCAATATTTTTGATAGAAGTATATTGTATCAAGTCCAGAACAGCCAAGAAATGGGATAAAAGGCAGTAGTGGTAGCAGTAGTAGAGTAGTGAGTTGTTCAAGTCAAGTTTATTTGTACAGTCCAATGTCAAATGTAATGTTTCTTTACACAAACTGCTGAACTGTGAACTGTGATAGCGTGTCAGTCACATCAGTTAGTACTTCATTCAGTGTTAACATACCTCCTAACTCCTCGATCAATTAGATCACCTTTCACATTATTGGACATCTTGGCTCTTTCCCAAACCGGTCTCTCCCCAGGAAGCCCGTAAAAACTGTTGGTTGAAAACAGCTGTCAGCATGGTTGCCAGCACACTTCTTGCTCCATCCAGCTGTTATTGGCTTCATTGTAAATGAAAAACAATATGCTATTAAATGTTGCAACTGCACTAAACATTCTGTGACTTTGTTTAAAGCCATCTGCTGTGAAAAGGCAGTGTGAGAAGAGTGCAACAAAAGTTCATGACTAAAATAATATAGAATTCAGATGGAACTAAACTGTTTGACGTCTGCAGGGACTGGTGTTGCAAGTCAGCATGGATACACACTTCCTGTCGTGGGTTTTCCACTTCTACTCCGCAATCATTAATCTTGTACGGCCCTGGTGAAACTTCCATGCTAAACACACAAGTGGAGGCAGATTGCATAGGCTGAGAGGGTAGTGGCCAGAACTGAGCTATTGTTTGAAATATTTGTGTCTTAATGGATCTATCTATGTACATTTCCCTCCACCTGTTTAACTTTGCACACAATAAATGTGAATGAAAATGCAAGAAAAAAATAATAATAATTCTTGCAAAAAAAATGTCAAGCTTGCCTGAGGTGGAACAGTTGTCTTATCAGTAAAGTGAAGAGCAACATACTATATTTCTAATAAATCGTGACACTGTGGGACCTGCTTCCATGTCTTCTTTTGGTTTGTTTTCAGCAGTGTAGATAGACTGATAATGTTGCATCAGCAAAATGCCACAATATGCCTCTGCTCCTCCACAAAAACTCAAATAAAAATAGTAGCAGATAAATGTGAAGCAGCTGTAGATTCAGAGATTTCTGAAAAGAGTTATCAGTGTTTTTTTAGTCACACTAGCTGCATGGTTTTAGAGATAGCAACATGAAATATCTCTGAAATGTGGTACAGACATTCTTGTTCTCTGGAGGATGAACCCTTTAAAAGGGACCTTTTATGTTTTTCCTTATTTTCAGTCATATGTTACAGTGTCAGATGTTCATGTTAAAAGTGGCCAACGAGTCAAACAATGAGTTAAAGGTATGTAGAAGTAATCCTTGTGAGAAAAAAGCACCAGCTTCAGCCTGCTCTGAACACTCAGTTTCCAACATTTGTACTTTCAGCCCGAGTCGACGTCAGCTTGCTTGTGAAGGATTTCTTCATATGGACATCTGCTCAATGCACAGCACACAAGTTCACTGCTCCACTCCGCTAACATTATGGTGTTTTTCCGTTGTTTTGGAGGTAGTCACGCTGTGCCATGACTCCATTACACAGCACGGCAAAGGAAAATAAGTAGTTTACCTGTTGGAGGTGTACTGGCCAGCACACCTCCAACAGGTAAACTACCACAAATTACATGATAGAGTATCACAGAATATATGGCACAGTACCACAGAATGTATGGCACAGTACCACAGAGCCTGAGGTACAATCCTGTGGTAAAAGTCCCAAAATACCATACAAACCTCTCGAGTACCACAGGAGTTTACTATAGGAGCATGTGGTACAGTACTACAGGAACATGAGGAACTAGTACCACAGAAATTCTATGTGGTATTTTACCACAGGAAATTTTCATAAGGGTCGTCTGCAGCTCTTCATCAAACATCATCATCACTGTAGCTGTTTTTGCTTGTACTATTCCTCCCTGTATTATTTCTAACTGATCTGCTCAACAAATACCTCCAAATATCTCCATATGTTGTTGTTTTGACTGGTTCTTAGCGCTGCTAATGAAGCTCTGCTACTTCAGTGAGGAACACATTTCATTTCCCTTAAATTCTTCACAATAAAAGTCTCCTGCTATTTAGTCATTTAAAAGCTTTTAATTTGAAGCAGTAAAGCAAGAAATGTTGAGTTTGTATTGGCGGCAACTTAACAGGACTCTGATACATTTTCCCCCTCAGCAGCTTCCTAAAAGCTGGCCAATCAGAACAGAGAGGGCTCATCGGGAGGGGGACCTTAAAGGGACAGGAGCTAAGACTGCCTGTTAGAGACAGAGGCTGAACTGAGGGGCTGCATAAAGGGCCAGTATAAGATAAATAAGGAGTGTTTTTTAACTGTAAATGATGCAAAGCTACTCTAGTGGGGTCCAAAACTAAAAATATAGATAGACATCCCCTGACTTAGGTCTAAGCACCACCTACAGGTCAAAATTAAAATAATAACAAAACCAGCTGTATTTTGAGGTTACTGATACAATGCTAACTGTATGCATGTTGAAATGCATATGTTAGCATTCAACTTTTAGCTAGGTTCACTTTAACATTCAATTTTTCTGAAAGTTCAGACATACATCACACAATATTTCTGAGCCCACCATACAAAAATGAACTCTTTTCACTTAGATAACAACATCATCGTTCCTCTGGTGCCACCCTCAAGCAATTTCTTTTACAATTTTAGTTCCACGTAGCATCTATCCAACAATACACTTTCTGGTCTGTACTGGGCTTTACAGCCTCACGGGGCAGCTAAAATGGCTAGATCTTTGCTAATCATATTATCTTTTCACGACAGCCACAAACTGATGTATATTCTTCTTTTGCTGATTTCTTGTGGCAGTTACGTAATTAGCTTAGCATAAAGACTGAAGGGGGAAAGACTCCTTGAGGTCACTGCTCCCAGCTGTTGTTCGCTAGGAAATAACACACACAAATTGTTGTTTTTATATTTCAGTTTGTGTAAGGATTAAATAAACAAGATACAAATTGTTAATTAGTAAGCTTTAAAGATCTTGGTGGATGTATTTTTGATCACTGAACATAGCTTTGCTTCTGCTTCCAGTCTTTATGCTAAGCTAGCTGATCACTAGCTAGTATGTAGCTTCATATTTAGCATTGGATATGAGAGTGCACTGATCTTCTCTTCTTTTCTAATTCTTGCTAAGAAAGTGAAAAAGCATCCCCTAAGATGTATAACTGTTCCTTTAATACACGCTTTTTGTCACAGCTAGCTAAGTTGGGGTCTGTTCAATTTACAGTCAGTAGACAGTCAGTAGTGATCATGAAGCAATGAACACTACTGACTGTCCATTCTTACAAACAAATGAATGTGTTTCTGTAGTCCCAGCTGTGTTTATGTTACATTTGTTGTAATCTAGATGGTGAAATTTGGCTGTAGGCCTATATGCAAGGTCAAGATAATGCAACATAGTTTGTTCCTGTAACTCCTATGTGTCCTATGTGTGTGTTTACATCAGTGCATGCAAGGATTTAGAGGTTTGAACTGAAGTGAACTGTTATGCAGATTGTGACATATGGTTTGATCACAGATGGTTGGAGTATTTTTTTGGGTTTCCCCGTACTAATCAAACTATCATTCTTTGTGTACTTTATCATTAAAACATTTACATTTACATTACATTACAATTACATTGACCTTTTTGTGATGAAAGCACAATTCCAAAGGCTACATCATGTGCATCATGCATAAGTAGTCAATTTTTAATTCTCTTTAACAACTTGTTCTGCCTGTATACTATTTTGCCAGCTGTACCACTAATACTATAACATTATATATCACTAGCATATGATGATTACAATACTTACTTTCCATGTAACAGCAGACAACAGAAGACATGGACACACTTAATAAATCATGATGATGGAGATGCTCAACTGTTCTTGCACTTGATAAAGAATTGTTCTTGCATTTAGATATGCATGAGTTCTGTTCATTCCTCTACATTACATGCATGAATTAATGCTTTTTCATTATTTGCATAATCTGTTGTCAGTTGCCTTCAGGCAGAAGATGCTGCTGCATTTGTACCAAGAGCACGTGTAACAGACACTTTCTCTCCTCAGGCCATCTGTAGGCTCAGCACTGTCTGGTTTTATGTACTTTACACATTCTGCCCATCGTCTTTTACTGCTATGGTTCTTTATTGCTGATGTCATTTATGTTTTTACTATGTCTTATTTTGTATCAATATGGGTGCAAAACAATAAGGACAAATCTCAGATCAATATGCAGTGGTTGCTTTATTCCAGTATTTATTTTTTACAACAATAGAAGAAAGTAATTCAGATTTATACCCTGTATGTACATGCTTGTACTTTGAGGAAATGTTTGCTGGAGTAAAGAGGGAAGTCTATCACATGACCCACATATATGTATCTCATTCAATAGGAATCCCCTTTCACAAATGATGCATAATGATTTTTTGGCTATGTGTTCATCACATCACAGCTAAGCTAACCAATATCAAAATATACCAAAACCATGAGCTTGTTTGAAAGCCTCACAGGATCACAACTGTATTTGTTTGCTGATGTCACTACATTTGTTGGCTCAGTAAATTATTGAAAAAAAAACAGTTAGCTGAAGCACAAAAATGTCATTTTCAGCCCAGTTTTCATTTTTCTTTTCCATTACTACACCACTACTCTCTGACTTTTGTTACTTTTTCCCCTCCAACCTGTAAACTTTTCCCCTGGAATGTCGTCTTTGTGTGTGTGTGTGTGTGTGTGTGTGTGTGTGTGTGTGCGCGCGTGCGTGTGTTTGTGTGTGTCTGTGTTAGAAAGGGTTGATGCGGAGTCCTGTTCCCAGTGGGGAAAAGGGGTTGACTTTAGCCCACATTAGAGCATCATTAAGGGAGATCGCTGATTTACCATCCTCCAGCAAAAACACTGGACCCTGCGCATAAAGACAAAAACAGAAATCCATGAGAAAGGTCACACCTTGTCAAGACATATCAGTGTAGATACACACTAACTAATAAAACATAGAAACACACACCTGTATTCTGTGTCCAGTGAAACAGGACAGTTGAACATCTGAGTGGCTTGGTAGATTGGAGCCAGTCACATAATCAGCACCACAAAAGACTGACACAGCTGAGGGAGGGAGGACACATGCTTTAATGGTTAATGATGACACATGTTCTCACGTTTCACCAAATATTTGGCAAACATTCAGCCAACTTAATAGCTAGTCCATTATTATTATTTATGGAGCCTTGCCAGAGAATATTGCATTCTGCCTTTTCTGCTCCTGCATTCATTTCTCCCTCTTTGCCTCACCTCTTGGCTCCTATCTCTGAATTTATTTGCCTCCTTCCCTGTATTGTCCTGTTAGTTTACAATCAAAGAGGGAGCTACTCCATCCACACAGAGAGCCATTTACACCCACAGGAGCCAATCACTAATCAGCATGCTTAGTCAAATTAGCTGCACATGAGGCTCACTGCCCTTCTCAGCATCAACACTCTAGATGCAATCAGAGCTATAATGACCATGGCGGGGGCTTTTTGCTCCAGATGTCTACACAGGTCTACACAAAAAAGAAATGCTATTTTTACCAGAGTCTGTTGGCTGGATTCTCCTCTCAAGGCAGCTGAACTCTTCTCGTTGACACTCTGATGGAGGACTGTTGAAAACAGACACAGACAGAGAGACACTTGTGATGCTGTGCATATGCACATACGTAATGTAGAGGATATGGTAGTGAGTATGCATATATTTGTAGATCTATATTTGTGTGAGTGTTGAAAAATTTGATGCAACACGCTTAACTCACAATAATAAAGCTGGGTGCTGAATCCTTAAAGTATCCTCAAAATGAACAAGAAAGGCTAGGACAGCTCACTGAGTTTACTTTTTTTCTCGTGGTAATAAAAAAAGTAAACTCGGTGTGCTGTCCTAGCCTTTCTTATTCATGTGTGAGTGTTGGACAACTACCTCCATGAATGCCCTGTTCTTTGGGAAAAGATGTAGAAAGCAATGTTCTTCCTCATTACTGACTTCAAAGTGGTCATCTTTGCAGCAGTGGTGTCCACAATATTGTTGTCACTCTTCCCTTGCCTGACATTACATATGCAAAGCCTGCAGGCTAACTCTGGCCATTGGAAGTCTGTTTCCTACACAAACCCAATGAAGTCTGTTAGCAGACTGTCAAGACGCTCTAGTTTGATCATGTGAAAGTCTCCATCTCCAGCCTCATTGATTCTAACAAAGCTGCACAGCACTCCAAGCTCCTCCTTGGTTCACTTTTCAAAAAGAGGCATGATCTGTCAGTCAGGCAACATCATGACCATCCTCGTCATCACATCCATCTCCAGAGGTGATTCAGAAGCTCTTCGTGTATCTCAGGTCAGCTTAACTCTCTCCTTTCCTGTGTTGCCTTGGTAACTGGCCTCATCGTGGCCTTAGCTCTTAGCTCTACTGGGCAGCTGAGACTAAGCATGATTACAATGCAGGGTCGTGACTGTGACAACCTCCTCAGTGTTCCCCTCTTCACCATCTGCCTCTAAAATGATTCTGCATCATTTCCAGCAGATGGATGAAGAGGAAGCTCAGCTACCATTTTCCTCTTTAAACCTCTTCTCACAGTTGGCCCACAGTTGGTGTAAATGTATGGGGTTTTTTTTTTTGAAAAATTGTATTTCATGGTATTATTAATAACATTAATTTGTAATAACATTAACTCTGTGTTTGTGTGTGTGTGTGTGTGTATGTATAACCTACTTGCTGTTACTTTGTGTGCAGGCCCGCCAGGCATCCAGCTCCACAGACAGCTGCTCGATCTTCAGAGGAACACATACTTCCCTCCGCTTCAACAACTGACTAAGATACAGAAAGGAAACATGGTAGTTGCACTACAGACTCATTATTAATCCAATTTCAACCAGATTATGGCAGTTATTGTGTGCTGTGTCAGCAGCCTGACATCCGGCATCAAATTATGATTACAAACACAGAACCCATCATTGCTGTACAGCTTTACCCGATTTACATCCAAGAGCTTTGCTCAACGTGTTCTTGCAGACTCATTATCTATTTAACAAAGCTGAATAATGAGCACAAAGTACAAATAAAGGATTTATATCTACCAACAGAAGGGATCAGATGATGACCTAGCTAATGAGAACAAATAAGAGTTGTGTGTCTACCTGGTGTATTCATAGAGTGCAGGTACAATGCTGGAGTACTGTCTTCTAACGGCCAGCAGACCTCCAATATAACCACACAGGATCAGCAGCTCACTGCGGGCTCTACACACACACACACAAACACACACACACACACAAAGATCTATATGATGATTAAGTCTGATGAAGTAACATCATAATGGAAAATAATGAAAATAACTGCTGATACTAAAATAATAATGGTTTTACTCAGTCAGCTTGGCCATGATGAGGCGGTCAGTTCTGATGTAGCTCATCAGGTCCAGGATTGGCTGAACACTATCCACTGTCCAATCAGATCCAGTCAGCTGTTCTGGTGAGGAAGAAAATTTGTGTTTTTGATTAAACACAGTTTTATAAAGACAGGAAGAGGTGATGTGAACATTTACATTATTTTCTTCAGTTTAACACTACAATTGTAATGCACAAGAAAGCACTAATTGGTAGTTACGAATGTTACTGTTATTAACTGTATATCTTTATTGCATATGTCTTTGAAGTCAGCAGTTGTGGGAAATGTTTGTATTGTAATTACTACATTTTATATAAGGCCTAATTTTTCTAGTGTCTTCATAAGGAATGTTTTAGTATGCGTTATTCTAAAATATAAATTACACTTGTATCTGCCCTCATCTGAGTGAAGAGGTAGGTGAGAATTAACAAAGGGAAAGAAGGAGTCAGTATCAGTGAATGTCATAAGAGTACTTTTTCTCTCCAACTGTCAGACCAGCATGTCAAATCCAAACATTTAAATATTCCCAACTTATTTCAGTTTCCAGGTCACTTGAAAGAAGTTCATATTTAAAATGTGCAGATATTACGTTAGGTAAGTGCTGACACTGAGGTGTCGATACCTTTGACGTGATCTATTCCTATCTGAAGGGCGTTCTCAGGTTCGAAGCTCAGAAGGTGAAATTTCACAGCTGAGAACAGATCTCCTTCACACATGGCTTCCTCTGCCAAGGCCTTACACTCCTCTAATGAAGGGAGACCGCACTTGAATGACAAACAACACATAATCATAGTCACTGTAATAATCATAACTATTGATATCATTTTTTCATTGATATCATATTAACATCAAATATGGAGCCTCCATTCTGTTTTATCGATTAAACTAAAGCTTTAATGGTTGCCTACTCACCCTTTCATGTAATTGGTTGATGTCATCAGTGCTTCCTGGGTAAAATGCACATAGCTTAGCCAATAAAATGTCATTCTCAGGAATCATTCGCAGTAGATCAGCTGACAACTCCCTAAATGTAAACACAGCAAAGTAAAGAAAGTAAAGACTACACCTTACAAGCAGCCACTGTGGATGTGTTGTTGTGCACTGTAACCCAAGGTCCTATGAGCAAGCTCCCTGCTCATCTACAGTCAGTCAGACCGATGGAGGCAGAGGTGGGTTTTGGCCAAACTGAAGAAAGGTTGGAGTTTATCCTGACAGGCTGACAGTTGGGCTACATATGTAAAAGTCAGAACAGAACTAAGGTTACAATGAAAAGCCCAGTATTATTACAACTGGCGTATAACCAAACTCAGTGATAGCAAACCTCTCACATAAAGGTGATTATCATCTAGCCAGATATGAGCACATTAATGGTGGAGATTGCTACATGAAGAGATCAAGATCCAAAAAACAGACTACACACCCAGCCTCTACGTCATGGTGCACCTGTTTCAGCCCAACAAATCAAGAACACAGAAATGGGGGAAAACAGTTTAATGGCCTAATGGCCTAACGATTACTAACAAGGATAACACAGCATGACTGGATATGAGTGGATGAAGACTCACCATGTAGGTGTGGTCATATACTTCCTGGCCAAGAGTTCAAGGCAGTAAGCAGTGCTCTGATTGGCAGCCTCCCCTAGGACGATACCCACACATGCAGCCAACTCCAGCTCATTACCTCGGATCAGACTACACATGGCTAACTGGAAACATACACACAAACACATTTTACACATAATTTTGTTGACATAATCATAAGTAATAATAAATGAAGAAAATGGAAAAATATATGTTGCTAGTGGTCATATGCACAAACTCATGTGTGTACCTTGATGTTGTCCACTGCTAGGTGGCAGCACGCTGCCAGGACAGAGCAGCCATCCTGGAAATACCACTCAGCTAGTTCCCTACATACCTTATGGAGGAGACTGGACAGAAAAAAAGCAAATAAAACCAAAGGATTATGATCATAAAGCATCAGCTCACATTCTGGGAGAAATTTCAAAGACCTGTTGAATTAACCCTGATTTTTCATGACAAGGATGTCCAGCTTATTTAGTAATGCTTATGAACTTTTATCTGAGTGAAAAGGTGTAGCTGACCATGATGCCAGGTACAATGCTTTGCGCTGTGATTGTTTGATCCATTCCTCCGCACTACATCTTTATTCATTTAGATTGTACATTCAGTCATCACACACAACTAGGTACAAATATTAAGTGCAATGTACTCACAGTGAGGACAGAGATAAAGTAGCATTTAAGTGTTTATCTGTAATTTGATTTTAGTTATTATTATTATATAATAATAATAACTATATAATATTTTTCATTAAAAGGGTCATATTTAAAGCCAGTCATAGGGTCATCTGGATCATCACCCTAGTCCCTCTCTCTAAGCTCAGGTTTTAGTCTCCTATCCCAGTCCCAGGAGGTTTTCTGGAATTTTCCACATTTGATTGCTGTTGGTTGTTGATCTACTGAGTTGTTTGCTTTCATCTGCCTGTTCTCCTGCTTTAGACTTCACTGAACTGCTTTTCACTTTAGCCTCTGTGTCAAGTGTCTACATTTGAGCTATAATTCCTTTTGTCAGGTATCCTGAACTGTAACAAAGACACTGAATATCAGCACGATGTGTCTCCTAACAGCAGCTTCAGTCCAAAGATATCTGTATCTTCAACAGACTTAAGCTGCCCATTCTGGTTAAGTGCCAGTTTCAAGTTCAGTTCAACTTGCATAACAAAGAAATGAATAATAGAAAGTTAGCATTAGTGTGTGTGTGTGTGTGTGTGTGTGTGTGTGTGTGTGTGTGTGTGTGTGTGTGTATGCTTTACCTCTGATACTGTTGTCTGTTATCCACATCATTAGTGGTGTGGTTGACTGGAGAGCTTTGAGGTGCACGAATGTTCCCTTCACACGCTCCCTAAAAATAAAGAATATCATTATTTTTTTCTATTTATCATTCTCCTATGACATATTTCTGAGTATACTTACATCAATATTATCACCACCACCTAAATTATTACTCAACTTCCTCATATAGTACACCTCTCTCCATTCCTGAAGAAAACTACAGTTCTATCATCTCATTACTTCATCATTGTCCTTATATTTGGTGTTGTTGCTCCCTCTCTGTACCTGTGCTATTAGTAAGGCTTCTAGCAGTTGTCCTCTGCCAGTGAAGAATGTTACAAGTTTTTTAATGTCTCCTGTGGCAATGCAGTATGGGATAGTATCATCATTATCTTCAGCCATCAGCTGGTCAGCTCTCCTGCAACATAAGCATAATGAATCCAAGAGATAATGCTTAACCATGAATAATGTGCAACAGATAAGAGTTTATCATTTGAGCTTTTTATCTTAGAATCTTTAGTTGCAGAATCTGTACATGAAAAAGGGGCAACATTACATCATGTTGCATGACAAGATGAATCATCCTGGAGAAACTCTGACTATAGAAATGTAACAAAGTAAAGATTGACACAGCTTTTCAGGGACAATGTTTGCTTAATAAACACTGCTGGAAACAAAAAGCCATTCATGTGGGTATGACGTGTCAAGTCTCTGCTGTACACCATCTGCAGAGCACACATTATGTCGTTTTTTTACACTGTCGTTTATTATTTTAAATTGTATGAGGTATTTTGCCTGTTCTGCAGCTTTCTCTCCATTTTTCACTCCACTTTTTTTTTGCAGAAGCATATTCTGAGCTTCCCTCGCCACAAGACGTTTCTGTTACAGTACCAAAAAAAAAACTTTACTAAACACTGTCCTCTTCAATCAGGAAATAAGATTTTGATTTACAGGAACAACAAATCAAAGAACTGTGTTTTTGGTAAAAAAACAAACAGAAATGAGCCTTATCCAGATTTAACAACCAAACAAGAACTTCAGCGGGTGAACGTAATAAAAGAAACAACTATGCATTCCAGTTTAACAGCCTTGAACAAAATCCTTCATTTGTTAAGCTTACAAAATATACATACAATCATATTTTGTATACCCTGTGTCAGAGAGGTGTTGATTCAGCTGTATGAATTATATTATTGGTGTTCCTGTTACTGTCTCTCTGATACATCAGATTATTTCCTCAGAAATCACCATATTGTTGAAAATCTCTTCTTCTTCATTATCTATGCAGGTCTATATTTGCACTACACTATACCAGTGTTGTTCTTATTTTGTCCACCCTCTGTTTACCTGCATTCAGCACTGAAACAGCTCAAAAACACTCATCCTAGCATTTCACTCCTCAGCTGAATATATTATAGTTGAAAAGCTGAAAAGGAGAAACATGGCTTACCTCTGCATCAGTTTCTTCCAGTACTTCATGGAGACTCCTGGTGCCACAGATAATGCTTTCTCCCACTGCAAGAGGGAGACATAATGCTCACTCTTCATTACTTCAATACATTGTCAATGTAACCATTTTGTTTTCATTTCTGTCTGTCTTCTCATAATAGAAATAACATCATTACTGTGGCTGTCACCAAATATACCTCAAGATAATAACACTGGCTGGTTTGTAAGAACCTCTTTGATGCCCTGACATCACACTCTATAACCTCTCCCCTCTCCCAGAAGTCCCACATGCTAATCCATCTTTTTTCAACTGGTGGGAAACTTTGCTTGGTTTAAGGTCTTTGATTTCAGAAGAATAAATATGAATTTGCATTTGACATGATATAATTGGACAAAAGGGGAATAAGGTGTAGTCAGCAAATGATTAAAGAACATGATGTAAAATATTAAAATGGTCAAAGTCATGTACAGGATCAGAGCCAAAACAACAGTCTCACTAGTGTCAGTATTTCTTTTTTTTTTTTTAGAGGGAAACAACTACACATGCACCCTCACACACACTGTACCTGTCCCAGCTCCACCATTAATTCACAGTATCGCTGAATCTGTCCCAGTCTCAGATGGATATCTGCTGCTTCTTTCAGCCTCTCCTCTTTACTGGGAGCACCAATACCTCCTCCAAATTTAGACATCTTGACTATAGTGAGCTCCTGGGCCTCAGACTATGAATGAGGCAGAATGGAAGACAGTGGAAAAGAGAACACCTTTTACACCCAAATACCTGCAGATTTAAACATTTTAATTACTGTGTCCAAAAGAACTTGAATGGAGGAAAACTGAAAATTTGAGGGAAGTGACTCTTACTGTTTTAAACTTCAGCAGGTGTTTCATGTGCATCACTCCCTTGCTGTAGCTGCCTGGTAGCAGTGAGTCATCCTGACCGTTAATGACTGACACCAAGTCCCACAGGTTACTGCTGCCTCCTGGAGGCTGTAAGAGGATATAATACACACAAATATGTTCATCAATAAATATTTTAGAGTAGTATTTTACATTTGTATGTGATAGTATACCAAAATCTGTGTTTGCTGTTGTTTTTTACAGGATCTAAGACACAGGGTCAGACCTATTAAATTGATTACAAGGTGCTGAAGCTCCGTAAAGGCAATTAAAATGTATGTATGACCCTGATATGCAGACATCAATACTCAAATCATAGTTTTATTGTTGTTGTTGTTGTTGTGGATGCAGTTGACCACCATGTGCAGGAAACAATGAACATATGAGGATTTAAAGAGCAAAAAGCCAGAAAAATGTATTGGGTCCAGGCATAGTGGCTGGACATTGACTATATTGATCTGATTAAAATTCTGAATATCTGTTTTAGTGTAATACCTTAGAGTGATACTCTCACTGGCTTTTAATCTCAACAGAAATAAAAAGCTGGATCTCTATTTACATGCAGTAAAGAGAAACTGTATTAAAGCTTTTTCTTCTCTAATCCTTTTGTTTGATTTGCATTTCCTTTAAGTAAACATAACATAAAGGGTGTGGAGGAAAGTGTTGACTCACCTTCCAAATGTCTTCCAAAGTCAAACAGCTTAAACGAGTTTCATACAGAATAAACAAAGCTCAAGATAATGTCACGTAACCTCTGAAAGCTTAGGGCAAAATCTACATGGACATAATTTATCTATAAACAATGAAAGCTATATACTACGTGGCTTCTCATCCTTCTCTTAATACTTTTTACCTTTTCACTAACTAATGTAAAAAATTGTTAAGAAAAGATTACAACAGTTTTTTCTGCAAAGAAATGTTTTTTTAAAGCCTGAAGTGGCACTTCAAGGCCAGAAGAGGAAGACAAAGACCAGAGTAAAAGCTATAGAAGCTTTATGGAATAGACTTGGGGTGCTAATTATGCTCCCCCCATTTCCTGACTGTTCTGCAGCCTCTGACCCATTAATCAACCAAATGCTATAAAATATATGGTGTTCCAGCAACATAGAGAACCTTAACAATAAATGTGCAAATAGAAATTCAGATATACAATACCAGTCAAAAGTTTGGACACACTTTCCCATTCACTAGAAAGAGAAAGTGTGTCCAAACTTTTGACTGGCTTTTGACTGTATTTCTGTTTTATAGTTTTATATCAGCATTTGTAAACTGATTTCTAGATTTCCAGTTCTGAATTATATATTCCTCAGTAAGAAACATCAGCTGTGTACAGAATATGGTAGTTTTTGATAGATTACAAAGGACTACAGAAGTACAGTTTGTACACATTCAGCAGCAGCAGCATGTCTGTAGGACCTGAGACTAAATCCTCTCCTAGCTGTGTGTTGTGTATTCTGAGATAAACTGCTGAAGTACATCAGAATCTGCAGAAACAGTCTACAACTTTGACAAATGACTGTCTACAGACAGGCATCATTAAAACTGAATTCAGTGTCATATCATCACGTAACACTACCACTGATAAGTATTGACAATGTAGTTACCGAAAAGCATTCAGAGAACCAGCGTAGCTTCTTGGCCCTGATGTCTAAGCTCAGTTTATCCAGCTCCTGCTTGATGTCTCTGGACACTTTACCACAGAGCAGCGGAGGTGAGCCGGGAACCATAGCTGTGTCTGCAGAGACACACACCCAGCACAGTTAAATAGAGCCTTACAATAGAACACTGTAAGACAGAATAAGATCAGGAGTCTCTTCTTACCAGTGTTTCCTATTATCTTCTCCCAGGGCTGGTTGGTGAGGATGTTTAGCAGCAGTGGAGAGATGAGTGGTGTGAGAGACCACAGCCTCACTGTACTGTCTCTGCTACAGCTGGCCATGGTGAACGGACGACTCTGATGACATGTTAAACCTTCAGACACATACAGAGTTTGGTAAATATGTTGGTGGTGAGAAAACCATCAGAGGGCTCAAGTTTAAAACTCAATGGCAACAAGCATGTAATAACTCAAAATTTCACCAGAGCTTGTGTGATGTGTTACTGTATTTCTGCCATGGAGAAGAAGAAAAGAGTTTTTAACTAATGGAGCCATCTATTTATTTGCAGAAACATGTTGACTAAAATATAGTGCATGCTGTAGAGAGTAAATGGTGGTCTCACAAAGACTGGATGTTTTTCAGTTTTTTTAGATTCAAAACTTCCAGTGGGCTTGCTTAGTTCCCAGTCCCTGTTGTTAATCTCCTTTAGGTTTCTCATTTGCATTTTAACAAAAAAGCTACATACAGTATGCAATATGTGTAGTCTTGTGAAAAATAACACAGCACTGTACCATGCCTTTCTAAAACCAATAAAAACTGTATTTCATGTAACTATTGGATTTTCAGTCAAGGACGTCATGCGGTACTGTAAACCTATCATATACCTCTAGTATTAATAGTCTAGTAGTTTGTTCTTCCTAAGACTCTGTCTTACCATAGACATCAGCTCCGTGGTCATAGACTGTATCTAGACATGTGCCGTCTCTTGTATCCCAAACTCTGATCGTATAATCCCAAGAACCTACAAACAAATACAGTATTTTGCAATTTAAATACAATACACTCTGATAATATAGTGCTATCACTTTAAAATACAATCCACTGTACACTGTACACCTGCTAGTAAAACAACATTAACCTAAAATACAACACCATTAGCAGATGTATTGTGTGTTCACTACAAACCAATTTTTAATATTAGGTGAAATTAATAATATTACTGGTTTTATGCACAAGTGGACTGCAGTATATCGACAGGGCTTGCAAGAGTTTAAGTCCTCACTCCTCTATCACCTGAACGGCTGCAGAGATTTTAAGCTTTCTAAATAGGACGCCTGGTTTGATGCAGCATTTAAAAATTGGAGGCTTTTTAAACTCGGTAAAGCCTCAATATTGATGCAGAGATGATATTATATGTGTTGGAGAGACAAATCCTGATGTGGCTGACATTAGCCATATAAGCTAATCATTATTGATGATGTGACATTTACTAACAATTCACAGACATCAAGACATTTTCCCATTGTGCTTAAACAGGAGGTCAACACATACAGTAGATTAAACCTTTTTATTGAGCCCCAGTTACTTTAGCTTTTACTAAGCACCTGAGCACGTCACTACATTCACCTTGTACTCAGTATAGGTGTGGACTGGTGTTGTAACATTGAATAGCTAAGTTTGTTGTAAAATGTAGCTTCAGGTCTTATCTAAACCACTATATCTGCTGTTCTAAACAGGTGGTAAACCTGAATTTTTAAAATTAAAATTAAAATATAAAAGTTCCTCAAAAAAATTGAGAATTGCAGATGTATGTATTCACTGATGTATATGTCACTAGATGTTACTATAGAGCCATTTTTTACTGTCAGCACCTTTTCCATTACTGGTGGTGTCAGTGGTCAACTACTTTTTTCCTGTTTCCCCTCATTTTAGATATAGACTATTTCTTCCATATCATTAGTGGTAAAAATCTTACAACTAAGTTACTTTTTAACACATCTACTTGCTTCTTAACTGTCTTGTGTAGCAAGCAAAATGCAACCATGCAAGTAGCTCAACAGTGTAGACGCTGATCACGTAGCATTCAGAGCAGAAGATAATTGGAAAACAAGGCACAAGGACAAAAAAAAAGTTCCACTGTAAGTTGATAGGTTTTATAAGTGACATTACTTTTAGTGACATTACCTGAAATGAGGAGGTAAGGAACCTCTGTGTTCCACATTAAGCCTCTGACTGGAGCTGTGTGACCACTCAGCACATTGATACACGCATCCTGTGTGTAATCCCATATACGAACAGTACTGCCCAAACAGAGACACACAAAGATTCCTCCTTTAATTGATTTAACATGATTACTTAAAGGCCTAATCCTTATTTTCTCCACCACATGAAATACAGATATATTCACATATACAAGTGCAATATTTATATTCTAAAATTATTTGCATCCTTGTTTTCTTTGCTGTTCCCTTTCATTTGCTGCTGCAGCAAACCATTAAATGTTCATCACATCCAGGAAAAAACATTTTGAACAGTCTGTAGTGCACCTCGCTCTCTGTGTCTGTACTCACCCATCATCTGATCCAGAACACAGTATTCCCTCTCTGAGAGGAGACCAGCGGACATGGAATACTTTAGCTAAGTGCCCAGTGAAGACCTTCAGAGGCTGGTCTGAGCTGGTGGCCAGATAGTACACACGGACATTTTTATCCTCACAGCCTGTAGCAATCATATCCCTACAAAGAAAGAGAGTGTGAAAAACTGTGGCCACTTGTTAGCAATTACCAGATGACATAACACCTTTATTTTGACATAATGAATGTGCTCGAACATCACAATATGTTGTGTTACAATTATAAAAAAGGACAGAACAGAGACGCTGTACACATTTTTTTACCTATTTTTTATAATCCTGCTTTGTTTTTGTAGGAATATCTTATAATTGTGTTTTTTTTAAGTGTTGTCTTTCAGGCGCAGAGGTAATATAGATATATATGAAAAATACATGGAATAAGTAAGCAATAATTAATAGGTCTACCATAAGAAGCCAGATGCTGCATGAGGTGACTACTGATTGTAAACAGCCTACTCCAATGAGAAAGATGATTGATGGGTTGAGGTCTTACTTGTTGTTCTGGCTCCAGTCACAGCCAAATACAGCCGCAGGATGTTTGTACTTATGGAGGATTTTACCATCGATGGTCCGGATGATACTGTTGTTAAAAACATGTAAAAAATAAAGGAATTTGAGATACATCAATGTCATAAATTCTTTTTGAAAATGAAAATCAAGTGCTTTTCCATCAAGGAACAACTATTCTCACAATGGAGATGTGTCAAGAGGGATGACCACTTACCAGAATCCGTCTCCACTACAGGTAGCAATCCTCTTAGAATCCTTATGGCTCCATGATATACAGAATATACCATTTTTACCATGCTGGGGAAAGAGAGAGAGAGAAGTCATCACCATATGATAAAAGATTCAGAAGGCTGTTTGGAAGACAATATAAGAGCAAATTTACTTCAAACTTTAATTAGAATAAACTGAATTGAGGAAAAAATAAATACAAAGTTATTAACTTTTACAGCTAAAATAATTACAAATAAAAAAACTCTTTTAGGGGGGGGCTTCTGATGAGTTCCTTTGTCATGAGTTATTAGGGTGGATGTGGCTCAGGAGGTAGATTCCTAGCTCCTCCAGTCCGCATGTCGAAGTGTCCTTGGGCAAGATACTGAGCCCCAAATTTGCTTTGTTGTTTGTTAGTCCTCTAAAATGTGATGCAGTGGCATATTATAAGTGACACTAGTGACCTTATGATCGTGATCGTGACTAAATGTGTTCTTTAGTTACACAGTCGACACAGCACTGTAGTTCAAAGTAACCTCATTAAAGCGAGTGATGATCTTTCCTTTCCTGACGTCCCAGATGAACGCTCCATTACGAGAAGTTGCCCCTGCAATGCAGTTCAGGTCTCCTTCAAAACACACACAGGCAGAAAGGTCAACAACTTTGACTTGAGCAGAAGATGATATGATGTGGTGTTGCAACATTGCTGCTGGGATGGGACACTTTTATATACTGTAGACAAATGTGCTGGCTGGGATGTTTGTTTTGTGTTTATGTATGTTTTGCATCACCGACAGTAGATAAGATACCAGTGATTCTACAAGTGATCCAGAAGTCATTCCTCAGTTATTTCTGGTTTCAGTAATCAAGTTTCAAATATAGATTTTTTGTATGTTTGTATGTGTGTGTGTGTGTGTGTGTGTGTGTGTGGTGGAGTTAATCTACCTGGAGCCCAGGACAGGGAGTATACCACTCCTTCATTGCCGGGGGAGGTGTAAACGGCCGTTAGCGTGTTTGTGTCCCAGATTTTGATGGTTCCATCAAAACTAGCTGTGGCCAACAAGTTGGGATCATCAGGCTTAAATTTACAGTCGAAGATGGTCTCTACATGACCCTGGAAACAATATAAAAACAGAAAGAGAAACAAACAAATTAACTAGTCCTACAGTTTAAGATATTAGCATTCTTATAAAATCATAAGCCAAGAACACAGCACGAGGCTTGTTCTTTTATTAGTTCATTCATTCAGAATACCAGGTCTCGTAGGAAGTCCCACTTCTTAGCTCCCATGTCATAGAGTCCCACCCCTCCATCCATGAAGCAGCAGACAGCATGACCAGGAGGCAGAGAGAAGGACCGGTTCTGTGACAGCGTAGGGGGAGGTACCGCCTCACTGGTGGAACTGGTGTGCTGACTTTTACTGGGACAACAGGAACTCTGAGCTGTAGAGAGAGGTGAGGGAGTCGAAGACAGTACAATATCTAGTTCAATTATTCTTAAAAGAATTTAAGCCTTGATATTTCTTCACAGTTAGTTTCAAACTCACACCAGGGACAGAGCCTTATAAGAAGAGGAGTGCTTCTGCTCAGTGTTCGAATGGCTGCTTTATACCCAGACAGTGTACGTACAGTATAAAAACTAACATTAGCAGATTTTTTATCTCTTCTATTGTGCTTTGGTGCCTGACACACACAAAGCTGAAGATATAGATTTAGTGTAAAACTTGAAAGAATGTACTTTGGCACAAGATTTTGTGCAGCTTTCAACAGTTACGGTTTGTGGATTTCTGAAGTTTATACTACAAGTCTAAAAGGTTTGATTCTAAAAGTGACCTTTCTTGGAAAGAGGGGAGTTGAGGACGTGTAAAGCATGAAATCCAGTCTTCTTCAATTTAAAGCTGTCCAAAGGAGTAGAGCGAGACACATTCCATATCCTCAACACTCCAACCTGTGAGTCTGTCAGAGAGACAAAGACAAATGAGACAAATCCCCTTTAACATGTAAACATGTTCAACAACATGTCTTTGCAGCCAAAGGTCTCTAAACTGGTCAGTAAATTTAATGCATGTGTGGTATTAATATTAACTCCATTTACTATCTTAAAGTCCTAAAATATTAAGTATTACTGTGATTTTAAGAAGACAAATGTACTCATTAATATGCAAATACAAATGTATCTATACATAGACAGATGGCTCTGTGCACATGTCCCATACACCACCTGGCTGGTATGTTGAAGGTTGAGAGGAAAGTCTAACTTACAGCAGTAAAAACATGGAGGCAAAAGTGACCCTAGATCACACACATCCCACATAAAAAAATATGTGTTTTTTACCTCCAGTGATGAACATGCCTGGTGCAGAGGGGACCCAGGCAAGACACTGAACTGATGCAGCAGCTGAGGGGAAGCAGAAGGATGTGATACAAACCAAGGCCTCACTGTCCACCAGCCTGATACCATTATGGAGGTTAGACACTGTGAGAGAGAACACATTCATCATTTAACATCTGTGGTGGTTTTCATAGTCACAGTTATTTATGTAATAACCAGTGACTGTGTGGCTTACAGTCATTTTAGTATGAGAATGTTATTTCTTGGTACTAACTTGTAATTCAAAAGCAAAACAGGACAGAAATTGTACCATAAATTAAAAAGGTCCTTTATTGTTCTATCATACGTGATATTGACAACATAAGTTATAATATACTAATTTTGTCCAACCTAGTAAATAGTCAGTTGACAAAAGGTCCCACTCCAGAGCACTGACTGGGTCTTCTTCATCTGTCCCCTCTAAAGACTCTGGACGCAACACATGCTTTTGGCTCTTACACCCTAAACAAGACAAGATAAGACATTAGTGATAATGTGTATGTTTACAGGCATGACTCTGCTTATGCAACCTGAAGGGAGGCTCAGGATTGGGCATGTATATGTAATGGTTAAGCTTCAAGTAATAAATATCAGTCAAAGAAATGTTGCCAGAAGGACACAGTTGCAAGTGCGAGTGTGTTTTAATTTAATTTTTAATGAGTTGAGGAAAGCAGCTATACCTGGCTGAAAAATAGACAAACTTCCGTCTGTGTGTCCAAACACCAGTTTGCCCTTCTTGGAGGGGTGCCATCTGAAGAGACAGATATCAGACAGGAAAGAGTGGGCTTCTTTATGCACTGTGACCCCGAGGTCAGGACCTCCATAGACCCAGATATACAGCGGACCTCTTTGGGAGACAAATGCCACTCCGTCAGCTGAGTTCCAGCACCAACTGACTGACGCAGGGACACCTGGGAAAGAAGGGGAGACGCTGTGGTACTTTACAGATACGAGGACATTGCAATAACTTAACCTCTAACACTCCACTGTGCCAATAAAAGCTGGTGTGGACCATCCATCTACCTTTAGTATTGTCAAGTCTTGCTACAGCCTTTTGTTCTGCTACGTTCCATACGATGAGCAGGTTATCAGCAGAGGCTGACGCAAACAGATCAGGGTTGTCAGGACACCAGCTGATGGCTGTTATGGTCTTCTTATGTTCTGACATAATGGACCTCAACTTAAATTCATTGTACTGCTGGTCCAACTGCAAGGAGGAGACGGAGAGAATGACAAGGAAAGAAAGAATCAAAAGAAATGACAAATACAAGGAGCTCTGATTTTTTCCTGTGATTGGTTGCACACATATTTTATGAAACCTCATGAATATGTGATTGCAGACAGTTCATTGAAAGATTTTGGAGAATCAGCTCTATCCAGAAAAACTGGACTGAACTACAGACACATTCAAACCAAAAGACTAAACCAAAAATGCATTGTGTTTGAATGAGATTTGGGTTGAGGACTATATAAAATTATATTGTATGAGGTTTGCAATATCTAGACAACATATTGTCTGTATTGAGTATTGATCTCATGTGTGACTGTATATCTAGTCAACCATTCATCTCTTACCTGTGATGAAAGCTGAAGTAGCAGTAAAATAACAGCAGCACAGTATGTGAGAGCTGCTCCAGCAGGTAACCTCTAGCACATTTGCTTTCACATTCACCACCCTCATGAAATCACACACACACACACGCACGCACACATACACACACACACACACACACACAGTTTACCTGGTAGATGTATATGGCTAGAGTAGCACAGTAGGCGAAGCGGTCTCCACTAGCAGCACACACATCTTTATTCCAGGGCTGACAGCCTGCTGCCAGCAAACCCACCTGCTTCACCTTGGCCATCGTCACCTGGAGACACACAAACACACAAGCATGTAAATGCTCATTAGGTTTGTATTAAAGTAAGAACACAAATCCAAAGAGGAATCATTTCCACAGATTTAATGTCTTGTTCTGTGTCTGATAAGTGGTTAGAATAAGCTCAGCTGTGAATGAATAAATGAATGGCGGTAAAAAAAAAAACTGATATTTTTAGAATAACTAACTAATTAACTAGTATTCCCCAGACTCTTCCATCATGGCTAAAATGTATCTCACACTGTGTCCTCTCACACTTTGTCAGCTCATTTATATTGCTTTGTATTGTTAGGTGTTTGTTATTTGTGTCCCAAGATCCAACACATTACAATCCAGCACACCAATCACACACAACTTAAACAACACAATTCCTCCTCTCTAACTAGTATTTACCAAAGAGTTGTGGTACTGGATTGCATTACAGTGTTCAGTTCTACTACTGCCACAGTAACACTGACAACACACTAAAATACTACGTAGATCCACAGGTTGAAGAGGATAAGGTGATTAAAGAGAAAGAGACACGTAGAGAGAGGATTGAATTAATCTGTGCTGTGATTGGCTAAGACTGCTGTTTATCTACTGACTGAGTACTGTTACTGTGAGGAACTTGACTGGTGACACGGCGCACAATATGTCCTCCCCCTGGAGGAAATGTTTTTTCCTACCATAAGAATCAGAACTGATCTTGTGATTTTTCTCTAAAGAATTTTAGGATAAGTGGATAGTTAAACCAGTCCTATGCATTTGCAGGGTGTTTTAAGGAAGTATCTTAACTAGAGATGCTCTAAGAAATGATAACAGATTCATGAGTACCTACTATCTACTCACAGAAGCATGGTGAATCCATGAATCTGCAAAAACAAATGAAAGCTCAATTTCTTATATTTCATCTTTTAGACTTTTATAATAAAAAAGGGTTTTGAGGCATCGTGGGTGATTTTTTTTCTCAAGGGTTGCTTCACCCAAATCTCAGAGGAGATAAAAAACTGGAAGAAGGGAAACATGGGAGCAGTTATTTCTTATCAAAGGTAATCTTCAAAAAGCTGTGGATGTGCCCCATAGCCAGTTACCCTGTAACCTTCATCCTGTAAGGTGCAAATTGACTAATTTACATGTTCTCATTTCTCACCGTCCATTCTCTTTTTGATTGCATAATGGTGTAATCACCCTCACAGTAATGACTGCACAGCACTATGATGGAGAAAAACATAGGCAACAAGTGGGCTTTTTGGGCATCCCATAATTACATTTTATCTGTATTTGTCTTGTCAGCAAGTCTTTGAAAGAAGATGTGGTTTTTTTCCTCTATTTTCTATGTTTTGTTCATTTCCTCCTGGTCAAAGTGCCAATGTCTTGATCTTTTGTTTTCTGTTTTTTCTAGTGTTTGGATTTAATTTTTCTTCTCTGAGAGAGAATTTGGGGTCACTTGAGAGGTCTTACACAAGAGTATTGATGTGATTACAACACCTGCACTATTCTTGATATTGTTATATTTAGGAGGCTTTTAAGAACCACCACAGTCAGCACTTGATTTGAGGCTGAAGGGCAACATCTGCATCAAGCCACAACCAGACTAACCCAATTACTCTAAACTGAGTGTATACATTAAACTATATCTTTGTAATAACGTGTAGGATGATTGTAGGCATATCAGATATTTCTACTATGCTTTGTGTTTTTAATATACAGACAGTTTAATTACACAAGATTCTTTCAAATGAATTCCTCAACCATTTCAGCACCACGGACAGTAGCCTTAAACCTGTGTGTGAAATCGCTCGGATCGCTGTTTTAGAAGATGTGAAAGTTCATAGAGTCACAGGTAGAAAACACTCAATTGTTTCTGGGAAACGAGGCCCTGAGAGGTTCTGGTCTCTCAACATGAAAGCCAGATTCATTAAAATTCAGTAGTACTCTTGTCGTTTGGTGAGCCTTTCTCTCACAGCGACACACACAGAAGAGAGGAGAGGAGGCTGAACTCGTGTTGGTGGAGCCAAATTAAAAGTAATAAATACACACTTTTTTGCAGATAACATGGGTTTTTCTATAGACAGGGGCTGTGGATAGATGTAACTTTTTTGTAGTAACCCATGAACTTAACATGTTCATGTAATCAGATATTTGTTACATGTTAAACTTTTGTCAATAATGTAGTTACTTTACTTTTCCGTACTAAAATAGTACAGTATGTTTGTATGGTTCTAGGGATGGCAATGTTGGTCTATTGGTCTATTGTTGATGGATTGCTGTCAACATTCATGTTCCCCAGAGGATGAACTGCGATCACTTTGGTGTTTGTTGTTTCCTCTAGCGCCATCATCAGGTCAAAGTTTCAATTTCTTCAATACTTTTTGACCAAATACCTGCAAACTAATGATATTCCTTTCAGCCTGTACTTTAGCCTGTGTTTAGAGCTAATTGGCTAATGTCATCATGCTAACACGCTAACCTGAAATTGTGAACATAGGAAAAGTTGTGCCAGTTTAGCATCAGAATCTTGCTACCATGTCAAAAGTGCACCACAGAATATACTGTCTCTTTAAAGACAAGAGAAAGACAAGATAATTTCCATATATTATAGGTACACCATTCATTCAGTCTCAGCCTCAGCCTCTTTATCAGTTAAAGTGCCTTTCTTAATTCAGTATTGCTACAGTATGTGCAAATAAAGCAGCCTGTTAGGTACTGTGTGACACACACACCAACTGTGACAGCAAGCTTGTAGGTGTGTGACAGGTTGGCATCAGGAAAAAGGCCACTTTCAATTATTTTCTTCTTATTCTCCACAAATAGACATTTTGACATATTTTATGTATGTAAATTATAATATTATTTTGCAATTTGTAATATTTTATTCTATTTATTTTTCTAAGTGTGATATTTCTGTTATTGTTGTAAAACTCAAAAAAAGTCATGCTTTTAGTTGTAGACTTTGTGTTCTCATCTGAATAACCATGAGATTGCAAAAAAAAAAAAGATAGACATTTTGACTGATCATAGCAGGAAGCCACAGGTTGCCTAACATTAATGATGGCTCTGCTCCCTTACATGAAGTCTCTCAGTGTGGAACCGGCTCACCTAAATGGAATGCAGCCTTCATTCATATTATTAGTTACTGTGCGTTTTCTGCTTTGGCATCTCAAGATGTCTGTCAGTCTATTACAGCTAAACATGTTCCCAGGGGGCCAATCAAGACTTCTCAGCTTTAAAGGGGAGAAGGTTAGCTCTCTCTCTCTCTCTCTCTCTCTCTCTCTCTCTCTCTCTCGCTCACACACACACACACACACACACACACACACACACACACACACACACACACACTTAAACCTGTACACATACGGATGAGGCAGTGCAGTGGTCATCATTCGTCTGACACTCCTCTTATTCTCCAATGAGCAGTTTTGGTCATTTTCAGGTGAAATGAAAAGACGTCTGGCTTAAGGTGATAGCGAGCAAAATTCGAATGAAAGGTGAAAGTTGTGTTACACGTCTACGTTACACATGACCGCTATTTCAATAGCGTTTCATTGATTAATATATGAGCGCATACGCGGTTTTAACCCAGACGCCAGGCGTATTTTGCACCTGCAAACCATCAAAATCGTGCTCACTCGGTGCTGATTACCGAAGAGGCGTTTACTTCTCACAAGGAAACTAAGTGAATCACAAAAACGTCGTTTTAGATATAGTAATATAAAAGATGAACGCTCGCCTCGACCACCGTTAAATCAATAGGCTAACCCTGTTTGCAAGCTGCTAACGAGCTCTTTTCATCCCATATTGCTGCCATCACTTCACTAGCCAACTAGGCTCGGTGTGACGTTTCATTTCTGTCTGTTTCTCTTAATATTTCAATAATAAGAAGATGCCATCAACAGGTCTCAGCAGCACAAACTAATCCGTGTGGAAACTGTCTGTTACTGAGATACTTGAGTGTCGCAGATGTGGTCCGCCTGGACACGACAGACGCGCATTCTGCAGGATTTTATATCTGTTTTTGTGTGCAGTGTGCAGTGTGTGTGTGTGTGTGTGTGTGTGTGTGTGTATGGGTGTTTCTGTTTCTGTGCTAATAGGCTGCTGGTGTGTAGAAGTGTTTTTCCTCTTACCGTCAGGTGTCGGCTAGCTCGTGCACAACGGACAGCTCCCAGGTGCTGATCTGTCCTCCGCTCACTGTCCTCCGGCAGCAGTGATTGGTCCGTGAGAATAATCACTTTAATCAGCTATTGGCTGTGTGGGGTGTCAGTGATCTCTGTATTTACGCTCTTCTCATGACTCCAGCATGATGTATGATTATATTAGTGTGATCCAGCCAGGCTTTATTTCCCTGGGTCAAAACTTGTGTCAGCAAAATGTACTTTATGTCAAATGACCCCTTAAGGGTCATTCCGCCAAAAGAGTGAAATTTGCTTGTTGTAACTCTTCAAAAATAAACTTAATTTTTCATTCCATTTCTATATAGAATTTAGTAATATACACATTTACTCATTCAAAATGAGTACTCGTCAATCTCAGGCTACTTTATTTAATTTATTGCAACTTTAGAAAGTTTATTATCATTGCATTTTTTTCTCTGCTGTTACCAAAACTCAAATGCCATTTTAAAACCATGTTTAAAAGAATATCAACTACATACATTGTTTTCCCTTAGAAAAAGAGTTAATGTAGAAGAAATGGTTGGTTACATGATGAAAATACTAATATTTATGACAAAAAAAGACTATATTTTGTCCAGAGTTGTATTTCTCTAAGAATGCAAATCAAACCTTTTCCTTTATAGGACATTAAAAAAAAAACAAATTTAATCCAAAGATTGAGCATGTATTTCATTAAGCAATCAGACAACTGTTGGAACCAATATAATTGTAAAAATACAGTTTATTTTCCTTATTTTTGAAGAAACAATTGAATAATCAGAAAAAAACATTTGGTAACAGGAATGAGTATGTGAGTGCGTTATGTGAGTGTGTATGATCTGTTAATTGTGTCAAACCCATTGCACTACTGCGCTACATGAAGAACATCATATTAAAATGCATTGTTGATAGTATTGGTAAGATTAAAAGACAGAACATATACAAAATTATTAAAATACATCAACATTTCAAAAAACTGTTAGAGGTAGTATAGTGGGAGTAAAAAGAGGAAAGCCCCACTAACTAACTGTGTGTGTGTGTGTGTGTGAGTGAGTGAGTGTGAGTGAGTGAATGAGTGGAAGAGAGAGTGAGAGTATGTGAATGTGTGTGACCTGCATGTAGCTCAGTCCAAACATCATATTAAAATACATTGTTGCTATTGGTAAGATTGAAACTCATTTAGACTCATTTTTTCTTTTCAACCTTTGAACTTGTTTCTTGTATTTGTCCTTTCTTCATGTTACATTTTTCAGACGACTGTGTAACTCATCAATTTGTTTAATCAACTTATATTTTGTTCTCCTGCACCTTCGCTGTCCTTGATCACGTTGCCTAAAACACAAGTACATCACAATAAATACACATTGCATTGTATTACACTGTTCAGTAACACTGTTTAATTAATGTCTGTATCCTATTTAGAAATGTATTTATGGATTATTTATTTGTTTAACTATTTATTTACATCACACACATACACATCAGACGATTTGGTTCCACCATAATTTTTTTTGGAAAGTGACTGTATTCAGGATTCTTTAAGATTAATTAATTGTGTCATTTATTACCGCAATTTATTGTGAAAACAAATAATTGTGGCATCCCTTCAACACACATACAAAAACTAAACCTTGAGAAGCTGGGCTGTGTGGAAGAGTACTGGCTCGATACCGCCGCTGCTTTTCAGCAGCGCTCAATGGTCCCTGTAATTATGATTCACAAAACTGATCTCGGATGACAGCAACTTTAGTTAGCCTATTTCATTTAAAATGTATGCAATTATGTAAACTAATTAATATTCATCCATTCATTATATTATTTACATTCATTCATTCATTGTATTCTTTTAATTAATATAAAAGGGCATCAGAGGGCACTAGCCTACTCATTGCTGTTACTGCCAACTCAGTGCTGTTACTCTTTATTTGAGTAACAGCAATGAGGGTAACAGCAATGAGTTTTTAGCATAAAATTAGCAACTGTGTGAAATCTAGTCACTTAGCATCTATGCTAGTAACTTCAGCACATGGAGTACATTCTTAAGATTTAACTGAATATTTTACTTTTGATATCAACAAATATTGTCTTAGAGATAATTTAGGTAACAGGGCTGAGTTTTTAGATTGACCGTCTCTGACACAGCTAATATATCATTAAATTTAAGGAAAAATAAATGAGATAACTTACTTTTGGTCTTCCCCTGACTTGCAGAAGACCAAAATGATGTCACTTCCTGCAGAACATGTCACTGGTGGAATGTTCCAAAATTTTCAGAGTGGGAAATGTGTTTGGGTAACAGCAATGAGTAAAAACCTGGGGACAGCACTAAAATGTGAATTTTAACCATAATATAATGACGTTTTTGTAAAACTTTTGTTTTACAAGTGTAGATAGAATATGGAGTCACACTTAAATGCAAAAAAAAAAAGATTTTGGAAGGATTTTGTTCGTGATGCATTGTGGTAAAGTGTAGCGTTTGGCTGTGGGGACAGGCAAGAAATGCTATGTATCAGTGTTTTATCTGTAATTTCTACAATGATTCATGTGTACAGTGTTTTGTATAATAATAAAATATAATTTGTATTATATTATTACTTGTGTTTATACATTTAATACACAATAATATGCTGGGGACGGAAAAGTCGCTCTTTTGGCGGAATCGCCCTTAAAATTGGTTGGAATCACTTTACTGGCAGATTTGTTAACTTTTTATAATGAAATAAAATTTTAAGGACTCCATTTTATACTAAAATGACTTGATAAGAGTACATTTTTTCACTGAACAATGAATAATATTTTGCTACTAAAATTCACCTGCAAAATATTGAACAAAAATTATGTTTCGTATGTTTCAGGCCGAAGAAACAAGACCAATTAGAGCTGTCATCCCACAACACAGACTACATATAACATCACACATATACATGACTCCCCATCAGGACCAGCCATAATCACCATTGAAATTCAGCTGACATCTTGCTGCATCAGGCCATGATATAAATATACGTGACAGCAGTTCAGGTAGTCAGCAACTGTACCACAATCATTATTTCTAATAATAGGCAGCACTTTAGTGAGTAGACAGATTTAAGTAGGCATACAGATAAAAGCGTGGAGCACATAGTCAGTATTGTCTGTACTGCTTTCTACTTACTTAAATATAAACATATGCCCTAATACTGTGTTATTAGCTATAGCTCAGAATGTGGTCCAAGGGACAGCTCCTCAGTTCACAATCATTTAGGTGCTGAATTTGTTGCGTGTTTGCTGATGCCAGACAAACAGTCAGCAAATGCTGACATGGTCACGTGACGTCTTCATCACAAATGAAAATGTTTTTCCAGAGGGATGTTTCAATGAGCCCTTTAATTACAAATGTTAGTCACTTCAGAGGGCCTAGCTTTGCAGCCTTTTACCCTTTGAGCACCTAGTGTTGTGGATAGGCCTGTTCAAAAACCCAGCCTACAGATTACAAGACATTTACCCTCATATGAACCCTGCATGTTTAGTCACTTGCATACAAGTTATGTGCACATGGCCTGAAACTAGCTTTGAAAAGTTGTCATTCCCTGTCAGAAAGACCCCATATCATTAGCATTAGGCTGCTAGGCACATGTGTTATAGTCTAGTTAGGTATATGGTTAGTTTATGTAACCTTGGACAAGGCAACAGATTCAGTACTTTACCCTTTATGAGAACCAAATTGATTATAGCAATACCATTATAAAATACTTCATTAATACACAGCATCCAATGCACTGACACTCCACACAATTATAATCAATATACAAAATTTTATTACAAAAAAAAAATTCGTTCTACATGAAAGTTTTCAAAGTTCCACATTAAAAATGGCTGCAAACATTTTAATCAAACTACAGATAAATCCTGGTAGTAAAATGACTGAAGAAACAGCACCACTGAACAGAACATAAGCAGTGCTTCCAGAAACAATAAATTTTTTTGTTTTTTTAAAACTTGACTGATTTGCTGCTGCACAGTGCCTGTACAGGAGTTTTAGTCCATTGTAATATCAGTTTGGTACAGGAAATCCATATGCGAGTGCCCATTGATAGCAAAGAGGCTCAAGATGTGACAAACCATCAGAGTTTAGCAGAAAAACTGTCTTCATAGAGGGGGACTAAGTGACAAAATAAAAACTAAATCCCTGAATTTGAAAAGGAATACAGGTCTGGTGTCCTACAGAGGCAGACCGACAGGGACAGCAGGCTATACTGTTGGAATCATCCACACAAAAAACAAACAGGAGTTTAGCTGAACAATGCATTGCAAACTTCACATCCTTTAACATATAAACTGCTTAGTCATCATCCTCGTCATCATCATCATCGTCCTCCTCCTCCTCCTCATCGTCATCATCATCGTCGTCGTCATCGTCGACTGGTTCTGCTTTCTTGGCAGCGGGCCTGCCTGGCCCACTCTTCTTACCAGCATCACTCTTCCCTAAACCACCTCTGGCTCTGTAGGCAGCAACATCCTGGGGGGAAAAAAAACAAACATTTAAATAAGACACCCATTAATCAATCTCCTGGTTGTTAACCAGTCTTTATCAATAAGAAAAGTTTTAAATATGTATAAGCACTTTAAATATAGCATGAACAATTCCTCAGCGTCAGTTTTAATATGAAGAGGGTGCACCTTACTAGAATCATGCAGAAATTAAACCAGGTGCATACCTTCTCATATTTTTCCTTCAGTTTGGCAGCCTTGGCCTCATAAGGAGCCTTGTCTTTGGAACTCTGTGTAGCCCACAACTCGCCAAGCTTCTTGGCGATGTCACCAATGGAGATACCAGGGTTCTCCTCCTTGATCCTGGGGCGGTGGTCAGAGCAGAAGACGAAGAAGGCAGAGCTGGAGGGAAAGATGGATGTGTTAGAAAGCACCAGAGCACACTACATTTGTATTAAAAACCTGCATGGGGGAGAAGTGTGGGGACTTACGGTGGCCTTTTGGGGGCGTTGGGGTCCTTCTTCTTCTTGCCCTTCTTGGCGCCCTTAGGAGGGATGTATGATTTCATCTCTCTGTCATATCGGACCTTGTCGTTCTTAGCCATTTCTTCAAACTTCACCTTTTCCTTGGCTGACATGGTCTACACATTCCAAAAAACAAACACTGAATTCACTAAATGCCTTAAAGAGCTCTCCTAAATATACCTGCAGAGTGAGATTTATTTAAATAGAAATTGGAAAATTTTTTTTTATATATTATACACACACACACACACAAGTACAAGAACAAAATTGGGTCCTTTACTCATTTTGCCAAACGCTGTTGAGCAACTTAAATTACACAATCGTTCATGTTTTACACACTTGAGTACACCTGGGACCTTGTTCCTGCTTTGCTCCATTTAGCAAATACTGATAACAATGTGGAACTACTAAGAAAATGCAAATAAATTACAAATACATAAAAAGGAACTAGAATCATTTATAATTTCTAAACTGATTCCAGCTTACCTTCCATCTTTCAGAGCATTTCTTGGAAAACTCGGCGAAGCCCACACTGGTCCCTGGGTGTTTCTTTTTGTGCTCCTCACGGCAGGTCGCGACAAAGAAAGCATAAGATGAGGTTTTGCCTCTTGGCTTATTTGGGTCCTTAGTCATGGCTGCGATTTATCTAGAAAAAAAACGGGAAAGCATTGCATGAAACAACCCCGACAATATTAATTTACCAGTGTAGTTCGAGAGTTAAAAAAAACCTCACTCTTAACTTGTATCTGCACAGTAACCAAACTTAACATAATACACAAGCCTGAGTGTATACTTAACGTTATGTTTAGTCAATTCAACTCAAGCATATATAAGCAAATATTCACACAAGTCGTCGTTCGACTGCTGCGACTAACATTATTGTAACAAATACAGGGCAAGCAGACGCCCAAGGGTGTTTTAAGGCTCTAATCGGATTTCTGCCTTACTGGGACAAAAAGACGCGACTCCATTTTGTATCTTCCCGCCTAAACAGAACTGCGCCCAAACTTACCAAACAAAGTGACCTAATAGACACTTACTTTACTTTCACACGACTGCTGTCCTGCCATTACCCGGAGAACTACCAGCCACGACAGTGAGTCTGAACCAAAAGTTGTAGTTAGTTCAAACTTGAGCGCATCGGAGCTGCCGTCCTGTAGCCATGCTAAGCTAACGTTACCAAACCAAATGGCGTTTGAACAGCATGTTGCGCACTAACAGCAGCGGACTGGCTGCCTAACGTTAGGTCACCGGACCGAAAGACAGTGAAAATCTCGGTGTTCGTCGTTTGAAACAACAAGAATCCAACGGCTTTCTTCATAAACACAGTTTACGGTAACACTGATGTAACATAGGAAGGATTTCGAAGACTAATAATTCAATAATAGATTTTCGTTGGCAAATATGCACAAATACGAGATGTGGCTGTCGTAGACTTCACACCACATTACCAAAGAAAACACAGATCACTTTAAATTACAGAATTAGCTAAATATAATGATTTGATACGGCACAGTCTTACCTGTTCCCAGACGGACGAGTTGAAACGACTGAATGAGGAAGAAAGCTCAACTGTTTTGTTACCGTCTGCGAGGCCCAACTAACTTGACTGAAAATACTTCCACAACTCCACCCCCGCCCTCCGCGGATTGGTCAGATTTAAACATTTAGATTTGAATGAGGGCACATGACACACACACACCTCTGTGATTGGTCGCATTGTGTGACATAAAGACCTCAAGTTTGTGTGTTTTGCTTGAACACTGATTGGTTGAGCTGGGGTTTTAAACATACGGCGCGAAAAGTCCTTTGTTTGCTCGGAGTCAAAATATGTTGATGTGTAGTTGGGGCTCATTTTACACATTTTAACCGTTTGTTGTCTACATCCGATTGACGGTAGCAGAAGCAACTACAAGACCGTTTATATGTCCTTTTATTCAACAAGCTGTGGCACAAAGGGATAACTCTTAACTGACATTTAGGTCAAGTCAAAAACAAAACTGCTTGTTGACTGCTAAACTGGCCAGAAAATGAAAATTAGATTTTCGGATTTAGCTTCGCTGCTCAAAATACGAGTTCAATGACTTTGTAAATATTCAAATCTAATAAGTTAGAAGTTGAATTAATAATGAAAAATAGGATTTTGTTTTGCCTGAACATATCACAATATATTGTGACTATGTGATACAAAATACTCAATACAAATGCCTGCTATAGGGTGACCAAGTGCAATGTAAGGCCGTGATGTAACACAGTATGATGCTTTCATATTAAGACAGCCTCTATCAAATATCAAAGCAATGAGCACCTTGAAAAAGTTTAGCACTGTGGCACATGCATTCACAAAAGAGTAAATAAGAGATTTTATCGACTCCCAGATCTCAGAATTACAAGAAAACTATAAGAAAATTATCTGAGATCCTGATCATTATAAGATCTCAAAATGAAGAGGTCCAGATTTCACAATAAGATCTTTCATCATAATTGGGAGATTTTTTTTCTTGTCATTATATTTTCTCATAAACCTCTCCTGGTAAGTTTCAATGGTAGGTGGTAGCACCACACACCACAGATAGCACTGATGCATTTTCATTCATCAGAGTAAGATGACTTTCCCCAAAACATCTTTTTTAAACATTAAATAATAACTTCATGTCAACTTCAATTAAGTCACTACAAAATTAAAAGATAAATTGACCTAGTGCTGGTCACTACAAACCTGGCCCAGGTCAGAAGAGAGTTAGGATGAAATGGTGTGTTTGGTCACAGGAACCTCAAGCCCCTTTAGACAGGGGGCCTGCACAAGTTTGCTGAATGCAGGAAGATATAGCCTAGTGTTATAACACTATATAGTGTTGGTTGACAGCCACTTCGGGTCCATTGATTACAATGGGTCCAGAGCCCACAGAACCAGCTCCAAATCCCTGAACATAGCTGTTTGGAGAGATAAAATAGAGTATAACAGTTTACAAATATGAATGCTACAATGTGAACACAATTAAATTGAGTATGGGTTCTAATTACAACAAAATGCTGTATTATACTGTAGGTTCACCACCACACCAAATGCAAACTTCATATTGTAAAAGTAAAAGAAACCATAAATAAATTCAATTAAACTTCATACTCTTTGAAGATTCATGCTCACCAGAGGTGACAGTTATGACAGTTTTGCCTAATTAAAAATATACTTATGAATTCTGAATATAGCTTTAGATTTTCTATGTGTGCAGCTTATGAACCATCTCCACAGGTCTGATGCTCCTTTCCTATATAGTTCATCCAGCCCACGCAGGTTCTCTTTTAACCACTTTTCTAGACTAGTGTCTTAGGGTTGATGGGCTGGGATGTCGGTCTCATTCAGTGTGAGTACATACATTAGAGTAATTTAACTAGTCAGTTTTCTGTAGAATTTATTATTATTATTTTTACATGTGATGTAAATGAAAAACCCGGTTTACTAAATCAAGCTAAGCAGTTGGAATAGATGAGTGTGATCTATCTGAGCTGGTGAGGCATCAAACTTCATCTATTGTCTTCAGGTCATCCATGCATAGATGGGTTATCTATCTGGATTGCTGAGGGTAGGGGGGCAAATACAATATGTTTCACCTTTTGTTTGGGCAAATGGTTTGTTGAAAATGTACTCTCCACTACGCACTCTGAGTCAATACAATAACCTTAATCCCCCCAAACTGTACATGGAGGAACAAAATAACGTAGGGTAGCCTAATACAGCACCACAAACTATAGCCAAACTATATAAACACGAAGCCACCACAGAGTTGAACCAATATCTTTCTATTTTGGGTCACTGGGCAGCTTTCATACTGGTTTTCATTTTGTTTTGTTTACAATTTGTTTCAAGCCAAAAATGTTGGGAACCACTGGGCTATAGAACATGATCTTACGCAGTGCAATGTAGATCATTAAGGAGAGTGAGAAAAGACTTCAAAAGCTGAATGGGAATAGAGCTTTAATGGCTATTAAAATGGAAGCTAAAAGAACACTTGTGCAGCATCTTGCTGAGAAACAATTAAAACAAGAATCTAAGTTCAGAAAAAGATATATGGGCACAGCAGTGGCTACATGTGTGCACATTCCAGTTGCATGCAATCTCCAGTGGATAGTCAGTCATAGAATATAATTTGACCTATATCTCTAAAATTAATGCTCTTCTATGTCTGCTGTTCATAAGAAGCTTATAGGCTTCTAGCCACAAGCATGAAACCTGTCCAGGATATTAATGCTCTTTTCCACCTAAATGCAGCAAAATGTGCTGTGTGTGATAGAGCCTGACAATATGAGATTTAAACCTAGATGGCTTTACAAACAATATTAAGGATGTTCATTAGACATCATTAGATATCCAAGCTTTCAGTCTCACAATCAGGGCATACACATTTTTAGACAACAATGGAATTAAAATAAAAAATTACAGTCAATGGTTCGGCTAAATAGAATGATACTGCAATATATAGCAAATGCTGTTACAACACTGTCAATAAACAACGTGTAGAAATTTCTCAAACCATAAAACACACTGAAGTGCACATTAAAGTTGAGCAAAGCAAGGACCAGCCTTCAAATTGTTTATTATCAATCATTATTTATTATTTATTGCTAAGTATGAAATGCATCAATATTCTCAAAAATGCTAAATAAAGTGCATGTTTTTGGCAAAACAGGTATATAAGAGCATAGGATGGAGGAAAAAAAGTGTTGTCTTTTTTCAGGCCTTAATCAAGTTTCTTTGGAAACTCCTTCAGTCCTCAAATAATGTTTATCTGACCAGTACAAAACATATTCTCTAACTTAAGTGAGTTCAGCAAAGACACAAAGTATTTAATTCCTTTGTTTGATGACTTTTAGCATTTGGAGCCTTGGGGGGAATGGAGATGGTGCAAGACAAGCATGTAAATTATAATTGGTCAGTCTTGAACTGTATTTACCTTTAATAAGGTTCACCATTGAGAATGCTGATTCACACATGCATTTAAAAGCTAGGCATGGTCAAGGTGCCCTTTTGTTAAGTGCAGGGAAGTCTGTCTCAGACAGTCTGTAGCACGGTTACAATTACAATTTTTATAGTTTCCACAGTAGCTTGCAGGTCAGTCCTTACCATTTGTAGAGAACTCTCATCAACATGAAAGAAAGCATCTCTCTCCTCCAGAAACTGTTGCTTCACAGCTGGATAGTGTGTACAGTCCCTTTAGTGATCAACTTTGAAATTGTCCAACTTCAACTGGAAAGACTGGACAGCTGCTGTCAAATTACAGGTCATGTTCTTTTCTTGTAACTTAGGTTATTAGAGTGTAATGTGATGTGATGTCAGCTAAGAAGATCATAATATAAAATTTTCTCTTATCTTCAGAAAATATTGTGAACTGTGTGGTTTTATGACTCTTCTGTTGTGCCAAGAATTGTGCCTTATGCCAACACCCTACATTTGCTCACCTTACTCACTAGGTTGTTATAATTTGCATGAGCTTCTGTCAGGAATTCTCTTAGTCTGTTGATGGGATGAGGATGCTATGAGAAAGAACAAACAAATTGATGGATAATGCAGTGATATGTGGACATGTAAATGGTCCTCTTTCATCAATTGTAACCTTAGTTACTGTACATAAATACATTTATTATATTTATATTTTTATATGTATAACATTTAAGTGACTTTAGCTCCAATCTGCCATTGTTGTACATGGAGTATTGTAAGTGTAACAGTAACAGAGTAACATGTTGGGTTGTTGTTGTTTTTGGGTTTTTTTTTCATGCAAAACATGAATATACAATAACAGTAAACACAGGCAACACACATTCAGTAAGAAAAAGCTTTAGCAGTGTTTTAGCAAATGTATCAATCTTCTCACCTAATGATCAGAAAGAAGTGTGTTTCCCATAATTCTTTTGTTCCTTTATCTAATTTGTGCTTTTCTCTTGTCAAATACTTTATATATGTTTTTTATGTACTTTAATACTATACTTTATCCTCTTCAGGCCTCAAGAAATTACTCAAATAAGACAATTTAAGAAGGAAAAATCTACTTTTGGTCTCCTCACAGCTCATGTCAACATTAGTCCATAACCTGTGATGAGGGGTCGCAAGAATACAATCTGTTTCAAGAGGTCACAAGTCAAAAATGCTGGGAACCACTGAGCTATAGAGTATGATCTTACGCAGTGTAATGAAGATCATTAAGGAGAGCGAGAAAAAACTTCAGAGGCTGGATGGGTGCTTTAGCAAATGCTTTCATGGCTCCTTCACTATTCCACCATCAGGAAACAGCTGCCCATGTTCCCCTTAAACTCACTGTATCCACAGCTCACAATGGTTTGAACGCTGTTGAGCTTTGAGGATGTTTCATATTGACTCTACACACACTGCAACATGGTGGCGGTATGCACCTTTTACGCTGGTTTGCTGTCAGCCAATAAAGCACAAAGAAGAAGCACAACGTGGCGTCATGCTTACGTTTGCACTCTAAATGCCAGACCGGTTGAGCAAAGACGGCTCTGGTAATCGCTAAAGAAGCAGAAGCTTTGAGAGGAGTGAGATTTAAGTCTATTAGAGACAAGATGAGTGACGTCACTGTGGACTCCAGCACGCTCTGCCTCTTTGATGTCGACGGCACGCTCACGGCTGCGAGACTGGTAGATAATATATATGTGTGTGTGTGTGTGTGTGTGTAATAAAGGTTGTACCAGACTCCATACAAACAGGTTGTCAGTTGAACATCCGGTTCCACGTTGTTATTGTAGTTCTTCCGAGCGATAATGTGCTCCACATAAACGTGTACTTTGACACAAATAAATTACGTTAGCCAATATGTGTCCCGGGCTGCCATCAGCCGATAGAACCATGTTTAATAAGAAACTATCATGTGAGCTATATTTGCACATTACTTGATTTACTCAATGGTCGCTTTGCTGCCTTTCTTGCAGTAACAGGAAGTTTCTGGCGGAGCGTAAAGGCTGAGGGACCGGTGTAGTTTTTAGTTTTCGAGTTTTCTAAAAATATTCAACGTTGACAATAAATTCTGTAAACCTTCCGCATTTATCACTGCTGTCACCATCTGCATTCAAACACAAACCTTTCATGGTCAACAAATTTGCCGCTTTCTCAAAGTACGCTGATGCTAACCGTGTTTCCATAGGGTTCCACTAGCATTTTGCTAACAAGTGGAACCGCCTTTGCCAGTGTCCCTGAAGGGATTCTTCTTGTCTGATATGTGCTAGTTATTGCCTAATTACACCTATATGCGGCTGTTTCTCCAAAGAACAGATCCGTAACTTTGCTAAAAATATGCTGTGTCAAAATAAATTCAAGCTTTAATCAATCTGCAACTGACAGATTGTTAGCACACAACAATGTCACGTTTGAGCTTCTCCTATTAAACTGTAGCAGTTCATTATAGGCTAAAACCCAGTCACTGTTAGTCATGAATGTCTGCATATTCAGTAATGTGACCACTTCTGTTTTGAGTATGTTCTTCCATGATTTGCAATCATACCACAAGTGTGCTCCTGAGTAGGGGTGTGATTGTGCATTACCATCTGTGTTTGGAGAATGATTGTCCAAAAAGAAAGGAATAGCATCATAAGAGGGTTTAGTAAGTGTGCTTGTGCAACAGACAAAGCGGGTAAACCTAAAGTGCAATCACTGCTCAAAATATTACAATTAAACAAACAACGAAAGATACAAAAAGTCAAAGTTGTAATCACAAGAAAAAATTGAACAATTGAAACAGTCCACATGAATCCCAACAACTGTAATACATGCAGAATGTAAAATACTAGTAAATAATCAAGATGCAGTAGCTGAAGATAGTTGAAAGAGTAGAAATTGATTCATGCTGACTCTATCAAATGTCATGTTTTTTTTTCTTCTGTTGGCTGTGGTCTAATCATATCTCTTAAAGGCATCACCTTGATTAAGTCTTGTTGCTATAGTTTCTGTCATTTGTCCTATCATGTCAGTAAATGCAAGTTGCGTGCATGTTTTGTGTGTGTTTTCAGCCTGTGACTCCAGACATGGCAGAGTTTCTTGAGAAGTTGAAAACTCGGGTTCGAGTTGGAGTGGTGGGCGGCTCAGACCTCACCAAGATCAAAGAGCAGCTGGGAGATGATGGTGAGACACAAACTCACAACCAAAGCCATGCACAATTCTTTTGCTGGAAGGTTTCTACTGTGAAAAGCTGCTGGAGGAAGTCAGCGATGCTAACATGTCTCTTTTTCTCTTCCCACTTACAGCCATGCTTTGGCCCTGTGCCTTTCAAACATGTATTTCTGATGTTAAACAGAGATGATACACCAGTTTAAGCACTAAAACTGAATGTAAACAAGCTGAAAATGTGTGTGGCATATTGAGATGGTGGGCCACCATTATTGAGTCTATGTTGAGTCAACTTCTTTCTATTTAACATTAAGAGCTGCCACAACTCAGGCCAGTACCTCTGATAATGTTGCTATCAGCTTGATTATTTCTTTCTCTGTGTGTCTGCATACAGTGATCCAGAAAGTGGACTATGTGTTTGCTGAGAATGGTCTTGTGGCCTATAAAAATGGACACTTACTCTCTGTTCAGGTAAGATTGACTTAAAATGCATTTTTTATGTGAATGCTCTCAAGCCTGTATTGTGAAAGTCCTCATTTAACAGAGGAAGACAATTTTCCATCCTATAATCTTGGTTTTATAATCTCAGCTCTGATATGATGACGTGGCCTTGTGTTACAGGCACCAAGAAGTTAACTTTGCTTATTGTTGTTGTCAGTCTATCCAGGCCCACATGGGAGAAGATCTACTGCAAGATTTCATCAACTTCTGTCTCAACTACATGGCCAAGATCAAACTGCCCAGGAAGAGGTACAGACATATCAGAGCAGAGTAGTAGTGATCTGGTTGAGCCTCACAGTGACTGAATTGTATAATGTTTTACAGGGGTACATTCATCGAATTTCGTAATGGCATGTTGAACGTCTCCCCTATTGGACGCAGCTGTACGCAGGAGGAGAGGAAAGAGTTCTACGAGCTGGACAAGGTAGCACAGACATAGATTCCTTTGGCTTAAGACAGAAAATGCATCACTTAAAGTATCAAGTGACTGTGTAATGTGAAAGGGGCTGTTTGTTGTGATGATCTCACAGAGAATTATCACCCAACTCTAAAGTTCCCCTCAGCGCTTTGGAGCGCTTCAGCGTCTTTCAGCTCATTGTTTTGTTTTACAGCCCAGAACTTTATTGTTTTAGTTCAGTCTCACCGCTCTCATCAACCTTATTTTCAGCTGAGGCTGGCAGCTTTGATCAGCTTTACACTACTTGTTCACCATCAAACAACTTACAAAATAGCAACTAGCTAGTGAACATAGTGAAGTATTCAGTGTTTTAAAGTGAATATTGGACTTAAATTTATCAAGTGGCCTGAAACACAACTCGCAATGAACGCTGATGTTGCTCTGTATCTGCTGGATATGTAATTAGGCAACTGTTGCTAACATGTTTGACAAAACATCTTATTTAATGTGATAATATATCACAATTTATTGTTTTCAGCTTGTTCTACTGCCCCCATCTGGTCAAAAAATGAATTAATGCATAACTTTGCATCTTTCACTCACAGGATAGCAAGATTGTGATAGAAAGTACATGTAAACTGGTATTTTTTTGCTTTTGGTGATCACACTGCCACCTAGAGGCAGATGTGTGCCTCCTTTTGATTAGAGGATGTTTGTTTTTTGTATTTGTGTACATCATTAATAGCCCAAAATTTAAATATCTCTTTACCTGAAGCAACATTACAGAATTTATTTCAGCGTCTGAATAAGAAGATAAGAATTACAGATGACACCAGATGCAGGGCTGTGATTCTTGTTTTTGGCCCCAACAGAAAGAAAAAATCAGAGAGAAGTTTGTGTCCGTATTACAGGAAGAGTTCAAAGGAAAAGGATTGTCATTCTCGATTGGTGAGTCAACTGCATTCATTACAATTATATAGTGTTTGTGTCTACAGTGGATGTATTTTTTAAAGAAACGCAGATCTTGTCACATACAGTATATTGATGTGTTTTAAGCAGCTGACCATGAAACAAAATAAAATAACAACCTCAGTTGTGGCCGTTTCTTTCTCAGTGTGATGTAAATTCTTCACATCATCTCTTTCTCTTTGTTTCCGTGAAGGAGGGCAGATCAGCTTTGACGTGTTCCCTGATGGTTGGGATAAGAGATACTGTTTGGGCATTGTTGAGAAAGACAACTACTCAACCATTCACTTCTTTGGAGACAAGACCAAACCTGTGAGTATGCTAACTACTGCACAATAAGGCTGATGATTGCTGTAGAACCTACATGTAAATTCTTTGAAAGGTAGAATATCTGTAGATCTGCTTGGTAAAAAGACCAGACAGACAACCCACCTGGCTGACGCTGTAGCTGACACCTATACAGTACACTGGCAGAGTTTAATCGTTCAGGCTGCTCACTCACACACTAACCTGGTTTAATTTGAAAACTCATCTTTTTCACTCTGTTTTGGCTGTCCCATCCTCACTGAGCTGACATTTACACATTCACTCTGTAGAGCATTATTGAAAAGCTCTGTTTTGGGTTTGAAAAAGGTCAGTTTAGTGTGAACACGGGGCCACAACAGAGAGGAAAAGACGTGTTTTCAAATTTAGCCATGGTGTGGACACACTTTGAAAACACCTGCCTCAAGTTTTAATGTGGAAATGTAGCTGTTTTAATATTGTTTAGGAGTTTCTTGCTGGAGGGAGATCTATATGAAAATGACCTGAAAACGCCAGTGGACACATGTTGTTTTCATACGTAAACAGTGATTTCAGATTTAGCCGGCGTAGTGTGGTCATAGTCAGAGTTGCAGCTTGCAGTTGCAGATTTATGTGTGTATATACTGTAGGTTTCTTCATTGTGGTTTAAAGGTACACTCCCTGTTTTTTTTTTTTTTGTTTTTTTTTAGCACAGAACAGGACTTTTCCTCTTAGCTCATTGCTGATGTTTTAAAGTTTTTTTGAAACACATTTTGTGATTTTGGATACACGTTAAAAAAATCAGGGAGTGTATCTAAACGTTTGCGAGTTAAAGCCTAGGTGACTGCAAGACGAGGACACTCCAGATAAATGATAGTCTGCATGCTGTGCTGTTGTAAAAGTGGTCTCACCACACTGACAGGGCAGCACTCTGAGTTCTAGCTGACCACCATGCCCATTGAAAAACATTTTCCCATTGATCCACTGAATTCAGAGCAGTTTGCTGTGCATATAGCAGACTGACGGCCTTTTCACACATAGAGTATGCAGGAATTCTGGCCTCAAACATCCATGTAAGACTTTTTGGGGGGGGCATTTCAGCCATCATATGGTTGGTCTTTATAGATGAGGTTTTTTCTGCCACCCAAATACTCTCCTCTTGGGAAGCTGATTTAGCTACATACAGTAGATGACCACTTGCACTAAAAAGCAGTTTGTTGAGTTTCAGTTTGTCTCTGCCAGTAAAAATAATCAGTTTATTGCTAACTTCCTGTGCCATTCCACTGAAACTGAGAGTCACGACATCCTCCTTTCCTGGATGACTGAAAATCTTCTAAAAAAAACGTCTAAAAGCATGTCTTCACCTTGTCATTATGGGGTATTTGTAGATTGGAGGCAAAAACTCAATTCAACAGAATAACATGTTTAGAAAGTCATATCTGCATAATGTACAAAGGCACCGTTTGTTCTAAATTGTGAAATGATCGAGCCAACCACTGAGTCAGGATTGTTGTTCTACATTTTTTTTAGTGAAGTTGTTGATTCAGTTTTGGAGAGATATTTTAATTTAAAAAAGCCTTTGAGAAAAGATTCATAACTATTGTATCTTTGTGTGGGTTTTTTGTGTTAGGGAGGAAACGACTACGAAATCTACTGCGACCCTCGGACCATCGGCCATGAAGTCTCCAACCCAGAAGAAACACGACAGCTTTGTCAGCAGCTTTTCTTTTCATGAGCGAAAAGCAGCATCAGAACTGTATGTTCCCATTATTTGTACAAAACAGAGAAGAGAGACTTTTATTTTAGCGGTTGTATTCATCTGTGAGGATCTAATCTTGAGGTTTTGTTACAAAAATAATTAATTTAATGCAGAATAAGCCAATGTCACTGTGTTTTTGATAATGCCAAGGAAGGAGAGAGTCACTGACAAACGAGAAGATAGATTCTGGGTTTTCTTAATGGGGTTTTGAATGAGAAGTGTCATGGTTTTAAATGTGATCGTAAACATGATAGCGGGTACACAAACTTTTTTTTCCTTGATATTTTTTGTGGCAAATCTCCATCATTGTGTGCTAACTGTTTTTTAGATGAGAAATGAGATTCTGGCTTATTATCTCAGCATTACCTCATGGTAAAGGTTGAGCCAAAACCCTTACCAACATAATTGCCAGAGATGAAAAATGCAGTGTTTTGTTTGGTGAGTCTCACCATCATGTTCTTGAATCACTTAACTGGAAATCCAACATATATGTACGTAGCCTAAAAAAAGCTTGGTACTATTATTCCATGTAACTGATGTCAATACTGTCTGATTCTGAATCTGCTTTTTTAACTAATCCCTAACTCCCATGTGCCTCTGACAGGCTGCAGCAGAAGACTCTTTGATTTAGCATTTCAGATGCGATTTAGAAGTGTATTTCAGTTAGTGGAAACAAACAGGCCTTTTTTGATTTTTTTTGTTTTTGTCCAAGAGCAAATTTATCAGTCAAATGTTGTGCTCTGACATCTTTTTCCTTGCATTTTCTGTGAAAGCCTTTTGTAGGTTTCACGCTCATCTGTATTCAGCAATGTTTACTATCACTGCTCGGTTTGATCCGAACAAACTGGAATCCTAGCCAGATGTTTTAAAACAACAAATATTAAAAGCTTAATGAACTGGCAGCACTGTAGGCTGAATCATTCTGGTGTTGTGGAAGTTAATTGTGAGAAGTAAAATGTATGTTTTTATATTGTAAAGTCACCAGTGAGTGTACTACTTTAAGGTGGGGAAAAAGCTACAGGTTAAAGTATTTCAGAGGAAAGAGGTGTTGAACAAAAAACATCTTGGTGATGTAACAGTTCTTGCAGCACAGCAGCAACAGAACCAGAGCATCCTGTGAGCCTGGCAGATTAGTGAAAGTTATTTTATCTGGTTGATGAATTTCCCTTATTAAAAGACCAGTGTGTAGGATTTAGTGGTATCTAGCGATGAGCTGGCAGATTGCAACCAACTGAAGGGCCTCGCGAAAGTCCCTCTTTAGAGCCAGTGTTTGGTTTGTCTGTTCTGGGCTACTGTAGAAACATGAGAGTGCAACATGGCAGGCTCCGTGGAAGAGGACCTGCTCTCTATGTAGATATAAAGGACTCTTTCTAAGGTAACATAAACACAACAATCCTTACTTATTACTATTATCAGGTGATTGATTATATGCTAATTAAAACATATTTATGAATATTACATTCCATTTCTTCCAAGTCTGTTCTGTTAGATGCCACTAAATATTACAATTCTAATTTGACTTATGCTTCATACAATCATAAGTGATCTTCCCAGGACATGACACTAAAAACCTGAATGAAGAACCACCTTGTATTCTGCTGTAAAAGATTAGAACTGTGAGAAATAAAAGGGAATAATGCATGTTGTCATGTGTGTATTTGGTGGTGATACTTTTCTTTAAAATAAACATAAGCAAACCCTTTTAAAATATAGATCCCTTAAATGTGCTTATTTAAGAATTGTGACAAAGGTATGTGCTGACTTCAAGAAGGTATCAAATAAACTTGTTAGTGCTCTCTGGTGGACAAACTATATACTGACAACACTGTTTCTAAATGACCTCAAACATACAGTATTTTGGCATCTCTGTACTGATATGTCGTGTTACTTATCTGCTGACATATATGCCAATACCAATATGTCTAAATCAAAATCTACATCACTATATATATATATATATATGTATATATCTACAAAAATCAGTGTGTTGTGATGTGTGTGTACAGACATTCATGGTCCCTTCAGGATGAATCCTATGGACTTTGATGAACCACAGACTTTTCTTCTAGTGCCACCGTGAGGTTCACATTTGTGGTTTAGAGTGAAGTATCTTGACATCTATTAGATGGATTGTGATGAAATTTACAATTGATATTCAAGGTCCTCAGAGGATACATTTCTAATGACTTTAGTGATCCTCTGGCTTTTCCTCTACCACAACCAGTTTTCACGTATATTGTGATATATCTCACCAAATACTTGATGGATTAGCACAAAATCTGGTACACACATTCATGGTCCCCATAGGATAAATTGAAACTGTGATGGCCTGACTTTTCATCTAGCATGCTAACATGCTAAACCAACACAGTAAACGTGGTAAACTAGAAGACATCAACATGCTAGAATATAATTGTGAGCACATTAGCATGCTGACGTGTGCATTTAGCTCAGACTGAGAACTGAGAAATGCAATCATTCAATCACAAGCCAAATTCTGAGCCTCAGTGGATTTGGATTGCACAATCCAAATGTACTGAGACGAATGAAGTGTTTCTTCATGAGTGTCACTCTTTTCTCATATTGATTGGCACTGTGATGAACCAATTAAACAGCAGCAGAAATTTTAAGTGTGTACAGGTTAAAAGCCTTGCTGAACTTTGGTGCTGAAGCGGCTTTTTTAAAAATATATGTCATGTTTAAGAATACGTCAGGCCAAGTGTATTTTTGTTGTTTCCCTTAAACAGTGCATTTATTGATATATCATTTACATCAATGGATACAGAACACACACACATACACACCACAGGCTACAGTGAAATGTACAGGTAAGAATGAGAGATCGAGGAGTTTTTTGCTCATCAGATTCAGTCGAGGTTGTTCACAGCTATGCTGCAACACCTCTCATCACACACTGGCTGAATTTACTTTACCTTCTTATATGTCAGCACTCCTGCCATGGCCAGTGAAAAGTCAAATTTATTCTAACCTGGTGCACCTGTAAACTCCTCCACTGCTTTGAAAAGAATACATTTGTGAAATATATTAAAGTTGGAAAGTCAGAGTATTGGGTCACCAGTCAGTAGCTTTAAGATGCTATTCAGTTAGCATATGTTTGGAATACATTCAGTGCTTTTTTTTACACCTACAGTGAAACAGTCATGTTCACCTGGAGCCAAATTAGGTTTTCATTGTCAGCTTTACATAGCTTTACAACAATGTGCTCTAATAGGTCGACTCACTGTAGATACCACACAGACAAACACTGTCTGCTTGTTATAATATGGAATGCACGTACACAGAGTAATCCCTCTGGACAGTGTAGAGACCATGAAACAAACTGAGATGTGTTTACATCTCTTAAACATTTTTCCAAAGAGTTCTCGCTGTTGGAACTCCATCTACGTGGGAATGTAAAAAGTTAAAGATGACATTAAAGGACACAAATGATAAATTCTGTCTATATGATGATATTTGAAACATCAGCTATCTGACAAGCCTCGCTGGGTTTCATGATATACACTCTCTTATCTGAAGGATTCGATTGGTCTTAAATCGTATTACATCAGTGTGGCTATCAGGTCCTTGCAGAATGTTATACAGTACACTGAAACATAATGAAAAAATAAATGGCTTTAAAATAATATATTGCACACAAAAACACAAATGAAAATACAGTATTTCATCTTTTGATGTAAACATGAATAATTTTGTTCACATTTTGTTCTGGTTAATGACCAACAGCTTAGACTGATTCAAGATATCAGGCCGCATTCATATTTCCTTCCTGTTGTCTTTTTTTCTCCTGTATCTGCTTCACAGCTGGGAAAACAAACATGTATTTTTTTAAAAAGTGCCTGTCCACAGTTTTCTAACTTAGCGTCCATATCTTTGAGGCTCCTCGTTTCTAATTTGAACTAAGTTATAGTGTATATTCTATAATGTGTAACTCTTAAAACCTAAATACTATATATTAGCCTTAATGGCTGCTAACTAATATTTCCTTTTAAAAAGTACTCCAGGAGGATTTAAATATCTTTAAAAAAATTATTTTTGTTTTTAAGGAGTGATGTGATCACAATGGAAGAAACATTTTAAAATCTGAATGCAACAAAAACCAGGCTTCATCTAAGTTCTGGTCAGGGAAGAAACTGAGCTGAGCTGTCGGCTCGTTGGCCTCTCAGTGTTTAGACTACATAAGAGAACATTTTACATTTTCTCTCCAGCAGCAACTCTCTAGTTCTGTTCATGTGCTCAATTGTAAAGGCTGATCAACATCTAAAAAACCCTCAAACCTACTGGAACCATTTTCCTCTACCTGAATAAATGACATTCCTTTTCCAGAGAGACAATATTTGTTTAATTTCTAATGATATTCTTGCTGAGCTACAGGGCAGACTTAGTGGCCGCTGCTTACTTGGTCCTGGCTGTGGAATATGCATGTTATATCTGAAGGATTGGCAGAAAATGCAAAGAGATATAATGTCATTGACAGCAGGTTAGACAGCTGTCAGTGTGTCCAAAGTTTCAAAATGTGTTCCAACAATGTGGGACATAAAGGAACACGTGGGAGGAAAATGATTATAGCTAGTATCTTAACGCATCTTATCTTACGACGCAGTTGCTAATTCATTTTAGATTTATTTGAGTGTTTGTTGATGAAATTTCATGAGAAATACTGACACAAGTTCTGTGTTTCTCATATCAGGAAGCCACTTGTTTGAATTATCTTGTGAGTGCAGCAGCAGTGTGTTTGTTCTACTCACTGAAGATGTAAAAACCTCTCATGAGGCCTGTGTTGTACAATATTTCAGGCTGGTTCCATCTACCTTTGTCCACCTCACAGTAATAGTGCATCCCTTAAACAAAGTACAAATGACAGTAGTTAAGCCTATCTAAAAACAGCATCCACATATAAAAAAAAGCAGCCTGTCTGGCTTTGTGCCACAAAAAAAATGTCAGATCAAAACATAGAGCCTTCATCAAGAAGGCAAAATGATAAACAGCCAGTGAGGTTTCTCCCTTATTCACCGTGACTCCCTTTACACCATGAGACAAACTAGAGTTGTCTACTAGAAAACAAGAGATAAAATGCAACCGCCTTTCAGTCAGTCAGAAGCCATCTTTACTCGTCACAGTCATCTCTGCTCCCCGACAGGTGTTTGAGTAAATATTTTTGGGGATCTACGAGAGTGATTTCCAGCTCCATTATTCCAGTCAGGCAGTGGTGAAGGCGGCATCGTCCGAGTACGGGTCCTTGCCGTCGTCCCCGCCGCTGGACGAGCGGCTGCTGAGGTCGGCCACGCCCGACTCCAGGTCGCTGCAGGTGGAGAGATCATCAGGGTCGTGACTCTTGAGCTGGACAGGCGGCCCTAGAGGCAGGGTGAGAGCGGGGTCCTTCGTCTGAGCTTTCTGATTGGCTGGTTCAGAGGAGAGTGCGTGACCGTTGTCCTGTGAAGGGCTGGTGATTGGGTCTGTGTAAATGGTGGGCGGGTCCGGCCCACAGTGTCTCTGACGCTGGCGGCTAGTCTTCCTCCGCGGAACCTCGATCTTCTCCCACATGATTGGCTTCCCTGTCAGGGCTGCTATCCTCTGCAGAGATAAACAGAGAGAACAACAACACATACACTTTATTTAATTAGCCAAGATGTCTTTCATTCATTTATCAGTATCAATGTTACCGAGTGTTTCCCTAATTTAGTGTACTGCAGGGTTAGGAGGTGGGAACTGTGTTAATTATGGTGGATGGTTAAACTCTAGAGTTGCACGACAGCATTAGAGTCAGTCAACAACTCTGGGATTAGTATCAGTAAATGTTTTAAACAGACACAGTTTTGCTTGTACTAGAAGTGAAGTTATTCTCAGATGATAGGAGTCAGGGGGGTTGCCATCCAAATAATGGTAAATAATTATTTTCCATAGGTTGCAAACGACATATTTATCATCCTTAGACTTCATGTAGGGTTTGGAAATTCATTACTTTGTCACCATCTACTAACAAATAGCATCAGAATAATTTGAAGATACTATTACCACATAACAATTCTACACTTTTACCTCAATACCCCCAAATCTTGTAGGATAAGAGCGATAAACTGCTGCAGGTCTGGTTGGTCCCTTCTCACTGCTACTAAACAGACAGTTTGGATTTGATTTGACTCTTTAGTTTAAATGTCTCTCTGACTGTGGGCAAAGATGTGACCAGAGTTTCATTTGGATGGAGAAGGAAGAGCTACACGGCCTCCTGCTCTTCTCTGTTGCAGACACACTTTCTGATAAGACTATTATATTTACTGTACATATACATTGTTCATTTAAACAATGCCTGATCAAGCAAGTGGAGCCATTAAAAATAACGATAAATTAAGGCAAGAAAAATGCCAATGCTTCTTGCCAAAATTAGCTGGTAGTTGTAGTTTCTTAACCTAAAAAACATCATCTGGGAGCTCTGCACTCTGTCAGAGAAAAATTGATTTTGGAGCGATGGATATTGAAGTTGAAGGGTTATTATGGAGGTGTTACAATGGTGTCTTTGTGTGTTGTATGCCTTGGTTGGAGCCCGGGTGGTGGTGGTGGGCGGTTCCTCCTGGCGGTACCTCCTGGTGATTGGTCAGCTCCTCCTCCAGCTGCTGGGACTCCTCCCTCACGGCAGACAGGAAGTCAGCAGGCGACTGGCGGGGAGGCGTCGACTTCTCCACGTGGTTGTAGAGACCCTTCCACATTCTGGAGAAAAGGAGAAAGGAGGAGAAAATGGGAAACCACTCAGAATGTTGTTTTTTTTCTTATGAAGATTGTGGGAGAATCTGCAGGTGTCAGAAAAATCAATTCAAGACTTTTCAGACTTTTGCTGCAGTGACTCACTTGAAGCAGTAGGGGGTGGTGTTGGGTCTCAGGACGCCCTGAGTCTGGCTCAGCTCGGCCTTGTACAGAGGGTTGGTGAACTCAGCTCTGTCCTTCCACAGCTGAGGCCACACAGAGTGAGTGCGCTCACGAAGCCTGCCATCCGACAACACACACACACACACATACACACAAAAACACAAACACAATGCAGTCAACAGCTTCATGATGCAGCACTGAGCCTGTTTCTCTAAGTATGTATTCTGTTTATAGCTTTTCAATTGCATGTTTATCTACATTTTTGGATGATTTCTGTCATAAAACAGATCCACTCAAACATGATGGATGGTTCAAGGTAAAAAAACAACGTGAATCATAATAGAAAATATGAGAACACAAACACAAACTGAATCCTCCTGTCTGGATCTTCAAGCATTTGAATACATACTTTATAAGCCTAATGAGTGAGGGGCAGCACCTTGTTTGCTCATCTTTATCCTATTTGCCAAAGTGAAAAGGACTTTACTACCCTCAATGCTGCTGGCAGACATCCAGACCCATGTGCCCCAAGTTCATTGAGGGCAGGATAACTCTGATGCCAAAGGAGTCACAAAAATTAATTGATTATATGGATGTTACTGTCCTGCGTCATATAATAAGTCACATGGTGGTGTTTTGTGTGTGAATCCTAATTAAACTGCAGAGGAACTGGAAAGTTAGAGATGTGATGCCTTTTGACTTTTTATGGTTATAAACAGACAATTTTTTACAGTATTTTACAGATCAAAAGAGAGCAACAGATGTCAGCCAATGAGATAAACTATGAAATTTCAAAAGTTTCAACAGTGTCAAGAAGTATAGAGGAGAAATAAAACTGTACATATTTGACTCTGGAAATTTGATGTTGTGTTTTTAGCTACATTATCTGTGGCTTGAAAAGGGCGTGTGTGTATATGTGAGTGTATGCAGTGTTTGTGTATGGAGTGGATATCAAAAACATACACATCATTTCCACTTTTTAAATACTTTTTACTTTCTTCATCCGTCACACAGTAGATTAAATCAAACTTAACATCTTTGACACCAGACAATCCACTGTGTATATGTGTGTATGTCAGCCCTACCTTATATCCCTGCGTTCCTTCTGGCAGTTGCCCAGGAAGGTCCCATACTGGCAGGAGTAGACGTGTGTGTGTATGGCGATGAGGAAGCGCTCATTGAACTCAAAGGCACATGGGAACTGCTCAGACAGCTGCCACACACACTCCAGGAACTGATCGATGACTGGAGACACCTCTTTAGGATCTCCATCCAGGTGAGCATACCTGCAGGGAGAGAGCTCTCTCTTTACTGTCTGTCACACTACACACACTCTTCAAAACATCCACTAAACTGATTTAGAAAAAAAACAACTTTTCTTTTCAAATAGCTGAAATAATTGTTATAACTTTCACCCAATTTATTAAGGGCCGACCAAAGTTAAAAAAACTTATGAAGCATAGCCCCCTTGTATTGTAATAAAGCTGTGCTATTGGCTAAGCAGTTCATTTTTGATGCGAAGGAAAGAGTGAAGTGAAGCTAAGTCTACAAAAACAGATTTATTTTTATTTATGTTTATGTTCTCTCCTTATTTTCGCTCTCTTCTGTGTATGTTTTCTATTTTCTAAGTACATTTTTATGTTGATTTTGATTTAGTTTTGTTATATATACAGTATGTTGTAGATTGTGTTATTATTTTTTTAATAATTAAAAAGACCAATCAATAAAAAATGTAATTGATTATGTAATAATAAAAATATGTATTGGTCACAGCTCTGATTTGAATCATCCATGTCCCTTAGACGTTTACAGTCACTGTTCAAACTGGTGTATCTGAAACATGGAGAAAAAGTAAGTAAATCTTGGCCTGTACGTATGATCAGTAAAAAACTGTTTTTGGGAGACAATGTGGGAGTCAACTTCATCATCCATCTCAGTACATTCTGTATGAAGCTGTTCCTGACTTCACACCTTCACACCTCATGATATTTGAATACATTTGTATAACTAACCTCTTTCAATTTTAGTGTATTTGAACATAATCTAAATGCATAAATGTCCACTTAACTTAGCTTTTGCTTGTTTTCCAGTATTTTGGTTTAAGAGAGAACAACAGTTTGCACACAAACTACATAATTCAATATTTCACTCAACAAAGTGGATTCCTTTAGGAACACAACTCCAGTATATTAATGATTCTTTTATTCTAATTTGCCATCATGACAGTGGTTACTTCAAGTTCTTACTTCACAACAGAGCTGTTATTTTCACCCACTGGCAAAGACCACTGATCTCTAACATACATCCAGAGGGCCACAGCTGTTTCTTATAGTTGCACCTAAAATGTAACATTCAATTTCTGTTTATCCTTCCCTGAAACTTATGTAGTGTTAACACATGACTTTAACTGGTGTGACCCATTTGACAAGTAGACTGTTAAAATTGACATATTTTATCATATTTCCAGTAAACACAAACTGCACACAGCCACCTGGTGTTACTTTTACAGGGAGGTTATTATGGACTGGTATTCTATCTGCAAGACTGCATGCAAAACATGTAACAGCAAAGTTGGCGGTTGGCTCTGTCTTACAAAATGAGATAAAACACAAAATAATTGTAATGATGTTTCTCTGCAGACTGTGTGTGTTAAAGTCAGACTTTACCAGTTACTGACCTGTGGGAGAACTTGTGTCCGAAGGAAACCCAGTCTCTCTCTATCAGCACCTACAAGAGAGGAGAGGAAGAGGAGTGAATAGGAGGAGGACAATGAGGCAGGGGAAGAGGGTCAGAGAAGGTGAAAGAGCAGACTGCAGGCACACTAGTTAGGACTGAAAAAGAATTTGTGTATGTATGTGTGAGTCTGTTACCATGAGTCCTTTGATGGTTCTGTAGTGTGGGTCCAACAGTATACTGGCTACAGAGCAGGCCTGGGCTGTCCTGTCCCAGCCATCTGAACAGTGAACCAACACACTGACCCCCTCATCCGCCACCGCCTGAAGAGAGAGAGAGAGAGAGCAGTTAGCCAAAAAGGCCAAACACTCCCTGATTCCAGCTTCTCAAATGTGTGGATTTGCTGCTTTTTCTGTTTTACTTTACTATAAATGTAATATATTTGGATTTTGAACTGTTGCTCTGACAAAACAAGCAATTTCCAAGAAATTGTTATGGGCATTTCTCACTGTATTTTGATGTTTTGTAGACTACATGATTCATCAAATCAAAAGTCAGAATCAAAGTCAAAATCAGTAGCCCCTCTGCTTTGGAGGCCAGCAGAGGCTGACAGGCTTCTCATTAATGGAAGGTATACTACTGTCTTCTCATCAATGTGTCAGTGATTCAATATGAAAATGCTACGTCACCTGCCATTAACAGTGGTCTCTCTATATTATGATTAGATTATACAGACACCCAACCCTAAAAATCCTCTCTGGTTTACATATTAAAATGGTACTCCATTCATTTAGCATTGCACTCCTATAATGTTGTCATTGTTGACAGTTTGGTCGGAGCTTTAGGTGTGTTATGCTAGTAGTGGCTAATGTAGCCTGGAGCTGCTAGCCTCAAGCAGAGATGATACAGAGCTCTGGTAACCTCACTACTTTCTAAATCCACACCCCCAGATTAGTTTCATCTTCAAACTTGTAGTTTTCATCCCCAACTGACTCAAGTGAGATCACTTGAGGCAATATATCAGATTTCACACAGCTCCCTCTGGAGACACAAAATGCTTTTTTCACTTTTTACACATATGCAGTCCTGTAAACACCTGCAAGGACTCTGATGTGTAGAATCAGTGGAGTTTACCTTTTAAGAGTTTATTCCAATCTGTTTAGTCTTATCCTAAATGCTTGGTTGGATTTAAAGCAGAGTTTTATGAATCTACCAGATACTGTAGCATACATGCTGAGGTAAACAGGAAGCAGCTGTTTGTGTGTGTTTCAGTATTAAATATGTTTGTGGTTTTGTACACACCCTGGCTATAAAGACTCCAGCTTCTACAATGGCTTTAATGTGTTTGAGCCAACCAGAGTTCTCCAGACCCCACAGGAAGTCAGTCATCGACGGAGCTCGCATCTCGCCCACTGCATGGAGGAGAGAGAGGAGGAGGTTTACACACAAACATGCAAACATGAGAGAAAATAAGAAAAGATACAAGTTTGTGTATTGACTGTTAACAGCTCTGTCTGATAACTTGAATATTTCTCCGTCTCCATGCCACTGTGCCACTGTGTGTCATTTACTGAACACACACATTCTTCCTCTTACCGTCAATGATTTTCTGTTGGCTGCTCCTCATCACATGAATGTTTTCGATGCCAATGAAATGCAGTTTGATGTTGGTGTAGTGGTCTTCGTTCTCATATCCTTTACCTGCTGCTCGGTTTGCCATAGCGTTCAGCTGGACACACACACAAACACAAACAGAGTACCGTATATGAGAGTATTACAGCTCATTGTATATTTATATTTTTCACTGTGTCTATATGTGGATGTGTCTGTGTGTGAGTACGTGTGTGCTACCTTGGGCCTGGTATCCACCACATAGATGTAGTCACTACCAGGGTTGGACTTCATCACAGCCTGCAGCATCATCTCATCCTCCTGACAGCGTCCACTAAAGCCTGACAGGGGCTGACTACACCGGCACACCGCAGCCTACAGGGCAATAACACATCATCATTATCATCGTTGTCATCATCATCATATTATAATATATTGACAGAATTATTCCTCTGTGTGTGTCACACTGACCAGTGTGTCCTGGTGGAAGTAGGACAGAGCTGGAAATCGTCCTCGACTCCTGAACCTTGAGCTGCCCACGATGATGGCAGGTGTGGCCGACTTTGGAACAAACAGCTCTGATGGGTACGTATCACACACCTGGGAGAACACACACATGTATTTTACCATCAGGGGCACCCAGTTAGATACACATTATTTATCACTGATGAGACTTTTCATGCTGAACTATGTTCCTGCCTTCCCTGTAAGGAGATTTAAGAAATTTAAGATTAAAGTATCACACTAGATAGTTTTTTTTTTGTTCAACAAATCCCTTGAGAATACTAAAACAAACAATGTGTTAGTTTGTCTATTAATATTTTCTGACAAATCATTTGTGGCATTTTTTCCTTCCTTCTGAAGAGGTAGTTTAAAAGGCTAAATCATTTTCTAAACCAGCATTTTTTAAGCACATTTTAATCAAACAAGAGTAAAAGGTGTATTTTTTAAAGACTAACTTTCAGCCAGCAATTAGTGCTCTGGTATTAATGCTGTCAGGCCAGCATACAGTATGTGGGATGGAGTCAAAATAAATAGCAGTGCGTCTGAGTAATAAAGAAACACAAGAAATTCATTGTTGGGTTTGGTCTTTTCATGGGATTTGTTGACAATACAAAAAAATAAAATATTGCCATCCTTATCCTTTAATAATGTCACTAAGCTTATCTTAATGGTCACTCTGCTGCTTCATGTTTCCCCCTGCTACCAGATTACCAGAACCATCAAACAGGCATTATAGCAATGTGGTGTTATGTATATAGTTTGACAATTTCAAGACGTTCCAGGTGTGGTTTTGCAATACTCTACAGTACAGTATGTGATTAATGTCCACACATGACAACATCAGGGATAGGCAGCCGTGTGCATGTCATGTTAGGGGTAATCGGGCTATTGGTTCAAACATCAAATAAATAACATGGTGTTAATAAAGCAGAGAGGAAAACTGATGTTGGAATTGCTTGTTGTAATGTGCAAAAACACTTTAAGGAACATGACTGTCTATCCCTAATATATGTAAGTATTAAAAAATTGCACAGGCTGATATGCAGACCACCATCACTATGAATATGCAGAAATAGAACGCATAAATCTGGAGCCAGATTGAGTAAAGAAGTGTGAGTTAAGAGCTGCTATATGCTCCACATGTTAGAGGAGGCAGCTGCTGATAAGCAGTTGGTGAGGTTTGTACTATCTTATCTCTGACCTTGTGAATGTCCTGAGCACAAGGCATGTTCACTGCACTTAGAGAGCAATAAGTATACAGCTACAGACTATATATATACAGAGTATATCACAGTAATAAACATCACTTAAACTCTATCCTGTTTTATACAAGAATTAGCCATCTCTTTACAACAGGACAGTATTCTATAACAATATTATTCAGCATAAAGTTACTCCTTTCAGGATTTCCCAAATGACTTCCTATTCCTTTTAAAAACTTTTTATGCCAAATATCAGTTATTGGTTTTAGTGTTGTGATCTAGCAAATAACAATTATTTTTCTGTGGCTAGCTTTCTGTAACTGGTGTTTCTCTGGACATGTGACTGACCCTGTATTCGCTGTTGGCTGCTGTAGCAACCCAGAGGTTATTAGGAACTCCCATCCTCTTGTAGTCAGCCATGAGGTCCATGAAGTTCCATGACTCTTCTCTCTCCTCCTTGTTCACATTGGGATTGAAGGACAGGCAGTACAGCTCACTGTACTTCTCTGTCAGAGGAGAGGAGAAGAAGAGAAAAGAGGAGGAAGAGAAGAGAAGAGAGGAGAGTATTTTTTATGTGTTTAACATACTGTAAAAGTGACACACACACCTGTTTGTGACACCCTGGCCTAAGTGTTGGAGCCCATGGACACACATTTTTACCCACTCACACACACAGACACACACACACCTGGTCGTGACAACCTAACCAATGAGGCGTGGACATCCAAACAGTCTCTCTCCTGCAGGATGAGGAGCTGGAAAATCCGGAAGTCCTTACAACGCAGGATCAGCTGACTTCCTGTTGGTGACGTAGGAGGCCTCTCCACACTGCTCACCATGCTGTGCAACACCTGAAACACACAGTATAAGTTAAACCTAACCTTACCTCTACCCATATGAGCCAAAATCTTATCTTTACCCAACTTCAGCAGGGGCACACTAACCAAACCCACATAAAAAACACACACACACACTGCTACATTTTCTCTATCTGACTGTGAATAACAAATGCAACTGTACTTACAGTTTCTAACTTTAAGTACGGAAGTCAGTGATATCAATCAGCACTATAAAAAAACAAAAACTAGCATTACGTCCAACGTGTCAAATTGTTGTGTAATCCGTCTTGTGATCTAAAATATTCAGGAAGGAATGTCAACATCAGTTTATGGGGAAGCTTCTAGGTTTTTCTCACAAGAAGTGAATGCCGTGCAGTGAAGAAGAAGAAGTTGCTTTAGCAGTTTTTTTGTGACACATGCTAATTGAAGTCTGCCTTCTTTGTTCCTGCTAATCCAGTCGACACAGTCAGCGCCTGTTGGGTGAAATGTGACACCCCTGGATGCCTTTATTATCTAGTCATGTCCAGAGGGACGAGGCAGCCTCCTCATCCACCTCCTGAAGGAGTTTTGAAAAGGGGGAAGATCTTTCCATCTTGTGTCTGGAAATTCAGCACTCACACAGTCCTACCAGAGATGGGGTAATACCAGCTCTTTCAAAAGGCTGGTGGGACTGAAAAATATGAACATGTCACATGAAGAGTTCACTCTGCCTGATTCAAATCACACTTCCCAGTGGCCAGTCCTCATGACAAATCTATGCTTAAATGATGACACAGATGGTGCTATAGCATCCCTCAGGCCAGTATGTGTCACTATGATTATGCTATTTCCTCAACTGCTTTAACTTTTACATGCTTATCCTGTATGTGCTGGCTTTACTAAATGTACTTTTAGCAGATTTTTGATCATCTCATGTCGAATAATCAAGTAATAAACAAAAACATTTCCTAAATGTGAACATCTTTAGCAGTAATTAAGGTTACTTAGGTTTATGAACGCGGCGTGATATTGCCTACATCTACACTGCATTTTTTATCCAGCCTACCTTCAATAATCAAAAGATGACAAGATAAAATTATCTTTTCAAATCTGTTTCATTCAGCTGTTATTCTCATAATTGAAACAAGTATTTTTGACATCTTGATTGGAGAAAATATTCTGACATTTCTGTCGACGTCTAATGAAATGATACATATGCAGTAATACTGCTATGTTAGATGAAGTGTCAGAATTCATTATCAAACTGTTGCTTCTCTGCAGATCATATTTCTGTCACAGCATGTCTTCATTTTGCTATCCACTTGCAGTTGGAACAAATCTGTCTGCATGTCTGTAGGATGTTTGGAAGGAGGGATATCTCAAAGCAGGTTATTACTGAAGATGCATATAAAAAGCCTATCCAGAATAAGACTTTATGGCAGAATTGGAATATGAGCCAGAAAAGGATGGGAGAAAGCTACAGCGTCCGAATTATTAATACTAACATTTAAGTGTATCCACCTTGACTGTGACATGTGTGGCACCCCACTTCTGGCTTACCCAGGTCTCCTTGCGTGTCTCAGGATTGTTTTCTACAAAGATGGTGTGCGTGGCAGAAAGGTAGAGAGTCCCAACACTGGCCTTTCTCTGGCCTGACGACCGGTCCAGGAGACGCACGTTTTCCACCTTACAGAGGCACACACACATACACAAAAGGTCAGAGATGGAAAAATACCCACAGATCAAACACTACACATACTTAGAAGGATAATATAGACATGTCTAAACACTCACAAAGGCATGTACACAAAACAGATTATTACACTGCAATAACAGCTCAGTATCCCTGTCATATCCCTCAACAGATTACACATAATGTTCATTGAGCTCAAATTAAAGTGTGTCTGAAAATCAAGGTCATTCTTTAACCAGTGTTTTTATATGGAATGTGCGTTTGTGTGCAACAACAAACCTACATACCTGAGTCTGGTGCTGGCATGCATCAACTGGTTATGTGGATGTATTGTTAATGTGTCATTATAGGTGCACTATTAACTCGCCTATTTCCTATAACACAGTGGGACCCTGATGATGTGGTAACGAGGAGGATGGGGGCCTGTGTGCCTTTGCCAGGCTGGCAGACAGGAGGAAAATGGTGGTGACCAGCACTATGCAGCGTCATGGTGTGAGGGCAGATTTCCTTGAGTATAAGACATATTCATATTCAATGAATAATAAAATAAATATTTGAACGTCTATGTTAGCAAGAGCACACGAGCACCCCTCAGCACATGCGTCAGTTTTGTTTATAGCTATGTCAGGTATTCCACGATGGAAAGTCGCTGAGTCCATTATCGGACAGAGCGAGGTTTTAGTGTTTCCTGTGAACGCGGTGGCTAACTGTTCAGCAGAAGATGCACTGGGCTGCACTGACACAAGGATTTCAAGCCTGTGGCACCACAAAGTGCACCGAGAGATGGATAGAGAGACAGGGAGAGAAAGCTAAACGGGTGGGCACATCAGCAGAGAAGACACAAAGACGAGCGACACAAACAACCACGTCCCTGGCGGTGAAATGCCGAGTGTTACCTTGGGCGTCCGGATGTGCTCCATCACTGCCAACCAAAATGGTGGAGGTGGAGAGAAAGAGTGGTCCGACGTGTTTTGTGTTTTTCACCGTCAGCGGTTATATTCCCCGTTTCACGTCAACAAACGAGCTGTACTCTGCGTGGCTGCTGTTCCAGCACTGTCCTGGAATATTTTCCATGATTCCCGCCCTCTGTGTCCCGGCTGTGTTCGGTTAAACTGGAGGAGAAGTGATTCTGTACACACACTGCCTTCAGTTAACGGTACCGGAGCCCCCTGCCTCCCTGTCTCCGATATATATGACGCTGATAACAGCTGCGTACTACACTACTGTCACTATGACGACAATAAAGCGCGAAGCCTCCGGTTATGCCCTTCAAAATAAAACCGAGTATTCTCATTTTGTTGCCATCCTAAAGCCTAAACAGCACGTGACTATTTATAGAGCAGAGATAAAGCATAAACACACATACAGACATAAAACACAATAAAAACAGAATTGAATAGAAAATAGAAGCATTACACAAAGGCAAGTCTGAACAAATGGGTCTTGAGCTGCTTTTGAAAGGTGTCCACAGAGTACACAGATCTTATATCCACTGGGAGAGAGTTCCAAAGTTTAGGAGCCACAACCTCAAAAGCACAGTCTCCTTTACTTCTAAGCCTAGATTGACAAACAACCAGCAAACCCTGATCAGAGGACCTTTAGACCTGCTGGTGACATAGGGCTGCAGTGGATCTCTAATGTAGGCAGGTGCCTGACCATGCAGAGCTCTATAGGGGATCACAAGATCTTTGAAATGGATTCTGAATTTGATGGGGAGCCAGTGAAGAGCAATCAGAATCTGTGTCACATGAGACCTTTTGGAGGATCTGGTCAAGAGTTTAGCAGCAGCATTTTGGACCACTTGTAAACAATCCAGCGATGTTTTGCTGAGGCAGATGAAAAGGGAGTTATAATAGTCAAGACAGGACTATATCTCACTCAACAGTGACAATATCTCATCGCAGAGTACGAATGAGTATTAAATATTGGTTAAATTGTGAAATAGCAGGCTTCTAAACCATCTGGAATTCTGTATTGTATTCCCCTTAATTAATTAATTTAGTTCTTAATGCAAACAGCATCAAGAGTAACAGCATAAAAAAGATAACGGGGTGGAACAGATGTGTCATAATACAATAGAAAAGCAGTGTGGTAAAAATTAAAATAGATATAATTATAAATGAAATAAGTAAAATAAGAGACACAGAATAAACTGCTACAGGCGTTGACTATAGTTATATGAAACATGGGTGAAAGAGAGAAAAAATAATGAAAAACAGAATTTAATAACAAAATTGTAGAAAAAAATTACTTAGACACCATGAGACATTTTAATGGAAATATTTGAATTATACATTTTGAACTGTAACCAAATGGTTCAGGACATTTTTGCAGAAAAAAACAGACTCTTCCAGAAACAGAAATATCAGCATCTTTCTAATCTTCTTTATGTGGCGTCTGTATGAGTTTTATTTTGGAATTTGTAAATGAGCGACCAATCATTCATTTTGACAAACTTGATACAGGCTCGTGCCAAGCGCGTGCTCGTGAGCTCCCAGAGATTATTCGCAGTTGCGCGTGCGCAACTTCCACCCTCTCCCGCCTGAGTGCTTTGAACGCAGGAGATGGGGAATATTGCTTTTCTTCTTCGTATTTTTTCTACTCAAATACATATGATCTTTTCCTATGTGTTTTATTCGTTGTTAATCTTTGATTTATCTACCGTATTTATTATTTCTTTTGTGTGCCCGTGGAGCACTTTGTGACGGGTGTCTGTGAAAGGTGCTATAAATAAACTCCACTTAACTACTTAAATTGCTGTTATAATATTGTGTTTTTAGCAGTAGAAACTTAAGTCTTCTAATCCCCACTTCAGTGATCCATCCATGGCTGAGGAGATCAGAAGTATGCAAATCTGTTATATTATTTAATTTTTTATATCTTAAATGCACTTGGATAAACTTTTTTTGCTGTTGTGTATGTTAATTGTGTTCCATAGCTATATTTTGCACTTTTCTGTGACATTGGTACTCACATAGAGTTATCTCTCTCTCTATTTTATTCTTTTTCCTCACTTTTTACTTAAATGATAGTGAGGCATTTCATTAGTGTCCGCTTAGACAGGCTCAGTATTAGGCTATCTTGTCATGAATGTGTGTTGCATAGCAATCCGGAAGAACAAGTGGAAGTCACATTGCAGTGTTAACACACACTCAAGTGCAGACAAACAGTCAAGGTGATTATGAAATTTTGTCATGCCATGCCTGTCTCAACACGTGGCTTAAGAAAACAGGAGTTGATTTGTCACAGTGACAGACTGTGTTCATACTGTGCTCAAGGCATTTTGATTTAAAAAACCCATTCTGTAAAAACAATGTTACAGTTAAATGTACCCAAAGTACATCTGTCTATACTGTCAAATACATCAGAATACAGGATTATTCATATTTAGGCTGATTTTCCACTGTACAGCTATTGTAGTAACCTCTATCCAGCAAACATGAGGACATTTGATGACATCACCACACTCTGTCCCATTAAACCAGTGGAAACAGTTATTGTTTGTTGTTTGAATTGAACTTTCTACACAAAAATGTAGCCTAATAATTTTTTATGTTTTAAATCAAGATGGGGCCTCTGTTCCATGTTTATTTTCATTCATTCATTCATTCATTCATTTATTTAGAACAGCTTAATGAGTTTTTTTGTCAACTGCTGTTTACAAGGTCAAGAATTAAAGTCAAAAGTCATATTTCTGATTTGGAAATTAATTACCTCCAGACCTAAAACAGCTGTAGTGAACTGAGCTTTTACTCTGTACATTACTCTCTGTAAGATTATTATATTATTAGCAGACTGTGAGACTGCTATTATTACATTATAACTCCACACTATTAACTGATACCTTTACACCATTTCATTATTAAAATTGTCTCAGTTTTAAGCTGACACAGTTACTGTCAGGCAGTGACAAATGTACACAACAGTCACTCCAAGTGTAAGCTGTTCAAATGAACCTTTGATACACTATGGTTAAGTGAAATTGTATGAAAGTTTTTACTGAGCAGTCAGTGTATGCGTGTGTGTATGTGAGTAAGTAAGGTAAATGATTGAGAGACCAGCTATCTGTTAAACAGTATGAACTAATGCCCCAAACGCATTTAAAAACATTCTTCATGTGGCCACTAGATGGTAGTGTTAGAAATGAATGGGCAGAGTAGGTGAGATGTGAGATAGACAATCTGTCCTGCAGAGTACGTGTACATGTACTGCGGTACAATTAAACACTACGTGGAAGCTTAGCATCTATTTTAGAAATAAAAAAATAAAATTAAACAAATAATCAAAAAATGTAATGGAATGTAAAATTATATAATTGTATTGACATGTAAAATGTTTCTTGAGCATAACATCGTGCAAAAATTATCTTTTTGATTATATTAAACAACAGTATCACCATTGCAATAACTTTTTAAGAAAACCTTTATTGTTACATGATGTCAGGCTATTATACCACCGCCTACTAATATAGTTCCTGAACATGTGAGTAGGCTGAAAGTGTGATGGTTAAATTGATTCATTAACTATTCTGTATCCACAGGTGTGTGTTCGTGTGTATGTGTGTGTGTGGGCTCCTTCGTGACTCAGCCGATCAGACCTGCGGACTGCAACAGTCACTGATCATCTAAAAAGACTGTAGTCACATGGACCATTTGGACCTGAAAGCATATCTTAGATGGGATTTTGGGGAATCTGTGTTAGAAATCTGATGTAAACGCACTGGTGCTGAGGTCGTGGTGTATCCAGGTGAAAGCTGCAGACAGGTTGCTCAGAATAAATCACACACAGAGGCTACTGACGACGGTAAGTGAGTTTAACGCCTGTTATTACTGTCGTCTGTCGTCTTGTTGTGAATGCGAGACTTTACACTGTTTGTCACCAACTATCCTGCTATGTTAACGGCGAGTGTTTAGCCTGAAATAACGCCGTTTAGTCCAAGAGTAGGCAATGCCAAACTTCATTAAAAATGCAACCATGTAATGTTGGCTCGTTTATAGGCAAAATGGGCACCTCGCTAAAACAAACATAACACCTTTTCAGAAGTTGACACTCTTATGTCAAATTCGGCATACTCAAGATTCAAAAGGCATCAAATTATTTCAAGTAAATTTCAACTTTATTCTATTAATGTTGCTTGATATTGCCCCCATGTAGCAGTTGGTTTCTGAGGTAAAACAATTGTAAAAAATAAGATTTTATCTTAAGTATTGTTATGTTGCATTGACTGTATGATGAATCAAAGTCTGGCTTCTAATAATACGTAGAGTGGCCTAAATTAGTTAGCTCTATCATTTAGTACCCTTGCGGGCAAGGAAGCATAAATTTGACACATTTTTGAATGGAGTTTGGCGTCGTCTCCTGCCTGTGGGAGAAAATTGCTATATCTCGAGGAAAGGTGACGTCGGCGTTTGTCTTTTATACCCTGAACAAAGTTGACACAGATCTGTCAAATATATTTTTAAAAAGCTATACAAGTTAATGCCTTCTTATAATGGGTTTTTCAATTTTCAGAGAGACTTAATGGGGTTTTAATTCCAGTTAAAGTTGCACCCTCTGTACTGTCAATAAGACCTTCCATATGTCATTATGTCTATACCCTCAGCAGATCTTTCAGGGTAATGAAATGGTGTGTGTGTGTGTGTGTGTGTGTGTGTGTGTGTGTGTGTGTGTGTGTGTGTGTGTGTGTGTGTGTGTGTGTGTGTGTGTGTGTGTGTGTGTGTGTGTGTGTGTGTGTGTGTGTGTGTGAGAGAGCGCGTGTGCGTGCCCAGGTAACGTTACAGTTGTGTGTGTTGGCTCTTTTGCAAGAATAGGTACTGTATATGTTGACATTTTACAAGTTCAGCAGCATGACCTGCTGTGCACTGTATGTATGTGTGTTTGTGTGCGGCTGTTTAGGCCGAGCACAAATGTGCATTTATGAATGGCAGTGTGCAGTTATGTCAGTGCTACTGCTTGTGGCATTGTGTATTTCCATTGTGTGTGTGTCCCTGCAGTAGTGTGTGCCAGTGTCTAATGGACATTTCTGCTGCAGCAGCATTCTGAGTCTTACATAACAGGTTGTCCTCTGCATCATCCTGCAGGGCTGCCTAGGATTAAATAAAGACTCAGTGCTTCTCCTTGTCATGGCAGAGCACTCTCTGTGTGTCATATGAAGATGTACCACTACTGCTTCATCACAACCAACTTTAAGGAATTCTCTGAACCCTATGCTTCAATGTGTTGAATGATAATTTCTTTCCCATACAACAAAATGATAATGCAGGCCTCTCTTTGATGTGGTTGTTGATCAATACCAATAACCCAACCAGTAATTCACTGTAAGGCCTTATATCTGCCTTGCAAAAGTGCTTTTTCTCTATTTTAGACCCCCTGAATTGAACAAAGGACATTGCTGTTAAGCCCGAAAAAACAAGCGATGCAAGGTGATATACCTCTCCCTCATGTCTTGTGAAAATGAGATCTATTTCTGTACATTATCAACTATAGTATACTGTACTATTGCAGTTACTTGTTCACCTATAAAGGTTGAGACATGTCTTAAATTACCAATTGCTACTGTAACCATCAGCTGATTCTATTGCAATGCATGTCTTCACAGGTTAGATTTAGAATGGGAGTTTAGTGTTGTTGTATTAAGTGCTTTTCAAGATGTTTTGATTTATCTTTGATAACTAGATGATGCTAATGAAAAGAAACATAAGATTTGTAACAATAAAAACAAATCAGTGATCATACGACTGGGTACTATGCCACCCAGTCATATGATGATTGACATAAAGAATGAAATGACCTGTTTAACTAAATTAAGGTTAGTATGTGACAATTCTGTGGAACAAAACACTACCAAAAGTAGCCTGCACCCTCTTGTATGCAGTGGTGTTGATATGTGACACCACAGGATGAAACTCTGACTTCTCAGTTTGCATGGATGGGATGTTCTTCTGTTTCACCTTGTGATGTAGGTTGATTAAATTGGTATAAAACTCTGGCTTATTGCAGCTTTAAAATGCAATTGTTGCAAATAAACATTTAGTTAGATCTCTTAAGCTCAGTAGTGCTTTCCTTTCTCCTCTTTGAGTTGATTTGCCAACAATAGAACTCCTAAATTGATTGTTTTTTTGGCAACTTACACATTTAAAATCCTTACATTTAAGTGTGTTGAGTGTTGCAAATTAATTTTAATGTAATTCTGCTTAAATTGAATTTAATTTTCTTATATATGCAGAGCGTTTCTGCCTTTTCTTACTATACTGCATTTGCCTCAGTTGGCAGATGCAAATATATCAGGTGCCAAGTTTCTGCAAGTCTAATCCATCCACTCATTCAAGTGTGTGATTGTGCAGTCAGATGAGGCTATTTATGTTCATGGGTAGGGATGTCTGTGTCTGTGAGCGTGTCATGATTTGCATTTTTTGTGTGTGAATGTGTATGAGGTAGTTGTGGGCTCTCCTCTGCCCAGACTTGTCTTTGGGATTAACGTAGTAACTTGTTGTGATTGATGGAGCTATTATCCGCAAGAAGAGAGAACGAGACAACACTTCCCTCTTTGATGCTATGTACTCTCCTACTAACCCAACCCTAAACCTCAACAGCAATTTAACCATTGTGGTGATAATGTGGTAATTGTACCACAACGGTAACCGTCTACTGTCAATCAAAGTGAAACTGGATGGTTCAGATCAGTCAGATCTGCACTGTCTCATGGGAAACTTTCTGTCCCACAAAACCTTTTAAGAACTATCTCATCTCTACATATCATGTAATAGATTTAATGCTTATAATTTTTGTTGATTTTGAAGCTGTTCTGCTCAGTATTTTTATATTAACCATGAGTCAGATGACTGTGTGATGTGAAAGGAGTCACACGTAATGACAAACCCACCAAAAATTAGCACCTGACTCGGGTGCAGTTACCCTGAGCTATAGGGTGCTTTATAGCATCAGCCTCATTGTTTTGGTTTTACTGCCCTCAACTTTACTGTCTTGTTTCAGTCTCACTGTTCTCATCAGCATCGTTTTCAGACAAAGCAGACACAGTGTTTTTTTTTTGTTTTTTTTCAGATGTTTTTAGCCCTGATAAACCCTCTAACACTACCTGATCAGCAAGAAATTGCAACTTGACAAAGTTAGCAACTAGCTGGTGAACATAATGGAACATTTAACAACTTAAGCCAGATATTTCCCTCAGGAGTTGGTGGCGAGTGAGTATTGGACTTACATTTGTCAGGTTGCATGAACTGAAATGGACTCCAAATAAATGCCGATATAGCTCCTTGTGTGCCGGATGTGTAAATTGGCAATTGTTTGCTAACACGTTCAACCTAACAAGGAAATTGTGTGTAAATGTTACATTTACAGGTGTTTGCACTCCCCTCAGGTGGCCAAAAAATCAATTAATGCAGGTTTAAGTTCATGGGTTGATTTTTACACACCAAAAGCAGCTAATGGCGTATGTCTTGTAGAGAAGCATAAATCTGTCGTGACATTTTGACATGTCCTGGCATGGAACGCACCGGTGTATTTATTATTTGAGTGTTTGAGTTCCGGGTTCCTGCTTGCTCATTGGCATGGCTTAAATTGAATAAAATCATCAATATTTCTTTTAGTACACTCTTACATTACCTCTGTGTAATGTGTTAATGTGACATCACTGTATAAGCCAAGCATCAAAAGCAATATATCAGTTAAGTTCTTTGTGATTAAAAAATGGAGGGGAAGTTGAATTTCTCGAATGAGGTCTGTATGTAAACACAGCTCAGAGGGCTGTAAGGACTGTTTTCATTTATTCTATTCAGAGCTGAGAGTTATTGTAGATCTGAAAGCAGCACTTCCATGACCTGTCAAGGTATGCAGTCCCCTGTGGTATTTTAAAATTGAAGTAAGATGAAGTGAGGTTAAAATCATGCAGTAAAATTGGAAGTGAGATTAGATCTGGGAGTATGAATATTGTTAAGAAGAGTTCTGCTTTGATACAGCAAAGAATGAAAGAAAAATAAATGGATTTTCAGCAGGTTTCTAAAGTCACACAACTTGTAGCAGATGGAGGAGCATGCTTCACACTCTCCTCAGTCTGTGGCTGCAGTCTATTTTTGGTTGTTTGCTGCCTTTCACGTGCACTGAGCAGCTCTCCTCTCTGGGCCTCAATATGAAGGTATCTCAGGTCTGTGCTAGTGCACAGTGGCTCTATTCAAACACTACAGCACAGTTATTTAGCACTTGCAGGAGGCAATACTGGAAAATATTAATACTGTTATTGGCTTCAGGTTTGCATTAAATACTAGTTCTAAGGCAGAATAATTTGTGTCTTTTACAACTTCAAATGTTCTGTAAAAGCCATCTTGCAACCAGTCTGGCACAGTGTGCTGCTGTTAATCTGCACAGTAGAATTGGGTTTGTTTTATGTTTGGAAAACAAATTGTGAATATGTCTTAAAGTTGTAACTGGTGCAGCAGTGTTTTTTTTTTAAAGTAAGCTTTGTCATCAGTTCAGTGTTTTTCCTGAGGAGGGTGATAAGAAAAGTTGGAGGTGAAAACTCCATTAAATGTGTGAAATTACTGATTCAGACAGCTCTTTACTTAATCTTTTTCCCCAGTATATTATTTTACTGTATAGTCTAGACTATAGCAAGTTGAGAGTGAGAGACTAAGATGACGTCTTCAAATGGTTTTGTCTAATCAACAGTCCAGTGGTTGGAAATTGTGAGTTTGTGATTAATCCATCACAGTTTACATACAAATTATGATAAAAACTGCTTAACTGACATGGTTGTTTAAAACAAATGAAGAAAAAATAGAAAGCTCGCTACATCTGCTATAAGACTTTTTGCAACTTAGAGCCACAGAATAAAAATTACAAGGATTTTTTTCTTACTTCAAATCTCTTTTCAGTTACAAATGCATGTGATAAGTGTCTATGTATTACCATTGATCATCAGAGCCAATTATCCACCAGGGCTAAATGAATGATGCTAGTGTTCCATCACCAAACATGTATGTTGACAATCTGAAACACTGCTGATCTTTCTGCTTGATTAGAGTGGAGTTCTTGAGTTCAGACACAGCTTTAACTCTGCAAAATAATCCTCAGATGTTCTAGCTGTTGTTCAGTGTTGCAGAAATAATGTGGGTAAAATAACTTCATTTTCTTTTGAGCTCTTTTGGAGACCACTCGATAGATTTGTGGCACATATCTATCTGTTGTACATAACAGATCTCAGGATTGAACCAAAATCATCGGAGAGAAGAAATGCTGTGGTGTGTCAGAGAGCAGCCAGTAGTGACTGTGCTGTTATCTTGACAGCTACAGACACACACACACACACACACACACACACACACACACACACACAAACTTTTCCCTTCACACTTCCTGTGTCAGACGGGCAGGAATTGATTAGAATATCTATTTTAGTCTTGAGTTTCCAAAAAGACCAGTGGCTGAGAGATTATATTATCTGCCACTCTCAGCTCCATTATAGTCTACTTTTTCTGTCCACATGTACACCAGTGTACATACGTACATGTAAGTTTGTCATCTGAGAGTTGTAGAATTTAAAACAAGATAAACAAAATAAGAGAGCAGTTACAGTGCATGACACTCTTTTTGATCCTAAAAATTACTGATGACCAAGTGCATCTTCTAAACTGCTCTATCTGTTCTAGCCCTTCATCTGTCACTTCAGCGTTTCCTCTGTCAACCTTATCTGCAGAACTGTGTGCGTGTGTGGTTTGTACACTTGTATTGTCCTCTAAGCCTTTTCTTCAGCACCCCAGTTGACTTGCATGCTTCTAAAGCTTAAAAATTCAGCCCACGCGACCATGTAAGCTTTACTTGTGGAATACTTCAAGGCCTTTTTTTCAAAGATCAAAAGTTAATCAGAGTATTGTGTGTTAATGAATTCCCCTCTGCACAGTCACACTGTCTGCATGTGGGGAAAATGTGGAGAAATTCATAATTGGTGTTGGGCATTGGGCCAAAGTTGCATGGTTTCAGCTTGTGGAGACATTTCAGCATGAAGCATATTGGACATTTTGAGCAGCATGAAACTCAGTCAGTACATGTACATGTAGTTAAGCCTACACACTTGCTGTTGTCCACTGACATGCACATTGAATGTGTTCAGTGTTTTCGTCACTAAGCTGTAGCATGTGCTGTATAATAACTGCTTTGGATTTAACTTCCGTCAACATTCTGTGTTTGTTCATGAGCTCTTCTAACTTCTATTTTATTTAAACACTCTCACTGACACTGGGCCTTTCGGCACATTTCACACAGTGAACCTCTTACTGAGATCATGATGATAATGCCAATTTTCCCTTCATTTTACTTAGAAAATGATAACATTTTATTTTAAGTAATGATTTAAGAAGAAGCTTACAATCTTGTTCATTAAAACCTTCCTGCTGGTTGTCATACTGCAATTTTGAAAGCACAAGGTGAGTCATTTAAATTTACTGGCAAATATAATCACTTCAGAAGAACATATAACCAGATAATGACAAACAAACTGAACTCAGTAATGTAGAAACCTGGATCTGGATGAAAAAATCAAATTTTAACCCCAAACACTGATTTTCAGTAACATGTTTAATATTGTGCAGACTGCTAGGGACAAATAGCCTATTGAAAAGAGAAAATGACAGCAAGATATTATGAGTGAGTATAAGTCAGTAAGCAGCTCTCTAAGCCTATAGAGTACTTGAAGATTAAGAGAAAAAGCGGTGTCTGGGCACCACTGGATCATCATGTGTGGCCCTTTTTATTCCCAGTAAGAAATTCTTACGAGGCAAAGTTGCACTTTCAATGAGTGTATACAAGTAGTTTTTATTAAATTTTAATACATGTAAGCATCCAATTTAAGTATACATTCAACTGCACTATTTATAAAGCCCCACGAAGGCTGGTGTTCTTACTGAAAACTCTGTCACAGTTAGGGACCATACCTGGTCTGCACTGTAAGTTACCTGAACCAGGTGTGGCTCATTAACTAAACGTGGTGGAAACACCAGATAGTAATGCATTTGGTACAAAGTTAACCGCAGCCCTTTGCACTGTCACTTTTTTTTTAACGATTACTATTTTACATTATTTTCTTTTACTAATTTTCTGTTCAAATGAATGTTAATGCTGCATTAATTATGGCCATTGCGTTAGCCAACGGTTGCCTTCTTTCACATTCAGCAGACACGGAGCAACATTAGCATTCATTTGGAGTCGTGTTTTTGTCCACCAGGTGAATGTAAGTCTGCTGAGAAAACTATCTGGCTCTTCAGCTGCTACATGTTTGACTTTCTTCACAAGCTAGTTGCTAACTTTGTGTATCTGCGGTTTGCTACTAAGCAGTTACTAAGCATACGTTACTCTTTTAATGGGAATGGCTGCCTTCAGTTTTTACATAGCAGTGAGACTGAACTGAACTATATAGTAAATGTGTTGTAATCCCAAAATAATGACTGAATGAAGGCTGAAAATCTCCATTAAAGCAATTAATTTCTGTTTTTTTTTAATTTTTTTTTTTGTCACAATTAGCAACCCTTGCACATTACAGTGGTTTTGTTCAACAGTATCAAAATGTTGATCAATGTTAGTTTAAGTTTGTATTTAAAAAAAAAATCTAATTCTATAAGAGGTTATACTAGCTTTTTTTAAGGTTGTTTTTTGGGCATTTTTGCCTTTATTGGATAGTGGGCAGACAGACAGGAAATAAGGGGAGAGAGATCAGATGTCAAAGGTCCCTGGCTGGGATCAAACCAGGGACATTATGGTTACATGGCATGCACAGTACCCATTCGGCTACCAAGGCTCTCCCATACTAACTTGTTTTAAGTGAAGAAATCAGCTTGTAATATCAAAAATGTTGATGTTGAGTGTTGTAAGGTGAGTTTTTGTTGTCTGCTAATGCTGGCCATTGTTGTCTGACCAAAGCAAGGAGTTCACTTAATGTTGTTTCACCACCTGATGTCAATAAATTCAGAACAGACACCGTTAGAAGCAAGATAAATTTGATATGTATATAGACAATGTTAATGTCAGTTTCACTCTCTTTTACATATCGGGGTGAAATGACATGAAGTCGTTGTATTAGCTTTACTGGGCCAGTGAATTGCTCAATCATGCGTGTTGGATACAGTTATTTTCAAAGGGGAGTTTTTGCTGCAGGGTCTCAGTGACATGTGAGCGCTCACTTAAATTATGCAATCAGTGTATTTCAATACTATCCATGTTTTGAATTACAGTTTGACCAGTAAGTTTGTGATCGGTTGCCACAAATGCAGTGCAATGTTCAACAAATATTTAGCTGTTTGGATTTTGTAATACTCCTCTATGTCTCCTTAAAGGAAATGACTGCTGTTTTATAACCTGGATCTTATTATTGTCTGGGTGTGGGTCTAAACTTTGTATTGTACATCATTCTTACTGGATATAATAAAGTAATACTTGCTGAGATTTTGGAAAGCAGTGACATCACCAGGACCAACGGGGCTTTACTGCCCCTTAAAACAAAATGACCATATAGTCCCAACATTTTAATTTTTGATCAGGAGCAGTGACTCAACCTGTTCAGAGATTTATGTCTTTTATTGCTTTCCAGCCTGCATTGAACAAAAACTCCTCACCCTCTGGAGTTTCAAGACTCTCACAACTCCTCCACCACCCACACTGAGGATTTTAACTGCTCAGTGATGAAGGTTGGTGCTAGAAAAGACCATACCATCATAATCATTTTTAGCTAAAGAAAGACTAGCTCATCTTCAAGCACAAATATGGTGACATATTTCCTCTTCTGCTGGATCACTTTTCTAATTATCAAGCTCATTTTTCTCTGTAAAAGACAAAAAAATGTGAGTATTTTTTGTGAACTCAAATTGAGTGAGGGTGAGGTGAGGGTTTACTGCATAAGCCCTGTAGAACAGGTAGAATGGTATGTTTTTGTTCAGGCTATCTAATGAGTTAACCAAATTGATAGTGTGTCTACTGTAGGTGATGCATTGTAACATTGTGACATTTCAGAAGTTCACGTACAACTGTCCCACAAACAACCATCATTCCTCCTTGTTAATTTGAACAACATGCTAACAGCCTGCATGAACCCATTCTGTCGCTGCAGCAAGCTTGTGTCACATGCCAAAAAATATCAAGTAGGGTCAAGTGCTGGTTCATTTATGACAGGAGCTCTTTTCTGCAGAATCGGTTCTCCTGACAGCTTCACACTATAGGAGTGTGGCAGAACGGGTACAGGAAACAGGGCCAGTATGTGTCTTTGTGTGCACATGACAGTGTTTCTTCTGTCCTTATGAAAACCTATTTGAGTTTTTGGAAGTGTGGACATTTTAACCACAGGCTGTAAGAATATGCATGTGGTTAATAATTATGAATGTGAAAAAGCCTGCCATTATCAGTCTTGTGCTTGGATCAAGGTATTTGCTAATTGACCTGTTTGGTTAATATTCAGTCTATTGGCAGGACAGACATGACCAATTTTCTGTAATCTTGCTTGGATCAGTCCTTTCATTGGCTCACTACTGCCTGTTCCACTCCTTCCTCTCACTCTCCATCAGATTACATGAGTTACTTTTCCATTACTCTCTTTGCCCCTTTCTTCTTTAGTCCAAAACCTCCTTCTCTGTTTCTCCTCAGACTCCTGCAACCAATAACAGGGAGGGGGCCCAGAGCTGCTTAGCAACAGCCAACCCAGTTGGACTGGTCAGGACAGGCCCCTCCTATTTTTGGGGGGTGGAGAGTGGACCCTGACCAGGGTAAGGTTACCTGGCAGACACTCACACACCAGCTCTTTGTAAACAGACATGGGACTGACTATTCCCTCCCACACTAGACCTTGAGGAAGGTGTGTGTGTGTGTGTGTGTGTGTGTGTGTGTGTGTGTGTGTGTGTGTGTGTGTGTGTGTGTGTGTGTCAATGTCAATGCAAACTGCTGTTTCTGGCACAGGAATATGGCAAGAGGGAAAAGGCATTCCTCAACTAACACATACACACACTTCTTGTTACTGCAGTACTGAGCAGCATGCTCGTGTTTCAGAACCAAAAAGGGAGGTGTATTTTCTCTCTCTCGCTCTCTCTCTCTCTCTCTCTCGACTACCGTCACAGCCTGCGTAGTCTTTCCTCGCCTGCTCGCACACACACACACCCACACACTTACAGAGAGCAGTGATGGGGTAAGATACACATTAACGTGTAGCGCAGTGCAGTGAGAGGTGTGTGTGTGTGTGTGTGTGTGTGAGAGAGAGGAAGAGGATCCACTGTGTGTGAGGACAGACAGCCAAGTGCACGCCAGTCTGAAGCAAGGAGCGTGAGCAAGCTGACAGAGCTTCCATGAGTTTTTTTGCTGGATGTGTGTTTTTTTTTGTGGCAGTGCAGCCTGAGAAGAAGGAGACAGAGGAGTAAGTTATGGCTGTGGCAACAGTTATGCACGGGATCAGCACGTGTACATGCATGTTTTCTACTTCATCAGTGTGTGTGCGCGCGCATACTAGGGCATAGGTCTTTTGGAAAGTAAATAGTCAGTACACTTTGAGATGTTGACTGGTGCAAATCAAGTCAATCATTTAACATTAACTTGTGTCATGGTAAATTATTTCCAGCTAGATTATTGTACACAACTCGTTTCCTATATAGTGAAGAGAGTATTTCGGATATACGTTTTTTGACTAAATTTGGAAGACTTATCTTTATTTTTTCAGCTATTAAAACTTTTTCCTGTAAGATGGACTTAGAATGTTTTGATATGTGCTCTGAAATCTGGTAAGTTTCTGTAAATTCCAGGACAAATTCTTGTGCATGTTATCCTAATTAACAAAGTAACTGGGACTCTAAGAAGGTGATGTCAGTGTGATGGTGCTACGGCTAAACTGAAGACACAAACCAGTCATGTAGTCTTTCCTCTGCAGTCTTTGAAGATGGTGGGTTTGATGGTTTCCAGATGCTTTGTCGAGATGATTACACATGTAACTAAATCCCCTCACAATGTACGTACAGTTGAAGCATTGTTTCACTGAGCTGCATGTGGCGGGGTTTGCAGTTGTCTTTGTTTAAATGTGGTTAAACATAGAGGCCGACGTAGACCAAAAATGAAATGCTGCATTATTTATTTTGTCGAATCCACATTACTAATGTTAGTCTACAGAAAGTCAAGAGCTAAAACACTTATTCAGCAACAGTAAAATTTTATTTTTGAAGAAGTCACCTCAATGCTTTTGTTAAAAGTAACTAATAGGCATGAATTTAAATTGGAATGTTTTTAAGTTTGATCATTTGATTGTATGAAACGTATAAGCCCTAAATTTCTAGCAGTCATGAGGTTGTCTTGTGACATTACAAGAAAAAGTAACCTACTGTATGCTTTGCTCACTCTAACGACCGTTGTTACTTCAGGTCCCAAGTGAAGCTAACTGTGATGGATTAATAACATCCGAGGATGACATAACCTGCTAGTGATGAAGTTCAGCAGCCGAAGCCGAGGCGTCGCTGTTCCCAGAGGAGGCTGAGTCTGTATAAACAGGTTCACACAGCGGTTTAGAAAGCAGAGACACATGTAGCAGGTCACACAGAGGTAAAGAGACGCCTCATAGGAGCATTTTAGAAACATTGAGATGTTAATAATGATTTGAAAAGCGCCATCCGGATTTTACACACTGCAAAATTTGTCTTAAAGCCAGTGACATTTTTTAAAAAACGGCTGCGGGGCTTAAGTGTGTTTCCTGTACATCATCGCTTGTTTCAGGACTTTTGGTCATGCAGTAAAACCACTGTACAGCTCTGACTGTGTGAACATTTTTGACCATGTATGGACAGATCACATGTTCTGGTTCTGTATTTCAGTGATGGGAAACACTTCATTCCCCCCATCACAAGCTCTACTGCAATGCTATTTAGAGAGCGGTACCTTTTTACTGGACTAGTTTAGAGTGACCCCTCATATCAGAGTAAAAACACATTGTACAATCATTAACAAGTGATGTGGCCTAATAATCAAGGATGTGGTGAAGGACAAACCCTGCTTTCTTACAAATGTGGTTTTTGTTTTGATTGGAGATATTCAGGTGATAGAGGATCTTTTTTATTTACTTCTACAGTAAGTCACCACAAAAAAGGCAATAGTTCAAATGACTCCCCATCTACTGTCATGTATCCAGGTATTGATCCATTAAGATAGCAGAAGCGTCAGAGGACGAGGGACAGGGCAGGTTATATAACAGCTCCATCCACATTACGTTGTATAACCTCAGGACCAGTCCTAATTGGACTGGCAGTCAGCCAACCAGCTCTGTTTCTCCATCTAGTACCTTCGTCGTTCCTCTCCACGCCACTCTCACTGTCCATTATCATCGCTCTCATTACTCTAATGCTGGCTCTTTCTGTTTCAGCAGTGACTCGCTGTGTTTTATATAGTTTCTCCTGACACTCACTGATCTGAATATCATTTCCCTCGTGATCTTTTGCTCTCAGTGGTAGCAGTTGGTAGCATTTTCAGCTGCTTTATAGACATATGAGTTTATCATATTAATGTCATAGTATACAGTGACATTAATTTCAATGTTAATGTTTCTTAACATCTCTCACCATTTGGAATCATAAGGTGTGTGTGTGTGTGTGTGTGTGTGTATTTGTCCTTTACCTCATCTGAACACACACACACTGTCAGCAGTGTCACATTCCCTGCCACGACCTCACACACAGTGTTTATGCTATGTCAGAGTAGAATGAATTGCAGATGCATGCGCACAAATGTACACATGCACTCACCAGTAAACACACACACACACAACTGCAGGCAGGAGAATCCTAATGGCAGAATGACACAAGCTGGTTATTAAGTCACACACAGAGACACACACACACAGTCGCATTCATCTCTCAGAATGACTAAGCACTTATTTCTATGGCAACCACTTTTGCTGTGTTCGGGGTGTGCTTTGTGTGATGCAGCGACAGGCTCAGTGTAACTTCCACTGCTGTCTTTCATACACCAATGTGTTAGCAATGGTGTGTGTGTGTGTATGTTAATAACTAGCTTGTGTCATCACTACTCTGTGAGTGATATGTCCATTGTGTGATTGCAGAGGTGTGTGTGTGCAGCGATACCAGCACTGCTACTGGATGTTGCTGTAATGTGATGCAGTGGTGATGCTTGCCAAGTGTTTTATGAAGGAAAGGTGAGCCTGCTGCCTCCTGCCTGTTAACAAGCTCCCCGGTTGGCTGTCTGCCTAGCTGAAACAAAAACCATGCGCACAGCGCCCGCATTATTTTACATCATCAATTAATCAAATGGATTCTAAATCTAATCATTAGATGGCTAGAGTGGATTGTGTGTGAAATAATGGACAGATTGTGTTATTGGGAAATGGCTAATGACAATGACAATAATTTCCTAATTTGCTTCCACACTGTTTGCATTTTAAATCCCCTGAAATACAGTTGAATTGAGGCTGTTTGTATAATGTAAAACTACTTGTGTAATGTAAGCAGCTGTGTGTGAGCTGCTGCTGTGATCCTGTGAAGTGGAGGAGCCCTGATTGAGTCTTGCTGCCTTTGATATCATAGAGCTGTTTCTGTTCATACAGTTCTGCTGTTTGAAATAAGACAGACAGCAGCAGTGAAGCAGCTCTGTAACCGAATGACAGCTCACCTGAGCCTCAGGACCAATATTTGTAGAGAGGATGGAGCCTATGAAATAAGGTTTGTTTAGTACAACTATATGTAGACAAGCAAAGAATATATGTACCATATTTAGTGCCTGATCATAGAATATTGTGTACTATTGAACATTGAAGCATTAAGTCTTAAATGAATGAATTCACCTTGTGAAGGTTGCTTCATTTAAACTGTGGCACGAAGCAGCCAGCACAGAATCAAGTTGAAAGTGGCTTGTGAAGCTTCAGCACTCTTTGCTTTCTCTCACCCCATCTGATGCACCCTATCAGTTTTGTCAGTCATGCTGTAAAGGTCACATTAAAGCGGTGTCTCTTCAAATGTCCACTTGATATGGCTGAAAGTGAACTGGGATCACAGTGTACGCAGCCGGTATTAAATCCCACAGTGCATTTCTTCTCAAAATTTATACCAAGCAGATTTTAAGTTATATTAGTTTATATACTGTATTTACTGTATTATGTGATCTGCTCAGCTCAGTCCTCCTTCATCCAGCTGGTTGTTTTGGCTCCTTTTCCCATGAGCAGTGACTGTAGACTGACTGGACATTGTGAAATATGTTGAGCCACTGGTGTTGTGAAGTTCAGATTTATATAGCAGTTAGGAAACATTATTACTGGTAATACAGATAAGAACCATAAACATTTGTTGGCTGAGGACTTAGGTCCTACTTAAGATAGAACGTTCTAGTTGGCAAATCAACCTTCACTGTGCTGTGTGTACATTCACTGCTTCCCTGCTGCTTCTTGCTTTGTGTGTGTGTGTGTGTGTGTGTGTGTGTGTGTTCACCCCTGCATGTCCCAGTGAATATTCAACAATTACTGTTACACTCTCTGATGTCCTCAACACTGCTCTTTGAAAAATGCCATGTTGCAAATTTCAGGGCTGTCAGTTTTACTTTAGAGCCAAATACTGAAGATATTCTCTTACAGTCAAAGTACTGCATGAAGCATGGTAGCATCAGTCTATATCTACTTCAATTTTACTTTGATAAATTGACATAACTACTGGAAATAGTTGAAGCTATTGCTCAGAGAATGTCCAGTCTCTCACAGGACCATGATTTACATTATGGGATGTATTGGTGATTTATAGCACAAACAGTAAGATGATATAGTACAGCACAGAGAGAGAAATTCTTTTAGTTTTGTGTAATGCACAAAAGAAAATGTCTTCAAAACATTGTCCTCTAATGTCAAAGAAAACTGAAGAAGTAAAATTCTACTAATGACAAAATTGGCAGAGTTATTGGACTGGATTATTATTTTGATAATAGCACTAACATGACTGTTGCGTGAGATAGTCAAACAGTGATTTAAATCCAGTTATACAATGGTGTGTAAAATGCTACACTGAATTAACTTTCTTCTCTCTAAATGAATTAACATTGGAAATAACTTAACGATGGGTCATTGTAACATAACCCATCACACTTTTTTTAAGAAGTGTTTTGCTGCATATTTCCAAATACAAATCTGAAGCCATTTGTTGGCAAATTTGTGAGCAACTCCTTTGTAGCATTCTTCATGTTGAACTTTCACATTTACTTTTGTGAACAGAAAAAACCTGTATAAGGCAGGAAATAACTCAAAATAGTCTGGCAAAACTACTCAAAATAGTCAAATGACTCCTTTAAAGATGAGTATTTGATAGGCTGTCATTCAGGCTCCAGTCACCATGCTGCATGACTTTTGTCCTGAACCTTCAAGTCTGGTTCTAAATCCCATAATGATCAGCTAAGAACAATGGAGCTGACTGTAGGTCACCACAGATAGCTTCTAGTGCAGTCAGCTGTGGCTGGCACAGGCCACTGTGAGGCTGATTATTGCCTTGTTACACACACACACACACACATACACACACACACACGCACGATGATAGATTCACATTGATTAGGGTGAGGGATGAAGTGGAAAGTAGAAAGACAGGAGGGAGAGAGGCAAATATTTATAAAAGTGGAATAAGGGCTGAAAAGTAAGAGTGAATAGCTAAAAGTGATGCACTTATATAAAGTATATACAATTTTAAAATATTAGTGGAACTAAAATATTTTCGTTGGATGAAATTTCTATTGGAGACTTTGGCAGCCTGATACAGGTCTGATGAATGTGGTCTGATCTAAATGAGGCTTTGAAAAACAGTGAACTAGGTCAGAGAGTGATGGTGGAAGAAAGCTGGTAAGATACTATAAAGGCTGGATAAACAAAATATTACAGTCCTCTCAGGTCACTGGGGAAAGGAAAGTAGTGCTGACTGTGGAGTGGAAGGTTAGTGGTAAGAACAGAGATTAAGAAACAGGATGAGAGTGTGAGGATTTTAGCAAAAAGGAAAAGGAGAAATGAGATTCAGGTTCACATGTTAAAACAGTTGTTGTGTTATTAGTCTCTCTGGGCTTTTGTGCTGGTTTCCATTCCATCATCTTCATGTGTGTGTTATTATGTAACTTTAATAAGTGAGCAAACCTCGGCTTGCTGCAGCCAAGAAGCTTGTTGTACAAGTCGTGAGGTCTGCCTCCTTCATGGCAGTTTGACTTTGTTTGATCCAGTGATTCTCTTGTTTGAGTTTACCTCAGTGTGCAATGATTAGAGCTATGCAAATAAAAAAAAAGTTGGATCATGATTTGTTATTGTCCAGCCAAGCTGAGGGCTGCCCCCTGAACAAAACAAACACTCCCTTCAGAGCTTCAGAGCCATATGAAGTAACATGGCATCTGCAGGGGGGTTATTACATAACAGTCAAATGCAAGACATTTTTGGAAATGGTCACCTATGAGCTCTTGTGAATATTTAATAGTGATTTGTAAATTTAAACAATACTACACAAACATTTCATTTGTATTCATTCTAAAGTGAACAAAGACCTAATTAAGCAGAGGTACAGTTAGTTTAAGCCAGGAACACACTACAAGAACACTGGGAGAATCACATCTTAAACTACAAGATCATATTATGATCCATGTCCTAAAAATCAAATGTGATTGATGTAATTGATGACTGTTCTGATTGGTCTGAGGCTTCTAAAAGAGATTAGAGATTTGTCTGTGGTATTGAAAAGGAGTATTGTGATTGGGCTTAAATCATTTTGTGTGTTCTGAGTGTAACTAGTAAAATAAACTTTTTATTAGTATATCAGTATCTTGGGAGAAAATAGGTTCACCTTTTAATGCAACTGTAGGTCATCCTCAGGTCAATGAAACATCTGAAAATGTCTTGGAAAATACAGTAAATAATATTCTATATTGTGAGTCTTAATGTAGTTGGTGTCAATGCATTTATTATAAGTCTTATTTTTGTGAAAGAGCTTTGTGCTGCACATAAATAAAAAAGGTAGTTGTACAATATGCATTGAATCTGCTTTAATATCTAGTTTACTTTCTTTTTTTATTATGACTTTTATATTTTCATAACTTACTGAGAGCTGTATGTTTATTAGCAGTAGCTCGCTTAAATCAAAATAATTATTATTGTTCAACTTTGCAACGTTCTTTACACACACATTCATGGTGCTATTAACGCAGAACTAGTTCACTGATATTGAAGTTAAAGCAGCTTTAAGAGTTTTAATTCAATAACTAAGTTTTTTCCTCAATTGAGGACATTTTGCATATCTATTGAGTTTTTCTAGCTGGATTAAAATACCCAGCAATTCTTAAATGCATTAACAACTGAACCATTTTCTAAGCCTACTCTTTATTAGGCCTCCTGTAATTGCTGAGAAGTGCCTCTTTAATCTTGTGTTCACTCGTGTCACTCTCTTCCTCTTTACTTTTTCCCCTTCCGCTCCATCCAGCTCTGGGCATAACCTGCTTGACAAGCGTGTCTTAATGCATAGCAGGGTTCAGCCCTTTAACAATAGTCATTAAATTTGTGGATTAGCCCTGTTATTCACTTCAAACTCACTCACACACACATACACACTCACACTCACACTCAGTCACAGTGAGGCTGATGGTGAAACTGATTCTAACAGGAATGGATGAGACGTTTGGTCGTTGGAGGGCAGTTGAAGAGTTTGAGCCAGAGGAAGTCAGTTCAGTTTTAGAGGCTTCATGTCAAAGACAGTGGGCTGCTCACTCTGCCTGACTGTAATGTAGGACAGTCTTTCACTCTGTGTCTTTCAGTCTCTTTGCATGATAAAAGCAGAATTAGTGCAGTTGTTGAGTTAGTTTATTATGTGCACATATATACAGCAGCATAAAATATATAAATATATAAAACACGATTTAGAAAAATGAGCAAAAGGTCCAATCAGCAGACAATAATATGGAAAGAAAAAATGCATATATAAAGTAAATAAAATAAAGGCAGAATTGGACATCATCAAGAGTTAATTAGACAATTTCTGTTTAAAATTTTAAAAAAGATAGCAAGCTGTTGATATTGTGTAATTTGGCACTCCATATCTGTACACGACAGGATGAGGATGGACAACCTGTCTAATATTGTGAGAATTAATATAAGAATGAATTTTAAAGAAGTTGCTGAAAGATGATGGCGGAGAAAGTGTCAAGCAGAGTTGGAGCATTAAAAGTCATTAGTCTATTATATTCTCTGAAGAAATATGTGGATCTGATGTCAAGGGACTGTGCATTGAGAAAATTGCCCTCAAGAAACACATAAAGAGCAAAATGAAATGACCTTTCATCAGGATGTGAGTTTGAATAGTGATGTTCCTAGACAGTCTTAAATGGCTCAGTGAATGCCAGAGGGCAGCCGCTGTCTCGTTTTCAAGTCTGATCCCCTGCTGTGCTGGAGTTGGGCCACTTTTGGGCCAAGCCATGTACTAGGGGTGTTTTTCAGGGCTCATTGGTGGGGTATTTTGCACTGCTCTGCCCTGAGATCACCTGTCAGTAAACACATAAGAAGATGAAGACTGAGTTCCTTGAGGTGGTCCTCTTTTCTTTGCCTGTTAAGCAGTGGTGGCTATCACTATTATCAGACTAGTTGTTTAGAGCAACAATTTAAAGAGTTTGAACTTGATATACTGCTGGTTGAAATACCTTTAGAGTAGCAAAGCAGACATATGGAAATATACTGTATGAGCTGCAACAATTAGTTGATCAACAGAAGATGTATCGCATACACGACTTATCAATGAATCACTCATTTTTCAAGCAAAAATGCCAATCATTTTATGTTTCCAGGTTGTAAAATGTGAGAATTTAAAAAATAGCATTTTTCACTGTTCTCTGGTGTTTTGTTAGTTGCAAACCTAGAAAATATTGTGGATATACACTTGGATAAATACTTTAATGTCAAATGGCTTTAATACTAGAGACTAAAAAACCAGTAGGAGAGATGTTGCTGCATAGCTAACAGTTGAAAAAATAAATGTTAGAAGCATTAGTCCACTTTTTAGAAAGATTCAACTCCAGTCTGAAGGACAGACAGATTTTGCTACCAGATTCTCTGCATGATCTGAGCTCCTCTGCTGAATCTGCTGCATTTTTGATACCGACAGTGACTCAGGCCGGTTGTTTGCCTGCTCTCAGACAGAACGGAGGTGAAGCTAATGGAGCAGCAGGCTGTCTGTGAGTCGAGTGACAGTGTTAATGTATATTTGATTAAGCCAAAGTGACTTCACCACCTTTACCCCAGAATACCACATATGTGATGCCCACCTGGAAAACTGTCAGTCGATCCTTTTTGTGTCAGGCCTGCTTCATAGTTGATACAAGTGTGTGATGTACACAAGCTCTGTTCTTGTATAGTTAGTACCTGTACACTGACTGGTGTGCTTCATCAACTTACCCACAAGAAAGCAGCATCATGAAACATACACTTATTCTGCTACATAAGAAAAAAGCTAACAGTGGAAGTAAGGCGACAGGACTGTTTGATAATGACACTGAGTCAGATTGTCTCTCTGATTTGCTCCAACTGTTGCTCATACATTATTGATTAGTGCAGAGGCCGACCGTAGGGATCATGTAGCGACGACACGTTGACTATTCAGAAGGCGTTGTTATTCTGTCCACCCGTTGTATTCTAAATGGGAGAATTCAACAGTGGCGACCACTTCTACACTGCTTTTAACGTAGAAAAAAACTTTTCTGTATTCATCTAATTGTGACACCAACATTTTTGTCTCTGCTTCTATTTCAGTAATATCACACATTTTAACCACTTTTAGATCCCAATAAAGAAAGTTATAGTGGTGTAAAACCTCTGCAGCAACTAAGAGGCTCAGTCAGATGAAAAGAAATTATTGTAAGTGGTTGATGTCATCTAAGCTTGTTACAGGTAACTCTGCTCCTCTAAAACAGAAAGGTTCATAGATTATGTTTCAGTGAGGTAACGGTTTCCTGAGTAGTTGAAGGCTGTAACTGTGCGCCTCCTCTCTGTCTGTCTACCTGGAAGTGAGTCGACTCTCTGTGTCGCCCAGGGGCCCTGCTGTCATTACTGGATAATGGAGAAGGAGCACTGTCCTGGATCTGAACGCCTTTATATAGCTGCTCCTCTCTTTTCTCTTTGTCCCTGACCTACATAAACACACACACACACCGGCAGCCACACACATACAGCAGGTGTCAGTCTCACTCTTTGCATGCTACAGTGTTTGTGCACAAACATGATAGGACTCTCTTTGCTCACATCGTCCAATTTGAAAGAAACAGCCTAAACAGAATTTGTTTGGACTGTGCTATTTATTAGCTATTTTTTATTGAATTTGTACATAAAGATAGCTTCCTGCTTAAGCTGGAAATCAGAGTATCAAGGCTTTAGTTGATGATGTCATCAGTTGACTTTATGGAGTTGGTCATTCGACACTGAATTGTTGAATATGTGTTTATGGTTTTATATCTTCTGGCAGGAAAATATTGGCAAAATGAGTTTGACCTGATGTGACAAGTGTGATGCCTATTTCACAGGGATTTCTAAAGCTCTTTATCAAAAAGACACATTCAGGAGTTTGTTCAGTCTGTGTGTTACCAGCATTGTAGTTGCAGTCATTAATGCACTAAATGTAGTCATAACTTCTTGGTTTTAGCCTGCAGAGGGCAGCCTTTTACCATGGAGCCACTTCTGGTCATGTATCAGTGTGCAGACAATGGGTTGTCTTAGCAACAAACAGAATGACTATTACTTTTACACAAAAGTAACAGAAAAACTAAAATAATTTGTTGTTGTGTTTTGAACTTGTTATATCAAAGTGAGGTTAAACATTTGCAGCTGATTTCAGCACATCAAAGACTGTGACTGTGGAAATGGGAAAGAGTCCAGATAATAATAATGATAATCTTTATTTATAGAGGACTTTTCAAAGTCCATGTTACAAAGTGCTCCACAAAGGCATCAAAATAAAACAAACAAATCATAAAATCATTAGGTTTTAAAAAAAAACAGATAGAAAAACAAGAAATAAATAAGAGCCAGTACAAAGAAAATTAAAACTCCAAGTAAAATCAGGAAAGTCTCTCTGACTGAAGTATGTTTTAAGAAGAGAAATCACTGACTCAGCTCACCTGAGCCTCGGGGCCTGGCTGCAAACGCTCTGTCCCCTTTAGTTTTCAGCCGGGCCTCTGGAATAGATAAAAGCCCTCTGCCCAAGGATCTCAAAGTATGTGCCAGCTCGTACGGTAGACGAGACGGTACATCAGAGCTATAGCAGGGAGAGGGGCCATGAAGACACTTAAAAGTAACCAGTAAGATCTTAAAATCAATTCGAAAACATACTGGGAGCCAGTGTAAAGCGGCTAAAACAGGAGTGATGTGATCATGTCTCTTGGTTCTGGTTAAAAGCCTGGCACCTGAGTTCTGTACAGTCTGGAGTCGATCAATAGATTTTGGTTCAGGTAAGTAAAAAGGGGGTTGCAATAATCCAGGTGTGATGAGATGAAGGCATTCAAAATGGTCTCTGTGTCTTTGAAAGTTGAAATATAGTATTTTGATTTTTTTTTTTATATTTCCAAGATGATAAAAACATGATTGCACAAGCTTTGTGGTGTGCTGCTTAAAACTTAAATTACTATCAAACCAGATGCCAAGATTCCTTGCAACAGGCTTGATATGATCCAATAGGGAACCAGCAGATGGCAGAATTTGTTTCATGATGTGCTGCGACCCAGTGACAAAGAAATGACTGCAGAAATGACATTAAGCCCATTGATTGATGTTATGTTGGTGTTTTATGAAATGTGCTCGTCTTTAACATTTATTTTTCCTTTCTTTTGCTATTTTTCAGATGTTTTGAACAACAGAGTCCCAAAAATGTTGCATCTTGTCTTCAAATAGGATAGAGGGAACAGTCACAGGGCCCTTAAGTGGATACTTTTCTAAATTACAGTTCTGCATTTGACAAGGAAGTGATGACTTGCAGCCCTTCTGGAAATACTGCAGCATTTTTGCACTCTGTTTAAATTATATAAGTGGATGGACTGCAACCCTAACATACTAAAGATATTTTGGGAACATGGATAGAAAAACTGCCAACTCTGCCCTACGGAGAATGGATTGGACATTTTATCAAATCTCAATATAAAGTGTATAAAAAGGTTCAGGAGTAAAGCTCAAATTATCATTTTGTAAAGAGCATTCCTCTTTTTCCACAACCAGCAAGAGAAAGCCAATGATCAAGTAAAACCCTGCACATCACAGATCAGAGGAAAGTTACAACATTGTAAAGAGCAACTGACCCTTTAGCCTTCCTGACCCGAAGATGAGTGTTTCTAAGCCTAGTGAGATCTTCTCTGTCGGGGGGAAGAGCGGGTCCAGCATGACTCTTCCTCTTCACAATGCGGGAGACCACAACGGGAATGCTTTCCCAATTTCCTCTTCTTCATCCTCCTCTTCCTCCTCCTGTCTGGGGGAATTGTCTCCTGAGTCACTGCGGAGTCTGAGCAGCCTCAGTGAGGGACGGACTGACAGCCCGCAGGACTATGACATGCTTGAGGTCACCCTGATGACAACAGTGATGACCAAAACGGACAAAATGACAGATATTGTAATTTCAAAATGGTCACCAGAGGAGGAAAGTAAACAAGATGACGATGATGTCTCAGTGGGAAAGATGCAAACGGTGACAGAGCTGTCAGAATCCAATGATAATTCTACGTCTGTTTACCTGGATGCCAACAGCAGCGAATACCACCAAGACACCTGGAACGACAATGACAACCTGACACTGGCCCTGTCCTTGACGACACATGGCGGTAGCCGTGGTAATAATGATGACCTCAGCAGTGGAAGCAGTAATGAGAGGAGACATGGCTCCTCAACTCCCGACTCAGATGCAACAGAAATCCCTGAAGATGACGATGAAGAGGAAGCTTTGTTTCTGTCAGTGAGCTCCGACATGGAAGTGCGGAGAATCAGCATGACCCTCACAAGCTCAACCAGTCAGTCCAGTGAAGGCCCGTTGAACCCAGGTGACTCTGCTCCGACGACTGAGCTCCAGACAGAGGGGGCTGTAACTGTGTGTGTAGCTGATGACAAGAGGTCGGAGCTGGTGTTAGAAGGGGCCAAGGTTGCCTGTCCTCTGGATTCACCTGGGGAAACCCAGACAGAGCCTTCTGCTTCTGAGGACCTTACTGAACCCACACAGATATCTTCTACTCACTCTTCTACCAATCCAGTTCAAGATGCTAAAGAAGTCACAATTCTTCCTCCTGAGGAAGCTGAAAGATATGCGGTGAGCTCCAAACCCACCCCCTCCAATACCAGCCAGCCAGCCAGAGCAGCAAAAACCAAACCAGCCACTGTGACTTCAACTGCTCCCAAGACTGTGGCCTCCACAGCCATCAAAACCTCCATTCTTGAGGCAAAGAGAGTTTCCAAACTGGACCTAAAAAATGTCAAGGCTAAAGTTGGATCTCGTTCCACCTCGTCCCCACCTAAACCACATGGCCAGGTACTGTAGTATTACTGAAAAGCTTACATGTATCAGGCGTTGTATAGTTGTCTTACTACAACATTTATAATTCTATATCTCTCTCTTCTCAGCAGAACAAATCTGCTCCCGCTAATGGAAAGAAAGCTGTTCCCAGGAAGGAGGATGCACTTTCTAATGATGGGGGTAAAAGGCAAAGGTCATCACCAGTCAAAGTGGCCGTGGTGCTGAAACCCATCAGAGGAAGGAGCTGTAACCTCAAAACCAGCTGCAAGACAGCAGCCAATGACTCTGCTCAGCCAGAGAAGAAGAGTGTGGCCATCAGTCGCACGCTTTCAACCTCGACCAGTTCACTGGGCTCGGAGGTGGCTGAAGGAGGACCCCAGGACACACCCAGGAAAGCTGTCCAGGAGGTGCCTGATACTGTGCAGACTAAACATCCAAGTGAAGCTGCTGGTGAAGAGTCTGTGGAGGATCAAAAGGAGGGTACTGGAGAGGCTTTACTGGCAGAGTCAGCTGTGGAGAAACCAAGGAATCATAGCCGGGTGAGTACTGTGAGCCTGTCCGAGTATGTTTAAAGCTCTTCTGCCTCAGGCTTGTGTGTTAAGTCACAGATGACATATTAAAATTATGTTTTTTTGCATTCAAATGCCAACAACAACCCGGAAACAGATCTGACTTGAGATGCAGGTTATGCAACATAGTCATTGTGAAATAGGTAAGTGTAGCCATCAGCTAGAACATGTCATTGATGATAGAACCTGGTGGTTGAGTGGTTGTGTGTGTGTGTGTGGGGTGGCGGGGGTAGGATTGTATAATTGCACACACAAATATTCTCTAGCATGATTATTTTTTTAATATGAGCCTAGGTTGTTGTTATTTATAAGTTCTGGTTTTGCAGCTAAATGGAAGTTGAATGGTATGTGCTCAAGCCGGGTACACTGAGTTGAACATTGTCAATAACATTTGCATGTCAGAGGTAGGTAGGAGGCAATAATTATGGAAATTATATTTCAAGCCTGGAAAATTAAATGAATAATGGTCTCATGCAAATCTGCTTTTTGTCAAATGTCAGTGAGCTTTAGCTGTCTGATGCCCGTTAGCAGTGTTGTTGTTGTTTACTAACATTTACATACAGAGGAGACAAAGTCAGAGTAATTTAAAGAGTGCAGGGTGTTTTTAAATGAGGGAGTGGTAGGTACAGTATGTGTGCTCTTTCTTTGGTATGTGTTTTTAAAGATTCAGTGAGCCAGTGACTGGTTTAAAACTTGCCCTAGCATATTCTGTCACGGGCAGCCTCGGGGGTTGTCTCAGCACAGGGTGTGTTTAAAACACGTCAAGTGTGCTACACGCACACACACAGTAACCTATACATGTATGTTAGAGACAAATATGTGCAAAAACTGTGGTGGAAAACAAGATGTTTTCTGTTCATCAGCCTTTATTCTGAAAGGTTGTGATTAAGGTCAAACAAGGACATTTTCAAGAAGTTAGGATCAACAAAACAATTTCATCTACCTCGCTTGGTTATGCACACTGATAATGCTCAGTGAGCTCATTCCATCCATGATAATATGATATTCACATTGGTAGTGGCTCAGTATGTGATGTGGCATGTGTTGTTGTGGCCAACTTAAATTAAACCATTTATTTTATTGATGTTTAAAAACTTGTGTTACATCTATTCATAAACTTTCACTCTCCTTCCTGTATCATTTAATATCACCAAACAGAGCATCAGTTAGGCCCAGTCGAGCTGCCAGCTAGCATGTCAACACATGATTTAGTCTGTATTGGTATGCTTCAGTAATCTGTGGACTCAGCCTCTTGGCTCGGCTGAAAGGTCAAGGAGGCTATAAGCTACAAGAACACTCTGAAGTGTTTCATCATTTCTGAATAAGCTCTGCGTTTGCTGCTCTGTGATTTTGGGTGAGGAGGTGGAGGTAATAGGGCAAAAAGGTTTTTGAATGACAACATAGGCACATCAGGGATTTTATCTGCAAATGTCTTGATCTTTGTTTCTGAAGTTGACATAAGAATGGACTTGCAAACAATCTGTCAAGAAAATCTGTAGAAATGAATCCATGTTGAATTGATAGTACAAGAAATCTGACAGAAATAACATTTTTCCTCACTTTCCAAAGTCCCTGACCGCTCTGTTAGCACAAATAGCTGAGCAATGACAACTGAGAACAGTTTCTATAAGTTGAGTCTTTCCCCTGAAAAGACAGAGACAGACGCCAGACCCTCATCCACAAACTCACTCCATGTGTGCTGGTGTTTATAGAGTCAGAGGGGGAGGAACATGGAGGGGTGGGGGTAAGAGCGAGAGAGGAAAAAAATTGGCCTGGTCAGAGCCTGGATTCTCAAGGGGAATGTACAACACAATAGCAACTTTTTTTTTTTTTTTACCCCTCTTGTGGTTGCAGCACACTCCCAATTTTCCCTCCTCCCCCTCTTTCCTTCTCTCTCTTTTCCTCCTCCCCCTCTGTCTCAACACACACTCTCTCCCTCACTCCTCCCCTCTGCTCCTTCACTGCCTCCCTCGCTTCCCTCTGTCCACATTTCTGACTCTGAGTGGGGAATGGCTAACACCATGGTCTCGGTGCGCAGCTCCGAGCTGGGGCCCCTTGGCTGGGACTCTGTCACTAAACGTCAGCTCTTCCTACAGAAAGTCTCCTCCAAGCTGGGGCCCAATGCCAGGCAGCAGGCGAGAGGCATCAGAGTGGATAAGGGGCCCTCGGAAGCAGCTCCACCTCTAGGCTCAGGGACTGGACCTCCAGGACAGGGGAGCACTGGGCCCAGGCAAGCACAGACTGATGTCTCTAAGCTGGGAGAGGGTGGACAGAGCGCTGGGGGTGGATCTCCAACGAGAGTGAGACAGAGTCTAAGTCAGAGCCAGGGTGAGTCAACGTGGTCTGTCTTTATGTAGAGACACAAACATGAGCTATTTCAGTACACACACATTTACCTTCATGAAACCTAAAACGTAAACACACAACAGCACGCTGCACGTGCACTGCTCGACAGCACACTTCTCAGCTTTTCTGTGTGAAGACTTTCTCTCTGCCTTCCAAGACTCATGTGTCAGTTGGTGTGTGTGTGTGTGTGTGTGTGTGTGTGTGTGTGTGTGTGTGTGTGTGTGTGTGTGTGTGTGTGTGTGTGTGTGTGTGTGTGTGTGTGTGATGGCAGAAAAATTCTGGTTCTTCTCTGCAGCAGACTCAGGAAATGAGCAGACTGACACGGCAGGGCTGCGAGTTAAAATGCCTTCCACATACCACTACACCACACATACACACTGTTTGGCAGGCCCTAACACACACACACACACCATTGTGCAATTTCCACACTTTGTCACATACAGTGAGCAAGTTGCTGATGGACAGGCATGTTCTGTTAATGTCTACTGTAAGTGTGTGTGTGCAGCTGGTGAATTAAATTCGCCTCCTGCTCAAGTGCATTTCAGCTGCAGTGTTGCATAAGAGCAGAACTCTCTATGTCTTTAAATCTTTATCTTTAATCTCTGTCTGCATTTATACTACAGTCCACCAGCTCTCGCTGGACACTTAGACTCTGTGTGTGTGTGCTTGTGTGTGCAGACTAATTGTACCCTCGACTTCCCTGTTTGTCTTCAGAGGAAGTTAAAGAACACATGGGTAACATTTTTCTCTTTCATGCTTTTTTCTCTTTTTCTCTGTCATCCTCTTTTTGTTTTTCTCCTCTTTTTTTCTTTTTTTGTCTCCAGGGAATTTCAGGCTACTGTTTGTTTCCTGTCTGTCGCTTTGTGTGTGTGTACCAACAAAGTGATTTGTGTTGAATGGTAAAATGGAGAGGACTGTTGGCGTCACGTCAGTCACATCCTGATATTGTTGCCTTCACTATGTGTGTGTGTGTGTGTGTGTGTGTGTGCGCGTGCGTGTGTGTGTGTGTATGCTGCTGGTGATGAGACACTGTTGAGACACTCAACTTAAACATGGTGTCCCCTGTCTGGTGTCAAGTGGCTTGTAATTCCACTCGTGTGTGTGTGTGTGTTTGTGTGTGCGTGTGTAACTTGACCCTTGTTTTTCATAATCACTGAGCTGCAGTGTGTCATTTACATAGCGGAAAATACTTATGTGCATATTGTGTGTTTGTCTGTGGGTGAAGTGTGTGTGTGTGTGTGTGTGTGTGTGTGTGTGTGTAAAACCAGATCTTTCTCCTCATAAAGGTCACATTCTGATGGACAAAAGCTCGTCTGTCCTCTTTGCTGATACACAGGAACAAACGGATGCCTCTTGACCTCAGACTAAGATTGCCATCAATGGATTCTTTTGAGTGTGTGTGTGTATGTCAGCATTTGGCCATTTTGAATTTGGTCCTGACCAGATTACTTACAAATCTTTTTCCATTCCAGGTTTAATCTTTTTACAGTTAAATCTCCTTGTAAGATAAAGGAAAGTCTCCACAATGATGGCAATCTGACCAGCCCACATTTATCAGGGGGTCAGTTTGGGGTCAGGTCTCACTTTAGCAGTACAGCCCTTTCCAATACAGTAGATTATCTCCTTGGTTTACCTATCTGTCAAGTGATGAGATGCAGACGCATGCTTTGCAGTTAACAGTTTAGTGTTTGCCATGACCACAGGGACCCTGCCGCTTATAGTTGTCTCTCCTGTTCACTGTGCTGATTCATGCTTTCACTCTTGAGCTTGAATGTGGCTTTGGTTAGGTACTCCACAGCAGTGAACTGTTGAGTGACAAGGCACAGCACTAGTCATGTTGCATATAACATTGTCAATGTAGAAAGCAGGGTGCTGGTATCCTCAGAGCAGGAGACAAATAGATTGAAAAGTATTTAGGCTGAGGCTGTTTGCATTTGCTCCCACAAATTCTCAAACCAAGTATTATGATTCACAGACCACAGAATAATGGAAATATGACAGTCTGTGGCCTTTTCTGAATATGATAGAGTAATTGATAACTACGTGTTGTAATGTTGAATGAAATAGTTTTTTATAGCAATAATGGTAGCAGCATCACAGTCAATATTTAGCTTCCTTTATAGCTTTGTGGATGTTACATTAGTATCCCAGGGTCATGCAGTTGACAGCAGGAGCTACTTGAATAATCACAATCTTGTTGTTGTGTTTATGTGCCTGTGACGGCTCAGACAACTGACATTTGAGAGCCGACTGTTGCATTTACAAGCTATGCTGTTGAAAAAATAAACTCAGAAGACAAACAATAAACAGACATTGCAGTTGTGAAATTGTTGGTTTCTTGCATTGTAATGTTGCTCAGCTGCTGATTCTTTACTTAGGTGCTAGTTTAGAGTTTGGTCTTGAGTTTATGGTTAAAATTAGGTTAATTTAATTAGGTCACTTAAAGGTCCTGAATAGTGTGTTTTATGTGTACATGTGTGTTTTTGTGTATCAACAGTAAGCACGAGGCAGATCTATAGTGAGCCAGCTCTTAACAAACATTGATTTCTTAGGTAACAGAATCCAGCTGCTTTCCTCTGGCTGGCGTTTCATCAGAACTGAAACCAAATGAAGCCAGATGTTTCCTGCTGGCTTCAGTCTCAGTACAAGTTTTACTGCTGCTCTACCTTCATCAACAGAGACTTTGTGTGTGTGTGTGTCTGTTAATGTGAGGTAATGTAATTGTGGTGAACACATGTAAACCCTTTTCCCTCTCTTTATAACAACCCTTTTTTTCACAATTCTTTGTGAGCCTTTCTCTCTCTCCCTCCCCCCTTTGCCAGACAAGACCAATGTTTGTGAGAAAGTCTGAAGTTTTGAATGAAACTTTGATGATCTGTGTGGATAAATGATGTTGTTAGAGTGCAGCAACAAAAATAAGATACAAATGATAGAGCAAATTGTTGGTTGTAAACATACAAAAGCAACAGTATTAAATACAAATGTATGAATTAAATGAATTTGCAGCATATGCAACATATATCAACAGTAAGTCTGTGTAAATGTGTCATTTTGGAGAAAAGGCTTCTGCAACACAGTGAGATTCCCCTTGAAGTCCAAAAAGAAGGAGGATAACTTACTGTATATCTCAGCTTAGACAGTATAGTCATCAGTATGTCCATAGGCCTGTGTTTAAATAGGTGCAGGGACAGTTTCAGCCTCACGTCAGCTTTGAGAATCGGCATGGAGTTTCTAAATGTCTAATATTAGAAGAGCTGTGATTTAGGGTCCTGTCACTGCAGAGGACTGTCTGAGTCCTGTTCCTCTGTGAAGATATTTAGTCCTCAAACTGTAATGTGTCACAGTATCTGCTCATAAGATTTATCCCAGAATACTGAATGATTGCTGAATGAAATCTGAAGACACCAATAATTCAGCCGTGCTGTTATGATTCTTTTTCTTTAAGTCAGAAAGTTGAACACACATCAGAGGTAGGGGATTGTAGATCTGCAATATGGACACATGAAATATTTTACTGACTGTGTTCTCATCAGTTAAAAGTGAAGTAGAGATCTCTATTTGTTCATCACAATTTTGTTCCTCTCTTTCTGTCTCTTCTTTTGTTGCAGTCTTTTGTCCTTACCTCACCCACTCAAACCCACTGGCTTGTTCACTGGCATACATATACACACACACACACACACACACACACACACACTCTCGCTCTCTCTCACTCACTCACACACATACACACACACTCTCTCTCTCACACTCACACTCACACACACACATACACACACACATGCACACACTCTCTCTCACTCACTCACTTCCTAGCATCTCATGTCCCTGGTTTGGTGTGAAGAGGAAGGCATCATGGCTCTCAGGGGGAATTAATTCTCCTTTGCTGTTAGGAAAGAATGTGTGATTCAGTCCACAAAAATGAGTTTGAGACGTGTTTTACATTTCCATAAGAACTACAGTCTCTGCTGCTGCTTCAATTCTCTGGATACTCACAAAAGACCCATTCAGTATTTTTTTGAAGAGTTTGAGTTATAGATGGAAATTAAGCATTTTGTTGGTCTCTTAACTGTTTATTATAGATTGTTGAAAATATAACAAACAAACATAACAATAACAAACCTTTTAACTGCACAGAAGACTAACTCGGATTCAGTTGTTGATCCTGTGTTTTGATTTGTGGTGATAGGGCTAAACTTGTGTTTACATGTAGATCTGGATTCATGCCTTGAAATATGAATGGCACATCTGAAAGCCTACATTCAGTTTTGCCTTGAATGGAACCTTTGATTTTCTGAGATCAAACCCTGGCAGATGTTGATCTGTATGTTGTTTTGGCATAATATGGAGAACAATTGACTTGTAATGGCACCTTTTTCTTCTGAGTGAGTTTTGAGAAAGCACTTTGCTGATGTCAGTCACATGTAAATCTATATTTAGGTGTAGGCAGATTTTCTACAGTTTGGACCAAGGCCTAATATTGTGACTGCTGTCATTGATGATTGTGGATGTTTTCCTCCTTTGTGTGGAAAAAATAATCATTTGATTGTCACATTCATACATTTTCTTAACGACTAAAGTACCCATAATCCTCACCAATTCTTGGTCAATCAGTCTTAGTCTAAACACGATCAAAACCGCTCTCACAGAAGTATTATTCTTGTTACTGTCACCATTTCCTTTGTTTATTTGACACAGTAGGTAGTACTGACATGATGCAGCTCTGCGTTGCATAACGACCTCAGTATCCTCAGTATGTGTTTAAATTACATTTTGTGATCTAAGACTGACCCATCACTCTATAAAGCCTTCATATCTGTAAAATATGATGGCAATCTGACAAAGAAATAGTTTGTTCATTTTACAAAGTTATAAAACACATGGGTAATAATTTTCTTGCAAGTCTAAGGCTGTCAGCAAGACAGACAGACACACACACATATATTAGCTGGTGGCATACTGTGTCCTTCAGCTGTAGCTTGGAGGTCAGGTGTGTGCTAAGTGACTTGTCGGAGCATTTGTGTGTGTGTGTGTGTATGAAAGTCAGTGTTTTGGACCAAATGTTAATTGCCAAAGACAATGTGTGTGTGTGTGTGTTGGGCATGTAATGATGAATAATGCCAATTCATGGTTCTCTATCTCTCTCTCTCAGGTATCCCCAAACCTCGCACCACCACAGAGCGAGCATCTGCATTGGCTGCCCCAGGCCCCGCAACATCCAACTCCAAATCAACAGCCAATCAGCAACCACCATCAGGGTCTGTCGGACGACCTGCTGCACCCACCGCGTCAAAGCTTCCTGTTAAAGGATTACCCACAAGCCTCAGCGCCTCGTCTCTGGGAAGCAACGAGAACAATGGAGCCACAAGCAAAGGTGATGATGTGTGTGTTCTTTCTCTCTCACACACACACACGCTGTATCACCAGAAGTGGTTTTCTTTGGTGTGGTTTCCTTCTCAGTGCTGACTTAACTTCCTTGTCTTTCCACTTACAGTTTGAGTTTCTCTCTCACACACACACACTCACTCACTAGCCAGAGATTCAGGTCCTGACATTGTCCGGAGTTGCCCTTTCACACATGTAGCACACAGGAGATTGTCCGTGTCAGACACGTTCTCACCTATTGGAAATACTCTGTTTGGTTTAGGGGTGGCACCTGGGTAGAGCATTCAGGAGGCAGGACATGATGCAAAAACTATGTCGGAAATCAGTGTTTTGTTTACAGCACATCGAAGATGGCGGGTGAGGCTACTGACTCATCTGTAATGCTGACTGTTTTTGCATTGATATCAACACTACATGTATTTTGACATATCCGCAATATCAACGAAAGAGTTGAAAGCAATATACAGGCTCAAATGTTTGTATTCTTCTGGTTTGATGCCAGTCACTTGATAGAAAGGTCATCAACACGCCCACTGGCTTGCTGTGAATTCTCTGGACAATGACCTGCTGTATTCACACATGGAGTCAGTTGGACATTACATGGAATTTGTACTAGGGAGCTGGCAGGTTAAAGTCTGTTTAATGTCTGTTCCAATTGATTCAGACATTTGCATTCTCACATACAGTTCCTCAGGGTAATGTCAAGTTCAGGGTTGCAGTGCATGTGTGAAAGGGACTATATACACACACTCATATACAATATAAACAATCAGCAGCTAAAAGTGTGCTGACACTCTTGTACAAACAGGCTGTTAAAGTGAAATATACGATCAGTTCCTCCCTCCCTGATCACACTGTCATCACCACTGCTCGCCTCAGGGATTCTAGGAGTGTGTGTGTGTGTGTGTGTGTGTGTGTGTGTGTGTGTGTGTGAGAGAGAGAGAGAGACAGAGAGAGAATGTATGTGCACAGTAATATCCCCTCTTCCTCTGTGGAGGTCAAGGAGCACATCTGGTCAGGATTTAGAACACAGACAGTGTGTGTGTTTGTGTGTTATCCACACTCAGGACAAAAGTAGAGCTTTGGTGTTTTTAGTGTAGCTATCATTTTTTTTATCTAGTGATAAAAAATTTTCTCGATTCAGTTAAGATAAATAATTGTACATCACAGTCTTTATTGTATCTCTGTGATGTACTTTACATTCCTGGACTCTTCTTATTGTTTGGTATATTTTCTCAATGCTGGAGATAAAAGCCAAATGTAGACGATGTTTGGCAAGGTACTGTGTCCAGCAGCTGCAGAAGAACTTGATAACAGTAAAAGTTCACATCAGGTTTTAGTCTCAGTCCCTCAGATTCAAAGAGAGAGAGTCTGTTTCCAGATTCACCACTTTGCAATGATGTTCAACTATAACTTTAATGTTCCCAAAGGGGAAATGTGTCCTGCAGCCAGGTCAAACATAAAACACACACTGCAGATAAAACATAATAAAATACATGAAACATTTTATGAAAATATGTCAAACAAACCACGCAAGCTCAGGTAAAACAATGTACACTAAGCAACATCTTTCTTCACCATCCCACCCAATCATCCACTTTAACATTATTACACACCAATTGTATATGGACAGGCTGACTCATCATGACAGTTTGATACCACGAGAGAAAAAGAATTATTATTTCTCAACCAGTTAGACCTGGTCTGTGGTGCTCTGAATGTCAGCTCAGAGGGCTGGAATCTTAAACTCTGCCTTCAGAGGATGGAGAAAACATGTTACAGTGACTCAGGCCTTTTGAAATTGCTCTATTGCGTAAAATGTGAGACAGGCCAGGCAGTGAAACACCAATGATTCAGTCATACAGAGAGAAATCTTTAGTAGAAAAAACAGAGGTACTGATGTTTTAAACCAACAGACATTAGACCAGTTTCTGCTTTTGACTTTGACTGTGGGTCTGACAAACTTCAGGTAGAAAGAACAATTCATTGGTGGCAAAAAACTGTCCTGAATAGGACTAATTTGCTGTGTATTCCGGGTGAATTAATCATGGCTGTTTGAGCTACAGCTGTCAACTCAGTTCACTCCAGCAGATACGCACTGTGGATATAAAAGTTATAAAGCCATTTTAATGGAAAATAGTTGGAAAAATTCATCCATTCTCTGCTCATTCATCAGATTTTTCTTTTACTGTTACCATGACAAAACAACTGTTAGTTCTTTGAGAGGCTGGAGATGTTTAGGTGGCTAACTTATTTATTAAGTCTTTTGTTTTGTGCCACTGTCTAACTTGTATTAGACTACTCTAAGGACAAAAATAAGACCTAATTAAACCAGCGGCAGTATGAAGCACAACAACAAGACAAGTTGGTGTCAGAGTGAGGAGTGACTCTAGACTTGAGGTCTCTGGAAAAAATTTGATTGTACATATTTAGGATTAGGAAAATGTCCCTACAATGCTTTTCTTCTGTTGACTTCAGCTTCACAGGTTTTCTCTTTCTTCTTCTCACACATTACATCACAGTGCTGGTTAGAGATCACTAGGTTGTTATGGTAACCAGATCACATTTGAGATGCCCTGGTTCCCATGGCAATATTAAGGTTCTGTATTTAGTTGCGTCAGGGAGGAGCATCAGTGTAGTACACCTCCACATAGTTAGATTTGTCTGTGTTTTGCCATTTTACAAACACATAAGTAATGATTCTCATTTTACTATTAGTGTGTCAACTGGACATTTGTGTCTCTTGGATGGAAGGAATTTTGATCCAATTTCACCTAGAAATTGTAATTATCATGGATTTCAGTGGAAAATAAATCAGGCAGCAAACACTAAACACAGTATTTATTTTTTGGTATGGAAATGGTCAGATTTACATAGAACATATTCACACAAATTATATTTTCTCTGTGTCTTCTCCACAGGCTTCATCTGTTCCTCTGTGTCATACACTGCCACATGAACATTGTTGTTTTTCTGCAAGTCTGGATCAGTTTTTATAATTGCTGAGAATTAAAAAAAGTAAAAATAATCTTGCAAGGCTGCCAAAGCACACAAAAACAGAACGTACTCCTTTCTGCTGTTTGTTAGCTGAAAACCGCTGAGGTCTGTGTAAAACCACATGTATCCTGTGGTGTGTTTTGGTTGCATTTACTTTTATCTGGTTCATCTGACTTGATAAAATCAGAAGAGATACAGAAAGTGGACTTTATGTGTGAACAGGGTGATAGAAACACACACATTTACATAGTCCTCCTTTTAGATCAACACTAGTAGATTGACATCACACACATCCTTAAATACACACACCCCCAGACACACCTGGAACAGATATGATGGTATCCAATGAAGAAGATGTTGTTACCCAAAAATCTCTGATTAACATGACTGATGTCTGAAGTCATTTCCAATGAGTTAGAAATGACTCACCACCAGCTCAACACCCTGCCCCAACAACACACACACACACACACACTGATAAAACCCCCATGCTTTCATTTCTGTGGTCTCCCATTGGTACAAATGGGGCGAAACTACCTCAGATAAGTTTATGCTGGGCAGCCATTAAAGAGCTTCATAATCAGCCCCCTAATCTTATCTCTTCATAATTACAGAAAGTCCCTGTGGGGGTTGATATTGCTGTGTAACAGAGTTTTTGTGAGTACTGCTCTCTGTTGACCCATACTCCCACACACCACCACAATTTACTATTCAGCTCTCTGCTGTGCAACAGAAGTTGGGGAGAACTTTGGGCTTGATGATGATGTAAAGATTTGCTCATGATTACAGAGCCTGGTGTTACATTTGCCAAATTTTGTTTCCTCTGTTCATAAAAGCTTCCACTTCCACTTTTGGAAGTTTTGGTCTACCATTCATATAAATTATTCTTAGTATTTTAATATCTCCTGTTTCTTCTCTCCTTCAACCCCTCTAGCATCTCCAGGAGCTCCAGCACCAACAGGGACCAAGCCAGACGAGCGGCCCAGCAGAAGCACTCTTCCTGTGGGCAGCCAGAGCGTGGCAAAACTCACCAGCTCAAGCACCACAGCTCCCCCCTGCACCAGTACTCCCAGTGATACAGTTATTGCTAACAGCAATGGTGTCACTGCTGCTCCAAAGCCTCCTGCAATGCGGAGCAGAGCTCTGTCACTGCAAGCCAGGACCACTGCTACAGGTGTGTGTGTGTGTGTGTGTGTGTGTGTGTGTGTGTGTGTGTGTGTGTGTGTGTGTGTGTGTGTGTGTGTGTGTGTGTGTGAACCCAAATCCTTTGTATTGTATTGTATCCAAATGTATTAACTGCATCATATGAGAGGGTGGTGATACTGACTGGACCGGATCAGATGTTTAATGAAAGTCAAATATGTGTCTGATGCACAACATAATCTAACACTGCAATCAGCACTCTTAGTTGTTGCAATGAAAGGCAAAAGTTCTTTGTCATGATCGTTTGCAGCTGAATCAGCGACACAGTTTCATTCTCATTAGCAGGTCATTCATCCGCCATGATTGTTTTTACATGTTCAGTGAGAATCAGATGGGTTTTGATGTCAGGGCTGTACATTCATTTATTATTTGGAACAGAGAAGGAGACTGTTTCATGTTCATTAAAGGCCTCTGTATGTTTCAGTTAGCCTATCACATTAAGAAAATATAAGTGAGAGGGACCATTGAGAAAAGTGCTGTTCTCTGTTTCAACATGTAACTATCAGTAGAACTGCCATTCAGGGCAATGTTGTTTATACCGCAAGTTTGCAGTGTGTTTTAAAAACACACCAAGCAGAACTAATAACCAATAAAGCAACAGGAGAAGTGGAAAAAGGAAAATATCTTTATTTGGCAGAATAACATCATCAACAAGACAAGTAAATGAGCAGCTAAACCCAAGTACTAAAGGTTTTTGTAGAATGGATGCAGTGTAGATGCATATTTCTAAAGAAAATGTAAATTAAAACCCATTTTCACATTTTTTTTGCTGTATTTTTAATGAATATAGTGAAGATTATAGTAGTTTTGTATGCTTTGTATAGTAAATGCATTATTTGTGTATTTTTGTTTTGAACGTAATAAAGTATTTATTTAATGCTCCATCTAATTTTATAGTATCAGGGTGTGTGTACAGGTGAATACTATTCAAAAGTGTTCTGAGAAAGACCATCTGAGAAAGAGAGTAGGACTGTGTTTAAAGGTGCAAACAACTCTGCAACCTGCCCTCTACCTATAATCAGTACTAGTCAGCAGGTAAAGGCTTCAGTTCCTTTTCTTCACACAGGAGGAGAGAAACCGCAAACAAATAGCTGTTTCTGCAGTCTATCCCGTCTGGGACTGGATAATACATGCAATCCTATTACACAGGGAACAGAAAGAACCGAGAGGGAGAGAGAGAAATTATAACTCCAGCTGAGCAGTTAGCTGTTAAAATTTAAAGAGTGAGGAGTGAAGGGGAACAAAAAGAGGACGGTGGAAGATAGCACAACAGCTTCCTGGTCATAATCCAGCATCTATCTTAGTTGTTGAAGTCTCAGCGTGACTCAGCGGCTCTTGCTGAGGGTGGATTTACTTTGACAATTCCAGCTGCCTTAACTGCCACAGGAAAGTTTGAGCATCAGAGTCCAGCCTGTGAGTGAAACACAAGCGTCTGCCATGGGTTTTGACTTCTTCTGCATCCTCTCCACAGGTTTGAAGGCCCCGTCAGTCACCAGCCACATCACAGCAAAGACAGCAGCCGCCAGTCAAACAGCAGCAAAGACACCTGCTGCCAATCAGGGACTGACAAAGCAGACGTCCCAGTATCCCTTGCAAAGAAGTGGCTCAGCAAGACTCAGTCGACTGAACAGCTCAGGTAAGGAAGTGTGAGAGGCTGTTTGTGTATGTGAGGGTTTGTGAGTCTGTTACCTGTTGTGTGTTGGCAAGGAGAAATGTTTGTGTGTAAAAGGCTGTAGGTGTGTCTAAAGCACATTAATCCCAGGAGGTTTGGCAGTAGCTACAATGGCAAACATCCAGTTATCACAGCTACTGTGTGTGTTGTGTGTGTTGTGTGTGTGTTGATGTGCATCATGAACAGTGTTGAAAGAAGGTCACCAGTTAGCAGTTAACTTATTTTTTCTGTTATCCTGAAGGTATTTTGACAGAACAACACGTTCAGCATGTTCTGTGCCAAATGTTAACATGTTGCTCTTAACTCTCTGCCCTCTGTTCATTTGGCACTAGCACTGGCTTTGGCTGTGACCTTATATAAGGGTTCAAGTGATATGGCTCTTTGAAATCTGATGCCAATAGTTTTTAGATTGATACTCTTGGTAGGCAATATCTTGTATAGCTTAATCATTTCTTTAAACTGAGGTTAACTAAGGAAAATCTCCTGAGACATGTAAACCAGGGGCTGAATCTGATCTGTGTCTCATTGGAAAAACTTCTGGTTAAGGGCTTCTCATAGATGATTATTATAATTTATTGATCCATTCTGCAATGAATATGTAATTAATCTGCTTGATATCAGAGGTTTTTTTTAAAGGAACACAGTAAAATAATTAACATATTTACTCAAGGGTGGGTTCTAGTTTCACATTGTGGATCATCAGTTCACATGAAAAAACAGCAACTCATCTCCTAGACATGCAAGTGCTGTTCAAAAGCTTCAGTTAACAGTTTCACTATGGTGCTGGATTAATTTGTTAGCACCCGTTTTTATTTGGTTGACCATGTGTAAGACAAGTCTGGTGTGAGCAGTCACTAGCTGTGCCATTACAACTTTTTACCACCTTTATATCTGTGTTGTGTGTGTATCAGTTTGAATGAGCACAACTTTTTTTAGTGACATGAGATTATGCTATTAATCTTGAACCACACTGCTGGATGTTTACTGTTCTGCGCACACAAACACTCATTTGGACTAACTGACTAAGGCTCACACCCTGGAAGCTTAAACAAACATAATTATCATCCCTCTGCAGTCTCTCTGTAATTATTCTACTGGTCATGACACACACACACACACACTTGATCTTTGAATTTAGAGTGGAACCGCGTTTGCATCTCGGTAATACTTAAATCGGATTACATCTTAAGTGTGCTGAAAACACTTGTTTACTGTTTGAATGTCACAAGCAGACATTTGGCCGACAGTAATGTGCAAGAAAAGAGTTCAACATTTCATACTTTTGATGTCGTGTCATTTCAAAAACACATTTTAAAGCAGCTCTAGAAGCTAATTTTATTTGATATCAAGACAATGTTTCAGCGAGTAATGCAAGTAGCAGACATAAAGTATGTGATGTTACAGACGATGTCTTAATGTTGGTGTGTGAAATACGCTGGTCTTATTGAGCCTGTATGTGCTGTTGGTTTCCTCCATGCGGGCCTTGTGAAGCCGGGGCCTGTGGTTGCAGCCTTCCCAAATGTGGTGGCTCTGGTCTGGGCCTGGGCGCCTGGCTGCCTCCCCTCTGTGGCCGGTCCTGGAAGTCCTTCTGTGGCCTGTGGGGAGCCGCTAGTCACAGACATGCTGTCACCCTCGTGATGGCTTAACCGCCACACACACACACACACACACACACACACAGAAGAAGGCAGGCAGCCTACACTTCATAAGCTCCACACATGCATTTGATTCATACACCTCTCTCTCTCATTCACACAGCACAGCAGCCCTCAGGCGACAGTGGTTAGCAGCGCGGGCTTTTAAAGCTCTCAGTGGCTTTCTTTAGCTCTTTTTGTCTCTATTGAACATGGACTTTATTGAGTCTGGCATACACACACACAGCACTCTGGTTTTATTGTCCGTGAACTGTCTTGTGCTTTCAGGGGACTATTTATGTGTCATGGCTGAATTGTAATTTTGTAATTTTTGAAGCCTGATCTGAAGTTGTACAGTCATTTCTTTCTCTTGTATTGTATGCACTGTACAGGGTGAGATTTAAGCAAATTAAAGCTGCACCAGGCAATATTTTTGTGTAAAAATGCAAACATCTTATCAGCTTCAATCACAGAGTACAGCTGCAGGAAAGAAAAGCATGTCATACCTACCAGTTGAGTCAAACTAAACAAGATTTCTGGCTCCTCGTGTTCATTTACCTCTTGCTGCCATGTGGGGCTGCCAGTGTGCAAAGCTCCAAGCTGCAGCTATAAGTGACCAACTGTCTCTGTCTTGCCCGCTTGTCTGAGTGACCACCTTGTTTCTGGAAAGTACACCATATGATAGTAATGCAATAATGATGTGACAGTTTTACTAAGCCAAGTTTGAAATGAGTACATGTTGTTTAGAGTCCCATAACAAATATGGAAATCCACTGTGTCATAGTGTATTTGAATAAGATCTGTGGATACCAGGTGATAAATGACATGGTCAGTTAAGTTTAGTTCTCTTCTTATCTTCAGAAAACAGCTGCTGCTTTAAATGTCTGTTGGAGGAAGAAAAAAATGGAAGCTCTTGCCAAGTCTTACTCTAGTGCTCTTTATACTGCATTAAGTGGCCACTTACACTTTTCTTAAGTTAGGCTTTCTCCTTTTGAAGGTGCCGTGTTTAGAATTTAGTGGCATCTAGTGGAACGGACTTGACAGAAATGGAATATAATATTCATAAGTATGTTTTAATTAGTGTATAATCCCATGAAAATAAGAATCGTTGTGTTTTTGTTACCTTAGAATGAGCCCTTTATATCTCAGAGGGAGCAGGTCCTCTTCCATGGAGCCCGCCATGTTGCACCGTCATGTTTCTACAGTAGCCCAGAACGGACAAAAAAAACAGCCTTTCACGTTTTTTGCAAGTTTCACGGCTACCGTAGGTCCTCTACACACTACACCTTTTAAGAGTAATGTAACTTGTATGATTTATTGTTCTCATGTCTACCAAAATTGTTTCAGGCTATCCTTGGTAACAACTTCAATGTAACTCAGGTGCCAGTTTTTAGGTTCATGTAGCTAAAACTAATATAGTCTAATGAAACAGCCCTGAATATCCTGCCTTCATGAAGGATATAATGTTCAGTATTTGCAGACACTGTTTCAGAGGTGTTATTTCTAACTTCGTGGTCATGTCTGATGCTAAAGTTTGTGTTCAATTGTATTGTGTTATACTGAGAGATGTTTCTAATATTATATCTATGCTCATATACCCTGATATAAATGGGGTGGACAAAATATTAGAAACATCTCAGTGTAACACAATACAATTCAATAGCACCACAAACAATACTCTCCAAAATTACCATAAAGTTGAATCAGCACCTCTCTAAAGTCATTTATACAGAAACATTTCATAAATGTAGGAGTATTTATTTCAGGGCTGGTATTAGTTTTATTAGTTGGACCTAATAAACTGGCAACTTAGTGTTGTGAAGGGCAAAAAAGTAACTACCTGTTAATTTACAGCAAATATGGAGAGTAAAAGACAAATAGCAGTCCAAAAACTTAAAAAAAAACAAAAAAAAAACAATCTGAAAGCAAAAGCAGGATGAAAAAGAAATGAAAGCAGCAGGCAATTGTAAACTTTATTCTCGACTTTTGGCTTATAACTGTCATTTTGGAAACCCAGCTAAATTGTAAATGTGAATAAACAGCTAAGCTGCATGTGTGTGTGAGTGTGTTTGTATAAAACAAAGGCGTCTTTTCATGAGGCGTCTGGGTTTTTCATGAATAGCCTTAATATGGCACCTGCCACTGAGAGATGAAGAGAGAAGATGTGTGTGTGTGTGTGTGTGTGTGTGTGTGTGTGAGAGAGAGAGAGAGAGAGAGAGAGAGGGAGGCGGGGGCTCCGTCTAACCTTCTCTACAGCATTTCTGTTTTATCATGATCCTTTCATCACATCTAACCTTGACATGCATCGTCTCTGTTGCTCTCTCTTTCAAATGGAAACCTAGAGAGGGCAAGAGACCAGAGAAAATAATGATGGAGGGAGCGAGTGAGGAAGCGAGGAGGGGAGGGAGAGATTGAGCGAGTGGTGGAGAGATTATTCAAATCCCACCCACTCCCCCTCCCCCTCCTCCCCTGCAGCATCCCTCCCTCCCTCTCTGTGTATGTGTGTGTACTGGGTTCACAGAGCTTTAGAAACAGCAGTAAAATAGAGGGACTGTATAGATGCTTGTCTTTGTCCAGCCATCAAGTGTGTTTGTGTGTGTTGTGAGCTGCATTTCTGTGACGGCACACGCACACCTTCGTGGTGTGTGTCAGTAGAACAGATCAGTGTGTGTTTTGTGTGTTACAGCGGAGACGGACTACTAATCATCAGCAGCATTGAGGATTTTCTCTCCTCCCCTCCCTCCCTCACATACACGAGTACTACCTCTCTCATTGCTTCTCGTTCTCTCTCTCCATCTTTTAACGCTGGATGATTCACTACCACCTGGACGACGGTGAAGCACGCAGCTTTTTTGGCGCCATTTTCTCTTCTTTTATTGGCTGGGCTACAGAAACAATATCTCCTGTTTGTTTCTTTTTTTGTTATTTTTGCCGTGGTGACTCTCTGGCTCTGAATCAATGAAGGACAGCTAGCAGCTTAACGGACTCCCCTCTTTTTTTACTCTTGGTTTTTTAAGGCTTCTATTTTTTTTTTTTGTACCAAGTCAAAGGTTTACACTTTAAATGCAAAATCTGATTCTTTTTCCTGACCTCCACATGGCAGTAACAATCTCTAACTCTTTTCTTTCTTTCTCTTGTGGAATAATTTTCACTTATTTCTGGACTTAAAGAGGAACATTTTGACTTGATAGAGGTTGTGCATTTCATCCTATTCATGTACAAAATTATACTGGGTGATCGCTGAAAGGCAAACCGTTCAAAGGCTAAAAAACAGCAAAGAAAGTGTCAGACCTGTGGACATGAGTATATTGGAGGCTTTATAATAACAAAAAGAAATAATATCCTGGAAACAGGTGACAACAGAACCCTGGAGAGACGGGCAACATTGGGAACTGGCGACACCAGAAAAATTCAGGTCAATATTTCCAGCAGCCGAAGACTTTTTGAGGGTCTGGAAGAGCAGACAAAGTGCTGAAAGTCATAGTTGATCTCTTGCACAAAAAGACAATCCAGACTCGAAACACCAGACCGAAACCAAATCTTACAGCAAAGACTTTTTTGTCCACTGAAGAACATTGTCAGTACTGGCGGACAAGCAGAGACGATGTTATGGTCTCCCAGATTATCGCTGTCCAACTTCCATGTGAAGCTGACGGCCAAAGGACTTTTCCGAAACCTTCAGCTGCTGTCGGGATGCCGGAAGAACACTGTGGTCTTTCACGCAGGTCTTGAGACGCCGCTGTCCTCCATGTCGTCCCATCATCTCACCATCCAGCATTTCATTGATCACTGCAGTGTGTGATGAACCTCTAAACCATCTGTGACCCCTTTTTAGAAATCAGAAAAAGTTGTGATTTTCACACTTCTACACTAACCTGCTCATCCATCCATCTGTCCATCCATTTCCCATCACCCCCCTCTTTGCCATGTGCTGTTATGCAGTTTCATGCAGGCCTGAAACTGATATCCAGCACCTTTTTTTCATTCCCCATAGATACACATGGCAGGGTTGGGCTTTAAGCGGGATGCTACCACACCCTAGCAAAGCAGCTCATAGTGTTGAAGACTAGCATAATATTTGCTACTTCCCCTTTATTAGCTGCCCCTACTAAATGATTTTCAAATGTCTTGAAGCTAATGTAGCATCATTAGCAGGTGTACCCAAAAAACACCCAGCAGAGCCTTGTGTATTTATTTGCTTTACCATAATAAAATACTTATTTTATGTATATTGTTTCCCAATCACCTTTTTCCATATTACATCTTCCTTTATGATCTATGTTCCTCTTTTTCCATTTTGTCTGATGGGTGAAGTTGCCCTTGACTACTGAGTAGCGATCAGTTTCCTTGGCATTTTTTTTTTTCCAGTTTAATCTTTAGTCATGGGATGCCAAACCTGACTCCAGATCAGCCTCAAAGGCCACTTCACCCTCTTCTCCCCCTCCTCCTCCCTCAGCTCCTTCTGTTTCCCGCATGGCGTTGGCAGCCATTGTTGCCTCCGTCTCTCCTCCGTTGTGGGGCTTTCAGGGTTGTGTACGCCGGCGACCACAGCCGCCATGGATGTATAGGGTTACAATAGGGCCGTCAGATGTCTTAACACTGGTGTGTGTGTGTGTGTGTGTGTGTGTGTGTGTGTGTGTGTGTGTACATGAGTCTGTGCGTGTGTGGAAGCTTTCTGCACGAGTGCTTCAGCAGTGGCGTGATGAATAGCCATGACTACCGGCTCCTTTTAGCTGCGATACCCACGCTTAGAGGGGCACCAACCACGTGACTCACACACACACACACAAACCAGAAATAGCCAAGGACGCATCTGGCTTTTACTTATTCAACCATTAAAAGGGTGCTCTCTATTTGTGGGAGGCTTGTGTGTTCTGAGTAACATGGCAGAGAATCTTTACCCACTGCTAATGGTGTTTCTTCTTTTATAATGTAAAAAATGAACTGCAGAGCATTATACAACCATGTTCCCATGAACATTTGTTGTTTTTGTGGCATTAGAGCTTTGATTGATTTTGTAGTGAATGTGATTGGAAAAATCAGTGAGACAGAGGATGTCATTGTGAACAACTCTCATTGGACTTAGCCTGCCAAGCTAATTCTATAGTAATGTTATAGAATGAACTTTGACTGTTTAAGTTCTCTGCTGTAATCTCAGTTGAACACAAAATAAGGCAGTGGTAAGGCAACTAGAGCGAAAGATTTGACTAAATCAATAAAGCTGCTTTTTTTTTTTGCACGTGGTCATGTCAGAGGCTTAAGTCAAAAACATGATCCATTGCCAGGCGTTTCTAATCAGAATTCTGTTTATTGAGAATACAGAATACAAAGTAATCACATGTGGGATGTGCATATGAAATTGATTAAAAGAGGAGCAGCTGTAAATGGGCAGAGATGAGATAATCCTCCAAAGACACTAGAGAGTTGAACATTTATGCATTTTGCTTTTTTTACAGGGAGCAAAGAAGTTAACAGCGGATTTGCTCAGTTTAACTTCATCAGCTTCACATGGTTTTGACTTGTATGTTTGCCAATATCATTAGGCCACTAGGCTTACTCTGACACATGAATTTCTTTATGTGTCTTGGCTAAATTGCACACTAATTCCTTCATCTTTGACAAATCGTCTTGATCCATTTGCTCTCTGCTGGAAAATCGTCTGCATGTTTTTTCATGCTCAGCAGCAAATTATCTACTAATCAGCTCATGTTCTGCGGCCAGTATTTTTCTAATTTGAAGTTTTTGCTCATAACGTGTTCTTCCCTGTTCTTTGGTAAATTTTTCCTGTTCACCCACATCACCATCATGCTGTTTCTTTCTGAGTTGCACTGTGTGTATTCTTACCAGCCCATCTGAGCCCAGCAGCACGTGTTTGGCTGCCGTGTGTTTTCTCAGTCTGAGCTCCACAGACCCACTTCCCCGCTGCTGCCTGCCATCGCCCTCAAATGTAGGTTAGAGCAGGCTTTAGTCACCACATGTGCGTGTGCACACACACTCTGCAGAGACACGTGTGTGCGCTGCACAGTGGTTCAGCTGAGGCTGTCCAATCGTGCAAGCTTTAATCTAAAGTGGAGGTTGCTATTTTTCCTAATGTGGTGGCAGATGAGGGCATTAGAGGATATATCTGCTGGACTGGAATATTTTCCAGGCTCAGCAGAGATCTAGAATAGATTTCAGCTGCAGTGTTTTCTAATTGTAAAACTAGGTAGAGATGTTCTCTTTGAAGAATATCAAGGACAATAATGTGCAGTGTATCTTTTGTCCACATCTGGAGTTGCATCTGATCTAGAAACCTCATGTGAAATGAGTAACAGTTGTTTAACACAGTGTCTGCCTCTGGAACCAAAAATGCTTTATGTTTCACCAAGAACAGCCAGCGGTTGAAGTGCTTTAAATTATCTGTGCATTAATGTCACTGCGGTTGTTTAACCTCTTCTTTAATGAGGAGCAGGGTATCATTTTCATACAGAATTTCTATTTCAGTCCTTTTTTTACTCAGCATGTGGTCTGTGAAATTTAAAATATACTTCAGTTTTTCTCAGTGAGATGTCTTGCCACTGAAGTGGTTTGGTTCACCTATATGATGATAATCATCCAGAGTTTGGTTGTTGTCTTACAATCCCAGCCTGACTGGTTAGATATTCTCCACAGCAGTGTTACCCATTCGTAAGGTCATACAGAGCCGCTGGCTGCGTTTCTGTCCAACTGCCAAGCCAATTTGAAGCAAACCTTTGAAATGTTGCCAAAAATAAAATGCAAATTAGTTTCGTTTCCAACAGTGTTAGTTAATAGTGTTGTTTGGATTCTTGTAATGTTTTCCATTCCAAGGTAGTCAAAAAAAAAATCAGTTGAAGAACCTTACTGTACTACTAGTGATGGTACATGTAACAGTTTATTATGCAGATAATACAGTGCAGCTTTTTAAAATTCAGTACATACTAATATGCATAAATATATTTGGATGAAAACAAGCTATTGTCACACAGTTTATATATCTCTGCCTCTACTGAGGTTTTTTCTGTTTCTATTCTATTCAACATCTTTTTGTGGAACTGAGAAAAACAGTTTTCTCACAGTTCTACTGAGACCAATGTGCACCGAGAGTAAAGACCTCAAGCTGTCTGTCTCTCTGTAAACATGCTGGATGACATGAGTGACTGGGGGACAAAAATGATCACAGGTTGTTGCTAGGTAACCAGATGGTCTAGTTTGCATGTAAACGGGTCATATAGTGGACACACACTTGTGAACAGTGGCATGCTCTGCATGCTTGTTCCCATGGCAACACGTAGGAGCTGAATCTCAAGTGAAGAGATGATAAAATCTATCGATCTGATCATGACAAACTCTTGTGTTGCCAGTCCTGCTGTCAGTTTGATTTGGTCTTCATCAATTGCACAGTTGTAGAGTTATGTTCCTTAACCAAAATTCCTCAAGCAGCCACCCCCATCACTAGACATATTTGATACAGTAAAAACTCTCTCAGAACAGTGTTTTTCTGCAGCCTTTCTATGGCTTTGTGTAGTTCCAAATGTACAAAATAAATAATATAAAAGATTTCTGCAAAGATTACGATAACTGTGCTGGAATGAATTTGAGATTATTTTATTAAAATGGTCTTGTCTGGTATGAACACAACCACTAGAGGGCACAGAAACACACTATCCCTCCTAATAAACATCTGCATGGTTACAGAGTCAGTATTTTATCATCTTAGTTTTAAGTATTCCAGCTGGACTCTGTATTTACAACAGTTTTAGTTTAGTTTTAGTTGCCTGTGATTGATTATAGGATGGCAATTTAATCTCTGTAAATCAGTTTGAAATCACCTGCCCGCAGACCAAACCTGTCGAATCCAACCTCTTCTGGAATATTCTTTTTTGATCCTTCAGATTAGATTATATTTTTGTCATTTGAGTAATCTGTATACAGCAGGTTAAGGAGATTAGGATCACTACAACTACCTGGAGTGTATGTGTGGTGTCCCTGTTTTTCCTGCTTTGCGAGGCTGACACACTTTTTTGCCCTGCAAACACACATACCGAGTAATCCAACGCTAATCTGTCTCTGAGGTGGTGGTGTTTGATTTGGCCAGCACCACATGGCGGTACAGTAAGCTCACAGTTTTCTGCCTCCCCTGGCTCTGTTGATGGAGGATTTGTCTGAGTCTGTGTTAATGATGGGGCTTATTAAAGATGGACCCACAAAACTTCTTAATCTAATTAAGCTTCGATGTTGCGAAGAGCCAATTCTACTTTTGGGAGGCAGTTTTTATGGATTTAAGAGTAAGGATTTTTGTTATCTGTGTCATCATCACATGTATTATTCCTTTGTGTGGTTAGATGTAGTTCAGATATTTGTATTACATTATTACACACACACACACACACACACAGTGAAGGAGCTTGCTCAAGAAGCTCTGTGGACTGTTTCAGGATGTTCAGAAAGAGGAAACGACTCATTTGCTTTGCTGTTTCAACCTCAAAGCCCCCACTCCTCCTCCACATGACCTTTTATTCCTTCACTCAACCAACCAACCAGCCCCTTACTGGTTTTCCTTCAATGGTAACTGATGTTCTGCTTCAGTATACAGCAGGATTCCTACTGAGTGATCATGGGATTGGTACACAAGATGGCTGACGTAATAATGATACTTATCATAAGTGATGTAGAGCTGAAAATAAAAACAGCTGCCATACACCGCATACCAAAGATATGTTCATAAGAAAATATAAAAACATAAATATTTTATAATATATTCATTATCATGAATAATTGAAGCTATTTCAGATGGTTTCTACATTCTGTTATTGGGCTGCTGAAAATACAGCCAGCATTAACTATGAGGCCCCAAATAATTCCATTTTCTTAAGGTATCATATGTTATGGAGGTCATCTCACTGTGTACTGAAGGAGACTCGCATGTCCTTTACTCCTGTAACGTGATGTACATGCTAACAGTCTTGTTTCTCTCTCAGTCTGGGCTCAGCAGCTCTGCATGGCTGCCTGGCAGACTCCAGGTACACACCTGCATCACCAACACTCAAACAAACCATGAGCAGCAACAACAAGCTGTTATTCACCCACACATTTTCAACACGAGACAAACACTCCAGATGAGATGTGTTGCTGGTTGCTGCCAATTAGCAGCAGCTCCCTTGCAGTTATTTAACAGATGGAGTTTTGAAACAGAATACAAATCAAATGGAAATTACATTTTATCATTTTGTTTGAAGTGAACATGTAGCCTTCCTGAATGTCCTCAACAGCCAATCTAATTACCATGCTTCCAGTGGAATTTGCATTGGTTGACACACATGTTTCCCCTTAACAGTAATTTAGCCTCAAGTGTAGAATGGACATTAAATTAATTTCATTCAGCTTCCCTTTTTCTGCAACTTTTAACTGAAGACACAAGGAATGCAAGCGCAAAATGAACATGAAAGCATAGCTCTGTGTGTGTGCGCGCATGTGTGTGTGTACACTGTCAGTTTTTTAAATTCTGTAATTAGAGGAGGAAGCACAGTGTATTGTATCTCTCACACTCACTAGCTTGCTGTAATCATTGTTGCAGCCCTGCATCCTGCAGAAACAGCTTTTATTTTCTTTACACTACATATCAGTGTTTATGACTCGTCTGAAGTCTGTTTACAGGTTATCTCAATGAGCCTGGATGAGATCTGTGTGAACACAAGTTAGGTTTATGTTTCTATCCAGGTGTCAAGTGACTTTTGGCCAAGTGTCATGTCACATTAAAGAAACTGCACTCTAATGTACCAACTAATGGTCATACAACCATGATGGAGACCTGTAAATAGGAGATTTGTACAGTGTACAGTGTACATCTGAAAGTGCAGTTATTATGCATGTATTTATGTAACATGTTCTCACTTCCCAGCCACCTTCATATTTCTGCACTCACCAGCATTTTTCACAGACTGATTAATGATCGGAGCGTTCTGTTGTGCTAACATTGGTGTTGAGATGGTAAATCTTCATTAGATCTGAATATCCATCAGGGTAAACTGAACCTTGTGCAGTGTTTTAGTGATGAAAAGCAAACTGTGGGTTGTTTTCAAACTGAAGTAATGAACCATTTTGTACGAACATACACGCAGAGGAAGTGTCTTGACACCTGCAGCCCTTCAGTGTCAGACTGACAGCAGCAGCAGGTTGTACTGTGGAGCGATCAGGATGTTTGCTTCTGTCGTTAGATGCTCATTGATTAAAGTGAGTCAGCTTTTGACAGCATTTAATTCAGCTGTTGCTCAAATGTCAGTGTGTGCTAATGATTTTCTCCTCTCACACTGAAGTGCACAGCAGTCCAATCCATTTTAATTATTTTTGTCCTTTCTGGTTCTTCACTTGCTCTGGGTGATCAACAGCCTGATATATACCAGCTTGTTCTGCTTGGTGTCTGCCAGTAGGGGGCAGTATCTCTGAGGAAGCCACTGCTAACCCTTGTTGACCAGACCTGAGCACCAGCACTAGCTACAGTCCTATTTGAGTTCAGGAAATGTGAATTACACTTTGGATTCAAATGTAAATTGGCTACTGGGTATTTATTAAATTGAAACAAATACAAATCTACAGTACATACAGGCAGGATAAAGAGTCAAAGGTACCCTTTGGAAATACAAATTTAATTATGTAAAGCATGTACTAACTCAATGAGGACCAATCATGACTTGTACAAAGTGACCCTCTCCAGTGCTGTGCATTGTGATGAAATCTCACATGACTGCACTTCTGCGCAACCTACAAAACAAAAATTTGACTTCATACCAACAGTCCATTGTTAATACTGAATTATTTACAGGCTTTTTGCACCTCACTTTTCTGTAACAAATGTGATTTGTCTGGAAGCCCCACTGTCAGTAGGTGAGGAGAGCCTGTCAGATGTCCTTGGAGCTCCAAATGAACTGAGATGTGATTTTCAGTCAGTAACATCTGTCAAATCTGTGATAACTGACAGTGGTGGTAGTGGTGCTGATGACTGTGTTAAGGTTTATTTCCCCCTACTGAAGAACAGTGAGCTTTATTTCCAGTCAGGGAACTGCTCTGGATCCTCTAGAGCCAACAGACAAAAGATGGAAGGATGGAGGGAAAGGTAGTGTAGAGAGAGTGAGGGAGAGATGCAGTGTAATGAGGTGGACTGCAGGGAAAGAAGAACTGGAAGAAATAACAGAGAAGCAGAGAAGGAGGCAGAAAAGATGTGTGTTCGCTGTCTCGCTCGATTTCTCTCTCTCTCTAAGTGCTTTGTCTATGGTAATGCACTCCTTAATGCACACCCAGGACCCATAACGCGCACACACACAGACTGGCCATCATTACCACACAATCCCATGATGCATCTGTGTCAGTCTAGAACAGTCAGTGGGGCGTATTCTCATTTACCAGATGAGAGCGAGTGAATGAGACGAGTGTGTATGTGTGTGTGTGTGTTTCCTGTGTTTGGATGTTGTGATGGTTGAGCCCGGACCCCAGACTGACCGATACTGCGTGTGTCTGTGTTCATATCCTTTTTTTACTCACATTGCTTCTTTTGTGTTCTTTATTTTATTCATGTCGTGACCCTGCTGTGGTGTATACTTTACAATTTGTTAATGGGCTGAGTGTGTGTTTTGTGTATGGGGGGAGTGTGTGGACACCATGTTGAATGTTGTACCCGCTACCCACACACTAAGTGGACGCCATTCTCTTGCAGTGGACAAAAACAAGCCCCGGGAGGCACCGGCAAGATCCACAAACTGCAACAGTAGCTCACAGCTACCAGCACCTGCAGGAGGAAACAACCAGAACCAGCAGCAACCTCCACCAGACCTGGTACGTCCTCTTATTTTAGTTTTTAAGCTTTAAGATGCTAATTCAGCTCCATCATGTGTAAGACACTACATCAGTGTTTACTGTATATGATAAGATTGTCTTCTTCTTATCATTACTGAGCAGAATCTCCACTCTTCCTTTCTGACTGCTGGTGTGTTGACTTCCATGGCTTAGAATATTTTATATTGCCAGTTAAACATAAAAACCAAGTCTTTTGCTAAGTGTCTGTATAGTGAATGTATGTGGTGGTGTTTCTTGCTAGGTACCAGATGTGGTGAATGCAAATGCACCAGTGACATCAGTTCTCCCAGTGCCTGCTGTTGATACCGCCAACAATGGGGCAGGCACCACTGGAGCCTCTGGTCTGGGGTTTAAAGCAAGAACCGGGTCACGGTCCAGCCCCAAAACAGCATCCCGCCTACAGAATGCATCCAAGCCTGGCGTGGCCGGGGCTGTTGTTGCAGACGGGACGCTCACGGCTAAACAGACCCAGAGCAAAGAGCAGGCAGAGAAGAAGAACCAGGCCATCAACCAGCTGAGGAAGCTGCTGGTCCAGGGGAATAAGAGAGTGGAGGCTCTGGCTACAGTCATCCAACATATCTTCACTGAGGTACTTCACTTATTTCTATGTTTACCAAAATGTGAAAAATTTTACTAAAATGCAGGCAAGGAGCACACTGTATAGCTGTGTGACATGAATACAGTAGTTGTCCAGTGCTGCTGTTGGTGATGTCTTGTTATTTAGGGTTGAGAAGCTTGAATTACAGTAAATGCTGTTTGGCTGCAAGACAGGCCATGCATGAACCAGCCCACACTGCTAGCTTTGCATATTGATCACAATGCAAATGTGACCAGGCAGTGATTCCTTGAACCAATAAGGTTTCTACTTCCCAGGACAGATATAATGGTGTAACAGTGACTTCATGTAAACAGCAGTTTGCAGTTAGCTTGTTAGCTAGCTAAAATTAATATCTGAATTGGTAATCACTGCTCTGCTGTAAACATCTGGTATGTACACAGTTATACTCTCTGATTTCCTAAATCCCAATATCAATGCTTGTGTGTTATTTTGAATCTCAACTGTGACCTGTGTTGACCTTCAAAATATCAAAAGTGAATTGGGAGGAAGTTTTGGGATTTGAGCACCAAACATTCAGCAGATCCAGCAGAAGTTAACATTGGTTGCTAAACCTAGTTAGGAGCTAAAAGTTTGTTCATATTAAGTCTTCTCAAGTTTTGAAATTTGAAATCAAATCTACCATTATTTTACATTACTTCAACATAAGTTACTTTACATTACTTCAACATAAGTAAATTGGCTTCACTTGCTCATGCTAGGCTATATGCTATATGTTATTATTTACACAGTAAGTTGTCACTGGACCTCTGTGGTCGCACCAGCCTGCCTGTTTCAGGCTTTTATTACCAGAAATCCTGCATAAAATATGGTGTCTCTTTCTGTCTGGTGGGGCTGTGCAGTTGTAGGTTCAGCCATATTTTTGAATCAAACTTGATGACAATTGTTTTGGATGTGGCCTGTTCTGTACCTCCTATAATACTGTTTCTGGTAAATAGGGTGTGTTTCAGTTGATGGGGATGGGTCCCTTTCTTCTACTGTGGCACTGCGCCACTTTAAAGGCAGATAGGATGGATGTGTTTGTACATGTAAATACAGTATGGTCTAGTGCAGCTTTAAGGAGGTAAATGAGGGGAAACGATCAGTTATCTGCACACCTTCCCTCCCCTTTGGCAAATCAGAGCAAAGCACCCACAGCCTATAATTAAAGCATCAGTCAGCAGTTGTTGGTGATATGGCAGTGTTGCTATTTAAGGTGCTGGTTGAGATGCTTGTAGAGGAGAAGTGGAGTAATGGCTGTTTTTAGTAGGAAGCATTGAGGCAGCAGGGAGAGGCTTGTCTGAGTCCACACCCAGCTGCTATTAACAACAACAACACATGATGCCATGGAAACATCCTGTGGCTGACTCTGATGTGCTGACAGATCTGTGTGTGTGTGTGTGTGTGTGTGTGTGTGTGTGTTGAGTGTAATAGCTGTGTGATTGTGGTTAGCTCTACCTAGCATTAGTGCCTGTTGTCAGCTATGATGGGGTTGTTTACAACAGCTGATGTTACCCTATTAAGGTGTGTGTAGTATGTGCCTGTAGGAAACGCCTCGAGAGGTTTCCTCAACATGCTCTTTCATGTGTGACAGACTTCAGTCAGGCTCAGCAGCTCTGTTGCCCCGTCACTTCTGTTGTTTTTTCAAGGTATGAGTTGAATGTTTTTGAATAAAGCACTCCTATTCCTTCCTGGAATAAACACACTCTTTCCTTTGGCATGTCATGAACACATTGGATGAGTTAAATCATTAAAAAACTCCATAGCGAATGTTGGGTCTAAGTGGAAAATATTTTAAAGATGAAATAATTCCAATAAATGATATTAGAGTTTCCGCATCTCCATAAGACCTTGTAAGGTTTTGTTAGGTGGTTAGACATTGCTGAAGTCAGTTTATACTGTAGTGGGCTGCTTCATCACAGGTTGAAGGCTGCTGATTGGCTCAGATAGAGACCAGGATGTGTCGATCGCAGAGTCCCGGACATGGATAGGCTGCTCAGTAAATATTTGCTGTCTGATTACTGGGACTAGTGATTTTATGTTTGCAGAGCGTAATGCCATGTGCAATAAAAATGAATGCAGGCAAATACATTTTCTGCTTCTGCCTCAACAGCCATCATTCAGCTTGGAACACATTTTTAAGTATGCAAAACCACACACAACTTTCCACTGTGTGCAGTTGTGTGTGTTTAAACCTTTACATGTGTATGAACTCTGTACTTTGGACAGATCTGCTGTCACTTTGAACTTTTATCTTCTTACGCTTCTTTTTGACTCCCTTTGTCTGGCTGAACTGGTAATGTTTTTATGGTATAGAGGCCCTGGGTACAAATGCAGAATGACACTAATGCCTTTAGTTAGTGAGACCTGAATCCAGTGGATTTTACACATACCCGATTTCATTGTACAGGCTTGTGTTGTATTGCTTTTACCCAATTACCACAGTTGCTGTGAGTTCAGTACATTTCGTAACTTGCCCTGTATGGTCAAACTAATCTGTATCAGCATATAGCTGCCTTTCACTGGAGTTATGATCTGCTGTGGGTCATTGTTGTGTTCCTCTGTCTACTAATTCTCACAACTAAAAATGTATAATGCATGTTTCTTAAAAAATGCTTCTTTTAATATATTAAGAACAGGTCACATTTGGTTGTTATGTCCTTGTTGGAGACGCATCAGGATGCATTAGCATTTACACTACAAAAGAGATGTGGTCAAATGTGTCCCATTAAGAGCTGTCCACTTGTGATCCAATCGCCCAAGACGCAGTTTAAAACCAAGTGTAAACAGGGTCAAGGTGATCTTTACTGATAACAAATGACATGCAGACAACACTAACAAGTGACTTATCTTATATTCATGTTTTTAAGATAATAAAATGTACATGACCTCAGGCATACACACACACACACACACACTCACAAACTCACTTGTCCTCGGTGACTGTGTGAGAAGCACAGGACAGCTGTTATCTGCCCACATGTCTCTCTCTGAGAGAAAGTAGCTCATTATCCGTAGAATAACCTGTTATCAGCAGTAACAACCCTACACACGTATGTGTGTGTGTGTGTGTGTGTGTGTGTGTGTGTGTGTGTGTGTGTGTGTGTGTGTGTGTGTGTGTGTGTGTGTGTGTGTGTGTGTGTGTGTGTGTGTGTGTGTGTGTGTAACGTTGAGCTTTTTGAATCAGCCCCTGATTAGAATGGTTTTGTGCATTAGGATAAATGCTCCATTTCTGTAGCTGTTTTCTAGCAGAGTATTGTGAAAGTGGGACATGGGACTGCAACATATAAAGAGAGCTTTCAGAGGTTTACAGTGCAGCAGCCCTCCTGACTGGGTTATTGATTAGATGGACGGCCTGGTGGAAAGTGGAGGGGAAAGGGGAGTGATGGACAGAGGAGAGGGAGGGGTGGAGGAATGCAGCAGCCCTGGAACTCTTTGATTTGTGTGTCTGAGATAATGTTGGTGTTTTTATCTCAAGCTTGAATACCAGTGCTATCTAATCTGTCCTCCACACTTGAATAGGTGACTGCTGAATATAAACTGAACACTTGACGCAGAGCTACCTTCCCCTGAGGCCAGGCTGCGGGGCGGGGGTGGGGCTGTTTGGTGTAGTGAAAGGGGTTGGGGCTTTGGTTTGGGTGGGTGGGGTTATCAGCATACTCCAGTCTTAACATCCATTCTGGTATGACCTTAAATACAACTGCTCTGTCTATTGTGTGGACTTTGTGAGTGATTCAGATGTTGGTGACCATAAATAGCAGCCAAACGTTTCTTCAGAAATAGAGTGTAATTAAAAATTTTCCCTTCAAAGCTGGAAGTGACCTTTTTTTAATTTAATAACTGGCATCCATAAAAATACAAGCTTTCTTTTCATTTCCATTTCTGTCTGTTAGGTTTAGTAGCTATTATTTTGAAACCAAACTAGACATACTGAGGTAAAAATGACAAATCCTTTTTTTGAGTGTTGGCAATTTTGTGGCGTCTTTTGAGAACACAAAAAAAGAACGAGAGAGACAAATACTACCCTGAATTTAAGAAATATGTTTCAGCTTTTGCCCTTTTCTACATTGTGAAATTTCAGTTTGTACATGTGGAAAAGAACGGCCCGTGTAAACTTCAACATCATAAAGACATATTCATTATTGCTAATTTATTTGACTGATTGATGTAATTTCTTTAACTTTTGATAGGCAGAGACATAGCAGTAGAAAGTCAGAGAAGATATGAGTAAAGACGAGAGGCATGTGTTAAATGCAGACACCAGTTTTGTGTGTAAACGACAGATAAGAATAAAGATATAAAGAGAGGAAGGAGGTGCAGAAATAACTCACATTCCTTCATCTTACAGTGTCCAGGCAGGAGGAGGAGAAACAGATGGAGGGAGGAGGGAGGAGGGAGGACAGGGAGCTCTGTGGTTAACAGGTAGAGAGTGGGAGGAGTGTAAGTGGCCGAGTGAGCCATCAGTAACACACAGAGAGAGAGAGAGAGAGCGTCTCATTCAGGAGGAGTTTTTTGCAGTTTGTGTCGTCCACTGGTGTTGGAGCGAGAGAAAGGACTGAAGAAACAAGAGAAAAACACATTTTCAAGTGTGTGTGTGTGAGAGTGTTTGTGTGTGTATGAGTGTGTCTTTGTTCACCGCAACATGGGCTCCACGGCCAGCAAAGCCAGCAAAGCCCATCATAAGGCCCCCCCTCATCGCCGCAAGAAGAAACGCAAGGTGTGTGTGTGTGTGTGTTTATTGCTGTAGATGTTTCTGTCTTTACATGTGCGGCTCTTTTCTTTCTCTTTACTGCTGTTGGTCCTTCTGTCAGGGAACTGTGATCAACTCTCTGGAGTTGGGGATTAAGAAGGAATTTTACAAACGGGTCACTTTACAGGAATTTTAGCGGAATGTATTTTCCACTTTGTTTGACACACTCATTGTATTAACTGCTGATTTTCAGTCCAAACTTTTAAGTTATGAAATAGTACACCAAGGCCACAGCAGGCCTGAACTATCTCACCAACAGCTTTCTACAACTCCTATAATCTCTCATATTTCAACAGTTAGTTTTCACTGCTAGAAACATTTGGTCATTTTCACAAGCTGTCTTTGTGCTTTTTTGCTCTCTTTGCCTAATCATTGTTGTCTCTCATCTGTATCTGCTTTTTTACTTAACTGACCCCTCAGACAACAGATGGACTTTATGGCTCTGTCTGTGTGTGTCTTTGTGTCTGTGTGTGTGTGTGTGTGTGTGTGTGTGTGTGTCTTTGAAAGCAAGAAGGCAGGAGCACGGGCATGCAGTTTCCATTGTAAATTCCACTAATTCTGCTGTTAAACTACTGTCATTTATGCATTTTTTTTCTTGAGTGTACATGTGTTAGAAAGAATAAATGTCGCAGTAATTCAGTAAGGTGTGGAACTATAGGATCATAATGTTCTGTTTTGGAGCGCAGCAGTGCACTTTGGTACGCTCATCAAGTTGAAGTCTGTGCTAGTCCACGTGTTTATGAGTGTGTGTGTGTGTGTGTTAGTCTGGTGTAGTCAGCTTCTGTGTGTGTGGTAGAGAGTGAAATTAATAGAAAATATGAGACTTGTGTCTGTTTATAAATGTATACTTTATTCAAAAAATATTTAAAAATTATATATATATATACATATATATGTATGTGTATGTATATATATATATATATATATATATATATATATATATATATATATATATATAGCTAGACAAAATGACACTGGGTGTTTGCACCTATGACAGATGTTGTTTTCTTGGTTGTCTTAAGACAAGATAGAATCCTATCACCCTATGTTCACAAGCTTACTCCAAAATGTAGGAAAGTACAGTCTCTTCTCTCTGTATTATTGCATTCATGGTCACAACCTTGCTTCTGCAGCCTCAGCTTACCTTTCCAAAACTCCCCTGTAGTTAACTATAAAGCCAGTGATCACAGTCACTTATCTGTGATCAGTACAAACTTTGAAACACAGAATGACAAATGTCTCTGGCTGTATCTAAAAATCATTCATTATATATTCTACTACAAAGTGTGTTTGCCATTTTGTAGTGTTGTCCAAACATAGTGAGGATGAATGTTCCTGGTCACTAACTGAGAGCTAACTACCTCTGTGCATTGAACAGGTCGGGGGTGGTTAATATGTCTCTTGGAAGAAAGGAATGACCTGACTAGTGTCCCTATTGACTTTTTACTGAATAGTGAATGATTTTGAATACAGCCTCAGTGTGCATTTATCAATCTGCTCATGTTTGATTCTGAATAGAGTCTCTTCTTCCTCTCTCTTTGTAGCGCGAGGAGACCTTGAAGCAGAAGAAGGAGTTGTCGCTGGAACTGGCAAAACTCCGAGACGAGTTGGGTAAGAGCCGCTTCAGAGAAGGATTTCTCTACACATCCACACATCCTTATGCTCAGTGCATGTTCATTTTCTTACACATTCTCTCTCTCTCTCTCTGTTGTGCATTTGCATATGACACATGCATACGAAGCTTATCAAGGACAGGTCAACTGCCATCCAAAAGCGGGTGTTATTTCTGTTATAACAGTGAGGTGCAGCTGCTCCTCATTCTCTGGAAAGGCTCAGCGTAAGAGAAGCCTCTGCACAGGCTATAAACTGTCAACATATTTGTCATCTGCACACTGCACCTGTGTTTTTATGAGAAGATTATATATTAACATCAATAAGTTGTTAGGATTTAAAATTTGAGACATTAGTGTAATTACTATAAGCAAGTTTAACAGTCAGAAAAACTGACAGCCTGTTGCATTTCATTTGATGATGTGTGTGTCACTGGGAAATATGGGGCCCATTTTACTAAAGAGATTTGCGAGCACTGCTAATACGCAGGTCACAAATGGGGACAGTGCCCTGTTTCACAAATGATTGTTACTCACAAATCGCAGATAAAGAGTCCTACGGTCCTCGCACATGCCCATGCAGAGGTCATAAGTGTAGTGTTTCTTTTGATTAAACATTTGAAAATGAACACCAGCAGAAATTGTCATTTTGCAAGTTGCAGCTTGCGTGTTGCTAACTTGGTGAAATGGGCCCCTGCTGCACAAACAGAGTAGCTTGATGTCACAAAACAGGAAGTGGGCACTGAAGTGGTCAAATGAGAAAGTGAGTTTTTAATTATTTTAAAAAAAAATTGTATTAATAATTTAAGCACATATAAGAGCCACTAGTCTACTAGTACTGGTATCAACAGTAGCACACAAAGGCCTCCTTTAATCCACACAGTCAACCACTGTCCATCAGAACCATCTCAAGTAAAAGAAGGTCAGTGGAGCTTTCAGTGTAACTGCAGCAGATTATTAAGACTTCAATAACAAGAGATGATCCATTCACATAATACAGAACATCACCTGAAACCAGCTGGGTGAGTTCAGAAAATGATTAAGGAACAGTTTCCATGTCTAGTGTAAATGTGTGTGTTTGAGTTGTTACTCAGTAGTGCTGCAGCATCTGGCAGCCTGCCAATTAACTGTCATTGAGACAATGCACAAGTTCAACCATAATGGTTAAAAAACTTGTGTTTACAAAAAAAGAAGGGAAGACAGACAGGGACAGACATACATAATGTATTTTATTAATATGCTTAATGCCAGTGGTTCTTAAAGTGATAGTTTCAAATTGATTTACTTTCTTTTGCTTACAAACTGTCTGTAGTCCAACTTACTCAGTACAGAATCTTCAACATCAACACATCCTGACATACTGTATGTGTTTCTCAGAATAAAGCTTTCTATTCATGGATCTGAACACAAAAACATTTATTTGACATCCACCGGAATTAACATTACAGTTTGTGTCCTAAATACTAACTGATACTGGTATGTATGGACTTGAATAGCTGGGAGTGTGTATCATGTCAATAGCAGCTCTGCTGCAGTTTAGCTGATACAGCAGGATTAAAAAAGATCACACACACACACCTACAGTCACGCTAATGCGCCATAAAAACTATATACACACTCACTAGATACATAGTGTGAAGGCATGCATTTATACACACACACACACACACACACACACACACACACACACACACACACACATTGGCATATTAAAAATAACCATGAATGTAACTTAAGCATATTCAAGTATTTGAAAACACACACACACACACACACACACACACACGTTTACTCTGAATGCCATCTTAAATTCTGCCTGCCTACAGCACACATATATACACACACACACACACACACACACCAGAAGAGAACATCTCGGTCACCACCACTTTCTTTGTAAAAACACCCCCTCTCTTCCCTCTGTCCATCATTCTGAGCAGCACTGACTATAAACTTTTCTTTTACTGCGTGTTTGACTTTTGGCCCATCTCTTTACACACAGAGCTGAGGAATGTCAGCAATGTATAGACCCCTGCTCTCCACACGCACACACATGCACACACACACGCACACACATACACACACACACACACACACACACACACACACAGAGCTGTCTGTTACACCTTGATACTCTCCAAGTCAAACAGACAGGAACAGGTCGTTCCTGTCTTGTTGGGTAATGTTAGGTGGTTTAATAGTTTTACTGTGAAGTTTTACAGTGTAGAGTTAGTCTACTGTAACCACTGCAACTATGAGGATCAGGTCAGAGCAGCATTCCACACACTGCTTCCTCTCCTACAATACAGGTCTTGGTGTAATGAAGTGTAGTCCTATGATCATAATAAAAGCAGAGATTGTTACAGAAGCAGTGTGTGGGTGAGGTTATTACTCAGGACGTTTTCAGCCAAACAGGTTGAAGTCTCCTCATTCTTTGATCTGGTGATCTTGAGGCACTTGAATCCGTCCATGAGCTATGTGCAGAATTCCCCTTTGGCTGAGTGTTTGACAGTTTTATGGTTTGCTGTCAATAGGAGGAAGAAAGATGTGTTAATTAACCTCTTACCAGGCACCACATTTTTGTGCATAAGCCCAAAAATAATGAACCCAAAATAAAGAGGTTACTGTTCTTTTGATTACTGTCACAACCCTCGTGTCATTTGAAAGGTAACACTTTAAATTTTACAACCAAAAAGTCAGAATGAGTATAAGGGATCCTGAAAATAGCACCACCAAAGCTAAAGTGTCCCATGGGTGGGACAGTGTCATTTTTACAGGTTAAAAAAAACTTTTGTGTCTGCAGCCAACAGTAAAGTTAAGAGTTTGAAAGCTTGAAAGCTGATCAGCTTTCTTTTCGTTACCCTCAGGCAGACATTTTCATACTGGGGAGAAGAAGAGGGTCCGGAAATGATGTCATGATTTTACACCACCACTTGCCAAGCACCTGCTGTCACACACACACACACACACACACACACACACACACAGTCTGTGTTGTCCGGTGTATGAAATAACAAGCTTGTGTCTAAGCTGCTCTCAGCTGTCTCTGGCTTTGTGTCTCCATCACCACGGTGACAGGCGCTCACACTCATACTATAGAGCTCCATTCAAAGGGAACAGCAACTGTCCCAGCAGCAGCCAGTTGTTACCACACAGTTATATAAGGTAGAATAGTCAATGTGCCTACAAGGTGCTTTTTGATTCATTTACCTTTTTAAGTGATAGCATCAACATGTCCCTGATATATGATTGGTTCTGCTGCTCCATGCTACACAATTCACTGAGTGATACATCTCTGTCTCATAATCTGTGAACTGTGCAAGTGGCAAGAAAATCACAGTCCCAGTGGTTTAAGTCAGTGAATTGCAGAAATCTTTGGTAGTCCAGGTGCTTCATTCTTTATCTGGATGTTTCCCAAAATATATCCGATTTGAAATCGACTTAAATCAATGTGGCGTGTGATGGAAGGTGGAGACAGAGGGGAGGGTGCATGTGCTTGTGAGAGTTTAAATTAGTCATGAGAGGAATGAGTCCTGCTGCATACTTTTGAGCTAACTTGCAGATGTTTCGGGGTTGGATTGCTTGTCTGCCGTAAGAGTAATTAAACTGGAATGTGGTTGTCAGGGAATGCTGAGGAACACACACACACATACACACACACACACACAGAAAATCTGTTCTTCATTACCTGTTGAGACACTGACTGTTCCAGGCATGTCCCTTCTCTGTACAGACTGGACTGACATAACATTATATGATGATTGCATCGGGGTGTGTTATGGCTATGGCACTCATGGTAAAATGATTTATGGTAAAACTATAAATGATCAAAATGGTAGCTCCATGATTGCTCCACATCTGGCCTCCACTCCCTTCACATCTGCCCTTTGAGGTTTTTCTAACTGGGATCTGTGTTGTGTAATAAATAGCTGATTCTTCTCTCATTTTTTCTTGTTTTCCAACAGTCCCAAAAAGCAGGTTGAACCCTGATACATTTGGTGTAGTTGGCTGCAATTAATCTGTTATTGAAAACCTGAAACTATTGTAAAATGAAGAAGATTATGTCATTGTTTAGAAGACGGCAGTTGATCCAAGAGATTTAGATTGTTGGAATGGCTTTTTACAGCCCTGTGCTCTAATGTTATCAGTGAGTTTAGTTTTCTATCATTGGTTCCTTAACTGTTGGTCATTTTGAGACTTTTCTCTATTAAATCTTGTAAAGACTTGTAAAAACTAAATTAAATGCTGTAAAGAGTTTCACAAAACTATATTATGCCCTTCATGTACTTTATTGATTGAATAAAAGTTTACTACAAATTTCTTCAGTCCAGGTGCTTCCAAGTGTTCTCAGTACATAAGTACAAACTAACATTTCCTCCTGCTCTTCTTGTGTCTGTGCAGTTGGGTCGTCTCAGTGCTGCGAGCGTCTGCAAAAGGAGAAGGAGGAGGTGCGCGTCAGCTTGGAGGAGGCCTTGAAGAGGCTAGAGGAGCAGCACAAGGAGGAGCTGGTGCAGCTGGAGGACAGGTGTGGCATTCACCTCTACTAACGTGTGCATGAGTGAAACACTCAGCCTCACATAGTGTTACTGTTTGAAATATCCTCTGTGAATTATAAAGAGGTTCATACGGACACAATGAATGCAGGAGATGGTTTGAAATGGCACATAAAACTCTTTAAAAATATTTGTGGAAAATTAAGCCTGCACTGATTCTCCTGTTTATTTGTGTCTGTAATTGTCTTTCTGTTTGTACGGGTCAGATTGAGGAGTTTTTACCAAACGGAGTGGGACAAAGTCCACCAGACGTACCAGGAGGAGGCTGACAAATGTCGCATGTTGATGGAACAGCAGGTTAGAACACACACACACACACACACACACACACACACACACAGTCACTCCTGTTGTGCGTACACAGGCACAAGTAGTTGCCCCTTAGTCTCGTAAAATATTTTTTGGCTTGCGTCTCTCTCATAAAATTTTTATTATGAAAAAAATTACACACACAACAGGTGCAACATGACATTTTATACATAGATTGATTGATTAATCTACAAGCAGTTTGACATGTGGTCTGTGTGTAAAAGTAGAGAGTTTCTCCTCATCAGCTTTCTAAATCTTCAATGTTATTATCTAAAATGATAGAAAGACGCTGCAAAGCACTGACATGAATGGAAATGTCTCTGCTGTTGCTTTAAACAGAGATGTCGTTCCACCCTCCTCAGACTGAACGATTGGTTCACAGGGGCTTGGTGTGACTGTCAAAGCTCTCGTTTAGTATTCCTGTGATCTCACACCCTGATTGGATTGAGCACACAGTACCCAGCTGCTCATAAAAAACCTCCGCCAGAGATTCATGACCGTCACCATGGTTACATCTATGATGCAGTTGATTGCAGTTAAACGTCCCTCAGCATGAATGTGAGACTCAAGTTACTTTATGGTCAGCAATTACATGTGTATGCTGGAGCTGCAGCATGATCAGACATGAGCCTTTAAAAATACTCTCCACACTTTTCATCTATATAAATCATTTTACATAACATGTTCTCCTTTTTATTTACATGAAACCTTCTATTTACTTTTGATACATCTTTACTGCAGCAACATCCCAGCAGCCTCGTGGACACTAGAATTTTCAAAGAGCAACACTCACAACACTTTGTCTAACATGTAGTAACCAGATAGTGACTGAAGAACATTATCAGAAGCTAAAACTAACTCCCAGTGAAAGTGACAGACTGATCTGTGTTTGTGTCCTGCAGGTGGAGGAGCTGAGGAGCCGACAAGAAGCAGAGAGGAAGAACCAGGAAGTGAGTCACAGCCAGAAGATGGAGTCTCTCAAACAGCAGTATGAGACCTCTATACAAGGTGTGTCCAGGACAAATACACAGCTTTCACAGCTCAGCACTTTAAACAGTCAAAACGGAGGACTTTTCAGACTTTTCTTACTAAAGAGGAATTCATTACTTTCATTTACTGAATGAATATTTTCATTATTAGTCATTAATTTATAATATGTTGCTCAGTCACTTGATACACTAATGTGTTTGTGTATTTGTTTGTTCATTTCAGAGCTAAAGAGGTTCCAGCAGACAGACCTGGAGAACCTGGAGAAAACACTAAAGGAGACTGAAACTTCTCTTTCTGTAAGTGTTATCCATGTATTAATATTTACACTTTCAAAAGAAGGCATACAACTTTGATATCTTAATGAAATCACTTCCACAGTCATGTGGTCATTGAAATAAAGTGAGTTCCTGGAAACAGGAAACAGCCTGTGTGTATATACTGTATGTATATAGCTAATAAGAGCAGTAATCTTTATCCATAGGGACTGAGTGCCAGAGTGGTTAGAGGTTTAGTGTTTTGCTCACAGACACCTCAACAACACACACCAGCTGCTGCAGGAATCTAACCAGACTTTTCCAGTTTAGTTAGAAAAGATAGAAGAGTTGCTTGCTAACCACAAATATCTTTTCTGGTTGGTTTCTAGGAAAAAATGTAAAAATTCTGGAGCAGTGCTGATGATTTATCACTGGAAAATTATAATTTAGTAGGAATCTGTGTGCTGCCTGCCAAACTCCCTGCAATCTAACTAAAATTCTGTTGTCCAGTTTGTAATGTTAGAAGCATGACATCCACTCCAAAAAATGTGACAAAGCTATGATAGATGTGAATACACATAAGTAAAGAAGACATAGAGTTTTATTTTCTACCTGCCACCCACAGGGTGTTTTAATCCTGCAGAGTGTTTGCACTGATAAATCCCTCTCAGCTCTGCAGTGAAGAAGCAGCAGTTTAATTCGTTTACCTCCTACTGTTTTTGACTCTAAAGTGTCTGTGTTGCTTTATAAGAACCAAAGTTTGAATGTTCACTTTATGACTTTTGTCTCTCTCCTCCTCCTTCCACACATTGCTCCCTCCCACCAGGAGAAAATATCCGAGCTGTCAGCAGAGAAGGAGGATCTGAGTGAGAAGCTGAAAGCAGAGGAGGAGAGGAGGAAGCGGATACTATCTGACAAGAATCTGGTAAAGATTGTTACAGCTGTAATACACAACATCCAGCTCGCTGTCACATGCACTTGCTCAGACCAATCACAAAGACTTTAGAGAAGTGTGATGAGAGGAATGTCAACTAAATGAAATAGATGGGATGTTGCTGTATGTGGAAGAAACAAAGGCAGACATCAAACCTGTTTGCAAGACGTCAGGTTAATTCCATAACAGATTTCTCAAGTCAAGCCATCATGCATCGTTCTTACTCTACTGGTTGTACTTCACTCAATTCTTGCATGCAGTGTGTGAGCAGAAGAGCAGCCCTCATCATAGAACACAGTGTTAGTCTGAATCTGTTTCTCTGTTGAACATGACTTCCCTCTGCTGGTCAGGAAGAGCGTCACATACTCAAACTTCCTTCTGTCTGTCTCTGTCCACAAAAATAACGTGATAAGCATCTTTACAGTTACTACTTCTAACATCTGATCACTGCGGAAAAGACAATTTAACACCTTGAAGATGGTGGAGATAAAATACATGTACATGATGCGTTGGCCTTCATTTAGGCAAAAGACGAGTGACTCATGCACGTCGTTAACAACACTCACTGCAGTCTGATGCTCTGTCAATAAGTATGCTTCATCTTTCAATCTGTCGTGACTTGTTGTTTTATTGTTGATAATCAGTATTGTTGATGTCTTCTGTATCTTTGTCTGTGCTGCCACAGTGAGTCACTTTACCTGAGAGCATTAGCCTGCTCTAACCTGTGTTTGCTTGTGTGTTTGCAGAAGGACTCCCACACTGTGTACCTGGAGCAGGAGCTGGAGAGTCTGAAGGTGGTGCTGGAGATCAAGAACAACCAGCTGCACCAGAAGGAGAAGAAGATCATGGAGATGGACAAACTGGTGGGCATCAATCTATCTGTATCACACATGATCATTTGGAGAGTTAGTAACCCATGGTGGGGTTTTTCTTCTTTCTTGAGTCAAATACTGGGAAAAATCCCAGTATTATATCCCCTTTTTTATTAATTTGTTTATGTTTTACATTGTTTCAGCATAAAAATGTTCCAGTTTGAAGTTTTAAATATAAATACATAACATGCAGTCCAGACATATTGACCTTCTTCTAGTTTATGCTGGTAGCTGACTTCAAACAAATCTCGCGTGTGTGTTGCAGACAGAGACTAATGTGAAACTGGAGGAGTGTCTGAAGAAGGTCCAACAGGAGAACGAGGACTACAAGGCCAGAATGGACAAACACGCTGCTCTCTCCAAGTGCGTACTCCTGCTGCTCTGTGTGTGTGTGTGTGTGTGTGTGTGTGTGTGTGCGTGTGTGTGTGTGCCCTTAGAGCAGGATTTTTCTGCCACTGCTGTCAGTTATCCAGTGTCTCCATCTTCAGCTCTATTTCTCCATCCGACCTGTAACAGTGTTTTACCTTCTAGGACAACACAGTGACTGACACAGTGTGTGCTTCAGTACCACATATTTAAATAGTCAAGATTTATATGTGTGAAGTAGGCTAACTGCCTAATGCCTGTGATGTATGTGGATTTTCGACTCACTCTCTGTGGATTTTTAGGTCTTCCACAGTGAACAAAAGGACAGTCGTTTGTGTGTGGAGTGAGCGGTTTTATCTGAACTTTGTCTCACATTTCCATCCTTTCCCTCAACTCATAATATCTGAGATTGAATAGTGGGATTTAGGCTTTTACACAATAGGAGCAACCAACTGTCACCCCAGCATCACCCACATGAAGGATGTGTTTGTGCTCAGTGTGTCATCTGACCAGTGGAAACTGGAGATTTGTCAGTAGATGTAGTACATTTTGGAGCATAGATAGTCAGCTCAGCTCTGTCAGAAAAGCTCAAGAGTTTAACACATTACTAGTATGAAGCAGTTATTACAAACATTAAAATCTAAGTTCAGTTTAATCCTTTCAAATGGTCTTTTATGTACATGAACCATGACTCTGTTAGCCACTACAGCTCTCTGTGTCCCCTTGCAGGCAGCTGTCCAGTGAACAGGCCAAACTCCAGCAGACGCTGCAGAAAGAGTCCAAGGTCAACAAGCGTCTGTCCATGGAGAATGAGGAGCTGCTGTGGAAGCTGCACAATGGCGACCTGCTGGCGAGTCCCCGCCGCCTCTCACCCACCTCACCCTTCAGCTCCCCACGGAACTCTGCCTCCTTCCCCACTACTGCACCCTTATCGCCCAGATAACCCACACACACCAGACAGCAACCCCTTCCTCTCCTCTGACCTCCTGATTCTCCTCATCATCACCTTTTCAAGCCTCGCAAGGATCGAAGCTATTCCAAATACAGTGTTGTTGGATATGAATCCCATGATGAACTTGTACATTTTGAATAGTTAGCATTAAAGACACTTGTTTTGAAAGTGAAAAGAAATTGCAGTGGCACAGATGCACTTACGTCTGAGCGTGGGACTGGCCTGGCTCTCGATCAGTCTCTGTCTACCAAACGCCTGGTTCTCCAACAAACCTTTCTTCTTTTTCTGAAGAAAACCTAAATAACAGGCACACTCAGGGTCTGTATATAACGCCTCACTCTCATTATGACTATCATTACCATTTTTTTCTTTTATGTTGTACAGTTTAAATTCAGCTCATCCTGTTCTCTTTCTAAAGAGGTGGATGAGAAAAACCTTGGATTTGTGGCGTATGTACTTGTGAAAACAGACTCAAAGTTGTTTGGGTTTGGCGAATCATAAAATGACGGGTATTTGTTGGTGGATTTACGTGGATTGTTTCGCTTTCTCCCTTCTTTTAAAGAGGACGTTTTTTTTCCCCAAAGAGTGAAGCTCAATCACTGTTCTGCTTTGGACCTCTGGAAGAAGTGGATGAACTTCATGTCCTTATGAGGGCAAACAGGAACAAATATTTACTTTGTTCATCTGAGGAAGTGACCTGAACCTTTGATCCAATGGATATGTGTTCCTCTGTGTAAGCTCCTCACAACCGCTACCTTAATCTACTATGTGGAATGTAATCACCCTTGGATGTTAAGTCTGAGCGGGTCAGTTTAGGCACACACACCCTCTCAGAGCCATATGCAGTTTATTTAATGAGGATGGTGCTGGACAGGACCATGTTAACACCCCCCCTCCCCCCACCCCCCAACTTACTTTGTCCCTTAAGCCTTGAATAACAAAGGAATACAACCCTCCCACATCCTCTAAAATCACCTTGTGCCCAAACAAACAAGGCAAAGAAGCTGAACTGGTGAGTTAATGTGTCTTTGCTTTGGGTCACATGTTAAATTCCCACAAAACCTGCCAGTGATGATTGCAGTCAGTGAAAACTGACACACTGGCCTCTGTTTTTACTTTGTCTGTTGTTTGTCCTCAAAAAACCTCAGATGTGCCCAACATGCCTCAGTGAACCATGTTCTGTTTTATTTTGGACACAGAATAAATACAATATGACATAAGATTACAGCAACATGTTTTATTTTCAATTTTCAAAAAAATCTAATGATGCAAAAGTGTATAAAGTCAAACAGGAATACAGGAAAGAGTTTACTAAGTTTATAGCCTGTAACACATGTGAATGTTGTTGATTAGTGTATGTGAAAAGCAGTTCCAGTAAGGAAAAACTGTTGCTTTCAACCTATTGGCCGTGAGGACGTTCAATGGCACCGCTTGCTGCTTTGCTTGGGTCAAGTTGTCCCGGCAACGGGGTGATGACTGGCGGCGGATGCTCGAGGTCAGCAGCTCGTACCATCATGACCACAGATTTGATGGAATACCACCAACCGTGCCATGTGTACCACACCACCCCGTCATCAGTCATCGCTTGGTATGGTCCCTTGTAGTAATGACCATTCAGGTTCCCTGAATCACACCTGCCATGAGGAAATAACGAGGGGAAAAGGAAAAAGATGAACACACACATATACATATACATACATACACACACACACACACACACACACACACACACATATATATATATATATATATATCGCTATTTTAAACTTTGTTTTTCTGTTTATTTGTCACACATTCTTCTTTACGGAATAACTGAAGCGTCACAGCGAGACTAAAGCTGAAAGTATCTGTCCATTACCTGCTGAACCACCAGCCTGACCTGCTGTGTCTGATACACCTGGCGTCATCATTTGGCTGGTCATAGGTGCTGAATTTGACCCCGCTCGACCCCAAGCCTGGACCGATCCATTTCTGCCCAGCAGAGGGGGGGCCATCAGACAGAGCATCCCCTGCATTCCCCATGTACTCTCCCAAATGTAACTGGTACTGGTCCTTTGAGTGGAAATGGGAATCAAAGAAAAGAGTTTCTATAAAGTCATAAAAATGTGTAACAAAATAATCTAAGCTCAAGAAGGAAGGAGGGTTTGAGAAGAAAGACATGGAGTCAGATTGAGATGAATGAATAATAAATTGGAAAAAAGAAAAGTTCTGTGAAAGATATGAGAAAAAAAAAGAAAAGAGGAGAATGAAAGGGAAGAGATGGAGAACAGGTGGCAGGGAGACCAAGCACAGAGCTGTTTCCACAGTAAAGGTCATGAAATACAAAGAACATGCTTAGTCTAAATAAGACCCCACTGTTATGGGAAAAGAAGAGAGGACGAGGTTAAAGAGATGTCTACAGAGCAGAGAAAGAGTGCAGTGAATAAATAGAGCTGGGAGATGATTAGATAAATGGTGAGAAGTGATAATTTAACATGTTTCTCTTTTTAACCTCTTTTACCTTTTCATCGTCCACTTTGAAGTTCTTGTACTCTGCGTAGCGCTGATTACCCTCAAAGTCCTCCATGTTGATCCGCAGGTCATAGTTTCCTAGAAGACACAGAGTTATAAAGGCAACCATCCTGTAATGTCTGACAAACCACCCACACACAAGCAGGTACACGCACCTTGTGAGGTGAGAAAGTGTAGAGGTTCATTCCCAAGCCAGAATTCTCCATCAGGGGCGTAGAGGTCTCCAAATCCATGCTTGTACTCCACCCATGCTCTGCACACACACAGTACATTTACTTGCAATGTTAAATTTCTTGATGCATTCAGACGGTAAATTTAATTACACACACCTGTCAAAGCTCTCTTTGCCGTCTCTTCTCCGCTGAAAGACGGTCCAGCCTCCTCCATTGTTCATGTCACAGTAGACGCTCAGTGAGGTGGAAGAGCCGTCTGGCCGAATCACATACAGACCATTGGCCACGTTACCATCTGCAAACACCTCGGAGCAGTCTGCACACACACACGCATTATATATATATATATATATATATATATATATATATATATATATGGTTAAATATTCAAATCACAGGTAAACAGTTGGTTTGGATGCAGTAGAAGCCAACAGACAGATTCTTTGCATCTCAAATTTTTACTGTGAAGCAGCTGCAGGTTGGTGACAGCTGTGGAGGTGACTTCATTATCCAACTGATTGTGTCATTCAACTTGCAACTCACCAAGCTCCCATTGAGGGAGAGCCGTCATTTTCAATGGTGCCGAGGTACAGACATACATGCAGACACAACTGAATCAAATGGCAATAAAAGAAGAATACATGGCTATATCAATTAAAAACAAGGTCAAATTAACTATGCTAAAAGTGTAGGAATTGACAATGAGACATAAATAAAACAAGAATAAGAACAATTAAAAAAATTAAAAGCAATTACAGTTACAATCAATAAAATTAACAATTAAACCTTGGAATTGACTCAACAGTATTAATGAGGTCAACTTGAAGTTTTTTAAGCATATTCCAAGTATGTGGGGCACAGTAACAGAAAGCAGATCTTGCTAACTCTATATAACACCAACTCCTGAGGGAAACATCTGGCTCTTTAGCAGCTAAATGCTCTACTTCCAGCTAATGTTAGTTGCTAGTCTTGTTATTGTTTTGCTGAAAACATGATGAGGGTGAAATTTGCAGCCTATAGCTAGGCTGGCAGGAAAGCCAACAGACACATACTGTATCTCTGTTGGAGGGCGGTACCTACCTCTGTAGAGGTTCTCAGGACCCAGGTGTGAGTTGGGTATGTTCTCCAGCTGCTGGGCCTGGCTGTTGTGGAGCTCCTTGATGTAACTGTGCTGGCTGTTGATCACATTCATCAGGCCCTCGATCTCTGCTTCCAGACGAACCACCTTCTCCTCACATGGCACAGGAGCCTGGACAGAGACAAAGACTTGGATAGTAACTGCATACCAAGGACTTTAAGAGCAGGAGGATGCAAACTGTCAGAACCAGTAAACAACTTAGAAATATGTATAACTACAGTAGCTAAAGACAGACAAGAAACATGTTACAACTGGACATAAACTGCAACCGTTGCCTTTAAACAGTAAACATGCTCATGAATGTGAAATTCAGATTAAATGATCTTCATACTGGATTACAAATGAAGGATTATATGCTTTTCAGAGACCAGAATAAAAATTCTGCCATCCTCAGAGTTTTCAAACACTCAAATCAAACAGATAAAATGCATTAAGGGCAAACTAAAAACAAGGCAGTTTAAATGCTGTGATGCTCAAAAAAAAATCCTATAATTTTTTTTTCTGTTGGGGTGAAGGCAGAAATCTCAGAGACAGATATTTATAAACCAGCACACATAACACAAAACTTTCTGCATGAATTATGGTAGGTTTCAAATTCCCATGGCATAGTATAATATATTATTAATTATGGATTGTCTTACCGCCAGAGAGGCAGCCAGGTGAAAAAGAATTGCCACTGATGTCCTCAGCATTCCCATAATCAATGATCTGATCAGTGACTGGATCAATCTAACACACTCTCTTGTCTCCCTTTGTCTGTACAGTCCAGCTGACTTTCTCTCCTCTGACCAGTTTGGCAGTTTGAGTTTGCAGCATCATCTCTCTGCTCTAATCTATTAGACTGTAATCTAGCCTCCCTCTAGTGGTTAGAGTAAATAGTCTTGTGTTTGCTCCTAATGCCTCCTGAACTACAAACTTCACAGTCACAAGGGTGACTGCCTGGTGGGCCATGTGTCCCACAGAATACAACTACTGTCATTTCACTCAGATTTAATTTCACTTATTTAATATTATAGCAGGGAGAGATGGAATTATGAATGTGTGTTATAAATTGAGATTACCAACATTCTCAGTGCTATTAACTGTACAATTAACAGTAATTGTCTGTATTTATATAGTATAAAGTTGTTGTTTTTTGCTATTTTGTGTAAGATGTTTTTAGTTAAGTAATTATTTTGTTTGTCTGTGTTTTTTATTTAGCCTGGTAAAAGCTCCTGTGTTTCCTTGAACTGGTCTCATCTTCAGTCCTTCAGCACATCAGTGCAACATGGTGAGGAATGAAACTTTTACTGCTGTTGGTTCATAAACAGACAGTTTATGTTTATTATATCACATTCAGTCGTACTGGCTTCTGTCCCTCCAGCGTCTGTACAGACTCTTCTGGTGGTCCTCCTTCACCTCAGACCTCCATACATTCCTCCTCTGGTCAGACTGCAGTCTCAGCCCCCAGCTCTGACAGGACTACAACCAGCCATGTCTGTATTTACTCTGTGTATTCATTAACATTATCAACATGTGCATGAGCCAATCATATTGGCTGTGTTATGTATGATTTGATCAATTATATTGAATTATAAGTCCAATAAATGACTTGAATCTATCTATTGTCTATTGAATGACATTCAGTGATCTTTACACAGACTGTATAATGTTTATCAAAAATGACAAAGTTAAGAAAATGTATGTATGAAAAGAAGAGAACCTAATAATATTTAATAATGATCATTAGTTAATAGTAATGATCATCGTCACTCTGGGCCAGGACACTGCTGAAAAAGCTTGGTGTCGTCTCAATGAGGCAGGTTAAATAAAGTAAAAATAAATTAATTTATAAAAACAATAATAATAATATATTTAAATGGTAAATGTCATAACTGTTTCATGGTATTTACATATTTACTGTAAGATGGTGCATTGTAGCTGTATAAAACACCATCAGAACTGCGTTCCACCCTGCACTCACGAGAAGACAGCAATGTTCAGCCTATCTGCGGAGAAGAAGAAAAAGTGGGCGTTTTTGTAGCCCACGAGCCAATCATAACAGTGGGCGTTCCCGTGCTCTACAGGAACGCCCCGCCGCGGCTGCGATCAGACTCTTCTGTGAAAACCGCGGATGGATAAAGAGAAGATCTCCCAAACGGGACTCCTCTGTGGAACCGCCATAGCCACGTGCGATTATTCAGAACAGCTTCTTCCGTTTTTTTTTTCAGAGTAAAAGCAACATCGTTACAAACCCAAAACACTCAAACATAAAAATCAACGGAAATAAGTATTATAACAAGACTCTGACACAGGGACCCTATACAAGGGCCTATAGATCATGTAGAAATGCAGACGCCATCCTTTGGCCCTTACCAATTCACCACAGTGAGCTTGGGGGGCCCGAAGCAGCCTTGCTTAAAAGTTTTTTTTCTCTGTGCTGTTTTCTGATTTCCTCTAAATATCATATTCTGTGAGTGATACTCCATCAATGCATTGACTAAATCAGTCAGATTCACAAAATTCATGCCACATAAATTCTTTGCTCACTACGTCACATTTGCTTCTGCTGTTGCATTAAAAACATAATGCAGCTTTAAATAATATACTGTGTGATTTTACTAGTTGTGTGGATGTTGTACTTTGATTGTGGTTGTGAGCTATCATTACTGTAGTGAGAAGCTACCGCTTTTAAGTATTTCTTTTTTCTGTTTCTACCCACAATTTGTGCTACGTTCAGACACTGAATCTTTGACTGCCAATCTATTGTCATCTACAAAGAACAAATGAAGGGTTTAAAAATCCAAATTGTTGTTTTACTATGTGGGTCTAAAATCCACTAGTTCCTATAATGTTCATGCAAAAGATTATGTAGCAATCCAAATGAAATGTCCAATTAGGAGTGTGAAACAGCTATAGTTATTTTGAAGGCACACAGCGATAAAACAGGAAGTCTAAAATCAGGTTCGTGCTGTGCTGTGGAGACAGAGCATAGATGTATAGCAAGATAATACATCCATGAGACACAGTGCGACAAATATCATGACGGTCCACCGTGCTGCCTTGATTATGACGCAAACAGACATAAAACTCAGCTTTTTATCAAAACTTATTATACAGTGTGTACGACCGATGCCTTGTATGAGAAACCAGTCACAGAGGACAATGGAAGAGAGGCTAGCGGCCTTCTCCAAAACCGCTAACACATATAACAGGATATAACATGTACATCCATGCTCTGAACTGCTGTCTGCGGGTATCCAGGACCTTGAACGTAACATTATTAACGCCAGTCCCGACCAGGACGGGGCTCGGTGAGCTGACATGTCCGTCCCGTTACTGCTATTCTACTTGTAGAAGTGTTCTGTCTATTATACACCGTGTACTGCTTCATATTAAATTATGCTAAGTATTTAAGTCACAGAACGAATAATAAACGCCAAATATTATGCTGTGAGAAGTTATATTCGGTTATACGGACAGCGTCAACAGGTGGCTCCGTGGCGCAATGGATAGCGCATTGGACTTCTAGTCAAGCACTTGAGGAGTGATTCAAAGGTTGTGGGTTCGAGTCCCACCGGAGTCGCACTTTTGTCATGAATCGCTTGAATAGGAGCACGACTACATAAGCATGTTCCTTCTTCGTAATCCTTTTGGGAAATGCTTATGTTGTTTATTGAGAGTATATATATATATATATATATAACATTTTCAACCTGTGCTGTGATTCTGCCCTTTTTCTTTTCTGCTGTCCTCTCTCCTCCACCTTCTTCTTTGTGGCATCCAGTTCTTGCTGAAAGAAGTCTGTCTCTGAAAAGTCTTTGAAGGGCATTTTTGGTTTTATCAGACCTTCATCACCATAATTTTTTCAAAACCTTATCTGAGCAGAAGTATCTGACGGGACCTTGCTGGTAGAAGTAGATGGAGGAACCATCATTCTCATACCTTGACTTGGGCTGGCTACAGGAAAGACGAAGAAGTTTTTGTCTGTGGCTGCTTTTGTCCTGGCTGTTGTTGTGCTGTTGCTGCTGCTGCCTCCCTGTGATGCTTTTAACAATTTTCTCAAAGGAGTCTTGGGTTAGAGGTGTAGCCAAGGTCTGAGCAAGTTGTGGAGGAGGACAGCTGAGAACAGTTGATGGTCGGGGTGATGACTGACCTAGTCAGACAACAAAAAAAACAAACAGTAAATTATTAAGATTTTGTGTGTGACTTGATACTACTGTTTTGGCACACACACAACCAAATCAAAAACACTTACTTTGAGCTCTCTGTGCAACTGGCAGTTGCAGCAGAGGTCGACGGGGCACTGCAGACCTCTCAGGAGATCATAAAAGTGTCTCTGACAATACATAGAATATTAAAAATTTAAGAATGAATAACACTCTGCCTCTACTCTGCAGTCTGTGAAATTCAGAAAGCTGTACACTGAAATGGTGGCTGTTATTTGTCTTAAAACTGCACATCACTTGGTTAGCAATTATCTTTAAAAGGAGGTTAACATGATCCTGTATCTGATTTACAACTAATAAATTGAACAGATTTTAAAGGGAAACTTTGGTGTTTCAACCTGGACCTTATTTTCCCATTGTGTTGTGTCTCAGTGACTAATGGGGACAACAATTTTTGAAATTGGTCCAGTATTGAGTGAGAGCGCTGCAGCCGGCAGCCACCAAACGGACTGCAATGTAATTGTTTGGGTTAATTGTGCACTGTCAATGCACGTCCACTAAAAGTGCTTGTTTTTGCCACTGACAAGCTCAGATTGTTATTATGTCTGACAACATTATGGAAAGGACCGTACAGAGAAATAAAACGTTTTTCTTTACCTTTTGCTTGATCTGGTCTGTTAGTCATTGTGTCTAACCAAGTCTCACTCAAGAAGTCTTGCATTGCAGCCTGTTTCGCTGCTGCCAGCTACAGCGCTCTTGCTCAGTACTGGACCTATTTCAAAAATTTTGTCCCCATTAGTCACTCAGACACAAAAAGATGGGAAAATAGGGTCCAGGTTGAAAAATACTGAAGTTTCCCTTTAAAGGATTCACAACAACAGTTAGGATGCACACTACATAGATATTTTTGTGATGCAAATACAGTTAAAATAATACACACCTGGTACTGTGATAGTTGTCTCTGTGGGCAGGTAACCTGGGGAAGGGGCACAGGTCTCTTAACAGACAGCGGAGTTGGGGCTGCAAGGAGGGAAGTAGATCAAAAAGTAATCAATTAATTGTTATATATATAACATGGAAATAACTAGAGTGATTATGATGGAAAGGTTTAAGTGGATAAATGCATTTACCATCTACTTCTGAACCCTTCAGCTCAGTTGGTGTGGACAGTGTAGCAGATGGTACCACAACAGAAAAAGTCTTGTCAGTTATTTATATTTTAGCAATATACAAAAACTGGTGTTAGTAAAGGCAAAAAGAATCCATTTGTTACTTCACCTGCTCATTTCAGTCTTATATGGTGAAATAATACCTAAACAAATGTTTACAACAGTGTATTGTACTGTTTCTAACATATGACAATTATATTTCATTCATACACATGCATTTCTTTTTAAGGGATTAATAGTCAGTTGTCACAGTCATTACAATTTAGCCTAAGCAGGGGAAGCATAATGGCACACTGTAAGCATGCATTCAAGTGTTAGTAACCCAAACAGTTTGAAGTTTTTTTTCTTTTCATCCATATAAGAAAATAAAGACTGATACTTACCCTCATCATGATGGGTATCAATTCATAGTCATTAGGAAAATAAGTAGAAGAAGAGAACACAACCAGAACATGGTCAACATGAGCAGGTTTAAATCATGCTTCAGTTTAGGATAACAATTCAGTCCCAGAGCTGTGCAGCGATGCAGAACCTCTTCCTGGTCCTGAGGTCTATCATAGTCTGGCAGTTGATGATGGAGGTGCAGCAACAACAGCTGTAAGACACATAAAAGAATCAAAATAAAATATACTGTTTACAAAATACATTTAATAGCAAGCAAGTTGAGCTGTAAATGGCTTTTGAATGAAAATAAGGAAAACCAGTGTTTACTCACAGCTCTGCAGAGGTTGTTTGGAAGGAGAGATACTCAGCATCGCTCTCTCCAGCTCTTCATCCATCACTGTGATGCAAACAGGCAAGAATTAGAATATCTTAAAAATGTGTCTTCACTGTACTTAGGCTAGTATTAAATTATTTAACTTTATTCCCTTTGGTGTACTAAAACACTTTGGCTACCATGACAGCATGTATACCTTTCTGACTTAAAAAAAGGAAAACAAGACCCAGCCATGGCTTCAGCAGGAGCATGTGAGGTTTGTGTGATCAGAGGAGGGTCAGAGGCTGGGTGCTGCTTCTTTTGACAGGTATTGTTGTAGCTTGTGCAGCTTTCTCCCTCAAGCACAGCCTTTCTTCAGTATAAAGGCTGTGTAGCCATCATCCATGCTGGCATTGTTTGTGCAGAATGTTCATTCTGGATATCAAAAATGTAATTGTGGATATCTGAGACTGAAAGCCCAATACACATGAATGGCAAGCGTGACGTCATTTGTCCTAGGAAGAATGATGTGGATATCTGAAATGTTCATTTTGAATAGGAAGAATTGATATCTGCAATATATATCTAGTCTAGCTATTAAATGTTAAAACAGCTTGCCACAGCAGCAGGAAGGGGAAAATTACATCTACACTGCTGAAGATGTTCAGTTTTGTTACAGGTTAGAAACATGTAGAAATACAGTGTCAGTGTTGGAAAAGTGCAATATAAACATAGATCTATAGAAAATCAGTAAAATCAGTTATAATCCTTTCACACTGACAATGTGAGTTTTTAAACCCAGCTCACCTCACTGAGGCCTTTCATACTCACCATTCATACTGACAGAGCTGGGCACAAACACTACCTATTGATGCGGGTAGTGGAGCTGGTTTGCCTTTGGTCTGATAGGGGCTATAGTGAAAATGCTTCTTGCATGTTTGTAAATTCCACAATGACAAATAATTAACATTGTGCAACTTTGAGGTAAAAAATATGATATGACAACAAACTTCTCAGTATTTTCTATTGACTGTATTACATTTATTTTTTAATAATCGCCAAAATAATTAGATTAAGTTTTATTGGTGTTTTGTGTTTTACCTAAAGGCCCATCTGGAGAGCAACTTGAGGAGATGATCCAGCAGTTCTGCAGGAGTCTCACAGATAAAGTAAAAGATGACCCCCAAACCTTTACAGCACCCATTTGCACCGTTCTGGAAACCTACAAAAAAATGAATGATAGCTCCCTCTCGTCAGTTTCGGTAAGATGCCACAGGTGAAATAAAAAAATCTGCAGTCTCCTTCATGATTGGCGTACAACCAACAGCCATTGCCAGAAGAAAGGCGGCACTAGGGGGAAGACGAGCAGTAAAGCCCGGGTGACCTCCAAAGTGCTCAAGGAAAGAGCATTCCTATTCAAAAAAACAGCAGTGCAGGAAAAGTGCATCTCATTCCATATCAAACTGTGTAGAGAACACATGTCTCAGTGGTAATCTCTAGTGCAACTACAGTGCACCTCACCCTCCCCATCATTTCCTATACTTTGTAAATATATGTTAACTGGTTAAATTTGGGTACATGATGTCACTCGTTGTCCCACTTGGACCTCCCAACCTGAGGTTGTGTGTATTATTCATTGTCTTTTAGCGCTGCATTTTGTTCTGTAGTTATCTAAGTCATCTCATTTCATTCACAGGATGGGAATGAACTCAGAAACACCATTATATGGTATATATATGATATATTCTGAGATAATGTGACTGTGTTTTGTCCTAATTACATATCAGATAATGTACTGTTTGTCAATAAACATTGTGTACTAGTATATTATTAGGCCTAATGTAATAATAATAATAATAATAATAATAACAATGGTGGTGGTGGTGGTGATGATGATGATGATGATGGTGACTATGCAGTTTTATATAAGACTTCATAAACCTCAAAGACACTAAACGTATTTAATGTATCTATTGTTTCGACTGTAATATTATAACAATGCAACATAGCGGATGCTGTCTGCCGTAAACCCCTACAGAAGAAGAAGAAGAAGAAGAAGAAGAAGAAAAAGAAGTTGGGGCGACCAATGAAATTAGTTTGGGGCGTGGTAAGGCAAAACATCCCGTCACCATCCTAGAAAACGAAAACTCGCGTCCCGTTTGTCCATATTGTAAGAAACGAGTTGACAGATACAGTTAGAATACAAAATATCCTGCATACTCAGCTGATCCGTAGCGCTGTAGTGTTTAGTCAGGGTGACATAACTTGTCTTCTCGGTGGTTACAGCTACCCTGCACAGCTGCTTATGTGTGTCTGACGAAGCGTTATACACTGATATCTGGGTTATCAGGGAGCATTAATCATCGTACAAATATCTAAAAACTGTCACTATGTGGATATATTCTTACAAAAAAGATATTCTAAGGTGGGAGCTTCAGAGCCCGGATAGCTCAGTCGGTAGAGCATCAGACTTTTAATCTGAGGGTCCAGGGTTCAAGTCCCTGTTCGGGCGGTAGTCGTTTTGGCAACTTTAACAATAATAGCGGTGATAGTGATAGTACTTCAGGTACTTAAAGTTAAGGAGTCAGGTGTCCATATAAACAGTGAAAGAGGTTTTCCTCGCTGTAATCATTCCTTCTGTTCATACTGGCTGTTAAAAGATCCCCTTCAAATGTGCTTTCAATGTAAGTGATGGGGGCCAAAATCCACAGTGTGTCCACACACACTCATTTTGTGTAAAATGCATTTAAATGTTTAGCTGAAGCTTATATGAGGCTTCAGCAGTCTCAGTTAGTCATATCAAGTGGATATCTGCCACATTTACAGTCTTTTTAGCATCAAATTCCCTCTTTGTGTTTCCTCAGACAGTGTTTCCCTGTTGAGCTGTGGTGGAAGTATAGTAACAAAAAGAGGGACTTTGGCACTAAAAAGACTGTAACGTTGAAAGATATCTACTTCATTTGACTTATTTGGATGCTGAAGCTTCATATTAGCTATATTAGCACTGAATAATTAATGATTTCCAATAACAATTTTATTAATAAAGCACATTTCATACACAGGGTAATTCATTGTATAACACTGAGACTAAGCCATTGAAACTAAAAAAAGAATAAATGACATTAAATGAATAAATTAGCAAACTAAGAGAAACAAAGAAAGTTACACAAATTCCAAGTTACACAAAATGTGGAAAGTTATAAACTGTAAAAACGAATACTAACACTTTCTAATGAGTTCTAGGCAGCAGTAATTTTGTCAGTGAAAGACATATAAATACATTTTCATTGATGCAGTAATTGATGCTTACTATGACGATGCCCTGAAGACAATGAAGTGGTCATTGAAAATTAAAAACATGAGCCTTTCTTTTTAAAGTTTGCACACTGAACGATTTCATTTTAATTGCGACTGTCCTACTGCTCCAAAATAAAATAAAAAAGTAATCTTGACAATGTGATGAGCTACTGGAGCACACTGTCAGTGTGTTCAGTGTGAATATTGAGTCTTAAAAATGGCCCCCTCATGTGTATTAACTAGATAAGACACTCAGATTCCTTGCTGTTTTTGTTTACTTGCTTTTATCTAACTACAAGATGAAATTTGGACTTCAGTCTGAGGGTAAAGCTAGCATCATATCTCATCACTGTATATAGTAACCACAAAGTCTACATCTTAGAGACATCCCTCCTGCAGGTAAACATGATAAACTGCTATTTGTGTCTGTTTTTGCTACATAGTGGAAAATTTGGTATAAGAGATGAAAGAAAATTAATTACACTGAAAGTAACAGTAAAAAATAAATAACTAAAGCTTTAATTTCCACAAACAACCCCTCTCTTCATGAACTACACATCAGGTTAAATGTGCTGATGAAGCATACTATGAATAGATGAAATTCCTCAGAGATGTTGGCAAGTAGAGTTAAAGTGGGTATTCCCTTCACAATATCCTCGAGAGTGTTGCTGTTAACTACAAATGTAAGCATGCAAACAGGAATCAGTTGGGCACAAAGAACAGGGCAATAAGGCTGCATGCATGTGTGAGCAAATGTGTTATTTTGATTAAGGTTAGAGCCACTTTCACAGCCACTGTTAAGCTTTAGGATTGCAGGCTCCTGCAGAGTGAAAATGTCAATATGACCATTGGTCATGTTGGTGAGGCAACCAGCTATAAGCTGCAGGAATGACTATGAGTGTTGTACATAAAAGAGTGCAGAGTGCAGTCCTGAACTCAAACTGAAGCGTTGGTTCAGATTCATGTTTACATGAAATCAGAGGAGAATTAAAAATGCTGTCAAGCCAGCCGAGATTGGTTTTCAAATGGTCATTAGTAGGATTTTGTTGCTTTGTTCTAACGACAGAGACCTCCAGTCTAAAACCAGAAGACAAACATCCAAGTCAGTCTAATGGTGAGTAACTGTGTAAAATTCTTGCATGCTTACTGACAGTAACAAAACCATTAAGTGTGAAAACTGAATGGATTACCTTACTCACAGTATACAGTACTGATGTAGTACTCTACATCCATGTGGTTTCTTACAGTGTTGATTTGGAGGTGAAGTCCAGAGTGAGTGTATATTTTAATGAGACAGACTCGTTTTATCATTGTGTAAGACTAAAAACCATCTGCTGACAGAATTTCATATCTGCTTGAATGCAGCCTTAGTGCAAAACATGTTTCTACTGACTGACCTGACAGCGGATCAGTCAATAGAAACATGCTCAGACTCACACAGAATTTGAAAAAAAAAAGAAATTCTGGTCAACATCATAAAGTTTTAAAAGGCACAAAATATGTCCAGCAGAATTTTGGGTAAATGTGTATAAAAATGATGCCCAAGACATCTAGAATATTTCCATTTGATGACCTGATGCAGCCAAAGCAAAACATGGACACCATGACAAATATGAAACTGAAACAGATCAGCAGACTGTATATGAGTTATGGGAACTATACTGCTCCTTTGTTACAAATGTGAAATAAAATGCAGTGGTTGCAATCTACTATGATCAATAAATTACTTAATTCAGGATCAGATTACTAAGAGAAGGGTATCTGAGTGTTTACTGCCTCTTGCACAATACCCACAACTTCACTGCTTGCTTGAACTCGGTGCACTGGAAGTAAATCAGAGCTTCATTGTCCTCTTTCCCCGTTCAGCGCCTGATGATGCGCGGCTGGTTGAAGAAGGCAGCCGCTGCTCCGGCAGGCTGGAAATAAAGCACCAGGGGGAGTGGAGAACATTAAATATCAAGGAAAGGGGGGCCGAAGCCATGACTAAGGTCATGTATGCACAAGTGGCGTGCAGGCAGATGGGTTGTGGCTCTGTAATCTCCATAACACACAACAGCAACAACACTGACCAGCAACCAGCATGGGAGGTAAATTTCAGATGTCGTGGCACTGAGGTGACCCTGAGCGACTGCAGAGAAAGCACAACACACAGAAGAATTCAGGGCAAAGACATGACGGCCTCCAGCCTGGAGGTGATCTGCTCAGGTAACAGAGAAACTTTTGGCATCAATTTTTATTTTCATGTCAAATTACAAATAACATTTTTGGAACAGTTTTACTCTGTTCCCAATCAAGTTTCCACATCAAATATTTACCCAAATCCTTCATAGTCCTGTTTTAGCTGCAGAAAAGTTGCATGAAATTGTAACTTTCCCCTGTATTTATACAACACAACCACTCTACACCTTTTTAAACAAACTTCTGGAGAGAACAGGATGCATGAACAAAACTCATTTGTCCATTTTAAGGGTTCTCTGAAATTAAACGGCTCTCTGTCTCTCTCTCTGTCCCTGTGGTTGTTTGCAGAGTCTGTGAGGCTTGTGGGTAGATCGCGTGTTTGTTCTGGCAGAGTGGAGGTGAAGTCTGATCAGGGTTGGGCCCCAGTGTGTGAGGATGGCTTTGACTCTGAGGCTGAAAAGGTGGTCTGCAGGGAGTTTGGCTGTGGGCCTCCAGTGTTCATAAGGAGGTCGTTTGTAAGAGGAGTAGAGCCGGTCTTATCAAAAAAGTTCCAGTGTAAAGGCAACGAGTGTCGTCTTCAGGACTGTGCCAGCTCAACCCGCAACAACTGCAAACCAGCTTCTGAAGTTGCATGCAGAAGTACTGTATACATCTATCAGTTTTGTTTTTTCAGACCTAATGTGAGCTGGTGAACCATGATGTAATGTGTATTATATGCAAGAATAATCCCCTCCTTTTTCATTTGACATATTTACAGTATACAGTATACAGTATATTAAATAATAAATACTGATTTTTACATTGATACCCAGTATAACCAAAGAAATAACAGCAAAATTGTACTAAACAGTGCTTGACATGACAACCCCACAGGCTTTAGCAGTGCTGGAGCACTGGAGTCAGCCGTATAGCAGACAGACACTGTTAGCGACTGGCTGGTGAACATAGTGGAACATTTAGCAGCTTTAGAGCCCTCAGGAGCCGGTGGAAACCAAAAACAGAGCTAAAAGAAAAGTGAATATTAGATTTACATTCATTAGGTGGCCAGAACCATGACTGAATGATACTGTTGCCCCGAGTCTGCTGGATGTGTAAAGAAGCAATTGCGCTAACATGTTCACCAACTTTATAAGATCATATTACAGTATGTCAATATTGTGTTTACAGACCGAAGTGACTTAGTCCAGGTTCAATAAAGTTTTTTTAATGCAAACAATGGGTGTGCACTGACTCTCTTTCTCTGTCCAGGTTCTTATGATGTCAGACTGGTGGGAGGAGAAAGCCGTTGTGAAGGCACACTGGAAGGAAAGGATGATGGAGAATGGAGACCCCTGAGCAATGTTTGGAATGAATGGAAATCAAAACACTCCACTGAGGTTTGTGAGCAAGTGGGCTGTGGAAGTGTAATCTCAACAGCGCGGCGTTATCTGCAAAAAAGTCAGCATGCGTGGGAGCTGTCAATTAACTGTCATGACAGTTCCACTGATTCCTCATTTTGTAAATCCTGGAGTGCGGCTGATTCAACCATATTAATGACTGTGACTTGTGCAGGTAATTTATAAAATGCCAGTGTGGATGTATCTATGCAGATTGAGATTCAGATTGAGTTTGCCTTCAGCTTCACCAGCCCTCAGGGCTGTAAATATAAAGTATTCTTCTTTAAACAACACCCTCCTCCCTCCCTCTCTCTCTCTCCAGGAACTGTGAGACTTGTGGGAGGGCCTAACAGATGCTCAGGCAGGCTGGAGGTGAAGTCTGGTCCATCGTGGGCATCAGTGTGTCCGTTATCCTTCACCCCGCAGGATGCACAAGTTACCTGTAGTGAGCTTGTTTGTGGGTTTCCACTTAAATTCTATTCAAGGGATTACAGCAACCTTCTTCAAAATACAGAACACATCCCGAGTCCGGTCTTTAATTGTGGAGGCAAAGAGAAGCATCTTCTGGACTGTCCCACAGACACACTCAATGCCACAGAACAGGAATGTGGAATGTGGAGGACTGACATAGTCTGCATAGGTATAAAACAATACAAAGTTTGATGCTTTGGATATATTATTTGACATAGTGCATTCAAATGCCCCTGCAACACTCTGGAACAGTAGATTAGAGACTTGGCATATCTCCTCCTCTGACAGATCACATGCAATGGATTTTTTTTCAGCTATGGATCTAATACATTAATGCATGTTGGCTAACATGCAAAACATCTGAGTAGTCCCTTAGCTCTCTTTTTGTCTTTGCAGAACGTCCAGTGGAACCTTCTATCACCATATACACCCCGCAAGATGTTTTTGATGACAACACCACCCCTCAGATTTTTAAGGGCCAACGCTTTGCCATCTCTTGTTCCATTAGTACAGTTTACAAAATACTCTCCATCCGCCTAAAATCTAGAGTTGGCGGTGACCACCGTACTGAGTGGACCCAGCCAGCTGTTGGTGGTGCCGCCAGGTTCTTCTTCCCTGCTGCAGAGGATGCACACCAAGGGACCTACCAATGCGATTACAACTATGATTTCAAATCAGACGTTTTCTCTAAACCGAGGACTCTCTATCTCACTGTGAAAGGTAAACCTGAGTTAATAAGCGCAGCAAAGTGTCCAGATAATTAAATGTCCACTGTATAAACCTAAATGACAAACATTGAGTTGCAGATAAGTGGCAGTAAATGGATGGATGGACTTCGTCTGGCTGGATGATTTTAAAAAAACCTCTGTTTTAGGAAGAGAAACTTTTTTGTGGCAGATTTTATTGTCCTTTTCTGGCAAATGGTGTCTGTGGACTGGGCACTTTTATGTCCATTACATAATAGACAACAACAACTACCACTACATACAGTTTGCTCTGATACTTGGCTTGTGACTGATATTTTAATTGCAGAGCCCCATGATGTGAGGTTGGTGGATGGAGGCAGCCGCTGTGCTGGCAGGCTGGAGGTGAAGCATCAGAAAGAGTGGAGACCAGTGAGTTATCGGCACTCCTGGAGTCTGAGGGAAGCAGCTGTGGTGTGTAGTCAGCTCAGCTGCGGCTCGGCTGTTTCAACCAGCAAAGTCAACAACTCGACTGAATTACTGCCTGCATGGCGCTTTTATTCTGATTGTGATGGCTCTGAGCGTGCACTGATGGACTGTGGGACGGTGAAGAACTGGCCTTCCTCTTCTACTGTTGAAGTGGTCTGCGCAGGTGTGTTGTCTTTACATTTAGCTGAGGATCATTTGAGTTACAGACAATGGATGTCTTTAGTTATGCCTCCATGAGTGATGCCAAAAACCTGCCACAAACTGATACTTGATGGAAGCTTTTATCATTGCTTTCATTGTGGCATTGTGGCAGCATACATTAAGTTCATGTAACATTAACATGAGTCTAATTCACTCCCTCTTCTGGTTGCCACCAAGTGTTTGCTTTCCCAGAATGTTTGTACCTTAAAGGACGGGTTCACAATTTTTTGAGGCTGTCTTAAAATGACAGTCAGGAGCCCAAAAGGAAACGTTGAAACGGAGGAAGATCCCTTCATAATGCACTTACAATCCACAGTCCTCCATCTGTGCAAAAATCTATTTAAAAGTTTATCTGAAGCTAATATGAAGCTTCAGCATCCAAATGAGTCAAATGAAGTAGATATCTTTCAATGTTACAGTCTTTTTAGTGCCAAAGTCCCTCTTTTTGTTACTATACTTCCACCACAGCTCAACAGAGAAACACTGTCTGAGGAAACACAAAGAGGGAATTTGACGCTAAAAAGACTGTAAATGTGGCAGATATCCACTTGATATGACTAACTCAAGATGGCTGAAGCCTCATAAAAGCTTCACATCAACTTTTAAATGCATTTGACTGTGTGGACACACTGTGGATTTTGTCCCCCATCACTTACATTGAAAGCTCATTTGAAGGGGATCTTTTAATAGCCAGTTTGAACAGGAGGAATGATTACAGCAAGGAAAACCTCTTTCACTGTTCATATGGACACCTGACTGTTGTTTTAAGACACACTTGAAAAATTGTGAACCTTTCCTTAAGTGTCTGTGGCAGTTTTTATTGCAAAATCAAAGACTGATTTGTTGGATTCTGTCCAATCATTTATATGTGTTTTACCAGACTTACAGAATACTGTATCAGTGCTCCTGTTATAAACCACTCAAAGCTGGATTTTTGGCAGAGAGAAGCTTGTGTAATCCAGCATTCACAATGTAACAATTCTACCTGCATTCTCTGATGTTCTTCTTTGTTTGCAGACATCCTGCTTCAACCGAATATAACTATTTACTCTGGGCTGTCTCAGTCTGACGACCAGCAAGTGCAGCTCATCAGGGGCCACAGCTTCATCATCAACTGCTCCGTGGAACCACAATACCTCGGAGGTCACTTCAGCCTTGTCTTCAACGGCCTCAACCAAACCTACAGCCAGACCCAGCCAGCTGTCAATCACTCTGCCTTCTTCATGTTTACTGCAGCAGAAGAGTCCCAAGGGAAGTACAGCTGTGTCTATCACAACTTTGTTTTCAATCATAACTACTCCTCTCAGAGCCAGAGCCTCTCTATCAATATCAAAGGTAGGAGAATTGAATTTGTCAATTGCGTCATCGTGCAGATACTGTGTATAAGCTGTATTTTAAAACAAATGATTTGTTAGATGTGATTCCTACTTGTGAAACTTACCTGCGCTTTTCTTGCTAAACCCTGACTAGAATATATAGATGTGATGTTGGACGACGGCGTGCTCAGAGAGTACAGCAGCAGTCCCTGTGCTGGAAAACTACTGGTGGACCACGAGGATAAGTTGAGACTGCTGAGTGCAGAGTCCACAGTCTGGGACCTGAAGCATGCTTCTGTGGTGTGTAGACAGCTGGGCTGTGGTGCTGCTGTTTCAACCAAAAACATCAATCTCCTCAGCAAGGAAAGTATGTGGCGTTTTTTCTCCGACTGTGATGGATCTGAGTCTGCGCTGATGGACTGTGGAACTGCAAAGGAATATTTTTCCTCCTCATATGTTGAGGTGGCCTGCACAGGTGAGACATTAACAGGCACTAGGGAGGACATGGTGGACAAACACGCAATCTCTTGAGGACCTCTTATCTGGCTTGTGCCCTCTGATAAATATATCAGATATATATATATATATATATATATATATATATATATATATATATATACACATACGTTGTTTTGCTTGCTTACTGTGGCTTAACTAACTGTCACATTTAAGGCAAATGTAAAATAACTTTGTGCTGTGTCTTGTCAGGCCAACAGGGGGCACCAGACAAGAAATGAGGATGTGAAGCTGGAATGTTGAAACCTGGATGGTCTTCTTCAAAGATGCAGTAAAACTCCTACAATCTAAATTATATTAGTGTTTCATTATTAGGATGGATTGTATCGATTAACTCCAGACGCTGGGAGGAACACTGGTGAGAAGAGATGAGATTCAGCTGTATTCCTCTTGTTTTATTCAGGACTAACTGTTATCCTTTCTAACTTAATGTGAAGCTTTTGTTTCAGTTACTACGATTTTTGGTTTATTATTTCATGCAGTGTATTTAGTTGTATTAGTCTCTCCTTGTTTATGAAATGTGCTCTTCAAATAAAGGTATCTTGCATTGCTGTGGATGTTTTATTCAGTGCATTTCCAGACCTGTGCAGAAACTGTGGTTTGAATGTAGAATGTGAATGTTTACCATTTATCATCAACCATCACTTATATTTATCACACCAGGCAATATCTAAGACATACAATCACAGAAGTGAAGCCTGAAGTGCAGCTCACTGGTTTAGCATATCATGTCACATTAAAATGTCATAAAAATGCTACTTGATTCATCCTGCGGTGAGACAGAGCACAAGATGAGAAAGAACCCTTTTGTTGCTGGCACCCTTAATAAGGAGACAGACAAGTTGGAGGATGCTGACTATGTTTCACTACTATGTACTACCTCATTCCAGGCGTGTGACATCACAACTAATTTGGAGCCAGTTGTGGTCCAATATGCAACTTACACAAGTGTGATGTGGAAACTTGAAGCCTCCAGTGCACAAACACTGAGAATGGACTTTAAAGTGATGTAAGAGACATCTTGTGTCCAGCAGTTCAACATTTGAACCAAAAATATTCATAAAATCTGGTCAGAAAGTCATGAACTTTGTATTACAACCTATAATACATATTGACGGTGTTTAGCAACAAGGTATTACCAATTTGTGAACTCCTGTGTGCTATCATATAAATGGTAGTAATGTAGTAATTGTGGTTATTTGTCACAGGACTGCTACAAAGTTAAATAAGACAGTATTGTTCATTTCAGACTTTTTGACGAGCTGCTAATTATTTTAGTGTGCTTAAAGGACAGGTTCACAATTTTTCAAGTCTGTCTTAAAACAACAGTCAGGAGCCCAAATTAACATTTAAATATTTTTTTTCTTGCTGTAATCATCCCTCCTGTTCATACTGACCATTAGAAGATCCCTTCATAATGCATTTACAATGTAAGTGATGGGGGACAAAATCCACAGTCCTCCTTCTGTGAAAAAATGTATTTAAAAGTTTATCTGAAGCTAATATGAAGCTTCAACTATCCAAATCAAGTAGATATCTTTCAACGTTAGTCTTTTTAGTGCCAAAGTCCCTCTTTCTGTTACTATACTATACTACACCACAGCTCAACAGAGAAACACTGTCTGAGGAAACACAAAGAGGGAATTTGATGCTAAATGTGGCAGATATCCACTTGATGTGACTAACTCAGACTGCTGAAGCCTCATATAAGCTTCACATAAATAAACTTAAATAATAAAACTTTTAAATGCATTTATACACAAAATGACTGTGTGGACACACTGTTAATTTTGGCCCCCATCATTCAACAAAAGGTGCTTGTAATATGTGGACATGCTATCTTCCTGTTTGGTTTTATTAAGTTTCATTACCATGGACCTTTATATTTAGTTAAAATTCATGTTTATTTCTAATTGTAGTCACACATACCTTATTGAAGTGCCTGTTGATCTTCTGTGGTGGTAAGTTAGAGACTGAACATTGATTATCTTAATTATCAGCCCCATTTCTTCTGTTTGAGGAGGATTCAATTGATGAACCTTAACCAGCTGCACCAACATGAAGCATGTTTTCATCTCCATGCCAGGTGAAGATTTTAATTACAAGTGGAAGTTATTGAATTTTGTCCTTGTGTACCTTAATCTGCATTCACTCTCCATTTCTATTGTTAGTTATTGATCATTCATTCTTTAAGGGTTGAAACTGAGTGAATATTGATGTCAGTTTTATGGTAAACTTTACAGATTTCCTTTATGATACAATTATTTTGAAAAAACTAGGAATGCCTCTTATTAAAAACTGTTAGATATGCTGACTATTTTTAATGCATTCATTATTAAAGTAGTATTCCCAGCCATGTTATAGTTAAAGTTGCACCAATTTATAACTTCTGAACCTGAAAATTGATCAAACATGGACTCCAGATGGAGCAGTTCAAACTCCTGCAAGATTTCACAAAAGCATGATGTGTTTTCCATGTCTCGTTTTACATGTTTTGGAAACATTCAAAATGTAGAGGATGTGTAGAAAGAGAGTGGCAAGGAAAGAGCAGTCGACATTTTTATATAATAGAAATACTTTTTAATTTCAAGGTTCATCACAGGCATAATCGTAAACAAGATATTTAAAAATGCAGATTTCATTTTTATCGTCAATCGAACTCCGATTCTCATTCGCTCTCTGTGTCACTGTCGATCACGCACACACGCACACACACACCACAGACTAAACACAAAGAAAAACAAAAGTGACTACAGATTCTGCTGGATTAAAATGATCCACCATGGACTCACCTCAAGACCACACGCACACCATTCACTCTTCTGGCACGCGCACACACACACACACACAAAAAGAAAGGTCTGCATCGAGTGGGGAGGGGGGGTTGTGTTGATGTCTGTAGTAACTTCTACCTGGACAAAGCAGAGATCCTAAGAAAGACAAAGACAAATAAATTAGTTTTATTTTCACACTGAATTTGTAACATTTTTATTCAAGCAGCTCCTGATTGGTCCATGACATCATCTGTACATGTATATGAACCAAATACAAGCCAAATGTAACGTTACTTTGTGTGTGTGTGTGTGTTGATGCAACTCACTGTAGCTTGTCCTGTAACAGCTCCAACCTCTGCCGATCTACGTAGCGTGAGAAGAGGGAGAGCAGGTTGGGAGGGGTGAAGAGGGGAGGAGAGAGGGAGGAGGAGGGAACGCTGAGCAACTCCCTCGTCACCGAAAACACCAACTCAGTCCTGGATGGGGATAAAGGATTGGATGAAGAAGTGGGAAGAAAAAGAGATATTTAAAAAAGTGGGAGGAGTGCAAGTGTGAAGACGAGAGGGAGTGAAAGTGAAAGGAGGGAACTAAAACCATTTTGACACACAGAAACACACAGTGGCTCACCATCGATTATCGTCCATGAGTTGACAGTTGGGGTCAGAGCTTTGCATTCTCTCTCCTTCACTCAAGATCAGATACAGCAGTGTCACACCGAACTAGACAGAAACAAGCAGAGACGTGTGTGTTTGGTGCTTAGTTGGAAATTTTCCTTACTGTCAAAAAATCCATCCAAAGTTTCATTTTTAAAAAAGCTCAGTTATTTCGTAAAACAGCTGGACGCTGCAGTTTTTAAGCAATCAGTACTCAAGCAGGTGTAAATAAAGCATTTGTTGGGAACCATTTTCAGCTGTAGATTAATACACAAGTGGTGCTAGTGAGTATTCAGTCAGCAGGATAGTGTGTGTAGAACATACACTAAACTGTGTGCGTTTCATGGTAATGAATGAACGTGTGTAACAGTGTGGCTCATTGATGTGTTAAATCAATTTATTGATAGTTTTTGTCTATAAATAGAAAATATAGAAGATCACAAACCTTATCCTTTAACTTTATGTAATTATTAGTCTTGGTTCACAGCTTGGTAATTGTGGTGCAGGCAGATAACTGACATCAGATATCAGTACACTCAATGTGCTGTACTGCAGTGCAGTGAAGGTCTAAATGTTTAAACCAGAAGTCAGTTGGGTTAAATGCAGGACAAGATGCTGAAGCTTATTCATCAGTCTGACCAGAGAATGACCTTTCTTTCATATTTGCTCTGAAGTTAAAGAGTTACTGTGTTATTACCTCAGTTTGCAGTGTGTGTGAGTGTGTACCTTGTTGTGCAGTACTGTGGCCAGTTGGCCCTCATTGCCCTGAAGCTCCTGGAGCAAGTCTGTAAGGGCGGAGCTCGACAATGACTGGATCACTGCAGACACCGGCTCCACTAACCAGCACAGCACCTAAACAGGAGGGCAGAGACAGAACATGGAAGGCAGCGGCTGGTTAACAACCTGTAAGTGAGCAGATAGCTGTGATGTCCACCAAAGCTCTACTTATACTAGCTTTATAACAATAAATACACTTTTGTGAAATAAAACATGGACTTTTAGGGAAAAAAGCTGAGCAGAGGCACAGTTTCCCACAGCAACTGCATATATTGAATGATTGTGGTTACTGTTTAGAGCATTATCTATTAACTAAAGTGATCACAAGAGACACAAGACGCATCAGGTTGTAGCTAGCTTACCACCTCTGCTAAACTGTTTCTGGATGGAAAAGCTGCTACATATAAAAGTGCCAACACATTCATAACGTTATGGGGGAAATGAATATGTAGAATAAATGCAGAACTAGTTCATTAATATCTATATTAATGAATGTGCATTGTGCAGACTGCATCACTCTGCACTACAAACACAGTCCTCAGTTGGGCTTGGGTAGGTTTCAGTGGAACAGCCTGTATTTTGGTGTGAAAATGATGTGGCGTGGTTGTTGAGATGTTGAGATTGTTACCTGGTCCTGCTTATCCTTCTTTGCCAGAGCGGGAAGGTTGCGGGCAATCGCCATGACAACGGCGGCGGCCTGGGGTGAGGGCAGGAAGGGGAGGAGCCTGGAGATGAGCCGCTTGCCCTTCCTCACCGACATGATCATCACACACTGCTCATCACTTACTCTTATCAGAGGAAGAGAAACAGAATTACTGTGTGTACAAGTTGTACTGAGTTGGATAAGAATAAAGATTGCCACGTGTAACTTGTGTTACTCTATTCATTTAATCTATCCCTCCCTCCTACCTGTCGTCCCACTCCTTCTCCTGCAGAGAGCTGCACAGCTGCATGGTGTTGGTTTTGTGCTGCTCCAGCAAAGCTTCCCTGTCCTCCTCTGGTGCATGAACAAAACGCTTCTCAAAGTCTTGAACCTCCAGCAGCAAACTGTACATCTGAAAAGGGTCACAGAGGTGTTTTAGGATCCAGGAGTGTTTCCTGCAGTTTGGTTGAACATGTGGAAGATTTGTTCAACATGCACAGCCATCCTCGTCCTACCTTTTCCACAGTGTAGAGGATCTGTCGCCTCTTATTCCAAACCTGCTTCTCTCTCTTCTCCTGGACAGGCAGACAGACAGTCAGGCAAACTGATATATATATATATACACACAATATATAAATATTATATAAATATTAATAAATATTCAAGAAAGAGCAAAAGTGAAAATGCCTTATGCCTGTATTAGTCTTTAGAACCACACCAAAAACCATGACACTGACCACATGACCAAAGGCAGGCAACCAGAAACAAACAAACAAAGTATGTGAAATCATACTCAGTGGTACAGTACCAGTCAAAGGTTTGGACACACCTTCCCATTCACTTGAATGAGAAAGACTATGGCTGTGTCCAAAGTCACTCTCTGTTTACTATATAGTACAAAATATTTGCTCTCCACCATTTTATTGGAGTGACAGAATTCTGAGTGTGTAAATTTATCTACTATGTAATGCCCTCAAAAATTCCACACTGTAATGAAAAAAGTAGTGCCTGTGGCTACTATCTGCTAAAAATCCCACAATGCTAAAAATTAATTAGCGGGTCGTACACCAACGGTGGTTCGATTCCCGGCTTCTCTAATCCGCATCTCGTGTGTGTCCTTGGGCAAGATACTGAACCCCAAACTGCTCACACACACAAACAGTGTGTGAATGTTTGTAAAAATGTATGCGAAAGATTAGATTTCGGCTGATGGTTTTGTTGCATGGTAGCCCCTGTACTCATTCAGCATATGAATGTGTGTGAATGGGTGAATTGACTTGTAGTGTAAAAAGCGCTTTGAGTGGTCGGATGACTAGAAAGGCGCTATACAAGTACAGTCCATTTACCATTTATTTTCATGGGATTATACACTACTTGTCCAACCAAGTAACAAAATGTTACTGTTCACTATTAAGTGAACTTTTTAGTGTCTATGATATAGGGAGTTGGGAGTGACAGACTAAGAATCCACAGCCATGATAGCAGCTCTGTGAGGCTGTACTTTAGCACAGCAGTGCTTTGAGCTAAATGTTAATGTCAGCATGCTAACATGCTAAGCTGATGTTTAGTACGACTGTTGGAACAAATTTTGAGAGTTGAATGTAGTTCAAATAGGAAAAAATGATACTAATCAAATGCTAAAATTACTATTTGAATGTTTACATTTTTTAAATAAATGTGTTAGCTAATGTTAGCAAATCTCGCCCTACCCACACATGAAAACGAAATGCTTTTGTCACTTTTAATGAACAATAAAGTTTTCTGAATGTCACTGAATCACAACCTCACATTCAATGTACTAACCTTAACCTCTAACATTACAATATCAGAAATGGCAGAAAGTGATGCACCTACAGAGATCACCACTCCTGACTCTTTAAGAAGCAATGTGTGGAAAGGTTTTGGATTTCAGTCAACAAATGGAAATTTAAAAAAAAAAGCAGCCCCAGAGTAAAAGACCTGAGCCTGAGTGATCAGTGCTGCAGTATGGGGTTTGGACATGGAGCTCCTACTCACACTATCATTTGGGCTCGCAGTGCATCCCAACCCAAATAACATGTCATGTATTGATGTAAACAAGTGCATACAGATATGGATTTATTTATATTTCTGTTAAGTGCATAGTTTAATTACTATGATGAAGTACGATGAAAGCTTATTTAATATTTATATTTTAGTTAACATTACTCATTTTGTGCCTAAGCTTAAATATTATTTAGCAAGAAAGCTATTACCTGTTTATTGGTAATGTTGGAATGACCTCTATTGGACAGAACATATAACAATCACATGCTGATAGTGGCATTGGCAATGCATAAGCCTGTGTATACAGTGTATAGCTATATAGTAAATATTAATAATAGGCTAAATTTGAGCATTAACATTTTTAATATAATTCAAATTTTAAAAATAAGGAACACAATTTGAATTGGATTATAGAGGTAGATTGACAGCACTCATTTTTAGCAGGTATAATGTAACCAAGTTAACCATCTTAATTTAGCTTGTTAACATGCTAACGTGTGATAATTAGCACATCTGAGGCTGACTGGAATGTCAGTTTTGCAGTTATGTGGTCATAAACCAAAGTATTGAACAAACTGAAATGTTGACCTGATGGTGGCGCTACATGAAAAGACAGAGGGCCGTCAAAGTCATTAGCATTCATCCTCTAGAAGCCATGAATGTCTTGACAAAATGTCACAGCAATTTATCAGATTGTTTCAAGATCACCAAAGTCAGAAGGTTTCATTATCTGGGTACCATGAATATGGACAACTTTCATTTAGGGTTAAAATGAGAACATTGTGTAAAACAATGAAAAATGCAAACATGCCTCGTCATCTGTGCGAGTTGTCACCACAGCATCAATCATCTTGCGGGGGTTGTTGACGCTGGAGACTGTCAGCTTACCCAGAGAGCCTGCAAACTGAACTGTTGACAAACAAGCTGACATTCAATAGGAGTCCCCAGTATTGTGTGTTTGATCACGTATTATGGAGAGCAGATAATATTCTGGTGAGTTTTGCTGTCACTTACCTGGTCTATAGGTGTGTTCAAGCTTGGCAACCTGTGGAGTGATGAGTTTGGTGGTGTGTTCCTTCTTGCTGCTGTCTCTCTCTCTTTCCTGACGTTTCTCCATCTTTTCATAGTAGTTCTACATGTGTAAAAACACACACACACACACACCCTCAGTGATAGTTTTCACTTAACACAGCTAACAATAAAGATAACTACACAACAACCAACCTGATAGTAGTAGTCATCCAGGTAAGGGTCGGTACTTTGCAGCTGCATCATCTGGATCTTGGTTACCCATTCCTTCTCTTTCTGAGTCATCAGGTTACTGTAGGGATCCCTGCTGCGCCGGTCCCCTCCAATCCTGCCACGGTCCCTGCAGGGAGGTAAAGAGACAAAGATCAAATTGAGTGAAGTTTATTTATATAGCGCCAAATCACAAAAGAAGTTATCTCAGTGAACTTTTCACATAGAACAGGTCTAGACCGTAATTTACAGAGACCCAACATTCCCCTATGAGCAAGCACTTGGCGTCAGCGGAAAGGAAAAACTCTGCTTTAACGGGAAGAAACCTCGAGCAGAACCGAGCTCTAGGTGGGCGGCCATCTGCCTTGACTGGTTGAGTTGAGAGAGAAAGTCGAAAGATGACATGGTGTACATAGTGGCTTTTTGAATGGAGTGACTACCTTGTCCCTAAACTGAGTGTGAGGCATTGAAAGTGCTTCAGGATATGTGGGATAATGTTTGCCTGTTGGTTAGTGATCAAGGACCACAGTTCTGTGTGGCATTGCATTAATGTTCACACTCACTCACACACACTCTCACTCACACACACACACACACACACACACACACCCTTACCCTCCTCGGCTCTGCATCCGCTGAGTGAGCATGCGGCGGTGCTGGGGGTGGAGGTGGGTGGTGTTGTGCCGGATGGGTGGTGTGTGGTTGAGGGGGCCATGAGGGGGTGGCGGACCCATTCGGTGACCATGTGGAGGAGGGGGGCCCCCAAAGAATGGCCTGAAACCACCACCACCTGGCAGCAAAGGAGGCGCTGGTCCGCGGGGAAATCCTGCCACCTGGAGAGAGACAGACAGACAAGAACCGAGTGTTACAGAATGATTCATGTGAACCAGTGAAGGACTGGAGCTGCTCTGCCAGTATTACTCTTCTCAGAAGCACTTTCTTGACCCGTAAAGTTCTGCGCTCATAATGTGATTTCAAGGTTTGCACAATAAAAGATATGACTTTACTCTGAATTTGTTTTTTTTCCCTCTTTTGATGAAGATGAATTGTTTTCTCATGTTTCCAGTCTCTCAGCTGAGCTGGGCTGAACATGTCTAACACTAACAGTATCTCTGTACTGAAAACAAGTGAAATTGATATAAATTTTTCTCATCTGAGAACAGCTAAGCAAACAAACAATTGCATTTCTCAAAATGTCCAGAGTAGTCATCCCACTAGTGCTGAAGTTAAAAAATAACATCCCTTCTTCATTCTCTTTTTTGCTACTAGATTTCGATTAATTTCTCTCTTTGTTTTGTATGTCTGCTCTTTTTGAAATGTATGTTTTCTTCCATATTGCATGTCATTAGCAATGTGATTACTTGTGCATTGTCTCTTAATTATTTTTCTTGTGCAATTATTTTAGTTTCCTGTATTCTGTCACTTCTGCGGCAAACCACAGTTCTCAGAAAGAATCCTTTGTCTCCAATTATCTTATTCTCAAGGTATTACCTATTATGAAAGTTGTATTGCATATATCTAGGAAACAGGCCGTTATCAGCACCATACCAAATTTAAAAGACTGTGTTTGTGTGTGTGTGTGTGGTACTAACCTGAGAGTTGAGCAGCTGGGCCCGTTGAATCTGAGACAGAACTGGACCAACTCCGGGAGGGAACGGACCACGACACAGTGGAGAGTTCTGAACAAAAACAGCACATAGAAACTTCATATCCCTGGAAAAAGAAGATTCTTTGTCTCTCATTCTCTACTTATTTACATAAATAGTTCGCCATTTTGGGAAATAAACTTATTTGGTTTCTTGCTGACAGAAGATCATATCATATCATATCAGTACTGTAAGTATGAAGCTGCCACCAGCAGCTGGCTAACTTAGCTTAGTATAAAGATGGGAAACAAGGGGAAAACGCTAGCTTGGCTTTGTCCAAAAATCTGTATAAAAACTGAAAAGAAAAAAACAAACAAACAATAATTTGTAATTAGTTTTCCTGGGGACTAAGTGCTAAGTGTATTGACCAGGACCAGTTGACAGGTAACCAGCAGAAATTCCCAGAAGTTACTGGTCCCAGCCAAAATACAGTCCAGTGTGTGTAGTATAGCACATAGCTCCATGTAGAACGGCAACTAGTATTAAAAAAAAACACTTCATATCCCAACACAACATAAACACCTATTTGGCAAAATCTTTGACCACGCTGTTTTAGAAATGTATATATCAAAGACAGGACATTTTAATGAAGGTCCTTTATTAAAGGAGACCTATTATACTCATTTCCAGCCCTATATTTTTATTCTGGGACTCCACTAGAGTAGCTTTGCATGAGTCACAGTTTAAAAAAAAAACAACTCCTTATTTATCTTATACTGGCCCTTTATACAACCCCTCAGTTCAGCCTCTATCTCTAACAGGCAGTCTTAGCTCCTGTCTCTTTAAGGCGCCCTTCCCTATGAGCCCACTCTGTTCTGATTGGCCAGCTTTCAGGAATCTGCCATTGTGCAGTACTATCAGTCATGTCAAGTTGCTGCTGATGCAAACCCAACATTTCCTGCTTTACTGCTTCAAATTAAAAGCTTTTAAATGACTAAATAATAGGAAACTTTATTAGTGGTGCTAAAAAAACAACAATATATGAAGATATTTGGAGCGGTTTGTTGAGCAGATCAGTTAGAAATAATGCAGGGAGGAATAGTACAAGCAAAAACAGCTACAGTGATGATGTTTGATGAAGAGCTGCAGATGACCAGCACACCTCCAACAGGTAAACTACTTATTTTACCTTGCCATATTGTGTAATGGAGTCACGACTTGGTGTGACTACCACCAAAACACTGAAAAAACGTAACATAATGTTAGCGGAGCGGAGTAGTGAACTTGCGCAGTGTGTGTGGAGCAGATGACCATATAAAGAAATCCATCACAAGCTGATATGCTCGGGCTGAAAGTAGAAAAAAACTTTGGAAACCAAGTGTTCAGAGCAGTCTGAAGCCAGTGCTTTTTGCTCACAGGGATTACTTCCACATACGTTTACCTCATTATTTGACACGTTGACCAAGTTTAACATGAACATCAGACATTGTAACATTATGTATAGGACTGAAAATAAGGAAAAGCATAATAGGCCCCCTTTAAGGGACTGCAAATCAGAAAATGTACAACACAAAACTAGCAAAATAGCTTTGCAGACCCAGTGTTAAACTTAAAGGACCTACAGGATGTTCCTTGATTTGATGTGCATATAAAACTGAAGAACTGAGGGGGAGGATTGAGGAGAGGAAAGGTGGAGTAGAGGAAAAACTCACAGCTATATTGAGGAGGGTGTTGGGTGACAGACGCTCAGGGAAAGGAGGAGGGTATCTGTGCTGGACCGGGGCTCTCACATGAACCGGCGTGGGGTGGTGGATCTACACATACATACAGATACAGATGTGCACACATAGAAAAAAGGCCGGGGTTAACAGAGACAATGGTAACTACATGTTAAGTAATATCACAACATGATGCAGCTTGATAACTACAACAAGGACTGCTGGACACACTATGATGGGGCTGACTGAAAAGACCAACCATATATGCAAGTATAGAATTTAAGTTTTGTGGGAGAAATAAGGCTGGCTGGGCTGAGTAGCAACTATATCATTTCAAGACTTTACAGATACAATATTTACAGCAGATGTACTTTTTAAAAGACCCTACAATGTAGACTGTAGAAAATGTACTGCCTCTACAAAGATAAGTAGCATTCCAGTTTGACATATAACAAAGATGATAGTTATAATTTATAGTAGTGTTCATCAGGTCTTTAGGAATAATGAAAAGGAGGGAATGACGGAGGAAAGATATCAGAAAGGAAACACTGAAGAGAACAGTTGTGTGCTATCCACCTGATGATTCATGGCGTGGCTCATTGGCTGTTTGGGTGGGGTCCCGATAGGCACTGCTCTCACCGGAGGGGAGCCAATCACAGGGGAAGAAGAGCGTGGAGGTGGGACTCTCTCTGACAAATCTCGTCCTTCATCATTCCTGCCCTGAGGTGGTTGTTTGGGGAGGCCCACCTCCTTTATTATAGACATTAGTGGACTATCCTGAAGAGGAAGAAGATGGTAAATAAAATATGACAAAAACACAGATGGCTTGTCCACAATCAACAGCTTGGCTAAGTCCTTTCCACAAGGAGCCTATTGTATAAAACACATCACCACCATTTCCTGTAATTTTGAGAAATATTTTGTTACAGTTAGTGCACCACATAGTTTAGATAAATTAAAAGTAGTTTGGGTTGGGGTGTTTTTCAACCTGGACAGCTGCAAATCGGGCTGCAATGTAATCCTAGGGGGCAACTGCACCTGTCAAAGTACTGTACGTCCACTAAAAGTGCTTGTTTTTGCCACTGACAGGCTCAGATTGTTATTTTTGTATTATAAATCTCTGACAATGAAGTAAATACAGGAACTAGCCACCTGTTGTAGCATTATGGCTAACTGCATAGGGATTTACAGATGGGTGACAAACTAAAGGAAAAACTGGTACAGGTTTGAATGCTTGAGCCCTACAGTGAGGGGATCTGGTGGCTCTGTTATGCTGTGTATATTTATTAGGCGTATTTTGCTGGCATGGTTTGGACCCACTTGTCCCTTTGTGAGGCAGCTGGATTCGCAAGATCAAGCAAGAATCCATCTTGTCAGGCTTCAAGTTATGTGTCCGAACCACTGGTGGTTTGGACCAATTAGCGTCGCAAGGTAAAACGATGCCAAGTTCTTTTTGAAAGTGCCTGCCCTTTCCCAAACACTTTCCAAGGACGACTTCTCAGATGATTCTGTGTAACAAACCATCTGGTGCATCAGGTTACTCCTTAGAGTGAAGGGTCACTGCAGATCAATACAAAGTTGTTCTGAGTGATCACTTTATCCTATGATGAAACATTTCTATCGTGATGGGAGTGGTCTCTTCCAGGATTATGGAGTATGAAAATTATGTGAATCATATGCTATGGCCTTCACAGTCACCAGATCTCAACCCAATTGAACACCTATGGGAGATTTTTGACTGATGTGTTAGACAGCGCTCTCCACCGCCATCATTAAAACACCAAATGAGGGAATATCTTTAGGAAGGACGGGGTTCATCCCTCAAAAAGAGTTCAGAGACTGTAGAATCAATGCCAAGGTGCACTGAAGCTGTTCTGGCAGCACGTGGTGGCCCAACAACTTACTAAGACACTTTATGTTGGTTTTTCCTTTAATTTGTCACCCGTCTGTATATCCGGTGCATCTTGCTGGCTAACCGAACCACACACACATTCATCTGTGCACACCGGTTTGTTTACACATATAAGGCTGACTTTCACCACAGTTAGACTGTAAGGAAACTAAAAAAGTGGAACTATTATGAGGACAACTGTGAGTCATTTCACTTTGACTGGCCAACCCTTTTTTTGAGCTGGAGTATACAGAGGGGAGATAAACCAAATGGAAGAGCAAAAACGAAGCATGGAGGCAGAAAGGCAACAGGACCTCCAGGAAAGACAAATTACAATAACTGTGGTTAGCTCAGAGAAACTGCTGGTGTTCCTGCAGCCACTGCTCTCCTGAAGAGTGAAGAGGAAAACCTTTTCAGACCTGTTGCTGCCAGATTTGGAAAATCTTGAAGTGTCTACGGATGAGAGTAATCCTAGCTGTGTAACTATTACAAATGGATTTACAGCATTTGTCAACATTGTCGTCCTGGAGACTGTTTCACCTCCACAGACTGTGTGAGGAATTACAGTATGAAAGTCTCTATAGTCCAGCGGTATAGTCTGCACAAACTGCACAATGTGGATCTGGTCATTTTATCCTTGCAATTTGGAAACTTGCAGATATGAACCATTTTATTTCATCTAGTAAGTTACTAGTACTTCTCTAGCATGAACAGACACTGATATTATGACAGACCCTGCATATTTATCTGCAAATGCCGGTTTGTTTACATGTATGAGGCTGATTTTCACTGCAGTTGGACTGTAAGGAAACTAAAAGTTAGATATAATGCTGCTATAGGCGGCTAGTTGCTGTGTTTACTTTTGTTGTCAGATACTTACAATAACAATCTGAGCCTTTTAGTGGACTTACTTTGATGGGCGCATTTGCACCCAAGGATTACATTGCAGCCCGTTTCACAGCTGCCGGCTGAAACGCTGTTGCTCAACACTGGAACAATTCCCCATTAGTCACTTGGACCCGAAATGATGGGAAAATAGAGTCCATGTTGAAAAACACCACAATTTCCCTTTAATTTAACAGCATCTTGACAGGATAGGCCACTCAACTGCATGTACGACCAGTGTTTGGAAGAAACAGCCAAAAGCAACAAGTGTCCCTCACCTCCATGTGTGTAACCAATCCAGGGGTGACACTCACTGGTCCAAAACCCATACTGTTCTCCCAGATACTGTGAGAGTTCATCTATGAGAAATAAGAAGAAAAATTAAGTTTAGGGATCCTGAAACCAAACAATTTGACACAAATGAGCTTTAAATCAATGTTGGTCATTATAAAGCAAATTTAAAGAGGAGTTTCAGGCCTTAGATAAGTACAATGTTTTCCAGCAAAAGCTGAAAAGATGCTGATTAGTAAATTGTGAACATATAAACCATACATGCATGAAAAGACTGCAAAGTTGTGTCTTTCATTATTTTACACATCGTTTCACATCTTGAGCAAAACCTGATGTGGCCTGATAATTAAATGCACAACTGATTGGCCTGAAAAAAACAACAACAAAAAAACAAAAACAAACACTTGGTATAACAGAAAGCTTCTTCTCCCACTTGTCCCATTGCATAATCTGGAATAAAATGAAGTGATTGCATTTTTAACAACTGCTTTGAGGGCATTGTGGTATACAGAACAGCACACAGAGACAGCCATTTAAACACTAACCTGGCCCATAGGAGCGGTTCCTCTGCGCATCAAGTGTTGCTGTTGTTGGTAGCTGAGCATGGACGAGGGAGGAAGGCCTGGAGCAGAGCAGAACACAGCAGACCTCAGAAAACAGGGCCAATACATACAACAATACAGCAGAGTACACCACATTGTCACATCTGTGTTTCTTCTTCATATATCATCAACAGCTTGTTATATGTCAAGAGACCACTTTGTTTGTTACAAACTGAAAACTCTGTAGCAGTGTAACCCCCATAAAATAAGATATAATTAGGCCTGCAACTAACAATTATCATGATTAATTACTTGATTGTCGTTTGATCTATAAAATTTCAGAAAATTGTAAAAAAAAAAAAAAAAAAAAAAAAAAAAAAAAAAAAAAAAAAAAAATCTAAAAACTATCAGAGGACTAAAGAAACATTTAAGCTGGAACCAGAGAATTTTAGAATTTTTTCTTTACAAATGACTCAAAACGATTTATTAATTATCAAAATAGTTGCAGCTCTAGATACAACCTAAGCTAAACAATGAGAACACAGCACTGTTCAGACCAAACAAAACGCATAGTGAATCATTTGATTCACTGTGTGTGTGTAGATTATTTGGATGGGTGACAAATTAATAGAAAACCCTAAATAAATGAGTAAATAAATGCTTTAATATAGGTCATGGGGGATTGGATGAACAAGAGAATGATGTGAATCATTTACTATGGCCTTCACAGGTGAATACCTATGGGACTTTTTGGACCGATGTGTTAGACAGACTTGGAGAATCTATGACAAGGAGAATTAAAGTTGTACTAGAGGCTTGTGGTGGAGTAAAGCCTTGCTAAGACAATTTATGTTGGTTTTTACTTCAATCTGTCAACCAACTGCAGTGACAGATGTTAATAACTGGTCTACAGTCTCGTCTGGCATACAATCAGGAAATGACTCGCTTGCACCATCATGTTCCACAAACTGAGTTATAATGAAATTTTGTCATTAGATGGAAAGAGGATACAAGCCTCCTACTTGAACAGTTTTCCCATCATTATTAGTTACATGATAATACAAGGTGGGTAAGGGATGAGAGGTTAAATTGCCCATCTGATTGGTAACTGATGTCACCAATATAAAAAAAGTTTTTATTGCATTCATTTATTGATCCTTCACCTGAAGTGGAGGGCCCAGGAGGCAGCTGGTGCTGGGGGTGATGAGGATGCTGGTGTGGTTGAGTGGGTTGTGGGATAGGAGAAGGCTGGGGCAGGACTCTGGGTCTGTCCAGGCCCTGCAGAGCAGACAGGCTGGATCCTGATGAGCTGGGGGAGGGACCGGGCCTCTCTGCCGCCCCAACCCCAGCGATGGCTGGGTCAGCCTCAAGGATCAGTCTGGCTAGGGATTCAGCCAAGCCACCTCCTCCTCCTCCTCCTCGATCCTCCACATCTGAAACGGCAGTTTCACTTTAGATTTTCCCTCAGGTGTATTATTGCTGTTCTTATTGTCATCATCATCATCAGTACAAGGAACAGCTAAAACAACCAGTCAAGTATTCGTCTGTGACCAGCAATTCTGTCCACTTCCATCAATTTAGCCTGTTGGCAACTACGATTTTGAACTTTTAAAAATATAATAATGTAATCAGGACAACCCACAAAGCTGTGACCAGAGAAATGAACAGCATTCCCGAGTCAGTCTTGCTGTAACAGCATTTCTTTAATGACATCACTAACCTGGTCGAGGCAGTCCAGAGGAAGACGAAAAATTGAGTGAAGGGAGGGATGATGGAAGGGGGAGACTGCCGGCAGCAGGAGGGAGATGGGTGGAGGATGAGTCCTCAGCTCCTCCTAAATCTGATTCCCCTCCCATCCCCCCTCCACCCAACCCCAGACCCCCTCCCAGCCCATCCCGCTCATCGAGCTCAGCGAGGCGCTTGTGTTCCTCCTGCCAGTCGTCATCTGAAAGAGCAAAGGAGTCAAAAGTGTGGTTGTTTGTTCTGTGATAATGAGTCATCTGTGCTGCAATTTTTTCAAAGGCCATATATGACTTTTTTTTTCTTTTGGCTGCTAACTTTGAATAAATGTCTCAATGGTGTTTTCATAACCACAGTGGCCATGCAGTGTGTTCATGTAGGTGACCAACAATGATACAGAACACCTACAGTTGTGATACAATCACCTGACTGTGTTTTACTAGAAGTAAACATGACTCACCGATGGCCCCGGCTCCAAACGTGTCATCATTGAACTGATCAATTTCATCTTCTTCTTCTATTAGTCCCTCGTCTTCCTCCTCCAACGTACAGTCTTCATCCAAGGACTGCAAAACGGCAGGGAAGAGAGACAGAGGGACATTATGACAGATAGCGGGACAAGGAATGGAGTAAGGAAGCAGGACATGGGGACGTGGTACAGGAGTGACCAAAAGAAAGTGGTAAAGGATAGGAAGATGATGAAGGGAGGGAACATAAAAATCAAAGCATTAATTGTGAGAAGGGGAAAGACAAGAAAAAGGGAGCGGAGAAGTGAAAAGTGATATGAATAAGCAGATATGTTTCAGATGTAACAAATGGTTGGGAACAAGATTGTTAAAAAAAATGTATTTTATTTTATTTCACTTATTTTTTCCTGAAAGGGAAGTTTGGCTGCAGAGCAGAACAGCTGATGGCTTGTTTATTCAAAGTTTAAATTTATTAATATTTATTGTGCTGCGTGTCTAAATTGCACCAAATACAGCTGACTGTTACTTTCATAGAAACCAGACAAAATTTAGAAGCGGGCATCAGAGAATTTAGACATTTTGTTTTTAAAGAATGACTCAAAACGACTGATGATTAATTTAGTAGTTGACAACAAATCGATTAATCGACCATCATTGCAGCTCTATATTGATTACATCTGTGCTTGTCCTGCCATAATATGTCTAAATTCTCTGCTGTGCAAACGGTCTATTGGGTTCCAAAATGCGAATATTCTGTGCTGATTATCTTTTATTGATACATTGATTTAATATACAGAGTTTTGTCAATCAGTATTAGTGGTTGGAGATGCTTTGGAGAGGTTGCTGTTAAGAAACGATTATTGGATGTGCTGCATCACATACCCTTGCAGTGGAATGTGCCAGTGCTATCTAATCATAGCTTCAGCAAAACAATTTAAGCCTCTTTCACACATAGTTCCTGGTAAATTACTGTGATAACCTTTCAGGCACCGCTAATGATTTTTACTATTCACACATGCAGCTTCATCCAGGAACAACATTTCAGTCTTGCACCTTTTCACATGCTGTGGCAAAGCCGGAATAAATGGGGCAAGGGACAGTCCAGCAGACAGTCAACAGAAGAAGATGATGGAGCAAGGCTGAATGTAAGCCCGTCACGATAACTACTTTTGTTGGACGTTATAGAAATAATTGCGATAAATGATATCACTGTCATTTTAAAACCATGCAGTTAACATGGTAACACTGGTTCAAAAAAAGTACTGTCATAATAAAATTAAATAAAATACTGTCATAATAAAGTTAAAAGTACTGTTATAATAGAGTTAAATAGAGTACTGTTATAATTAAATGAATCCAAGCGGAACCACTGGTGCTTTTATTCTGAAGCACCCAGCTTGTTTCGGGCAGGAAGTGTTGATGTAGTTGCTGTGAACTTGAAGGTTCTGGTCAACAGACGGACAACTGCAGGTAGCAGAAAGTTAAACTAGAACTGGTTGCTGACCAGTCAGTGGCACTGTTAAACATGAGGATTTACTCACTGTGAGCTGGAAACCGGCGACTTCCAGTTGCGGACGCTCACAGAGCAGACACTTTCAGTTTATAATTTCAGGGTCTGTCGTCTAACCGAGTATTGATAACATGCTTAGTATTTTACAAATCAGTTTTTTTTGTACAGTGTTTCCCCTATAACTGTACAGGCCTGGCAGGCTGCCTGGCCAACGAGAACCCTTGACAGGCCAAACAAATATTTTTTTAATGCCAAAAATAACGCCAAATATCCATTCAATCAATAGTGTTTGGAAGCCTCTGTGCAGTGCTGTTCCGAAACGCGAGTCAACCTCTGTGTCGTTGGGAAAAACTCTTGGTAGCGTAGCTCCTTTAAGGAATAGGCAAGAAGGTAGTTCTGGGTCTGAAAAGTGAAGCCAATGCCGAAGTGCCTTAAACTTGCATTCTTTCATGGCAGGGGGCGACTCCAATGGCAAAAAGAAATCAGATTGATTGTATGAAAGTCTATGAGAAAATGACCCTACTTCTCACTTGATTTATTACCTCAGTAAACAGTTTCCTAATGGGTTTATGGTTTCAATTGCTAGTTTCAAGTCTTTTTCAATACTGCATGATGTTCATTTTGTAAATTATGGCCCCATTTAAAGTAAAATAAATGATAAAGCAGCATATTTTTTAGGGTGTGGCTACATTGTGACTGACAAGTCGCTACCACGGCGACAACGTTGATTATGTAATGTAACCATGGCATAACCCTAGATTCATAGAGTGTAGGTGTAGCCGCTGCTATTTCACAGTGCGTTTTCAGTTCATGAAAGTTAATTGTAATATTTTGGTCGCCTTAACAAGTCGTGATAAAAGACCCTCTAAGGAGTAGGATGCTCAGTTTTTCCACTGAGTACATTTAGTTTTAATGGTTTTAGGCCTGTTTTTCTCTAGCAGAAATTAGCATTAGCATTATCACTGTTAACCATAGACTGCAACTGCACTGTGCTAACCAAGCTAGCAGCTAGCGCTATGGTCCACCCTCTCGTCCAAATATGGTCACTTTGGGTTCCAAAAATCAAACATGGTGACGCTCAAATCCCTAAATTTGAGGCAGTAAGTGTACAGTACAGGCTATAGTGTGTAAGTTAATAAATGCTGTAGCTTCTCAAGACTAAGAAAAACCTTATCTGTTGTTTCCCCAACTGCTGGAAAAGTGAAGGGTGTAACGGTTTAGCCTAACCTGACCAGGCTCACTTGACCTTTAAGGTGCTGAGTCTCTCCCGAGTTTTGTTCAGCACAACCTGGAACCTGAACCCCGCACCCCATTGATATTGATCCCTGCTCTCATTCACACATGACCCCTTGCAGGAAATGTTCCTGAACATTTAAGGGATAGACACGTGTGTGAAAGGGGCTTTATTCACGTTAGCAGGTTGGTAGATTATTTTTTCACTGGAACAACATAAAAATAACTTCACAAACGTGACAGTAGATGCTCAGTCATCTTTAAATGTGCAGAAACTGAACACTGATATGAACTTTTGACTTCATGCCTCTATAGAAATTCTCAAAAAATATAACTATAACTATGTTTATCTGTATCTAACCACTGCACCTCACTGTCAGAAGACTTTGTGAATGCTGCCTCTCGTCTGCCATGCTATTCATGATGCCAGATCGTGCAGGAGTCATCATTTGAACCAAACGCCTGATAGTTTAGCAACTTGCCACTTTAGTAAATCTGCTGATTTAAGGCAATACAGAGGATCAAGTTTATAAAGAAACTGATGGATTACTGCATTACCCCACTTAGCAGTCATATTTGTTATTTTGCCTCAGTGTTTCTTAAAATATAAAATGACCCTGGACTCCCAGCGCATCAAACACTTGATTTCACTACACACTATACTAAAAATGTATGGAGTGGACCACTTGGCTTAACTTGAAAAATTCACCATCAGTCTGCTGCTGGTAATGTCATATGGACCATAGTAATGAATGAATGAGACGATGGTTCAATTTTAGATCCAACTGGTGGCGCTGAGCGAGTGAAAACTCTTAATGTAATAAAACATCTAACCTAATTTGGCTTAGCTAGCATGATAAAATTACAAGTAGCACAAGGCTGATCGACTGAGGTCAAAGTGTGCCAAGTTAGTTTTAGAAAGTGAGCGTTAAGTTGAGTGAGAATTCAGTTTGACTTAATTATAGCTTTATTAATACTTTAGAGGAATAGTCAATTGTCTTATATTGTGACATTATAATATATGTTAGCCAAGTCAGCTATGGCCGAGCGTGGTTTCTCACCGCGAAAAACGTAACTGCATAGCAGATAAACTAGCTATAACATCAAGCGTACCAGTTAGGAACTAGATTTTAAACAATCAAGTTTAAATAATGAATAAATTGAATGAATACAACTGAGGACTTTTTCTCTGTAGATAGCAAGACAACCCGTTAGCCACAATGCTACATGCTGACGTTACATTACGCAGTTCCCACGTCGATGGAAAAATGCTGCTCTAAAACTGACAAATAATATACTGTCTGGGCACCGCTTATAGCTAGCATACACGGACCTTTCATAACTGCGGTTAATTTATCCTCATCCTCGTTAACTTGGGAAGGGAGCGCTCAACTACCCTCCGGCTCATGACACCAGGCAAGCGGGCGGCTTCACAGGCCGCCAGCCACATTGGATTTGGCAGTCGCATAAACATTAGACAACAGTCACCATAAAAATCACACACAGTCTGGAAATGCTACCAGCTCTAAGTAAAACATCTGAAATTGTCTTCAGGAAAGTGGCATATTAGTTTTTGGGGGGTATAATACTCACCTGAAATCGAAACATCTATCTTTCTGGAGTAGAATCGCATCGGGAGCAAGGCAGCGCGCAAATGACGCAGTAGCGACGTTCACTTGAACGTGCGTTTACGGAGCGACGTGAACGAGCACGCATTTGGGCATTAACGGGGGCGGCGCTGATGTTTTCGTCTTCAATCGACCCTGACACTCTCTGTTTCTATATCTCTCTGTGTCTCTCTGTCTACCTGCTGATAACGACGAAGAGTAGCTACGAAATACTATTAACAGAGACTACAACACAAACGGTAAAAACGGGATAACTTCTTATTCTTTATTTTTACACCCATTTACACCACTTGCTGTTGTCGTAGCTTTTTATTATAGCCTATTCAGAACTGTAACTATAACTTCCTTAAACTCGTGGTTTTATGAACGTCATATTTTAATTTCAGCCTAGCTGGTACATGCTGGAACAATTTGGAAATTTACTGTCCTCAAGTGATTTCCCTTAAACTTATAATATAACTGGATATAATAACTGGATAACACCACTGTGTGTGTGTGTGTGTGTGTGTGTGTGTGTGTGTGTATGTGTGTGTGTGTGTGTGTGTGTGTGTGTGTACGCGTTTTTCTATCCTTATTGGCACCGTTTCTGGTATAAACACTGGGACCAATAGTCCTCATGGGGACCAAAGCCCGGTCCTTGATGGAGCAAAACATCATTTCTGAGGCCCTAGTTAGGGGTAGGGGTAAGATGTGAATTGAGGTTAGGTTAAGGTTAGGGTTAGGCATGAATTGGTTATGTTTAAGGTGTTTCACAGTGTAATGTGCAGTGCGTAAGCCATTTACTTGTCTGCTTGTATGTGCGTGTGTTCTTCGGTCAGCTTTAGCCCCACCATGGTGCAATGGCAACTCTGCACTCTAGAGCACCTGATGAATTCAGGTTTTGGCCGTCCTTTTCCACGACACGGCCTTCAGCTCCTGTTTTGGTTTGCCAACCATTGTGTGACCTGTGAACTCATTAACTTTGTGATTGTCATGAAGGTAAGATTTATGTTAGATTAGATAACACTACATTTGGTTTGACAGCAAATGTATCCAGTACTGAAAATGGACTGGATGGATCACATTTGATTGTGCACACTGTAGCTCCCTTCAATGCAATCTAATGAGACATCCACTAGTGACGTTTCGAGCTACACGGTCTTCTTCAGGCTGACATGTAGCTCGAAACGTCAGTAGTGGATCTCTAATTAAATTGCATTGAAGGGAGCAACAGTTTGTGGACTTTCCAGCACCTGTCTGAAGTTTATTGGATGTGCACGTCTACTACACTTTTTGATCACATTTGATTGTTTGCCACATTAAAGGACAGGTTCAGAGTTTTTCAAGTGTGCCTTAAAACAACAGTCAGGTGTCCATATGAACAGTGAAAGAGGTTTTCCTCGCTTTAATCATTCCTCCTGTTCATACTGGCTATTAAAAGATCCCCTTCAAATGAGCTTTCAATGTAAGTGATGGGGGCCAAAATCAGTGTGTCCACACAGTCATGGTGTGCAAAAATGCATTTAAAAGTGTATCTGAAGCTTATATGAGGCTTCAGCAGTCTGAATTAGTCATATAAAGTGGATATCTGCCACATTTACAGTCTTTTTAGCATCAGATTCTCTCTTTGTGTTTCTACGGACAGAGGTTTCTTGTTCAGCTGCAGTTGAAGTATAGTAAGAAAGACAAACCTCCAAATTGCAGGAGGGAAACTGACAACAAATAAAGAAAATAACAATGTTAAATCTCCGCCTGGAAGCAGGTAAAAACAGCAGACAGGAGCCCTGGTTTGAGCTATCACAGAAAGCGAGCAGGAGTTGAGAAAAGAAGCTCCATGTGTCACCGACTCTCTGTGCTTGAGTTCCCTGCCAGAGAGGCTCCTTGCCTGAGCGTGCACCGCGCAGGCTGACTCGCAGTGGTGACACTTCATGTCTGTGACATATTCTACACATATAGACATTGAAACCATAGTGAAAGGTGTAATGTTGCTGGTATGATGTCAATATGACTGTCAACAGATCATTTTGCCTGTCTATTTTGCAGGAAAAAATAGGCGAGACCCTGAATCTCTAGATGAAGTGTGGCTGCTGCGGCACGTGAGAGGCACGTCACACACGCGTCTCACGCGGGCTGTGTGGCTGCTCTAACCTGTTAACATGGGCGCCAAAATGAAAAGCAAGAGATTCCGTGACGCACATGCGCTGCTCACGCAGGACATGTGGCCCAGGTGTAAACCAGAGGAATGATTACAGCAGGAAAAACATGTCAGTGTTCATCTGGGCACCAGTCTCTTGTTTTAGGACAGACTTAAAAAATGTGAACCTATCTTTTAATGCTTTTATGCTTTTTTTTAATGCGTTTTCTCTCTTATTAATCAATAATTCTGCTGTTTTGATAAGCATTACTCAACACATTGGTAACCACATCAGACACCCAATATCAGGATGGGGATCATCTGTAGCCTATATTCAGCCCCATATGAAGTTACAGCACACTGACTTGTTAACATTGTTATAATATACAGTATTTCAAGATGTTACTGCAGTAATATTGACCCAAATGAAACTTGTATAAGAAATAAGTAAGTACAATTAATATGTGAAGTGACCAGATTCTGTGGCCACAGCTGGTGTCAGATTGTCAACCAGAGAGAGGGTTCTTCGGCTTCCACCTGTTTGGTAATAATGAGGGGCTTCTGCCTGTACTGAGCAGGCCCAGGAAGGGCAAGAGACAGGTTTGTGGTACATTTTCTGTCTTTCTTTCTTTCTTTCTTTCTTTTTCTTTATGTCTTGGAATTAATGACTGCATCCCATTTATGTGTGCAGGTTTCAGGCCCTTGTATTATGCATGCATTATGGGAAATAGTAGTCCAGTGTTTTTGGAACTTGAGTTATGAAATGTCAGGTTATCTCCTCTTCTACTGCTGCTGCTTTGATTTCAACAATTCTTTCTTGAATTTGTCTCTCTCAATACACCCAACTTCGTGTAATGTTAAATTATTGGAGCAATCCATTTAATACATATTTTAACCTTTTAACCTTCCATGCACCACACCTCTTTAATTGGGTTATTTTCAGCTATCTAAAAATTCTGCAAAGACTGTCCACTAGCCCCACCTTTCTTCTCAATCAGACACCTTATTCTAGTGGTGGAAAGTAACTAAGTACTTAGTAGTAGTATTTACTTAAGTAAAGTGAGGTACTTGTACTTGAAACTTGCTGCTTACACACTGATGCTTCAGTATTAATAATCTAATTATGTCATATATAATAATATATCAGTCAGAGGGACCAAACCACTACTTTTACTGCAATACTTTAACTGCATCAAGCTCATAATACTTATGTACTTTTACTGTAGTAGTATTTTTCATGCAGGACTTCTACTTGTAATGGTGTATTTTTACATTGCTGTGTTGGTACTTTTACTTAAGTAAAGGATCTGAATACTTCTTCCACCACTGCCTTATTCACATACATTAAGTTCTCTTTCTCCCTCTCCAGGTGGCATACTTTGAAGTTGGCAACCTGAACACAGAAACCTACCCAGGTTCTGCAAACCTCCCGACATATGTGAGGGAAAATTATGGATTCAATGGTAACTTTGATAATTACAATATAGACCGCATCATCATCAGTTATCAGGTGAGAACCAGGGTGGTAGAGACGGTGTACGTCACAGAGCATGACACAGCTGTCTTTGGGAGGTTCAGTCCTGACAGGACTTATGAAATCAGCTGTGAACTGATCCGAGCCCTGCAGAACTCACAACTAGATCTCACCACCTTTCTCACCCAGATGGGCTACTATGAAGATATAGAGGTGGTTCAGGCTAATGATTTAGAGGAGATACACTACCCAGAGCCCTCTGGTCAGCCAATGTATAACATAGTACAGACCTACAGTGTATCCAGAACAACAAGAGAGCAAAGTGACAACTTAAGATTCTTCTCAGAAGCCTTCAACCAGCAACTGAATGCCAACATAGAACCGTTCAACTATGACCAGCAAGGGCACTACCTTGTCAACGTAACCCCACACAGCAGACTTGCGGTTGAAGTGCAACCTAAATACAGGAGGCCTAAAGCCAAGAAGAGACAACAAGCTTTGTGGCAAAATTATTGGCATTCCGAGTGGGACCGGGCTTATAAAGGTAAAGGTGCAGTCAGCATTTGCTCCTGTATGTGTGTCACAGTTCTTTGTATTTCTGCAGTGGGATTGTTTACACATGAACAAGACCTCACAATAATATAGAATTTTGAATCCCCAAAAGTGGACATTAAAGTATACAATTGCAATATCTGTGATTGGCTAGCTATATTGATTATAGGGCCAGTTCAACCAAAACACACCACATCACAACAAGGATTAATAGAATGTTGTTTGTGGTGCTCACAGAGTTAAAACATTATATTTTAAAAAGTCAAAAACAATTTGCTTTCCCATAAAAAAATTTAGCGTGCTTACTGTGGATAATCTACAGAACAGGAGGGGAACTCCTTTATGCAAAAGAAATAGTCCCCATGGACACTGATGACGGTGTGTTTTGTGGATTATTCAGTAACAATTGTGACACAGAATTGTGTCAGAAAAGGAGGATTGGTGTTGATATTTTTTCAATGAGCACCACAACCAAAATTTCATCCTATTGGGGTGGAGAAAGAAATCTCAGAAGGGAATGAATAATCTCAGAAACCAGAAACATAAAACTCAAAAATTATGCATTATTTATCTAAGTAGACTAGTTAACACTAGAGATAGGAAAAAATAGGAAAACATGTGATTTTGTAAATTGGGTGAACCTTTCCTTTAACAATATGTAGTTGAAAAACCATAATTCATGTAATTATAGTGACACATATATCTACTGCCGACCTTAAATCAGTTCAACTCATCCTGAGAATCTGAATACGTTTGAAAGAAACTATTCCCATGATGCACTCAGTGGTATTGGTAATGGGCTGACACATGCAACACCTTGCAAGTACCCATTGAGTTTGCCTTCAAGATTTTGCTTGGAACCTAGTAATCAGTCAGTAATCAGATGGTTCATCCTTCCACCTTTCACCCACATTTGAGCACAACAGATTAGTGCTTATGGCCTTTCAAGTTAACCAATTCAGTGTTTCACTGAGTAACACAGGATATAATGACAGGCTGGATTTAATGCTGCTTGCCTCTTCTTGAATTTCTGTGTCTAGGTTTTGCTGAGGAATCCAAGAAAAGGAATGGAGGTGGTGGCAACAACTTCATCAACATTCTCCTCGGTGTTGGAGCGCTCTACTTGGCAGCCAAATGTTTCAGCTGGGTGAGGAGCTGGTGGAAGACAGACTTGAATGAACACGTCCTCAAAATGATACCGTGGAGGACTCCAAGTTATCAACATACACATGTCATGCTGGATTATGTGTACTAGATTTTTAGGGTGTAGACTTTTGTAATAACATATACTGAATTCCTGATATTCTGTTCAATTATTACTAAATATGTGTGATAAGTAATGCACAGGAGATGATCTGGATTGATGAAGGTCATGTTTAGTGGTGAGCTGTCAAAATTTTATATTCCATACTGGAGTTTTTCAAACGAATTTTCCATACTGGAAAAAAATTGCATTGTAATGTTAATTTCATGATCTTGTAAAGATCTTAAGCTTAATTTTAAGTAAATGAAACAAGTGAAACAAAACTATTATTAGATTGTGATAATGAATTGTGTTCACAAAACTGAAAAAATATATAGAAATTTCTTTTAGTCCCTTTTTAAACCTAAAGATGTCATACTATGATTAATAGTATGATTAATAAGATGAATCTGATTGAATGATGAATGATTGATTAAATTGTGAAGACTGAAGTTGATTATATTGTTATAAACTGATGATGATGAAAATAACTATTGACATCAGACTAAAGTCATTGTCTTCTATAATGTGTATGTGACAAAAAACAAAAACTCACTGTACCTTACCTTATCACAATGACAGCATGTCATGTCATATCAACACCCACATTTTGTAATGTAATAAATTCCCCTGCATTTTGTAATAAATTATTAGGTATTGTGGTGGTTATTACAAAATGTGTGAGTTGCACTTTATCATCATATAAAGTGCAACATAATTACATAATGCACTGTATTATTAAATAACCTACCAAAGTGGATGTCTCCATCTGTACATGTTATATTTTTAACAAGCTAAATTAAGCTAAATTAAACTTCCCAAATATTAAATTAGACTGGTGTTATAAATGCAATCTGATCTTAGTCTAAACAGCCAAATAGAAGCAGTAACAAAATCAGCTTTTTATCATCTTACAAATATAGCCAAACGCAGGGACTTAAAAGCTGACCTGGAAAAACTCAATCATGCTTTTATTTCTAGCAGGGTTGACTACTGCAATGGTCTTTTAAATGGGGCTCCCAAAACAGACAATCAAAAAGCTTCAGCTTTTTCAAAATGCATCTGCTAGAATTGTCAGTCCACATCACCCCGATTCTTAAGTCACTACACTGGCAATTGAATATAAGGCAATGTTCCTTGTTTACTAATTAATACATGAAGTGGGACCAAATACATTACAGACATGTTTAAGGAGTACACGCCAGGCCTCTCAGGTCAAATGGGAGTGGGCTGCTAGTACAGTAGTGCCCAGTGCAGGTATAAACCTGGTGAAGCAACCTTTAGTCACTATGCTGCACATCATAGACTCCCTGCTGATCTTAAAAGTAGCCTAATCCTCAAAACTTTTGAATCACACTGCACTGTTCATTGATGCCTTTAGTTAAATTGAGTTATTTGAGTTCTTTAAAAAATGTTAAACTTAATTTAAATCTGTTTTTTATCTACACCACAATTTATTTATTCATTATTATAAATCTTTTAATCTAATTCTAATTCTGTATAAAATTTGCATAATCCTGTCAGTATAACATTCAGCGTCGTGCAGTTTCTGTCTCTATGGACCGCCAAGTGCAGTTTCTATTGAGCTAAGGAATACAGTGACACTTGATGTAGTTTTGACCTGTGAAAGATACTAATCTACTGAACTAATAGTATCTTTCTAAAATGAATTTTGAGTCGGTATGATTCATGCCGAATAACACGGCATAAAATTAACATTGTTGTTATAACGTTGTAACGATTTTTATGAATGAAGACATCTATTTTGATTGGTTATTACATAATGCACCATATTATTACTTTTTCATAAAAAAGTGCAACTCCCGTATTTTGTAATAACCACCGCAATATGTAATAATTTATTACAAAATACAGGGACGTTTATTACATATTTCGTTTAGGCCGTTTATTAGAAAATGTGGCAGATTATTAGCCTATGAAATACGGATGTTAATACATGAGCAAGTGAAAATGTATTACATTTTGGCGAGTTATTACATAATGCGTTGTTACAAGGGCAACACAGAGGAGGGCGCTGTTGTAGAGCTAAAGCAAGAGTAAGAAACTAAGAAAAATCACTCAACATGTTTGTCCTCCTCAGGGAGGGAAAAAGGTTACAGGATGCAGCATGGTGTGTGAGAAAATAGTGATAGATTAAAAAAACACATTTCCTACAATACTTCATAATAACCCAGAGCTAAAGTTCATAAAGAGTGTGAAACAGATGATCTCAAGTGTTTACTAAAAAGGTACCACCTTCTAATATGACACCATCTACAAAAGGTTTCTAAGTTGTGCCTAATGTTTTTTTTTGTTTTTTGTTTTTTAAATAAATCATTTACTGATGCTTTACAGATCAGTTATAAGCTGTTAATAACAGTTAACAACTTTTGGGTCGCCAGGTTTAAAACATTGGCACTTCGTTAATTAATACACAAAGGTTTTCACTTTCTAATAAGCCACCATGTGTGCAGTTGTCATTAAAAGTTTTTATTTATTTATTTATTTATATTTTAGGATAATTCATCAAGTCTGCAGTTGTAAATGTTGGAAATAAAGTGTGTGCTGGAGGATAAACACCAGCCAAAGGGGATTTTTAACAACCTGGCAACCAAAAAGCTGTTTTGATTCATGACTTATAACTCATTTATAAAGCATCAGTAGTAACTTACTTATTAACCATTAATGAAGCCATAAGTTACTTATAATCATACAGAAATGTATAAACACTTTATTAAGGGTGTCTTATTAGAAAGATGCACCACTGAGATTGTACCAGGGTTTGACCTCACTTAAAGTTAAACGTGAAAACATGTGTGGGAAACACACTAAACTAAACTAACTAAATAGTTAAATAAAAGTAAATGATGAGCTCTCATTAATGTCAACTGCAGGTTTGTATCTGTGTAAGTATGGGGTATCAAATCATACAACTTTAATAACACTAGCAACCTAACAATATACGTCTCCAGATTCTCCAGTTGCATACACTGGGTGACAGGTAGGGTACACCCTGGACAGATCAGCCATCTTTCACAGAGTTACATATATACAGTAGACAGACAACAAAACATTTATGGGCTATTTTGAGTTTCCAATGAACTTATAAACAGGTTACTGTATTATAACACATTTGTAAGAATATGATTTTGTCTTTGAGTCAACCTTGCATAGTGCCACTGCAATAACATTGAATTGGCTCTTTATTTACTGTATGCTTCTGGCAGTAATGTACACTTTCACCTTGCTGATGAAAGTTGTGAGCCAGGATTTATTTAAAAAAATATATTTTGGTAAACATCATTCAAAAAAAAGATTAATAGGATATATTCTGACAGATATTATCATTGACCAGATTATAGGGAACAGAAAGCTGTATCTCTCTCTCTTTGTTCCTTCTATACCAACCACTGACTTCATCAGACAGACATACGGGCATCACCCTGTAAACGCTCCATCCATCTGACAACACCGACAACTCGGACGGAAGGAGCTGCTCTGATGGAGCAAGAAGAACAGATATATATCAACATAGAGGAGCTGCGTGACACCTGCCACACTAAACACCAAGAACCAGAGGACACTGGTAGGCCTGTAAATTTACCATATAGTACATTGGAACATGAACTTTGATACGGCTTCTGAATAGCAGTCATGAAAACACTGGTAGTAGAAGTCTGATGCAATAACTCAACGTAAATAGTGTCCACAGCCTATGTGTCATTAAATGTATATATTTAATTTAGTTTTAAGTTATATAGCTGTCATGACTAGCTGTGAGACAGGAAGTTTTTAAAGCTTTTTTACTGTCTGGAACTGATCAACTGAATAATATTAATAACAAGGCACAGTAAGTTTCATTAAAGCCTTGTGCATAGATAGACTTTGACACTGATGAGTGTCAATCTGAAATTCCATCTTTGATTTATTTATTCATGAAATACTTTGGGCTTTGCGATCTTTGAGATTTTTGATATCGCTTAAAATGGTTTCAGAAAAAAAGTTAATTTTCATGCTAATGTTCTTTGCCTTTTTAAATGGTTTCTGTTGCAGATTCACATCATATCAAACACATTTTTTAACACTGGGACAAACATATGTTTTTAGATCAGTAGTTCTTCCGAATGATAAAACATCAACAGAATCAGGAACAGAGACTAGACAAAGACACTCTAGCTGTTCAGTTTTTATCCTTGGTGTGGTTCAGGTCACACATTCAGCAGCTGTAACGTGGACAGACAGCACACACACTGACACCACAAAGATCCTAAAGAAGCAAATAGACAAATCATATGGAAGTAAAACCACAAGCTGTTTTCAACTTGACCCATAAATACACATGTGATGCATCATCATTTGACTGTATTTTCCACCGGATGAACATGAATTTGTAGGTTATTTTATGTTTGATGTTTGTGTGTGTATACAGGTGTTTTATGTTTGTTGAGACTCTGAAAGTCAATTTTGAAGTATTTTAGAACAGCCAGTATCCTGGCTGCTGCACATCAATTCACATTATTTACAGCACGGACATTTTGAGTATTTTTAGTTTGAAATTGACATCTCAGTCATATGTTTCTGGTTTCATTTGGTTCATGTTTCGAGGTGCTGTAATTGTTAACTATTCTTCTGATATCAATTTGTTGGTACAATTTTAAATAGATTTTTAATTTTTTAATTTTAAAGCCTCAGTATTTCTCATTAATTATATTAAAATGTTGTCAAAAAAATACAGTTTATTGTTCTCTGCAGAAAAACATAAAGCTCAAATGGATAGATAATATACCACCTACATCTAAAGTATTGCAGTGTATAATGGATGATTTCTATATGACTATCAATTGAAACAATAAGGATTTAATAAATGAAATGGTTTTAATCCAGACAGAAACTAAACTAACGTAGGTTGAAGGTTGAACCGTAGAAGCAGTTTATGGCCTTCCATTAGTTGATTCAAATGTGTCTGCGCCCCTATTGGCTAGGTGGTGGTTATATCAAACAGTCCCCACTGCACATAGACACAGAGCTGAGTGGCTCGCTGTTCTCTTGTTTATTCACAGTGTATTAATATCGTCTGTCTCCACAGTAAATCACCTGTTGAGTATTTGATGGTTGTTTATTTGCTCTTTAGAATGTAACCGCTGTGAAACAATCAGAAAATAACATTGTAATTCTGTCACATTCTCTCTCTCAGAGAAAACTTTCCACCGCTGTCTCTCTGTTGCTCACTCATGCTCTCAGCACGCTCGCCCTCTCTCTCTCCTTTTCTTGTCTTTTTTAAAATGAGTCAGGAAACCCACAACAAAGCCTGACTTTTAACGTTATCAAACGAAGAGAGATGTCCTCCCCACACTTCTCTCATGGCAGGGTTGTACACCTCTGATCGTGACATGCAGTAGCAGAGTTCACAAGCCCCACCCTGCTGCTGCAGAGCGGAGTTGCTGATGGCTTGTTTATTCAGAATTTAAATTTATTAATATTTATCGTGCCACATGTCCAAATGCACTGAATTCGACATGGCACTCCCATTTTTCCCCAGCAATGCACCCGCCAAGTGTGGAGTCGATCCGATGAAGAGTTCAAGAGATATGCAAAGGACACACAGACAGAGACATACAGACACACAGACATACAGACATACAGACATACAGAGATTCCTTGCTTTAGTTGATAGATAATTTAGTTTGTTTTAAAAAAAAATATATTTTCCATATATTTTCATGGTATTCACATATCTACATGCTCTCTCATGTGTGCTCTCACAACACATTTATGCAAGTGTGCAGTTATCTCTTCGAGTATGTCATGTACTATATATGTACACCATACTGGTATTGTACCACGGATCTAATGTTCAGTTCTTGTGGCCACTATGTGTTGTCTGTATTGTTTAAGTTGTCTGCGTGTTAAAAAGCATAAATATACTTTTTTAAAAAGCCATTATATTAGGGAAGAAAATCTCACATTGAATCTGGTCTATCATATTTAGTTGACTTCTGCACACTACTCAATACATGAATCCAAAGCTTCCTTTAACTTGTCTGACTGCTTTTTTAAGATAATGTCTACATTATTTTGTCATTTTATCATCAAATTATGGTAAGAAATGTCATTTTACACCATTATTGGTTGGTACTATCTCTTATGTAATTTTCAAGTCTAAGTTTGAATTGAATGACAGTTAATGAGTTAATTATGTTACAATTCTGTGTGGTAATGCTCTTATGTATTACAGTCATGTATAACTTCCTCATCTCGGTACACCTGCAGAAACCAAGCCTGTGAGAACAGACATTGTGGCCAGAGACAAAACTGAAACCTGCTCATCTTTTAAAGTGGCCACAGTTTGTCTGGGACTGCTGTGTTGCGTACTGCTGATCACTGTCGTAGGAGTCGGTGTACAATGTGAGTGTTCAGACAGAAAAGGTGAAGGGGAGCACAGAAGAAAAAGTAGGACAAGCAGTTCTGTTGAAAAAAATATTTGTGGCACTGTACCTGTGCTCTGCTCTTTTTTTTCTTTCCTGTTAGATGACAGAGACTATAATCAGCTGTCCAGAGACCTGGCTAACCACACGGCAGAGAAACACCAGCTTCTGCTCAGATACCACAACCTGACAGAAGAGAGAGACCAGCTAAAAGATACTTTCAAGAGTACAACACTTTTACTGAACAGAGTGATAAAGAATATCGGTGAGGATTCAACTCGTACAGACGAACTGTACCAAATAATATAGAAGAAATGTTCTTACCATTTGAGAAGACTAAACTAGGAGAAATATTATAGATGCAGATATATATAAGTGGAAATTCTCAAAATGTGAACATTAACCCCATCGTTCCACTACAATTTGTGTTGAAAGTAAGCTTGCCTAAAAATGATGATGATGGCTATTATTATAACACCATCTCAATCTACAGCCCCATAAAATAGAGTTGAATCAACACATTTCTAACACAGTGGCAACAATACATTTCATCATGTTTCACAAAGGTGGATCAGTGGTGGAAAGTAACTAAGTATAGTACATTTACTCAATATAATAATATATCAGTCAGAGGGACCAAACCACTACTTTTGCAATACTTTAACTACATTTTGCTGATAATTTTTTTTATACTTACTTACTTTTACTTAAATAGGATTTTTCATGCAGGACTTTTACTTGTAATGGAGAATTTTTACATTGCTGTATTGGTACTTTTACTTAAGTAAAGGATATGAATACTTCTTCCACCACTGGTTAGGATTTACTGTATCACAGGATGTTTGATCTATTAGATTACACTGTATGTTATGTCTTTTTAGCCATGCTAGTGGCATGGCTCTGGCAATGTAGGTCTGTCAGGTGGTCACTTGGTCCAAACTGAAATATCTCACTGTGAAATTTGGTACAGGTATGCATGATGCCCAGAGGATGAATCCTAATGACTCTGGTGCACCCCCGACTTTTCCTCAAGTGCCACCATGAGGTTGGCATTTGTGGTTTTGAGTGAAATATCGACAACTATTGCATGGATTACCATGAAATTTGGTACAAACATGTATGATCCCCCCAGGATATACTCTGATGACCCCTTAACATTTCATCTAGCGCCAACATTTTAATTTGTTCAATGCTTTGGTTTATGATCAAATACCTGCAAAACTAATGACATTTTTGATCTCTTAAAATTAATTTTCATGCTAACTAACATGCAGATTCAGATTAAATCAATCACATTTTTTAAAACTGGGACACTTGTCAAACATATGTTTTTAGATCAGTAGTTCTTCTGAATGATAAAACATCAACAGAATCAGGAACAGAGACTAGACAAAGACACTCTAGCGGTCCAGTTTTTATCCTTGGTGTGGTTCAGGTCACACATTCAGCAGCTGTAACGTGGACAGACAGCACACACACTGACACCACAAAGATCCTAAAGAAGCAAACAGACAAATCATGTGGAAGTAAAACCACAAGCTGTTTCCAACTTGACCCATAAATACACATCATCATTTGACTGTATTTTCCACCGGATGAACATGAATTTGTAGGTTATTTTATGTTTGATGTTTGTGTGTGTATACAGGTGTTTTATGTTTGACATACAGTGCGTGTGTTGAAACAGCCAGTATCCTTGCTGCTGCACATCAGTCCATATTATTTACAGCATGGACATTTTAAGTATTTTTTATTTTGAAATTGACATCTCAGTCATATGGTTCTGGTTTCATTGGGTTCATGCTACCAAATGTTAGCATACTAAGAAAAACACGATAAACATTATTCCTGCGTAACATCAGCATTGTGAGCCTGTTAGAATACTGACATTAGCATTCAGCTCAAATCACCACTGTGCCTATATTGCCTCACACAGGCACTAAGCTTGCTTGTAGACTCTTTCTCTGAGCACCTTTTGAGGCATTATCAATTATTACTAAAGATGCACTGATCCGGTATCTGTGCCAATACTGACCATATTCAGGTTAATCAGTAGCTACCGGACGTGACTGATCATCACTGAATGTGGTTTCTTTGGCCACAGCAATCATTTGATTATGTTACCACACATAAAAAGGGTTAGGTTAGATTGCTCCTCGGTATCGTCAGATATCGGGAGAGAAGTGGATCTGTCTCTAACTGTAGTGTCTATTTGGTCAATAACTGTACAGTATAGTCTAATAAAGAGAGAATGGCTAACAGACTGAAAACTGATAAAAAGATAAAACAGGCATTGTTTTTGTCAGTACAGTAAATATGGCTCATTGGTCACTAAAATGTGATGTAGATGCTTCATCTCTGCACAGTGTGGATAGTAATTCTTCACATTGTAAATAAGCTGCTATAGGCTTTTAATGCTGAAGTCCATCAAGCTGAGATGGCCTTTTCCCAAGAGTACAGTTTACTATAGATTTATTCCATGAATAGTTTACCATTTCTTTCACCATCAGGTTATGACATGTGGAACTAGGTGTTGACAGCTGCTACATGTTTTATTTCCTCGCATATTCCATAAAGTGAACAGTGTGTGTTTCCTCAGCAAAATGCTCTGATGGATGGAGTCAGTTTGGCTGCAGTTGTTACTACTTGTCCACAACAATGAGTACATGGTATTACAGTAGACAGGAGTGTTTGAACCAAGGAGCAGACCTGGTGATCATCAACAGCCGAGAAGAAATGGTGAGATTAAAAACACACTAATGTGTTCATTTGAATGTAATGAAGTGAATGAAGTTTAACCTTTAACACTAACCATTTCCTAAGGTGTTTCTGAATACGCTTGGAGCTCATTTGAAGTTTTGGATTGGTTTGAGTCAATCTGCCCAAAGTAACTGGATGTGGACTGATGGAAGCTCACTTAGAACCACGTAAGTGTGCAGCCTCCCATGTAAAAATACATCCAGATTCAAAACACAGGAGAAAAACATATTTTAAATAAAAACAAGCACACATAATAGACATAAAGCGCTCTACACAGTTCAACAGTACTATAATGGAGAAATGAAGGATTCACCGCCACCTGACAGCCTAACAGACGTTGTTTACAGAGTTATTTGTGTAAGACATGTCTGTCTTACAAATTACTCACTAGTTTTTTGTTTTTTGACTCACATTTTCTTTCTCTTTCCTTGGAATTGGGGTTACTTTCTCTCTAGGTACTGGCAGTATGGACACCCATCAATGAACTCCTTCAGGACTCAGAGTTGTGCATCTTTTAACACATTTAAAGCTGGAGTCTTTGAGTGGACGGTTAGGTCATGGAGGAGTGAGTTCTGTGCTCAGTACCTACAGTGGGTATGTGAGAGGGAAGCTGTGAGACAAAATCTTTGACAGAAAGGACATTGTACATAAACATCTAGATGGTGATGACCAATACAACACCAATAATAATAATAATAATAATATGAACAATGAAACAGTGGATGAAATGACTGTGTAATGTAAAAAGTGTTTCTCTTAGTGACACAGGAAAGATCAGCCAACTCTGCAGTTCCCCTCAGCTCTATGGATGTTTTTAGCATCTTTTAGCTCAGTGTTTTGTTTTTACGGCCTGCAACTGTACTGTTGTGGTCAGCCTCACAACTTTCAACAGTGTCATTTTCAGTTGCAGCAGGCAGCTATTTTTAGTTCTAGTAGTACTAAGTAGAAAAAAAGTTCTGATAAACCCAATGCACGCTACCTGCCCAACACCAAACAGCAGACAGACAAAGTTAGCCACTAGTTGGTGAACATAGTGGAGCATTTAGCAGCTAGAGACAGATATTTTCCTCAGAAGAGAGTATTGACATTGGACTACACATATGACTGGAGCAAGATACACAAATACAAAATGTAGTCCATCATATGAGCTGTGCCAAAAGTCCTAGACAATGTATTTTGCTGTGAAAAGACCAGGTATCAGTATATGATGAATAATTTTGCTTGTGTAAGAGTATAAGAACCTCATTACTCAGTACAGTGTGATGTTGCAAAGATTGTGTGGGAGTAGTTTACAAAGGGAGCTGTTTTGTTTCACATTTTTCACTGACATGTCAATTAGTCTAAATGTACTGTTGAACGTCTTTTTAAAATCCACAAACAGCACAATGCTATGTGTTGTAGCATTGACATTTTGGCAGAGAACTGGGCTGTGAATTTGTTTATTGTGTTATCATGATGGCAGTGCATAGACAAGAGTATTGCTCAATGTTCTTTTTTTTACCTTTTTATTGACTTTTAATTGTAGGATTTTTGTTTTTAATTATTTAGTCGTGCTGAAACAAATGTTATCCTCATTTTACTACTGTACCACAAAGTGTGTTGTTTGATTTCTTAGATATTAAAAAAATAATGTGCTGTCATTATACAGCATTTTGTGAATGGTAGTAACACCCTGGTGTTTCATTAGGGGGCAGAAGTCACTAACTGGTAGCCAGGTAGCTGGGGTGAAAATATATTGGCTACCTTCTTCCTTTTCTTTTTTTTTACAGCACAGTATGTTTTGCACCTGCCAGAGCACAGAATGGAAATCTTGATTTATCAAGCCTGATTTTAGATTTATTAGACAGGTTTTTAGTTTGTAGCCCTACACTTTAATGTATGTGTAGGGCTACATGGAGGTACATTTTCTACAACCCACCTTGTTGTCAGATTAAAGCAGCATGGTAGCATCTAGAATGTGGTGCTTGATAGTCTTTGAGAGGAATGCTTGATCCAGAATAAAGTGGAAAGTACACAGCACCTCCAACACAAACACTTGTCCACTGCTTTCATACACAGCATTTATTATCTTGAAATGTTTGCATATTCTCACAAAGGATTAAATATATGACCTTGAAAGCGTTCTATCAAGCTTAACTGTACATAGTGCCTCATTCACACAGCAGCCATTAATAATGTAGCAAAACAATGCACTACATCCAAAGCTAGACAAAAGAAAACTAAAAGGAATACAACTAAAAGAATAAAACAAATAGAAAAAAATGAAATGAACACAAGACCTTTACATTTTACACTGTCGCTGGAATCACTCCTCTCATCATTTGGTGCATTTGAAATGTGGTAATGAAACACTTTATAGTTTTTCCAGACAGCTCTGACGCTTCTTTTAGCAATCCAGGAGATTAAAAAACACTCATTAGTAGACCCAGTCCAACTTTCTGAGCACATTTGTCTTATTATTTTGGGCAGGCATGTGCAGTTTAGTCTGAAAGGTCTGAAAATAAGTCCACTGCAAATTCAAGTTCAATCCGCTGAGTCGAGTGATTTTCAGTGATTTTCTGCACAGTTGCTGTATGGTGAAAGTTGGTCTGAAACATTCCCCGCAGTGTCTGTATGAATTGACTGCATGCGATGAACCTCCAGTTTATCATAGACTGTTGTTAGATTGGAGCGGTCAACAGTTCCTGATGAATCTGGTAAATTTCCTGCCTGGAGGAACACAGAAAGACAGGAAGTGAGCAATGGCATGAAGAATTTGAGTGAGAATTATTTTTACAGGAAACTTGACCAGGGGAAGTATCTGGGTGACCTCTGGGAGAGGACCTCCTGAATGTGTTAGCAAGATACAATAGAGACTTTAAAGTGAGGAAAGTCCCTGTCAAGATGGAGATCACAGTGAATCACAGAATGAAATGTCATCTGTTTGTAGCCTGGTCGGCTGATATCTAGAACACAGTGAATCAGATTAAAGGGGACATATTACGTACATTTCCAGGTCTATACTTTTATCCTTGGGATTTACTGGAATATCTTTGCCATTTTTGCTCCTGTCTCTTTAAGGCCCCCCTCCCGAGGAGCCCACTCTGGGCCCCATTTTAACGATTAAAGATCTAATAGCCAGGTGCGCTTGTACCTTGGCGGATTGCTATTATAATGGCGCATTTGCCAAGTAGTAAGAAGGAACACTTCTCTGCAGAGGAAACGGATCTGCTTGTACGCAAAGTGAAAGTGCACGATCTATTACACTGGCCTCTGCTGCTCCTGGACGCTCCCGTGGTCAGCCCCTTTGTGGTGCTTCTCATCTTCAAACCCAAGGAGGAAGAACACCAGTTTCAGATCCTGTTCATTAATTTGTTGGAAATTTCTTTTTGTTTGTTTTTTGAAAGGTTTATTTTTTTAATTACAGCTTTGGTTCTCTTTAAAATTGTTTTGTTGAGTCATGGAGTAACAGGTAAAATCAGTTGGGTTTTAATTGCAAAGTATAGAAACCTGATCACTGTAATCTCAAAAATGTCAAAGAATATTTGTTATATATTGTTCAGAAATTAAAATAACAGTGAAATACTGCACCATAGACTTCAGACCAGGTTTTTGTTGGTCAGTTGTGCAATCGCTTCAAGATAGTAATGCGCCAACAATGCGCCTGACCACACCTCATTTTAAGACCAACTAAGATGGGTGCAAGTGCATTTGCTATTTAAACAATGTGGGCACTGGACGGGAATATGACAACTGTGTCAGTGTTAAGCTAGCAAAGACACTTGCGTTGCGCTTCGCCCCGCTTTGCGCCATATGTAAGATAGGGCCCTCTGTTCTGATTGACCAGTTCTTGGAAGTTGCCACTTGGCCGACTTCCAGCCGCTCGGGAGGCTACGTCAGCAAACCAGGAAACAGACTACAGTAGTAGATTAAACTAGTAGATTTCACTAGTTTTTCTTGTTCTTTACTCAAAATATCAACTTATCAAATACATCTGTACATGTTCGAGCCGAAATTCAATCAGCAATACGAGATTGGACAGCACGTGGAAAAACCTTAGCAACAACCTTAGCAACCAAGGCTATGGTCATTTATGGGCATGTGAGGTGAGCTTATATCAAGGTTCGCAAGGTAGAAAAAGATAGTGCAAAAAAGTGTTCAGAGCAGGCTGAAGCCTCGGCTTCAGACTTGCAGGGAGCATTTCTACATATGTAACCTCAGGTTCTGATGTTTAACATTAATCTAACATCATAACAGTATATAAATAACAGAAAATCACAAAAAGCATAATATGTCCCCTTTATGATAGACATGTAAGCTATGATATGTGCAAAGTCTCAATAATTCTAGCAGACATGATATATTTACTTTGTGGGAGGATAACTATGCAAACATTGTTGATATTAGCATTACTTAACAGTACAGGATCATCATTATCATGAAACATTACCTAAGGTGTATTTGTGTGTGCAAGTACAAACCTGACAGCGTCTGTTGTCAGATATTTGGATGTCAGTATACTGTACCTCTCTGTATGTGTTCACTGAATCTGCAGATACAAAGAGGACATTTTTAACTTGTAATCAAGAAAGCAAAAATGTTACATACAGCGCAAAACCAGGGTTACAAAGTGCCTCACAGTAACAAAAAAGATAATAAAAAAAAGCATATGCATAAATAATTGAATTTAAAATGTGCAAAAATTGTTAAAGAAACAAATCAGGGCAAGGAAGTAAATTTAAAAAATATAAAATGCCTTTGACAATAAAATAGGTTTTGAGGCGAGATTTAAAACTCTCAGCAGAGTTTCCTGATCTGACCCCAGAGGGAGACTGTTCCATAACCTGGGAACCAGGACAGCAAAAGCTCAATAACCTCAAGTCTTAAGGCATCAGCAACTTACTGAAATATGTTTGGGTCGAAATGATTTTGAATTCAATCCTAAATTTGACAAAAGGCAGTCTAAAGAAGTCAGTGCCAGGGTAATATGGGAACACTGTGGAGTCTTTGTTAGTAATTGGGCAGCGGAATTTTGAACAAATTGTAAAATACAATGTACTCCAATAGTCTAGGCGTGAGGACACAAAACAATAAATGATTTGTTTGACCTGTTGGAAAGGTAAAAAGGGCCATAGTTTGGCAATGTTTCTTAACTGAAAACACTGAGCCATGTGTGTCAGATGGTTTGTAAGTTCAACTGAGAATCAAAAATGACCCCCAAGGTTTCTGAAACCAACATGAGTTAGAAGGGAGAAAAGAACGGGTCCTTTGTCAGCAATGGATAGAAGGAACTGGTGATGTGATAAATATTATTAACACAAACATGAAGACAACCATTCAAGAACTATACCAAATATCCCAACCCACTTTCTCAGACAATCTAGTAACATATTATTTATGGTATTGAAAGCAGCCCTTAACTCCAACTTAGATGCAGCTTCAGGTGCAGAAACCATACTGGAATTTGTCAAATAAATTGTTTTTGTCTACAATTTCTAAATATTGCTTGCAGGCAGTTTTTTCTATAAACCATGCACATTGACTTTTAAAGTTATCCTTTAACTAACAGAAGAACAAGGAAAAACGGTTAAGTAATACTCATGCAAAATATTTATGTCTCTATGGTAACTATGTGCATCATATGCTCCTTTGAGCATTAGGAAAGCGACGCTCGTGGTCATATAAACACTGTGGTTGCTTAGTTATAACATCCTGTGAAGGAACGATACACAAACCTTATATGACCTGATATGGCTTTACAGAAGAAAAAATTGTGATCTTCTCTCAGAGCACACACAAGCCAAACCAAAGGCCCTCAAGTCAAAGATACAACTCCCACATTCAACATTGGAATTTGAGGAATTTCCACTCATGGTGATCAAAGACAGTCCTTCTGTTCAGCACATGAGCCTCACTCTCACAAAGTCTGCTAAAAATCTGGACATCATTAGTTGACAATTGACTAACTTTCACTGAGCATGTTGCATCTGTCACTTGATCATGCAGCTTTTTTTATAACATCAGAAAGATCTGACTGAGTACGCTGCTCAACTCCTTACAGGAAGTGGTCATCCGTCACATTGACTACTGTAACGCCCTTCTGACAGTGTTGCCAACATGCACAGTAATACCTCTGCAAATGGTTTTCAACCAGCTGAAAACAGCTCATGTCACTCTTCATTACTCCACTGGCTCGGTGTTGCTGCTTGCATGAACTTCAAGTCATATTCTCCTACACTCTCCTACAGAGTGGCCACTAGCACAGCACCTACCTACCTGAACTCCTTCACTTAGGTTTACGCACCATCTTGTACACTATGATCTGCAGATGAACAATGATTAGTCCTACCATCACTGTGAGGCAGGAAATCTCAATCCAAACTCTTCTCCTGTATGATCCCTCAGTGGTGGTATGAGATGCCAAATTCGGTTCAGTCTGCAGAACCCCTCTCTGTCTCCACCTACATTAGTTCTTCCGAGAGTGCTTGTTCACCTACTACACTTGTTGTCTTTCTCAAGATCTTTCTCAGTCTTTCTCTCATAAAAAGAGTCTGTTAGGCATTTATATGTTACTTCATGCACCTGCAGCCTTGTGGCACTTCTGTTATTCTCAAAGGCTTCTCCTTGATCTACTGTAGCTTGAATTGTAGGCTACCTCATTTGTATGTCGCTTTGGACAAAAGCGTCTGCCAAATGAATAAATATAAATGTAAAATGAATGTCCTCTTGTATCCCTCGTTCTGTAGTAGGACTGACAGATCCCAACTTGAATCAATAAGCCATGTTCAAAATTATGACTACTATGTCTAACATATAATAGAAGAAAAAGTATTTTTAAGTTTACATGAATGTCGATCTCACAGGGTTGATGTGATTGAGGGTTGATGTGTGATGGGAATGAGTTTGGGGTGGACAGAATATTACCATGACATCTCTATGTAAAATAATTTCATAAAAATGGAACATTAATGAAACAACAATTATTGCTTACTTATATTCACTACATCTGCTGTATCTTCCTGTGTGATAAATATTTGTCTGACTTTGTGTATCATTCTGGGAAAGTAGAAAGCTTTCCAACTTCACTGTGGCCTTTTGGCCACTTCCTGCAATTGTAGCTGCCTTATCTGTTAACTTAATGAAAGCACTGGTCATTTGTTCAAATGCCAAAATATGACCTCTGTTTACAATGACAAGGACCTTTAGCAGCCGTGTAAAATATGATTTGTGTGAGAAGAAAAGCAGAAGTAGGGTTGCAGCACGTTTCATACAGTGACATGGGTGTCCACTGTTTGCATCCTGTTTCCTATCATGACCATAGTTGAAACCAGTAGTTCTTTAAACCATGATGACAACTTTAACTTTACTTTAGCATAGTCATAAACTAAAGCAGTGGTTCCCAACACTTATGACTTGTGACCCCTTAAAACAAAACAATGTAACTTGTGACCCATCATCAGAGGTTGCATGAGTCTATGGGTTATAACCAGGGCCTGCATTTATCAAACTGCTAAAAGTCACATTTTGGAGTTGAGTTAAAGAAAAAAGTTGAAATTTTTACTCCTACTTGCAAACTAAAGAATCAAATATATTTAATATATTATTTTTAATATAATATTTTGTTTCTAAGTAAGTTAAGAGTTGCAGAAGGGAGCACACCCCTTCTGAGATGTTGATGTTCTGGAGTGATTAAAAATGAAGCTAACATTGATCTTGTTAGCAATCCCTTTTCATGCAACATCACCGTTTGCACTTGTTATTATGGTACTAAATTCAAGTTATGAAATATTATCCCCAATGTACTGAGTCTACCAGCAGCAGACTTTCCTTCCTGCTCCAGTTTGGTTTTCTTTCTTGATTCAATCCTATTAGATATGATATATTCCTATATTAGATATTAAATATATTAGATTGATGTTAATTTCACATATTCATTTCTTATGGAGATAATAAGGATTTCGCATAAATCCGTAAATTGCTTGTCCTGTGTTCTCCTTTGAGAAAAAAACTCAGAAACCAAAAGGAAACCACATTAGCTTTCCTGCTAAAGTCTCCTTCTTATCTAACCTAGTAACATGAACACATGTCTTGTCCTGCACCTTAGCTTGTTGAAGGAGCCACCAAACTAACTGTTATGGGTGTGTGTATGGGGCAAATGAGGGGAGGACCCAAATGACTGGTTGGGGAAATCCGAAATAACAGGTTTACAGGTCGGTGACAGGCAGGCAGTCAAACAACAAGGCAAACTAATCTAAAAGAGCAAGCAGGTAGGTCACAAAGAGGTAGAAGCTGTAATCACAGGAACAGGTAGGAACAGGAACAGAATATAGGATGGTTGAGATGCAAATGTACAATGAAGCAACATAGATGAACTGGCAGAGAATGAATGACAGAGGACTGGTATATGTAGGACAGGGGTAATGAGCTGTGGGTGAAGACAATTGGGGAGTGGCAACAGGTGGAGAATGGCAAAGCCAAGAGAAGATAGTGTGGGGATGAAGGAACAGACAGAGGCAGAAATGGCAAGGGAAAAAGAGACAGGAACGAGGCAGGAATTGTGACACTAACATTCATTGGTGAAAAGCGCACCACTAATGACAGTTAGCAGGCTAGATGGTGTATGTAGCTACAGCAGTTTGTTTGCTTGGTCTCTCATTCTGTATGGTGTAATGCCAGTAGCCTAATGCCAATCAAACAAGCCTCCAACACCCCCTCCACCCAGCCAACTCAGACAAAAAAGGAGCATTTCTGGTGTTTCCCCAAAGAACTTTTTTCTTCATTCAAATATTACGAAACTATTAACAATACATTTAAAAAACATGTTGACATTATTTTTGACTGCAAAGAGAGATGATTAAATGCAAACAGGCCTTGATCAACCAATGAGTGATTTTTCTTCCCTTTTGCTTGAATTAAAATAACTCCAGAGGTCAAATTATCCAGTAACTCACAAGAGAATAAGCAAAGACTACGTAAATGTTGAAATGTTAAAAATGAACATAATTTTAGCATCTAATTGGTAGAGCATGCTGTGTTGTGCCACTTTGACCATGCAAAGAACCTGAAAAAAGTTCTTCAACAGCCTTTATCAAACCAATGATATCATGCAAACTCAATCTCCAGCTCCATTTGCATTCGCCACAATAAAATGTGGAAAGTACCATCTGTTCACTGGTAAGGCTGTGGGGCTGAATAGAGCGACTTGTATGACACAAACAGACGTTGTTCCCACAATGGGACTCATTCAAAGTCATCTCTTTCATACCACAGTGATACTGCAGAAAACATTAAATGCATCACCCTTAATATTATGGTGATACAGACACGTCTGCAGGTGATGCAAAATCCCCTCACATTCAACAACACTTTAATCTATTACTGCTCTGAATAGAACAGTTACAAACATATTCGTCCTGTCTGAAAGGATCCCTTTCAGTAGACCAGCCCAACATATTTAAATGCTACTGAGTTGCTGCACACTTTTCCAATAAAGCTGAAAGAGGGAGTATCATATAGTATAACAAACTGAAAGACAGACACATTCAGAATATAATAAAATCAATGAGTGAAAAACAAATAAATAAGAAATACTTGCCTTGTGTTTGTCTGGCAGTCATCTTGGTTTTGTTAAGATACCTCTTGATGATGATGCCAAGTGCAACAATAAACACAATGGAGATTATAATTCCTGTCACAATATCTGTAAAATAAAAACACCGAACATCAATACCACACAAAAAATATGCGCCAATGACAATGAATTTGGGGAAATGATAAGAATTTGAGTATTTGTGTTGAAATTAGTCTTACAATATCTAGTTTCTGTGTTGTCACTGTTGTCTGTGTCATTTTGTTCACTGCAGGATGTTGTGATGTTGACAGCAAGAGTCTTATTTTCAGCAGGGTTGGCAGCCACACATCTATAAGAGGAGCTGAAATCCTGCTTGTGTACAGTGAGAGGCAGAGAGAGAGCAGAGCTGCTCTGGTTCAGTATCTCCTCGTCTTTGTACCACAACAGTGTCGTCTCTTCAGCTTTCTTCACAAAACACAACAAGATGCAGCTCTCAGTGCTCACACTCAGTGTGTTCACTGCAGGAGTTGGTACAGACTCTGGAGAAGAAATTAACAGAGATTATTAAAATTATTAAAATGCCCAAACTATATGTTGATCTATAACATGCAGCCACAGAGAACCACTGCCATTTCAGTCCAACAGTTTGCAGTATACACATTCTAAGCATTGAGAATAAGTCAATTATCATCAGTACTGGACTGCACACGTCAGTTCGCACACTTACTAATAATCAGAATTTCTGATCACCACTAACAGGTGTAATTTTCAGACCTATAAAATGCGGCACATTGCATTGTGAGATTGTTAGCAGACAGTAGTGTGTACATACCATGGTCACTATTTTTCATTCCATTGTGTGAATTTTTGAGGGCACTATACAGTTTATACATTTACACATTCATAATTCAGACACTTCAATAAAATGGGGGACAGTAAATTAAAGTGCACTATACAGTAAATCGAGAGTGATTTCAGACACAGCCTGAGCCGACTGTAATCAAAACACTGTCACAAAATGTTTCATCTAGTTCAGCTTTTGGGTAAAATGGAAGAGAAAGAGACTGACTGGTGATGGAAATTAAAATACATACAATATACTATTTAATTGAAAGTGAGAAAGCAATGTATGCTATCACATTAACTAGCTAACATATGAAACAATGACAGTTTGTGTGTTATCTCATTAATAATTCAACATTATCCAGCTCCTGTTGTACTTTTGTTGTTTTTTGCTAGGGTGGGGATGGCTGTATCACACAACATGGTCAACAACACGTTTCTGTTACAATCAACCAAGTGTTGCCAACAGTAATTCCTATCCCACCTGCACACAGCATGATATCACATTACAACGTGTTGAGTGCTCATGTCAGTGCCATCATAATGTCAATAATCTAATCGCTAACAGCCAACTGTAATTAGTAACTACCATCTGCCATTGCCATGACAACAGTTAATGATTACAGTCTTACACCTGCTTTGGAAGTGTACATTATGAGTTCTATCATAATTCTAGTTATAGTTATAGTTCCAGTTTCACCACTTATACACCAGCTCTGTGAAGGTTCAAACAGTGCTTCATGTATTAGCATACATTTGGTTAACACAAGTAACCATCAGCATCTCTTAAAAAGATAGTTTACAGGTGCTATTTAAAAAACCCAGAAGGTCTTTTTAAACATCAGCTGTTGTTCTGAAGGTATTTTCAGAATCCTCAGACTCTTCTACCAACTAAATGAAACTATGTTTTGTCCACTGAATGATAACCCAAGTTGTGCCTTTTTCAGTATCAAAACAAAAAAGGCAGCCTGCCTGGCTACCTGCATGAGAACCATAGTTGCAATTTGGGAAACAGATAAAATCTTTTTTATTGTGCAGCAGACAAGAGTTTTTAAGGATTCTGAAATGACCGTCAGAACAACGGTACGTGTTTTTAAACAACCTTAATCGACTGTGTTGTGTAATGTATACATATACCAGAACCAATCATAAACAACAAAACCAGAATTCTGCTATCAAAATACATGAAACTGTCATGAAGATCTTTACACTGTGCTCTCGGAAAGCATCAGACATGAGTGGAGAACAAGGCAACAGGTTGACAGGTTGTCTACTAATATTGCATCTCAATTGTGCTGCCTACATAAATATGTCTTTTACAGTGTTTCATTATAATCGGTTAATAAACTGATCATTTAAAAGAAGTTTTTGTAAATAGATTTATTAAATTTGCATTTAAATGATACATGAATAAACTAAGTAAAAAAACAGATAAAAGATAATTAATAATTTTATTTCCTCACACTGTCTCTGTCATTTTAAACAAAGCTGTGAAATTTTACTCTTTGATATTCATTCTAATAATTGATTTAATTAAAAGTTGTTAAGCACTGTTCCACCTAAAACTTAAATGAAATCAAACCCATAGAGCAGCAGCAGGAGCTCAGATTTCTCAGAGTTCCTGTTTCTTCTTGATGGGTTTAAAGTATCATAAAACGAAAACTGTGTATATTATAGCAGGAAACAAATGAACTGTGAGGTAGAATATGAAAGACAAACGCATAAATGAATGGAGGCCAAAAAATAAACATGTAAAGACTTTTTAAGATAGATTTTACTTATTCCATTTCAAAATTCTATTATTTATTCTTAATTTCAAGACAGAACAAGGATATTGAATTATGAATTAGCAAAGTTAATGATCTTGACACTGTCAAATAATAATATTTATTCAGGAGGCACTCCAGGCTCCATTATCCCATGTCAGGCAACCCGCTCAGATGACCCACCTCAAGATGAGGGTTGAACCTAAGTGTAATGTGGGTCACTCTGTGAAAAAGGATGATGGAGGATGACCTGACACAGCCTAATGATGGAAAACATGGGTTCTTAATGTGAAATGCATATTACCCAGCTGAGAGCATTAAGAATGACCATTCTGTATGACATAAAACATTTATTTTATAAATGTTTGCAGACATGCTGTCTCTATTTTTGAAATCCACATCAGCTTTTTCCATCTTAACTAATGGACCTGGAGAGAGCATTTATGAGTTCAGTGGTTTTTCTATGTTTTGACTGAATAAAACAAACGTTCAACTCCAATATTTCCACAGACTGTGCTGCTCTTTCTCTTCACTGGATGTACATTATATCTGCCATTCAGGCTGTGGCAGTTGCCAGTACAATCAGCGATATTGAAGTCAAGAGTTGTTTTTTACCCCGGCAAACATTTTATCAGTCTGGGCAGACAACAGACATCTGGGGGGTCCTGTTGTTTGTCAGGTAAAAAATAATATTTAGAGTTTTCCTCCTGTGGTTTAAGTAGGAAAAAGTATGAAACACAAAGTAACATACGGATTGCTGAGGTCACAAATGGATCTGGGACACTATTTAAACAATGCTATGCAACACACTGGTCAGTATAATGGCAGAAAAAATGTAACTTACCATACACTGTGAGTTTGTAAGCTGTAAAGAAAATATGTCTTTTTTTAGAGTCTATAGTATAAATCCCCGAGTCATTTCTCTGCAGTCCTGTGATTACAAAGAGTCCAGTGTTTTTATCCCAGTGAAGTCTGTTCCTGTAAATGTCCTCAACTCTCCCACTGTTCACTTCAGCAATAATCTTTCCTCCAAATAAAAGAAATCCTTTCTCCACCACAGGGTCAGGTAGAGTGATGTTTGCTCCCTCAGTGCCTGTCAGGTTCTTCACTTCCTCAGCAGCAGATGAGACCATCACTGTTAAGTAAAAAGAGAAACTGTCAGTGCAGAGTCATATCCTCTGATGGAGGCAATATTTGTAATTAGAAAGAATATGAAGATATTATTGAGATGTACAATGTGGAGCTGATCCACTGACAATGAATAGTAAGCTCACTGCAGTAGAGTTGCAGAATTTCTATTGCAGCCTTAAACAAACACTGTATACCAGTGTGTATAAAATCCTGTGATCACTGTCTGAACTGTCACGTTTTTAAATATTCTGTTGTACATTATGTTACATTGGTGGCCCATCACTGATCTAGAGGAGTTTCATTTTCCTCACTTATTTTTACAGAAACCAGTAGAGATCCATACATGTTCTGTCCTTCTGATGCTGGTTGGTACAAACTAAACATTTACAATAAATGCATTTCAGATATGTTTAGAAGCAGCTAATGAGATAAATCTGTCTTGATGAGATAAATAAAGCAATTAAAAACATTAAAAAAGTAAAAACATCTACTTTTTACTCCTAGCTGCAGGTGAAGTGGCAGCAGGGAGCCTCCCTCCCACATCTATGGAATTGGGCACCGGGAGTGAATCAATTTTACTTTTTTTTCAGTTTCTTGTGTTATATTTGTTATCACTGACAAACTATTAGACACATTCACTCAAGTGTTTGGCATTTCATTACATTGACAATGTTGAGGAAGTATCACAGTAAAGCGTCCTGTGTAGGCACAGTTTGGACTGGTGAGAGATGTTCATTCTTTAAGTCCATGTTGTTGATGTAGTTGTGGCCCAACTCAGTCTCACAGCAATTTGTGAAATAGTCACTAAATTGAATCTATCAATTCGTGTATATGGACACGATTTTTCCATTTTCTTCGTGACAATGAGCACGACTTTCAAAATAATGTATTTCAATTAGAAGTAGGTTTCGTGCCTGCAGCAAGTTTTTTTTCTCTCAGTTGGGACTCAGCACAGAAGCTGTATTGTTTTTTTCTTGTTATTCATTTTTAACTCTAACTGCTACCTTACTCAACATTTAATCACAGGATTTTATCCTTAGACTCTTTCTTTTGTATGGTCAGTGCAGATTTAATGGATGGAAGCACCTTCCTCTAAATGTACTGTAAGCAGCTGTATTTACAGTAATAACACTATAACTGCTGGATGGAAAAACACTGCAGTTTTATCAGTTTGCTGCCATTAAGAGATAGCTGAGGCAAATATACAACAAAAAAGATTTTTTATTTCCACTGAATATATTTTGATTTGTAAACTTTTCTTTCGCAATGTTCTAAAGCTGTATTCCCCAGTATTACCGTTGCTCATGTCCTTTTTTTTTTATCTGTGGAGGACAAAAGATGCCCTAAATTTTACAATAGTACCGTTGGTTTATAAAGCATGAATGATTTAGGACCAAAATACATTCCTGATCTGCTGCTAATACATTATGAACCATCCGGACCTCTGAGATCTGCTTACAGATATATTTAGTCAAAACTAAACATCAGGAACATCATTCAGTTACGAAGTTAATAACTTACCTATAAAAAAGAAAACAATTCTCATCTGTACCTCCATCACAGAGTTTAGATAGAGACAGGCATCGTCTGATAATTCCTTAGATATGAAACAAAACGTTTTTAAAAAACCTGTCCGCGATCACAGACGTGTCTCTCGACCTGCGCTAAGCTACGTAGCCAGTAACCCAGTTTTTTTTTTTTTTTTTTTTTTTTTACAGTTTGGTCAGTGGTTGCATCGGGATCTCACCGGTCGGTTGCTGCTGATGAACTGTAGAAGAGGAAATGGTCTATTTTTACAGCTGAAGTATGACGTTTTTCGTCTGGTGTTCATCCCTTCTTCTCAACATGATTGCACTGTCCACTAAAATCCCGCAGTTACATTTCTGTGACTCCTCTCTGATTTTCATTCAATTCTGCTAAAGTCTGGAAGCATTGGAAATGACACATTGCAGCTTTCTTATTGTTTTAAACCTTGAAGATGTGCTGACACATGTAAGTCACACTAATGTGCTTTTTGTATAAATTTTGCTTTTTGATGGTAGGAGTCATTTTTGAAATGGGACCTGCTGGTGCAGCCTATTGTGTTCTTGGCTGAGGGAGGGATTGTGAATGTAATAACTTATAAATAAATGTAAGTGGCATGCTGTCAGTTTGTTTTTGCCATGTTGTAGCATTGTTTAAATAGCTTATAGGCTTAGCCTTAAAAAACATATGGTTGTGTAGTTACCCTTGCTATTAGAAAATCTGATGTGATGTAGTTACATGTTCAATGCTGCAGATGTTTAGTGAGTAAGTTAGACCATTGCAGTCCACAAGTCCAGGTTTGACATTGCTTTTATGCAACAGTTGTGCTATAATGTTATTGGGGAAATCAGTGCAGCATTAAATGAAGAAAAAATGTTGCAGATTGCTTCCACCACCTTATTTCTTGAGTCTATCATATGTTGCTAAGCAACAGCAAACAAAACCAGTAGCCTGCTATCGATACAATGAATAGTAGGCAAGTACTAATACTAATACTAATACTAATGAGATCTTAAAACGAGTAAAAAACTGTTATGGTTGATGTACAGATCACTTTGGTTCTTGCACACCTTATATCCCACAGGCACATCTAAATTAATATTTCTGGCTATACCAGTGGTCCTGCCCCATCCTCTTCACTGCTTCACTGGCTAATGTAAATATGCACCCAGCCACGGGGAGAGTATGACTAGGTGAGAACAGTGCCTCTGCTCCGGAGCTAACTGACGAGGAGCTGAGAGACTTAGATGGCCATATTGCATTCCTGAGCCATGACAAATTTCACGACAAAGTGGAGGATGCTGCCCTGTCTGAGACGGAGAAAGCAGAGCTCTCACAATCCCTGGAAGAGTTCTCCCACTTGTTCAATGGTAGACTGGGCTGCACCTCTCTGGTCAAACACCATAGAAACGCGCTTGGCTAAACCAGTGTGCCTGCCATCCTATTGCACTTCTCCAGAGAAGAGAAGAATAATTAGGGAACAGATCTCCAAGATGCTGGCCGACGGTGTTATTGAGCCTGCTAATGGGCTGTGGGCATCTCCTCTTGTCACTGTGGACAGGCAGAATCCTGAAAGCACTGAACCACGTTTCTGCATGGACTATAAAAAAAGTGAACAAGGCCATAGTCAAGCATTCACACCCTCTTCCTAGGGTGGATGAGTCGCTGGACTTCCTCGCTTGGGGGAAGTACATCTCAACTCTGGACCCTGCTTGGGGGTACTGGTAAGTATGGATGTTCCAGAGACTAATGAATTCAGTTCTGGCTGGTCTGACCTACAAAAGTTGCTTAGTCCACCTGGACGATATAGTCATCGCTTCTTCTCACAACACCTAGAGGATCTCAACAAAGTCTTCACCCGCCTGGCAGATGCTGGGTTGTCCCTGAAGTTCTCAAAATGCCACTTCTGCAAACCCATCCCTCCAGTACCCGGGCTATATTGTCACTCAGAAAGGCCTGAGCCCAGATGAGAACAAGGTCAGCGCCATCAAAGACTTCCCAAGACCCCATACAGTCAAACAGGTCAAACAGTTCCTTGGCATGACTGGCTACTACCGTAGATTCATCCAGGGTTATGCGAAGGCTGCGGAAACCTCTCATTGCGCTGACATGGGAAGGGACCCCATTCATATGGACTAGTGACTGCCAACTAGCCCTAGATGACCTCAAGTCAAAGTCGTGTACCATGCCAGTCTTGGTTCTCCCCAACTTTGAGAAACCGTTTACCGTTTTACACAGATGCGTGTGATGTTGGTTTCGGGGCTACTTTGATCCAGACTAACGAGAGGGGCCATGACAGAGCGGTGGCATATGTGAGCCGCACCCTATCCAAGTTGAAATGGTCGTATTCCACATCAGAGAAGGAGTGCCTTGGCGTGATTTGGGCCCTGGAACACTTCACAGTACAGTTACACAGTAGTAACAGCCTGCTATGGCTGATGTCATGGCCAACCCCGTCAGGTCGGCTAGCCCAGTGGTGCCTTTAACTCCAAGACTTTGATTTTGAAGTTGTCCACAAGCCTGGAGCAGCAAACTCTGTTGTGCAACCCAGTTTCACTTGGTGAGGTAGTTGACTTACTCCCCAGCTATGCTACATTGGGTTTGCTGAACCTCAGGAGCCAGCCCCTGTTGGTACTGACTGACAAGGAGCAGTTGCGTGCACTACAGGATGCTGACACAACCATCAGTTCACTACATGCCATGCTGGGGAGTAGTTCCTGTGTTGATTCTTTTGAATTCTGTCTTCATGATGGCCTTGTCTATTTCAGAGATCACCTACATCCTTATAAGGATCTCTGTTTATATGTGCCCACCTCACTCCGCAGCACCCTGCTGGGATACTTTCATGACCATCCTATGGCAGGTCATCTGGGGATTGCAAAGACCCAGGGCCGCCTCCAGAAACGGGTGTACTGGCCTGGCATGAGAGGTGACTTTAAGAGATATGTGCTGTCTTGTACAATGTGTCAGTTCAGTAAGCCGACTAACTGTAAGCGTGGAGGATTCCTACCTCTTTCCCTTGGGAGTTTGCTGGAGTCGACTTTGTGGGCCCCTGCCAAGGTCTTCATGGGGCACTGAATACATTCTAGTCTTCGTAGACTATTACACTGTCGTTTGAGATCTTCTCAGTGCAGGAAGCAATTGCTCATGTGGCTACTAATAAGTTCCTGTCTGAGGTCTTCAGCACGTTCAGAGTTTTTGCTGTGTTCTCTATTTTCATTGAAAAATTTTGCAATTGGGGGTGGGGGGTTGGGGGGGGGGGCGTTTGTAATGATCACTGCCTGGGTGTCTATATAGTGAAGTCACACGCTTTTGAGAGGTCGGAATTTACTTTTGAATGGAGAAGACAATTGTCCGAGCCTTTGTCACTGTGTCACTGTCAGTGCTGAAACCTCGGCCTGTATCACAACAACATCTGCCCGTAATAAAACTATAGCTGAAGTATGAAGTTTTTCATCTGGTGTTCATCCCTTCTTCTCTAATGACTCCCTGGAGAACACCCTTATCTCTACAGTGTCAGAGCTCGGAGCAGGAAACACAGTCGCTCTGTGTCACGCTGCTGTCCTCTGCTCCCATCATCTCGCGCCAATTCATTTTGAAAGAGCAACGGCCAATGGCGAAATTCCAACACTCGGCCGGCCGACCAATGGTGAAACTCACTCAGGCACTCACTCACTCACTCACTCACTCACTCACTCACTCACTCACTCACTCACGGACAACTGTGGTTATAGGGCTGATCCATGGCCAGTCCAGCCAAAAAGCTCATGTAAATATACTGTATGTAAATGATTTCTGACGTATCATTATAGGAAATTATGTTAATGTCCTGCTCACTGTAGTTAAACAACAAACACACCTGATACCAGTACGGAAAGCATAAGCATAGTTCAGGTATGAAAATCTGTATGAATAGTTGGCCCATTTATCATAGTTTCTAGAATCAAATTCCTTTTCATAACAGCATTTGAAGCACAATCCTCTATGACGTTTTCTGACTTCACTTGCTGCAACATGTATGCTTTTCAACTTGAAACCTTTCTGTTACTGAAGAAAAACCACATGTACCTCTTCCTGTCACTGTCAGTTTTTCACAAAATGCAGAGCTGTCTATATATGTTAACCTTTTACCATTTTCCACCGGTGGAAAGCTAGCAGTATGTGGAGTTTACACAGACTGCAATTATATTAATAATTGAATATAACCATGTTATATAGAGAGGGGGCGACAAACTAAAGGAAAAACCTGAAAAACTGAGAGGAGAAACATCATAAATGCAGATGCTTCCAAACAGGACACAAAGGTTCACTGAGTGGTTTTATGAGAATGAGGATGATGTGAATCATTGCATGAAAAGGCTGCTTCCTTCCCTCTTCACTAGGCCCTGTTTCCCAACTTTAGCATTTTTTCATGTTTATGCTGTCCAGTCATACAAATAGCAGAACACAAAGTTGTTTAAGTCATAGTTTTATTTATGTTCCACAGGGGTTATGATCTGTTTAAAGGGGTCAACTTTACTGTGGTGAGGTATGATATTTTTTTTGTCTGTTCGTCTTTTTGTTCTGTTTGTGGTGTTTTGTGCAGATCATAACTCATTCAGTGAGCTCAACAGTGTGCATCATCAAGTCCTCAAAGCAATGGGTGAATGAAGACTGTAATGTTGTGGCAGGAAGAGTAAAACTGTTTTAAAGCAAATTAAAGTTAGTGTACTTGTGTCTGTTGGTCCAAAAAATTAGAAAGAAAAAATATGCTGCAGACCGAACCTGCAAGACCACAGGAACCCAGTAGGGACAAAACACAGCATTGCTTCACAGTCATATCTTTACAAACGAGTTAGAAGACATTACTTTGTATGACAATCTACTAAATTGGAAATACAGTAAATATTAACAGTACAGTAACAGTGGCCCACACTGGTTATTAAAAATGTTCTCTACAGCAGGTAGCAAGTAGTTTCATTCTTAAATTAAATGTACTACTGAATAATACAGCATTTTTGTAAATAGAAAATGTTTTTATAGACTCAGTAATGTGATATCATAAATGAAAAGTACACTGTACCCAATGACAGGCAGTGATCAGCCTTTTACTTTAGCTTATCCTTGTTTATCTTCATATATACTATATACATTTTGTAGTACTCCTCTCTACATCAACAGCACAAACAGTGTCACTGTAAATGTAATGCTATTATTCATTATAACTGTTTTTTAAGCCTATGAAATATATCCATACTAATTCATAACATATCGCTTTAATGATTTGGTTACTGTATTATTTTAAGAAGAGCTGGCTGCTGGCATAGGCACTATAGGCTCATGATGGCCGGGGAGGGAGAAGGAGACGGAGAGCAATAAAGACAAAAAAAATAGCCGCAAGCGGCAATACATGGGTTCATGCCTTTTTGCGCTTATCAGAGGGAAGCAGCTCAATTGGCCAAAATTAAAGCCATGAGCAGCAAAGAGTGCAAACCCATTTCAGCTACTTTAATTCTGTTCATAGAAGGAGTGGCACCAATAACGTGCTTAATTCATCATCAGAAAGCCTGCGGCATTTCAATAATTGCGCACTCAAAGTTCTCTTTTGTCACCCCTTCATTGAATTTGAACAAAATGAAAAGTGTGTATGTTCAGGAGGTAGTGCGGGATGTCTCCAGTAAGGTTAATCAGGATTACTCAAAGGCATCTTGACTTATGAGCAAATATATGATAGGCCATGCCCACTTGCACCGATCAATATGGCACTTCAGATTTTGGTTAATACTCACCCCCAGAGCGCACACACCAATTTTGGTGAAATTCTGTCTATTTTCAGATACACATTTGTGGCATTTGTGGCACCCCCTATAGGTAGAGCTCAAAATGCTTTGGTAGACCTGTTTCCAGTAAAGGACTGAACATATGGACCAAGATTTATAGTGATTGGACAAACAGTTAATGAATTATGACCAATAATCTCTAAGCTCCACCCTTTGCTAAGATAAATTGGTTGATGGTGGCCATGTTTTTCGACCAATCTTGCTCATTCATAATAGAAATATGTATCTCTGTCCTCCAAGGCGTATACCAAATTTGGTGTTCAAAAAGTTCTATTCATTCATTCATGTTTTTCAGTTTATACAAATTGGCAAAAAAATCCATCATGGTGGGCTTTTATGGTCCAAGAGGCTTTTTTGTGGAGCACATTGAGCTGGACTTCAATTGACTTTTCGGGCCTTAATTATAGTGCCACCATCTGACCGATTCATATTTCTTGGGAAGTACATGCACATCATTTCCAGTTATTGTGCCAAGTTTCATTGTTTTAGCTCATTCCAGCAATTTGAGCCACAGCAGAAGCAAATAAATAATAATGATAATAATAATAATGATAACAATACTAAACAATACTAAAGCACAATCTCAGAAGAGTTCTACCCCTTTGGGGTTTGAACCCTAAAAAGAAAAAGGTTCTGCAGCTCACGCGCAGCTCACGCGCAGCTCACGCGCAGCTCGCGTGAGGTGGAATGATCAATATAATCAATAAAAAAACCCATCCTGTGTGAGGAGTGTATGTGGCTGACACAGAAGTATCCCCAACCAGACCCCACCCGTCAGAACGAAAGCCGCTTTCACGCTTTCACCTCACATATTATTTATTTTTTACAATTGAGCACACGCTCCTGTTTCTGTCTGAATATAAATGAAATTCATAATGAAATGATATGAAACATTCTATTATTGATGGCCATTATCAAAGTCAAACTCTATGTAGAAAGATAGGGCTGGCAGTAGCAGCACCGTAGCAGCAACACTGCCTGTGTGAACACCACAGGCGTGTGAACCGCAGCAGTTCAGTTACGCACACGCGCTGCTCAGGTAGAGGTAGGCTGTGTGGCCCAGGCGTTAACCTAGCTTGCACTCCTCCACGCTTGCCCTTGCTACAGCGTCCTGTCGCACCGCTTTCGATGTTTCCTCTCTGGCGCAGCTCCAGGAAAGGCCGTGGTCTCCTTTGGTCCCACTGGGCATAGCAGATCAAGCTTGTGTTACATCCCTGAAAAACGGGGAGAAATAATCATGAGAGTGATAGGGTGATGTTTCCTTAGTGAGAGCGTTTACTCAAATGAATAATTGAACATATACACAATTTCTAACAATGTACAGTGTTCCTCTGAGACATAATTCCTATTTTCTCTACTGTTACTGGTAATTAATATGCAGATAGCTCAGTAACACCTCACAAAACTTATAAATAAACAATATACAAAAACTGCGTCAAATACATATGTGTACATGTGGATTCACAAAATGGCGGAAACACTTGGCGTAGTTTCCATGGATGTGTTATAAGAGCTGGATAGGGTGCAGCACCCTCTTGCAGCCATTTTTTCCCAGTGGCCACTTGCGGTATTGCAGTGAAAAATCCCCCTGCGGCCCAAAAAGCATTTTCCCATAAACCACCATTGTAAAAGAGACATCTACAAAACTGCTGACAGGACACCTCAAACTGCAAACAAGGTCAATTATGACTCTATCTATTATGAATTTTTGATCCATGGAGGTTTTATATTTGTAAAACTTTCCTTGAGCCAAAAAATCTGTGGCATCATCACAATATAAAGTCTATGGGCCAAGCGGGAACTTGCAGGCGGGGCCAGCAGGGGAAACACTACTGCGCATATCCAGGTCTCATAATACATTGATGGTAGTTACGGGTTGAACTCTGCTAACAAGCGTGGGCTTCGCTCAAACACACACTTTACCATACTCAGCAAAACTTTACTCTAACTCACATGAAAGCAGCAAGAAATGAGAAATGTCCAAACCAGTTCATTTTTCTGAGTGACGAGAGTGACAGCTTCAAATCATTTATAAACCAATCAAAGGAGGGCTTACAATTTCTCCATCTACTACAATGAATAAAGTATAATTAGTATTAATCATGTCAGAGACAGATGAGTTTAGATTATTCTGGTCAATCTCAAATTCAATGTTTTTCTAAACTTTTTAACAGTTCAGTCTTTTAATCTATCTTTCAGGTTAGGACTTGTACTGCGTGGAGAATGGCAGCACTGGCATCATTCTCCTTTTTTTCACTCTGTCCTTTCATCTTTTTGGGGTTTGGGCTTTTAATTGGCATGTGGGTCAAATTTCTTCTATGTTCCTTTGAGGTGTTCTCATCCACCTTAATATCTTTGATGTCACCGTCATCACACGCCTCATAGAGAGCTCTCAGGTCATAGTTGTGTTCATGCTAACAAATATGCTGTTTTTTCAGTTGTACCAGAAGTCTTTGAAAGTTTTATCAAGGCACATTGGTACTATACTATCTAAGCAAAAGTTCTGGGTTATTGCACGTCAAATTTCACAATTCAAAGACTAAAAACAGAAACTTTTATGCTGAGCCTGCAAATGTGCTGGGGGGGGGGGGGTTCCTCAGTAAGAGCGTTTTCTCGAATGAGGAAAATACTGCAATTTCCACTGCATATGTGGGTGGAGACAAAAGCAGTCGATCTCAAGCTAGCAGATTAAGACCACTTAACAGATCAATGATAATACTATTATAACTGAATTTTTACCAATAAAGAATGAAATAAACAATGAATGAATTAAAGTTTTTTTTTTTAGTTTTTACTGTTTTTAAACAATGTTTAAACTCATCTTATAAATTGTTTCTCATGACCGTATGATCTTTTTAACCTTATTTCATTTTAAATGTACTGTATTTTTAAACTTCTACAGACAATTAATCCTGTGGTTATCCTTTTAACTTATCACACTTGCTAAGCTGATGTAGCTCTCCCAGCTAGTTTTTCTCACAGCAAAAGTCTTCGTTACAAATGTCCAAATGAAACTGATGATCATAGATATATTTCCCTTGCACTCCACACAGTGACACAGATGTAGACGTAGACATGGACAAAGACACTGCATAGTCAGAACTAGGAGAGGCCGCCGCAAATGTTGGTCGTGCTGTAATCACACCAGTTCATTGAGAGAGAGAGAGAGAATGCTACCAACAAGGACCCCTTAGTTTCTCTTCTTGTCTTCACAAAATAACTTTTCTGTTAGCTTCCCCAGTGCAGTTTCTCCTTTGGAATGTTAGTAACAGTGGAAGATAGCAGTTAGCAGTTGACAGCTAGCTAGAGTCATTTCTGAATATTATTTAAAAGTTATATTGCAAAGTGTCCCACTTTTTAGGTCCAAGTTCGAGATGTATTCAGGAGCTCATTTTTGTGTCCCATCAATTGTCAGGGTGTATAGTTCCTCTGCTGCTTCCTACCAAAATCTGCAACCAGCGCCTTGATTTTTCTGATGTTCAGAAAGAAATTTTTGAACTTGTACCATAGTGACAGGTCCCTCCCTTCTAGCTAGTGACAAAGGTTTAGGTTAAGCTTGGAACTAGAGATCTTTTGGGTGACTTCAACTTCAAGTTTCCCTCCAAGCTGTGGTTGTGGTTGTACTGGACATCTTCAAAATGAGAATGTGTGTAATTTGAGACTGTGAGCAGGGATTTCCTGAAAAGGAGGCTTTTTGTACTCAACGAAACTTAGAATACCTAGAATAAATAAAAGTTTGAAAAATGGAAGAAGCCTTCTGTTTGTTGACTTGTTGGCATCTTTATTTGATTTCTCAAATTTTAAATTTCTAAATGTCTTTAGCTGTGTTTCCATCAATGTATTTTTATGCGCACTTTGATTGAAAAATTGTCCTCGCTTTCATAAAATAGGTTTTTATGCTTGCTTGAAGTGGTTTTTGCATTTTTCAAAAAAGAGTTAATGCGCTAAATGGGAGATGGAAACACCTTTGCCATTGTTCTGAGTTCTGACATAGCGAACATTTAACTTACATGACTGATTTTGTGATTCTGATGTTTTCTTTTGATACTGTGTATGTTGACAGTTTGAAAACAAACCTTATGTTTCTGCTCCACTGAAGAGATGAAAAAATAACGGCAAATGAAAACAGTACAGTAGACCAGCGTGGCGCAATGAGGAGACTAACACTCCGCTGTTTGAGGTTTGACTAGCGCTTGTTTATCTTGTTGTGCACCTGACTGGAGAATTACCACAACCTGCTGCTTATCTCAATGAACCAACTCTTAATATTCACATAACAGTAGTGGATGGAAACGCACATAAATTCATATTTTCTGAAAAAATTCTGTTAAAATTTGTGATACATTTGGATGGAAACCCAGCTATTGTCTAAAGTCACCCTCCACTCAAAAGGGTGATTTTCTTATTGTTACTTCACTTAGACATTTGAGTTTAGGAATGATCTTAATTTGCTGTGTTTGACACTGGAATGCTGAAAGTGGAAAGTTTCTCTGTGCTCAACCTTAAATCTTAGTTGAAGGTGCGTACCTACGACCATGATTTGTGACATCATCAGTAACATTTTTAATGAATAATATTAGTATATTCATGTATTCTGGATTTTTCAACATGGGAGAAAGAGTAAGTGCCATTTTAAGAGAAGACTTCAGCCAAAGTCAGCTCCAGCTTTTCATGTGTTTACGGTAGCTCCCGCCCCCAGACTGATGCTGGGAAAGTACCATGTTGACATAATAATAATAGAGATAACACACTGTAACGGACACCATGTGAACAAGAAAGCACACAATAGCTGAGCACATTTACCTTTGGAGTTTGGGAAGTAAGATCAGCACTTCTTAAATAATCTTTTACTCTATTGTGAAAATCCCCCCCCAACAACATTCAGTGTTTTTTATGTAATCATCATGGGAGTGTATCCAAAACAGCATCAACAGACCACATAGGCTGAAAGAAAAACACACATACACCTTTCCTATTGTGTTTAAGCTCAATTTCCTTTTATGCTGGATTTGTAATCAGGAGTTTCCCCCTAAGCAGTCATGAGGGAATATGACATAGGTTAATGAACAGAGGTCTTGATGTCTTTTGCAATGCATTTTTTATAAGGGAATCATTTATAAATAATAAATGAGAAAAAATAAGAGATGAGAGGAGGGAAGGGAAGGAGTGTAGTAACTGACACAGAAAACTGTATGTATGTTTGGATGGTTTGTAAAATTAGAAAACAAACGTGGCTGAGACTGCAAGAAGAGTTAGTTAGAGAGGTTGGGTGTGGGCAAGTGGTGGCTGGTGGAATGAATAAAAAAACCTTGATCCAGAGGAAATACACTCTTTCCTCTCTGGCAAGCCCTGTCCCCTGTTAAACAAACAAAGTCAGGTGTTTCTTGTCAGTGGGCGGTTTAACTGTCAAATAAAACAAAGAAGAAAAAAAAACCAGAACATACAAAACAAATATTTGCTCATCATAAACTGCTGCATATGGTCATGGGATTATGCAATTTTCTCTCTGATAAAACGATAATGTCAGGTTAAAGTAAAGGTTCATTGAAGGGTGAAATGTTTTGAGCTTTCGAATTCCTTTGTCAAAAACAGCCAACAGCCTTTGGGAAGTACTGTGAGGGAGTCATTGATAATTATTGCTTTTCTGTAGGAGTTTTATGATAAAAGCCATGCTATTAACCGACTTGCCTCAACATTATGGGTTTACTTTAGCATTTAATCTAAGTAAAGTTAGCCACAGTGGTGACAGCAGCTGCTATTTAAAGATTGTCTGGTGCAATTACACCAGAACATAAGTACACGAAACACAAACAAGTAAGGGCACAACAGCTACCTACCAATATGTGGCTGCTTCAGAAAAGAGCATGTTTTCAGCACACACAGCAGTTAGGTAACAACCATTTCCAACAATATATATGTGTTACTGCAGTATTATTAATGACGTGAATGTCTTTTTCCTGTCAGGTCATGTGGAAGTTGATATAACTGTAAATGGAGGAAGTTCCACCTCTCACTCTTTGTCTGAAACTGTGATGAATGCACTCAGAGGAACTGCTGTTTTATTTATTTGTTTTTATGCCTTGAGAGTTGAAAAGAGATTAAATTTACATTACATGTTTTACAGTATTCAATTAAAGTGATAAGTCTGATACTGGCAAATCTTAACTTTTGAAAAGGGAGACAAGACACTGTACACCAGCAGTACAGTGAATGTATGTCTTGCTTTTGTGAGGCACTCTCAGCTGCAGCCTGGGCTTCAATAACCTGGCAGCCCTGTTAGCTATCAGGTGTCACCTGTTGCCCTAACAAGCACCTGCAGAGACAGAGCAGAGGGTTAAATCACAAGGCAAAAGATGACGCCAGGGGTCATCACAGATGTCAATCAAAAAAATGATGCCCAGCACCACTAAGTAGCAATGGCAAGATTGATTGAACTGGCCAAAAAACAGACAAACAGAAAAAAGTCACAGTTCACTTTTAAATTTGAAATCACCCAAATATAAACATCTGCTATGGCATGCAGATAATAACTGTGAATGTGGTTCTTGATATATGTAAACAAATAAAACTATACTATAAGAACTATGTATAACATCATTGTCCATGTATAAACATGGGAAATTCTCTGTGCTTGGTCAGTGTTTTTAAGAAAATGAGCCAGGTCTTAATACAGTAATACAAAGCACTGAAAATGTTTAAAACCAGCCTTTTTTATATTTTATAAAATGATTATAAAAGAAATCTTACGGAAAAGAGAAAGTACAAGATACAAATCTGTCAGTCAGGACCTGCACTGTGTGAGCTGAGTTTAATCAGCACTGTTCTGTGTGGTCTGTTTACTGTAAAGCTGAAGGGAGTGGTATCCTGGTCACCATGACTACATGTCAGTGTAAAACAGTTCAGATAGAAGTGAGTGAGATGAATTGGATACATCCACATATCAGTGATGTGGAAACTACTAAACTGAAAATACACTGAAAAAGTTTAAACTGAAGACAGTTAAAGCACCACAGGGAGTTTTCTACAAACATGGAAATATTTTATAAGTACCATCTTGATTTTAAACAACACAGCTCTCTCTCAGTGGTTTTGAATTGAACTGACTGTTGGATCACTTTATATTTTACAGTGATGATCGCAGCTGATAATGAGGATGTGAAGATCCTGATAGTCACTGAGGGAGGATCCATCACTCTATCTGACCCTCTGGTAGAGTTTGGATTTCTTTTCTTTGACAGAAAGAATGTTGCCATGGTGAATAAAAGGAAAATGCAGATATTAGAGGAAATCTACAGGAACAGACTTCAGACTTCACTGGAACAACAACACTGGACTCTTTACAATCACAGGACAGCAGAGTGACTCAGGGAATCATACTGTTGACTCTAAAAAAGAAAGCATTTTCTGGTGAGTCATATTGGGAAGATTGTCCCTTCATGTGTGTTTGTATTAATAGTTTTAATTAATAAAACTAAAGCAGTATTGGGAATTGATTTTTATTTATCTTAGCAACTACAGTTATGTGTACATACAGTTTCCATGATAATAAGAGGACTTCTTCATTAGTTTATTTCAAATACATCACAATTTCATTCGTCTTTTTTGTACTGTGGTGGAGGCAGAAATACTAAATGTGGATTTCTCAAAACACTGACGATAGTAAACCAAAACTATCTACATGGGTCGGTAGTTATGTGAGTAAATGCATATATATATATATATATATATATATATATATATATATATTTGGGTGAACTGACCTTTTAACCACGTGTTCTGTATCTGTGTGGTAAAGTCAGTGCGGTAAAGTCCGACCTCTCTCATATATATATATATATATATATATATATATATATATATATATATATATATATATATATATATGTAGCATCTGTGTGGTAAAGTCCGACCTTTTGTGTAATTCTTTGTTTTTAATGTTTCCTCTGCAGAGTCTGTAGCAACTCCTGCAGTGAACACACTGAATGTGAGCACTGAGAGCTGCATCTTGTTGTGTTTTGTGAAGAAAGCTGAAGAGACGACACTGTTGTGGTACAAAGACGAGGAGATACTGAACCAGAGCAGCTCTGCTCTCTCTCTGCCTCTCACTGTACACAAGCAGGATTTCAGCTCCTCTTATAGATGTGTGGCTGCCAACCCTGCTGAAAATAAGACTCTTCCTGTCAACATCACAACATCCTGCAGACAACCAAACACAGACAGAACAAGTACTCAATCTTCTGTTTCTAAAGGTTCATATTCTCTATGAAACTTATTCAGTGTGTTTCACTGATGTTCATATTAAATGTTTCTGAGGGGTGACTGTTTTGTTTTTATCATTTTGACAAACATGAAGAGAGAGAGAGAAAGAGAGACACTGTGACAGCTGCACCATCAGCTCTACACTGAGCAAAGATCATCTTTCAGAAGACAGGGTGAAGCTAAACTGACAAGATCTCTGTGTGTGACATTTTCATTGTAACACACCCTCCTGGTTATGTTGCTTTGTCTTCAGTTTATCAACTTATCATCAATTTAAACCAAACTAAATATTAAAAACAACAATTTACTGAATGATTGCATCTTACTGGTGGTGTGTGACAATGATGAGAAAACCTTTTCTGTGGGCCAGTTAACAGAAGTGGGGAACACGTGGTGTTCAGCAGCAGACACAGTTTACTGTGCTTTGCGTCATAAGAGCCATGATGTGGTCAAACCACCACCGTTTGAAAGTGATGCTCTAGCTGCACTTTAATTCAACATCTGCACAGACTTGACATGAAAAATAAGCAACCAAACAGTGTCAGAGGTCACCATGGAGTTATACGTGAGGATTACCATCTTTTTTATAGGTAAACTTAACTACATAACTGATGTGATAGCTCTTTACCTGATCAGGGCGTCTGAAGGGTGAAATGATATATGCACTATATATGTCATACATTTTATATAATTATATATTTATGTGATTTTTAAATGAATGTATGCAGTGTTGTTGTACTGTTTGATAACTGCATGACACTTAGTTTGCATTTAAAAGTCTGGTAATGCTTTTTTTAAAAATGTTTACAGGTCCCTTAATTTTATATTAAATTCCTGAGTAATTTGCGGGTATTTAATGGTAGATTTTTAGGCCTTTTTACAGAGATGGTGGAATTTGGTACAAATTATAAGAAAAAACAGTGTTAAGTTGTTTAGTTGGTAAGTGGTAAGTTGTTAATTTGCTAAATTTATTTTCGGTGCATAGTTTTGTGTGTCCCCTGCACACTTACTGGGAACATGCATCAAAGTCTGTGAGTCTGTCAGGGCAGACATCTGGAGCTGGACTAGTTTTTGTGGACACTGTTATGACATCACAGATTTGAGGGATCTTTAAGTAAAAGCTTCTAAGCAGAGGAATCACACGTACAGAACAGAAGCAGTGTGCAGTCACTAGTAAGCATTATTATCTATTGTCTATCTATAATCTATTTATCATCTGATTTTTCCTGAATCACAGAGAAAAAAGCCAGCATTGCTAATGACATAGAAGGAACACAAAACTGTTTGACAGGAATCAGAGATATACAGAAGACTGATTTATGTATCTGCTTCAAATGTTATCACTCGACTGAATGAGCGCTATCAGTGGATATCAGCCTCATTGATATGGGTTAGAAGGGGCCTGTTACACCTACTAGTAGGTTCAGAAGGGCGTTATCATCCATCGGTAAGGTGGAGGTCACCTTTGAGTTACAGATGCCATCTAGTGGATAATGCCCATTCAATCAAGTGATAACATCTGAAACAGATGGATTTATGTATTTCAGTTGTCATGAACTGGCTCAAATTCAGTGACAAAAAAGGAAATCACACATGGATAAAGTTCCTAAAATGACATTTATTGTCAACTTAAGATAAAATATAATAATAATAATAATGTTAGTCAGCTAGGTCAGTAATGAATGCAGTGTGTGGATGAGTGAAGTGTGTGATGCATGCAAACAAAACCACAAAACACTAACCCAACTGGCTGGTGGAGGCCTGGGAGGAAGAGAAGAGAAAGAGGGTATCAAAGAAGCCACTTAAATAGGCTGAGGCCTAAACTACTCAGGTGCAGGTAGTTTCCTGACATCCTCTCCAACTCTGCCTATTGGCTACTGAGCCAGGAAGCCAAACCAATCTCACAAGCAGAAGGCAGAGAGGGACGTCACACAAAGTTCTGCATGAAACCAAGTGATAAAAACTTGGTTGTAGAGGGTTTTATGAAAGTGTGTGAAATATTGATGTATTGATTTTACACAATATGTGCTGCAAAAAACAAACAAACAGTGTCGAGCTTCCATCTCTGTACTTTAGAAAAAGTTCTCTTCAAATAACCCACAGAAACTCAAAGTGAATAGAAACTAATCAAAAACTGCCACAGTGGACATAAGTACAAATATGTAAAAAGTGTAACAGGTCTGTGCATGCAGACAGGAAATTCTCACTGTTCTGGTCAGTGGTTGTTTCATGAATAAGTGGAACATGTGGTGGTTTTAATGAGTGAGGCAGGAAGCAAGAATACAAAACCACTGAGTCTCATCTGTCTTTTAGTCAGAAAACAGGAACATCACATGTCCTCCAAGACTTGAATCCAAGGACATGAAAGACAAGAAGACCAGACAGTGAAGAAGTGTGAAAAACAGATAAAAGTCAAAGTATTTTAGATATTTTAGGAGCTTTTGTATTAGAAACGTGTTATTAGTTATAGCTATAAACTAACTGTTGCATCACTTTACATTTTATAGTGATGGTCTCATCTGCTGCTGAGGAAGTGAAGAACCTGACAGGCACTGAGGGAGCAAACATCACTCTACCTGACCCTGTGGTGGAGAAAGGATTTCTTTTATTTGGAAGAGAGATTATTGCTGAAGTGAACAGTGGGAGAGTTGAGGAATTATACAGGAACAGACTTCACTGGGATAAAAACACTGGACTCTTTATAATCACAGGACTGCAGAGGAATGACTCAGGGATTTATACTATAGACTCTAAAAAAGGACATATCATCAAGACATCTTACAAACTCACAGTGTATGGTGAGTCATTTACCTATGAAAAATGTTCCTTTGCATGTTTTACACACTGTTTTTGAACAGTTTCATCAATACAATTAAAGTAATATTGGGAAACTTGACTTTTGAACAGCCTTTTCACAACTAGTGTATGTACAGTTTCATATGCAAATGATGTCACATAATTAGAGGATTTATTCATTAAATAGTTTACAATACAGCACAGTTAGTTAACCAATCACTGTGGCACTGCTTTAGGTTAAAGGGTTGGTTCACAGAAATAACATTTTTGAAATTTGAATGTTTCCTCTGCAGAGTCTGTAGCAACTCCTGCAGTGAACACACTGAGTGTGAGCACTGAGAGCTGCTTATTGTTGTGTTTTGTGGAGAAAGCTGAAGAGACGACACTGTTGTGGTACAAAGACGAGGAGATACTGAACCAGAGCAGCTCTGCTCTCTCTCTGCCTCTCACTGTACACAAGCAGGATTTCAAGTCCTCTTATAGATGTGTGGCTGCCAACCCTGCTGAAAATAAGACTCTTACTGTCAACATCACAACATCCTGCAGACAACCAAACACAGACAGAACAAGTGAGACTCAATCATTAATTTCCAAAAGTTGATATTCTCAATGAAACATAATGTTTCATTGTGTTTCCATGATGTTCATGTTAAATGTTTCTGACAGGTGACAGTAACACACAGTCCTGGCTGTTCCGGTTTCCTATGGTGGTGTTTGGGAGTGCTGTTGTTGTTTTTATCATTTTGATAAACGTGAAGAGAAAGAGAAAGAGAGACACTGTGACAGCTGCACCATCAGCTCTACATTAATGTCAGTGCACACACTGCATCCTCAGTATACTGTAGCTCTGGTTGTTCTATTCACACAGATTACATGATGACAAATAATACACAGACTCAGTGTTTTATATAACATAGTCAAATGTTCAATCCCTTTTTGACATGATATCCTGTCCCATCTCAACAGGTGCTGTTTTCAATAAAATGCCAGAGTGATGAAGCTGTTTGGTTCAGTCCCAAATACAGAGTTGGGTTGGTGAAGCAAATCATCTTCCAGGACATGAAGAGTGGAGCTAAACTGAAGTCTCAGCTGGAAAATAACCCAAACTATACAGTCAACCTTTATACCTGGTTGTTTTTAGTCTTTTAGTCTAGTTCTCCAGTCTTATTCTATTTTAGCTTCTTTTTTATTTCCAAATTTAACACTTTTTAATTGTATTTAAATGTCTCTTTACATTGACTTGTGTTGCTTTTATATTCTGTCTTGATGCCTTTTATGCTCTATGTAAAGAACTTTGAATTGCCTTGTTGAAATGCGCTGTACAAATAAACTTGCCTTGCCTAATAAATATATTAAAGCTGTACTAATGAATGTTTATTACATAAACAATGAAAATAAAATAATAAAATAAAGGTTTTTTATATAGATAAATATGTATATATTTATATAGATTGTATATTCTCAACCAGAATTACATTCCTAGCACTTTCAGGGAGGCTTTGAAATAGCTTTTAGACTATTGTGTGGAGATAATATTAGAAAAAAATATGTTTTAACAGTCAAATTAATATAGAAATGTGACCGAAGTATATATAAAATCCAAAAGAACAGAATATATGATTACATCTTTGACATATTCTATTAAAAACATCAAGAAAAATAAAGTGTACAAATTTATGACAAAAAGGAATGATGTAAAGTGTGGGCTGCTTTGCATTACTATACATACATACTATACATACTAAACGGGACATTGTCCATAACTCCAGCACCATTTTGAGGAGATGACAGTTACTCACCATGCACCGAATATTATCAAGTTTTCTTCTTTCTTTGCAATTCAATCAACAGAAATATAATTGTGATTTTGAGATAAAATAAACAACTTTAAGACATTTGATAAGGAATGTTTTAGTGCAAGAAGTGTATACCAGTGTCTCTGCTCGCTCTTTGTGCTATCACTTACATAACAGGTTACACACAGGTTGAAAAAATGATTAAATACAATGTGTAATTAAGGTGGCAGGGCTCTGTTGTGTTGTATATCCTCTATGATTCACTTCCTCAACATCTGATTCATGACATTTGCTCGAGTATAATCATTATTTATAGTATTCACTTCATTGGTTTTCAGATTGAAATGATGATGATATCAAGGCAGCATATGATCATCACCACACAGATTTTTGCTTCAGATTAAGCCGAGCTCTTTGCAAAGGAATGTATCATCCTTTGAGAAGAAGGTAATCAGTTTTTCACTGGCATCTCTTCCTTTTTTTCGCACCGTGTCAATCACGTCTCGTGCTTTGTCTTGCCTGGGTTTGGCCATGGCTGCCTCCCTCTCAGCATCAGTTATAACCCCGTCTCCCAGAAGTTCATCCAGCAGTTTGTCCAGAACAGGATAAGACACTCTGTAGATAAACGCTGACCTAACAGTTAGCAGCTTCTCCTCTGCTGAGATGTTGTCTCCCATCCTTGGCAGATTTTGAACTAAAGAAGCACCTGAAGATGAAGCTGGAAAAAGAATTTGATTCAACAACAGAGACCAGCTAGAAAATGGAAGAATTTCCATAATTCAATTGGAGTAATTCCATGACCTTGTCTATGCTTTTAATCAACAAATGAAACCAGCAATGTGTTAGTCTGTCTCTCAATACTTTAACTGTTCCAGCCACAGTGGCACTCATGTCTAATAAAGGTGTAAATCTTTAAGAATGGTTCACAAATATAAATAGCAGAATAAAAAAAAAAAAAAAAACCTCAGTAATTTCTTAGAAGTCAAAAACTGAAAGGTGAATACTGAATACTTTCCAAAGCCACTGCATGTGCATGGCTGCATATGGTGTTCTGTGGTGCTCTATAGACTGAGTGACGCTGTATTTACCAGGCAGATGAAGGCAGTGCTGCCAGACTTGTGTACTTTCTGGATCTCGCAACATCAGAGTCACTTCCTCTGTGCTCGTCCTCAAGATGATCTCATATGACACGTGGTAATTTGGGCCATAATTGTCAGAAAACAGTGCACGCTGAAATTAAATGAAGTGGAAACATGTCATTTTGCAATATGTTGTGGTTAGACTTATATTCAGAGGCAGCAGAAGTTGTGTCTGACACTCATACTCACTGGAGGCTGTATTTTATAGCTCTCTGGGTCACTAAAGAGGCTGTAATATTGTTCTTTGTGGAGAAGGCAGTAGGAAGGTGCCTGGATGAACTCAGATTCTGTATGTTGCGCTTTTACCTTCAGTGATATTAGAACATGTTGTTAGAGGGTTTAACTTTATTACTCAAAAAGATGTCACTATTTGTTTCAGTCAGGTTTCAGTCTTGAAACATTACAGGAACATTACAGTTACTCGCCACAAGAGGGCACTATGTGCTAACAAGCAGTTACTGATGACATAAAGCCTAATGATCAGTTTATTTGAATACAAAAGTGTATTAGAAGTTTGCATTAGACTAATGGTAAACTATGATGTGACAGTGGGTTTTACCTCCAGTAGAGGCACGTTGCTCGGTAGCAGAATCACACTGAGGATTTGTTTCCCCGAGCGGAACGGTGGTCGCAGGAACAGCAGGACTTGGCCACTTACTGGTTTTGTCATGAAATTCATAAACCTCTTGATGAGATCCCAGACGATGCCAAATGCAGAGAGGTGAGGGACGTCCACAATCACGTGGGTTTGAGTAACCTCCAACGGCTGTATGATGCTCATGCCATCGTCTGTGATGTTGACGACACTGAGGCTTTCAGAGACCAGTGCTGTGAATACATAGTACCACGTTACGTTAGCCCCATAACAGTTTCATTCAGTGTTATTTCCATCTCAGCATGTATACTACAAAGTACTGTTGCAGACTTTAGGTACCAAAAAGAAAACGCCATTTTCTCTTGGTTCATTGGGTGATCACAGGGTGCAGTAGTATTCTTACCAGGTTCGGGTTCACAATGTGGGAGGTGGAGCTGACGGATAGGGTCCTCAGCACACTCGATGCTGAACAGTGGTCCTGCAGGCACCTTAAGAGCTGGCTGGAGGAGCATGTCATCCCAGATCAGAGTCCTGTACATGACCTCCCCCTCGTGAGTCACATTAAACCCCAGTCCAGTCAAAGAACACTGGAACAAACCCGGACCTGGGAATATGAACCTGTACAACACAAAACAGTTTCAAGGAAAATGCTCAGATCAGCCACCATTGATGGTAAAGTTCAAATCCAAATTTGATGATCAGATATTGTGTTCATTATTAAAATCCTAATTGCTTAATTTCTGTTTCTACAAATCTTTTTTTTTCTTATATACCTATACAAGCTATATTTAACGCATGTTTCTTTTTCCAAACACAACCTGCCTTGTAGCACTTGTAAATTGCATTCATGCTCTGTTTTCCACCTGATTTTCAGAGGTGGAGAATTTTCGGTGCAAAACTGACAACTGAAACTGACTATTTGTGCTGTCCTCCCCTAAATGCATGTGCCAAGAAGAGAGAGGCGCGCCATCTGGCCCAGAGTGTACTGTGGTTATTTTTTTTAAATAAATATTGCAATGATAATGGTACAAAATGATGTGGAAATGCATAGTTTTTAGCCAAATAACAACATTTAGATTGATATTTTGTCTAAAAAACATCAGAAAACAGTGAAAATTTCCATCATAATTTCCTTGAGCCCAAAGTGATGTCATCCAAAATCCATAAGTATACAATTCATTCATGTAAGACAAAGAAAAATAGCGAATCCTCACATTTGGGAAGTGAGAACCATCAAATGTTTGTTATTAATGCTTGAAAAAACATCAAACCAGGAGGAATACTGTGGTTTTGTTGTGTAATGATATTTCGTACTTGTATGAAATGCCGGTTCTTTCTGTTGTCACCTCAGGAATGAAGCTTGACTGAGCCTGGAATCCAGAACGGAAAGGAAAAAAAAAGAAAAAAAAAGAAATTAAAAAAAAGAGTTTTTTGTTTACAGTGATACCAGCTTGTAGTGCAGTTCTATGAAACAACCAGAAATACTCACAGGATCCATTTTCAGCTTCACTACACTGGACAGGGCCAAAGAGGATCCAGCATAAACAGTAAACACTGGGTGGAGAGGCATCAGATGGACATCAGATATTAATACAAATTAAATATGTGGCTCACATTTTCTTCTGTCAAAGCAAATTAAGTTTGCATTCTATCCTATTATGCAACATTTTATTATTTTATAAACAGACCTAGAGAATGTTTCTTATTGCACAAGTTAAACTTGACCAAATAATGATGAAGTACATGCCATCAGTACTTAACTGTGTCGATGATGAATGTTTGATTTAAATGATAAATATTCTTCTGCTCAGATCTCACATTCAGGTAAGAACTTAAATAAAAGGATTCCAACATTAATTTCTTAGTTTTTGAAGTCTTGCAGCTAGCAGAGAATACACTCAGTTGCCATTTTATTTGGTACACCCAGCTAAAACTAACAGAAATCAACTAATACAACAGCCCTGCAGTGGTGGAAGAAGTACTCAGATCCTTTACTTAATCACCAATACAACAATGTAAAAATACTCCATTACAAGTAAAAGTCCTGCATGAAAAATCCTACTAAAGTACATAAGTATTAGCTGCAACATGTACTTAAAGTAAAAGTACTCGTTCTGCAGTGACTGATCTATGATTATATGACATCATCAGATTATTAATACTGAAGCATCAGTGTGTAAGCAGCATGTTACTGTTGTAGCTGCTGGAGGTGCAGTGGTTCTTAACCTAGGGGTGGGGCCCCTCCAAAGGGTCAGCAGATAAGTCTGAGGGGTCGTGAGATGATTAATGGGAGAGGAAAGAAGAAAAAACAAAGTTCTGATACACAAATCTGTTTTTAGTTTTTGGACTTTTTCTCTAATCTTTGATTTTTGCTGAAATATTGGATCATTTGAACATTTATTGAAATGAAACTATGTGAGCCACTGATGGTTCAGACAATCAGAGTCCTATGAGGGGATCTCGTGGTCTCGCATGGTAAGACGGTGATAGACAGATGGTCTGTGTCTGAAAAGTAACTAAAGCTTTCAAATAAATGTAGTGGAGTGGAAGTATGAAGCAGCAGAAAATGGAAATACTCATGTAAAGTACCTCAAAGTTGTACTTTAGTACAGTACTTGAGTAAATGTACTGAGTTACTTTCCACTACTGTAGCCCTGAAACAAATCCAACAATGTTCAGTTTTGTTGAACCTGTTGAATTCAGACTTCAAAATGACGAAATAAAGTTGAATTTACACCTTTAAATACCATTAAAAGCTCAACATGACATCTGAAGGGCTCTAAAGATATGATGTGAACCGTCTCAGGCCTCGGAGCAGAGGGTATTTCCTGAGCTACAGTTTGCTCTTTTCCCTTTTAATGTGCACTAGCCTATCCTCAGTATTCCCGTCAATTGTTTCTTTCCAGCAGTCAGTTAAGTTTGGACATGAATGCTGTAACGTTACTGTACTCGACAGAGTTGTCTTCTTTGATAATGTGCTGCCATTTTAATTCGTTGTTTGAAGCGAAGTGAAAATCGCATTTTGCTGTAAAATGTCTGGTGAGCTGTCGTTTTTTAACGACACGGACAACGTTAGTCTTACAGACATTTTTTAAAAATAGTTTCGTACCGCTGCTTAACTGAAACACGGTGTTGTTTCAGCCTCCTCTCATGTCGCTTGTGTCGACAGCTTGATAACAACAAAACACAACAAAACACAACCGCTGCCGCATGTTAACAACCAGACTGTCAACTTCCTCCCTGCTGCACAGAGACAGCTGTCAGGGAAGTGCTTTTTAAAGGGCCAGTTCAGACAAAAACCCATATATTCTCACTGACTTATTCCCTTACCGGTCATAAAACAAACATAAAGTAGATAACCATAAGAACAATTGAAATAACCTTTTAAAGTTGCATTAAGAGGTTTATGAAGGTGCCCTGAAGAAATATCTCTTTCCTCTTTGTTAATCCTACAGTCACTCAACATAGACAAAGACACATAAAAGCAGGCCTTTGGCTCTCCGCAGTATTGGATTGTATATTATAAATGTATGTATGTATGTGTGTGTGTGTGTGTGTGTGTATGTACACTAAGCGGAACCAGGGAGGCCGAGGTGAGTGTCAGAGCCACTGTCCAGGACGAAACAACCAAGATCCAGGAATACATCAGCAAGATGGCTCCCAAAAAAGAGCTGCTAAGTGAATACCTCAGGCAGCAGAAACCTGATGATAAGAAATATCAAGATCAATAGAGGCGGGGATCTACCACACCAGACAGGACCCCAGGCTGTGCAAAGATGCTCCTGAGACAGTTCAGCACATAATAGCAGGGTGTAAGATGCAGGCAGGAACAGCGTACATGGAATGTCATAACCAAGTGGCTGGCATAGTGTACAGGAACATCTGCATTGAGTATGTGCTGGAAGTCCCAAGGTCAGAATGGAAGACACCGCCTAAGGTGGTTGAGAATGACCAAGCTAAGATACTGTGGGACTTCCAGATCCAGACTGACAAACTGGTGATGGCTAACCAACCGGACATCGTGTTGATCGACAAACAACAGAAGAAGGCAGTGGTGAGAGATGTAGCAATCCCAAATGACAGCAACATCAGGAAGAAGGAACACGAAAAGCTCAAAAAATAAAGGGCTGAAAGAGGAGCTAGAAAAAAGTGGGAGTGGGATTAAAGGCAACAGTGGTGCCAGTGGTAATTGGAGCACTGGGGGCTGTGACCCATAAACTGGGAGAGTGGCTCCAGCAGATTCCAGGTACAACATCTGAGGTCTCTGTCCAGAAGAGTGCAGTCCTAGGAACAGCTAAGATACTGCGCAGAACCCTCAAACTCCCAGGCCTCTGGTAGAAGACCCAAGCTTGAGGAAGACACACCACCCCCCATGGGAGGGGGTGAGAGGGGGATATATAGTTTTTCCAGTCTACATTTTGGGTCCTCCGGTCAGAGAGCAGCTTCACTCCTGATTCTCCTGGGTGATTGTAACAGAGGTCCAGCTCTCTCAGATGGGAGGGGTTGGACCTCAGAGCAGAGGCCAAGGAGTCACAGCCTTCCTCTGTGATCCCACAACATGACAGCCTGCAGAGAAAAGGGCTCTCACTAAAAAAGACCACACCTCACCCTGTATTGCATGTTGCAGAATATCTGATCACCTATGAGTCCAGGTTGTCTACCAGTACCTCAGTATCTCCAGCCTACCTTTTGAACTCCCCAGCCCAACAGAGAGCAGCTGCATTCCTAAATCCTGCAGGACGTTGCGGCTGAGGTCGAGCTCTCTCAGCTGAGAATTTTAGCTGAGAACCAAGGCAAACACTTTACAGCATTTACTATTAAGGAGACAACAAGGTATGCTGCAATCAAGAAAAATACATAAAGATTCAACTTTTTTGCTAATAAGAGAACATTATGTGAGGATGGTGCTGTCTCTATAGGCAAAGCAAGGCACATTTATTTATATAGTACATTTCATACCCAGAGGCAACCCAAGGTACACTCGGGCTGGCAGAAGTCAGAAGGTGCACATGCTCTCTAGAGCATGCACAGTATGCGTTCATCTGGCCAGCACAAGAATGTCAAACCCAACACCAGATTAAAATCTCCAGTATACTGCGAAATACAGGGAGATTTACTTGTTGGTGATAGTCTTAATCAGCATTGTGTGAACTTGTTTGGCAAGGGCTTGAATGTAACTTTGCTCTAGATAATTACAATGAGCGTGAATAGATCACATCAGGACCTATGTAGGTATAGATATAACACACTTACTTACTGAATACACCTGTAAATAGTAGCAGTTTAAAAATGCTTTGCATCACTCAAACATTTATTTACACCAGTTTCAAATTGTCATAAATTTACACAGTTCTCAAGAAAATGCACCACAGCACCATATTTATGAAAAGGTTGAGGCCTAGGTTGGATAGCCAAAATAATTGTGCATTTTGTTCTTAAATGCACAATATGTAATTTCTGCCGCTGGGGGTCTCTCAATCAAAACAATAAAAGACAGAGATTGATGACATGACATTGTGAAACAGCGTGGGATTAAAGGAGTTGTTGTCTTCATTCTTAAACAGCCATCATTGCAGTCAGTTTCTCCTGGTTAGGATTCCTTCAGTGTTCATCATTCAGGAGGTTTTTACCGGGAAACGAATTATCCGCAAAGGTCTCCTCCTCTCCAAAACAAATGAACCCAGTGATTAAAACTGGTAAAAACACTGAATAAAGCAGTTTCATGTTAGAAATCAGTGTTTCACCAATGCTGCTTGGTAGACAGAAGTAGTTTGGAGGGGCTGCAAACCCAGCTGCAGCTAACATTTTCTCAGCTTGTTTCTCTGATAACTTAAGACCCAGACATCTGATGACTTAAATCCTTCATCCGGTTGAAAGATATAGTTAAAAATGTCCAAGATCTAAAAATGTGGCTTAAAACTGGATAAAAAGTCAATTTATGACAGCTTTTGGTGGACAACCACAAAGCTGACGCATGTGCAAAGGGGATATGACACCTGACAGGTGAAACGATCCATTAACTTGATTAAAATTACAGATATTTCTGGGTTTGAACATTGTTGGAAATATTATAACATGGGTCTAGTCATTTTATTGCGGAAAAATTACATATTATACCTTTAAGCCGGGCTCAGAATACAGGAGTTTTAAAATCCTAACCGATTGTGAAATCGGGTTGCATTACGCACATAAGGAGAAACTTCACAGATGTTCTTCTCTTAAATCTCAAACATTGCACACAGTACAAGATTTGAAAATAATGGCACATCACACAATACAGAATATTATTAAGACTATCGTGCCAGAGGGAGCAATGCACTACCTCACGTGATCTAATGGGGGAGCAGCCTGAATGAAAAACTGGTTGGGGAGACGCGGTCAACACGGGTTGTCTGTTCTTCAGCAAGACCATTTTTGTAATTAATGGTATTACTACAATCACTGGATTTACTCACAGAGACTATGATTTTTTAAAGAGTCCAAAATGGAGGAAGCTATCATATTAGCTGTGTTGTTCCATTCAATTATATATATGTAAGCCTGCTTTGTTGTGTATAAACCACTCCACAACAGAGATGTGTCACATGGTCTGCAGTCAGTTGAGAGAAAGGAGTCAGCGTGGTAAAAATACATTTGATAATTTCTGTTAAGTCATTCTTCATTTAGGCTGACATGTTCCTGGCAACGCAATATGTTACCATTTAGCTCACCAGTTACACACTACCTCACTAACTAGCCCCACAAGTAGTCACTTTATGTCACCAAGTTTTCAGTATTTGGACTGAGCACTTACAGTGTGTTCAGATGTGGCACAGAGACAAAACGAAACACTTTTCTCAAGTGTGTATGACTCAGCTTTCTAAAATGTACAGAGACAAAGAGAAAGAGAGAACCTTCCACATACTATATGTGGCAAGTTGTAAGCTAACTACAGCAAAAATCTATATGGTCCATTAGCACTTTTCGGCAAATAAATAGAGACTGCAAAACCTCTCGTGGTCAAACATGTGAATATCACAACACAGAAATTCAACTCACATTCAGTCTGAACACACCTATTTGCTTTAAATCACAATTTACTGTATATGGTACTTACAATGCCTGCTTACAGTTCTTCATTGGCAGGATATGTTTCTCAATCCCCGTCAATGGTGTCATGCATTTTGTCAGGTCAAGTTCATCAACCAGTTCCCCAGATATCTGCAGCATGGTGGATATTACTGAGCAGTCAATGGGTGAGAGTCTTGCTCCTAAATGTAGAAACATTCTGATGTAATCCTGAAATCTCTCTTCTTTTAGCTCATACTTGCAGAGCACCTCTCTTGTGGGATGTTTCCTGCATGAAAATTTCGAAGGTATCTCTTCATCTCTTTAACAGTCTCTGAGCTGCTCTTTGTCTGTGGTAGTAAACTTTGTAGCATGGTGTGGTTGGACTCCAGTGAGAATCCAAGGAAGAAGCAGAGAAACATGTCCAATTGATGTTTCTCACTCTGCAAGGCTTTATCCACAACCCTCTTCTACCACTCAAGCAAGTTTCAGATCTGTAGGATCAACATCCAGGAAACACACAGCAGTTGAACATGTAAAGAGCAGCGAGAAACTCCTGACAGCTTAAATGCACAAGGCTGAACATCTTTTTCTGGTACAGCCTGTGTTCTTGCCTCAGGATTTCTGAGCAAAATCCACAAAACATTGAGGCCTTGTCGACATCAATGCCGCATTCTCTGAGGTCCTCTTCATAAAATATGATGTTTCCTTTTTGCAGCTGCTTGAATGCCAGCTTGGAAAGATTAAAGAGCATGGCAGCATTCTGTGATTCTGAGCTTTTCTTCCCATATTTCTGTGTTGCTCTGTGCGTTTGAAATAATATATGTACAAATAATAAATGTACAACTCTGTCATTGTTGGTCACCCCTTTCTCAAATACGTCAGCAGTGATACAACAAAAGATTGGGACATAGCCCATGAAACAGAAGCTTATCATCCCTCTGAGACAAGATAGGATTTCTTTGGCCTGATTAGCACTGAATCGCTTCATGTATTCTTCCTTCTTCTGTCATCTGGTCAATGTACTTAGAGGGAATCTGACTGGCTGCTGCATGTCGGGAAGTTATCCAGAGCAAAGTGTTTGGCAGCAGGTTCCCTTTGATGAGGTTTGTCAGCAACACATCCACTGTTGATCTCTGATCTTTGTCACCCACTCTCATGGTCCCATTAAAGTCCAGTGGAAATCTGCTTTCATCCAAACCATTGAAAATTAACAGCACTTGCTTGTTAACAAGTGTCTGTGTATCCTCTAGTGGTTTCAGTTCAGGGTAGAAGTGAACAATGAGTTGCAGAAGACTGTACTTACCCTCTTTGAGCATGTTCAGCTCTCTGAAAGGGAGCACAAAGATGAAATCAATGTTCTGGTTGGATTTTCCCTCTGCTCAGTTTAGGGAGAAGTTTTGGACAGCAACTGTCTTGCCAATGCCAGCAATCCCTCTTGTTACCACTCTTTTGATAGCCCTGTCTTTTCCAGGTTGTTGTTGGGAAATGTTTCTTCTTGGTTTGAAGATATTCAGGCAGCTGATCTGTTGATAGTTGAACTTTAAAAAAATGGTTAATTTAAACTGATCGATCCTCAGCCTGTTGAGTAATGTAGAGTCCTGTGTAGACATTTTTGAGCTGAGATTGACTGGCTGATGTGCCCTTGTATATGCATGTAAACCCTTACCTCAGATGGGCTTTAAGCTTCTGTTTAACATTCTCCATAATTGTATTCCCTTTCATGTCTGCAGATCCTTCACCACATCCAGAAAGTCTTCCTGTGTCTCTGTTTCAGTGGTGTCCCTCTGATGTGGACCTTGCTTGTCCAAATGTAAATATCAATAATAAAATAAATAATAAAAATATCAACCTGAAAGTGGGGAAAAAATAAAATAAAAATATACCTTTACCTGCAACATCACACACATCTACACACAGGAATAATGTTAGCTCTATATCCCTTTTTAAATTAAATTGATTCATCACTGGCCAGCAGTTTGTATGGTAAAACTACATGCTGTTCATTTGAAAGGAGTGTATGATACAAGCTTAATAGCAGACTAGATACAGACTTTTGAATTGGTAAAGTACTTGGGCTGATAATGTTTCACAAGTCCACAAGAATGTACAGACAAGAACACAGATTGAGAAAAGCCTTATTATGTTTCTTTCGCTCACCAGCGGGCAATGTGGCCAGAAGTGGCAAATACAGGATAATTAAAGGCCTTTCTCAATGTCATCAGGCATGGCCCAAGTCCAGTCTCAATTCCAAGACCACATTAAGCTATGAACAGTCCAAAGTGTGCCACCTTTTACAGTATATGGGGGGTGCATTGGGAGCTGATGTGTACACTAAAGTTGAGTTTGGTGCAGTGGCACAGTTGGTGTTACAGCAATTGATCACACTCGTTCTCCCATGCAGAATTGTTACATAGGAAACGGCTGTACAACTACAAACACATTTTTCTGTTCATCACAAACAACCTGAAATGACTCTTTGTATTATCAGAATGTGATCCATTAGGTTCAATAACATTTAAAAAGTCTAAAAAAGCCCTATCAATAAATTATTTTCATGCCATTCATTTCATCCATGGTATAAACTTGGACGAAACAGTATCCCAGCATGCATTTCACATTAATCACCAGGTGGAGGACAGCCAAACACACAACTAAAAGGATTTGAACTTTGGACTTCAATTTGCTTAGAATGGGGGTTTGAACCTGAATAATCTGTATTGATGAAGACCTTGAATTTCCTTTAATTTCCCAAGATTCTCTTGTGTCAATTTCTTTAAAGTTATTATTTGATGAGTGAACGAGACCACCAGCAGGAAACAACAAACATGTCTTTTTACTTTTGTGATAAAACTATATAAATATTTATCTGTGATAAATAGCATAAGAAATAGCAGTGTAATAGCATAAGAAGAGCCATTAAGTCACAGTTTGCTAACAATTAGACACCATAAGCTACTGCTCTTACCAGACCAAGTGAGGCTGTAGCAGCAAAACCCCTGAGTTTACTGAACTGAGCAGGGGTGTGTTTTATTGCACATAAATGAAACCTTTAACTTTGGAAGTTTGAATTATTCCTTCTTTTGAATTTTGCATAGTCTCACTTTAAAGCTGTGTTTTTAGCATGTTGTAATTGGTATCTTACCTTTCCTCTAACAGACTTGCACCACTGTGTCCTTTCATTGGAGGATCTACATCCTCTGTGCTCTTCATCTTTCCATCTTCCTTTCCTCCCTTCTGTGTTGACTCACTCCTGTCTACTTCCTCATGTCTGATGTTTTCCTGCAGTGCCTGCCATCTTTTATAGAAACAGGGAGTGGTATTATAGTTAAAGCCGAGCCAAACTAAGATGAAACTTGAAGTGTTTGGGAAATAACACAGAAAATAATGAGATGCAGAGGGAAAGAAGAAACTGTATGCTTAACAGTTTTTCCTGTAATAACAGAAATATCACTTACTGACTTTATTACTAACAGTGTGGCGCTTACTCTGAACTGTATAGATAAGTATAATGGTACAGTGAGTATTTTTAAACACAATGTTACATCATTATTTGAGTAATGTGACTCTTGTTGACACAAAAGAGCTGTCTTATCCTAAACCAATAATCATGATAATATATTATCATGATATAACCTACTGTAGACTGGAAATAAACTACACCTCCTTTTTACATGTAACAACTGCAATCTGATTGAATAGAAAGCTGAGCATAAACTTCATGTGGCGATTCCAAAAGCATATGTGTACTCTAAGACAAAACCACAAAAGAGTTTTCATAAATCATTAAAAACACAATGAACTAATAATTCTTAGCTTGTTGTTTTAATTAGACCAGGGCACTGAAGCACAGCATGACCTACAGTTAGGTTTGAGGTAGGCATATAAGACAATTTACTTACAGGTTTGTTTGTGTGGATTATTTATTGCAGCATGGCTCAAACCGGTAAGACAACCCTTTAAATCTGTAAAACTTGCAGATAAAGTCTGAGGACCAGCTCCTCCCTCCTTCACTGTGGACTGTTGACTTCACAGAGTGACAGGCTGTGATATACCTACAGGTTTACAGGCCGGGGATATTGCACGCTATTCAAATTTTCAAGTAAGGGAAGCAAGGGAAGCAGTACTAAATATGAAATTACTCCATTAAAAGTAATTGTCCTGTTATAAAATATATTTGTGTTGAAGTAAAGGATTAGCAGTAAAATGTATTCACATATCCAAAGTCCTAATTCAGAATAATGGTGCATTTTTAAAGAGTTAATGTTTAACCAGATGGATACTGTAGGTAGCAAGTGGCATTATAGCTACTGCATACTTACCATGTTGGATAGTTGATACCTGCTGTAAATGTTATGTATTATATATTTTTTCTTATATAAGATTTTTATCTGAAGATATTTAACACTTGCAGCTATCAAATAATGTAACAGATTAAAAGTAGACAAAGTTATTTACTTTTGAAATGTTGTGCAGTAAAGTATAATGTCTAACAATATGGGAATACTTCCTGAAATTACTACTGACATCACTTGAGTATGTACAGTACACTGGTATGCTACAAACACATGAAAGCATTAAGTATGTATGATAGTTAAAAATAATTAAATTAATTTCAAAAAATGGTAGAATTGTATAAAAAGTTCCTAAAAATATGTTATGCATTTCAATATTCAGAAATTTCATCAAAACTGACATGTTTATACAAACTTTCTGCAGGTATTGAGTTCACTAATTGGGTTGATTGTAGAGTAATTAAATGAACAGACTACATGATATTTTTGTCTCAATTGTCACATAAATTCTTGCCGTGTCTTGGTCAGGAGACTGACAACACTACAAATATGACCCTGACTAATCATCATTCACGACCTTGTGAGTTCATAGGTCGTTGGGGAGGGGGGTCAAGAAATTGTCAATCATGGCTACAGAAGCACCCCATTCCTGGGTGTCATGAAGAGGACAGTATGGGCTGTCTATCCTTCAAAGAGAACCTGAGATAACAAATGTGTTAACATGTTAACAACATCAGGCTGCATGAAGCTACCGGGTTTGCTGTATGTAAACAGAAGGTCTCTGGAAAAAAAAAGATTTGGTTTGGGAATTGTAGCCTATACTCAGGTAAATGAAGATACAAAGATATGTTTTAATTTTAGGTGGTTTCACCATGAAACACCAACACAGAAAGTCAAAGCTGTCCAGCAGCTGTCTGGCCGAGCTGAGCTGCATTTGGCACATCCTTTAAATCGATGGATCCCATTCGTTTTCTATGGAGAGGTTTTCCTGCCATTATTTATTTAATGCTTATATGTATAGGGACAAGTATATAGAATGAACTTATGCCACATAACACAGCATTTATAGCCTAAGCTATTTTGCAATGTCCGTCTTTAGATGAGTTTTTAAAATACATAAAACTCAACATTAAAACACATATAGAACTGCACAAGACACAACAACACGTATACATACATTTAAGCACAAACCCAAAAATACATATTTAAGCACAAAACACAAACAAACATACCATGAAAGTTTTATAAAACAACAAGGACCAGATCACTCATGACTACATCCTCTTTAAAACTCTTTCAGTTCCCAGTCATGATCCATTTTTAGTTCTGTGGGTAAAGAGTTCCACATGTTGAGCAGTGAGGATTTACGGAAGGGCACCTAATGATTAAGATAAGTTGGAAATACATGAAATCCACACAAATTCAGGGACTCCGATATTAAATTAAATCAACTTCTCTCATGTGAATAGAAGTTTACTTACAATATGTACACATTATATCCACACTGAAGAATAAACAATGGTTAAAACAACAACAACAACAACAACAAAAAACAAAAACAAGGATAACCGTGTTTTTCATAAAGGCAGAGTGGAATTGTTGACTTTTTGGGTGAAGACAACATGACTCAATAAGACTGATGATCAAGACAAATGGTTAATAATGGCTGGTGGAAATTTATCAATGACTGAACAAAATTTCGATGGAGAAAATACATACTTTCTATGAGATACAGCGTTGAGAAATTATATTATTTCAGATAAACTACATAAGGGAGCTTGAATCCAGTGTGTGGACACAGCAGAATCTAAGGCAGCGTGTGGTCAAGGGTGACGGCAGGGGGGCTGGGTGGTCCGTATGCAGTTTCCTGCAGCTCTCAGTAGGCTGCTAAGAGTTCAGTGTTTAGCATCCAGGCATGCAAGGCACCACTTCATACCCTCCTTTAATTCTTTTTTATACAGTTCAGTTCTAAAGAGAGATCTTAGAGAAAAGAGAAAATACAAGATACAAATCTGTCAGTCAGGACCTGCACTGTGTGAGCTGAGTTTAATCAGCACTGTTCTGTGTGGTCTGTTTACTGTAAAGCTGAAGGGAGTGGTATCCTGGTCACCATGACTACATGTCAGTGTAAAACAGTTCAGATAGAAGTGAGTGAGATGAATTGGATACATCCACATATCAGTGATGTGGAAACTACTCAACTGAAAATACACTGAAAAAGTTTAAACTGAAGACAGTTAAAGCACCACAGGGAGTTTTCTACAAACATGGAAATATTTTATAAGTAGCATCTTGATTTTAAACAACACAGCTCTCTCTCAGTGGTTTTGAATTGAACTGACCGTTGGATCACTTTATATTTTACAGTGATGATCGCAGCTGATAATGAGGATGTGAAGATCCTGATAGTCACTGAGGGAGGATCCATCACTCTATCTGACCCTCTGGTAGAGTTTGGATTTCTTTTCTTTGACAGAAAGAATGTTGCCATGGTGAATAAAAGGAAAATGCAGATATTAGAGGAAATCTACAGGAACAGACTTCAGACTTCACTGGAACAACAACACTGGACTCTTTACAATCACAGGACAGCAGAGTGACTCAGGGAATCATACTGTGTCTAAAAAGAAAGCATTTTCTTTGCAGCTTACAAACTCACAGTGTGCAGTATGGTGAGTCATATTGTGAAGATTGTCCCTTCATGTGTGTTTACACACTGTGTTTAATTAATAAAACTAAAGTAGTATTGGGAATTGATTTTTATTTATCTTAGCAACTACAGTTATGTGTACATACAGTTTCCATGATAATAAGAGGACTTCTTCATTAGTTTATTTCAAATACATCACAGTTAGTAAACCAAATCACTGTGGCACTGCTTTAGGTTAAATTAAATTTAAAAAAAAAATGTAATTTATCTGTAGTGATTTCTAACCATGCAGATAGTTCTGTTTTCATTTTTAATTGCTTTGAGCAGCACAAGTGAAATTTCATTCGTCTTTTTTGTACTGTGGTGGAGGCAGAAATATTAAATGTGGATTTCTGAAAACACTGACGATAGTAAACCAAAACTATCAACATGGGTTGGTAGTTATGTGAGTAAATGCATATATATATATATATATATATATATATATTTGGGTGAACTGACCTTTTAACCACGTGTTCTGTAGCATCTGTGTGGTAAAGTCCGACCTCTCTCATTTATATATATATATATATATATATATATATATATATTTATATATATATATATTTATATATATATATATTTATATATATATATATATATATATATATATGGGTGAACTGACCCTCTGTAGCATCTGTGTGGTAAAGTCCGACCTTCTGTGTAATTCTTTGTTTTTAATGTTTCCTCTGCAGAGTCTGTACCAACTCCTGCAGTGAACACACTGAGTGTGAGCACTGAGAGCTGCATCTTGTTGTGTTTTGTGAAGAAAGCTGAAGAGATGACACTGTTTCTAAAGGTTCATATTCTCTATGAAACATATTCAGTGTGTTTCACTGATGTTCATATTAAATGTTTCTGAGGGGTGACTGTTTTGTTTTTATCATTTTGACAAACATGAAGAGAGAGAGAGAAAGAGAGACACTGTGACAGCTGCACCATCAGCTCTACACTGAGCAAAGATCATCTTTCAGAAGACAGGGTGAAGCTAAACTGACAAGATCTCTCTGTGTGTGACATTTTCATTGTAACACCCTCCTGGTTATGTTGCTTTGTCTTCAGTTTATCAACTTATCATCAATTTAAACCAAACTAAATATTAAAAACAACAATTTACTGAATGATTGCATCTTACTGGTGGTGTGTGACAATGATGAGAAAACCTTTTCTGTGGGCCAGTTAACACAAGTGGGGAACACGTGGTGTTCAGCAGCAGACACAGTTTACTGTGCTTTGCGTCATAAGAGCCATGATGTGGTCAAACCACCACCGTTTGAAAGTGATGCTCTAGCTGCACTTTAATTCAACATCTGCACAGACTTGACATGAAAAATAAGCAACCAAACAGTGTCAGAGGTCACCATGGAGTTATACGTGAGGATTACCATCTTTTTTATAGGTAAACTTAACTACATAACTGATGTGATAGCTCTTTACCTGATCAGGGCGTCTGAAGGGTGAAATGATATATGTATTATATAAGTCATACATTTTATAATTATATATTTATGTGATTTTTAAATGAATGTATGCAGTGTTGTTGTACTGTTTGATAACTGCATGACACTTAGTTTGCATTTTTAAAAGTCTGGTAATGCTTTTTTAAAAAATGTTTACAGGTCCTTTAATTTTATATTAAATTCCTGAGTAATTTGCGTGTATTTAATGGTAGATTTTTAGGCCTTTTTACAGAGATGGTGGAATTTGGTACAAATTATAAGAAAAAACAGTGTTAAGTTTGTTTAGTTGGTAAGTGGTAAGTTGTTAATTTACTAAATTTATTTTTGGTGCATAGTTTTGTGTGTCAAGCGATATATTAGCATATTAGGTTTTTCAATAATAGTAGCTGCTGTGTAACTGATATATCGTTTAGACATTTATTTGAAACAGTTATGTAATTTGTTAGTATACAGCAAATGTGCTCATTAGAGATTTTAAGGAACAACCTAATATGCCAATATATTATTTGACACAAAAAACTATACACTAAAAACGAAATATTTTATGTCAGTTAAAGCTTTTTTGCAAATTAACAACAAATATAATGAACTGGCACTTACCAACTAAACTAACTTCACACTTGTCCTACAGATTAATCATTGAATACCTGCAAATTACTCAGAAAATGTCCAGGAAATCAGTATAAAATTAATGGACCTGTAAAATAAAGCATTACCAAAAGTTTATTAAAAAAAGAAGGGCTTCAAATGCTGTGTGAGGAAGGAAATTACACTGACTTAGAGGCACGTTTGTGGTCAGCTATACATGGCACTTCTGCTATGCTAGTGTAAACGTGTTCTTGTCAGTTCTGTCAATGTATTTTTAAAATGATTTTAGATTTCCCCTGCTGTTGTTTTTGACATTAGAATAATAATAATAATTGTGGGTGATTCCCTCGAGAAGGTTTTCTGAATATCAGACTCACAGAAAGTGCAGAAAAGGCTACAAAGGGCCACAAAAGAGTCTTCAAACACATGGCAGTTTTACAGTGGGACAACGCTGATCCCCTGCACACTTACTGGGAACATGCATCAAAGTCTGTGAGTCTGTCAGGGCAGACATCTGGAGCTGGACTAGTTTTTGTGGACACTGTTATGACATCACAGATTTGAGGGATTTTTAAGTAAAAGCTTCTAAGCAGAGGAATCACACGTACAGAACAGGAGCAGTGTGCAGTCACCAGTAAGCATCATTATCTATTATCTATCTATAATCTATTTATCATCTGATATTTCCTTAATCACAGAGAAAAAAGCCAGCATTGCTAATGACATAGAAGGAACACAAAACTGTTTGACAGGAATCAGAGATATACAGAAGTCTGATTTATGCATCTGCTTCAAATGTTATCACTCGACTGAATGAGCGCTATCAGTGGATATCAGCCTCATTGATATGGGTTAGAAGGGGCCTGCTACACCTACTAGTAGGTTCAGAAGGGTGTTATCATCCATCGGTAAGGTGGAGGTCACCTTTGAGTTACAGATGCCATCTAGTGGATAATGCCCATTCAATCAAGTGATAACATCTGAAACAGATGGATTTATGTATTTCAGTTGTCATGAACTGGCTCAAATTCAGTGACAAAAAAGGAAATCACACATGGATAAACTTCCTAAAATGACATTTATTGTCAACTTAAGATAAAATATAATAATAATAATGTTAGTCAGCTAGGTCAGTAATGAATGCAGTGTGTGGATGAGTGAAGTGTGTGATGCATGCAAACAAAACCACAAAACGCTAACCCAACTGGCTGGTGGAGGTCTGGGAGGAAGAGAAGAGAAAGAGGGTATCAAAGAAGCCACTTAAATAGGCTGAGGCCTAAACTACTCAGGTGCAGGTAGTTTCCTGACATCCTCTCCAACTCTGCCTATTGGCTACTGAGCCAGGAAGCCAAACCAATCTCACAAGCAGAAGGCAGAGAGGGACGTCACACAAAGTTCTGCATGAAACCAAGTGATAAAAACTTTGAGGTTGTAGAGGGTTTTATGAAAGTGTGTGAAATATTGATGGATTGATTTTACACAATATGTGCTGCAAAAATAAAACAGTGTCGAGCTTCCATCACTGTACTTTAGAAAAAGTTCTCTTCAAATAACCCACAGAAACTCAAAGTGAATAGAAACTAATCAAAAACTGCCACAGTGGACATAAGTACAAATATGTAAAAAGTGTTTGTAACAGGTCTGTGCATGCAGACAGGAAATTCTCACTGTTCTGGTCAGTGGTTGTTTCATGAATAAGTGGAACATGTGGTGGTTTTAATGAGTGAGGCAGGAAGCAAGAATACAAAACCACTGAGTCTCATCTGTCTTTTAGTCAGAAAACAGGAACATCACATGTCCTCCAAGACTTGAATCCAAGGACATGAAAGACAAGAACACCAGACAGTGAAGAAGTGTGAAAAACAGATAAAAGTCTAAAAGTATTTTAGATATTTTAGGAGCTTTTGTATTAGAAATGTGTTATTAGTTATAGCTATAAACTAACTGTTGCATCACTTTACATTTTATAGTGATGATCTCATCTGCTGCTGAGGAAGTGAAGAACCTGACAGGCACTGAGGGAGCAAACATCACTCTACCTGACCCTTTGGTGGAGAAAGGATTTCTTTCATTTGGAGGAAAGATTCTTGCTGAAGTGAGCAGTGGAAGAGTTGAGGACATTTTCAGGAACAGACTTCACTGGGATAAAAACACTGGACTCTTTATAATCACAGGACTGCAGAGAAGTGACTCAGGGATTTATACTATAGACTCTAAAAAAAGACATATTTTCTTTACAGCTTACAAACTCACAGTGTATGGTGAGTCATTTACCTATGAAAAATGTTCCTTTGTATGTTTTACACACTGTTTTTGAACAGTTTCATCAATACAATTAAAGTAATATTGGGAAACTTGACTTTTGAACAGCCTTTTCACAACTAGTGTATGTACAGTTTCATATGCAAATGATGTCACATAATTAGAGGATTTATTCATTAAATAGTTTACAATACATCACAGTTAGTTAACCAATCACTGTGGCACTGCTTTAGGTTAAAGGGTTGGTTCACAGAAATAACATTTTTGAAATTTGAATGTTTCCTCTGCAGAGTCTGTACCAACTCCTGCAGTGAACACACTGAGTGTGAGCACTGAGAGCTGCTTATTGTTGTGTTTTGTGGAGAAAGCTGAAGAGACGACACTGTTGTGGTACAAAGACGAGGAGATACTGAACCAGAGCAGCTCTGCTCTCTCTCTGCCTCTCACTGTACACAAGCAGGATTTCAGCTCCTCTTATAGATGTGTGGCTGCCAACCCTGCTGAAAATAAGACTCTTCCTGTCAACATCACAACATCCTGCAGTGAACAAAATGACACAGACAGAACAAGTGAGACTCAATCATTAATTTCCAAAAGTTGATATTCTCAGTGAAACATAATATTTCATTGTGTTTCACTGATGTTCATGTTAAATGTTTCTGACAGGTGACAGTAACACACAGTCCTGGCTGTTCTGGTTTCCTATGGTGGTGTTTGGGAGTGCTGTTGTTGTTTTTATCATTTTGATAAACGTGAAGAGAAAGAGAAAGAGAGACACTGTGACAGCTGCACCATCAGCTCTACATTAATGTCAGTGCACACACTGCATCCTCAGTATACTGTAGCTCTGGTTGTTCTATTCACACAGATTACATGATGACAAATAATACACAGACTCAGTGTTTTATATAACATAGTCAAATGTTCAATCCCTTTTTGACATGATATCCTGTCCCATCTCAACAGGTGCTGTTTTCAATAAAATGCCAGAGTGATGAAGCTGTTTGGTTCAGTCCCAAATACAGAGTTGGGTTGGTGAAGCAAATCATCTTCCAGGACATGAAGAGTGGAGCTAAACTGAAGTCTCAGCTGGAAAATAACCCAAACTATACAGTCAACCTTTATACCTGGTTGTTTTTAGTCTTTTAGTCTAGTTCTCCAGTCTTATTCTATTTTAGCTTCTTTTTTATTTCCAAATTTAACACTTTTTAATTTATTTAAATGTCTCTTTACATTGACTTGTGTTGCTTTTATATTCTGTCTTGATGCCTTTTATGCTCTATGTAAAGAACTTTGAATTGCCTTGTTGAAATGCGCTGTACAAATAAACTTGCCTTGCCTAATAAATATATTAAAGCTGTACTAATGAATGTTTATTACATAAACAATGAAAAATAAAATAAAGGTTTTATATATTTATATAGATTTTATATTCTCAACCAGAATTACATTCCTAGCACTTTCAGGGAGGCTTTGAAATAGCTTTTAGACAATTGTGTGGAGATAATATTAGAAAAAAATATGTTTTAACAGTCAAATTAATATAGAAATGTGACCGAAGTATATATAAAATCCAAAAGAACAGAATATACGATTACATCTTTGACATATTCTATTAAAACATCAAGAAAAATAAAGTGTACACATTTATGACAAAAAGGAATGATGTGAAGTGTGGGCTGCTTTGCATTAAGCTAATGTGACTCTTCACAAATTCCACATTGTACTTACTAAACGGGACATTGTCCATAATGAATATAAGAAATATAATTGTGATTTTGAGATAAAATAAACAACTTTAAGACATTTGATAAGGAATGTTTTAGTGCAAGAAGTGTATACCAGTGTCTCTGCTCGCTCTTTGTGCTATCACTTACATAAAAGTCTGCTGACACACAGGTTGAAAAAATGATTAAATACAATGTGTAATTAAGGTGGCAGAGCTCTGTTGTGTTGTATATCCTCTATGATTCACTTCCTCAACATCTGATTCATGACATTTGCTCAAGTATAATCATTATTTATAGTATTCACTTCATTGGTTTTCAGATTGAAATGATGATGATATCAAGGCAGCATATGATCATCACCACACAGATTTTTGCTTCAGATTAAGCCGAGCTCTTTGCAAAGGAATGTATCATCCTTTGAGAAGAAGGTAATCAGTTTTTCACTGGCATCTCTTCCTTTTTTTCGCACCGTGTCAATCACGTCTCGTGCTTTGTCTTGCCTGGGTTTGGCCATGGCTGCCTCCCTCTCAGCATCAGTTATAACCCCGTCTCCCAGAAGTTCATCCAGCAGTTTGTCCAGAACAGGATAAGACACTCTGTAGATAAACGCTGACCTAACAGTTAGCAGCTTCTCCTCTGCTGAGATGTTGTCTCCCATCCTTGGCAGATTTTGAACTAAAGAAGCACCTGAAGATGAAGCTGGAAAAAGAATTTGATTCAACAACAGAGACCAGCTAGAAAATGGAAGAATTTCCATAATTCAATTGGAGTAATTCCATGACCTTGTCTATGCTTTTAATCAACAAATGAAACCAGCAATGTGTTAGTCTGTCTCTCAATACTTTAACTGTTCCAGCCACAGTGGCACTCATGTCTAATAAAGGTGTAAAAGGTGTAAAGAATGGTTCACAAATATAAATAGCAGAATTTTAAAAAAAATTTCCTAGAAGTAATTTCCTAGAAGTCAAAAACTGAAAGGTGAATACTGAATACTTTCCAAAGCCACTGCATGTGAATGGCTGCATATGGTGTTCCGTGGTGCTCTATAGACTGAGTGACGCTGTATTTACCAGGCAGATGAAGGCAGTGCTGCCAGACTTGTGTACTTTCTGGATCTCGCAACATCAGAGTCACTTCCTCTGTGCTCGTCCTCAGGATGATCTCATATGACACGTGGTAATTTGGGCCATAATTGTCAGAAAACAGTGCACGCTGAAATTAAATGAAGTGGAAACATGTCATTTTGCAATATGTTGTGGTTAGACTTATATTCAGAGGCAGCAGAAGTTGTGTCTGACACTCATACTCACTGGAGGCTGTATTTTATAGCTCTCTGGGTCACTAAAGAGGCTGTAATATTGTTCTTTGTGGAGAAGGCAGTAGGAAGGTGCCTGGATGAACTCAGATTCTGTATGTTGCGCTTTTACCTTCAGTGATATTAGAACATGTTGTTAGAGGGTTTAACTTTATTACTCAAAAAGATGTCACTATTTGTTTCAGTCAGGTTTCAGTCTTGAACATTACAGGAACATTACAGTTACTCGCCACAAGAGGGCACTATGTGCTAACAAGCAGATACTGATGACATAAAGCCTAATGATCAGTTTATTTGAATACAAAAGTGTATTAGAAGTTTGCATTAGACTAATGGTAAACTATGATGTGACAGTGGGTTTTACCTCCAGTAGAGGCACGTTGCTCGGTAGCAGAATCACACTGAGGATTTGTTTCCCCGAGCGGAACGGTGGTCGCAGGAACAGCAGGACTTGGCCACTTACTGGTTTTGTCATGAAATTCATAAACCTCTTGATGAGATCCCAGACGATGCCAAATGCAGAGAGGTGAGGGACGTCCACAATCACGTGGGTTTGAGTAACCCCCAACGGCTGTATGATGCTCATGCCATCGTCTGTGATGTTGACGACACTGAGGCTTTCAGAGACCAGTGCTGTGAATACATAGTACCACGTTACGTTAGCCCCATAACAGTTTCATTCAGTGTTATTTCCATCTCAGCATGTATACTACAAAGTACTGTTGCAGACTTTAGGTACCAAAAAGAAAACGCCATTTTCTCTTGGTTCATTGGGTGATCACAGGGTGCAGTAGTATTCTTACCAGGTTCGGGTTCACAATGTGGGAGGTGGAGCTGACGGATAGGGTCCTCAGCACACTCGATGCTGAACAGTGGTCCTGCAGGCACCTTAAGAGCTGGCTGGAGGAGCATGTCATCCCAGATCAGAGTCCTGTACATGACCTCCCCCTCGTGAGTCACATTAAACCCCAGTCCAGTCAAAGAACACTGGAACAAACCCGGACCTGGGAATATGAACCTGTACAACACAAAACAGTTTCAAGGAAAATGCTCAGATCAGCCACCATTGATGGTAAAGTTCAAATCCAAATTTGATGATCAGATATTGTGTTCATTATTAAAATCCTAATTGCTTAATTTCTGTTTCTACAAATCTTTTTTTTTCTTATATACCTATACAAGCTATATTTAACGCATGTTTCTTTTTCCAAACACAACCTGCCTTGTAGCACTTGTAAATTGCATTCATGCTCTGTTTTCCACCTGATTTTCAGAGGTGGAGAATTTTCGGTGCAAAACTGACAACTGAAACTGACTATTTGTGCTGTCCTCCCCTAAATGCATGTGCCAAGAAGAGAGAGGCGCGCCATCTGGCCCAGAGTGTACTGTGGTTATTTTTTTTAAATAAATATTGCAATGATAATGGTACAAAATGATGTGGAAATGCATAGTTTTTAGCCAAATAACAACATTTAGATTGATCTTTCGTCTAAAAAACATCAGAAAACAGTGAAAATTTCCATCATAATTTCCTTGAACCCAAAGTGATGTCATCCAAAATCCATAAGTATACAATTCATTCATGTAAGTCAAAACAAAATAGCGAATCCTCACATTTGGGAAGTGAGAACCATCAAATGTTTGTTATTAATGCTTGAAAAGACATCAAACCAGGAGGAATACTGTGGTTTTGTTGTGTAATGATATTTCGTACTTGTATGAAATGCCGGTTCTTTCTGTTGTCACCTCAGGAATGAAGCTTGACTGAGCCTGGAATCCAGAAAGGCAAAAAAAAAAAGAAAAAAGAAATTAAAAAAAAAGAGTTTTTTGTTTACAGTGATACCAGCTTGTAGTGCAGTTCTATAAAACAACCAGAAATACTCACAGGATCCATTTTCAGCTTCACTACACTGGACAGGGTCAAAGAGGATCCAGCATAAACAGTAAACACTGGGTGGAGAGGCATCAGATGGACATCAGATATTAATACAAATTAAATATGTGGCTCACATTTTCTTCTGTCAAAGCAAATTAAGTTTGCATTCTATCCTATTATGCAACATTTTATTATTTTATAAACAGACCTAGAGAATGTTTCTTATTGCACAAGTTAAACTTGACGTTGACTTGAAGTACATGCCATCAGTACTTAACTGTGTCGATGATGATTGTTTGATTTAAATGATAAATATTCTTCTGCTCAGATCTCACATTCAGGTAAGAACTTAAATAAAAGGATTCCAACATTAATTTCTTAATTTTTGAAGTCTTGCAGCTAGCAGAGAATACACTCAGTTGCCATTTTATTTGGTACACCCAGCTAAAACTAACAGAAATCAACTAATACAACAGCCCTGCAGTGGTGGAAGAAGTACTCAGATCCTTTACTTAATCACCAATACAGCAATGTAAAAATACTCCATTACAAGTAAAAGTCCTGCATGAAAAATCCTACTAAAGTACATAAGTATTAGCTGCAACATGTACTTAAAGTAAAAGTACTCGTTCTGCAGTGACTGATCTATGATTATATGACATCATTAGATTATTAATACTGAAGCATCAGTGTGTAAGCAGCATGTTACTGTTGTAGCTGCTGGAGGTGCAGTGGTTCTTAACCTAGGGGTTGGGCCCCTCCAAAGGGTCAGCAGATAAATCTGAGGGGTCGTGAGATGATTAATGGGAGGAAAGAAGAAAAAACAAAGTTCTGATACACAAATCTGTTTTTAGTTTTTGGACTTTTTCTCTAATCTTTGATTTTTGCTGAAATATTGGATCATTTGAACATTTATTGAAATGAAACTATGTGAGCCACTGATGGTTCAGACAATCAGAGTCCTATGAGGGGATCTCGTGGTCTCGCATGGTAAGACGGTGATAGACAGATGGTCTGTGTCTGAAAAGTAACTAAAGCTTTCAAATAAATGTAGTGGAGTGGAAGTATGAAGCAGCAGAAAATGGAAATACTCATGTAAAGTACCTCAAAGTTGTACTTTAGTACAGTACTTGAGTAAATGTACTGAGTTACTTTCCACTACTGTAGCCCTGAAACAAATCCAACAATGTTCAGTTTTGTTGAACCTGTTGAACAGAAGTGTTGATTACAGACTTCAAAATGACGAAATAAAGTTGAATTTACACCTTTAAATACCATTAAAAGCTCAACATGACATCTGAAGGGCTCTAAAGATATGATGTGAACCGTCTCAGGCCTCGGAGCAGAGGGTATTTCCTGAGCTACAGTATGCTCTTTTCCCTTTTAATGTGCACTAGCCTATCCTCAGTATTCCCGTCAATTGTTTCTTTCCAGCAGTCAGTTAAGTTTGGACATGAATGCTGTAACGTTACTGTACTCGACAGAGTTGTCTTCTTTGATAATGTGCTGCCATTTTAGTTCGTTGTTTGAAGCGAAGTGAAAATCGCGTTTTGCTGTAAAATGTCTGGTGAGCTGTCGTTTTTTTAACGACACGGACAACGTTAGTCTTACAGACATTTTTTAAAATAGTTTCGTACCGCTGCTTAACTGAAACACGGTGTTGTTTCAGCCTCCTCTCATGTCGCTTGTGTCGACAGCTTGATAACAACAAAACACAACCGCTGCCGCATGTTAACAACCAGACTGTCAACTTCCTCCCTGCTGCACAGAGACAGCTGTCAGGGAAGTGCTTTTTAAAGGGCCAGTTCAGACAAAAACCCATATATTCTCACTGACTTATTCCCTTATCATAATAAAACAAACATAAAGTAGATAACCATAAGAACAATTGAAATAACCTTTTAAAGTTGCATTAAGAGGTTTATGAAGGTGCCCTGAGGAAATATCTCTTTCCTCTTTGTTAATCCTACAGTCACTCAACATAGACAAAGACACATAAAATCAGGCCTTTGGCTCTCCACAGTATTGGATTGTATATTATATGTATGTGTGTGTGTGTGTGTGTGTGTGTGTGTGTGTGTGTGTGTGTGTGTGTGTGTGTATGTACACTAAGTGGAACCAGGGAGGCCGAGGTGAGTGTCAGAGCCACTGTCCAGGACGAAACAACCAAGATCCAGGAATACATCAGGAAGATGGCCCCCAAAAAAAGAGCTGCTAAGTGAATACCTCAGGCAGCAGAAACGGATGATGATAAGAAATATCAAGATCAATGGAGGCGAGGATCTACCACACCAGACAGGACCCCAGGCCTCATTAACAACATCGGGAAGAGTGCTACAAAAACACACCAGAGAGAGTCTGGTGACTGAAGAATGGAGAGTAGTATCGCAAATGCTTCATCACTCAAATGCCCACTCTTGAGTCTGTAAACTAGAAGGAAAGCAAAAACAACAAAAAGATGAATGCTACAGTGAAATCTTCATTAGTTAAATATTGTTCTAATCTTGTTTTAAAGCTCATAGTTTAAAGCTGGAATGTTGTACTTTTGTCTCCTCCTTCTGGCAGTGAGAGTAATAACAAAAACACTGTTGATGTGCTTATGTCATAGGCTTCGCCATAGCCTACTCCATCGCTACTGTTGCGGCTGTAAAACAGAGGGCAAATTGTTTTGAGCGTCACAAAATTACGGAAAATGACTCGGAATTTAATCCACTCAGTCCGATAACATTTGTAAAGTCTTGGAGAGCAGCGCAATTGATATTATTTTATCCCCATTCAAGTTAGCAGAGGGCTACCTGGAAGTTAGTCACTCGGGCTGGCAGAAGTCTGGTGCACATGTTCTCTAGAGCATGCACAGTATGCGTTCATCTGGCCAGCGCAAGAATGTCAAACCCAACACCAGATTAAAATCTCCAGTATACTGCGAAATACAGGGAGATTTACTTGTTGGTGATAGTCTTAATCAGCATTGTGTGAACTTGTTTGGCAAGGGCTTGAATGTAACTTTGCTCTAGATAATTACAATGAGCGTGAATAGATCACATCAGGACCTATGTAGGTATAGATATATCACACTTACTTACTGAATACACCTTACCCAAGTGAAATCTAGAAAGTCTCAATGAGGACGTAAATAGTAGCAGTTTAAAAATGCCTTCCTTGGACGAAACAGTATCCCAGCATGCATTTCACATTAATCACCAGGTGGAGGACAGCCAAACACACAACTAAAAGGATTTGAACTTTGGACTTTAATTTGCTTAGAATGTGTATATATATATATATATATATATATATATATATATATATATATATATATATTTGGGTGAACTGACCTTTTAACCACGTGTTCTGTATCTGTGTGGTTAAGTCCGTGTGGTAGTCCGACCTCTCTCATATATATATATATATATATATATATATATATATATATATATATGGGTGAACTGAGCCTCTGTAGCATCTGTGTGGTAAAGTCCGACCTTCTGTGTAATTCTTTGTTTTTAATGTATCCTCTGCAGAGTCTGTACCAACTCCTGCAGTGAACACATCAACATCACAACATCCTGCAGACAACCAAACACAGACAGAACAAGTACTCAATCTTCTGTTTCTAAAGGTTCATATTCTCTATGAAACATATTCAGTGTGTTTCACTGATGTTCATATTAAATGTTTCTGAGGGGTGACAGTTTTGTTTTTATCATTTTGACAAACATGAAGAGAGAGAGAGAAAGAGAGACACTGTAACAGCTGCACCATCAGCTCTACACTGAGCAAAGATCATCTTTCAGAAGACAGGGTGAAGCTAAACTGACAAGATCTCTGTGTGTGACATTTTCATTGTAACACCCTCCTGGTTATGTTGCTTTGTCTTCAGTTTATCAACTTATCAACAATTTAAACCAAACTAAATATTAAAAACAACAATTTACTGAATGATTGCATCTTACTGGTGGTGTGTGACACTGATGAGAAAACCTTTTCTGTGGGCCAGTTAACACAAGTGGGGAACACGTGGTGTTCAGCAGCAGACACAGTTTACTGTGCTTTGCGTCATAAGAGCCATGATGTGGTCAAACCACCACCGTTTGAAAGTGATGCTCTAGCTGCACTTTAATTCAACATCTGCACAGACTTGACATGAAAAATAAGCAACCAAACAGTGTCAGAGGTCACCATGGAGTTATACGTGAGGATTACCATCTTTTTTATAGGTAAACTTAACTACATAACTGATGTGATAGCTCTTTACCTGATCAGGGCGTCTGAAGGGTGAAATGATATATGTATTATATAAGTCATACATTTTATATAATTATATATTTATGTGATTTTTAAATGAATGTATGCAGTGTTGTTGTACTGTTTGATAACTGCATGACACTTAGTTTGCATTTTTAAAAGTCTGGTAATGCTTTTTTAAAAAATGTTTACAGGTCCCTTAATTTTATATTAAATTCCTGAGTAATTTGCGTGTATTTAATGGTAGATTTTTAGGCCTTTTTACAGAGATGGTGGAATTTAGTACAAATTATAAGAAAAAAACAGTGTTAAGTTTGTTTAGTTGGTAAGTGGTAAGTTGTTAATCTGCTAAATTTATTTTCGGTGCATAGTTTTGTGTGTCAAGCGATATATTAGCATATTAGGTTTTTCAATAAAAGTAGCTGCTGTGTAACTGATATATTCTTTAGACATTTATTTGAAACAGTTAGGTAATTTGGTAGTATACAGCAAATGTGCTCATTATAGAGATTTTAAGGAACAACCTAATATGCTAATATATTATTTGACACACAAAACTATACACTAAAAACGAAATATTTAAAGACTTTTTGCAAATTAACAATGTAAGCTATGAACCCAAATATAATGAACTGGCACTTACCAACTAAACTAACTTCACACTTGTCCTACAGATTAATCATTGAATACCTGCAAATTACTCAGAAAATGTCCAGAAAATCAGTATAAAATTAATGGACCTGTAAAATTAAGCACTACCAAAAGTTTATTAAAAAAAGAAGGGCTTCAAATGCTGTGTGAGGAAGGAAATCACACTGACTTAGAGGCACGTTTGTGGTCAGCTATACATGGCACTTCTGCTATGCTAGTGTAAACGTGTTCTTGTCAGTTCTGTCAATGTATTTTTTAAATGATTTTAGATTTCCCCTGCTGTTGTTTTTGACATTAGAATAATAATAATAATAGTGGGTGATTCCCTCGAGAAGGTTTTCTGAATATCAGACTCACAGAAAGTGCAGAAAAGGCTACAAAGGGCCACAAAAGAGTCTTCAAACACATGGCAGTTTTACAGTGGGACAACCCTGATCCCCTGCACACTTACTGGGAACATGCATCAAAGTCTGTGAGTCTGTCAGGGCAGACATCTGGAGCTGGACTAGTTTTTGTGGACACTGTTATGACATCACAGATTTGAGGGATTTTTAAGTAAAAGCTTCTAAGCAGAGGAATCACACGTACAGAACAGGAGCAGTGTGCAGTCACTAGTAAGCATCATTATCTATTGTCTATCTATAATCTATCTCACAGAGAAAAAAGCCAGCATTGCTAATGACATAGAAGGAACACAAAACTGTTTGACAGGAATCAGAGATATACAGAAGTCTGATTTATGCATCTGCTTCAAATGTTATCACTCGACTGAATGAGCGCTATCAGTGGATATCAGCCTCATTGATAAGGGTTAGAAGGGGCCTGCTACACCTACTAGTAGGTTCAGAAGGGTGTTATCATCCATCGGTAAGGTGGAGGTCACCTTTGAGTTACAGATGCCATCTAGTGGATAATGCCCATTCAATCAAGTGATAACATCTGAAACAGATGGATTTATGTATTTCAGTTGTCATGAACTGGCTCAAATTCAGTGACAAAAAAGGAAATCACACATGGATAAACTTCCTAAAATGACATTTATTGTCAACTTAAGATAAAATATAATAATAATAATGTTAGTCAGCTAGGTCAGTAATGAATGCAGTGTGTGGATGAGTGAAGTGTGTGATGCATGCAAACAAAACCACAAAACGCTAACCCAACTGGCTGGTGGAGGCCTGGGAGGAAGAGAAGAGAAAGAGGGTATCAAAGAAGCCACTTAAATAGGCTGAGGCCTAAACTACTCAGGTGCAGGTAGTTTCCTGACATCCTCTCCAACTCTGCCTATTGGCTACTGAGCCAGGAAGCCAAACCAATCTCACAAGCAGAAGGCAGAGAGGGACGTCACACAAAGTTCTGCATGAAACCAAGTGATAAAAACTTTGAGGTTGTAGAGGGTTTTATGAAAGTGTGTGAAATATTGATGGATTGATTTTACACAATATGTGCTGCAAAAATAAAACAGTGTCGAGCTTCCATCACTGTACTTTAGAAAAAGTTCTCTTCAAATAACCCACAGAAACTCAAAGTGAATAGAAACTAATCAAAAACTGCCACAGTGGACATAAGTACAAATATGTAAAAAGTGTAACAGGTCTGTGCATGCAGACAGGAAATTCTCACTGTTCTGGTCAGTGGTTGTTTCATGAATAAGTGGAACATGTGGTGGTTTTAATGAGTGAGGCAGGAAGCAAGAATACAAAACCACTGAGTCTCATCTGTCTTTTAGTCAGAAAACAGGAACATCACATGTCCTCCAAGACTTGAATCCAAGGACATGAAAGACAAGAAGACCAGACAGTGAAGAAGTGTGAAAAACAGATAAAAGTCAAAGTATTTTAGATATTTTAGGAGCTTTTGTATTAGAAACGTGTTATTAGTTACAGCTATAAACTAACTGTTGCATCACTTTACATTTTATAGTGATGATCTCATCTGCTGCTGAGGAAGTGAAGAACCTGACAGGCACTGAGGGAGCAAACATCACTCTACCTGACCCTTTGGTGGAGAAAGGATTTCTTTCATTTGAAAGAGAGATTATTGCTGAAGTGAACAGTGGGAGAGTTGAGGAATTATACAGGAACAGACTTCACTGGGATAAAAACACTGGACTCTTTATAATCACAGGACTGCAGAGGAATGACTCAGGGATTTATACTATAGACTCTAAAAAAGGACATATCATCAAGACATCTTACAAACTCACAGTGTATGGTGAGTCATTTACCTATGAAAAATGTTCCTTTGCATGTTTTACACACTGTTTTTGAACAGTTTCATCAATACAACTAAAGTAATATTGAGAAACTTGACTTTTGAACAGCCTTTTCACAACTAGTGTATGTACAATTTCATATGCAAATGATGTCACATAATTAGAGGATTTATTCATTAAATAGTTTACAATACAGCACAGTTAGTTAACCAATCACTGTGGCACTGCTTTAGGTTAAAGGGTTGGTTCACAGAAATAACATTTTTGAAATTTGAATGTTTCCTCTGCAGAGTCTGTACCAACTCCTGCAGTGAACACACTGAATGTGAGCACTGAGAGCTGCATCTTGTTGTGTTCTGTGGAGAAAGCTGAAGAGACGACACTGTTGTGGTACAAAGACGAGGAGATACTGAACCAGAGCAGCTCTGCTCTCTCTCTGCCTCTCACTGTACACAAGCAGGATTTCAGCTCCTCTTATAGATGTGTGGCTGCCAACCCTGCTGAAAATAAGACTCTTCCTGTCAACATCACAACATCCTGCAGACAACCAAACACAGACAGAACAAGTGAGACTCAATCATTAATTTCCAAAAGTTGATATTCTCAATGAAACATAATGTTTCAGTGTGTTTCACTGATGTTCATGTTAAATGTTTCTGACAGGTGACAGTAACACACAGTCCTGGCTGTTCTGGTTTCCTATGGTGGTGTTTGGGAGTGCTGTTGTTGTTTTTATCATTTTGATAAACGTGAAGAGAAAGAGAAAGAAAGACACTGTGACAGCTGCACCATCAGCTCTACACTCATGTCAGTGCACACACTGCATCCTCAGTATACTGTAGCTCTGGTTGTTCTATTCACACAGATTACATGATGACAAATAATACACAGACTCTGTGTTTTATATAACATAGTCAAATGTTCAATCCCTTTTTGACATGATATCCTGTCCCATCTCAACAGGTGCTGTTTTCAATAAAATGCCAGAGTGATGAAGCTGTTTGGTTCAGTCCCAAATACAGAGTTGGGTTGGTGAAGCAAATCATCTTCCAGGACATGAAGAGTGGAGCTAAACTGAAGTCTCAGCTGGAAAATAACCCAAACTATACAGTCAACCTTTATACCTGGTTGTTTTTAGTCTTTTAGTCTAGTTCTCCAGTCTTATTCTATTTTAGCTTCTTTTTTATTTCTAAATGTAACACTTTTTAATTGTATTTAAATGTCTCTTTACATTGACGTGTTGCTTTTATATTCTGTCTTGATGCCTTTTATGCTCTATGTAAAGAACTTTGAATTGCCTTGTTGAAATGTGCTGTACAAATAAACTTGCCTTGCCTAATAAATATATTAAAGCTGTACTAATGAATGTTTATTACATAAACAATGAAAAATAAAATAAAGATTTTATATATTTATATAGATAAATATATTTATATAGATTTTATGTTCTCAACCAGAATTACATTCCTAGCACTTTCAGGGAAGCTTTGAAATAGCTTTTAGACTATTGTGTAGAGATGATATTAGAAAAAAAAATGTTTTAACAGTCAAATTAATATAGAAATGTGACCGAAGTATATATAAAATCCAAAAGAACAGAATATATGATTACATCTTTGACATATTCTATTAAAAACATCAAGAAAAATAAAGTGTACAAATTTATGACAAAAAGGAATGATGTAAAGTGTGGGCTGCTTTGCATTACTATACATACATACTATACATACTAAACGGGACATTGTCCATAACTCCAGCACCATTTTGAGGAGATGACAGTTACTCACCATGCACCGAATATTATCAAGTTTTCTTCTTTCTTTGCAATTCAATCAACAGAAATATAATTGTGATTTTGAGATAAAATAAACAACTTTAAGACATTTGATAAGGAATGTTTTAGTGCAAGAAGTGTATACCAGTGTCTCTGCTCGCTCTTTGTGCTATCACTTACATAAAAGTCTGCTGACACACAGGTTGAAAAAATGATTAAATACAATGTGTAATTAAGGTGGCAGGGCTCTGTTGTGTTGTATATCCTCTATGATTCACTTCCTCAACATCTGATTCATGACATTTGCTCGAGTATAATCATTATTTATAGTATTCACTTCATTGGTTTTCAGATTGAAATGATGATGATATCATGGCAGCATATGATCATCACCACACAGATTTTTGCTTCAGATTAAGCCGAGCTCTTTGCAAAGGAATGTATCATCCTTCGAGAAGAAGGTAATCAGTTTTTCACTGGCATCTCTTCCTTTTTTTCGCACCGTGTCAATCACGTCTCGTGCTTTGTCTTGCCTGGGGTTGGCCATGGCTGCCTCCCTCTCAGCATCAGTTATAACCCCGTCTCCCAGAAGTTCATCCAGCAGTTTGTCCAGAACAGGATAAGACACTCTGTAGATAAACGCTGACCTAACAGTTAGCAGCTTCTCCTCTGCTGAGATGTTGTCTCCCATCCTTGGCAGATTTTGAACTAAAGAAGCACCTGAAGATGAAGCTGGAAAAAGAATTTGATTCAACAACAGAGACCAGCTAGAAAATGGAAGAATTTCCATAATTCAATTGGAGTAACTCCATGACCTTGTCTATGCTTTTAATCAACAAATGAAACCAGCAATGTGTTAGTCTGTCTCTCAATACTTTAACTGTTCCAGCCACAGTGGCACTCATGTCTAATAAAGGTGTAAATCTTTAAGAATGGTTCACAAATATAAATAGCAGAATTAAAAAAAAAAAAAAACTCAGTAATTTCCTAGAAGTCAAAAACTGAAAGGTGAATACTGAATACTTTCTGTACTTTTTGGTGTTCTGTGGTGCTCTATAGACTGAGTGACGCTGTATTTACCAGGCAGATGAAGGCAGTGCTGCCAGACTTGTGTACTTTCTGGATCTCGCAACATCAGAGTCACTTCCTCTGTGCTCGTCCTCAGGATGATCTCATATGACACGTGGTAATTTGGGCCATAATTGTCAGAAAACAGTGCACGCTGAAATTAAATGAAGTGGAAACATGTCATTTTGCAATATGTTGTGGTTAGACTTATATTCAGAGGCAGCAGAAGTTGTGTCTGACACTCATACTCACTGGAGGCTGTATTTTATAGCTCTCTGGGTCACTAAAGAGGCTGTAATATTGTTCTTTGTGGAGAAGGCAGTAGGAAGGTGCCTGGATGAACTCAGATTCTGTATGTTGCGCTTTTACCTTCAGTGATATTAGAACATGTTGTTAGAGGGTTTAACTTTATTACTCAAAAAGATGTCACTATTTGTTTCAGTCAGGTTTCAGTCTTGAACATTACAGGAACATTACAGTTACTCGCCACAAGAGGGCACTATGTGCTAACAAGCAGATACTGATGACATAAAGCCTAATGATCAGTTTATTTGAATACAGAAGTGTATTAGAAGTTTGCATTAGACTAATGGTAAACTATGATGTGACAGTGGGTTTTACCTCCAGTAGAGGCACGTTGCTCGGTAGCAGAATCACACTGAGGATTTGTTTCCCCGAGCGGAACGGTGGTCGCAGGAACAGCAGGACTTGGCCACTTACTGGTTTTGTCATGAAATTCATAAACCTCTTGATGAGATCCCAGACGATGCCAAATGCAGAGAGGTGAGGGACGTCCACAATCACGTGGGTTTGAGTAACCCCAAACGGCTGTATGATGCTCATGCCATCGTCTGTGATGTTGACGACACTGAGGCTTTCAGAGACCAGTGCTGTGAATACATAGTACCACGTTACGTTAGCCCCATAACAGTTTCATTCAGTGTTATTTCCATCTCAGCATGTATACTACAAAGTACTGTTGCAGACTTTAGGTACCAAAAAGAAAACGCCATTTTCTCTTGGTTCATTGGGTGATCACAGGGTGCAGTAGTATTCTTACCAGGTTCGGGTTCACAATGTGGGAGGTGGAGCTGACGGATAGGGTCCTCAGCACACTCGATGCTGAACAGTGGTCCTGCAGGCACCTTAAGAGCTGGCTGGAGGAGCATGTCATCCCAGATCAGAGTCCTGTACATGACCTCCCCCTCGTGAGTCACATTAAACCCCAGTCCAGTCAAAGAACACTGGAACAAACCCGGACCTGGGAATATGAACCTGTACAACACAAAACAGTTTAAAGGAAAATGCTCACATCAGCCACCATTGATGGTAAAGTTCAAATCCAAATTTGATGATCAGATATTGTGTTCATTATTAAAATCCTAATTGCTTAATTTCTGTTTCTACAAATCTTTTTTTTTCTTATATACCTATACAAGCTATATTTAACGCATGTTTCTTTTTCCAAACACAACCTGCCTTGTAGCACTTGTAAATTGCATTCATGCTCTGTTTTCCACCTGATTTTCAGAGGTGGAGAATTTTCGGTGCAAAACTGACAACTGAAACTGACTATTTGTGCTGTCCTCCCCTAAATGCATGTGCCAAGAAGAGAGAGGCGCGCCATCTGGCCCAGAGTGTACTGTGGTTATTTTTTTTAAATAAATATTGCAATAATAATGGTACAAAATGATGTGGAAATGCATAGTTTTTAGCCAAATAACAACATTTAGATTGATATTTCGTCTAAAAAACATCAGAAAACAGTGAAAATTTCCATCATAATTTCCTTGAGCCCAAAGTGATGTCATCCAAAATCCATAAGTATACAATTCATTCATGTAAGACAAAAAAAAATAGCGAATCCTCACATTTAGGAAGTGAGAACCATCAAATGTTTGTTATTAATGCTTGAAAAAACATCAAACCAGGAGGAATACTGTGGTTTTGTTGTGTAATGATATTTCGTACTTGTATGAAATGCCGGTTCTTTCTGTTGTCACCTCAGGAATGAAGCTTGACTGAGCCTGGAATCCAGAACGGAAAGGAAAAAAAAAAAAAAAAAAGAAATTAAAAAAAAGAGTTTTTTGTTTACAGTGATACCAGCTTGTAGTGCAGTTCTATGAAACAACCAGAAATACTCACAGGATCCATTTTCAGCTTCACTACACTGGACAGGGCCAAAGAGGATCCAGCATAAACAGTAAACACTGGGTGGAGAGGCATCAGATGGACATCAGATATTAATACAAATTAAATATGTGGCTCACATTTTCTTCTGTCAAAGCAAATTAAGTTTGCATTCTATCCTATTATGCAACATTTTATTATTTTATAAACAGACCTAGAGAATGTTTCTTATTGCACAAGTTAAACTTGACCAAATAATGATGAAGTACATGCCATCAGTACTTAACTGTGTCGATGATGAATGTTTGATTTAAATGATAAATATTCTTCTGCTCAGATCTCACATTCAAGTAAGAACTTAAATAAAAGGATTCCAACATTAATTTCTTAGTTTTTGAAGTCTTGCAGCTAGCAGAGAATACACTCAGTTGCCATTTTATTTGGTACACCCAGCTAAAACTAACAGAAATCAACTAATACAACAGCCCTGCAGTGGTGGAAGAAGTACTCAGATCCTTTACTTAATCACCAATACAACAATGTAAAAATACTCCATTACAAGTAAAAGTCCTGCATGAAAAATCCTACTAAAGTACATAAGTATTAGCTGCAACATGTACTTAAAGTAAAAGTACTCGTTCTGCAGTGACTGATCTATGATTATATGACATCATCAGATTATTAATACTGAAGCATCAGTGTGTAAGCAGCATGTTACTGTTGTAGCTGCTGGAGGTGCAGTGGTTCTTAACCTAGGGGTGGGGCCCCTCCAAAGGGTCAGCAGATAAGTCTGAGGGGTCGTGAGATGATTAATGGGAGGAAAGAAGAAAAAACAAAGTTCTGATACACAAATCTGTTTTTAGTTTTTGGACTTTTTCTCTAATCTTTGATTTTTGCTGAAATATTGGATCATTTGAACATTTATTGAAATGAAACTATGTGAGCCACTGATGGTTCAGACAATCAGAGTCCTATGAGGGGATCTCGTGGTCTCGCATGGTAAGACGGTGATAGACAGATGGTCTGTGTCTGAAAAGTAACTAAAGCTTTCAAATAAATGTAGTGGAGTGGAAGTATGAAGCAGCAGAAAATGGAAATACTCATGTAAAGTACCTCAAAGTTGTACTTTAGTACAGTACTTGAGTAAATGTACTGAGTTACTTTCCACTACTGTAGCCCTGAAACAAATCCAACAATGTTCAGTTTTGTTGAACCTGTTGAACATAAGTGTTGATTTCAGACTTCAAAATGACGAAATAAAGTTGAATTTACACCTTTAAATACCATTAAAAGCTCAACATGACATCTGAAGGGCTCTAAAGATATGATGTGAACCGTCTCAGGCCTCGGAGCAGAGGGTATTTCCTGAGCTACAGTTTGCTCTTTTCCCTTTTAATGTGCACTAGCCTATCCTCAGTATTCCCGTCAATTGTTTCTTTCCAGCAGTCAGTTAAGTTTGGACATGAATGCTGTAACGTTACTGTACTCGACAGAGTTGTCTTCTTTGATAATGTGCTGCCATTTTAGTTCGTTGTTTGAAGCGAAGTGAAAATCGTTTTGCTGTAAAATGTCTGGTGAGCTGTCGTTTTTTAACGACACGGACAACGTTAGTCTTACAGACATTTTTTAAAAATAGTTTCGTACCGCTGCTTAACTGAAACACGGTGTTGTTTCAGCCTCCTCTCATGTCGCTTGTGTCGACAGCTTGATAACAACAAAACACAACAAAACACAACCGCTGCCGCATGTTAACAACCAGACTGTCAACTTCCTCCCTGCTGCACAGAGACAGCTGTCAGGGAAGTGCTTTTTAAAGGGCCAGTTCAGACAAAAACCCATATATTCTCACTGACTTATTCCCTTACCGGTCATAAAACAAACATAAAGTAGATAACCATAAGAACAATTGAAATAACCTTTTAAAGTTGCATTAAGAGGTTTATGAAGGTGCCCTGAGGAAATATCTCTTTCCTCTTTGTTAATCCTACAGTCACTCAACATAGACAAAGACACATAAAAGCAGGCCTTTGGCTCTCCGCAGTATTGGATTGTATATTATAAATGTATGTATGTGTGTGTGTGTGTGTGTGTGTGTATGTACACTAAGCGGAACCAGGGAGGCCGAGGTGAGTGTCAGAGCCACTGTCCAGGACGAAACAACCAAGATCCAGGAATACATCAGGAAGATGGCTCCCAAAAAAGAGCTGCTAAGTGAATACCTCAGGCAGCAGAAACCTGATGATAAGAAATATCAAGATCAATAGAGGCGGGGATCTACCACACCAGACAGGACCCCAGGCTGTGCAAAGATGCTCCTGAGACAGTTCAGCACATAATAGCAGGGTGTAAGATGCAGGCAGGAACAGCGTACATGGAATGTCATAAGTGGCTGGCATAGTGTACAGGAACATCTGCATTGAGTATGTGCTGGAAGTCCCAAGGTCAGAATGGAAGACACCGCCTAAGGTGGTGGAGAATGACCAAGCTAAGATACTGTGGGACTTCCAGATCCAGACTGACAAACTGGTGATGGCTAACCAACCGGACATCGTGTTGATCGACCAACAACAGAAGAAGGCAGTGGTGAGAGATGTAGCAATACCAAATGACAGCAACATCAGGAAGAAGGAACACGAAAAGCTCAAAAAATAAAGGGCTGAAAGAGGAGCTAGAAAAAATGTGGGGATTAAAGGCAACAGTGGTGCCAGTGGTAATTGGAGCACTGGGGGCTGTGACCCATAAACTGGGAGAGTGGCTCCAGCAGATTCCAGGTACAACATCTGAGGTCTCTGTCCAGAAGAGTGCAGTCCTAGGAACAGCTAAGATACTGCGCAGAACCCTCAAACTCCCAGGCCTCTGGTAGAAGACCCAAGCTTGAGGAAGACACACCACCCCCCATGGGAGGGGGTGAGAGGGGGATATATAGTTTTTCCAGTCTACATTATGGTCAGAGAGCAGCTTCACTCCTGATTCTCCTGGGTGATTGTAACAGAGGTCCAGCTCTCTCAGATGGGAGGGGCTGGACCTCAGAGCAGAGGCCAAGGAGTCACAGCCTTCCTCTGTGATCCCACAACATGACAGCCTGCAGAGAAAAGGGCTCTCACTAAAAAAGACCACACCTCACCCTGTACTGCATGTTGCATAATATCTGATCACCTTATGAGTCCAGGTTGTCTACCAGTACCTCAGTATCTCCAGCCTACCTTTTGAACTCCCCAGCCCAACAGAGAGCAGCTGCATTCCTAAATCCTGCAGGACGTTGCGGCTGAGGTCGAGCTCTCTCAGCTGAGAATTTTAGCTGAGAACCAAGGCAAACACTTTACAGCATTTACTTTTAAGGAGACAACAAGGCATGCTGCAATCAAGAAAAATACATAAAGATTCAACATTTTTGCTAATAAGAGAACATTATGTGAGGATGGTGCTGTCTCTATAGGCAAAGCAAGGCACATTTATTTATATAGTACATTTCATACCCAGAGGCAACCCAAGGTACACAGGCAAAAACACAAAAAAACAAATGATGAAAACAATACATGTACCTGAATTCCTCCAGTTTACAGACGGGACTGATCAAGACAGCAGGAATAAAAATCAGCGGGCTTAGCTCATCGTTGACATCATCATACTTTTCCTTCTTCGCCACCTCTTTAGAAAATATCCACTATAATTTTGTTGGTGACTGTATATGCAGTTAGTCAGAGCCAGCGCTCTCAGGGATGATTGTTTTAAGTGTAGCAAATTGGTCAGCATGTGACAATGCTGAAAATCCAGAGAAAACCCAGACAATCTGTACAAAACATCACATCATTTATAAATAAGGTGTAGTGAAACTTTGCATTTCCTTTAATTTCCCAAGATTCTCTTGTCAATTTCTTTAAAGTTAGACAAAACCACAAAAGAGTTTTCATAAATCATTAAAAACACAATGAACTAATAATTCTTAGCTTGTTGTTTTAATTAGACCAGGGCACTGAAGCACAGCATGACCTACAGTTAGGTTTGAGGTAGGCATATAAGACAATTTACTTACAGGTTTGTTTGTGTGGATTATTTATTGCAGCATGGCTCAAACCGGTAAGACAACCCTTTAAATCTGTAAAACTTGCAGATAAAGTCTGAGGACCAGCTCCTCCCTCCTTCACTGTGGACTGTTGGCTTCACAGAGTAACAGGCTGTGATATACCTACAGGTTTACAGGCCGGGGATATTGCACGCTATTCAAATTTTCAAGTAAGGGAAGCAAGGGAAGCAGTACTAAATATTTTACTCCATTAAAAGTAATGGTCCTGTTATAAAATATATTTTTGTTGAAGTAAAGGATTAGCAGTAAAATGTATTCACATATCATATAGTTAATGTTTAACCAGATGGATACTGTAGGTAGCAAGTGGCATTATAGCTACTGCATACTTACTATGTTGGATAGTTGATACCTGCTGTAAATGCTATGCATTATATATTTTTTCTTATATAAGATTTTTATATGAAGATATTTAACACTTGCAGCTATCAAATAATGTAACAGATTAAAAGTAGACAAAGTTATTTACTTTTGAAATGTTGTGCAGTAAAGTATAATGTCTAACAATATGGGAATACTTCCTGAAATTACTACTGACATCACTTGAGTATGTACAGTACACTGGTATGCTACAAACACATGAAAGCATTAAGTATGTATGATAGTTAAAAATAAACAAATAAATACATTTTTAAAAAAATGGTAGAATTGTATAAAAAGTTCCTAAAAAATATATAGAAAAAAACAATCTGATATGCATTTCAATATTCAGAATTTTTTATCAAAACTGACATGTTTATACAAACTTTCTGCAGGTATTGAGTTCACTAATTGGGTTCATTGTAGAGTAATTAAATAACCAGACTACATGATATTTTTGTCTCAATTGTCACATAAATTCTTGCTGTGTCTTGGTCAGGAGACTGGCAACACTACAAATATGACCCTGACTAATCATCAAGAAATTGTCAATCATGGCTACAGAAGCGCTATGTGTGATGCTGGTGGTCTTGTGCTCCAAAAAGAAAAAGAAAAGAAAGAAAAAACAATTGTGGACCCATTCCTGGTCCACAAATGTGGACAACAAATGTGTTAACATGTTAACAACATTAGGCTACATAAAGCTACCAGGTTTGGTTTGGGAATTGTAGCCTATACTCTGGTAAATGAAGATACAAAGATATGTTTTAATTTTAGGTGGTTTCACCATGAAACACCAACACTGAAAGTCAAAGCTGTCCAGCAGCTGTCTGGCCGAGCTGAGCCGCATTTGGCGCCTCCTTCAAGTCGATGGATCCCATTCATTTTCTATGGAACGCGACGCAGGTGCGCCTAGTTGTGTCAGCAGCGGCTCATCTCCGCCTCCTCCACAGGCTGATAAGTTTCTAGAAATGATCTTCAAAGTAAATTTCCCAAAGGATGTATGCGTTTATAGGACACCAAACTGGATGCTGTCAGTCCATGTGGAGAGTGAGAGAGATGAAAACATTAGAGGTGATAAAAAACATCACTGATACTGACATTGTTTTTTTTTCTCAGTTGTTTCTCCTTGCTTTTCCACAGTGTCATTCCTGCCCTAAAAGAAGAACACATTATGTACATTATATTTTGTGTTTCATTGGTACATTTTTACAGTGTAGAAACACATGCACATCTGTGTTGTCCAGGTGCTGAGTCCAAAAATGTATCCCATATCCTGTACAGTATCTTGTGAAAGACTTGACTCCCATTATTATATCAAATGAATGTTTATTAAGTCCAAACTGTCTCGTAAATCCAGGTGTGTCTTGGGTAAATAGTGATAAACAGTATTATTTAAAAAAATGTTTTTACTGTATACAAATAGTTATATATTTAATAATAATGTATTTGTTATTATTGTATACTATATACACTATATCCTGATATATTTATTAGACAGGCTTCTAATTCAATTTGATTCAAAACTGAAAAAATGTTTTTAATGTTACTTGTGAAATGTCTTTGTTTTGTGTGTTTTCTTTGCTTTTTATACATATGTGTGAAGTTTCCTGGCAGTCTTTGGCATAGATACCTGTGAGACACTGGTGTCCTGAGATGCTGTCTCTTATTGCATATTCCCCATATTAAAGCAATCTAGATTAGAAATGAGAGATTAAACATAAAGACAACATGCCCAGCTGACAGAAAATATGAACAGAAATTATTGTTAGCAACAATAATAAACAGTTAAACAGTTACAGATAAAAAAAGAAAAAATGGTATTACATACTCTCTGCACTTTGGTTGTTTCTTTGCCTGCACAGATAGTATATGACCAGCCCAGTCAATACGAGAGCCACAGTCCCTCCAACAACCCCTCCAATAATCCCCCACATTGTGCTGAGATCTGTTAATGAAAGAAATGCTTTAAACGTTACGTTTTTCTATCCCTTCAAAATACTTTTAATTTGCCAGAAACATGATGATTGCATGAACATCAGCAAATGTAACCATTCCATTAAATAACAAAAAAGTGAGTTACAAAAAAATGTGTGTATTAATGTGTGTGTGCATGAGTGGGAAAAGACATTTACAGTTTATGCTATTGTACTGTGGCTTTCACTGAGTGAATGGTTTTATTGATATTTTGTAGTCATAATTTGACATATCAAACATATATCATGCTTAACCATACAGTTATGCTTATATTTGAAATAACATATCTCCCTATTATCATATCTCCTGTTCCTCTTCTACATCTTCCCCTCTTAGTGCATTACAGCAACCAAGTGTCGAAATATGAGACTGCATAAGATTTCATAAAGCTGCTCTTGCCCTTTTGATTTGGCCAATCTTTGAGGTTGAAATTATGTTTTTTGTTTTGTTTACCAAAAATCAGGTTTTTTAATGTCCTTATTTGGTAAACAAAAGGCATTCTAAAGTTAAGTTGAGGCTGATATGAGGCATGTTTAATATTTGTGCAACTTGTGGCACTGTGGTAACAGTGTTTCTAATAAATCTTTGACTAAATATCTGAAACCCTGTGTGTAACAGATTGCGATTGTCCAGCGCAGCCTCTGTGTTCTGATCTCCACTAACTCCTGCTAAATGTGCTGCTATGGACGCTAACTTTATCTGTTTGCCATTTAGTGATGTCCAATCAAAACAATGAGCTGAAAGACGCTAAAATGCTCTGTAGAGCTGAGGGGAACTGCAGACTTGGGTGATAATTATCTATGGGTTCATCACTATGAGCGACCCCTTTCTCACAAAGTCATTAGATCCATTGTTACTATAAAATATTGATATTATGGATGCTTTTCATAGCATCTCTCATTTGAACAAACTAGTGCAGTGCCCATTCAAAATGTGCCTGTTCGGAACGGGATGATTACTTGGCCTCCGGCCACTACTTCAACACATAGAAAAGTTAATTCAGATAATATGAGGTGTGAATAAGTAGGCTATATACACCAACAACATGAAAGAAACTAACATTCTATTATACACAGATGTTATAAATTATAAGTACTCTAATGGTACATACATGTTCTTTTCTCATTTCAAGTAGCCTAAAATAAGGGATTCATTTAAAAATTATTTAAAAAATAATCTGTATCCTGAAATATAGTGGATCGATCATTTTGGGTCATATTGGATCATACTGGGATCTTAGATTGTTTTTATTTTCTGTGCCTTCAGTTTGGATTTGAGTGGGTACGTTTGCGAGTGACCTGAATGCCTCCTGTGTAGACACAACGGTTCATTCGCTGCTGCTGCTGATCTGCTCAATGTGGTGCTCACGCTATGTTTGCTCAAAATATTGGTGCTGTAGTGGTGCTTCACAGTCGCCACAGTCTTGGAGCATTTGAGACAAACTAGTTTTGAACTGTCTGTGGAAGTATTTCCTTCGTTTTATGTGCGTAACTACAGTCATTGTGTATTGGGCTCTGAGTGCTTCCAAAATACAGGTGACCTACGCTCAACAATGTACCTGAACAACTCCTATGTAGTCACTTACTGCTGCTGCTGATCTGCTTAATGTTCTGCTAATGCTATGCTTTCTGTCTGTTTCTGTTGGAGTAAGAATGTCCATTCTTGATTAAAAGCTCTGTTTTCACTGTCTACTTTTCTCTTTTTAGAGCACTTTTCTCTGACTTGTGTCACGCCTTGTCTCTGCTCTCTCCCTGCGGGAGTCAGTAGGCAGAGCCCTGAAGCTCCGCCCTGCCCCTGCACACAGCAGCTGCTCATTGATCACTGGAGTTTATTAATATTAAACGCATTGCGTGTCCAAATTGCTCCAAATTAAACACTGCACTCCCTTTGTTCCCCAGCAATGTGCCCGCCAAGTGTGAAGTCGTTTGGACGAATGGTTCAAGAGATACGTGAAGGACATACAGACATACAGACAGAGATTCCTTCCTTTAGTTGATAGATACAAAAATGCCTCAGGGGACAAAACAAACTGTACCTGTATCTGTAGCATGAGGTGGACACCACTGTGTGGAGTTGACACGGATTGTTTCATTACTGACTGGGTTGGCTGCCACACAGTTGTAGATGCCTTCATACTGGATCTCCAGAGAGAGGGAGAGGTTAGTGGAGATGTCTGGGTTGCTGGTATGGTTTATTTCTTTCTCTCCTCTGTACCAGGACAGTGTAAGTTCAGGTGCATTCTCCACAGAACAGTTAATGTGGCAGCTCCCATCATTCAGCAGGAGTTTTGTAATATTGGCCTGCACTGAACAGAGGTGTGGAGTGGTAACCGGTTCTATTAGGGGAAAAAAGGAAAGTCACTGAGATTCATAGCAACATTTTTTAGGTGACTAAATGAACCAGTAAGCAGGCCAATACACAAGACTGTACTTAAAATAGTGCAAAAGCTTATAAAGCTTAATGAGCAGTACTTTGGTTATCAGATTGACATGTGTTTAGAGTTTCAGTATGGGACTCAGTGACAGCTGATAGAGGTGCAGGCTGATGGCTTTTGGTATATATATAGGCTCATGATCCCCTGCAAGATGTTCATACATGATAACCTTACTAGTATCCAGGATTTCTGTGTTCTTGACTTGTGCAACAGGAAAACAGCAGGAATTTCATATGTGCTAATGTAACTTTCTTTGTGTGTGAGGGGCTTCTGTGCTTTCAGCCAGAGCTGCCTGGTGATGTTTTCAGATACACACAGGTCAGTTCTCAATACCTGCAAGAGGATACAAGACAGATACAAACACACATTGCATGTAAAATGTTACTTCAAAAACACCTACCAAAGACTTGAATTGAAAATTGTTTCAGTATGTGTGGATCATGACCCAACAGAAACTTAACACAGTAAACCCCAGCATAGTTTTTTGTCACTCTGATAAAGGTGAGGGATCCAGTGTGTGGGTTCAGCTGCAGAACACCCTCAAAGCTTTCATCGATAAACATGATACTGTTCTTCCACTGAGCTATCAGCTTGCCAACAAAATCTGGACCCTGTGTCCACATGACATTATGTTCCTTCTGTAGTTCCTCTACTCCAGGGTCCAGAGTGACATTTCCCCCCTCCAGAACTTTAATAAAAGTGACCAAATTATCTGGAAAAAAAATCAGAAATAATACAGTAAGAACCTTAAAGTGTCATTAAATCTTTCAAAGTGACTAAAGGCATCACATCATTGAAGGCAGCGAAGAGGTCACTCACCGTGGACAGAGAGGTTAAACGTTTGCACTAGGATTCCTGTTTCCATTAAAAACTGAGCCTTAAATATTCCACTGTCACTGATGGTGAGGTTAGAGATGGTGATTGATCCTGTTTTTACATCTGTGCGTAACCTGTTTCCAAATGTGGTCCCATTGACACGAGTGACTTCTCCATTAGTGACAATAGTAATTGCTATGATGAGGGTGTCCTGCCCAAAGGTCCAAAGAAAATTCTTTAAATTTTGCCATGATGTGTTGGTGTGTAGGGTCACAGTCTCTCCAGCCTGCTTCATTACTTGTATTTCTTTAGAAAACAAACCACCTGAAACAAGGAAAAAAGTATATCAGGGTCAATGCAAAACATCCAAGAAATTACAGTTAATATTTTAGAATGGACAAATTGCACATCCAATACTGCTCTAACAAACACTCAAATGGCCTCAAAAATATTGTGGAGATGAACCAACAACTCTCTAACACAACTTAAAAACTGTGAAAAGACACAGAAGAAGAATTTATTGAGCCACTGGATTGAAATGATAGTTGTGTCCCTTGTATCATAAGCAGTTTTGGTGTATACTGCTGCATGATCCTCAGCAAGCAAGCCAAACTGAAACACAAAAATGAAGCAAGAAAATAAAATTCATCACTTTAAGCTGTTTTCAAAACATTTAGATTTATAATTTGTGAATTTATGTTTTATGGAAGCTTAGAAGATTGTTTTTCAGTGAATTTGCAGACAGGCGAAAAACCTGTGGGTACTTGGCATCATGTGATGCTGAACTTGCATTATTGCAAACCCATAGGCACAAGACATGTTCTGTTACAATGCAACAAAATTAAGATGGAATCAACTTTTGGACAGTGGAAACGTGCACGCTTTAGTTCAATCACTACAAAAACTCATTGCTTCTAACATACTGTATATGTCATATAATATTTAATTGCAACAGTGAAAAAGTCCTCAATCAGAGACAGGTTCAATTCCCTTTTTCAATTCAATTTTATTTATATAGCGCCAAATCACAATAAAAGTTATCTCAGGGCACTCATTGTGTTCATTGTCCATAAAGTAAAAAGTAACCTTTATCAATGAAACATGACACACATTATTTACCTTAAACTGTTTGATTTTCTTTGATCCCTAATTTCCAATTAGGCACAATAAATAAAAGTCCCTTTTTTATATAAAGGGTGATTTCGTGTTTTGTGTTGACCAATGTGGCAAAACTTTGAATCCCTTAATCTACAGCAAAACATCTGCGATGCAGGCTGAACATCTTCCTGAAGAGTTTTATAGCTAAACAGACTAAGGCTAATAACCTATGAATAGTATTATTATTATTAAGTATTATCTATTCTTGTCTTATCTCTCCTTTTTATATTGCTACTATATTCTTTCTAAATAGTGAAAGTGAAATCCTTCAAAACAAACAACTGTTATTATAATAAATCACACAATAGGCATATGTAATAAATCAAAATTTACCTATGAGAAATAAGATGAGTAGCCCATTGGTAGAATAATTTCTCCTGCTTGGCAAAGACATATCCAGTCTTATTTCCAGGTGTAGGTGGGTTTAATCTGAAGTCAATGCAGCCCAGCACTTAAGAGACAGCAGACCTTTTGACAAAGAATGTAAGACATACTGTAAGAGCAGCAGTTGCATTTCTCTCTCTTCAGGATGCGTTCAGGCACAGTGTTGAGTGTAGGTCACCCGTGTACTGGCTATGGAAGATTTTAAATGCCTAAATGAAAACAAATCAAACAAAGACATAAAATTAGATGCACATTGTTAGTTGCATTTACTGTCTATGTATGTATTTACTGTGTCATAATTAAATGGAAAAAGGTGTTGAATGTTCTTCATTGTGACATGAATTTCCCATGCCACATTAAAATCAAATCATAACATAGAAAACAAAGTGAAAAAGGCGTATTGCATTTCAGTGTTGTCCAGCAGAGGGCAGCTAGACCTGGTAATTTATCTACTAAAGCAAGGACTCTCTGCGTGTCTGTATGTCCTTCGCATATCTCTTGAACTGTTCATCAGATCGACTCTACTCTTGGTAGGTGCATTGCTGGGGGAAAGGGGGGGGGGGGGGGGGGCTGTGTTGAATTTGGTGCAATTTGGACACATGGCACAATAAATCAATACATTTAAACTCTGAATAAACAAGCCATCAGCAACAGAGAGACAGGCTAGAAAGTTTTCTCTGAGAGAGAACATGTGAAGGAACATTATGTTCAGCGATGAGCCCAGATTCTGCCTACAGCAGTTGGATCATGGGGTCAAAGTGTGGAGAAGACACAGAGAGCGCTATGCTGATTGCTGCACCGAGTAACATCTTTTGGTGGAGGCAGTGTGATGGTGTGGGGCGGCATCTCCCTCACTGGAAAAATGAGGCTTGTCATCATTGGAGGCAATCTCAATGCAGAGAGATATTGAGATGAGATTTTGCAACCAGTGGCAATCCCATATCTCCACAGTCTGGGACAGAACTCTATCCTCCAAGATGACAACGCTCGCCTCCACAGAGCGGGGTTTATCAGAGACTACCACCAGAATTTGGGAGTGGAGAGGATGGAATGGCCTGCCAGCAGTCCTGACCTCAACCCCATTAAACACTTGTGGGATCAGCTTGGGCGTGCTGTTCATGCCAGAGTGACCAACACGACCACGTTGGCTGACTTGCGACAAATGCTGGTTGAAGAATGGGATGCCATCCCACAGCAGTGTGTGACCAGGCTGGTGACCAGCATGAGGAGGAGTTTGTTAAATGAATAAATTGTTAAATTGCCAATATGTCTTGTTTCTTCAAACTTCAATCATCCAATCCACCAAACACCAAACAACTCAATGGCAGAATAAGCTGTTTGGCATTGGCAGAGAAGATTTGGCAAATTTTTCATGGATGCAACTCTGCTGCTCATCCCACAAATGCATGTTCCTTACAAATGTGGCACCATTTAAAAGGGAAATAAACAGGCTTTCCAACGGTATAAGATTTATTTCCAAGAAGCATTCTTACAACAAAGAAATAATCTACCAAACACAAATTACCTTACTTTTTGTGCTAAGTTTATATATGGTTCTCAAGAAATCTGCCCATTCTAGTAATAAATACTGCAGAGAGCTTTTTCTTTTTTGAGATAAAGATGTACTTTTCATGTCAAAATAAAAAACACAATTATTAACTTACAGTAAACAGCTGCTTTAATGGAAGAGGATAAGCTAATGCTAACAGATGTCTACAAAGTAGATAGCTAGAATTGCCTGAAGGGCTGGCTAATGTTACAGCATGGATGAATTTTGCAGTGCATACAATAACTGCTGAAAGCAAAAGATCTTGAAGGCTATTTTTTAGTCAATTAAATGAATGTGTCCTTTTCAACCTGTAAGTTACAGATACAAAATGATACAGTATTCCACCCTTTACGATAATTTTCTGAAATTTAGCACTTTGTTGCATTTTAAGAACAAGTTAAAATTGTTTCTGTTGTTATTGTAACTATCTCACCTGTCAATCACCAGATATACCATGCAGAATCTGGTCTCCCCCTCAAGACTGAAGCTGTAGCTGTAAAAACTATTGTTTGCTTCTTCACAATGTGATCACACATTATCAGATAGCATGCTTAAAATTTTGATGTATACATAAATGCATACATAAAGAGTAAATACAAATAACAATGTGTCTTGTATTGAAGTTTCTGCTAGATTCATTTTTAGTTAGGCATTAGCCAGTGGTTTCAGAAAAGTGAAGTACTGTAACTCCACTTTTTCACCTAGGAGAGCTGTTTTGATTCCTGTGAAAAAAAGAAATTCCAGCTCTTTGTGAGTTTATGACTTTGCAGAGTGTTGAATATGGCTTTCTGGTTTATGACAGCTATTTGTGTTGGATATGCAAAAATGCAAAACTGATACATATTTTTTCAGTCTGTCTGTGATCTCAGCACTGTGTTACTTTATTATCAGAACATTATGAGTGGCAGCTGGTTTGAGTTTACTTTTGGTTTTACTTCTACTTTTTTTATTTCTCAGCAAGTTGCAGGGACAGTCTGTTTCAACCTGCAGAAACACTGAATATCTGTCTGTGACCAGATTTGTCATTAAGCTGATATGTGACAACAAAATCAAAGTGTAAAAACATCCTTGGATTTTCTAATGTTTGTACACTTTCACATTGGCATTCAAATTGTAACCAAATAAAGTATGGCACTTCCTCATGCTTGGTTACAGCAAAAGTGGAATAACAGGAAAAGCCAGTAGGTATAAGTGTTTTTTTTTTTTTACAAAGATACTAAACTCTGTTATGGTTCTGTTCACGGTTTGACTCTGTCCCTAGCTGCCATTCTCCACTGGTCCTCCACAGGCCATCAGACTTTTCTCTCTTTTCCTGTAGCCCTGCCCAGCCTGCTTTCTCCTGCTCACCTGTCCTGTGTTAGCCTCGTCAGCCTTACCCTGTGTTTTGCCTGCCACAGCCTCCTAATCACCTTGTTGCCCAATCATCATGTTCCCTCCTTATTCTGGTCCCTTCTCATCCCAGCTGTGCCTTGTTTTCTGATTAGTCCCCTATGTATATATATATATATATTTGTCTGTTCTCTTAGTTATTTGTCAGATTGTCATCAATGTTTCTGCTGTTCCAGCTTGTCTATGTTCCTTCTTTTATACCAGCTTGTTGGGTCCACCTGCTCTGTTACCTTTCTAGGATATAGTGAAATCTAAAACACTACACACTACAAAAAATAGTAATGATAATAATAAAATAAACTGGTATTTTTGAAGAATGTGTTTCAAACTATATAACAAAAGCCACTTCTTGGTTCATGGTGCTTTTTCTCTTCTTATTTTGTTTAAGTTCCTTAAAGACAAAGTGGAAGAAACACTTTCAAAATCTGGGTTCTCAACCTTGTGGCAAAAGTCTGAATTTAGCATGGTAGATTAAACAATATACTCCATATATTGAAGAAGCATTTCTACAGACTAAAGTGTACACGGCCAGCTGAAAGACCAGACTTTGACCCTTGACCTTTCTACAATAGTAAGTTTGCTTACTTGTTCTTACTGTATGTGCAGACTTTGTTGAGCAGCAGTGTAACATTGTTATTCAGAGTTCAGTCATCGGGCTGTGCAGTTTGATTCTGGTTGATATTTCCCGTCTGTAACCTGTAATGTCTTAATAATTATGCTCAGTGACAGCAAGTAGTTTCATCATTAGTGGAAGCCATTTGTGTTTGAGAGCAGTTCAGATAATAAAGTCTCTAATACATCTAAAACATTTCTTTGTGACTGACTGCTGTTTAAGACGAAGTGACCAAAACTGAAAAAAGTTCTGTGAAGAAATAAAAAGTGAGGAATGTTTTATTGTCAGGCTTTTCTCTTTTTCTTATCTCTGAAACAATTAACACTTGTAGCCAATTCATTTAAGTGTGCCGGACTGAATGCACGTTCTCTGCTTTACACTCAGTTTGTAATTTATTAACACACTTCTAGCAAAACTGTAAACATTTAAACAGGAAACCTTTAGTTTCAAAGATATCAGAAATCAGAAAAAAAATGTAGTAGAAAATACATGTTTGCATTTCTCAATGTTGCCTCTAGATGGCGGCAGGTTTACACTGTATCACTGCCCTTCATCCCTGCAGTTAGTTTTTTCTGATTGCTTAAAGCAAATCTTTGAAACTAAAGGCTATTTTTGCAAAACTCTACACACTAACCACAAAATTTTACACCAAACCAGCAAAACATTATACATCTCTTTCAAAAGCAAACAATTCTTGCAAAACTCATCAAACTGTTTTAAAAATAGTGTTTTTTCATCAATACACTACACATAAACCATCATTTGAATAAGCATATGAAGCACCAACTACGCACAGATAGTATAAATGAGAAACACTTGTGGCTTTTGTTTTTTCTGTGTGCAGGGCATAGCAGTTTGCAATAAAGTTTTGTCATACATGTAGTAAACAGTCATACACACAGGTATCCAAATGTTTAATGTATGGATGTGTATTCTGAACATAACACACTATCAATACAAATAAGGGGAAAAAGTTTTTTTTTCTCAAAATGATCTAACACTCCTCAAACAACAAAAGTGCAGTACAAAAAAAACAAAACATTTGTTTTAGGAAAAAAAAAACAGAAAAAAATTTGGCTCTTGCCTTCTTTGTGGATCTCGCCATAAGACTTCATCCACAGCACATGTGATGTTGTCTTGAGCTAGGCAGCATGGAAAGTATCACCTGGAGTGCCGTATCCAGGTCTGTCATGACCCCTGATCGATGTCTCCACAAGCCTCCTCCATTGCCTGTAGAAGGGGTATGCGTTGTTGGGGTTGACAGTCATACACCTTCCAACACCATGCAGAGAAGATATCTCCAATAGGATTCAAGAACAGAGAGTGCCTGGTGGAAACTAACGATGTCCCAGATGATAACGTACGTGGGCTACTCTGGCCCCTGGTCATTAGGAATCAGTCTAATGTGGAGGGTGTCCAGAAATGTGATAATGTGTGCAGTGTCGTATGGGCCGCACACATTGTTATGTTGCCACCATGTTGTCCCAGGATGTTGATGATGGCATGTTGTCTGATGATATTTCTGCTGTGGCCCCTTTTTTTTGCAAGATGGAAACCTGCCTCGTCCACATATATCAGCTCATGTTGCACTGCATCTGCTTCTAGCTCCATGACTCTCTGAAAGAGACAAGACAAAACAATGTAACACAATACAAAAAGAAAGGGATCAGTCAATATAATGTAGCACCATATACTTCCAGACCCAGTAGCAATGATAGGATAGTATAGCTTACCTGCACATATTCATATCTCAGTTGTTTTACATGGTCTGAGTTTCTTTCGAAAGGAACTCTGTACAGCTGCTTCATCCGAATTCTGGGATATGGTGTTATGTGCTATTATGTGGTCCTGCAGTTTTCTGAGTCTGATGCAGTTATTTGCAATGACCATATTACAATGTGGGTCTCCTGCTCTGGAGTGAACAGTTGACCTCTTCCACCAGATACTGGTTTTCTTCCAGTTCTGTAAAAACATTTGAATGGTTTTAGTGATAGATCCTTCTCATTATGAAAGTACAGTACATATTACTGTACAAGTAAGACTACAGCACTTACAGTTATGATACCTGCAACAGTATAGCGGCTCAGATTTGGTTGAACCCGTTGTCCAGTGTCCCTCATGCTCATCCCATGGTTGACAACATGGTCATACACAGTCGCTCTAATTTCTTCAGTTACAGTATTGTATTCCTGAATCCCCTTCCTCTTCCTCTCCTTCTCCCTCTTCCTACTTCACCTCTTCCTTCTCCTCATCCTCCTCTAGTTGTCACCCCCTTGATCTCTGTCCAATATTGGGCTCCATTGTTGTCCAAACCAAATATTTACATGTGGCCTATTTATAATGCTCAAGCTCTGTTTTGTAAGTGAATTCATTATCTAAATGTGACACATTTTCACATGTGTCAATGTGGAAAGGCAATTGGCAAAATAGTGTAGCAATGTGGAGACCAATGTGTACAGTTTTGCTAGAAGTGTGTTAATAAATTACAAACTGAGTGTAAAGCAGAGAATGTGCATTCAGTTGGCACACTTGGTAAATGAATTGGCTACAACTGTCAATGGTTTCAGAGATAGTCGTTCAGGAATCATTGTTAGTGTTTAAGTATTCAGAAAAAAACTGTAAGGTGCTGGAGACCAACAATCTATTGTTTTCCTGTGTCTGTGACTCATCTGCTGTGGTATTTAAGCACAACAGTAGTCTCTCATAAAGGAGAAAGGGCAGGAGATTACATTACAATCATCACCACAAAAACCTTTACAGGATGTGAAATGTATTTTAATCTATTTGTATTATGTAAACAAAACATTGAAAGCAACACAGTGCATTGAACCACACCACCATTAAGCAGATAGAAGCAAATATGATTAAGACTGTGAGGGCTGAGGTGTGTATGTTTGGTGACCCACCTTCAAATGTGAGTGCAAAGATGTTCTGTTGCTGTGCTGATGCTCTGCCCCTGAGAAACTAATAACACTCCAGCTTGCTGAGTTCTTCTCAGAGAAAACCCTACTTATGTTACTCATGAGTGCCCCCCTCCTTTGAAATACCTTGAACTGGGTTGTGACAAAGTTTTTAACTAACACATACCTATTCTAATATTATGGGGCACATGAACTGATGAGCAACAATTTGGAGTTTTGAGGAACAGGAAAGGAGCTGATTGGTTGGGGAAGATACAGGGAGCAGGGCATGGCCAATGAGGGTGATACAGAGCAGGTGTGTAGATGAGCAAAGGAGGGAAAAAAGCAAGCATGGGAACACAGAGCAAACAGAAAACCAAAACCCCAGAAAACACAATAAAGACAGGACAGTGACAGGAACCTTCCAACAAAAACTTAATCTTATATAACCTGCTATCTTCTGAAAATAATGACATATGAATGAATGAATGAATAAATGAAATTTTATTATTTTGTCTTGCATAAAATTGCATGCAGAGCCCACATGGGCCTACAAGACACCATCAATTCAAACAAGCCAAGAGCCAAGTACAGCATATACTTTGTCAAACAACAGAGAAAGAAAATAAATAACCACCCTATTTCCCTTATTTTCCTAACTTCACATCTTGTTCTCTTGTACCTTCATGTATATGTCAGTATGTACTGTACTGGTACACAGTTAGAACAAATGCATGCACAAACATTGCAGACTGTAACCTAGAGCATTGATGTTTGCTTAAATTTGACATCGACTCTACTCATGTGATGATTTGGAACAATTGTCACCAAGTTAGACAGAGACTGTTCCTGAGCTCACAACAATCCAATGCAGATAATACTAAAATAACTAGTGGAGGCTGCTGCAGCTGTGACTTGGCCTGCAGGGAAACTCTGATGCAACATCAAAATGAGACTCTGCTCCTCCCAGCTCCAAAGAACCACCAGCTCTCAAAGTATTTATTTCACACAATGGTTGGGGTCATTTCAGCTTGAGGGTGGGTTAACAGTAAAATAAACAAAATGGAACTGAATTATCCAACCTCAAAATAAAGATAAAAAATGCAAATCTCTTACCTTTAAACTAAGAAACACAAGAAAATTGAGATTAAACAAAAATTCTACCCAGCCCTACAGATCCTTGGGCTGCTACTTGAAAGAAACTATTTATGATATTTTACAAAAGTGTAGTTCATAGGGGGTTGCAGCGGTGAGAAGAGCCTGCAGTAATATTGCATTTGTTGTGAATTGATATGACTGATTTTGCTGAGGTGTTGTGAAGGTATTTCTGAACTCCTGTGGTGTACGTTGGTAACACATCTGTCCTGTTTGATGGAAATACCTGGAATCCTGGCAGGAGTATCCGGCTTTACAATGTTTTCTTGGCCAGTGATGCTGTAACATTAGCCAGTTACATAGAAATAGCCATGCTACTGCCATTACAATAGCTCTAATCATAATCACAGACCCCAGCCATAGCTGTGGTGGTTGTGGTTTCAGGCACAATCCACAGCCAGGTGTAGCCAGCCAGTGGCTGTACTGTTGAAGACTCACCCACTTCCAAAATGTGGTTTGGGGAGGGGGGGGGGGCAGGTATGCTGTTTGTTACAACATTACTGTTACAACATTACTGTCACTACTACTCACTTTACGCTAGCACAAACTAGTTGTGATGATAGCTGTGGTGTTAGGACTGGAACACAACTGAACTGTCCGTCTTAAGAGGTTTAAATATTGAGTTAATGGAAAAAGGAAAACTGTGGCAGGGTGTGATCAGTGTAGGAAACACAGCATGCTGCTTGTGAGACACTATTCTCTTTGCAAAGTTGACAGGTGACTCATTCATGTGAGTCGATAGAGAGGACAGTCTCTCTTTTTAACTCTTCTTTTTTTAAACCATGGTATCAACATCCAATGTGAGTTTCAGTTGCTCCTAGCCTTTTTATTACCAACTGATCCCTGGCCTGTTCAAGAAAACAAGTTTGGCAAAAGCTGAGTTTTTTAATGCAGAGCTGATGGAAACTTGAACTGGTTTTCCAAAAATCCAAATCCAAAACTCTAGAACATTGTTAACTCTTTTTCATTTCCTCACACTGTGAGCCTCACCTGCTTACTGATGGTTTACTTCAACTGATAAAACTTCTCTTCTCCTGCTGAGCCTGTAGGGGTAGTTGGACTTGCTATTTCCTTTTCTTGATGATCTAATCTACAGTATACTGAAGCTCGGTTCATTTGCTCAGGTTTACATCAGTAGAGAGATCTAGTGCATATACTAATCTTTACAGTATCATACTGTTTTTGCAGTTAGTATACATGAAATCAACATATTTTACCATTTCATATTCATAGGAAATTATGCAATATTTGTGTTGTCAGACATCAAATGGTTTTCTAAAAATTTAAGTAATTTCCTTTTGTTTTGTGAGGTGTTCCTGGAGCTGTCTCAACAGGTTTCACAGTTAATTTTAATGAAGTGCTCATCTATAGAGAGCCGAGGTCATGATGTCACGTCCTGTCCATAATCTGTAACTCAATGCAATCTCTCATTCAGCATTTCTTCCATATGTCTTTGTGAAAAAACTGAAGCGTGTTCCTGAAGCTTACTTTCCATAAGCTATCAGAAACTGAAACCTTCATTATTTTAACAGTTAAACAACCATTATTTTGTGAGAATACAAAAAACTACAGCTCCCATGAAAGTACCAACACGGCACCGTGAGTACTCTGTCATTGTAACTTGGTTTCATCTAGATCCATAAAATTCCCCAACAAAATCTTCTGGTGTCATTTTCTCAACTGTCTAGAAACACCTACACTGTTCAGTCTACTTTGTCCTGCTGTTACTGCAGATGTCTGAATTAACACTAACGTGGTATCGGTGCATCTGCTTTGTAACTTTTCCAGTGTGAACACACCACATACTCAAAAACCTGCTTAGACATCTTCAAACAAAAGATGATGATGATGATGAAGATGAAGATGATGATGATGAAGAAGATGAAGATGATGAGGAGGATGTTTACACCCGCTAAAGTTAAGGCTAAATTTAAGGACATTGTGACATTAATGCCTCTCTTTCACGCTTCACTTTAAGTAACAATTTGAATGCAGGACTTTTACTTTTACTGTGTGGTATTAATATGTAGTTTTACTATTAATAGTTAATAGAAAAAGGTTTTGAGTACTTCTTCTACCACTGCCAATACCAACATTCCCAGTTAGAGAAAGGGTGAAAGGTAACAGTGGGTCTATGCAGCCTATGCCTAAAATGGCCCTGAAATCAAGAACACCTTTAAAACAGCAAAGCAGCAATATAAGAATATTGGAGGAAACGCATCATTTTATTGTTGTCTTCTTTACTCCTATAGCAGCAGGTAGTGTATCCTCTCTCTACTCCACGGTGACAGGCTCGCACATGACCACACCTTTATCAACTTAAACAACTTTATCACAAAACTCAAGAGAGTCTTCATTTAACGCTTTTTGCGTTTTATGCTCACCTGACCTGTGGCCAGTAAAACCTTAGAGAGAGATGATCAGACATCTGTACATCGATGTGCGGAGCGCCATGTGGGCTAGGTGCAGGATGCTGCGGAGTGGGAACATTTACCGAGCAGTTGAACCAGTTGAAGGCAAATGAGAAAAATTATCATTATCATTCATAACGAAGCGAAGGGACACTGTGGCCTAACACAGTTTTTTTACTGCCACTCCCCACGTTCGCTTCTCTCAGAATTGTGATTGTGATTACAGTTTGAGAGAGTGACATTGGTTAAATAGGTTATAATTTGTTTTATTGTTTATACAGGTGAATGATGACAAGCAGAGCAGGGGTGCTGCTTTTGCTGCAGTGGGTGCAAAGACCCCGACAAAGGTAATTCCACAATAAAATGATAATTGATTATCTGTTGACATATGAATGTAGGCTACTTCCAGTGGCCCCATGTCTGCGCAGGGTGCATATATTAAGTTAGGTTCCTGTATTTGAGGTTATTAGCCTATATGTGAGGAATGTGCAACATGGTAAAAAAAAGGGTGCTTATTTATTTTTCTAAGGATTTGTATTAAAAGTGTGACAGCTGACATAGACTAACCAAGAGCAACATCATCAGAGATATCAGTATATGTGCGAGAGGGGTCAGGCAACCATTCTGTTTAAAATCCAAGTCAAAGTGCCAAAGAGCAAAGTCTATTATGCAACATAGGGAAACCTGAAAACATTAATTGTAGGTGTATATTTGGAACTTGATAAGAAAATTATATTTTGCAATCAAGCTAATGTAGGTGTTTATATGAATGTTGTATTTCAAATGGCAAAATAAAATCAGAAATGTTGCCCCCTCAGATATCAAAATTATTGTGTATGGCTGGGGAGTGCAGTGTCAATGTAATAATGTTTTACATTATTTATCATCATTTCCATTCAGTCACATGTGAGGCTGAAAATTCCTGAGCATCGGGTTTGATGTGAGTTACATTATTATCATTTTCCATGAAACATTTAACCAAATAGATCATCTCCGGTGTTCAAAAGCAACCCAGTCTCACATCAAAATGTGTTATAGCTATGTTGGTCCACAGCGTAGTTTCACAATAATGGCTCTAAAATTGTGAGATGCCTACATGTTTTTTGGCCTATTCCTTTATATTGGCCTGTCTTCATGTCATGTGACTGTCAAGTGTCTGTCTGCAAAAACCAAAACTTTTATTCTAAGCAAGCGGGTAGTTCTGGGTCTGAAAAGTGAAGCCAATGCGAAGTGACTTAAACCTGCATTCTCTCTAATGGCCAGCGACTCGACTGGCTTCAAAAACTCTATGAGAAAATGACCCTACTTCTCACTTGATTTATTAACTCAGTAAACTCAGTAAAAATTATGGTCCCATTTAGAGTAAAATAAACAACAAAGCAAATCTGTAAATCACAGCAGGTAAATTTTTTTGAGCGTCACAACCCCTGCAAAATTCACTATGGTTCACTATCAAAATTTGATCTATTTGGTTCGATCACATTTCGAAAGTCTAAAAGAGCCGCATGATTGAATCATTTTATCCTCTTTAAAGTTAGCCGGAGGGCTAAACCAGAAGTTAGCCACCTCAGCTGGCAGAAGTCAATAGTGAGCATGCTCCATGGGTGCATTGGGCCCATAGAATGAGCACAATATGTTTTCAAACGGGTAATTTCTTTAAAGTGGGAAGTGACTTTTTTGGCTTCATGTGCCAAAGGGTAACTTTCATAGGAATGAATGGGGCCCTGCATCTGACGCTGTATCCAGTTCTCTTTATACATCCATGTTCAAAACAGGAGTCCACAAACCAATGGGTGGCTTCACAGTGGCTACATCCATTATTTTTATACAGTCTATGGCAACTACATGGACTCAGCGATAGCAGTGTCCATAGCACCAAACATAGCAACATCAGAAAATGATGAACGACAGAAAACACATTCCTACAATTTTTTGGTCAGACCTGAAACAACCTTCGTAATAACTAACAAACTCAACATCATATACATTCACTGAACAAAGATTATGAAAATTAAATGCAAATTTCTTGCTAGAAATGTTATCAAATACATTTTAATGCTGAAACTGTCTTTTTTTTTAAAGAATAAAAGGAATGGCAGCCATTTTGTTTGTTTTCGCAGACAGAAACTTGACAGTCATGTGACGTGGACACAGGCCAATAGAAAAGAATAGGCCAAAAAAACATAGGCATCTCACAATTTTAAAGCTGTTATTGTAAAACTAATATGTTTTGCACTGTGGACCAGTGTAGCTATTACACATTTTGATGTGAGACTGGGTTGTCAAATGACACCCTGATCATATTCCGGGTTATTAAAATAATGAATTCACAATCAGGATATCAGTAAATACAGACACAAAAAATGAATAAATAACATAAAAGCATTCTGCCAGTAGAAATGGTTCATGTTCCTCTGAGCAGGACACAGTACACAGTATAGATACAGAATGTGTTTTATTCATGTGCAGGTGTTTGTTAAACAGGTAACATGCTGCAGAGAGAAAACAGCTGCTCTGGCGGTGATAACTGCGCATCTTTATTAGTATTATCACAGTGCATGTGTGCACACACAAACTCCATCAAAAGCCTCTACAGCTGTTAAAGCCGACTTTATAACAGCTGATCCAGCTGTGATCACCTATCTGATCCAGCTGTGATCAGGAACAGGAATGAGGAACAGCCTTCCTGATCTGAACCTGTGCAGTTTTTTGAGATCCTTGGAATCAGCCTGCTTTGCAAACAGACCATTTAAATCATTTCAATATACTAAATAGACAGAGAGAGAGAGCACAGAGAAGCCTACACTTTTCTGCTATGCTGGGGTGGTTTTATTTATTTGAATTAGCCTTCACTTAACTGGTGCACATTAAATAATGTCATTGTTACCCACATCTTGTTAATGGTGTGAGGTTCCTGTATTTAAATATAACTTTCATCACTAACAGTCAGATCAGTTTTATGCTGACAGCACAGCCAGTGGTTAACAAGTGTCAGAAAAGAGTGAAGTTGAGAAAACAGATAAGTAACCCGCCTTTTTCTCTCTGGGAGATGATTTCTTGTCTGTGAGAAAAGGAAAACAGGAACTGGGTGTTGTAAAGGAATTGTGGACACTCCTACTTCAATCCTTAACTGATTGTAAACACTGTTTCTCTGCCTGCTCGAGTTCAGCTCCACTGCAGATCGCACTGCTGGTAAGAACAAACTGCATGAAATGACCTTGCAGACTGTTGAATATGGCTTTCTTGTTTATGACAGCTATTTGTGTTGGATGTGAAAAAATGCAAAGCTGATACATATTTTTGTATTTTAGAGTAAACTGCTAATCTGCAGAACTGGTTGTGTGTTTCTGTGGTGTGTAGTTGTCAGAGGACTGGATACAGTATGCAAAGGTGCAAAGTTCACTTCAGCCTGGTATTTGTCTTTTCATGTTTGGCACAAACTAAAAACCTCAGTCTGTCTGTGATCTCAGCACTTTGTGACATTCATTATTATCAGAACTCCTGGTAATCACGAGTGGCAGCTGGTTTGAGTTTACTTTTGGTTTTACTTCTACTTTTTTATTTCTCAGCAAGTTGCAGGGACAGTCTGTTTCAACTTGCAGAAACACTGAATATCTGTCTGTGACCAGATTTGTAATTTAGCTGATATGTGACTACAAAATCAAAGTGTGCAAACATCACAAAATCAAGGTGAGTCACAGCAGATTGGAAATGTTGAGCAGTGGCATTCCAAAGCTGCAGCACTTCCTCATGTTTGTTTACAGCAGCAAGCAGAACAGCAGAAGAAATCCAGTAGGTTTATGAATGTTTTAATGAATGTTATAGTTAATTTTACCCAGAATGTAATGCATTAAAACACAGTTGTTGTTTTCATTACAAAGATACTAAACTCAACCCATTGTACATCTTTGACATTCTTACAGAATGCTTTCTCAGACATTATGAAATCTAAAACACTATTTTAAAAAACACACACAAAAAAACAGTAATGATAATATAATACACCAGAATTTTTGAAGAATTTGTTACAGTTGGTTACATAACAAAAGCCACTTCTTGGTTCACTATGGTTTTTTTTTCTCTTCATCTTATTTTTTAAGTTCCTTAAAAAACTTTCAAAATCTGGGTTTTTTAACCAAATCTGAACTTGGCATGGTAGATTAAACAATATTTTCCATATGATTAAGTATTTTTACAGACTAAAGTGTACACAGCCAGCTGAAAGACCAGACTTTGACCTTTGACCTTTCTACAACAGTAAATTGTGCAAAAGGTTTATTGTGTTTTAGTTGTTTTCTGTTTTCCGCTTTCTTCCGTTTTCTTTTTTACCGTGCCATGTTTCCTGTTTTACAATATGTGCAGAGTTTGTTGAGCAGCAGTGTAACATTGTTGTTCAGTGTTCAGTCATTGGGCTGTGCAGTTTGATACTTGCAATCTGTACCTGTAATGTCTTAATGAATAATTGTGCTCATTGACAACATGTAGTTTTACCATTAGCAGAAGCCATTTGTGTTTGAGAGCAGTTCAGTTAATAAAGTTTTTAATACCGCATTCAGTATATAACATCATACACTGAAACCCAGACATTTCTCTTCTCTCTGCTCTTTAAGACAGAGTGACCAAAACTGAAGAAAGTTCTGTCAAGAAATAAAACGTGTGAGGAAAGTGTGTTCAGGAAGAAGCCTTCATCATGTCAGAGCTGGATGACATCATGAACAAATGGCATTTTATATGCAGTTTTAAAACATTTGTATTTCTAAATGTTGCCTCTAATTGGCAGCAGGTTTATACTGCTAACACTTGCTAACACAAGTCTGAAAACCTAATTGTCAGTGATGTCCATTGGCAACAGGCCTCTTGTTGGTGGAAGCCTCTTGAGCAGTGGCATTCCAAAGCTGCAGCTTTGGAATGCGAAGTGGGAGCTTGCAAGTGGGAGTGCAGGCTTCCCACTGCACTTCCACCAACAAATGTCAGAGACATGACTCACATGTATGTGTGATGCAACACATACAACAAGGTCATTAACTAAGCTGAGCTAACATTGCTCAGCAGCTAACTGGCATTTTGTTATGTTAACAGAAATACCAATGATCTAAACACACAATTATAGCACAATTTCACAGTCCTCTGAGCAGCATGGCTCGTGTTCAAGGTCAACAGCAATAAGCGTCTTGCACTAACTCACAATAGCAGCTTTAACGGTGTCACAGTCACTGCTTTTATCAAAAGTTAGTGAAGCTTTGCCAATGAGAACGCACTGCAACAGCAATGTCCAGCTGTGCTTTGACCTCTCCAAAGTGTTTACCAGATGTCGAAAGTGTGAAAAACATCTCACTGAAAGGTGGGACCAGATTTATTTATTTTTAGCACTAGAAGCAACAGATTTATCAGTCACTGTACTTCCTGCTTGAGCTTTTTGACTGCCTTAACTACTCCTTTTCCTTTGCCTCAATGTATAGTTCTAGTTTCATCAGCCGCAGCTTTAATTCCAGCTTTTTCAACTCTGAAGCAATGTCTGTCCTTACTACCCATCCTCTTGCAGCAACTCAGCCTGCACATCCTGCGCCTCCTCCTCCTCCTGAGGACGATGCTTCAGTCTGCCAATTAGACAACTCACATTTTTCAGACAGTATACCCTGTTAAACCAAAGAATCTTTGCATGCAATTCCTCTTTGCCCTGATCACCAATATAGAGCAAAAATCTTTCTGTGAGCAAACTAAGAGTAGCTGGATGTCAGTGTCTTTAACAAACACCATGATGACAACACAAAAACTAATGTTACTTTATGTGAGCAACAAACTAGCAGCATACAGACTGAAGTTAAACACACTTGCCTATCCAAACAATGCAAACTGCAGCGTGTTACCAATTAGAAATTCCACCAGACTAATGTGTCCAAAGATGAGACTCTGGTTTTCAGGTTTACACTGAAAAAGATGCATGAATATAAACTATGAGCCACAACACACTTACAATTAGCATAGGGCTGCAACTAATCAATTGATTCTCTATTAATTAATTAGATGTCTATAGAATGTTGATCACTTTTCCCAAAGGCCAAGATGGCGACTCAAATGTCTTCTTTTGTCCACAACCCAAAGATATTCAGTTTACTGTCATCGGAGACCAAAGAAACCAGATAATATTCACTTTTTAGATTTTGGAAAGAGAGTTTTAACATTTTTTCATAGAATATGACTCAAAACAATGAATTGCTTATCAAAATAGTTGGTGATTAATTTAATAGCGTGCAACTAATTGATTAATCAGCTAATCATTGCAGTTCCAAACAAGCATTCAAGAAGCTGCCACACCAGTCAAAGTAACTTCAATACAAAATAACCCTTAAAAGAAAGTTAAGGTTTAATCCAACCTGATGTATTTCCCATAAATGTGGCCATTGTGGGTCTATGTCATGGTAATGTTGCTCTCCCTAGCTCCTTTATAGAGATTCAGGTGATTCACAAAAAGCCGCACGCACTCAGGAGCTTGCCCCGATGTTCATCGTTTTGTCTCCCCCAAATTTATGAAAAATACATCAGGTTAAAATAAACCTTTAACGAACCACAAAATGTTCAGATTGCAGAAGCAGAACTACACAATCAGAAAGCTCACAAAAGCAAAACTGAGCACACACTACAGTGGCTACTAAACTAGCTGCCTCACTCTAAGTTGTTGACTTAAACAGGTCAAACTACTTTAATACCCAAATACTTTCTACCTACAGCTCACACACACACGCACAAAGCAAGATTCACAGACATCACCATGTGCTACTATATGCTACTCTTAAGACAGGGTTTGGACATGTCTCCTCTCTAACTCACCCAGTTCCCTTCCTACCTAAGAGGGTTCACACAGGTGCCTGCCAATCAGCTGAAGCTTTGGACAGGAAACTCCAACTTAAAACAGGGTGTAACACAATAATATAATATGCATACTGCAATATAACAGTATAAAAAGGGCCATTCAGCATTAGATATTAGATAGATTAGGTACAATTAGATGATCATACTTTTACTTAATTGTAATGAAGCATATTCTATGTTTTAGAATTTCTACTTTTACTTTGGTAAAATATCTGAATACTTCCCCCACCAACAATTATTTTCATGAGTGCATGACTCTGACGTGGGAACCTTGTAACTGTTTTTAAATGATACTCACAACCTGTCCTACTTGTTATAGTAGTAGTAGTATGAATAAACATTAGTCATACCGTGCTGTCCAGTAGCTTCAATATTTATTCTCTCACAATGGCTTATTGTAGATTAACTTACTTACTATGAATATGTTATACCAGATATTCCCAACGCCCCGGGCCACAGAGTGATACAAAACCATGAGGAAACCATATTATTTGGCAAATAACACTACACTAATCACACTGATAAGTGTTAAATATCCAATACACTAATTTATAACTACAGTAGGTCTTCAGTACATGAGGTAACAGTCTGTCATCACTACCTCTCAGCATACAGCAGTACATGAACTCTGTCAGAGGCAACTATCTGAGTGCTGCTGAGACATCCATCTGTATTTTTATAATCTAGTAAACAACCACAGTATAACACAGACTAAATAAAGTTTAGTTTAGGTTTTTGATGCTTGCCCACACTCTCTCTTTTCTATCATTGTCTCTTTCTCTTTGTCCCTCTCTCCTACTGAGGCTTATTTATGTGTTGGTAGGTTAAAAAGAGAGATTACTTCCTGGGACTTCCTTCCTGCTGAGGCACTGGCCCTCTGTACTATTAACATTGACTAACGTGTGTTTTGTCCAGCCAGAGTGTAGTTAAAGCTGCCATTATGTCTCTATTACAGCTCATTGCACACTTTAATTAAACAAAGAGTGTGGAAATATCACAAGTATCCTGGTAATGATTTTTACTAAATTATTACTGCCTTTATGGTATATGAGTACATCCTGACTTCACTTGAAACAGACTGCTGTCATGAAGGTGAATAGCAGCACTTTTATTTATTTATGTATTTATTGAGACCATGTACAGTGTTAAACATAAATGTTACCATTTGATGTACTGTACCAGAGTTAGCCTATAGCTAATTTTCATCTGCAGTCCCTTTGAAAGGTCACAATTAAAACATATAACAGCACAATAACAAACAGTAAAACACACAGGACACATAATACCAAACACAAAGCTACACACAATAGCACATCACAAATAATTACAATGTCAACTAGAAATGACTAATGTTTGCTTGTCAAATTAAAAGCTAGATTATTTGTGTTCATGAGTAGACCATGAGATGAAATGTAGAGTCAGTGGTTACAGAGCTGAGCAGCTTTTAGCAGACTTATTAATTTGACTTTTTTAAATGTACTGATGGAACTGCAGCTCTTTATATCATCAGGTAGGGCGTTCTACTGAGTTGTGGCTTTCAAAGAGAATGCTGACTGTGCAAATGCAGTGCGATGAAATGGTATGGTACAATCTCGTATAAAGGATATTCTGGAGGATCTAATAGAACTTACTGAGCAAGTATACACAAAGCCACATAGTGGAGGAGGGCCAAACCACTTTAAATTTTATAAACCAGGCACAAATTTGAAAATAATGTAAAATTCTCAAAGCTCAGTAAATTGTATTTCTCCAGTACCCTACAGTGATGGAAATGCATCTTTATGCTTTATGCTCTTCACAACAGTTCGGAGGGTATTATTGCACTTTCTGCTTTTATTTGACAATATAAATTACAGGATAATCTGTAGATTAAGACTTTGCAGACAATTGTGATACATTAAACTACCCAAAAGTATATAAAGTGGTTAAAGCTAGTTCTTTCCCAACCAGCTGCTTGCATGTTAATACATTCAGTAATACTATATAGCAGTATAATATGCATAATGATATAACATTATGAATGAGGTCAATCTGCATAATTACTACTTCACTTTCAATAATTTAAGGGAATTCAATTATACTGCTTGTTCCAGCTGTTACTACAACTTCTCCAACTTGTTAGAGCAGTAAAGTCATTTATAATCTAATGTTGATAAAGAATATGAAGACACATCACTTACATTGTTGAATGAATTTGTTACACTGTGTTTTAACACCCATTAATGGTATCTTGAGAGCTTTCAGTTTTTATTATATGTGATTATCCAATCTATTTATATTAAATTCCTGGTAAATGTAGGTTTTATACCGTCCAAAAAAATCATGTGATAATAGCTTACAAAAACATAATTTTAATGATCACTACTTTATATAAACATTATTTGACAACAATTACAACCTATTCTCCAATATATTTACAGGCTTTTCCCATACATGTATGGGGTATGCTTTATATAAACATCATTTGATAGTAATTAAAAGCAAGTATCCAATATATCTACATACTTTTCCCATTAATGTATGAGGTTAACTTTATATAAACATTATTTTACAGTAATTACAAGCAACTATCCAATATATTTAAATACTTTTTCCATGTATAGGGTTTACTTTATATAAATGTTAGTAATTGACAGTAATTGCAAGCAGCTCCTCAATATATCTACAGACATTTCACATTAATGTATGGGGTTTTGTCTGTAAAAAAAGCAGAAGGTCTATGTAAAAGTACCCTTTATATTAACTTTTTTACACTGAATAAATATACATTTTTCTGCTGACATTTTACAATATTGTCCAATCCATTCAATGCAGATCCCCATTTGAGATGTATAAGATATCAAGATGTATAATAACCAGAATGTATCATAAAATTACCTAAGTAATTCACTATTTTTACAGTGTTGTCGTTAAAGTGTCAGAATTACTAAATCAATAAACAACCATATCAAATTATAATGTGGGTGTGAAGCTGATCAACCCAATAAGAGCTCAAACAGAATACTTTACTAGAATGTCTTTATTTTTTTCTCATTCAGATTACTTCAACAGACAACATTGGAAGCGAAAACAGTTTTGTACATTGGATCAGTACAATGTCTTGCATGTTGCATTATAGCAAAAGGGGAACTACGGCCAAATTAGGAATTCATATGTTTTATTCCTATGGTCCAAGATGGTTCAAAAATGTTAGTGAACTTAAACTAATCTCTCCCTAATCCAAAAATCATTTTGCTAAAATTCAAATTTGTGATGTCATCTGATATAATGTGTGGAGCTTTTCCAAAAAGAATGAATTGAGAAAGATGTTACAGATGACACTCAGAACATCCAGGGGGATGTTGCACTTTAAGTTCATACGGCAGATTGAAAGTCACTCACTTCCTTTCAGAATTCCAGCGATGGCTATGATCCTCTGCAGTGAGCCTCACCAAGCCTTGTCCTGAGAATACAAAAATAGAAACTATGTATCATGCTCTTAAAAGTGCCTGCACACCAACAGGTGGCAACATTGTTGCCTGTATTGTTTTTAATGTACACACAATGGCAACTTTGCCTCCAGGCTGCTGCTCTAAAGGAGTGCAGTTTGCCGCTTGAACAGAAATTGAGCAGGATCAAACTTTGCATCTTTTAGTGCAGGGACGTTAAGGGTTTTAAAAGGTCTGAAATTAAGGTTGGGGCCAGATCAAGCTGTTCTTTAAATGTGATCAACAAATCTTAAAACTATTTGTAAAACTGACTGGTATCCCATGTAGGGATGGTTAATTTGGAGTGATGTAGTAGTCTCTACATTTGGAACCAGTTAAAACCCTAGGTGCAGTATTTTGCACAAGCTCTAGGCAAGAGAGTGAGTTTTTGACTTGCAATACAATGATTGAATTATGCAGAATGTACAGTTTGAAATAAAAAAAACAACAAACTATAAATATACATATTATATATAAAATAACCCTATAAATCCCTATAATCAATACAGTCAATAGCTTCAATCCCGTGTAGCATACGCACTAAGGCTGTCATTTTTTCCCAAAATAAAGTTTTCGTAAGGAATTCGTTTGGATTATGTAGAACATTAACATTATGTAATTTATAGGCAAAAAATAGGAAGTTAGGCGATGATGTGTAGCTGCTGGTGCTCTGATTCTTTAGCCTCACTTAAGCTAACAGGTGACTCCATTTGTTGTTGTATTAACATTACTGTAAAGTAGTTGTTTCTTACAAAGTCGGCAAACAGCCTTATCTTTATCAATAATTTTGCCATCGATAGAGTAAAATCCAAAATGCTTACACACAGTGCTTTAAGGTGAGTTGGTGTTGAGATGATCCGAGTTTCCTCCATTTTTCATTGTGCTCTCTCTACCTAGCCCTGTGTCATGCATTAGGGCACACTACATGAATCTGGGACTCTGGAGAGCAGATTACTAAATTGTTAGTGGGGCAAGCGTTATCTGCAGTGCTCCAATTTTGAATTCGATCACATCATTATAGTTTGAACTTTAATATTTCACCAGGTTTGAAAGTTTAAAGTTCAATTGAAAAGTGCACCTAGTGGATTGCACATGCACGCAGGGCTCCAGACTGCGAGTAACAAGTAACCTTTTTTTTGGGACATGTGATTTAATATTTGACTTGTTGGCACTAGTGCAAGTGGCAGGGAAATCAAAGGATTCTTTAGAACAAAGATGCAGTCATATATTTTATTGTAAGATTATATTTTGACATATTGCACTGGTATTGCTTATCTTTCTATTATTTGTACTATTTCTATTAGAAAACTGGGAATGTCTAACTGCAGCCTATGATAATGTTCCGCACCTCCCTAGTAGTCTACTGATAACTTTGCATAGTCTGCATAAAAAAGTTATCCTCAGTTGAGGAAACGGAAGGTGTGGATCAGAGCTGAAACAACTCTTTTGTTGCGAACTGCATCTGATTATTTTAAAAAGCAAAATAAGGAGAGAAGAGAATGATGAGGTAGAGACGCAGAGCTGAAGGGTACACGTGAGTTTTTACTCCTTTCTCATCACCTCCTGACCATTTGAGTCATTCTCCTGTCTTGTTCCAATCATGTGACTGACTCCAGAACTTGCCTTGTCCCCATCCCGGTTAAAATGGAATAAATGATTCCTACCCCCGTCGATATGTCTAAATGAACATGTACGCAACTCAAACCATGGCCCTGAACCACGGGACTCGACACAACAGTACATTGTAGGCAACTCCCAAAAATTTGAAGAAGCATGTGATGGCCACAGCTGTCGCCACACAGCCAAAAAAACTGGGAGCTGGGAATGCTGGGCAAAAGGATCCACCCCACGAGCTCAGCCATTTTGTAGCAGAGGATGCTGATTGGGCCGGCACATCATGTGAGGGGGAATTTAGTGCTTTACTGTTTATTTCTTTTTGAGACAGTTAGTAATTTAACTTGGTTTTGTTAAGTATGGATTATGTTTATTTCAAGGAGTTAATTTTCCTGATTTGCTTTGATAATTAGCTGTTGTCTTTTGTGTTTGTTTACCCCTCTTGTGTTGGTATGGGCTGATCACCCAGTATATAAGTTTCCCTCTTGTGTTTAGTCATCAGGTCTGTTTGTTTTGTCTTCTGTTAGTTCAGTTGGCGTTTATACAGTTTTGTTAATTTGACCTCTTTTATGGGCCCTGTTCTTTATTGCTTTTGTTTAGAAATTTTGTTTTCTTTCATACTTTGGGTGAATAAAAACCTTTTTTTGAAAATACTACCTGTTGTGCTCATTGCCGGCAGACTCGGTCCCTCACAGTTGGTGGCAGTGGTGGGATCAGCCAGTTGGGCACACAGGTATTTTTTTCCCTTTTTCCCCTCCTCCATTTTGTGAAGGCCATTTTGGGAAAGACATGCACCGTGGAGCGAGAGTGGCAAGAGGAGGTCGGATAGACCTCAGGAAGACCCACACAGGGTCTGAACCTCAGAGTGAGAGTGAAGAAGAGACGGGAGGTGGAACATTAAAAGCAGCGTCAGGCACTGAGGGTGAAGAGAACCGAGAACCCACTTTAAGAGATCTGGCAGGCATTTTTCAGGCTTTTATGGGGCAGCAGGAGGCCCGGGAGATAAAACAAAGGGAGGAGGTCGCACGGCAGGAACAACTGTTCCAAACACTGCAACAACAGCTCAGGCTTTTGCAGCAGGAGGTACAGGCCCACACATCTCCAGTGACAGAATTAACTTCAACGGTCTCACACTCTTTGGAGGCTCCTGGTGCAGAGCATGATTACCAACAGGCCCGCGCTGCAGCCTCAACAGAATCCATCCACTCTACTAATAACACATCAGGTCAGTCTTGTTTTTCTCATCAGCCTAGACTTGAGAAATTAACAGAAAATGATGATGTTGAACATTTTCTCCTTACATTTGAGAGAATTGCAGCAGCATGCCGATGGCCAAAATCTGACTGGGTTTTCCGACTCATTCCACTCCTGACGGGTAAGGCCAGAGGAGCCTATATTCATATGGATTTTGATGATTCACTTGAATATGATGACTAAAAACTGCTATTTTGAAGAAATATGATATAAATCCTGAGACGTATAGGCAGAGGTTTCGCTCTATGGATGTTGGGCCTGATGAGAGCCCCAAGGAGCTGTATGTCAGATTGAAGGAGACGTATGTGAAATGGGTACAGCCCAAAGGCAAAACTGTGCAAGAAATTGGTGAAATAATTATTATGGAACAGTTTTTGAGAATGTTGTCTCCAGAGCTCCACGTGTGGGTAAAGGAACGTGACCCACAATCAGCTGCTGAAGCTGCCACTTTGGCCGACGTGTTTGTGGCTGCCCGCAAGAGGAATCAGCCATGGAGTAACATGGCCTGGAAGGCTGGGAAGGATGTCAGGAGGCCTGTAACTCCTCAATACCACCAGAGGGCATCAGCAGGTGTGGGTAAGCCTCCTGTAAGGGAGAACCATCCAACACAATCAAGAGTTCCCAGTAAAACACCCACCTGTTACCTGTGTGGACAGGAAGGCCATATTAAACCCATGTGCCCAAAGAATCCTGCTAAGCTCACTCAAATGTGTTTTGTTCCACGGCAAAGTGTTGACAAACCTCAGCAGGCCATGAAAATGACCAATGTCAAGATAAATGGAGAAAATGTTAAAGCCCTGATTGATACTGGCAGTACTCAGACTCTTGTACACAGGAAATATGTGCCAGTTAATGCCATCTGCACTGTAGAGACTATTCCCATCTGCTGTGTACATGGTGATGAGAGGTTCTACCCCACTGCCGATATTTACGTGGAAGTGCATGGACAGGCCTATCTGTTAAATGTTGGAGTTGCAGATAACTTGCCTTTTCCAGTGGTTTTGGGTGATGACTTGCCTGTTCTCTTTGATCTGTTAAACCCTGTACAAAGTTGTAATGTTGCAGTCACCAGAGCACAAGCTAAGCAGGGGAAGGTAGATTCCCCAGTTCTCAGTACCTTGCCATTCTATGGGGTCGAGCTTGAGACACAGCCCGGGAAGTGTCGGAAGCCCCGTAGCCAAAAGAGGCAAGAGAAATTCCAACACACTGCTGTACAGCCATCAGCTGAGGCTGCTCCAGACATGCCTTTAGGTTTGCAAATACCCAGCAACATAACACAACTGCAGCAGGAGGACCCAACATTGTCTGTCTTTTTGCAGAGAGCTAAGGAGAGGAAACTGGAGACAGAGCTTGATGGCCGGACAGAGGAGTATTTTCTGCAGAATGACGTTCTTTATCGGCAGCATGGCCAGGTTAAGCAGCTAGTAGTCCCACAGGCGGCCCGAGATATGGTACTTAACTTGGGCCACTCGATTCCCTGGGCTGGCCACCTGGGGAAACACAAGACCATAGCTCGCATTAAGCATCATTTTTACTGGCCAGGTTTAAGGTTAGATGTTGCCCAGTTCTGCAGGAGTTGCCCTCAGTGCCAAAAGACCTCAATAAGAGGCCCCACCAGAGCTCCACTCCAGCCACTCCCCATCATGAGGACCCCCTTCGAACGCCTAGGGATGGATGTTGTTGGTCCTGTGGAAAAGAGTAAATCAGGAAATCGCTACATGTTGGTCATTACAGATTACGGTACCAAATATCCTGAAGTTTTTCCATTGAAATCTGTTAAAGCAAAAACAGTGGCTTTTTCCTTGGTTCAGTTTTTTTCAAGAGTGGGATTTCCACAGGAAATTTTAACGGACCAAGGCACTAACTTCATGTCTAACCTTTTGAAACAGGTTTACCAGCTCCTGGGCATAAAGAGTGTACGCACCACCCCATACCATCCGCAGACGGATGGTTTGACAGAACGGTTCAACCAGACCCTCAAACAAATGCTCCGTAAGTTTGTTAACGAAACTGGATCTGACTGGGATCAATGGCTCCCCTACCTCCTCTTTGCCTACAGGGAGGTACCTCAAGCTTCTACAGGTTTCTCCCCTTTCGAACTGCTCTATGGTCATGAGGTGAGGGGTCCTCTGGCCTTGTTGCGGGAGACCTGGGAGGGAGATCACAGGAGGGAGGGGCCTGTTAATGTCATTTCTTATGTGGTACAGATGAGGGAGAAACTCCAGAGGATGAGTCAACTGGCAGAGGCACACATGGCGGAGGCGCAGCAACATCAGAAAGCTTGGTATGACCAGTCAGCCCGGCAGAGAGGCTTTGAACCAGGTCAAAAGGTCCTGGTCATGCTGCCAACCAGTGACAGCAAGCTGTTGGCAAAGTGGCAGGGGCCTTTTGAGGTCCAGAAGAAGCTGGGGCCTACCACCTATCAGGTCTCCAACCCAGGGCGTCAACATTCCAGTCGTGTGCTGCATGTGAATCTCCTCAAAGAGTGGGTCCCAAGGACAGGAGAGGGTGCAAGAGTGCTGCTGATCCAGGCTGTAGAAGAGGAGGAGGACATGGATGATCAGTACCTGCCTGCATCGAGAACCTTTGACCTGGATGTGGGCCACCTCTCTGAGGATCAGCAGACTCGGGTAAAGACTTTGATTAATTCTGAAATTTTCCAAGAGTACCCAGGCCGCACAGATGTTGTGGAACATGACATTGTACTGAAGCCTGATGCAACTGTGAAGCGTATGAGTTACAGGATACCAGAGCGCCTCCTTGGGTCACTGAAGAAGGAAGTGGACCTTATGTTGTCTCTGGGGATAATTCGACCCTCAAAAAGTGAGTGGTGTAATCCTGTGGTTCTGGTTCCAAAAAAGGATGGAACAATCCGGTTCTGCATCGACTTCAGGTACCTGAACTCAATTTCAAAATTTGATTCATACCCTACTCCACGTATTGATGACCTTATCCAGCGCCTAGGGAAGGCAAAATACCTGACCACAGTCGACCTCTGCAAAGGCTACTGGCAGGTGCCCCTGACCCAGCGGTCTCAGGAGTTGACAGCCTTTCGGACCCCCTGGGGGCTGTTCCAGTTCACAGTCCTGCCATTTGGGTTGCATGGGGCCCCTGCAACCTTTCAAAGATTGATGGACCAGGTACTCTGTGGACTCTCTGATTTTTCATGTGCATACCTTGATGATATTGTTATCTATAGCAGCACCTGGGAAGAGCATCTGAGGCACCTGGGAGAGGTCCTGGAACGGCTGAGGTCAGCAGGCCTGACAGTCAATCCAGCAAAGTGTGTCATTGCCAGAGAAGAGACTGAGTATCTCGGTTTCACTATTGGAGGTGGGTTAATAAAACCACAAGTTCGTAAAGTCCATGCACTTGAGTCATGCCCTCTCCCTCAAACTAGGAAGCAGCTGAGATCTTTCTTGGGAATGGCTGGCTTCTACCATCGGTTTATACCAAATTTCTCAGCCAGAGCTGCTCTCCTCACTGATCGAACCGGCTCCAGATGCCCTAACCATATTCAGTGGACAGCGGAGGCAGTGGAAGCTTTCAAGGACATCCAGAGATCTCTGAGTAAGAACCCTGTCCTTCACAGTCCAGATTTTGAGAAACATTTTGTATTGCAAACCGATGCGTCTGAGAGGGGTGTTGGAGCTGTGCTTCTGCAGGGACCAAAAGAGGACCGGCATCCTGTGGCTTACATCAGCCGGAAGTTATTCCCCAGAGAGGTCCGCTACTCCACAGTGGAAAAGGAAGCCTTGGCAGTGAAGTGGGCCCTGGACTCCTTCAAGTATTATCTACTGGGGAGAGAGTTCACTTTGGAGACTGACCATAAGGCACTGCAATGGTTGGAGAAGATGAAGGATACTAATGGACGGATCACCCGGTGGTGCCTGGCCATGCAACCATACCGGTTCACAGTACGTCACATCCCTGGTAAAGATAATGTCACTGCGGACTATCTCTCTCGCTGTCCAGGCGAGGACTCCGAGGGGGGGAGTGTGTGATGGCCACAGCCGCGCCACACAGCCAAAAAAACTGGGAGCTGGGAATGCTGGGCAAAAGGATCCACCCCACGAGCTCAGCCATTTTGTAGCAGAGGATGCTGATTGGGCCGGCACATCATGTGGGGGGGAATTTAGTGCTTTACTGTTTATTTCTTTTTGAGACAGTTAGTAATTTAACTTGGTTTTGTTAAGTATGGATTATGTTTATTTCAAGGAGTTAATTTTCCTGATTTGCTTTGATAATTAGCTGTTGTCTTTTGTGTTTGTTTACCCCTCTTGTGTTGGTATGGGCTGATCACCCAGTATATAAGTTTCCCTCTTGTGTTTAGTCATCAGGTCTGTTTGTTTTGTCTTCTGTTAGTTCAGTTGGCGTTTATACAGTTTTGTTAATTTGACCTCTTTTATGGGCCCTGTTCTTTATTGCTTTTGTTTAGAAATTTTGTTTTCTTTCATACTTTGGGTGAATAAAAACCTTTTTTTGAAAATACTACCTGTTGTGCTCATTGCCGGCAGACTCGGTCCCTCACAAAGCATAACAGTAACAAATACAAAACCTGTAGTGACAGATGCGCGACCCAAAACACTGAGACAAGTGTGACCAAATCTTGTGGTGGGGCCACCTACTGAGAAAGTTGGTTGTGCAACTAGTAGAAAGGTTAGTCTAGAACCCTGCATGCGCAACTCATGCGCATTATAAAAACACATCAAGAATGCTGCCTGTGTAGATTCCCGGTAATACTTAGAGGTACAAAGTATTCTCTGGACCTGAAAACTGTTAAAATTACTTTCCATGCTTGTGTAAGTGCAACAGAGTGGTCAAGGCTACTGCACAGTGCACACACCTGGTAAACAGATAGTAGGCCTGGGTCATGCAGTGTAGCACTCAGCAGCAGTTCCTTGAACTCCACTTGGCTTTCGCCTACAACACTCATTTGTTTGAATCTGCGCGGACTTTCTTGATCTGTCTGAAGCACAGAGACTATAGACATTTTCTATGTTTACATTTATGTTTTTTCAACTATTTTGAGGTTTTACATCCATGTCTTACATCCCTTCACCCACATATTACCCATATTACCAAAGGTCAAGCCTTGGCTGAACTGTTTAACCTCATGTTCAGAATCTCCAAAATAAAATTGCCTGCAAGTGCATGTACATAAATACGAACAACCATCCTCAAGACAATTAATATGTCTATATTAATCAGAAAAATATTAGTAAGAAAAATAGTAATTTAAAAAAATTAATAGGAGGAAATATAACATATTCTGTGATTACAACAGCCAGATGAGTGACCAATAGATCTCAATATATCACACATGTGATAGTAACAGCAAAATAAGTGACTGATAGACTTACAAAATATATCATATATTGTGATAGTAACAGTCAGGTAAGTGACTTACATGCATTACATGATAGCATATACATTTAAATGCAACAATAAAAATGCATGTATGTATATACTGTATGTAGACTAATCATGTGCAAAAACTCCATAGAAAATAAAAATATCATGTCAAAAGAAAAATATCACATGTGATTGCAACAGCCAAATAAGTGCTAGATTTACACACTATACATATCACATTCTGTGGCTGCAACAGTCAGCTAAGAGGCCAAAAGGTTTACACACTAACAATGAAAAAAATCTATGTATGCAAATATGAAGACCAATCATGTGCAAAACCTGCATAGAACATACAAATGCATATACATCAATAATACACATAATTATAAAAAACAAGAAAACAGAGTTTGCACAATGCTGAATAAGCCTATGACTGCCAGATAAATCTCTCTGTATTTCACAGGCGGTGGTGACATTCCTGCACTGGCCTGTGCGCTCTATGGGCAAAGCATGTGAACCAGACTTCCGCCAGCTGAGTGGCTAAATATTGGTTAGCTCTCAGCTAACTTGAATGGGGATAAAACAATTTAATTGTGCAGCTCTTCTAGACTTTCAAATGTTTGGACCAAATGGATCAAATTCTGATAGTGAAACGATTCATTTCGCGGGGGTTGTGTGATGCTCAAAAAAATGTATCCACTGTTTTACAGCTGCAACAGTAGTGATGGAGTAGGCTGCACCGGAGCCTACAATGTAAGCATGAGTTGGCAGTGTTTTTTTTACTCTCACTGCCAGAAAGGGGAGACAAAAGTCCTTCAGTCGGGCTTTAACTGTACTAATACATGATATTTTTGAAGGTATATGAACTGTGTATAATCTGTCACAATTATTACATTGATTGATTCAACTATACTTAGAAGAGCTCTTGGTTGTGGGTTGTCTAGTTGAGCTGTGGAGTGGCTGAGGCCATGCAGTGACGGTTCATGTTCAGGCTAGTTTGAAAGGCTAATACAGTGCTTAAACAGGCATGGCTAGACCTACATGTCTCTGTACCACTGTTAACCTCTCTTCAAATAACTGCTAAGCTATATACAAGTCCTACTCTACTGCTAGGAGTTGGCAGACCATTATGCCAACACCTGTGATTTATCATGTCTACATAAACAGGCAAGGGACATGATTGTAAATGTCAATCATTAAGAGGTCTTTCAGGCTCAAAAACCAGGATGGAACATAGGATACAAAAAACACACATTTTATGACCATTTGATTTTGATATATAGCCCCAACACCAATATACTTTGCATCAAGACCTAAATACAATAGCTCTCTTTAGCCTCAAATAGCCTGTAAGTGGCAGGTTTTGAAGAATGATGTGGTGGTGCATTCAGGCTTCCAGTACTGTACTGACTGTAGATGGCACGTTATACAAAAAATCCCCCTGAAGAAGAGTTGCAGACGGATATTAGATATTTGTTTATAATTACTTTCAAATACTGTTTATATACAGTAAATCTCATACATTAATGGGAAAAGTCTGTAGATATATTGGATAGTTGCTTGAAATTGTCAAATAATGTTTATATAAAGTAATTATTATTAAAATTATGTTTTTGTAAGCTATTATCACATGATCTTATTTTTTTGTACAGTATAAAACCAATATTTACCAGGAATTTATTGTAAATAGATTGGATAATCACATAAAATTAAAGCCTAACACTCTCAAGATACCATTAATGGATGTTAAAGGAGGGTAATTTAATTTGTTCAAATTAGCTCCACCACAACGAACTACAGCAGTAAACTGCTACAGTACTTACATAATAATGCATCAGTCTTAATAATTTAATAATAATAATAATAAAATATATGATAGTATAACACTAATGCCTGGGCCACACAGGCTGCGTCTACCTCAGCAGCGCGTGTGCGTCGCTGAACTGCTGCGTCTCCCACGCTCGCTGTGTTCACACAGGCAGCGTTGCTGCTGCTGCGCTGCTGCTGCAGTTCTATCTTTCTACATAGAGTTTCACTTAGTGATAGTTATAGTTTCACTTCCACATAATGGCCATCAATAATAGAATGTTTCATATCATTTCATTATTAATTTTATTTATATTTAGTTTGGACGGATAAAGGTTAAGAAGCGTGAGCTCAGTTGTGAAAAATCAATAATATGTGAGGTGAAAGCGGCTTTCTTTCTGACGGGCATGGCGGGGTCTGGTTGGGGATACTTCTGTGTCAGTCGCATACACACCTCACACAGTACTGGTTTTTTTTATTGATTATATTGATTATTCCGCCAGTTAAACCCCCGTTGTCACCGCTCCAAGTGAGGAAAATCCCCCCAGACGACATCAAGTTCCCCAAACGAGCCAAACCTCCAAACTGCAGCACACACGCTGCTCACGCATCCAGTGTGGCCCAGGCACGCAATAAATGACACTATTGTTAATCCTGCAGGATCAACTTTTACACAATAATCTCAGTCATATACAGTGGGTACATACTTCCCTATTCATTTGCCCTTATTTGACAAACTATTCACCTGTCCTCACCGTGACTCATTAATATCTGCAAGAATTCTCTCAATCATGAAATCTATTTATGTTCATGTTACTGCACAAGGATGATGAGTCACAGAGTGCCGGACAGAGACAACCTGTTTACCGTATTAACAAGGGTTTCCCAGAAACAGTCCTATATGCCAATCATGTGATACGCCATTTGGGCTGAACTGAGTTGTATCTATTTTTAAAATTCTATTATGTGTGCTCCACTATGTTCTCACAGTCACTATGTATTGTTCCAAAGTTGAAAGAAAGAAAAATGTCTTATTTTGTGTGGATTTTAGTTTGATCTACTTAATGTCACACGGCATACATTATCTCTCTGTCTATAACTAAGAGTAGAACATTCATGTACTGTATTCATGTAAAAAAAACAAAACAAAAAAAACAACAACCGTGTATCTCCTGAAACGTCTTTAATTATGCAGGCAAAAACAAAAAAACCTGTGGGCTGCTGTGACACAGTAGAAGCTTCTATAAATAAAGAGGAAGTGACCTGGCCCCGCTATATTTACTCATGCTTTTACTCATGACTCGTGCAAACAGGCTGCAGCACAGTATCATTACTGACTACAAACGGGTCCTTTCCAGCGCACGATATACATGTATCGAGCAGCGCAAAGCCATGTATGGTTTGGAATTTGCGCTGAAAATAGACGTCTCAGAACCACGTTTGTTACCGGAGCAACGTAAATGTGCTGCTGCTTTGCTGGTTTTATCAATAAGAACAAAATGACTACTTGCTGTAAATGTGCTGCAATAATGGATTAATGCTTGAAATATAAATAATTTTATTTAAACACTCTTCAGTTGACAGAAAATAACACACTGTGGTTAAAGCAGGAAAGTCAGTAAATCAGTTTGCATTGATCTATAAGTGAATGTGGTAATGAGTGCCATTACACTCGGCCATTCACTGTTTACCTTCATTAAATCACCTGCTGTCAGCAGGCTGCAGAATGACCACATGCACTTCCACACACATCAGACTGGTCGGTTGTAACTCAGTATTTTGCTTTTTTATGAAGGAGGCGTCGGGTTAGCAGCTCATCAAAGCCTCTTTTCCATCAAAGCTTTTTTTTTTTCTTTTTTTAAAAGCAAAAATAGCGTTTCCTGTTTTTCTTGAAGCACACTGCAGTGCAAATAGAGTGACCAGAAAAAGTCAAAACTTTAAAGCTAAAATGTATTGTTTTTGTTTATGACAACTGACAACTGTCTTTCATTAGGAAAAAGAAACACAATGACTGTGTTGTATGTAACAGTGTGTAAATCATTATCCGTTATGTAAAATTGATTTTATTTTATTCATTTCATCAGCCTGCACTTCCCCTTTCCTCGCGACTGCAACCTTACAAATTTTAAAAGAATAAATTCAGCATTACAAGTAATATATATTTCAAAAATAACTACACATAGAGCAGCAATAGTAATGTTTATATCAGAAAGTCAATATAGAAGCTCAATAATATCTCACTGGAAACAAATCTAGTATTCCTGAGTTCAGTTGACTCACAATGTTTGAGTTAAACTTTACGGCAGTCACTCACATTTTTTTAACGTTGAAACAACCAATGACTCAATCAGGTGGCTTCATTTTAAATGTCAGAAGAATTAAATGTATAGAATAATATAGAGTAACATCAGACTCTAATTCTGTTCATTTATTATTAATATTATGAAGATCAGTTTGTACAGATGGATAAAATAGAGAGATAGATAGATTGGCTCTGAGGATGATATGAAGCGCAGTGTCCTGGCTGTGTTTGCATGAACCATTACCCACAGGTGACAGCTATGTTAGGCATTTTAAACGCCTTTTATAGCTGAGGTTTTCATTAAGCTGTGGGAGTTTACAAACACGTTTTTAAAGATATTTTTATCATAAATTCAAAAAAGCACCAGTGGCGGCTATACTCTCCGTCATCATCTGCTTTAAAACAGGTCAACTATTGAGCTACTAATTCATGTAGATTGATAATTTAATGAAGGAGTTCTCTCATTTGAATTTAGAGTCTTCCACAGTTTATTCCGGTTTCTGCTGAGCAGCTTGTTGCGCATATCTCCATTATGTTATTATTTATTCATGACAATTTGTCAGGACTCCAAGACACAACACGTTCAGTGCAGCATTTTTCAATATAACTGTGTCCCCAAGTCAGGTCTCCTCAGCATTTCTGCTTCAAGTGTCAAGTCAAGTCGATTCTCACAGCATACAGACAGCTCTCGTTTTATCTTGTTCATATTATCTATAACTATTATATTAACGGTTCATTTTTGAGACAAACAGGACAGGATTCGGGATTCAAAATTTTGAAAATTTTTTGGGACGTCTGGTCACCCTAAGTACAAACGCTGTTGTGTAACATTAATTACTAAATACGAATGAGATACATTGGTCTGATGCGCTCATATAAACAGCTTCACCAACTGTAATTTTACATTGTTTATTTTTTATCATAACTTACTGACGAAAACAACCTACTCCATCTGTCTTTGGCTGTAGATTTGTATTGATTTGTGTTCATGTCTTGGCGCTCTGAACCTCCAGACATTTGTTTGTTGAACTATCGTTATCACGTTTAACTATGATTGGCACAGCTGTTTTAGAGCTATTAGAGCAGTGATGTGCCTGGCTGAGAGAGTATTTAATAATCACCACATCTAATCTATAGTCACCTTCACCCCACCGAATAATCAGCCCATAAAATGGCCATTATCAGTCGTTATCAGACCTACCTCCTGATTGGCTCAGTAGGCCGTTATCATCTATTGGTAAACTGGATCACAGCAGTACACAAAATGTGTAATAGCTATATTGGTCTGCATCCACGTTACGACTGTCATTTCAATCAGGAGAGACAAGTGAATGAAGCAAAAATATTTTTTTACTATATAGATGATACTGATGATTAAGTGTTTTCAGAATTCTTTGGCGCTTAGACTTTACAGGGAGATTTTGAATCAAGGGACATCAGTCCTGCGCAGCAGCATAATAAATCTCTCCATGGAGTCCAGACACCGGTGGTGGTAGCTGATGACTTCTGAGACTGATAAGGCTGATGAGGATGGTGAAGTGATGTGCCAGCACCATGAAAGCACTAAAGGCAGACAGAGAGAAAGAATTTTGTCATTTGAGTGGGTCCCAGGGAAAATGAGTGGGTCACCAATAAAATTTGTGTTATTTGACAAATTGTGGTGTTAACCTTGTGTTTGATGTTATACGGTTATAATTATGGTTATATTCATGTATGTTGAAAATGTATCTGAAAATTAAACAAATGCAATACCAAAGCTGTAAATACTCTGCAGACACACAGCAGCTGATAGAAAAAGGGTCATATTATACAGAGAAATCTTTTTCATCTTTTTCTGGGTGAATACATGTTAATGTGAGCAACATGGATGCGGAGCTTTCAAGTTTCATCGTGATTCATATTATATTCACTCAGAAAGTGAGTACAGTTAGCTGATAATTAGCCTGATCAGCCACCGTCAGTAATCAATACAATCTCGCATTATTAGATTATAAACTAATTCCTTACACATAATTTCAGAAACACAAGATAAAAGGTGTCATATGTCAACAGTATTCTTGCCAATTCGGCATTAATATAATCCATAAAGATAAACTGTATTTGTGTACAAACTTTATATTTGGGATTTTTTTCGCCTCTACTTGCTACCAGCCTTCGTTGGTTAGCTGTACTATTTTAGTGGGAGAAGACGGTGGGAATGAGAGGCGAATGGTTTCAAAAATTTCAAAGATTTCTCACTAAAATAAATGCTAGTTGGGGGATCAGATACGGGCCGAATTAAACACAGACTCATAACACTGTTTTTTCGGTCGTTACCTCAGTAACTACCCAGCAGATTACTGCAGTAGCAGCAAGAAAATGAGACTTCAGTCTAAAACTTTGTTAAAAGACATTGATTTGTTTTGGAAACAGGTGGTCCAGTGGTGTTTTCCACTTGTTCTATAGAAATAAGATTTTAGGACTCAATAATGGACTGCACGGCAGGACAGCCAGTGATGGCAGAGAGCCAGTAAACAGGGTGTGAAATGTGTTTGTTTGAAATGTGCAGTTGTTGTTGGCAGCCATCAAATGTGAGACCTTCCGGGATGCACATAGAGAGGAAGACAAAAACACACACATTAAGAAATATACTCTATGAGTCAGTGGTGTTCGTCATTCCTCTATGATAAGAGATCTCCTATTCTGCACGCTCTGTGGAACTGAAGTGGAGCGGTTAGAAAGCCTCTTTGTACTGCCATGTTTTGCCACAGGATGAAATGGCACCTTTACTGAACCTTTCTAATGTGGTTAACCACATCCTCTCTCATCATGTCATTCTGTTTGCATGATCACAGACAATCTGGCAGCTTGTAAACTCACACAGTTGATTTGGTGTTCAATCCTCACAGTAGGTTGGTTAATTCAATTACAGTGTAAAAACAGCCACCTTGACAAGTCATTTAGTGTTATATTTTGTTTTAGGACTCAAAAACATATCCCGCCAATGTGATGATTGAGTGCACCAGAAACCAGTGCAGTTTCAGTGACTGACTCAAGTCATTTGTCTGTAATCACTAGTAGACCCAGTTACAATGATATCATGAGGTAACAAAGCAGCTCGGAGATCCTCAATAACTTGTTTAAGATGGAGAGTGTTAGGCTGTGCAGATTATGGGCCATACTAGTGTACTAATTAGTTTGTTGTTCATGTTGTAATGATGGCAGAAGGCTGACACACACAAACCCTTTCTTTCGCTAAAACCATCTTATATTGACAAATGAACAGACCATGGACCTCTGCTGTACATTCTTCCCATAGGCACAAGAATACATGCACACACACACTTCCTGTTAACATTTTTGTCCAGCTTTTCATCTTTTCATCTAAATCTTTCATTTTGTTTTGGATTCTTACACCTTTACAATGGCGGGGGCCTTCAGGGAGTGGTTGACATGGATTCAACATAGCCTCCAATTAAGCATTTTTCTTGTTAATTTTGTTTGGATTTTGTTTGGTTTAGATTGTGTGTTTCAGTCTAACTTGCGGTGGGAAATGGACACGTATCTGTGCTCTAAACAGAAAGAAACTTTGGTGAATACAGGCAGAGTTTTTTAAAACCCCTTCGCTACTTCATCCACTTCAGGGGTAAAAATATTGTTGAGTGAATTAGTCATCACAGCAGCCTGAAGAGACTGCAAATTCGCTTGGTGTGCGAAAGGGTGGAAAAGAGACAAGTTACTAGAGACACACGTGCATTCATTGTTCCAGAGTGAATGCCGACTCCAGGCAGACAGGCAGAAGGAAGGAGAGGCAAAGAGAGAGAGAGAGAGAGAGAGAGAGAGATCGTGTAGGGCGGGGGACTACAGACTGCGTCAGTAAGGCTGGTGTAGGGCGGGGGACTACAGACTGCGTCAGTAAGGCTGGTGTAGGGCAGGGGACTACAGACTGCCTCAGTAAGGCTGGTGTAGGGCAGGGGACTACAGACTGCCTCAGTAAGGCTGGTGTAGGGCAGGGGACTACAGACTGCCTCAGTAAGGCTGGTGGCTTCACTCAGATCACTTGCGTCTCTTGGCTGGTGCTTTCCTGTTTTAATCAGTTTGGGACGTCTCTTTACTCTACAATGCGCTGCAAAGTAGTGTGGTTGATGACAGCTGTCATGTGTGAGTACTGAATCTTTATTGCCATTATAACATAATCTCTGTTGTTTTATTCAAAGCTGATAATTTACAAACAGCTAAATCAGTGTAGAAAGCAGCAGAACAGGGCTTATTAAATTAGTTCAGCCAGTTATAGAGAATAGTAAATGACTGGCTGTGGCTCAGGAGGTAGAGCGGGTCGTCTAATAATCGGAATTGGTGGTTCGATTCCCGACTCCTCTAGTCCGCATGTCGAAGTATCCTTGGGCAAGATACTGAATGCCATCAGTGCATGAATGTGTGCGAATAGTTAGATTTCCGCTCCTGATGGGAGCCCTGTACCCATTCAGCGTATGAATGGGTGAATTGACTCGTAGTCTTAAAAGCGCTTTGAGTAGTCGGATGACTAGAAAGGCGCTATACAAGTACAGTGTATGCAGAGTGCTGTATGTGTGAGAGAGCGTGTCTGATATCAGTAGAGGTTTGTAAAAATGTGTCCTGATTTAAAGTCTTCTTAAGTTCAGTGAGGCTGAACAGGTTTTGAGGCTGCTCCAGCCACATGTGAAAGTCTGAGTGCATTTTTGTGTCAAACGTGACTCGTGTCTCACCATCCTCAACAACAGCTAGTCTCTGCTTGTAATGTTCCTGTCCAGACACTGTTAGAGATGCTTCACAAACACAGTCAATGGCAGAATAATTCTGTCAGCATGACAAATTTAATTGTGTTCTCAGCGGTAATTGAGAATAAACACAGATAAAAGGAATCACCCATGAAGGCAAAGAAGAAGGAGAATGCTTTTCTACTCTTTGCCCCCCTGTTAGAGGAACTGGATGTTTTCAGTCAAGAGTTCACTTTCTCTCTCTCTCTCTCTCTCAGCGTGGTTCACTGCAGGTGGACAGGGTAAAACTGTAACAGGGAAGGCTGGATACGACATCACTCTGCACACTGGAGTCACTGGACTACATGGTGATTCTCACATCATCTGGTCTACTGGTGAAGAGCGGCGCGTGATTGTGAACTTTGATGAAGGCGTCCTGTTGAGGAATACGTCAGAAAGATTCCACCTGGACATAAAGACTGGATCTCTCACCATCCGGTCCCTCAGCATCAACGACACCGGACTTTACCAGGGACAGATCATTAATGGAAATGGCTCACAGCACAGCTTTAACCTGACTGTCGTGGGTGAGTGTAGAAAATCATCAGAATGTGTGTGTTTGCGTCTGTGCATGCAGTCACACGCACAAACTCAATAAGTAGCAGCAGCAGAAAAAAAACTTCCATTCTAAATCCTTCAGCATGAAAGCATGATGTTGGCAAATGATAAATGACCATTTTGGCAGAAAAACTTCACATATGTTGGGTGTGGGGGGGTGGGGGCTGTATATACTTATGTGAGATAACGTAAAAGTGTGTGTGTACATCAGGAACAACATTTTGATATACGTGTGTAAATGTATGTGTGTGTCATCATTACTGCTTCCACTATATAGGCTACCTGCACGTAGACATTTTGTTCACCTCAGTCCCACAGCTTGCCGTCTCCTGTTGTGTGTTTCACAGAGGCTAATCCCATCAAACCAACTGGTGAATCTCCACATGACACTACTGCTCACAACAGGAATCACCTAGCTACGGTTGTCTCATTTGTTGCCTTCTTTGTGCTGCTTGCCTGTGCAGTTAGACACAAAAAAAATGAAAGGTCAGTATTAATTAATAGTATTAGTTCTGATCTTCATATGAGTTTAGAAGCTTTGTTGGGTGTCATCCACAGAGTCACCAGCAGTGGGATCTCATGTTTTCTTCTCCACAGGAAAGTGTTGGGGTAACAGTGAGGCCGTCTGACATCAGAGGATAAAGGAAGATCCTGAATGAAGTCCATCATCAAGATAGATCCATGGACACTGAACCTATTTCAGAGGAAAAGCACTAACAAAAGAACTTCCAACATGCTTTTATGGTGCTATACAGGATATTTTTTAACAGTAACTAGGATATCCTTTAAAGTGAGGCTTCACTTTCCTTTGTTTTCACTCTCCTCTTTATTTTCAGGACTCATTCAGAAGTTCCTCTCTGGTACACTTCTATTTATATACCAGCATGTAAGAGATCTGGTTGATAGCTGGAAAGCAATCTTTATTTGTGGACTTTTGCACTGCCTCAAAACAAAAACATTTAAGGAGGATTTTTACTGACACGACTGTGAGCGACGCTAAAAAGTGTTCAGCATTGAGTGAGACAGGAAATAGGTACTGTGTAAACAGAAGCTGCACCCAAACAGCTCCTCTGTTGTGTTTGTGTGTGAGACAAAGGACTGCAGGCTCATCTGGCACGCTTAGTTTGATTAAGTAAGAGCTTTTCAAACAAATAAAAATCTGTTACTACACTGATGCAGTCAGTGATACTCAGGTCTTGTCAGGTGCTTGTCATGTGACTGAGGGTTCTTTGTGCTGATATGTGTGCTATTAGCAGAGGGAAAACTGACACAAAGTTTGTCGGTTAGTTGGCCGGGAGCCAGGAAGCATGGGAAAGATGTGTTCCTCCAGCAGAAAATCTATGAAATTTCAACTCTCATGGCCTCTTTTCACAGGCCTGAATGAGGAGATGCCACTTCACCTACATCTGTAATCCTTGTCTCTAACCTCTTATAAATATATTCTCTTATAATGAAGGCGTGGGAATAACAGCCAGCTGGCTGCAGTCTGAGGGTTCTGCTGCTCACTTGCCAAGACAATTAAATGGCTGTCTGCAGCAAGATGATCAAATACATTATCTTCCATTATGTCATCACATAACCAGTGTCGGTTTTGTCAAAGAGAAGCTGGTAGTTTATTAACTTTCATTTCTAAAGCTTTAAGAAATTAAAGGTTTAACACAACCTTCACTTAAACTGCAGTCTTTAAAAATATAATCTACCTTTTATCTTGAGTTTCATCTTCTGTGAGACCCTCCCCAGGATTTCTTGGGCTTTATTACAGTTGCTACTTTGCTGCAGCTCTGGACTCAGATTAGTCTTTATATTACTTTTTCAGATCAACAAGGAAGCACATTTTTCAGTTCATCAGCCTGACAATTACCAATGTGCACACAAGCTGAGCTATTCAACACAGAAAAGAGAAAACTAGAACTAGAACAAGAAAACTATTGGTTCTGTCAGCTTACAGAAGGCACAAAGTACTCTTGTCCCCACTGAAAAATATTATCTGAACTGGTTAACTGGAAACTGGCCCACAGCAGGGTGGAATTTACAGATGACCACAAAGAAAATAAGTCAACAGACCAGTGTGAGTGAGTTTATAAGACAGAAAAGTTACTATAGTAGCAGCAGTGTTGGTGTTTTTCACTTGTCCTACGGAGATAAGTAGAGATCGATCAGTGACTGATATACAGTGTTATCCTCTGATAAACGTTCCCTGAAAAAAAATAGCCTTCTCTTATTCTTATTTTGATTCTGTTGAATTCATGAAATTTAATCTGATTACATCTGATTATGCATACATACAGGAGGAGACTAAACACAGCCACACCCTTATAATCATGGCAGCGTATTTAAGCCGTCACTCCCCATTCCATGCTATGTGAGATCAATGTCTCCTCCTTTCAGTGTTGGGGAATAATGAGGTCAGAGCCTAGACAGAGCCTCCATGGTGAACATAGTCGAACATTTAGCAGCTAAAGAGCCAGATATTTCCCTCAGCAGTTGGTAGAGAGCAAAAACAGCTAAAACAGAGTGAATGTTAGACTTACATTCACCAGGCGGACAGAAACATGACTCCAAATGAATGATAATGTTGCTCCATAACTGAAATACGCAGTGAAACGTATCGGCTTAAAAGGTCATATGTCCATGTTGTGTTCACAACTTGTTTCTGCTGCCCCCAAGACACCAAAACCTCAAGCTCACAGCATGTGTTCAGCCTGTTCTCTTACCTTTATATATTTTCTGTATATGCTGCATTAGTACAGAGACAGACATTTAGACAGGCATCCATGGAAGACTTTTGGCCATTTAACTAAACATTGATTGAGAATACAATGTTTAAACTTAAGAGATAAAAATAGATTTTGTGTTGGACAAGGGCCAAAGATGGTTGGCTCTTGGATATATTGGCTATAAAACAAAGACTGTGTTTGTAGCCAAAATTAGCTGTTTGTCTGTTTCAACAGTTCTTTACTTGGTGGCATACTTGGATTTTCTCTTGGATTACATATTTTAAAACCATCACAGAGTTCTCTCTTTTCATGCTCTCCATAGATCAATGGCCCTGGAGTGTGCCAGGTGTTGTACAGTATGAAATCATGTTGACCTTTCTTTTAGCATATGTTTTACCTCATTGCAAGTCCATAACAATAGCGGGAAAACAAGAAGCTGTGGGAGTGCTGGCATTTAAAGTAAGTTTTCTCAAGTTTTGCCAGCATTATCATTGAAATTATTTGTCTAAAATAGTAGTTTACATCCACAATGAAATCTAAAAAACTTCACTCTGGCCTATTTTAACCCCTGCTCAGAATTAACATAATCTAAACTGGGGGAGCATTGTTGTGCCTTATTAGAAAATGCAGTTATTTTATTACTCAGGCTGTGCGCTCAGATTAGTTTCTTCACCTTTTTAACTACAATATCCAGCATGACATTCATACCAAGATAAACATGGAGATTATGTTGGTCTGATGTGGGAGGTGTGTGTGTGTGTGTGTGTGTGTGTGTGTGTGTGTGTGTGTGTGTGTGTGCGTGTGTGTGTGACTAACCTGGCAAGGCAGAGCAGCTGAAGTGCAGTTTCCAGGATGACCTCTCAACTCTGCCTTCCCTTCCTTTCAAAGACAGCCACTGTTCATCAGCACTTGAGTCTTGTGTGTGCACTCTGCATGCCTCTTTGTACTGAGATGTCTTGCAACAGGATGAAATATCTGATCACAGCTTTCATATGTGTTGAGATACAACCGACAGACCAGTGTGAGTGAGTTTACTCAAGGCAGAAAAAAAGCAGATTACTGCAGTAGCAGCAAGAAAATGAGACTTCAGTCTAAAACTTTGTTAAAAGACATTAATTTGTTTTGGAAAAAGTTGAAATGAACTTACTTCAGTGGTGTTTTCCACTTGTTCTACAGAAATAAGATTTTGGGACTAAGTAATGGCCTGCATGACAAGATGGCCAGTAATGTGCTGATTTATAAATCAGAGTTCTAGTGAAACATGATGCCAAATTTAGCAGAAGGCCTTAATAATGTATAAAATATGTATGTTTTGTCAGTTAATAAACATTATCAGTGTCTGGTTACCAATAATGATGTACTACCATTATTTAGGCATTCCGATTAGACTACCTCTGTCGTCTTTTGCCCTTATTTGGTATACACCAAATAAAAATGCTGTTAAATTGCTACTTTTTGAATCACAGTTCTTTATTTTATCACATGGCATTAACTAAAATTCTAGTGCTACTACTCAAAGTAGTTTTTTTTAGTGCATACTCTTTTACTCTTACTTGACTAATTTTCTGTTATGGTTCTGTCACTGACTCTTCAGACTCTCTAGAGTCTGACTGTGTATTCCTTAGTTGCCATTGTCCACCAGATGCCCTCAGACCTTTTCTGATGGTCAAGATTGTACTGTGTGGGAGAGGGCTTGTTTTGAGTTGGACTTTTTGAGGGACTTACAGACATGGTGTTACATATGTGTTGCCTTTATTGGTTGGACTGTACTCACTGTGTTTCTGGGATTTTGGTTTTGCCCTGCATTTATCCTCGTTAGCCCTGCTCTTGTCTAGTATTCTTCCCCAGATTGCTGTAGCCTTCACACCTGCCCTATATCACCCTTGTTAGCCCCGCCCTGCTCCTAATATCTTCCCCAGTCTATCAGCTCCCGGCCTGCCCTTTGTTTGTTAGTTCAGTTTGTATTTAAGTTCAGTTTTCAGTTCAGTATTTGTCAAGTTGTCTGTTCTAGTCTGTTTAGTCAAGTTTGTTCAGTTCGGTTGTTGCACTCAGCCCAGCCTGCTTTTGTTTTGTGTCTGCTGGTCTTTTAAATAAAGATGGTTTTCTTCAGCCCTGCTTTCCAGTCTCTGTATTTGGGTCCACCTGCTCCTCAACTCATGACAGTTTTCTACTAGTTTTCTTGTAACTATAACTCATACTCAAGTACAATTATTCTATTCTCTACCCACCCCTGCTGATGTGTGTATTGTTATTCCAAGTGATCAATCTCTGTATTTGACGGATGTGTAATAGGATCACTCTAATTGGCTGTGGTGATTGAAGGTCACAGAAAAAAAGTACAATTGGTGACAAGCAATTTCTGCTGTTAAACTGAAAACTTTGTAAATAAAAAAAAAAAATAGTTACCATGTTTTTTGTTTTTTTTTTAACTTTTGTATTAGTAGCCTATAAAAATGGTCAAATGTCACATTTGCCAAATTGGCAGTAAAAATACTTTAATTAACCTGTGCTTTATTAGGAAAAATCATATAGAAACAGGTAAATTGCCAATTTGACATATTGAATTTACACATTTTTTGGATATCTGGACTGTTTGCCTTAGGAGTCAAAGACCATTTGGTAAAATTCTGGGATAATACTCATGGCTATGTTATTGTTCAGTTAAGGCTATTACAGACTTGGTCCAGATTTGGCCCATCGTTCACCCCCAAATGTGGGCCAGATTACATGTGCGTTTTAGTTTAGGTTAATGTCTGCAATAAGGCCGGATTTTGGTCTGTCAACCATATGTGGGCCACATAAGGCCTTAACAGAACTCAGCCATACAGATATTTTGTATCAGGCCCAGCCATGAGCCATATCAACTATTTGTAGTTGGCTTACTCCTGGTAGAAGTCTGGCTTTGTTATGATTAATTATAGCTGTCTTACCCTTGGGCCAAATTTGGCCCGTCATTCACTTCCAAATGTGGGCCACATCTTTGTTCAGGCTCTACAGTTTCAATTTGGTGCACGAATGCTCAGTATACAGTACACTCTGTCTCCTGTCTCTCAGCCAACTAACAGACCTTCGTCAGTTGTTTTCTGTCTGCTAGTAATAGCACAGTAACACCAAGAGTCCACAGGCAACACGTAGCTGCTCACCACATCTACCACATCTACTAAGTACTGCCACTTCCTTCCTTCCTTTTAGGGTAAAAAAAAATTACAACTGATTTACAGTTGATACTGTCCAAAAAATGTAATCAATGCAATCAAATGCAATTTAAATCATTTGTATCATAATGTGTTACATATGTTGTATGAATACAGTAGCCTACATTTTTTTTTCTCAGTTGAACACTTCTGAAAACCAAACCACTTTGAGTCTCTCTCAATCATATGACAGGAAATGTATCACACTGACTGTTATGACCATGCAGGTGAGACATATAGGCTGGTGCAAGACCATGAAGTGCTTTAAATACAAGTAAAAGGATTTTAAAATCAACATGAAAACTGACAGGCGACCAGTGTATGGACTTTTAAACAGGTGTAATGTGTTTTCTCCTTTTGGTCCTGGTCAGCACTTGGGCTGCAGAGTTCTGAATCAATAAAAACTGGGTAAAAAAAACCCAATAGGAGAGCATTACAATAATCCAGTCTGCTTGATATAAAAGAGAAATGGTGCCAGTTTAGTGATATTTTCGAGGTGATAAAAAGCAAATGTGGTGATGAGATGATCAGATGATTTTATTTCCATGACACAACCATCACCTTCAAATGCACACTTCACCTTGACACATTTTGCATAATCACATGACATATATTTGGGTGAATGGTTACTGGAGGTCCTTCTGCTGACAGCAAACAGTCATTTAAGAAGAATTTACAGAAACATGAACTCACTGGTCATAGAAGAATTTAATGATTAATTGATGAATGTCCATTTCTTCAGTTCTCCCACCCTCACTTGTGAACAAATCCATCCATTTAGACACACCGCAGCCACACCTCAGGTTGACAGCTAAAACACCTTTCTCACAACATTAACCTTACCTATCTAACACACAGCCAAACTTTCTTTTCTTTGAAGCTTTGAACAACCTATCAAAATATTGGTCCAACTGCAGTTGATTTGTATAAAATACATTTATACCATTGCAATTATTTAAATTTCAATACATAAATTAACCTTGTGAAATTCTGACTTTGAAAACATCTACAATTAAAAAAGAGAATGATACTGTACATGTGGAGGCCTGCCACACCTCAGCCACTCTGGAAATGGGACTTTGTTCACATTAGCCATATTGTTTATATTCGTATAAATGGTGCACCAAGGATATGAATAACGTTCCACAGTATGCTATGTTATCTCCTTCATCACTGCAGAGGATTAAGGTTTCAAACTTAAGGGCTCTGTCATACAGAGTCCACAGCTGTGCCATGCTAGCAGCTCTGTGAGGTTGTAGGCTGTTGCATAAGCAACTAAGCTAAATGCTAATGCTAGCATTGCAACATGCTCACAATGACATGCTTAGCTTGCATGCTAATGTTCAGCAGGTATAATGTTTACCATGTTCACCATTTGTTTTCGCTGTGTTAGCATACTAACATGCCAATTAGCACATAACACAAAGTATATCAGAGGCTGATGGGAATGTCATATTCCTTTTTGCAGGTATGTGGTCATTAACCAAAGTAATGGACATGTTTAAATTTTGACCTGTTGATGGGACTAGATGAAAAGTACATAGTACAGTATTACAATTCAGACTGAGGGGGCATGAATGTCTGTACCAAATTACATGGGAATCCACCCCATAGCTGTCAAGACATTTCACTCAAATTTCAAACTCATAATGGATAGGAAAAGCCAGGAGATCATCTGAGTTATTAGGCTGCATCCTCAAGGGACCGTGAATGTGTGAACAGACAAACACTGCAAATAAGTAAAGCAATTGAATGGGTAAAGCCAGAGATGTGGTAGACATCACAGTGTTGGGAGGGCCTCACGCGGGGCAGCCCCTTGTTGGGGATTTATAGTGAGAGAGCCTCATACAGGAGCACCACTTGTTAGGGGTGTGTTGATTGTAAGCTGGTTATTAGCCGTCATTAATAATTATCAGATAATTATTAATTAATAAAAAATTCATTATTAATATAAATTAATAATACGGGGCACCACCCGGAAACTGGGACCAATAACCAAACAATAAGTTAGTCTCATTAACAAGGTTCACTTGGGATGTTAATGTCTGAGGGATATCAGCATCCACAGGTGAACAATGAAGGTATGAATTTGAGCTCTGACCCTATTTCTCAATCAGCCACCTTTTACAATAGATAAGCACAATAATTACAAAAGACTTCTCTTTAAAGATATAACAGTGTTTATTAAACAATAGCAAAGTTAACAAGTTAGCAAATGCTTTGATCAATAAGACACTCCTAAAATCTAACACTACCTAAGCAATAATACAGCTATGTACAATGGAAACACATGCAAGGTGGAGCGTGCATGTGTGTGTGAGTGTATGGGAGTGTAGAGGGGTGTGTGTGTGTGTCTGTGGGTGTGAACAAACTGGCGACTGTGATCTGTGAGATGGAGTCACATGATAGCTGAATGGCGACTATGACCATAGTGTAGGTCATAACAATGGCAAGATGGCGCCGCCTGGGGGTCGGCGTCTCTGCGTTCACCCAATTCAATGTAACAAACACGTGTCTGATGGTAGATAACGAGGGCAGAGCGGCGCTGTGTCCCAAGTTATCTGACCGTCAGTTGTGTAAGAAAAGATGTGTGTATGTGTATGTGCGTGTGTGTGTGTGTGCAGGGTTAGTAGCAAGAGAAGAGGAGAAGAAATGCCGGCTCACTGTGAAATCCTATAATCGTGTGGTTGTTTGTCCACAGAGAGCGTGCGTGCAGACGGCAGTCTGTGACGCACGTTGTCCGATTTTTGATCGACAAACAACTTACTTTCTCACTCACGATGGCACAAACACAGCAGCAGTCCCAAGTGGGACAAACAGCGGAGTCGACTTAATTGAAGAAGAGTGGGACAGAGAAGTAATCCACGTCTTCGTGAAGAAGTCCTTTTCTTCCTTCTGCAGGCAGTGAGAGCGCTGGGTTGCAACAGCAGCGGTCTCTCTCTTGGATCCGGTGAACACAGGGAGAAGTTCAGCTCGTCCAGAGAGGGTTGAATCTTCCAGGGGGGAAAAGTCCACGTGCACAGGGTTACCTCCTTTAGTAAGCTGGCTCACGGAGAAAGCAATGCTTCCTCCAGCGCTGTTACAGTGGAAAGGCGATGTTGAATTTGCGCAGCCGCTTCTTAAAGGGACGGTGATGTCACGGCTGTGTTGCCATGACTCCCGGTGGTGTTTGTGGGTCTCTGCCAATCAGAGACCAGGGTTTGAGCTCCCTGCCAAGTTCTCACCTAGGTGCGAACTCGACAAAGCATTATGGGAGGTGGAGTCTGTGAGCAGCATTTTGGTGCTGCCCCCGTTGTTTCAGGGGACAAAGGAACAAAGGAAGCCTCATGGTCAGGCTTCAGGTTTTACATGTAGGCCTGCCTTTGTCTGACCCCATGGTTGAGGCCCAACATCCCCCCTTTTGGTCTGAAGAGTGGGGTGCTGGCCACAATCTTCAGAGCAACCCAATGGCCGACTGGTCCACGCAAGAGGCCTATGGGTTACACAGTCCATGTTCCTGAAACACAGTCCTTAATCCTTGAGGGGAGAGTTAGAAAGTCTGTACAGTTCAACAGTTCATGGGTTTTCAGAGGCAATTATTGAGGCAATGTCTGGACAGTTACTAACTACATCTAGGTACACACAAAAATATTAACCAACACAATTCTTTTGCTGCTTTTGGTTATCCACAATAACACAAAATCATAAAAGAAAATAAGGGTGAAAAAGAAAGGTTGTTAGGTTAATAGGCTCACTCCTGAAAGAGGTTGGAGTTAGCCAGTGAAATGGCGCGCACTGGTGTGCTGAATGGGAAGGAGGGATTCCAGTCTGGCCTGTGTGTGTTTGGATGTACCTGTAGGTAATGTGTGGATCCTAGTCCTAACAGGATTTGGAGTGCATTGCCAAGACCATATACCAGATGTGTTTGTGAAGGTTGCATAACAGTGGTAGTAGCAGAGCTAAGGATTTAGTCTAAACCACATACTCACCTAAGTTATTTCTGACCTCACACTTCTGACATAGTGACTAAAGCATGCACGGTGTTAGAGGAGGAGTCCCTGTTACATCTCTGGATGGAAAGGTATTAGGAGTTAGTGCATGTTTATGGGTGAGTTGAAGCATGCAGCTATCCCTATGATGCTACTGTGGTGCGTCTTCTTCCTTTTGGAGTGGAGTCTGCTCCACTCTTTGAGGGGGTGAGAATGGCTTACAGAACCTGATCTGGTTTAGACAGAACGTAACGTAACAGGAGCTATGGTGACGGATGGAGTGGTGTTAAGCATTATTGCATGCTGCGGTTGTGGAAACAGCACGCTAAGCTTAACTGCAGGGGAAACAACCATGGTGGGTCCGCCTCCCTTTGGTGTGGAGGCTGCTCCACCCATTTAGGGAGTAGAAACAGTTCAAAGAGGTCAGCTGGGGGATGGGTCTGATCATCATCCCACTGGTATTGTTTCCCACCCAGCTGGCGAGGTGGTCGGTGTCTGAGAGGTCCTGTTCTGCCATCCATCTTGGTGCGAGGCGTCTTGTTGCCTTCCCACGCTAGGTTGGCATCTCCTGAGGTGTGTATCCACAGGACTCCAGCATCATCTTTGTGCCCTCTGGCAGGGCGCTTGGGGTAAGGTAAGTCACCCGGGCAGCATTTGACTTCCATGAGATAATCTTTGATGCCTGGATTCTGATTATCTGGGTCGAAGCACTCTGCGTTGCTTGTGGGGGACTCAAGCTGTTGAGTGCGCAAGCCTCGGCGTCAATGTGGCGGCGGGCTGTCTGACACATCAGAGACTCCAGAGTTGCTCAGGTCGTCATGGCGAGGTGGGCGACTTCTCCTCCTTCGTGGTGGGGATGGAGTCTCGTCAGGACAGGGGTGCAAGCTCTGCAGTGCATGCAGCTTGCTGGTTAAGGGGGGCCCGGAGGCACCCATGCCACTCTTAGCTTGGGAGAGGCCTTCCCACCTTCGATCAGGGCACGAGGTGGTGTGGCTGAGGATTGAGGGGGGTGCACCATCAGAGGGTGGGGCACCTGTGTCCATCGAGTGGGCTGATGGAGGCACTTGGCAGTCATCTGCTCCTTTACCTGGGCGGCTTTCTGGAGCAGGCTTCGGCTGGGGAGTGGGGGGGGGTGCACCATCGGAGGGTGGGGCACCCACATCCATCGAGTGGGCTGATGGAGTGGCTTCGCAGCCATCCGGACTGATGAGGTCGGCAGCGGCATCACCAGGGGTCGCTAGGCTTCTAGCTTGCACCTCCTGGTGGAATGGGGTCATCTGCTCCTTTACCCGGACGGCTTCTGGGAGCAGGCTTGGGCTGGCTACGCCAGGATGAGGGACCTCTTCGAGGTCAGGAACATCACTTAGTTCCTTTGTGGCCGTGTCGACAGCGGTACTCGTCTGACCGGTCTGGCCTTCTTTGTGCCTGTCCTCTGCTTTCAGTTGAGCAGACTGGAGCTGCGTGCGCAGGATTCTTTTGTCTTCCCACAACCAGTGTATCTCAACAGCTGAGTGTAGGCGGTCTTGACGCAGCCTACAATTGTCCTCCAGTACAGCCTGGTAGCTGTGCTGCAGCTGGCTCAGCTGTGCTTTATGTTCTGTGGCTAGCAGCTGGGCTCTACGCTGATGGAAGAAGAACATCTTGCCCAACAGGTCCGGAAGGATGAGCCTGGGCTTCCTCGCCGGGTGGTTAGCATACTCAACCAGTCCCTGTAATACATAATCACAGTTGCTAACACTGAAATGGTTGAGGTTCTCCTGCTCCTTAATGGACTAGTTGAGGAAATCAGTGACCACATCCTGCAGATCTTGGTCATCTGGCCTCTGGGGAGCTTCAGCTCCGGCCACATGGGGTGACTGGCGACTCATATTACTAACAGTAAATGCGCGGTACACAGTGGCTCTGTTGTGATTTAACTAATGCTGCATAAATGCACAGGTGAGAGGCGGACCTGTGGCTCACACGGTTGACTACTCAAACTGCAACCTATCTTATCTAACCTATCCTATCTATTTATTGAATTTGACAAAAAGTGTATTGGATTAGAATGACTGACCCTACCTTTAATACACAGCTGCATTTCAGATTGTGCTCAAGCTCACACACACACACACACACACACACACACACACACACACACACACACACACACACACACACAGAATAATAACAAAAATCTGCATACATAATAAGTCCCCTTTTATCATGCTGACAGTCTCTAAGACCTTTGTCCTTGATAAACATTTCAAAAATGCTCCACTTTCATGCTCACATCAATGTGATTTTTTTTCTTAGCATGATCTTGAAACGCTTCTAAAGCATGCTCACAGTAGTCAGTCTTATCAGTTTTGGGAGCTGCTACAGCTGTAGCATTAGTATCCTTGGCTGGGTTTCAAACTCAAAATGTTAAAGATCCCCTCCAGACATGTATTAAGACATAAAAATATTCTGCGATGTCTGTAATATGTCTTTAATATGTCTTTAAAATCCTTAGAACGACATATCCTCCTTCTCCCTCATTAAAAAATCTATAAAGAATCTATAAATTTGCAAATATTGTTCATTTTAAAAGTTTCACTGCTGGACACAAGACACTTCCTACTTCACTGTAAAGCTCTCTGTATATGTGTACTGAAGGCTTCAGATTTCCGAATCACAACTGCAGTTCAATATTGGACCAGGATTGGCTTCCAAACTAGTTGTGATGTCACAAATCCTGCTTGTAGGCCTGCCCCTTAAAATCAGATTTTCCATGAACAAAGAGAAACTTTCCACTTTCAGCAGATGAATGTGAAAACAGCCTTCTAGTGTTAAACTCTGCACATACATCATTTTGCACAGTGAACTCAAACATCTAACTGGGACTTTAGATCAAATAAGGGTATAAAAAACATGTTAACCATTTAAAGTAACCTGGGCTCATATCTGTCGACTCAGCTGTGTTTGAGTACGCTCTGTCTGTTGACGTTAAAATTGTCTTTGCTGTGTTGAAAGTCAAGCTTGTTGTGTTCTAAGATGTACAGAAACAACAACATACCCATTAAATTCATTGAAGGGAGCGGAGGAGTGTACAAACCTGTCTGGGTATGTGAGTTTCCTACTGGACTTAGACTCCAAACATTTTTGGGTGTAGCTGACACACCCATATATGAGCAGGCTCAGCAGGTCGTCTGCCACACCGGCTCTTATAAGTGTCAGGTAAGACCAACTATAGTGTGAAGTCCACACTTGTATAAAATACCAGGTAAAATCACATAAATTGTTTCTTGTACTTCAACATAAAGACGTGTATGTTCTTTAGATTGCGCTGGTGACAGAAATGTTGAGACCTCAGCAGAGAAAACAGCTCCCATCTGCTGTGACTGCTGAAGACATGAGTGACCTGCTGGTGGAGGAGAGCAAGAGCACACTGAGAGTGAAGTTAGTTACTGACACACACACACACACACACACACACAGTCCAGAACTACACTTGACCTCAATTCTTCTCAAGGCGCTGGGAATTTGAACTGGAGGATTTTGATGCTGATGTCGAGCCTCTTCTCAAGCTGGTAAGACCAGAATCTGCTCATCATATCTCATTCCTTATTTCAGGCATTTGAGGTGAACACCAGCATGAAGATGCAAGATGTTGAGTTTGAAGCCAGAAGCCTCCTCAACTCTTCACCCTCCTCAGTTTGAGTTTTTTTTTGACACACATTTATTACCAGTTACAGTACAGTGGTTGTGATGTCTCTGTGGTGTTCTGAAGTGTTTTTAAAACAAACTTGACTGTAACCTACAGACATCCCTAGATCATCAGCCAGGCTCATCAGTACACCAGCAGCCTGACAGAGCAGCAGCATGAGGCCTCCAGCTCCAAACTGCTCGGCCCATGGGAGGTGGTGATGGAGGTGGTCCCGAAAGTCGTGCGGGAATTCTGGTTGCCTCCTTCAACCACCTTTAACATGCCGTCCCAGCAGCTCTGCGAACAGCCTGAGTAACTCCAACAGCCATTTTGCAGAGCTGCTGGGACGGCATGTTAAAGGTGGTTGAAGGAGGCAACCAGAATCCCCGAAAGTCGTGCGGGGATTCTGGTTGGAGTTACTCAGGCTGTTCTCTACCAGGTCTCCACCATGCTGCGTCAGGTCACCTTCTCTCGCTCCATCAGAGATGACGTGGCCCTGTCTATCCAGGAGAAGGTTAGACAGAGTTACACTCTGACCTACCTGAAGAAACATCGGCCACCGTTCCAAGAAGAAGAAAAACATGTTTTTAAAAAATATATTTTGAAATAAAAGAGATTTTGGTCATGTATTGTATCACTGTTTATTATTGTGGTCATCATTTGTAGCACTCTCTGCAGGGGGTTACATGTAGTTTTCCATTATTATCATTATTATTAAATATTGCAGAAAGTATCAGGTTAATGAAAGTTAGATAAGGTAATAATGTGATGAAATTTAAATATTGTTTTCAAAATAAATACAATTAATGTGAAAAGACAAATGATATGACAGCAATTTATCAGTTGTGCTTATTTTCCTGTTCTTTGTGGCGTCAACCATGAAATATACGAGGCAGAATCAATGCAGGGTTGTCATCGTGGTATAATGTGTCTGACCATAAAGCCTAAAGCAGGCTAAATGTTCATATGATTGTATGGTCATAGAGAGATCCATGCAATCATATGAACACAAGACTATATACTAAAGATGACACATACATGTACAGTATGTCTACATAGATGTAGATGGAAGTATGAATAGAAGAGCAAAAGCTAAAAAATAAAACCTGTGTTGAATATTAATAGCTATTTAACAGATATTATGAGCATGTAGCTTTGTCAAGGAACTAGAGATTAGAGAGGGACATCCTAGCAATCACACAATGTAATCTATCTTTTAGTATATAACTTTACTTGGCTTTTGAAGCCATCATGTGGTGGCATTGTGGACTAATGTACAGTATACTTGTATATTGTCCATTTGAGGAATGGACTACATTCATTTGTGATAAATGTGTTAAAAAGAGAAATCTAATCACAGCTGATAAAGGTACACCTTAATCCTTTCCAACAGAAAGCAGGGCTGGTACTGGTAAAGACTAACTGTGACAGGGAGGAATTGGACTGTTGTACATCCAATTAAAGAGGTTAAGTGTGTTAAACTTTAGCACTAAAATTTACGATTCAACTCTGGCAACCTTTAGAAAGAACAGTCAGGTGTCATTAAGTATTATATATATAATATATAATATATAATGTATATATATATATATAGATAGATAGATAGATAGAGAGAGAGAGATAGATAGATAAAAATATTGGTGTATTTCATGATAAAGCAGCTTCCCTGGTGGTCTAGTGGTTAGGATTCGGCGCTCTCACCGCCGCGGCCCGGGTTCGATTCCCGGTCAGGGAACTTAGTTTTATTTTTACAAGTGCTTTTCTAGACATTACAGCTTCCGTCGCAGCACGCGCTCCGATACTTCTTGCATTGAAGTTTCAAACGTTACAGAATTAGATCCTTTTTTTTCTAAATGACACACAGCCACAGTGATTTGACACTGATTATATTTCTTTTTTAAATCTGTGAATGAATTATATAACTCATAAACACACATGCTTTCCTTACCACCTACTACAAAATACTCCCACAGTGCCACCATGTGGACTTATACAGAAGTCATCATTGGAGCATTCAAACAGGAGCAGGGACTAATAAATATATTCATGCAGTATCGTTTGCTATTTACAGTATTCTTATTAAATACTAATTATTGTGGAAGGGCAAATAACTGATGTGAAGGTGTGTGAGCTTTGGAACGACGCAGTATCTTGTCAGTAATTCATTCTCCTGTCTAGATAGTAACCCTAGATTTGCGAAACTCTCGCGAGATTTCTAACTAACTTGAAAAAGTACTGGAGTTCCATGATTTTGCCGCAGGAGAGTGCTGTTCTCTTTCCGCTTCCAACCGTGAGTCTGGACCATGGATGTATGGTCTGGACAGTTTTTTAAAAACCGTAAATACAAATGTCCTGGTACTTACTGTTGCTACACACCCTAACTAAGTGGTTTTTGTGTCTAAATCTAACCAGACTTTAACCACAGCTCAAGAGTGCAGACGTGCATCAAACTCGGCGAGACACGAATATTTTGAAGCGGTTCCCGGTACACCTGCCATTGCTAGCGCGTGCAGAATCAAGCGCTACTGTGCTGAATCAAATGCGCATGTGCGAGTCTTGCAAATCTAGGGTTACCATCTAGACACGACCGCGATTCGTTGTGAATATGTGCAGAGTACCACATGACTCAGTGTGAAAAGATAGCGCTTCCTTCGAGCCGGATTTGAACCAGCGACCTAAGGATCACTGCTGTAAGCACCTACAGTCCTCCGCTCTACCAACTGAGCTATCGAAGGGGCATATATACGTTTGGTGCAGATTTGGTAGAAAAAAAAAGAAATGTATGCGAATATTGTTCTGTTTCATCCTCAAGTCCAGACGTAGGTTTTCCTATTGAAAAATTCATATTCCCGGCAGTTTCAGTTTATATAACTAGCGACTGATCTTGAGCTACTGAGTTAGAACAACACAAGTAAATTTCAATCATTCTTTATTTTTTCTTGTATTAATCATTCATACTCCAGCAATTATTTTGCAATATTTACACTTTGCTTTTCTTATCACATGTTTTTGATGCTCTCTCTCCCATGCCAGCACCTATGAGCAACTCTATTCCCACCCTCCCCTCATAGATAAGAAGGCCCTCGTCCACAGACGTTGGGAGGAGGTGTTGCCTTCAGTAGGGATGGGAAGAGGTGATGGGAAAGAAATCCACATTTTAAGAATGGACAAAACGGAAATGGTGAGTTACATAGCTGGTTGCTACATTGCTCTCATGGCTTCAAACATTGCATACCATGTATCAAAGTCTTTGAATCAAGCAACATTATTCTCAGACTAAGACAGTTTAGGTTCATATAAATCCACCAAGATAAAAGTCTGCTGTCGAGGGATTGCAGCACGTTTAACCCCACAATAACAAAATCATAGTCAGACTTCATCAGAATTCATCCAATTCAGAAAATTAAATATTTTTCTTCATTGTTTAGAAATGAGAATCATTCTTTTAATAATAAATTGACAAATTAAAATCCATACAAGTGATCATATAAAATTGAGTGTTTTTCCAAGTCACTGTTCAGTGTTTGGGCCAACAGAGCAAGAAACCTGCTACAAGAGAAGAAACTGTCATTTTATAACATTTAACAATGTTTAAAATAATCACTTTCATTATGCTGCCTTTACTTGAACCATCCTGCTGCAAAAAGAGGGATGGACATAAGACCCAATGCAAAATGTCCATCAACAAATCTGCTACGAAACCTTCCAGGGTCACAAACACTGAGAGCTCCAGCAGGCAGAGAAAGGCTCAGTGCAGAACAGCAAAGGGACAGATGGTGTGTGGAAAATGAAAGTATTCTTTAACTCACAGAAAAGCAAGTGTACAAGGGTTTGACTTACTATAAAAATTCATTACATTTCACACTCAGATAAAAGTCTACCATCAAAGTCCTTTTCCAAAGAAAAGATGTTGCCAAGCAGCTTAACTTCTGTACACAATGAAAAAACAAAAACATTGTATTTAACAATTGTAAACCAATTGTAACAAATGAGCAAAGGGCATAATCAATACAACATAAATGTACAAATGAAAAAAGGCAATTTACTCTATGATAGTGTCAATAAAATGCTATTAAAAAGCATAGGTGTGACTACATTTGATATTAAAAAACATAATAAAGGAGTTACCGTACAGGGAGTACCATCATCATCATCATCATCATCATCTTTATCATCATCATCATCATCATCACCATCACCAGTTAAATAATGATGATGTGATTCCCATGGAGTACCGAAACAATACCCTAAACTGGGAGCATGTTGGTAGTATACACAGTACACAGATTCTCTCTCTCTCTCACACACACACACACACACACACACACACACACACACACACCTTGTAACATTGTGATAAGGGGTCGTTTATAGACCCAACTCAGAGACTGGGCAGTCCGTTATCAGTTGGTGGAGGCAAAGATAAGAAGAGGAGAGCTGGTATCACTGCTGTTGAGATATGAATGTTGTTAGTGATCTCCTACTCAGGCTGACAATAGTCACACATTAAACGTCCCACATTCTAAACCTGTAACAATTATGTTTTTGCATACACACTAACATCCTCATGAACACAGTACTGGGCTCTGATTTGCTGACAACAGCAGCTAATCTGATTCAAATGAGGTAAATTGATTGAGTGGAGACGTTGTGTTCTGATGCTGCAAACTGGCCTGAATGGACGGATTACAGGAAACTCAGCGATGGCAGCTAATCAGGAGAAAGTCCAGTTGTGATGTGTTTCCTGTAGATAGTCCAAAACTGGCTGAGAAAAAGATATAAGTTTTATCACCTCAAGTAAACGAGAAAAAGTTGAGTCATTATTGACCTCAGCTTAGGTGCTACATCAGAGGAGAGTTTAGATTCATGTAAAATTGTTCAGTCATGGGTTTCACCAGATTTGAACCAGAGGCAGGGCTGCATGTCTGTGGATAGTAATTTTACAAACTCCCACTCATCACTTACAACCACAGACTAAAGTTTTGTCATATTGTCCTGTTATAATTGCCAGGATGGGTTGTTTGTGAAAATAATTATGGTATCCACCTAACAGATGGCTCAAGTCAAATTTGTCTTTTTTTCCTCCTCAGTAGTATTTTGTGTTCCTGCAGACCAGCTCTACCCCTTATCCTCTACATCCTTTCCATCCCTCCAACGCTCTGCCCAATCTGTGGGGCTTTCTGGGAGACGAGCCCCCAACTCTTGGTTCATTTCCCTCAGTTCTAAGCACCTGCAGTGAGGCTCATTCAACAAGAATTTTAAAAAAATCTTGAAAAATAAAACCTCTGTGCTTCCTGCCAAACCCCAAAAATGCTTCTTTATGAAAGTAAGCAGGTTTTTATTCGCACCCCCACTTTTTCTCACCGGTGCTCCACTTTTGACAGGATACAACAGCATCTACATCCAATGAAACCATGTGAACTGTCAAAAGGGAAAAACAATTAAAATAAAGATATGTAATTAAATGCTGGTACCTGTGTATCTAAGACTAACTTGTACCAAAGCGGCTCAACAATAAGACTCCAAAGAGGCCCACATGACTAGGCCTTAGTTTGGTCTTTTGTCATTTCACATACAATCATAAACGCACTGAGCCTAGATAATAACAAAAGTAAAAAAGTAAGAGGTAAAGTATGGAATGACGTTAAATGAGGATTATAGTAACAATGATAAAAAGTAACACAGGTGGATAACTCGTAGTAACATTTTGATTTGTTCCAGTAGCTTGCAGGCTGAGGTGTAGTTCATCAGACAAACCACAAGAGGGAGCAACAGCACTAAACTTCAACCAAGAAGAAGCAGGTGGTTTTGAACAAAGCAAGCACACAATCTGTTTCTCTTTCTCTTCATCACTCTTGGTTTTGTTGTGTTTGTGGCGATAGCTAAAGCACCTGTTAAGTACCATACAAGTTAGTTTTACTCTACTCCTATCCTACGCTACGTTCGTACACCATCTTTCTGTCTTTCTGCTACATTATTCCATCTGTCCTTCCTTCCATCCCCTCCCCCACCTCTCAAACTTCGGTCTCTCTTTGTCCATTCTCTCGCAGTTTTTATTGAACTGCGCTAACGTTTTACCATCTTCTCCTGGTTACTCTTTCTCTCAGTAAAATAAACTTGTTTTTATCCTAAATATTAGTACCGATTCATTCTCCTGTGTTGACTTTTAGTACCTAGCTGTTTAGTAGCGAAAACCATGAGTGCCATCATTCTTGCTGCTGGTTTCTTAGTTTTGTCCTCCTCTGTCTGGCTTTTATATCTGAGCTGCTGCTTCCTCAGGCTCTCTTCCACTTCTGTTGATGTGCTTGCTTCAAAACTGTCTTGTCAGACTTGCGCTGACAGGCAAACCCAGCAGTGACTCAATCAACATCTTGAGAAGTGGTTACTTCTGCAAAACAAAATCAATGTCTTCTATAACCCGAAACGTCGCCCTGCACCCCTTTTAAGTGCTGGCAGAGAGAGACTGTCTCAGTCCAGGCGCCCTCCTCCTTCTGCTTCTGTTATTTTCATGGTGAGGCCCACTTCTCTTCTTCTACTCCTCTTTCTCTCTTCCACCCTCACAATCACTGTCTCACACCGACGTCTCCTCTTCCTCTGCTGCTCCAGTCGCTCATCCTTTCACTTGTCTGTCAGTCCGTCGTCCTCTGTGATGCCCTGAGCTCGGAGCTCTTCCAGGACATTGTCGAGGTGTCCAGGGTCAGGGAAGCCATGGCCTGTCAGATTGGAGCCAAACTCTGTCTTATGGTGGACCTTGAAGAAAGGAGGAAAAAATGCGTCTTTCGTTTCAGTGATGACGAATCTGATGTGTAAATATCAGAAATTACATCCCTGGTCAGTCTTGAACTAATTGTTACTGAGAATGTACCTCGTTCCAGATGACTGTGTCAGACTCTCCTGTAGTGCTCGAAGTACCAACTGAGAAGATCAACCTGCGGTCCCACGCTACCAGAAGCAGTCTCAGTACCTGGTGGCAGATTACAATAAAGATTATTGGTTTCACGTTTTTGAAAATGTTTGTGTATTAAGAATGGATCTAGGTAGGTGATGGATGTCAGTCATGATGTTTACCTTGCGTCCTTTCTCGCTGTCTGGGAGGTAGCAGTGTCGTGGAAAGCCTCTGGCAGTGAAGGGCTTTCCTGGGTTCGGATGCTCTGGTCCCTGATAGGAGGGAGAGACATTGTTTAATACTGGCGGACGCTCGTGTTGATCAACCTCACTGTGACCAACTGGAACTGGATGAAAATCAAACCAGCACGACTAGCTTGGTTCTTTTCTCGTACCTGAATGCCTGGTGGTATGTTGTAGATGATGCGTATGGTTTTGTAGTCAGGATGCCCTGGTAGAGAGTGAGGGATGACGTGGTACTCCATCTTCCCTGCCGGTTGGTTGCCTGTCTTTACGCCGTAGATGGTTTTACAGGTGGGACACTGAAGACTGAGACGAGGAGAAAACAGATTAACAGATTAATTTAAGATCTTATTTGCTAAAAAGGTGTTGTGAGACAATTAAGAGGAACGTTCTTTGTCTCTAACCCACCTGCCGTCCTTGTTGCCATTATTATACATGGCCACCAGACACTGGAAGTGGTACTGGTGTCCACACTGTGCTAGTCGCCCGACTGACTCCGCTCTTGAAACAGGTCCCACCCCTGGGCCCTTATAGCCGGATGGACCCCCCAGTGGCTCCATACAGATGGTACAGTCCTGGAGGAGTGAAGGGGAAAAAAAGAAGAAAACCCAGAATCAAACTCTAATCCTTCCATCTGTTTTCTTGAGTTAGTAGCATGGAAGGAGACAAATATTGATCATACCTCCTCTGGTGGACTTTTTACTTTCTGCAGGTACTTCTTTACCACCTCCTCTGGAGTTTTACCTGCAGACGGAGAGGATGGCAGCACGTAAGTTTCACTTTTATCAAGCTCACATTGATGTACAAGATTTGAAAATAAGGACAGAAATCACAGCACTTGTCAACTGTGTTTTGTCTCTGGTGGTGGTGTGTTTTGACTGCAGTGCTTACCCTTGCGAGCCTGTTTTTTGGTGGTCTTTCTGCAGCAGTGGCCAAAGCCTGGCACAGGTTTGATGTCGCTCTTGCTGACAGGTGGAGGGTGCAGTACAAGTTTAGGAGGCCTGGTAAGACAGACGGGCAGAGCAGCAGCACTCATCAGGATGCCTGTGATCCCTGAAATACACAAGAGAAAATTACAGTCTGGTTAGAATTTAAACAGTTCTTCCTCTCTGGTTTCTTGTAAAATTCCCCAAATATTCAAAAGAAACTAAACAAACACTTGACTTTTTCTATAACCACTAGTGGCCCCTAGTAAGAATGTGTGTGTGTGATCTTACCGGCCAGTGCAGGGTGAACAGGACTGGATCCATTGAGGTTCTTCACTGGGACGGTGGGCACGCTGCAACAGGAGACACAAACTGTTTAGTTGAGTGTATTTACACACTTCCTATCAGGCGTAAAGTGACTCTCAGACATGAGAGGTTTGCATATAACTTGTGGACTCTGCCAGATAGATACTCACTTTGAAAAGCTGATGACTGTCATTCTTACTCTAAGAGCAACTAAATTTCACACAAAGAACAAAAAAGATGTGAATGATATTGACTGAATAAATGAGTGTCCTGTCAAATGTTTATCTGGTAAACGTCCAAAAAGAACAGAATTAAAGAAAAGACAGTTCATAAATCCATCCAAAGAACACAAAAAGCAACTCAGTTCTCCCACTGCTTTTTCTTTCTTCTATCTGGTTGCTTTTATCGCTTCTTTTCCTGTTTGTATCTCCTTGTCTGACGATGTACTCCTACCTCTGCTGCCTGGAGAGCGTATGAATGACTATGCTGGGCTGTGTGTGTGTGTGTTTATGAGAGCTAATCCAAGGAGTTTCCATCTGCTCAGTGAGCTCAAAGAGATGGACGTCACGCAGCTGCTTGCTGGGGATTACCTGCTTCGTCACAAAGCCCGTCATCATCATCTCTAACTGATAAACACACGTATCACACATACACACTCAGATAATGAGTTTTTATAGAATTTATAGTCCACTATATTTAAACATAGCTTTATGAGCTTTACTCTCAGAAATGAATACAAGCTCTGCAGGTTATATATGGTTATATTTATATGTCTCTGTGCATTTAGTTTGTCCTACTGAAACTCTGAGGTCAGGTGATAATAAACTACTCTAGCTGACAGCTGTATGTTCCAACACAGCCCTTCAGCTAGGGTCACTGGCAGGTTAGTCGATTATAGACTACACTACTAGACCTGGAGGCTACTCAGGCTGTAGCACACACACACACACACACACACACACACACGGTGGGCTGAGTGTGTGTCTGTGTGTGGCATTATAGTCTTTGAGGCTGAGGACTGTCTTTATCTTGTGGTTGTAAAATGACTGCTGGAGGGGAAGCTGACATAGGAACAAACACACACATTGAGGATGTCTGAGGGCATCTAACTGAGACTGTGTTCACACTGCAGCTCAAAGTATCTGCTCACAGAAGTGATGTTTCCTAAAATCAGAGTCTGTGTTGCTTTGTTTACTTCACACACAAAAGAAAAACACCTCCTTCGAGCCGGATTTGAACCAGCGACCTAAGGATGCCTACATAAGCCACTACAGTCCTCCGCTCTACCAACTGAGCTATCGAAGGGGCAGTGATTTGACCCCTCTTATCAAACACATGCAAACACAAACACTCATACTCCAGACTAATGTGCGCAGCATGACAGGCAGAAGGGCAGTGTGTGCTGATGATCTGTTGTTTCCTGTTGTTGGTTTAGCTTTAACAGGCTTTCTGTCAGTGTACTAAGCTGCTTTCACTTAACCCCACTCAGCGACACATGACGACGCGCGAGTGTATGACTCACTGGGAAGTGTGTGTGTGTGTGTGTGTGTGTGTGTGTGTGTGTGTGTGTGTGTGTGTGTAAGTCTGCACTAGTGTGGATAAGGGAGAGAATATGAGGGAATGAGTTTGTGTGTGAAATGAATTATTTTACATGCTTCAGGGAGAAAAAGCAAAAGAGAAAGTGAGAAGAAGAACAATAAACAGCAGAAATCACTGATGTAATCTGCCATTAATACAAATGTGTGGTGATACTGGTCCACTGCAAACTCCCAAAACACACGTATAATTATACTGCTATCACATCACAGGGTGAAGACAGACTGAATAGATGAGTAAAACTGATACACAGACTGTGTATCTGTCACACAGGGTTTCCTTTACTGCCTTTAGCTACAATATAGTAGTAAACTAGTCTAATTTTTAGTGAGTAGGTTACCACAGAGGGTCAGACTAGTCACAACATACATCCTTCAAGACATGTTAAAGCTTTTTCTTAAAAAAATGACTCAAAACGATTAATCGGTTATCAAAATAGTTGCTGATTAATTTAATAGTTGGTAACTAATATATTAATCGAGTAATCGCTCTAGGCAGATGACAAAGGTATAATTACTTCTCTCCCATCAAGGTTTCTAGCTTAGGACATCTATAATGACCTAGGGAGGTCTAATAACAACAAGTCTTTTATGTTTAAGTGATAATGTCTCTGCTGTATGTCTCTTGATCTTGTTCTGATTTGTGAAAACAGGCCTATGTGCCTATTGTCTTTAGTTTATGTTGTGTATATGATTACAGTGTATATGTCATGCTGCTGTGTATGAAATAACTATCAGGTGGTTCGTCCTTACCCCTGTCCATTCTTAAGACTTGATTCTCCCATTCACTACTGAGCCCGACAATGTACAGGAACCCAGGTATATGAAAGCAGGCATTACTAATTTGCTAATAAAATAAATAAGCACCTCTCATGTTACAGTTTTCTACAGATGTAGAAATAACAAAAGTCACACCTTGTCAGGTAACACGTTTCCTCAAAACATAATTTAACCCTGATGAGCAATAGTTTTTCCAGTTTAACCAGACTACCTCTGGCCCCACCCACAGTCAGTCAGAAAACAGCTATCTGACAACCACGTAGTGAGAGTGCATGGCTAAATGTAGCTACTATCACGTCTTCATTGCATCAAATTTCCATGCATGGTAATCAGATTAGTCTGAGTCTAGCTCTGGAATGGGAGCGCTCTGCTGTCGTATGCAGTCAAAAAAGATCTTAAACTGGTCTTAGAGATTTATTTCTGACAACATGAGACACATAACCTGCTCTGTTATACACAGGCTGCCTGCTGATGACGGATGGGAAACACCTATATTAGATCTGAGCTGGATCAAGTCAATGAGTGACAATTTCACACACATACACACACACTAATCACTTGTTGCCAGTCACGGGATCTATTAATATTTAATAGGCTGCTGTGTTAGCAAGGGAGGCTTTACAGTATGAGGTATGGAAGAGAGAGGGGAGTGTTGAGTCAAGTCTGATCCTGGATAAGCTTCATGTAGCTCATTAACACACTTTCCAGCTGCCCAACTGATGTGCTGATGACACACATACAATATACACGTACCGGGCTCTCATCTCACACACCTTTTTTTTCAAATTTATTTATCACTCCATATGGATTAATACCCACCACATATTTATAATGTATATATCTACATTATACATGATGTAGATGATGCACATCACAAACAACCAATAGAGCTTTGTTATATTTTTTGTTGCACCAACGGAAATGTGTCCATAGCACAGAGTAAAACTGTAGTCAGAGTCATGATCTTGTTTACCTTACCTTACCTTTTTATCAGGTTTGAGATTTACATCTTTTTTGTGCCACTTTTACAGACTCTTTGTATTTTATTTAGACAAAGTTCTTGTGCTGCTGCTTATGCTTATGCTGCTAACAGACAACATTTCACTTTGGATAATAACATTAATATTTCTTGAGGTATAGAAAAAAAGTGTTTTTTGGTATCTGAAATAAGGCAGTGTATTGCACTAGTATTGAAACATGTCAAATGATATCCAGCACTATATGGATGGACATGAAACTCCTGATTTAATAATCCGTGAAAAAGATGAGCAACTGTTTTTGAAAATATCTGGATCTTTGAAAAAAAAAGAAGATACTTGTGTACATTAAAACATACGGAGAGAAATTAACTACAACCCCCAAGGAGAATTTCGGTAAGAAACATGCAATCACCAAGCTAAAAACTATGTTGTGTGTGCCACTAACACCAAGATTACACTTTCTAGGAACTCAATTTTGAGTGAATCTGACAACTATGGCCTTGTGCTTTGTTATTAATTTCAATAATAAAGCTTTTTGAATTTGCCCAGGGGTCTGATTTATGCCTCTGGTTGGCTTCTTCTCCATAACAATGGCAGCTAAGGCTCAAGGCCACCATAAAAAATGACAGAAAAAAAAAATCTCTAAAATGAAGTTGTAACAATGACATCTGCGGGCCATAACATGAGCCTATAGTATTGGTAAATTATCCAGTGGACTCCTGTGTTTTTATGTTGAAGAACATTTATTAAAGAAAACTTTAAAATATGAATTTTGTACTTCTGGAAGCAGCAGCTTCTCTCACTATTTTACTTCTTCAGTATGAGATATTATTTAGTATTATTTTATTTAATTAATTATTTACCAATTTACTCATTTACATAGCCACATATTTACATATTTATTAGTATGTCACATTTGGTCCTCCATAAAACACAATCTAAAAATGGAGGAAGGGGAGAAGCAGGAAGTTAGAGAGCTCTGATGGAAGTGAGACCAGTAAAGAAGAAAAAAATCCCGAGATCTTTAAAAGAAGGAGGATCCTGTCCCTGCCTATGGGGGGGTGGGGGTGGGGATGTCTAAATGGGACTCAAGTCTCTTGACCCCCTGCGACCCCAAACCCACCCTCCTACCCTCCGCCTTCTTCCCACCAGATCACACACTCCCTCCACTTTGTCTCACACACTCCCTCCATCCCTCTGCTCCTCCTGTTACCCCCGGGTCCAGACAGACATCAGCTGAACTGATTTAGACACCAGACAATAACACACTCACACACATTCTCACACACATAATGTCACACACACACAAAGCTGCACCCACAGCCTCATACGCTTTCTTTTAGACACACGCACACACTGTTTCCAACACACTTTCTTGCGATGTTTGAGAAGACTTCCTCTCCTGCTTCAGTGAAAAATAATTTGATGTGACACAAAGTGATAGTCAGGTTTGGTGATGTGGACAAATCAAACAAAATTTTCAGTGCAAGCTGGGATTTTATTTTGTCAATTAACAATAAAAAGAGAAAGACATGCATTTGTGGAATAAATGCTGTCTGGTTTGCTGGATGGCAATGGATGTTCAGAATTATTAGCTATGAAATTATGTACATGTATATTTTGGCATCTTGGGAAGCAGATCTAACCATCACAAGTGACTTGAGGGACACTCATTAAACATTAGCACACAGTCATGGATGAAAATACATGCAGACAGACAGACAGACTGGTTGGCTGAGAGGAATCAGACAGACCAGCAGTGAGTTTCAGACACCAGACGAGCACAGGTGATTGTTTGGTCTGTTCTTGGTCGTTGCTCCTTGAGGTTAACTTGTATGTTTTCCCAAACTTAATTTTCTATTATTAATATAAAACCTGAAAGAATTTAAAAACAACATGATTTAACTTGTCACACAGCCAGCTATTGTCTGCTGATGTATTGATATAAAGAATTGTTTAAAATCTGCATACAGCCATTATTTACACTTACCTAACTTGTGAAAAGTAGACATCATTCTATGTACAGTATGTAGGGATGGGACAATAAGATCTAAGATGATAATATCTCGATATGAGATTTTATCTTATATCGAGATAAAAACACTCAAGATAATTTAATCGTGGTGAATTTCCATTATTAGGATAATTGTGAATATCCTCACACGAGCGTGAATATCCTCACGAGTGACTTGACAAAGCTGTCTAGCTCACTAATGTAAAGTTCTATTGATTTCCTGATTTAATTGAATTGCCATTTGCCACAAGGGGGAGCCTGCATCTTTCCAGTCATTCATCACCATGGCTGAAGGCTTGGATATTATGTTGATAGGTGGATTCTTTTTATTATTGGATTTTTTTTCTCTCATTGTGATTACCTGCTGGGTGTTGGCAAGAATCTGAATCCGTCCTTGTTTGTTTTTCACTAAAAAAGATGTTCACAAAAAAAGATATGTGTCCGATGATGCAATAAATATATTTGTTTCTTAACAAAATGAAAGAATTCATAAACAAATGTCGCTAAGTGCTTGCTCAATAAAGTACAGTTTAGACCTGCTCTATGTGAAAAGTGCCCTGAAATAATTGTTATGATTTGGCGCTATATAAATAAAACTGAATTGAATTGGATTGAATGTATATAATTTCAGTCTTTCCCTCACTTTATGTTCACTCAAGGGTTAAAAACGCATTGTCCAGGGTGTCCACTATATCTACAGGTTAAAGCTGTTGATTCAAGATGCCGCTTTGACTAATTACTGCGGTGAAACATTCTGATAGTATCAATACCCCTGCCAGTACAGCAACACTGAGAATCACAGTGGACCCAGGCTCCTTGTCTATCTAGCTCTAGTCACTCTAGCCATGACTTGCTATGCTAAGATTAGGTAGCTGACCTACTGAAGTGCAGCTAATTTATGGGTGTTGTGTTGTTCAGTGAGAGAGAGAGCTTTACGTGACTGACAAAGAGCTTGCACACACTACATTCTCCCTCACGGGTCATTAAACCTGCAGTGAGGAACTTTTACATATAAATGAACGTCTGTTACATTCAAGCCCTTGCCAAACAAGTTCACACAATGCCATTGAAGCCTATCACTGCCAGATGAATCTCTCTGTATTTCACAGTATACCAGAGTTTTTAATCTGGTGTCAGGTTTGACATTTCTGCACTGGCCGGATGAATGCATACTACGCATGCTCTATGGGCAGAGCATGCGCACTAGAGACTTCCGCCAGCCAAGCCAGCTAACTTCCGGTTAGTTCTCTGCTAACGTGAATGGGGATAAAATAATTCAATCCTGCGGCTCTTTTAGACTTTCCAAATGTTATCAGACCAAATGGATCGAATTCTGATAGTGAAACAAGTCATTTTGTGGGGGGTTTTATCCACCATTTTACAGCTGCAACAGTGGCGATGGAGTAGGCTACAGCAGAGCCTATGACGTAAAGACGTGTCAGCAGCTTTAAAGTTATGGATTTTACCTCATGCAGGTCGTGGGACCCAAATGTTGAAAATGAAGTGAATACAAAGTGTGCAGGATTTTTTAAAATTCTTTCACAGCTATTAACACCCAAAACAAATCAGAACAAGCATAAAAACATGCATGTGTGAATAGAATCTCAGAGCCACAGTCTTAATTTATCACCTACCCAGAGACACAAAGCAAAGACACCAGACAAGAGACATAATCACTGGGAACTATTTGTAAAATTTGATTGTCAAGGCATGTGTGTGTCTGATATGTGTGTTCTTTCTTCATTCTTCTCAAACATTCAAGGAAATAAGTTTTATCCAAGGTTTCATTCTTCATGTTTTCCCTGAATATGTGAAAAAACAACAGATAAGATCTCCCCCTTTCTGTGTTCACAGCCCCCCTATGAGCCACACATAATTAAAATGAGACCCCAGACAGCTGTAGTGTGCAACCTGTTGTTGCACTAAACAGGTGCCAACACATTGGAGTTCTCACTGTCCATTTCTGCTCTGCTCTTCTTATCTGTCTTCCAAACAAAGTCTGACTTTATGGATTTCTCTCTTTCTCACACTCCCTCCTGCTCAATTTGCTTTTCCTCAGTACGCGGTCTGTGCAGCCCCCCTCCCTTCAACACACCAGTCTTTTCTCCCACTCATTCATTGCTTTTGTCTTGTTCCCATAATCCCCAACTGCAGAGAGACAGGGAGCACACATTCTTCACTGCATCTCCTGTTAGGATCATCAATATTTACTTTTACTGTGTGTAAGAGAGAAGGACAATATGTGTGTGTGTGTGTGTGTGTGTGCATTTGTTAAATGCCTTCACAGCCAGCCATCACTGTGTATGAGTGAGCGTGTGTGTGTGTGTGTATGTCACCTCTCTCTCTCTGGCCTGATTTCTTGCACCACTGTGTGATCAATCTTTGACAGTTTGCTGACTCGTTTCTTTGTCTTGTACCCCCCACCCCATTCCCATCAGCCCTTGTCTCAGGCACTGTCTGAGTCTGAGACTGTCTACACGCACACATACACACACATACACACATACACACACACACACACAAGTTCGCACAGCTATGCTTGTTAGGACATTGCATTGACTTCAATTCATTGTGGACAGTGTAACCCAAACCCTAACCCTAACCTCAATTCACACCTTACCCCTAACCTGGTTCTTCCAGAACCTCAGAAATGACGTTTTGCCTCATTAGGACTGGGCTTATATACATATACACCCCCCCCTCCTCACAATTGTCTGGGGGTAGTGACAATGCTGACTGGACCAGTACTATTGTCTACCTCACCCCCCACCCGAAAAATATCCCCATAATGAATATGCTCAAAGCGCAGCACAGCCATCTATCTGAGGGAGCATTCCACCACATGACCCCCACCCCAAAAAATCTACCATTCGACAACAATAAATGCTATGAGGGGAAGGATGGAAGCATGGCCTCTTTATAAATTACCAGAGTTTCATCTAAAACAGGCTGATAAAAGGACAGAACAGAGAGAACTGCTGGAGATTAAGAGAGACAGAAATTCAGAGGAGGAAAGCAGAGAAATGGGAAAGAGGCGAGAGAAGGGGGATAGAGAAGAGAGTAGAAAGAAGAGAAAACTAGCAGAGGCTCAGCATTGTGCTGCTAATGTGGCCCAGGCTTGGGTAATCCAACAAAGGTTACTGTGGAGACCAACAATGAGGGTCTGAGGGGCCCAGACTGCTGAGACGCGACAGGAGAGGAGGGAGGAGAGGAGCCAGGGAAGGAGGGGAGGGGGCAGGGAACAAGGGACAGGGCTGAGGGTGGGGGGCGCTACAAAAAAATCTACATCTCAAAACCATCTGACCTTGCTTTCAGTTGGAAAGTGATTATCTGCAAAAATCCCATTTTTTGGTCTCTGGTGCTAAACTGAAAGTGAAAATGCATCACTTCCTGTGGAGCAGAAGGCTTTTTCACAACTGAAACACACACCTGGGAAAGCTTTGTTACATCTTTAATCGCTGTTGTATGACAACATGGAAAGTTTGAAAATGTCCCTCTGAAATCTAGCTTTTCTTTCCAGTTGCAAGAATGAATAATCTGTTTGAAGATGAGCTGTGACTGGAAGCTGATTAAAATTAGCCTGTGTGTGTAAATGAGCAACTCTTTCCCCTCCATGGTATAACTGTGAAGCACAGTGAAGCAGGAAACAACAGCAAGTGCAAATAAGCCAGATCATTTTAAAAGCTTTAAAGTCAACCTTATTCAAACTCCACCTGAATACAAACTGACCCACTAACATGGAATCAGCTGAAATGAGAACAAAAAGGACAATAGCAAAATGTCATAAATTGCTTAGTAATATGGATATTTTTGCAGCAAGGCAGCAGGTACAGATAGTTGGAAAGTCCCAGCACAGAAGAAAGTCAGGGGAAAAAAGATATAATAAAAGAGATGGGAAGGGGAAGGAGAGGATGAGGTTATGGCCCAGAGAATGATTAGAAAAGGAGCAGGAGTTCAAGGGTACTTGGGGAAAGAGCCAGAGGGTTTAGGCTGAGAGGAGAATGATAGGGGAAGAGAGTGAGTTAGGCTGGCAGGGTACTTCAGATCAAACAAATAGCTGTATTTGACACATTATGTCAAATATTAGTCATCTGATTGAATTTGTTTTTGTATGTGTTTGCTTCATTTTGTCTTCACTCTCAACTATCTCAACCCACATCAGAAACTTGTAGAATATACATACATAATACAATTTTGCCTTCTCTACGTGGTGTCTCCATAGCTGCTGTGGTCCTGATGTGTAATTACTGTTTTGCTGTGTAGCTACAAAGCCTACGCATGTAGCCACTGTAGGTATATATTGTAAGGGTTGGTTTATACTCAATTAGAACTAGTTCATACAATGTTCTGTCTGACCACGTTGGAAATCAAAAATCTTTTAGTCGTTGGCTACACTCAAAGTCAGCCACCATAGAGAGAGGGGAGACATGATAATGTTTACATACAGGGATAAGGTGTTGCAATTGTTCACATGAAATGTTACAGAAATAGCTGTGTCAACAATGTCAAAAGAGAGCTACAGTAAGAAGTTAAACCCTTTCTGACCTCCGTACAGCTGGCCAATCACAATGTGAAGTGAGTGTGAATGTAGGGTGGTCAACTTCAGAAAGTTTTAGAAATGGCCCTACATAGGCCCCCATAATCTGATGTCAGAAACGTTTAGCTGAGGAGGTTTCTGAAGCTATTCAACTGTCCGACAAGCACTTCTGACGGAGTATACTGGCCAGTTAACCCCATAACATAGAAGTATACCCGAAGCTCAAGACAACAGGGTTCTCTTTCAAACAGCTGTTTTGGTGTCTCACTATGAACATTCTAGGGTTTATTCTAATGATCATTTTCATTATTGATTCATCTGTCGATTATTTTCTCGATTAATTGATTAGTCACTTGGTCTATAAAATGTCAGAAAATGGTGCAAAATGTCAATGGTTTGTCAAACAAAAGAAACCAGAAAATATTCACATTTCAAAAGCTGGAACAAGATAATTTTAGTATTTTTTCTTTAAAAATGACTCAAAACAATTAATTATCAAAATAGTTGGCGATTCATTTTCTGTCAATCGACTAATCAATTAATCTACTAATCATTGCAGCTTTAAAGCTTTCTCCATCGTGAGACACTCATTCTGACAGATATGTAGAGAAAGGGAGGGTGTGAAAGAAGGAAGATGCTAGAAAAGAGAGATAGTGAACAAAAGACTGATGTATTTTTGGTTTTTGTAGGTGCACCTGCTGGGTTTGCAGTAAATTTCAAGTGTATTTTTGATTGTGACTGTGTGATCATGTGATTTGTGTATTATGTGGAAACCAGAGTGGACCCCTTGCAGAGCGCCGCTGCCTCTGCTCAGACCTTTGCACCGCACATACTGCTGTATGCATAAAATAGCTTTTGAGAGGGAGGTACTGCTGACCCATGGCCTTCACACTCGCTAACCCGTCCTCTCCCACAATCCCTCCCTTCTCCTCCTCTGCTCTACAGATGCCACTTCACAGATGTTCAACACACAGAAGGCTCTGCTGACTTTTGACGCGCACCAATGGAACACACACACACACACACACACACACACACACACACACACACACACACACACACACACACACACACACAAGAACAAAGACAAATTATCCACAGGAATCCAAGTAAACAGTTATAAGGTCAGTTAAACATTTTTATAAAGCAAGTTTGGCCTTGCTTCCATTTTTCATGAAGATTCTTTGTATTCTCATTTATTTACATTGTTACTTAACATGTATTTGAAGTGTTTTTAAGGTCACCAGAATTTACCGCCTGCTGGTAAGTTAGGTACTGCTGAATGTTATTTGTCTTAATGTCTAAAATCTTACATTGCTGTCATCTGCCTTTTAATCTATCTGTCACCCTCATGAGTGAAGTGGGTTTACTACAGGAGGAATTACTTAGCAACTTCACTTTCACTTCTGTTTAGTGTAGGGCTGGGTGAATAATCAAATTTTATTTTCAATTACAATTTTGTCTTCCAACAGTTAAGAAAACAAGATAATTGAGATAAAGCGATTATTGTGCCACATTCTGTTTTGCAATGATGCTCTTGTTTTGTCTTGTGTTATAAATCCAGCGCATCGTGTGTTGGAGCAGCCACACAGGCTACTTTGTTTCAGCTTCAGGCAGACTTTGGATTCTGTTATTTTAAATACGAAGAGGCTTCGCTTCGTGTAACGATCTCTCCTGTCATCCAGCAGCTTGGCGATGTGCTTTCTCTGTCTGCAGTCTGTTATTGTGCACATGCTTACTTGTAAAAAGCTGATTAGAAAAGAATTAGATTGGTTACATGTATACATGGCAGAGAAATCAGTGTTCTCCAGGGACTAAAATCTACCTGTGGAAACCAGGTTTCTCTAATCCCATACTCCCATTACAGAAAGCACATTTCTCAGGTTCACATGACAGTTAAGAAATCAGCTTTCTGGAGAAAACTGACTGTAACCTGGTTACTCAAGTGCATGTAAACACACTGCAGAATAATACAAGTCAATGATTTCTGTCAACCTCTTGTTTCTCAAAGTACCATGATTAATGATCATTTTAGTATTGATCGCTTTCCACACAACAACATGCATCTTAATAATGATATCTATATATATAGATATATATATATGTGTGTGTGTGTGTATGTATGTATATATATGTGTGTGTGTGTATATATATACATATACGTACATACATATATATGTATATATGTAATTAATTTTATTTATCTATTTTTTTCGTTTACATTTATTTTTTTATTTGTTTTTCAGTTGAATTATATTTAAAGTTAAAGGCAATCCACTGTTAAATAGACTTTTTTTTTTTAAAAAGTTCAATAAATGCATGATATTTCCAAAGTCAATGAGTAATTGTGTTAAATAATTGTTATCTCAATATTGACCAAAATAATCGGGATTATGATTTTTGTCATAATTTTGTCACACCCAGTATCTAATTAAAGAAATTAGCATTTTAATGCTAAACAGGTCTGAAACCCCAAAATACAACTGGAACAACAACTACCACAGAGAATTTTTCAATAAGAATGAAGATGAAACTGAAGAGTCACACCTCTCAAATCACATCACTCACAGGCAGTGCAGTGTAACAAATACACAACGCATAACACCAACAACCATGACACCTACTGATGGGACTTAAGAGGGTCGTATGTATGCATGTGAGAATGTGTGTACATATTTAGCACTGCATGCCCAGGCGTGCATACTTGAGTGTTTTTTGTGTGCGTACACACAAGTGGGCATGTGCAAATGTCAATGTGTTGATGTGCATTTGTCAAGAGCATTTCTCAGCGAGAAATAAATGCTTGTGACTGGAATAGGACGGCATGCTAAGGGAAAATATGCAGTACGAGATACAATTTGGATATTGTAATGACAATATTAGATGCCAATAAAACATCAACAAATAATAACATAATAACAACATTCAACCAATCCAGTATGCAATAATTGGCATCTTGTTCTGATCTGCCAAATAAAAATGGGTGCCACAATATGATATATTTAGATTTAGACCAACTGTTACTGACTAATCTGAATTTAAAATAGCAGAACAAAGCAGGAGCTTTTCTGCTTTCTGCTTTTCTGATATTGCAGCTGTGATGTTTGTTGTGGAAATTCATATTGCAGTGAAGATGAAAACATGGTGACTTATGCAGCCCTAGAGTGCACCATCGTCACCTTCATCTTCCTAAGACTGTGTAAATAACTATAAAAGGCCTTTTATGAAGCTCCTGTGTTGTGTGTGTGTGTGTGTGTGTGTGTACATGTTTGGTTCACTCACCCTGAGGCTATGAGTGCTCTGGACTGGGCCATGGCAATCCTCTGTAATGCTGGTCTGCTCAGCCCAGCTAAGCTTGATCTCTGTGGCAATGGGGCATGGCACACTGTCGCCGCGGACGATGGCGTGCGCTGCGGCTTCATCACCAATGAGGATGGAGATGGCACAGGAGAAGGGGGCGTGGTCACGTTGCTGGCAGGGGTAATTAATGTGGCGGTTGGCACTGATTCGTTGGCTGAGGATGAGGAGTGCTTGGCCGGAAGGGACGGAGGGTTCAGGTTCGGGTTGGATGAAGGAGGCTGAGGTGGCGGGAGGGACGGGGGAGGCGGCCTGTTGGAAGACGAGGAGATACCCAGAGAGGAGGTGCCTGCGGTGAGGGCGGCCAGTGACTGAGCAAAGAGCTGGGCATTCCTTCTAGGGGAGGCGGTGTTTCTGGAGATGGCAAGGCCGTGAGGCAGCGTCTGGTAGTAGTTGGAGTTGGAGTTGGAGTTCTGCTGCTGTCCTCGTCCCAGAGTTGCTGATTTAGATGGACTCAGGGGTTTGGAGGTGGTGGGTGCTGAGTTCTTGGGCCGCTGCATGGTTAGTGAACGCCTACCTAGAGTCTGTATCCCTCCCCCTACTCCTCCTGTATTTGTTTTCACACTAAGGACCAGCATGCATTGCTGGCAGGAACAAGGCTGGCCCAGTCCAGTACCTGTTGAGCTCCCATTGGGGTAAACAGAGCTTCCAATTCCCATGCTAGCCCCTGATACCCCAACACCCAGCAGGGCTCCTGTTAGCCCTCCCCCTCCTCCTACACCTCCTCCTCCTTTTTGAAAGGGGAGAGGCCCGGACACTAGAGGGTGTGCCATGTCAGCACGCCTCTGGATCCTCCGACACCTCTGGCTCTGTTTGTTCACCTGCAGGGTGACAGAGAAAGCAGTTGATGACACTTCTGTTCACTGGGGACATTTAGCAAAACTTTAAAGGCATTATGTCATCTATTTTACATTATTTTAAGCGTTCTTAGATGTATCTTCCTCTACATGCTGCTGCTTGGAAAGCTAAATATCACCTGTTTAGTAAAAGAGTTAGAAGTATGTAAGATGTTTCAAACTTAAGTCTAAAGAACATAAGAATTCAAACACACCTGTGTCATGTTCTGATAATCAATGAGGTAGCAGAAGCCGAGTGGTGTGAGGTCAAGGCAGGGCTGCTGGCGGCTGTGGGCGCTCTCGATGGCAATGGCCACCTCCATGTCATAGGGCGTCCATGAACCCGCATCGTTTTCCCACTCCCACTGCCAACCCTGCCCCGGGGCCGAGGCTGGGTCATAAAAACTTCTCCGCACTGGACGGATGGTTCCTGAAATAGAAAAGGGAGGAGAAATAAAAATGTGTGTTAGTGATTTTCTTTGTCCCAATAAGTTTCTTCAATAGTTAACAAAGAGCATCAGCACCAAATAAGAGACACAAAGTTGTGGAAGCAAAGAAAAGCTAGTAAGGTAGGGATGCTGTAATAATGTACTGTATATGGCTTAGTAAGATCTTCAGCAAAAAAAAGGACAACCAAAAAAAAAGAGAAACAATTGAATAAAACAAAATTTTAAAAAGATAATGCCAATAAAACCTAGAAATACAGAGCCAACAAAAAACCTAAATACTATTAATATTAGTCTGGCCAGCTACATCCTGAATAAGCCAGAGGCTCTGGACAAACTTAATGACATCATGCGCAGTAGTAACCTGCAGGTCAGAGAAGCTAGGCTGTGACCACATGCACACCAGCTGAAATCACCACACTGTTTGAACAGGAAAGTAAATGAATAACACTCATCTTGTTCAACAGTTAACATTTCCTTGCTTTGAGTGAGGCAATGCTCCATCACAAACAGCCAATGTTACATTTCCTTTACCTATAATTAAATAGACTGCCTGCAGGAAGAACTGAGACTTTGAAAGTGTCTTATGCAACAACTAATGGTCACACAGCCATGATGCAGCCTTTCTAACTAGATGCAAGACTTGCATAAGAAGGTAAACATATCTATCAAAATGGTGATACGATGAGGAATGGCAGCTTTGTGATGCTGTGACCTGCAGGGTGGTGAGTTAAATACTTTACAGAGCACTTCACCCAATTTAAGTCAAACTGATACTCTCATAAGTCTGTGTTTTTCAGTTTCAATTCATTATTTTACTGTTAAAGCGCTACTAAAAAGCACAACTGAATATATAATTAAAACTACAAATAAATAGCCAGAACATAACAATGTCTCTCTCTCTCCCAGCAGGACAGAGGGATGGAAGGAGGGTCCCTAAACCAACCAACCAGAAACTACCTCTGTCTCTAGGGGTAACGAGCTATTCAGTCAATGCCAGGACAAGGAGAGGAAGGCATATGTGTGTATGTGTGTGTGTGTGTGTGTGTGTGTGTGTGTGTGTGTGTGTGTGTGTGTGCATGTGTGAGAGAGAGAAAGCAGTACAAAGGGGTGATATTGGCAGAGTGGTATGGGCACACAGACATCAAAAGAAAGGGGTTCAGTGGACGGGGGCTGCATTTGTTTGGACTGGATGAAGAGAGAGTGAGAGACAGACTGAGAGTGAAAAATCAAACTGAGATATCACCTCCTGTAGTGTTTGTTGTGTCTATAGTTGCACAGTGACTCATTTGGAGATGTTATAACTGCAGGGATATTTAAAAATAAGATCCTCACATGCCAATAGATCTCTTTGAGGGACATAGTATGTGTTACAGCTACAGCCAGATATAGCCAGATATACAAGACAAGACAAAAAGCGTGTTTGTGAAAGTATATGACCCCTCCTCCTCTCTCATTCTGTGTTGAATCCTCTTGAATGAATCCAGTTTGGCAGGAACACTTGACCCGCTGATTACCATGTGAAATGTAATTTCTATCTCATTTCTATCTCCATTCACTGTCAGATAAACAGCAGACTGAGGCCAAGCTGCACCGGTGTTTGTCTATCAGGCAGGAAAGGCTGTTGGTCCTAGTGGTGCTGGGACTAAAGCAGCTCCGCATACTTGACATTATTAGTCTAAAATCAGGGAGCTTACATGACGTGATCATTTTACTTGTTCAAGGTTTGTTTAAACCACAATAAAACAGCATATCTTTTCACACTGACATAAAAACTTAATTCTTCAAAATGAATAAATTCCACCATTATCAGAACACAACCAAGGTATGTGGATAGGACACAGACATGCACACGCGCTAAAATAGTTAGGTTGAAGAATTCATATGATGGAAAAGTAGAGGGGATGATTGCTCAAAAATTTACTGATAGCATTACTAAGTAGATTTCATGTACAGCATGTCTGTACTGTCTATGCTGCTATGCAGTAAAAGTAAAAGATATTGGACTTTGACACCAGAGAAAAGGGATATCACTTTTGTTAAAAAGTTCATTTTTGGCAATTATTATTAATCAGAAGCTGCTGTGATATTCAGACATAGATACATATTGACTTTAATCTTGCTGTGACTTTTGTGTAGTTTTTTTATAATCATATAACTAGTTAACCTGATGGGCTTACTGTGGAGACAAACAGCTGCAATAAAGGTGTCCACACAAAGAGGACAAAACCACATGGGTGCTCTTTCATAACCTCTCCACTATGCTAATAATAAAAGAAATAATATGCAGCTTTATTGATCCCTGAAGGGATATTCTCTTTGCCGTTTCTGAATACAGTAAGAGCCATTGTGGGAAAGGGAGTTGTGCATCTAGAATAATTGTCAAATAGCGTCTGTGTATTTTGTGTGTAGTTAAAGCTGTATCTGTGCTCTGTGCTGGACTCCCTCAATCAGGCCATGGTCTTATCACAAGACGACAACCTGCCTATGTCTCTGAACACAGTGTCAACACCTTGGGTCAGGTTTTAATGCTTTAAGTAAGTGTATGAGCATATGAGTTTTTTATGTGTATTATCAGGGTTATTATCTGGTTAATTTTATAAAGAATGACGATAATAAGTTAGGCTGCCAATATACTTTCATCCTGTCCCCCCAAAACACCACTGTGAGTGACATGTGCCTGTGTTAGCCAGCACAGTTAGCATACATTTAGCAAACAAACAAGCAACAGCTTTCAGTTTTGAATGCATGCTTAGAAAACAATCTAATGATTGTACCTAGCTAATACTTTTCATTTTAGCACAAAGAAGGTAAAAGGCTACCTCAAGCTAGTTTGCAAGCTAGTTAGCTTATTAATCTTAATTATTAGCTCCCGTTAAGAGTTCTGGTCCCACAGTTAGTCTGTTATTTAGTCATAATTTCAGTGTTCTTTCACAAAACAAGAATATTACAAGAATGTATGGTAATAACTTGAGGAGAAAAAGGTAAATTGGAACAGGAGCAGGCTTGTGAGGATACCCAGCTCATGTAGCTAGCTAGAAGCAAGCGTAGCCAAGCTGTCCTCATTAGCCCATGTCTGCAAATCGTACATGATAAACTTACTACAGCTTAGAAAAGAATAAGATTTAATTGGTTTAATTTGTATTTATTCTATTGTAACATGCAATTTAGCTCATATATATGAGAAGTGATTAAACTTTTGACTGCACTGCTATAAAATGTCTTATTATATCTGACACAGCTTTCTAATGTCACCAACTCAAGTCCAACACACAAAGGCTCTGATTGGCTTAGTTGTTTCTCAACCTTTGAACTGTTCAAGAGAATTTTAAATGTGGGCGGTACTTCAGAGAGACCAGGCTACTCTTCTCACCTCTCATCCTCAACTGTCCTCCCATTAAGACTGTGCACAGAGGACAGGGCGTGTGTGTTTGTGTAACTGCGTTTATGTGAATATAGGTATGCTAAGGCATGCCCTATGTCTACAAATCAACCAACACTTATCAGATAAAAGGAGGCGTTATTGGCTCTGATGGTTACAGATGTGGGAATGTGTGTTTTTGTGTAACACACAAACAGTACTGTACTGCTGTGTACGATACACGGACAAACTGCAATAAAGAAAAAGCCTGAATCCTGTTGCTCTCTCACAGTACCACACCCCTTCTAAATTTCTCAACTGTCAGAGACGGATCAGTACGCAGCCCACTGCTTCTTTCATTTGTCAGTCACAGCTGGAATCAAGTGCAGCATGTCTGGGTGTGGCCACTCTGGGTTTATGCACTGGTCAGACTGTGTGTGTTTGTTAGTGTGTATGTGTGACAGCAGGGTTTTAATACAGTGAAAAGGACATAATTGTAAGTCATTTAATAAAACCAAGAAAATACACGCTGAATTAACTGTACAACATCTATCTGGAGGGTAAAGAACTAACCTAAAGCCAAAAGTAAACGTGAAATATGTGTGGATATTGAGGAGCATCAGTGATTGAAACTGAAGTGTGTGAAATGTATGAGAGAGGGAGAGAGGACAAAGAACCCTTAGGCAGGTGGAGAAAGAGACTGGCCATCTGGTCTTTATTGTTCTCTCTACCACTGACTGACCCCTCCCTGTGCACACATACACATATATACCCACACACGGCTGCAGACTGACCAGCAGGCGAGCACATGTTAGGGTCGGGTCACACTTCATGCACAGTTAGAAGGTTCTCTCATTTCTCTTGAAACTATGAACATCAGTGACTTTGTGGGAAAATTTAGCATTCGGAATGAGCCAGCATTTCCTCTTCCTCTTTGTTCAATTCTAGACAATGACTCTACACTGTTGCAAATTTAAGGTGGCGCAACCTTGTTCACAGTTAACCCAACTCACACAGGTGTTTGATCACAATCATGGCATTTTGAATTACTGCATGTGGTTATGAAGCACAAACTAGTCTTATGTAGGTACCCTGCTGTGTCTGTAGGTCCTGTAGGACTATGAGGAATTTGGAATAGTGTTCTTAGATCTCTCTATTTTTAAAACTTCCGTTAAATGAGGATATGAAGAACACGTTTTTCAATTAAGCTGAAATGGACAAAATCCCACTAGTTGGCAATGGTGAAAAGACAATTTTTGGCATATTTCCTTTGGACTATATCTAAAGAAAAAGTCTATTGGTGTTAAAGAACAAAGCAACAACCAGGGTAGCGTCAAATCTAATAAAGGACTGTTATCACAATTATAGTGGTGATAGCAGTGTAGGAGAGACACTTAAAAGACTTCTACCCCCCCCCCCCCCCCCCCCCCCTCCACACACACACACACAATTATCTAGGGCTTTCCCTGCCCATCTGACTCTCTTAAATCATCCACAAATGCAAACCAAAACTTTTTATGACCTCGTGCCTTTGCGAGTTTGGATCCACCCTTCAGAGGAAAAACAAGACTCTCCCCACCATCTCCAGTCATGTTTCTTTCCATTTCTTGCCCCTGAAACTTGTCCCAGTTTGAACCCAGAACCTAGGATTTCTGTTCTAACCTGAACCCAGCCTGAAACAAGTAAGCTGACATTACTATTTTCCTAACAATAACTTGAAGCACTTCTCTAAAATATTCCTTGACCTCTAGCTCCACTCCTCCATTCACTGTCCTCAAACAGCTCCGAGTAGCATCTAGCAGCAAAGGGGTGGGGCAATGGGGATGGTTGAGGAAATGACAAAACTTATATATAGTATCCCTATTAAGATTAAAAATCTAAGATGAAACTGGCACTCATTAAGAAGGTGATACGGAGACATATCTGTGGTTACTTCGAAACAAGTCAATTCAAGTGAATTATCACAAGTCAGAACTGATACTGAGAAAAAAAGACTGAAACGGAGAACAGAAAGCTGAATCAAGCAGCAGTGGAATTGTTTTCTCAAATGTGAAGAGAAAATGAGCATGAGAAGGAAGTGGGAGTGGGAGTCAAAAGAAGAAGTAGAAGCATAAGATAATGGTTGAAAGAGTCTGAGACATCGGGGAAGAGATCACAAATGATCTAGAGTCTCAGGCTGACCTCGAGTAACTAAGACAAAACCTTTCAGCACTTATTTCTTGTTATCAATTTCTATCACACACACACACACACACACACACTTCCTCTCATTTGCTTCCCTCTTTTTATTTGTTTATCTCAATTTCTCACCCTCCTGTCTGATGCCATCTGTTCATTCACTGTCACATTCTCTTCTTTTCTCTTTCTGTCTTTTCTTACTAACACTACATCGATATATTTATGTTTGTTCCTGTGTTGACTCTTTCATTTCTCTCCTCCATGAATGGAAACTCTCAAATCGGATTTTCTGTCAGCTTGTTTACAGCTTTGTTTTGATCCAATTTTCAGGACAATTTTACCCTGACTTTTGAACATTTTTGAAAAAAAGGGGGTGTTTAGCTTTGTTTCCATCGGAATGGTTCCAGGCCTCTGATTTGCCGCCCAAATAGGTATGGTGTTGTGTACTTAACAACTCTTTCTGCTGGTTGGAGAAACAGTCGACAAATCAGAGCTATGTAGGTGGGAATAAGGATGGGTACATCATCCTCCTACATAGCTAGCCACGTAGCTACATCCATTATATATGGCCTATGTTAAAGGGGTTCTGCAGCCATTATTCCACTTCCATAAAGTTGAGGAACTCAGAACAGATATATTTTAAAAAGTATTGTCCAAAACAAAGCAACACAGGCTGATATATATTTTAGCCTCTAGTACGGGTCAAACCACAAAAACACTGAATCCTACATTAACCATAATGCAACTCAATAGTGTCATTCATTTGATCTTCCCTGCCTCCTTAAAGACCACTTCTTTCAAATGCCACACCTCCAGTTTATAAAACAGGCTTTATGTTAAGGGGGACATTTTTTGATTTTCTGTTATTTATATACTGTTATGAGGTCAGATGTCCATGCTAAACATGATCAAAGCTCTAAAACTTGAGGTTAACGTATGTAGAAATGCTTCCCCCAAGTCAAAAGCCGGGGCTTCAACCTGTCCTGAACGCTTCGTTTGTGACATTTTTTTCCACCGTAGCCTTGGTTGCTAAGGTTGCTGCTAAGGTTTTTCCATGTGTTGTTTGCGTTGCCCACTCGCATATTTCTGATTGGATTTTGGCTCGAACATGTGCAGATGTATTTGAGAAGTTGACATTTTGAGTGAAGAACAACAAAAAGCAGTGAAATCCTACTACTACAGGTTGTTTTGTAGTTTGTTAACGTAGCCTCCGCAGCTGGCGGAAGTCTGCTGAGGAGCAGCTTCTGAGAACTGGCCAATCAGAAGAGATTGGGCTCCTCGGGATGGGGGCCTTAAAGAGACAGGAGCTAAAATGGCCTGTTTCAGACAGAGGCTGAACTGAGGGGCTGTGTAAAGAGTCAGTATTTTTAACTGTAAATCATGCAAAGATAATAGGGCATAATATGACCTCTTTAAAAACCATTAGTCCCAAGCCTAAGCTTGAAAAATAACCCTGACAACATCATCAGGGTTATTCTTCAAACATTGGAGAGCTCCCTTCAGAGCCACAGAAATATGTATTATGCAACTTTTCAAGTGTAGTACTCCTTGTGATGAGTAAACTGAACGTCATTTGTAAAATTGAGTTCCCCTTTAAATCTGCAAATTTCTACAAGCAATCAAAAACACACACATTCTCTGGCACTGCTGCTGCCTTTCCATTTCAATTTATTTTTGTTGCATTTCATCTTACTGCCTCCCTGTGAGCCCCTCTAAACCCCATCACATGAGAGTCATCAGCTACAGGCACTGTACGTGTGTGTGTTTGTTCTTTATGCCTGGTCAGTGCTTCACAGTTATGGATCATGGTTATGGGCTGAAAAGCTGTCAGAGGTCTAGTTTAGTTGGAAGGTGAGGCTCTTGGCTCTTGGTATTAGTGTTATAGTTATAGATGGTTAATTTCAGGTTTGGTGTGATCAGGAAACTCCAGCTGAGAGGGGAATCTGTTTTTCCTATAACTGCAGTGGCATTCATGATAAGTGAATCACCAGTGACATAAATATTTATTGTATCTTCACATGCTTGCATATATGTCTGCTGCTTGTATGTGTGTGTTGCAGAGCAGTGAGTGATGTCCCTCCAGAGACCTCACAGTAACAGTAACCCGACACGCAGAGTTTCACAACAACAACTCAGAGAAAAAGCTCCGCTCTGACCTCGCCACCTCTTTCATCTTCCTTCCTCTGGGTTTCCTTTTCACTATTTTCTTGTGATTTATGATGTGTCCACATAGAAAACAGCCAGAAACGGCTGTGTCCAATACGTAAAGCTAAGTTGCATTTGTTAAAGAAATGATGTTGAAAGATAATCATAATAATTCATATTTTAGTTTTAGCCTTTTTTTTGAAACTTTTCATGCAACTGGCTTGACAGCTGGATGGAAAATAGGTTACTGCTTTCTCAGAACAATGCAAAAATGCTTTTATTAGGACTAAAATTCATCTAAATGTACAGTATTTTGAGCCAAATTATCCATCATTACTCATTATTTTTCTGGTTTTGAGAAATCAGACTTCAAATGAAAGCCTTTATTCTTTCATTCTCCCATTTCAATGACTGTCAGGTCATCATCTTTATTTCATTTTTATCTTTCCTTCTTTCCTCCTGACCTCAGTTCCTTTCTACATTTAGATTTTAAGCTGTCTCCTACTCTCACCATCTTTTCTTATTAAATCTCTCTCCAGTCACATTTGTCCTTGCTGTTTAACTTTGTTACCCTTTCCGCACTTTTTTTTCCACCCCTCTCCTGTCAAACTTTGTTGTGCCGTCTACTCCCTTCAGCTCTCTCTCTGTCTTTGTCTCTACTTTGTCTCACCTTGAAAGGGTCCCATCCCCTGAGTTTTGGGTTCAGAGTCAATTTTCAGCTTCAGAGAGTGTAAGAGAGAAAAGCAGAGAAAGAGAGATAGCGAGAGAAAGAGAATGGGAATGAGAAAAGGCAAAGACAGAAAATACGTGCCAAAATATCAGGAAATGGTGAAAAATCATAATTTTTCATAATTTACCACATTCAAAACCCAGGTCTTCAAACTGCAAGTAACAACAGTCCAAAGACCAGAGATATCTGAAACATAAAACCTGCCTCTTTGTGGTTAAAGGAATGTTATTGTTTTAAATAGTTAAGTTTTTCTTGTGTCTCTCGGGTATTTTGTTGGGTTATGTGATTGTTGTGAATTAATTACACTTAATTTTTATGTAACTATGACACCTATTTTACCCTGCCATTTTGGCCAGTTCTCCCTTGTAAAAGAGATAATGTTTCCTGGTTAAAGTTATAAAATTTCCTTTTTTCAGTGTCTCTTCAGCATCAGAAATTTCCTGCGAATTCCTGCAGGGACAGCAGTCAGCTACTACAGTCAGTGTGTTTACATAAACTTCAAGTTGCTGTCAGCTTTCTGTAATAGTCCAATTTCTAAAACGTCATGTAGAAACATGTTTTTGTAATCAAGGTATGGCCACAGCTAGATATCTCGTTTTTTAGTTTGTACAGGAATGCATGTGCATGAAAGACTTCATAAAGGGAGTGCACGGCAGGGCTGGCTATCGTTTTCATAATGGAAACATCATTATTAATCTTGCTTTCTTGTATCCAAAATAAATCAATCCAAAGTCTGACCTAAACTTTCTGTCAGCACATCCACATACTAAACTCTTTTCAGTCCAGATGTTCCTACAAAAACCGCAGAGGAAGCTGCATCTCATATTGTGTAATCTCAGGTTTTATAGTAGGGTTTTTGCAGTGTATATATTTGTATTACTTGTTCTGTAATTTCCTGCTGTAACCTGATTTGTCTCAGTAACCTGGTTTGTTGTGTACATGTAAACATAGTCAGTGTTAAATGTTTGGCTCGACTCCCTCCCCCTCCTTGTCACCACAATGTAACCCCTCCTCTTTGTCTCTAGGGAGGCCCCCCCACCCTACCCCCCTACCATGACCCTAATGCCCCGGGGCATTGTGGGGGTCTGAGAATGTGTCTCCTTCAGCAGGACCAGCTGGAACGAAGAGGAGCTACATGCTGTTTGAACACAGGAGCAGGAAAAAAGATGCCCTCAAAGAGTCAGTCTCTACAAGTCCCATGAAATTAAAACATATTATTCCCATTTTTATCAACATAACAAAAATACATCTACATAAGCATGTTTTCATTTTTAAATGATTTCAGGGGTTACAGTCTAAGTGGCTTGAATTTAGTCATTTTGAAGAGGGTGTGACATTTGCTGACTGAGACATTTCTGTTGGAATTAGCCCCTCCTAACATTAGCCAAAGTCCCTTCCAAACTCCTGTTTAATACAGAAATGCAGCCTCAAAGCCATTTGATGGGATTCTTTCATCATGAGCAACTTTCCCATTTTGTGTTATAAGAATTAAGGTATTTATCAAACTGTAGTGGTAAGTTGCACCTGTTGGCTCACTTTAAATTCAACCAGTCAAATTTGTAATGAAAACCTGCAACTTGTCTGTTTTGCAAGGTTTGACAAGACAATGATATTAGGCCGGCTTTAGGCTTAATATGAGGTTTTTTTTTTATTATAAACATAATTTTTAGGAAACCTCACTTTCTGCACCAACTAATTGCGAGGGAAACAAAGCACAACCATGTCCAAGTAGCAGTGAAGAGAAAATCTGAATGGACCAGAAAGTTAATCCACTGTCAGATTCTCAGCTCACAAAAGATCTCTGGGAAGTTGAGTGGAGGAACATCACTCCAATAAGTGCTAGTAATAATGCTGCTGGGAACGCTGACTCCCACTTGTCGCACAGAAATGCAAAGCTTTCACAGAGAGACCTCACTAAGGATTGGGGGCGTTTCCTAAATGTTACACATTGTAAGATAAACAGCATCATGCTGGACAACGGATTTGGGAAGGGGATAGATGGCAGACACCTAAGCTTCCTTTCATACTGTATATGACTGACAGAAACATATAAGGCAGGCTTGCCTGTCTTGTTGCTTGCAGTGAACACGGGGTCATGTCAGGTGTTATTCTCATAGACTCCAATGCCCCATCTGTATGCAAAACTCAGAAAGACTGTCTGAGCCTGTCTGACGGCCCAAAAGCTCTGTGTGCAATGTAGCCACATCCAGCCTGTTCATTTCCAAGTGGGAGAAATCGATCTGGTATTATGTTACTACTATAACTACTTTTTGAAAACTCTGTCAAGCCTTCTTCTTGGTATTGCTTTGGCATCTTTGATGAGGGCTGAGGTTAAATAGCATGTCATCAAATCTTAACCCAGTATCGAATACACTTTTTGAATCGGTATACATTCGACTTGAATCTGTAAGCTATCAACATAAAATCACTGAAATCATAAATAACTAAAACTCAAGTTGAGATCTGTAATCACATTTTGTTGGCTGAGAAGAAGTTTTTAGACGTCACCTAATTATTAATGTTTACAACCTGTGGCTGCAATCTGACAAGATGTGCAGCATAAAAAATTAAATTAATTTTTTTTCATATAATTTTCATATTGAACATATTATTTCCTGTCCTGTCATTTTCCATTGAAAATGGTAACAACCAGTGACCCCCCGCCCCCCCGAGGTCTGTTCTGCTTTTTCTAAAAACCTCAGACTTTCACTGTGTGTGTGTGTGTGCGTGTGTGTGTGCGTGTGTCACAGCCACAATGGAGTAACTCACATCTGTTCGACAAAATCCAACAATGGTGGAGGAGCGAAAGACAGAGAGAGCAAGAGAGGGAGGGAAAGAGAATAGAGACTCCCCAATTATCTCACTCCTTTTCCAAAAACCACTCCCATTCCTTATACACCCCCCAACTGCCCACACACACTCATATCTTTCTATCTCTCCCATGTCGAAGCCAAAACCGAAAGGCCCTTGGGACTTTTGCCTATTGACGAAACTAAACACTTGTACAAGAGAGAGGGAGAGGAAGGGGGAGAGGGCAAAAGACCCCAGGGAGGGGGGAGAGAGAGAGAGAGAGAGAGAGTTGGGGGGGGGGGGCTACAGAGGGAGGACAACTAAAGTGAACTTTATGCTCATTAGGCCTTGAAATATTCCATTCTTTCCACAGAATCAAGGTCTCTGTTTCTTCTCTTCATGTCAGGAGTGTGCAGCTGCTGAACGCCTGTGTGTGTGTGTGTGTATGTGTGTTTTGCTAGAGGATAAGGGCTGTAGAATGCAGCTAACTCAGTGGTGCGATGGTCATTTACAGCTGCTCCAAACCATCATGCTGTTGGATCTCAACCCAACACTCACACCCACACCCACACACTGTTGGTCTCACTGACAGAATTTCCACATTACTCTTAACTTTGAAAAGGGTCTGAATCAATACAAGAGTTTATGGTGCAAATCAAGAGATTAACAGTTTATCTGGTGTAGACACTAAATGACTGCACATTAACATTTTCACAGCATCAGAGATTTATTTAAATTTTAAAAGTAGTATCAGTGGATATGGATAGAGATCACAATAGCACATAATATTGTGATGCTGTTTAGTCATCTTACCATGTCAGCCTAGTGCTGCATGCAACCAGGCTTGTAATCCTAGATGCCATTTCCAATTTTTACACAACATGGGAACATCTTATAAAACATGTTAGGCTGTCATCCTATTTAACCTGGATCAATAGTAGCAAAAAGGCAAGATTTTCCTGCCCCGTGAAAACTATCCAACCACTGTGCTGTGTTACTGCTGAGTTGAGATGAGGAGAAAAAATGTTTTTTTAAATTTAAAAAATTCAGTCTCCATCTGCATATTTTACATGAACCTATTGTGGTGACTTAATACTCGAAAAGTGGCCCCTTTACTAACAATTACTGTAAATCAGGACCATAAACTATAACACTATCACTCACAAACTGACATAGACTAAAACTAAAAAAGGCATTCATGTTTTCTGGCGATGTTATGGTTTTGTTTACATCAGGGTGATTGTTTGCACTGCAGGACAATAAGCCAATATGTGCAATTACGACAAACTGTACAACAAAAAATGCAGAATTTTTGGATTAGGTCTCTAACAAATCAATCCATACTAACCACTGTTTTTACTGACTGTTGACAAAAACACTTGCAATTTCTCTTATAATTACTGCCACTACTTTAAGCATCACCATCACAAGTTGTTGGATCAGCTTAGAAAACTCTAACTGGGTTTGCTGTTTCATTCTTCCTGTCCACATTTTAGTCAAAACTCACCACAGTTGTCCCCAAATGTAGCTCTGAAGCCATATATGAACTTGAGACTAATCAAACTTCAATTGAGCTACACTGAAATAGATACTCTTAGCAGTCTACATTTGACCTAATATCTTAGAAATTCAAAGTACTCCCCCACTCGATGTTATGAAAACACAGAGTTGGTGTCTTTTGAGATATTTTCCCCCATATTGCAAGAGACCCAAATAACTCGTGTGCCAACATCTGGACTTTTGTTGGACAATAGCAAGATCACAGGGAAGATTGACTGAGTCTCAAATAATATTAAGAATTATATATATATATATATATATATATATATATATATATATATATATATATATATATATATATATATATATATATATATAATATATGGGGATATGGCCCTGAACCCTCATTAAAAAGCCCAAAGTCCATCTCTATCGCTCCTAGTACTCTCCTCTATCCTTGTCTTACCTGTGTCCTGTCTGAACTGGTGCATGGACTGGAGATCTATGATGTACGGCGAGAGCCGGCTGTCCACCTGGCCGAGAACCACGCTCCCCCCGCGGGGGTCACCGCTCCGAATGGCCGCCTCTATCTGGTGGGAGACGGCGGGGCTGTAGGGCCGCCACCGGCCGTGTTCGTTCAGCCATTCCCAAACCACCACGGCGGAGGCCAGGAGCATGTTGTTACTGTTGGCCCTGGAGAGAGAAATTAATGATGATATACCAGGAAAACACTTATTTGTTAGCTAGAAGTACTGCAAAACCCGTCGGAGATGAGTGGGAGATTTGTTTGCCAAAATAAAGCCTGCCTGTTGGAAACAGAGGCCAACTGCACAGCAAACAAGGTGGCATTTTCACACAACAGTCTTTTTATTTCGTTATCAATTTCATTCTGGCTTTCTCCGTGTGTCTGAGTGTCTGTCTCCCTCGTGATAAATGAATAAAGGCCGACTTGTACCCCAAAGCTAACACAATAAAGCCAGGTTTCTTACATGAAGCCGCGGCTGAGCTAACACCGGGAGAAGGCGACACATTCTTCTACGAACATCCGAGTTCCTCGCATGGCCAACCGGAGAAGGAAATCACGGTCTTCGCTCGATAGTCTTTGTTATAACACCGTAATACGAGGTTAAAACAGCCGCGAAGTACACAGACAATGAAGCGGCCTAAATATTGTGGTTTCTATTTGCTCGTCATTGCTCCAGACACACCGATAGCTTCTCCAACGAGTCGTTTATTTCCAGCGACGGCCTCGTACGTGTTGTGGGAGTCCTGCCTCTGTGAAAGGAATCTCCTCGGTGAGGCGAAAACAGAAAAACTGTGCTTCGGCTACTTATATCCTCATATACACCCGACAAACCCAGCCTCGGTAGGAGGGTGTAGATAGCAACAGCTAGTGTGTGTTTTTCTCCAGTAGTTTGGGGCGTAACGTTAGCATACCGAAATGTTGAGAAAGTGGCTTCAAACAGCGCAACCTCAGTAGTAACGACCCTCCAACCCGGGTCACATCACAGAACTGGTCTGGATCCCGGGAACACTGTGTTGTTGTCCCCCAAGCAAATGACTTTATGTGTCGTATTAAGATTTTGTGGCCACAGAATTTCAAGTCTGTGTCATATTTCAACTTTAAATGAGTGTAATTACAGTGTGGTTATTCTGGGACTTACTGCAGCATCCTGATAGTTTTCACTGTTTAAATACCAACTTTCAACACTTGGTTAGTCCATATGCATCCATTTATTTATTCACTCAATCATATTGTGCCGTTTTCACCGTTGCACTGAAAGAACGAGACCTGAACCAAACATTCACCTGTTGATATGATCTTCTGGCTCCACTCTCCTAGTCCAGGACTGTTGGAACAAAATCCAGGACCGTCACAGACCTCTTCATGAAGTGGATCTAGCCTTTCGTCCTCTCGGCTCCACCATGGCTCTTTCTGGCTCTCCCTTCAACCCCAGGTGGTCGCACAAAGCAGAAACCTCCTAGTTTCTCTTTTAAATAAATTTCAAACACCAAACAGAAAACACCCTCTAATGGGTTATAGGTAAGAAGATAATAGGATGTCCATGTTGCGATGAAATGAACTCCTCCATGTTTATCCAAGCGCTATCCTTTCGGGTCCATCTTTACCTTACTGTGGGCAAACTTAGTATGAAGCTGGAGGGGACTGGGAGGAAGGCAGCCCCCTCCCGGCTCCTGTCCCTTACCACGCCCAGGAACCCCCATGGTGACCGAGGCTCGACAACCAATCGAAAGAGTGTCTCCCAAAACATCTCATGCCAGGGTCCCCCTGTTGATCCAAACACCCACTTCTACCTTGGGTTGACTTGGTTGACATACTTCTCGTTCAACTTTTGTCGAATATTTTCTGCATATAGCTGCCGTTGTTGTACATCTGTGAGTGAAATATAAAGTCATGCTCGAATTACTTATATTGTAATTAAATTAAACTTAATTTTACCTTAATTTCCACTTTGAAAGGTACTGACAAGCAGCTTCTTTTACTGAGGATGAAGCCAAAGCGATGCGGAGTTTGCTCTTGTGGAAGATGGTCACATGCTACCACCTGGTGGATAAACGGGAAATCGCACATCAGTTTTTTTTTAGGAGTTTACAGTCCCAACATGGATCCGTGAGCCTAAATCATGGAAGTTCAACGCTGCCCAGGTTTTTTCGTAGATGCCTCTATACAATATTATCTAGTGATGCTAATTGACTGCAAGTGTGTCAGTAAATGTATTAAGTTGCCGTATCTGCTGTCATTTCAATAGAAGCTCCTGCGTCTTTCTCACTTGACATAGGTTGTAATTTATATTATTCCTGCTTCGGGCAATGGCGGCACGCTGGGGCTGTACCGTATCCCAGCGAGCACTGAGCGACACACAATTTGGTTTTTACCAAAATTATATTGAAAAACACATCGAAAATAGTGGACTATAGGCTGCGACGCAACTATTTAGGTGAATGTGACGTCACATTGTAGCATCTCGGGCTCCATAGCTCAGGGGTTAGAGCACTGGTCTTGTAAACCAGGGGTCGCGAGTTCAAATCTCGCTGGGGCCTTCAAACCTTTTTATCCCCTCTAAGGGACATGTTACAGACATTATGGTGAAAGGCTACAAACATCTGCTTTTAAACAAGCATCTTATCTCATTTTTAATTCCCTTTTGTATTTTTACATAAAGACAAGTTTTAAGTAATTTTAAAAGCCTTGGATAATCTATATGTGTATAGGAAATGGCTGTTGTGTAATATTCAAATTCTTATTTTTACAGAAAACATGTCCTTGAGATTGACTATTATCATTATAAAATTTTATTACCCAAATCAAAATTCTCAAGAATTCATTATGAACATCTCATCATGACACTGACTATGTCTTTCCTTGTAATTTGTGGTGCCAACACATTTCTTTAGAAAGAAAGAGGAAACGTTTTTTGTGGTTGCTGATGTTATTATGTACTTATTACATTTCCTCTGTCCTCTATCTCCTTCCCTAATGAAGTCATATTTATTTTAGTAAATGAAGTTATATTAGTTGAGTTTTTCAATTAACAGCATTCAGAGATTATGCTAGTGAAATGAATCTTGAATACCTTACCCTTTTGTTAACTTTCTGCACTTTTTCTTTCAGTGAGGTTTTTATGAATAGTTCTTCAAACTATTTGACATGTAACCTTTTGAACCTTGTGGATGATCATGAATAATAAGAGTCTTTTAAGAGAGGAATCTATTAAGATACCAATTAGTTCTCTGCCCTAATACTGAAAAAAATAATGTTAATGAAGTCCCCTTTTAAAATAATAGTCTGTTACGTAATTTACAGTTTACTATAAGGAAAGCAGCACAAACAGCAGCATAGCTCATCCTTCCAGCAGTGTCTGAGAATGTTTTTCAACCTGAACATAGCAACAGAAAAAGAAAGTGAATAATAAGCAAAATACGTGTAGATACTGTATCTTGAAAAATGGTGGTCTGTCTATCCTGGCAAAATGAAACCATATTACACAACTAGCCTGAATCTTGAGTGAATTTCTGTTTTCTTCCCACTTCCTCAATGTATATTGTGAAGTATTTATGCTAACAAAATAAAGAAGCGGAGGTTATAGAAGCAAGTAATGCTAACGTTAGTCTTAAAGTTGACGTTTTTGATGTATCTCAATTGAAATGGTACTTTTTTTCTAACGAGAATAAAACAGATAATAGAGCTGTGAAGCGTTAAAAGAGCTAACCGTCAAACGTTGCCTGGCTAACGTCACTTAAAAACATTCGGTTTCAACTAATCTTACCCTGTTCGTTTAGCTCCGTATCAGTCCTATTTATCGTTCACTGGTATTGTGGCAATTTACTTAAGTAAATGTACATGCTATACATGTAGTTTGACACGTTACCCTTCTGAGTCGTCAGTCAGCTCAGATCGGGTCCAGTTGGCTCATCTTTGCGACCACAAACGGACGCGTGGACTGGCCAGAGCAGTCCAGAGACACGGCTAATGCCGCAGTAAAGTATAACGCTGCTACTGTATAAAGACCTTTATATAATATAGCTACTGGTGCTTAGTCAGAGCCCGGATAGCTCAGTCGGTAGAGCATCAGACTTTTAATCTGAGGGTCCAGGGTTCAAGTCCCTGTTCGGGCGATAGTCGTTTTGCCTTTCCCTTGCAAAGGCTGGTAGTGTACGGGGAATGTATGTGGAGGACCCAAAGAGGGAACACGCGAGAAACAACAACAAATGAATTCATGTAGACAATCAATAAAAGATAAATACATTTAAATTCTGTAAATGTATGTGCTATTCTGTTAGCTGTTAGCAGTTATTATTCCAATCAAAAGACTCGGGAAAGACCCTACCTCCCCCTTTTGATATGGAGAAGGCATATGATATGATATGGAAGGAAGGTCTTTTAATAAAATTAGATAATATGGGTGTTGGCGATAAAATATATAATTGGATAAAGGAATATTTAGTTGACAACAGTACTCCTCAAGGCAGCATTATTAGTCCTCTGTTATTCTCAATCATAATGAATGATATATATAAGCAAGTCAGTCCAGATATTAAAAAATCATTTTTTGCAGACAATGGGGCAATTTGGAAAAGATTAAGAAATATAGAATAGGTTGTTTAAAAAGTTATCAAATTTAAAAACGCTATCAATGAAGTTGAAAACTGGCCTCTGATGTGGGGATTTAAATTATCTGTAGAAAAATCTGTTTTTTTTTATAAGAAAGAAACTTAATGAAGATGTTTGCCTGAAACTTTATAATCAAAGATTAGGAAAATGAAAATGTTCAAGTTTTTAGGATTATGGTTTGATGCATTGCTCACATGGAAGACTCATATAGACAAAATTGAAGATAGATGTAAGAAAGTCTTGAATATTATAAGATGCTTGACAGGCACTGTTTGAGGGGCTGATAGACTAGCTATGAAGAATATCTATATAGCTTTGATTAGATCAGTTCTAGACTATGGGTGCATTGTATTTGGATCAGCAGCTCTAACCTCTTTAAAAAAGTTAGAATTCAGGCACAAGCACTGTGGTTGTGTTGTGGGGCAGTCAAATCAACATTGTTGTCAGCACTCCAGGTGGAAGTAGGGTACATGCCATTAAAGTTAAGAAGGAAACTATTAATGGCCAATTATTGGGCAAATCTACAAAGTCATAAAGATTTACACCCTACTAAAGGGTTTATGGATAGGTTTTGGGAAAGTAGAAAAATCAAAAAGGAGAGTTTTTGCTTATCAGATATAACTAAGGAATTAGAAGGTGGTTTTAATGCAAGCTGTTCCGACATGGCTACTGCCTCAACCATCTATTGATTTCTCATTTTTGGATCATGTTCATTCAAGTAAAAAATCATTTAATCTGCAGGTTTATGTGAACACTGTATTACATGAGAGATATGGGCAATATGTACAAATATTTACAGATGGGTCAAAAAATCCAGAGAATGGGAGAACAAGTAGTGCATTTTATGTCTCAGAGTTAAAAGTCAAGGTAAATAAGAGAACTCTGGATCATATATCTGTATATGCAGTTGAAATGATGGCAATCTTGTTAGCCCTGCAAGCGCAGTCCTGGCTAGTCTCAAACATATATCTTCAAGATGCAGACAGGATATCCTTTATGACGTTATGCAATCTTTAAATAGAATTATTAGATTAGGAATTGATGTACGGTTTTTATGGGTACCGGCACATGTGGGCTTCTGGGGAAATGAGGTTGTGAATTGTGTTGCCAAAAATGGATTAGATAGAAACCAAGTAGAAGTTGCGATAGCAATAAGCAAGATAGAGGCAAAAGCTTTTATATGGAGCAGGATAAAGGCACACCGGCAAAGGCTATGGGACAGGGATACTAAAGGAAGGCATTTATATCAGATTCAACAAGAGGTTGGAGAGGGAAGGCTGCAGGGGAAAAACAGGAGAAAATTGTGCCTGATCAGCAGAATAAGACTGGGACACACAAAACTAAAGCCATCTCTACACCTCATCTAACTGGAACTTGTGATGGCTGCAATCATATGGAAACTGTGGATCATGTCTTTTTTCATTGTCTCAAATATACAGGACAAAGACAGCTGTTAAAAATAGAAAGGGATTGAACGCATGGACTTGAAAACACTCTTTACAAATGACTAACTATGTAATTCAACAGTTGGTGCCGATAGTGCTCTGAATGGTGGCAATTCGTCATTAAACAGAAAGAAGAAGAAGAAGAAACATGGAGATATTTGGAGCTATTTGTTCAGTGGATCAGTTAGAAATAATGCAGGAATGAATAGTACAAGCAGAAACAGCCACAGTGATGATGATGTTTGATGAAGAGCTACAGACGACCAGCACACCTCCAACAGGTAAACTACTGATTTTACTTTGCTGTGCTGTGTAAAGGAGTCATGGCTTGGCGCGACAACCCCTGGAGCGGAGCAGTGAAGTCACGCTGTGCGTGGAGCAGATGACCATATAAAAAAATCTGTCACAAGCTGACGTCGGCTCGGGCTGAAAGTAGAAAACACCATTGGAAACTGAAAGCAGTCTGAAGCTGGTGCTTTTTGCACACAGGGATTACGTCTACATATGTTTACCTCATTATTTGACACGTTGGCCACTTTTGAAATGAACATCTGACATTGTGACATTATACATATGTCTGAAAATAAGGAAAAGCATAATAGGTCCTCTTTAATAATAGTGCAAAAATTAGTCGCATATTAGGAGCTGGTTTGTCAAGATAAACAGCTGGTGGCGCTTAACTTTCCAGTCAGGGACCATTAATCCATTGCAGAAGAAGATGGCAAAACAAGGCAATGTAATTAAAAGAGCACCACTACAGCCAAGTGTAAAAACCTTTTTGCCATATTTGGGTTTTTTCTGGAAAAAAAAGGATTTTTTGTTTTTTTGTGCAAATTGAAAATGCCAATGAACAGGTGGATGGAAACGCACCTTGGGGCAACTGGTGAAGCGTCTTCCTTCAAAGTCCCCCTCTTGTCTGTTGCACCCCAAGGATCAATCATAGGTCCCCTTTTCTCTAACTATACCACTGTTATGCAGATGATACTCAATTCTCTTTCAAATATAAACCTTAATCAACCAATATTCTTATATTATCTCATACCTTTTTTTGAGATTATTGTCATAGAACTGTCAGATCCTTTTATGTGATCCACTTGTTTCACAATTTCCCTCCATCCAAACCTGGCTGTTCAGACACCAATATAAAGGGTACTGCCTAAAATTTTGATGTTATCTTTGATACTATTTTTTTCTTCTGACAGCCAAGTGAACAAGGTTGTGCCAACTTGTTTTTTTTAGCTTAGGAACTTCAAGCCCTTTCAGTCAAACTCCAAGAAAACATGTTACACTAGTACTTGCCTCTCTGCCCCGGTTGCCTTTGAGTTTCAGAATAGATTTTGTCATGGTGCCGAGTTACATATTATTCCCTTACGGAATGAGCAACAGTGCAGTCTGAGATCTTCACCTGGGGTTTTCCTGGTTGTTCACATCAATACATTTGCCTACCAAGGTTTTTTTCGGTATGCGCCCCAAAGCTCTGGAACTAAATGTCTGAGTATCTTTTAACCTCTTCTCAAAACTCACTTTGAAGGCCTGTTTGTATTTTTACATTTCCTTACTCTTTTTTTTATGTTTTGCCTAGATATTATAGTGGATTTTTCCTAATTATAGCCTTTGACAGCCTTCTATGTTGCTTGTCTTCCCCCTGTTTTTTTATGATATTTTAACCTATTTTTGTGCTATAAAACACTTAATAAAGCGTTATCACTTCATATTACATTACCATCAATTTGCTCCGGCCTAACATTTGTAATCGGAAAAAAGCTAAAGAAAACAACCATCCTGCAGCTAGTACAACTTAAACAACCGTCTAAAGTCTGTCTGCCCGCCTGCCTGACTCAAACTTCATATATAAAAAGTGAAAATTAAGTAACTCTTAATTAATCACCTGAGAATTAAGGTTACTTGTCTATTCAGAATTATTGTAAATTGTAGGGCACATTACTCACCAACAAGAATTGTTGTAATCCAGGAAGACTTCTTCTCGAATGTTTATTTTTTCCTGTCACTGACAGCTGTGATGTTATGGTTTAAGAGACCACATAGACTTCCTTTTTCACTGCCAAGCTACAGTTTCCACGGAGGGCTAACTTCTATACATTGACGCACTCTTGTCACCTGTAATCTCTTTTGGTCTGACTATACAGAGCTTTTCCATCCTGCAAGCTTTCCATTTGGTTTTGCAAACACGGTCTCACAATCTGCATACAAATAGGCTAACATGACTTTGCATATTCACTGATGCCGGATTTTTAATGAGGTAGAAGAAGTAGATGCCATTTTATGGATTTTTATGGTAACTGTACATTTTTGTGGAAAAACATCAAACATCAGACACAATTTATTGTGTTTTTGTATGTCCTAAAACATGTGGAGGGGATCTGTAAGGTTTTTGATGGTAGAGTGTAGCAGGCCAGAAAACAGGATGTTACAATAATCAAATCCTGATGTTTGTTTCACACTAAACTAAGCTGTACCCAGTTTTTCCACTACAGATAAGCACGTTTCTAAATTTGCCGGTTGTGAGTTGTCATTAGCTTTGTATGTCTTTGATAAACAGGTAAAAACTGACCTCAACTACAGAAGATGTCAAATTGGTTAAAAGGGTCGATACACCAAAACCAACCAACCAAACAAAAAACTTTTTTTTTTTCACTTACCCACAGTGGTAGGCTATTTAGCCATGCTGATATGTCCAGGATTTGAGATTTCTGTTTCTGAGGTATCTCCCTCCACCCTAATGGAGGAACATTGTGAGGAGAAAATCTGTTTTGTTTTTTTGTAATTTGGGTGAGCCAGCCCTTTAGCAACAAACAAATAAAGTTACTATAATACTATATTATACTGTGTTGTGTTTTATCAGAGCTTCAGTTATAATTTCATAAATGAAATACTAGTTTTATTAGAAGATGGTTAGATATAATACCACAAATAGTAATAATTATATTTATTATTTAATTTTAGTTATCAGTAGAAACAGATGTACTATCATCATCATTATTATTATTACCAGCTGTAACAGATTTTTTTTTATTGCAACATAGGAACAAAACAGTTGTACAAACATACAGGTAGACAAAGGCTTCAACATCGCACGAGTCACAGAAACAATATTAAGACAATCATACAAACCAAAATAAAACAAGCAATACATTTGTATAACTTAATAATAGCAGAGGGAAGCATAGATAGGAAGATGAAAACAAGGGACGCTGTAACTGTTTTTTTCTTTTTCATCAACAAAAACCAAATATTGAAATACACAACACTCACAAATAAAACACAAGGAAAAGCATCACACAAAACAAACAGTTTAAAAAAGGACATAGAACAACATAAAAAGTACCGGTTAAAAATTTGAATCATGAATAAAAAAAACATTAAAAAAAACGCAGTAGAAATAAGAGAACTAAGGACAATAAATAAATAAATAAAAGGAAGCTGTACTGCATGCGTGGTGATGACGTAGCAGGTTAAAGGTCCACGCAGAGACAACAACAGCACGGAGCATAGCTTTGTCTGGTAGCTGGGTAAAGTGTAACAAGAATAATGGCAGCCACTGCTGTTTATGTATAAAAAACTGCTTTGCTTTTCAAACTATCGGACTGCCGACTGTGAAAAGGAGGAACCACCGGATGATCAGGTGAAACTCTAGCTAGCGTTAGCATGTTTGTTAGCGCGCTATCTGTCAAACCGGCTGTCAACGTGATGATGAACATTTAGCACTGTCAGCCAGTTGTAACCAGTGTGAGATTCTCCAGAAAGAAGCAGCACGCTAATAAACTTACAGACCATCTGTGGGCGTAAGTCAGCTTCAGTGAAACCACAACATTTGCTGTCATGTTAACATGTGCGCTTTTTGTTTTGTAAGCATGTTAGCATGCTAGCGTGATAAGTTAAGTTGGCCCTCTTTAAGCATTTGATTCCCAGGGGTCTGTAACCACAGTAACAAGATATAAGTAATATCCCTTATTTGAAACCACATAATTTCGGACAAGAGCGCAGAGACGGTTATGGTTTTTTTAATCTCAGAGATGGATCCACGAGATAACTGCTTGGTGGCGGCTCGGCTAACGTTAGGTTTTGGGTGGGCCAAAGTATTTTGAGTTGAGACCCTCCCACACGTTTACTAAACACTGTTGCTACCAACACGAATTCAGCTACAGTAGCTAGGTTTGGTGTGTTGTGTTTAATCTCTGTGTTTCTTGGATGACTGGATGTAGGCCATTTGCAGTAGAACACTTCGTCCGGAGTCCTCAGCAGGGCCTTGATGAAGTCTAACAAGATCAATTTTTGACACACTAACCTTCACTTGATCCCAAAGAAACATCGGTAGCTGTTAAAGGACGGATTCAGACGGAGACGGAGTCTGTCTTAAAACAATAGTCAGGTGCCCATATGAACATCGAAACATGTTTTTCTTGCTGTAATCATTCCTCCTGTTCATACTGACCATTAGAAGATCCCTTCATAATGCATTTACAATGTAAGTGATGGGGGATAAAATCCACAGTCCTCCTTCTGTGCAAAAATGTATTTAAAAGTTTATCTGAAGCTAATATGAAGCTTCAGTGTCCAAATGAATCAAATGAAGTAGATATCTTTCAACGTTACAGTCTTTTTAGTGCCAAAGTTCCTCTTTTTGTTACTATACTTCCACCACAGCTCAACAGAGAAACACTGTCTGAGGAAACACAAAGAGGGAATTTGATGCTAAAAAGACTGTAAATGTGGCTGATATCCACTTGATACGACTAACTCAGACTGCTGAAGCCTCATATACACTTTTAAATGCATTTTTGCACAAAATCACGTGTGGACACACTGTGGATTTTGTCCCCCATCACTTACATTGAAAGCACATTTCAGGGTGATTTTTTTTAATATCCACTATGAACAGGAGGAATGATAACAGCAAGGAAAACTTCTTTCATTACTCATATGGATACCTGACTGTTGTTTTTAAGACAGACTTGAAAAATTGTGAACCTGTCCTTTAAGTGTATAAGGATCATAGAATCCTCAGTCACTTTTACACTATGATCGCTCTTCATCTGTACAGTGCATTCAGTTACACAAATCAATTATTACACCAAAACTCTGGCTATATGGGATAAAATTACTGATTTCACTGATACTGTTTACTTTTGGGATGCTATGCTGTAATTGTCATTCAGATTCTAGACTGACTATAGACTTATGTAGTGTTCCTGTAATGTCTAATTTCTGTTATTACTATAAGTGTTGAACAGTTCTGTATGGTTCCTATTACTCAGGAGATGAGCATGTTTCATAGTTGTAGAGCGACACGACATTCCTCACTGAGGTGAAAGTATTAATGAGCCTCTGGTCAAATGAAACACAGCAAAGTGTTTGACTGTTCAGTCTCTGTTTCAGGATGGCAGGAGTGTTCGACATAGACTTGGAGACGGAGGATATCAGTGATACAGAGGTCTGTATCTCCCAGTCATTGATAAGAGTACTGCTGATCACTTTTATATCAGAAATACACCACATTAGCCTCATTACAGTTTATTTATGGTTTCTGTGGTTTGTAAGATTGTGTGTCATTTAAACAGCTTGTAACTCTTAAGTAATTGTAATGATGATGATAATGATACTTATTATCATTACTGTATTTTGTTTAACCTTTCTGGCTTGTTGTTCCCCATCTGTAGGATGATGTCTGTGACTTCACTGTGACAGAGCCAGAGAAGTGAGTCCAGTTCACTGTCAAATCTTGAAAATATATGCTGAAATAGTGCAATGCAAATTTATACTGATGCTGCTGCTTTTCTGTGTCACACTCATTCTGTCTATCCCAGTGTTCAGACAGAGGAAGTGGAGTTGACCAGTGAAAGTGTCAACAGAGATAGTGAGAGAGTTGGACCTGATTGCTTTGAGCTTCTCACTGTGCTGGGAAAAGGAGCGTATGGGAAGGTGTGCATGCCTGTGTATACATGTACACATTTGACAACCACCACCATGACCTGCCCTTTGGAATCTGTCTACTCCCTGGTTTTAGACTATAGAATCTTTGTTAATAATAAGTAGAAAAACAACTACTCAGACAAGTAATTAGAACAAAATAAAACTACAACTTGTTCTGTTGATTATGGTTTTATTAATTGTCAGGTCTATAAAATATCAGAAAAAAAAAAGACATTACACTTTTCCAGAGATGTTAACGTGACATTCATATAGCTTGTTCTGTCTGACACACACTCTAAAATCCAAATATATAAGTAATTTATGATTTAGAACAGAGAAAATCAAATCCTCACATTTGAGAAGTTGAATATTTGGCATTTCTGCTTAATAAACGACTGAACTAATCTATTATTATTAATTGTTTTAGCACCAGTTAAGCTATCTCTTTCAACATTGTTAGTTCCTAGCTTAGTACAACACACACTTCTTTTTTTGTGTTATACATATCAAAACAAAATGTCATTTTTTTCCAGGTTTTCCAGGTGAGGAAGGTTCAAGGTGCCCAGATGGGGAAAATATTTGCCATGAAGGTCCTGAAAAAGGTACTTTGGCTTACAGCCTCCCCTAAGACACAAATTGTAGGATATTGAATGTATGAAGTTGTCCCTTTCTTTCCATTCATCTTTCTCAAGTTATTACCCCTTTCTCTCATTCTCCTTCTCATTCCTCTCATTCTTATATCTGCCTTTCATTTCCTTACTTCCATCCATTTTTCCTCCTTTCCCTCTTTCTACATGTTTGTCTCAAGGCTAAAATCGTGTGTAATGCTAAAGACACGGCCCATACGCGAGCAGAGCGTGAGATCCTGGAGACGGTGAGACACCCGTTCATCGTGGACCTCCTCTATGCCTTCCAGACTGGGGGAAAACTCTACCTCATACTGGAGTGTCTGAGCGGTAAGATAGAGGCACTGAGGGATGGACTGGTGGGTGGGGGAAGATCAGATCCCTTAAAGAGGAACTTCTCCAGTGTAAATATGATTTCTTAAAATGGGTCATCTATGTAATAGAAATGTGCAATTATTTTTGAAATTGATGTCCTATGATTAGAGAAAACTGAGAACAAGCCTGATTCCCCTATCGCTCAAAAGGGGGAAACCATACAACAACCAGAATGCATTGCGCATGGTCCCATCCAATCTGCTACTGATGGTTAGTTTACAGAACGCAGGCAGCGAATTAACGTTTCCCAGCAGAGCGGCTGGTTAGCAGAGACAAAGTTAGTAGTGATCAGCATTATATCTCTTATTTTCATTTACAAAATGTTTTTCTTCATCGAGTCCGGTTATATTGTACTGGTGTGCTAAGATCATAGGACAAACACTGCACTGGAGTTAGTTATGTGGATCATTGCAAAACTTACTGAGAGCTGCACACAAGCCAGAATGCTGCCAGAGCACATTGGTGCCAGTGGACAGTCAAAAAAAGTCTGAGTCTGCAGTCTCCATTTCAGCTTGGTTTGGGAAACAATGGATGAAGGGGTGAAAGACTGTAACCAAATGCTGTTTCTTTTATTGTTATGGACTCGATTGTGCTCAACCTGAATGCAGCCACATAAGCTACAGGTAACACACTCTTGATGTTGTGCTGTTCGCTATTCAGCATTGGCAAAGTCAATATAATCTGTTATTAAAAAAAAAAAAAAAAAAAAAAAAAAAATCAGGTTTACCAAAGCACCATTAAGTTTGTTGCAGCTCAGAGTTTTCAGTTCTGTCTCCATTCTTTCCGACGATGCTCACTGGGCACCAGGCGATGCTGCAAAGCCACTGCGGCTGCAGCACCTCTCTTTTGGCTGCAGCTGACGTAGCTCTGGTGGTCGCTTCCTCCTGTATACTCCTACTCCTTGAAGGCACCACTACAAAAAAAGAGGAAAAGTAGTTTGTAGTCCAAGGTAGATCTCCAAAGTCCAAGACTTTTGCAGCTGGATGAAGAGGGATATTTTATTACAGGGAAGACAGAGGAAAGTTTAATGTCATTCATATATAATTCTACCCACATTAGATCTACAGGAATCAACTTGAAAATCAGTGAAGTCAGCCCAATTGTTAGCATCTATGGTGATATGGTTGTTTGAGGGGATAGAAGGGATCGAAGTAGAGAAATGGAGAAATGAAGGAATGGATGGGAGGAAGAATCTCTATTGCCACTAACCCCACTGTACTGTTTGTTTCCAGGAGGAGAGCTGTTCATGCAGCTGGAGAAGGAAGGCATTTTCATGGAGGACACTGCTTGGTAAAGATTTCCTCTCCTCAGCTAAATGTTTGCACATAAGCAGCAACTTCCAGTTTGCACAGCTTTAGTGTGGTAATGATAGTTTCATTTGAAATATTTAATTTAGGTCATGGGCTTTGTGTGTGTGTAGTTTCTATTTAGGAGAGATCACACTGGCTCTAGGTCACCTCCACTCTAATGGGATCATTTACCGAGACCTCAAACCTGAAAACATCATGCTCAATCACCAAGGTACTGCACCATGTGTTTGTCTGGGAACATATGCTAATACATATTAGCAAAATAGGAGATTTGCATCAAAATATTGATATATAAGCTTAAAGTAAGTATTTTAAAATGTGAAATAGCACTAAATTACTGTTAATGTGTCATTCTGCGTGGGTTTAAGAGGTTGACATGTTTGGCTTTGAAAATCCGCTTTCTAGCTTATCTTGTATTAAAGATTATTAAAGATGTCCTTTATCTAAAGGTGTCAGGGTTCCTATGTTTCCTATGTTTTTTTAATTATTATAATATAGCTCTCAAATTAATAAATATGCTTTACCTCTTTCAATCACCAGTACTTTACATTCTAAAGACATGCTATGTAATGTTCATCTGCAGCTTTAAGATTGACATGGTCGAAAGTTAAACATCAGAGCTCTGTGAGCTCAGTTTATACTAGGATCATATCTACCCCTCAATGTATACCACTTGAATAGTTTAACTGTAATATACAGTAAAGCAGCCTTACTGATGAATCGGGGATAATGATAATTCAAAAGCTTCTCTCTATTTAAAGGACACATCAAGCTAACTGACTTCGGCCTCTGTAAGGAATCCATTCATGATGGAACTGTCACACATACTTTCTGTGGCACCATAGAATACATGTAAGTAACGCTGCACTCGGCCTCACATACTCACACATCTATAGTTCACTTCCACACTTTCTTGATTTTTAACTCCTTTAACCTCCACATGTAAAACTGGATGCTAGCTGTTGGTTGTAACATCATTTATAAACAGGAGAATTTAGGAACTTTTGTGTACTTTGTAAATGTGCAAATTACAATGACCAAACAAATGCATTTGATATTTGAGATACAGTATATTGTATTTTTTTAAACCATCATAAATATTAACAGCCATTTGTTCCCGCCCACACACATCCTCACTTTTTTAACTTTTCACTTCACTTTTCAGTTTCTTTTTTCAGTCTTTCTCTCTTTCTCTCTTTCAGGGCTCCAGAGATCTTGACCAGGTCGGGTCACAACAGAGCAGTAGACTGGTGGAGCCTGGGGGCCCTGATGTACGACATGATGACTGGATCGGTAAGCTAGAACTATGTGAGAGAATAGTTAATAATTGCAGCATGAAGAAAACCATGTCCGCAGATGGTGATGGCCTGCAGTAGTTTTCATTTTGTTCCCTTCAAATTGATATTGGGGGGATAACCATTTGCTCCAGCCGGGAGATGTGTCTGCTCTGTAGTCTCATCTCAGTCAGCCATGCTTAGAGCACCTCTAAAGGGAGGCAGTCTTACCAGGTGCCCAGTTCACCCCAATTCACTCCTCTTATAGTGAAGGAGCGGCTGCCTCAGCCTGAGGTCTTCACTCCTCACCCTGTCACTCAGAGTGAGAGCATCGCCCCTGGTTAGAATCTCATCTCTACAGCTTGTATCAGTGATCTCATTCATCTGGTCTGTATCCAAAGTGTGTTACAATAGATGAGGGTTGGAAAGAAGACTGACCTGTCGAAGTCGAAGAAAAGCTTTATAAAGACCAACCAGCTCTGTTAGTGAGAACAGCCTAGGCAATGTCGTGCCTCCCTTCTTGAATTTTTTATTCATTTTTCCCAACTTCTTTGGAGCCCTGGAGTCATTTCTTATTGCCTTACTTAACCAATACACTATATGAATTACTGTATCAGTGAACTGAAGATACAACATATTCTTTAGAAAGCCCATTCAGCAAGTCTTTTATTGAGCGAAAGAGTCAAACTGTAAGAAAGCAGAGAGAAAGAAGTTCCGAGAGATTTCTTTAACTACTTAAGTAAAAGCTTCAGGTGGACAAATTAACTGATTAAACTGATAACTGTCTAACTAACAGATAGCAACAGTATCAGTGTTATACTGTCAATGGGTACATTTTACCACTTAATTTACTCTAAGTGGGTACTATTACTACATGCATTGCCACCCAAAATAGCTTATTTGTGATACTGTTCATTCCTAATGTGTTGGATTTTAGTCTGGATTTACTGAATAGAGAGAAAGCAGGAGTTTTGAGCTCCTGTAGTAACCACTGATTCCCTCTTGTGATTCCCCAACAGCCTCCATTCACAGCTGAAAACAGAAAGAAGACCATCGATAAGATTTTGAAATGTAAACTCAACCTGCCCCCATACCTCACCATCGATGCCAGGGACCTCATCAAGAAGGTCTGTAACACACACACACACACACACACACACACACACACACGCACACACACACACAGAAGATGCCCAAATGTAGATTTAGACCATTTTTTTGCTCTCCTTTCATGGGGCCTTTTCATTCTTCTGAAATAAAAAGGCCTGAGTCAATGATGCACACATTTTTCAGTGTAACATGTTTAAGCCAATTAAAAATGAATAGGGCTGCCCCCGACCAAAGATTTTCCTAGTCGACTAGTCATTAGTTCAAGCCATTAGTCAACTAGTCAACATTTATGATATTAATTTGATTATTTAAATATATATATTTGGGGGCATCAGAAAATGGTTTGAGTTCCAGGGCTGAGAAAGAATGTTACAAGTAACATTATTAACACTGTGCTACAATACAGAGAAATACAAAACTGTAATATTGAGCATGCACAAAGCAAGCCGCTTGTTAATGACATTGCTAACGGCAAAAGTGGTAATGATTCTGAATGTGTCCGAACAACCAGCAAGGAGACTGAACATTTTGTATACATTTACCTTTGGATGATTTCCTGCCCGACAGTCTAATAAATTTTTGGTTGGACCACAGGGACCAGCCCTATAAATGCAAATGTCTGTCCCTGACTGACTGAGTAACTGACTGAGTTTGGCTGACCAATGGTGTAACTTGCCAGGTGTCGCCACTTCCTGTGTCTGTTGTTTAAATCAAAAATCAAAAGCCTTCTAGCGTTTCATACACGGTCCAGACATATACTAGGTTTTGAACTCGTCTTGTTGAAAACAAGGCACAGCTCCCGAATGGAGTTTGAGGGTTTTTCTTCCTTTCCTGCAACTGACCAATGAAAACTTGGCTGACGAAGACTCTTCTCATTGAGTAATGGCTTGGTTGACTATTAGGGGGCAGCCCTAAAAATTAACAAATTGGCCAGATTCTTGAATGAATAAAAGAATTTTTCTATTTGCATTGATGTATTGTTTATAATTGCCTGTGAGGCTTCTGACCCTGATTAAACCACTCAGGCAGTGTTTAATAGGTTTAAATTGCATGTGAACTACAAAGAACGTGATCCTCTTTGATATTGCAAAGTGGGTGCATGTTGTTGTCTAAAACAAATGAATTGTAGATTGACTGATGAAATTGTAATACACGTTCATTAAGCACATTAAAGCCAAGTGTAATCTATGATGTTATTGAATAGAGCACATTTGAGGCTTTGCCAGCTTTTTGTTTTAGTATGTGTTCCCCTTCCTTCCTTCTGCAAAGGTGCCCTGCCATGCAAACAAAGTTACCCCTCTAACCACACAGAGTATTCCTCTTAAAAGCAATACTGTAAAATCCCTGGTGTGTTGGTGCTTTACCAGCTAGCCAAGTTCTTATTCTTTTTATTATATAAAAATCACAAAGAAGTTGTGGATTTTTCTGAAGATGTAGGCATTGGGCTTTGATGAGCAATAGCCAGTTTTGTTCTCAGTCAGTCCAAATCACTTTGGTGCAGTTAGGAACATCTGTTCTACAACAGCTCTGCCATGAATTCTACTTTTATGAAGCTTATACATTTTCGGTTTTTGTTGACATTGTCAGAAAGGTGATAATTCTACTAAAGATCTATCTATCTATCTATAATTTGAAAATGAATTATTTGTAGCACACAATTATCAAACATTAAATATAAACAAACTTTATAATAAATGCACTGCTCTCTTTTTTTACTTGTTTTCCAGCTGTTGAAGAAGAATCCATCTCAAAGACTTGGCTCTAGTAAAACAGACTGTGCCGATATTCAGGTAACTATGATAATGGGGGTGCTCTGGTAGCCTTCTGGTCAAGACACATACCACATAATCACAATGTCTGCAGTTTTTAATTCAGCACAGACCTTTGTTGCCTTTTCACACCCCTGTCTCTACCACTGTTTCCAAGAAAAAAACCCAAACTAAGCAAAGCGAATCTGTTCTTCATGTGTGAGACAGAACTGAAAAACACAGCTGAAATGCCTCCTGTGTAGACAAGCCTGGTATTTACTTTATTTGCTTGCAGTTGCCATCTGCTGGTTGTTAGAATTAAAATGCAAGCAATGTGAAGAACCCTCTGCTGGCAGTTCATACTGATACATCACTAGGCCACAGTTTATACTGGGCCAAATAAAGTGCAGAAGATGTGTTCTAGAGGACTGGTTCCCAACCCCTACTAGGATTCGGCAAATTTGCTATTTATTTAATAAATACAGAAATAATAAAATAGGCAAGTGCCAAGGAGAAGAGGACAATGAATGTGTCAACAAACAAACCTTTTAAGTATGTATGATGGTAAAAATGTAAAAAAAGGGGAGCAGGGGTAGTCAGTCTAATCAATGGCAAAATAGAGGTCCGTAAGGAAGAAAGTTAGGAACCTCTGTTCTAGAGCAATGCGAATCCAGCATTCATGTTCATGCCAGCTGGAAAGGGACCAGAGAGAATATTCTGTATGAATTATCATCTCTTTTGTTCCTCTGCAGAAACATCCATTCTTCAGGCACATCAGCTGGGATGACCTGCTGAACAAGAGAGTGGAGCCACCATACAAACCACAGCTGGTGAGTCATCAGTTGGCATTTTCTTCCTGTTGTGTCACCGAGTAGCTCATTAAGTAAATTATATGCTTGGTATTCTGGTGTAATCCAGCAAACGACATCATGCACTAAGAAAAGGCTGATGATGTTTTGTTCTTTCTTTCATTATTAAACTCTCACTGTCTGTGTGCTCTTACTGTCTTACTTGCAGTGATGGATGTAATTTATGGTAGGGACTATGGGGATATGTCCCTACCACTTTTCTGATTATCTGAAATTGTCCCTACCACTAATTTGATATTAATTGCATTTAAATCTAATATAATTTCCATTGGCTCTGCAAAGGGGTAACTTCCTTATGTTCCCATTGGATGAGAATAGAGTTTCTATTGGTATTTGTTTGCTTTGTTCTCACCTCCTTTACATGCAGCAATATTATTATTGGAGTGCATTTTGGATGAATCAGAAACAGCATAGTGCACTTAGTCAGAGGAGAGAGCTCGAGGCTAGAGCACAAGGCTACCAGGCTGTCTTCACCTTCTGGGATCATAACGTCATGGTCCCGGTATTCAAACAGTATTCAACACACTGATTGATCGTCGTCGTCGTCATCGTCGTCATCGTCATCATAGCCTTGGCGACCACTTTCTTCCACTGCGATCTGTTGGCAGTCAAACCTCTGGCATCTCTGGCAGTGAGACTGGCAGGTTGTCCTCTGTCTGCCTCTGGAGCGGATTCCTTCTACTTTGCCTTGGATGACGGTTTCCAGAAGTATTGGTTTCGTGCCAATCTTTTCTAGGCTGAACTCATTGGATTTCCTTTCAATGTATGATATCCTGAGGATCTGTCTGTATGTCCACATCTCAAATACTGTCAACTTCTTTTCATCAGCTACTTTAAGGGTCCATGTCTCATAGCCATACAAGGCTATTGGCCAGACGAGACTCTTACAGAGGCGTATCTTGGTGCCAGTGCTCACATATCTATCTTTCCATATGTTCCCAAGCTTGGTAGTGCTTGTGCATGCCATTACTATCCTTCGCCTTATTTACTTGCTGCATTCATTTGTGTCATTTAGTTCTGTGCCAAGGTATGTAAAGGAGGACACTTGTTTGATCTCGTCGTTTCCAATGTAAATGTCAGCTTGAACTGCATTTTTGCTTACCACCATAACTATGGTCTTTTTGACATGTACCAGCAATCCAAACTCAGCAGAGACTTTTGAAACATTGTTGAGTAGTGCTTGTAGGTCTTCTTCTGTTGTGGCTAGCAGGGCTGTGTCATCTGCATATCTCAAGTTACTGATGGTTTTTCCTCCTACTTTAATGTCAGTATTGTCTGAAATTGATGGAGTGATGCTTCTTTGACTTGTGGTTAATGGCCCCAATGGTGCTTATGGTAACATTTAGGAGTTGAGAAATCAGGCGGTAACCTGTGCTCCTATGTGGCGAGCTTTCGTGTGACAGCTTGGTAACGAATGATGCATTCACAGATGTCTAACCCTTTTTAAAAGAGTGGAAGTACTAATAGCCACATGCACTAACCCAGCTGCTTCTAATTAGCACAAGTAAGAAGGCTAATTAGTGGAATCACCTGGTTCAGTGCTTTTTCTTACTGCTTGTTCAATACTTTTTTTCCTGTGTCATTCCAAATGAATGCACAGAACTGTGTTCAGTCATGTTGGCCTCATACCTGTTGGCCAAACAAGAGGACTATTACTAATTCTTCTATGATTGCTAGTTTGCTATTCTGTCTTCCCCAGTTTCAAATCCCATCTGTGTGGCTACAGGGTTACTGTAGTTAACATTACAATTCATTATTTTTGATTGAACCGCCTGTAATATTTACTCTTAATTCAGCAGTCTGGATTATTATCATCATAGAAGTCAAGATGTCTTATTATCTAGTGTTGCATTGCAAATCAGAAGTTCCCTTCATTTTCATAACTTGTATAGCAGATTAGGAGTTCAATTAATTTTCATTTAGCTTTGTTGTTAATACAGACATCAGAGACAGAAAAAGAAAGAGGGAAAGCTCAGGCCAGGCAGGGAAAGAAAAGAGAAGTCAACAGGTAAGAATTTGCACTATGAGCTGTAATGTTATCTCAAAGAGCCCATCCTTTTGATATGAGCATTGTTTTAAACCAGTCTCTTCCATCACTCATTCTGATTATGAACTGTAATGTTATCTCATTGAGCACATCCTTCTGATGTGATTATTGAAAAGCAGTTTATCCCACGTGCAAGACCAAAACTAGACAATTGTCAGTGACAGTGTATTACATTACAGTGTAACGCGAGAGCGACCAGGCCATGCAGAGGGCACCAGTTATATTATTAATTTAACGGTTAAAAGTTAAAATGCTGTGATTGCACTGATAATTTCTCACCTTTTATTGTGTTCAAAACTATACTATACTATATAGTCATAGTATATTGTGTAGAATTGGAGGAGATGCAAAGACACTTCTCAAATTTTCTGGGGGAGGACCCTCAGACCCCCTGCCAAATTTATGTCCCCACCACTTTCCAAATGAAACCTACACCCTTGCTTGCACCATATCACATCTCTAACTGTATGGTTGCATCTGTGTTCCCCTGTCTGTCTTTCTGTAGCACTCGGACGAGGATGTGAGTCAGTTTGACACCAGGTTTACCAGACAGACACCAGTGGACAGTCCAGATGACACTTCACTCAGTCACAGTGCTGAGCTCGCCTTCGCTGTGAGATACTGTTCCTTATCAGTCTTTTTTTAAAACTTATGTTTCCAGTTTCCTATTTGTATCCATCCATATTGATTGATTATTCCCATCAGGGCTTCACTTACGTGGCTCCTTCGGTCCTAGAGAGTCTGAAAGAAGGCTTTTCATTCGAACCCCGAACACGACCTGTACGCCGACACAACAGCAGCCCACGCACACCCATCAGGTAACACACACATACACACACTTGTGTAGCTCGACATTCTGTAAGTTTATTTATGAACTCAGTTCTGGTGGTGTGCGCTTATAGGAAATAATGAGAACAGTAATGGCTCAGTAATGAGTAAAAAAGCAGAAACATCAGACACTATTTTACAATCATGGGGGGGTGGGTGACCACAACTCGGGAGAGACTCAGCAGCCAGACATTTTTCTGTTTAGGTGCGGCTGAGATTGACACTAAAATGACAATAACTGGTCCACCTTAAAGGTCAGTCCACCTTAAGTTAGCCTGGTCAGGTTAGGCTAACCCATTGTCGCTAACTTCAGGGCTAACCCCCTTCACTTTTCCAGCAATTGGGGAAACAACAGACAAAACTTTACTTTGTCTTGAGAAGCTACATCTTTTATTAACTGACACACTGTAGCATGTACTGTACATTTACTGCTAGATTGACAACTTACTGCTAACCTTTTCCTCTGCTCCGCTCACATTCACTGTCACTTCTCTCCCGCTTGCTCTCTCCACTCGCTCAACCACACACTCGCTTTGCACACACATTACACACTTCCCTATTTCTTAAAGCAGCTACGCTACTCTTATAACAGTACATTTCACGTAGATGTCCTTTGAAAAATGAGGAGAGGGAGGATTCTGGGATTTGATGCACTAGTCAATGACTCAAAACAATTCCATGATAATGTAGGGTGTTAACGTGCTCACACAGTGTGCGAGTGAAAATTATTGGTAGCCCATTGATATTAATGATCATGTGAAATTCTGCATTTGCTGCAGAATGGATATAGGGGAAACATTGTTGTAATGTTTTCTCCTCTTACTCCCTTCTTTTTCTCCTTTTTTTTTTTTTTTTTTTTTTTTTACCTTTTAAGCCCTCTGAAATTTTCCCCAGCCGGACCCTTCAAGTCCAGCATTGATGGAGAGCCAGACCTGTTCTCTCCCATCTCTCCACCAGCAGCTCCAGCTTCCATGCCACTGGAGAACGGAGCTGCCAGTCAGCCAATTAGAACCCCTGCCAGGAACAAGAAGCAGAAGGGACACCGGAGATGAAGAGGAAGTCTTGTAAGACCTTGGTCAGAGTAACATTTTCTAAGGGTCAGAGCAGGGAGCTCTGTTTTGTTTTTGCTGGTATCATATTTTATTTGAAGTGGTTTAACTTGGAGCCACTGAAAAGCCAACATTTTCTTGAAATTGAAATCTTTGAAAATGAATACAGTACTACTTGGAGCTTACTGTCTAGCACTTCCTGATTGTCATAATGACTATCACAGGTAGATTATTCACTGGAGCAGCGTGGAATTTCCATGCTTTTACTTTCCTCAAGCTAGTTCAAAGAACTTCAGTTTTTATTGTCTGTCACAGACGGTCACTTGACTGCATAAAGCTTTAATTTACAGCTTCAATATGTCACTTACAGATCTGTCCCATTGTGGCACTAATACATGGGAAACTGTGAAAATATTTTACACAAATAGCACTAGAAAGAGGGCAACAGAAAAGTTGATAAACCATTGATTTTTCTTCACCAAATTCTCTAAATCTGTCGTGAGCAGTTAAGGTCAGGTAAGTGAGTGATTGGTAACAGTGTTTCATTTTGTATGTACATGGTAGGATAATTATAGAAAAGGGAAGCTGTGATATAGAGTTTTTTGGGGTTTAATTAGTTCATCAGCTTTTAATTAGTTCATCAGAGTTTGTGCAAAGAGGTCGCCTATCACACGCTGACATTTTAATTAGAGAACTGATGAAGGTTCGTTTGATTGAAGTCTTTTCCAATATGGGTGAAGTGTGAAACTGACCTTCAAATGTCAGGTTATCAAGTAACTTTTGGCTACATAACCATAACTTAGTGAGATTAGTTTTAGGTTGGGGTGTAACTGTATCATATAGGAATTTACTGAATGAAATGTTACATTACACAAAGAAGATAATGTATCCATTAATGTCAAACTTGATCTGTAGTGAACATTTCTATGAAAATATGACGACTTTCATTAGTTTCTCATTTCTCTGAGCTTTCTTATCAGAGAATCTTCATGCCTACTGCCAAAGGTTTTCACAAATGCTATCCTCATATTGTACAAACGGACCAATCACACTAGAGTAGAGTGCACTTAACAGGAGGGATATACTCTATGTATTAATGTGGATAACAGGGGTTTTCATCATCTTATCATCCTTCCTCAAATTACCGCCTGTACAGAAATAAAAAAATACCCCTGTGTTCACAACATAAACATAGACATCCATACAATCAGTACAATATACAGTCAGAACAGGCTGTAAAAAGCGGTGCTCTAAGAAAACAGAGGTATAATCTTGTATAAAAAGAGTATTTTGGGTTACTGAACAAACCTATTTTTACATATGGAACCTAGGTCAAAGAGTATAAAAAATAAATAAATAAAAATCAAATTCTAGGTATTTTGAAGTGTTTGTTATGGTCTGACATACCTATAAGGGGTGATGCTGGGTTAAGTCACCGTAAGCAACGTCAGTCAAACACGTAATTCAGCACTTGGATGGATCACAAAGAGGTTATAAGTTTCTTTTGATGCCAAAATGTTTTAAGCTCTTTGATATTTATTTTTTTATTTTAATTTAATTTTTTTTAGTGTCAAAAAGCTGAGAGGTAAATAGATTATAAGGGCACATATCACATATATCTTCTATTACTGCAATTAGGAAAACAGTGAAGCTTGCATGTGTCTTAAGGCACTAAAACACAGGCAGCTCTTCAAGGCAGCAGAGACAAATTATCTTTAGCAGTGATTGTCAGTGCAAATGTTACAAATTAAGTTAGGATAACAAAATATTAATTTATTGGCCAAATCTATAAATAATATATCTTTATATTATTGTTTCCAATCCAGTGATGTATGGACAATTTGACAAAATCATGACATTTTCCTGAATAAGATTGCCTATGACCCTTAATATTTCCTTATATTTGCTGGATAAATCACCAGTTTTCTTCAATGCCTCGTGATGTCTACCAGGATCTTTACTGGAGAATAAAGAATGTATTTTACTTGGTGAAAACTATCTGCATTGTAGACTGGAGACTCAAAGTGTTCAATATTAAATCTGCATTAATTTGACTTGGACTTTTTGGCCATTTGGAGACAGCGCAACATCATATGAATATATACAGACAATATTTAATTAAAAAATGAAATGGTGAAATAATGCAATACATTTTTAAAACTGACCTCAATATTTATTTGTAGTCAGCTCATTCTAGGGCTGTCACTTATTGAATGAATTTCGAATGCCCGCCCATTTAAAAATTAACTATAATTATCAACAGAATGTGAAGAAATAATAGTTTTGATGTTATGTCAGACGTCTATGTATTGTGTTGCAGAGATATCTACTGAAGACAGCCCGTCCTGTCTTGTAATACCACTTTGTACCTCAAGAGGCAATAGTGAGTCACTGCAGCATCCAGCCTGCCCTCAGTCTAACATGAGAGGAAGAAGAAGTAGCACTTCCTTTTCTAGGTTAGATTTATTCAAGCTAACATTAGCTCAAAGTTAGCACTGAGTTGATATTGCTATCATACTTAGTCAAAGTCCTACTTGCCTAGTTTGCTAGCTAACAGAGCACTGATAATGCACTATTGATTCGGTGCTAAGGTAGCATAGCATAATGGACACCCCAACTTTCTGGTGATATTCTGCCCCCTGGAGTGCGAGTATGAATTTGACAATTCTTATGTATTGCACCTTTACCAATGAATGACAACAACTATATTTTTGTTATTTGTTTTAAACTTTACATTACACTAGCCTAACATCACATTCTTCCAGCAATCGAATGTTACCTTTTTTTTAAACGGCTGTATTAACACATCATGTCAAATTACAGACAACAGGTGAGAATTCTGATAGCTTTGAACTAAAATTGTAGCAAGCAAGGTAAAACATAGAACTGATAGGCAAGCCAAACGACCCAACTTCATTGCTATTGCATATTATTTGCCAGAAACACAAGTCTATCAACTTGATCCGGATCAAGTGTGGCTCTCTATTTTTTTTACATTATTACCTGCCGACGAGAACACCCTTCCACAGCATACAGAGGTTCCTGGTACACATAGGTATTTACAAGCCAGTTTTGAGAGTTGCGGGTATCTCTCCACCAAAGTAGTGAGTTACGGTCTGCAGAGAGAGTCTCCTTCATGTAGGTTTGGATCACAACGGGTTATTACAGTTGGAATATTACATTTTTTGGCATGTTGGAACATTTTTAAATAAAAACTAAACACTTTGGGTCTCCATAGTATTGAGATTGAGCTGCCTTTTTTTTTCTCCTTTTTTTTCCAAAGGAAGATTTCCATTTTTCTGCTCCTGTTTGCTGGACTCTCCTGCTCACAGCAGTGGGAAACTGGTCTGACTCATAATGTCTTCCTATCTTCCTTCATTAGCACTGGATATAGAGTGTATACATGTTTGATGCTGGGCTGTGAACAGCTTGTACTCTTAACACTGCAGTTTATATCTGTAATGACACTGTAACTATACAGTGACAAAGTATAAACTGTTTTAAACCATGGTATTATGCAAGATAAGTGCACAGGGGGCTCTGGGTTTTTGTCTCAAATCTAACAATTTGCTACGGTCATAAAATATGCAGTTGGACAGCAGGAACAGCTGTTAATTGTGTTGAATTTTGTATATTTATTTACATAAATAATGAAAGAGTGATATACACAGTGCTGTGAAAGGATTCCACACCTCTTGAGTTAATGGGGAATTTTACAAATGTATATTCTAAAAATGTGACACAATGATTGAGTGGACTATAGCTAATGTTTGTGATCATTGCTACATTTTTCTTTTGTGTCATATGTTCCTTCTGCTAACTGATGAATTGTTAAGAATAAAAACATTGATTGCTGAACTGTATTGTGATTGTGGTGTTGAAAACTTAATTTTATTTTCTGGCTTCAATTAAGTTTTAAGGTTGAACTTGTAAAGTCCAAAAACATAACAACTCATTACAGTGATTCATAAGAAATCATGATATTTATATTTTCCCTTGATGGACAGAAAAATAATGTAGTTCACTTTTACGTTTTTAATAAGCAAGGAAAAATGACCAGCAGAACATATTTAATTTTTTATTAGAAGCTCATTAAAGGCGAAGTTCTGTATTATATATTCCCCAGATAAAAGACCTTTTCAGTGGGTTCCAAAATGTTCTGATTTATAATATTTAAATCAGAGTTGTCCAATATTTCTAAGTTTCCAAAGCTGTCAAGAAGCATTCTTCGAAACATGTAAAACCTTTACAGTATTACCATCTGCCTTGATCAGTTCTTTTCCTCCATTTTTGATTATGATCAAAAATGGATCACATTTTGATTGTGGTCTTCTCAACATGATGGTAGGAATCACAAATGTTCCCTTGTAATCTGCTTTCTTTCAATCCCTTTCTATTTTTATGGCTCTTTGGTGTCATTCTTGCAGTCTTCTCTCCTCCTTTTTGCTCTCGGGACATGGCTCTGATATATATGAAAATGCGATGGAGTTGCAGGGGTGGCTTCATTCTCTTGGGTTCTTCTGTTATCAAGGTGTTGTGAGTGTCATATGTTGAAAAATAGTTTGGAGCACCTGCAGCTTCAGTGTATGGACCTTGTAACATTTTCAGTATGTCCTGTGGATACAGTGAGGAAAAGATGGTGTCTGATAGTCTGCAGACATGGCAGTAATCAGAAATCAACATTAACCGAGTAAGGTGGTAATTTAAAAGAAAGTTAGCACTAATTAAAGCAGCATGTAATCAGGAAACATCATTAACTATAGAAAAAAAAGAATGTACTGAATACTGTAAGGGTGAGCAGCAGCAGCAGAGAGGATAAAAGTAGAAGAAATTAGTCATCCTGGCTGGGTGCCTCTTTAACTTTCTGGTATGTAATATAAGTTTTTATTCAAAAGGGAACATGTTTAACTTGTGTAAACGCATACTGGTCCAGCTCCTTAGGATTATATAATAAACAGTAATAATAATAATAATACATTTAAAGGAGACCTATTATGCTTTTCCTTATTTTCAGTCATATATATGATGTTACAATGTTGGATGTTCACGTTGCATCAGCAGTAACTTAACACAACTGATACGGCTGCCCCTCAGCATAAAGAGCCAGTATAAGATAAATAAGTTAAGTTTTTTGAACTGTGAATCATGCAAAGCTACTCTAGTGGAGTCCCAGAATATAAATATAGAGCTTGAAATGAGCATAATCGGTCCCCTTTAATTTGTGCTGCACTTTTCATTCATAGTGAAACTCAAAGTGCTATATATATCACCGTATTGTCACTGGCCATGGAAAATGTCAGCCCTATACTTATACTATTATCTGTGTGTTGATTAAATATAATTTAATAAACTTAAAACTTTCCTATGAAAGTAAGCATAAATTCAAACTGGTAGCCATTAAATTTATTTATACCAATAATCAAACGTAAAAGTAGTTATAGTTGTGGTGCTATACTTAAAGCAACTATAATCAATGTTGCAAGTGGCCAAAAAAATCAGTTTAAATGCATACAAGAGTGGTGAAAGTGAGCGTAACAGTAAAGATGTGGGTTGTAAAACTAAAAGAATGAGCTGAAAGAAACTAAAATGCTCCACAGTTGAGGGGAGCTACAGTCAGATAATTGTTGGTCTTTAACTAAATGCAACACCTTTCATATTACACATAGTCATATGACCCATTTTTAATATAAAAGTAGTGATTAGTGCAGCATTACAACGGCTTTCTTTTTAGACAACTTCTATTATTTCAATAATTTCACATTTGTTTTCACAGATGTCTCCCATTGTTCTAATGATATCATATCATATCATATCATATATATCATAGTATTTTTTAAATCAAAATTTGTAATTTAATGATGTAATAGATAATTTTATGGATTGTATATTATCCAAATCAAGTTGGATTAAATTTGAAGCTCTTTGTATTTTTAATTATTATATAATTGTGTAGTTTTAATTATGACAAATTGAAAGATGTGTTAAATAATGTTCATACACAGGTGCCTCTAAAAACCCAAATCACCAATACATCCACATGAAATTTTGCCATAGAGCCTATTTAACTGCCAAGATTAGACATCAGATGGGATTGGCACCAGATCCATACTGTCCTTTTTGCCCCCATGGAACTTTGGGTTCTTTTCTTCATACTGCATGGTAGTGTCCTAAAGTTTTTGAGTTTTGGAGAAAGGTGATTAATACCTTCTCACAATTAACTGAAGCACAAATTCCAATGGAACCAGCTTTACTTCTTCTGAATGATCTCTCATTTTCCAAGCAAACAAAACATCTTGCTGGCTGCCAAGAAGATTTTAGGTCAGCAGTGGAAACCCCCACATGACATTTGTTGTTCATTGGCTTTGGTATATTCTGGACATTTCATACATTTGTGGACAACCCTGATAAAGAATGTATGGGATGGGGGCCTTACATTTTGTTGTATTTCAAAGAAAAAAAGTTCTTGGTTTTTCAGTAAAAAATTAATGATAAAAAGAAAAAATGTTCATATATATTGTGATCCTCAGGAATGTGTTTTGTGACATGATTATCATTAAAATGTTTGGCTTTAAATGGGCATGTATGTGTATGTTAAGGAATATTTGTTGACATTTTTTCCAAGACACATAAATTACTAATGTATCTGCAGCAAATACAGTAAATACTGCCCAGTGCACCTTCAAGGACAAGCAGCCTGACCTCATTTGTGACCTTCACTAACTGATTAGCAGCTCATTAAATTCATTTCCCAGCAGCTAAAGTCAGCAGGTGCTATTTCAGGTCACTGACTCACGTCATTACCTCAAAACAAAAAAATAATCCTAAAACAGTACATGCAAACCTCTAATTTTCACTGTCATTGCTGTTCACCTATTCCACTCACATTCACAAACATACTGTACACTGAACTTAAATAAGAGGACATAGAATTTGAGTGTTGGTTTGGATTTTCTCTCTAAGGGACTGACTTACCTCTTGGGAAAAACACAATATTCAGTCTAAGTCACACAGTTTCTGGAAACTGCTTGAACAAACACTGATAAACTGAGATCTGAGTTTAAACATGCTGATTAGTTTATCACTTGCATGATAAGTACACAGCATATTGAAATGTGAAGGCATGTGATGTGGGACTATAAAGCCCACAGCAGTTTGGGATTTCCCTGTAGAAGACCATCTCTTATTCACCAGAAGTAGGTAAGCCTTTTTCCTGCCCTCTTCACCTCATCAGAACCATAATGAGGGTTAAAAATGACTTTCAAGGTCTAATTACTGAACTCTCTATTCAATGGCAGGAACCTGTCATTCATCACCATGAAGTTGTCTGTTGCCTGTGTTTTCCTGGGTGCCATCCTGTCTGTCAGGACTGCATCAGGTATGTAAACCAGAAATTCACTTTCTCTGCTGTTTGACACAGTTTTGTCTATAAACCACATTCAATTAGTGTAAAGTAGATTTACAGAGCTTCAAATGAACATCAGATTTTTTCTCTGCAGATACGCTGCTCCTCATGTAGCTCCAATTACAGTTCAGTGCAATTTTAAAGCTGCAGTCAGTATTCATTATTATTATTATTATTATTAGTCTTTATTAAACAAGGACCATGCACAAAGAACATTAATCTCAAAATGAGAAAAGATGATTTAGCTATTAGCTAATTTCCATTATATTAATATTATTATATTAAAGGACAGATTCACAATTCACAATTTTTCAAGTCTGTCTTAAAACAGCAGTCAGGAGCCCAAATGAACATTGAAATAGGTTTTTCTTGCCATAATCATTGCTCCCGTTCATACTGGCCATTTGAACATCCCTTCATAATGCACTTACAATGTAAGTGATGGGGGACAAAATCCACAGTCCTCCTTCTGTGCAAAAATGTATTTAAACGTTTATCCAAAGCTAATATGAAGCTTCACCAAACCAGATTTGTCAAGTAAAGTAGATATCTTTCAATGTTACAGTCTTTTTAGTGCCAAAGTTCCTCTTTTTGTTACTATACTTTCACCACAGCTCAACAGAGAAACACTGTCTGAGGAAACACAAAGAGGGAATTTGATGCTAAAAAGACTGTAAATGTGGCAGATATCCACTTGATATGACTAACTCAGACTGCTGAAGCCTCATATAAGCTTCACATCAACTTTTAAATGCATTTTTGCACAAAATGACTGTGTGGACACACTGTGGATTTTGGCCTCCACAGTGTATGGATGTATGGATACAGTCTATCCCTGAAATGTTCACAAACTTTTCCTGTATGGGGTCATGCATGAATGGGAGCAAGGATGGGTATTCAGGGAAATCTGTACTGCCAATTTCCTACCTCAAGACCTAGTAACAAATGCCAGTACGGTTGTGTTATCAATGAGTGCAGCAACATTGCAGGGACAAGCACATAAAGGGTTACACCCGTCTGATGAAAGATGCTTTCACATGGTGCGAGCGAACCAATCACAAGACTTGACAGGTGACGTACTGCGAGTTGGGTGGTGCTTGGTTTTGGCTCATCTGTTTTCAAAATGGCATCACAACCTTTCTCATATTATGGCTAAACAGTACACTAAAATATGTGTCTGGAAACATTTGAGTGCAGTGACATAATCTTGGTTAATATCTGATCAGGACTGCCTAGTTTGAAAGTTTGATCTGAGTTTCGTGAGTGTCACTCTCTTCTTCTGCATCCATAAGTGTTGCATTACCACCATCTGCTGGACTGTCCCTTGCTCATCTATTCCAGCATTGCCATGTTATGTGTGAATAGTCGCAAGACAGAAATGTTCTTGAATGTAGCTACATGTGTGAATAGTGAAAATCATTAGTGGTGCCTGAAAGGTTATCCCAGTAATTTACCAGGAACTATGTGAGAAAGAGGCTTTAAATTGAAAGTGCATTTGAAGGTATGAACAGGAGGAAAGATTACAGCGAGGAAAACTTCTTTCACTGTTCATATGGACACCTAACTGCTGTTTTAAAACAGGTTTGAAAAATTGTGAACCCATCCTTTAACAATGGAGAAAATGAATATGTGTAATGTGAAAGGTGTTTCTTTTTGAGATTAACCCGCACAGAATTATCACCCAGTTGTGCAGTATCCCTCATCTCTATGGACTATGGACGTCTCCAGTCTATTGTTTTGGCGCATGGACTCCGCTCATTAACTTCACTTCCAGAAGCAGGCAGCTGCTAGGACTTAAATTAAACAGAAACATGACTCCAAATGAATGCTAATATTGCTCCATGTCTGCTCGATGTGTAGATTTGCACGTTTGCTAGCAGGTTTGCCACTACAGTATTGTAAGCCATTCATATGTCAGTGTTGTGTTGTTTGCTGTGTAGCTCTTGATTCACTGGTCTGAATTCTGCTAACCCCCCCCCCCCCCTTAGCCTAGTGTTAGCTTGATACTGATATTACATTTAGATTTTAAAACAAGCAAAAGACAGATATGAATGTTAAACCTCTATAACTAAGGGTTTTACATTTTTGAACTAATACAGGTGTTAATTATTTTCTTCATAGTTCCTCCTTCTGTAGAGGCTGGGCTTAATGGGCTTTATGGCGACACTACTCCCACCATGACCACACCCTACACTACACCAGACACCACACCTTACACTATACCGGACACTACACCCTACACTATACCGGACACTACACCCTACACTATACCGGACACCACGCCCTACACTACACCGGACACCACGCCCTACACTACACCGGACACCACACCCTACACTACACCGGACACCACACCCTACACTACACCAGACACCACTCCAGTCACATCAATTCCTTGTTGTACATCTACATCAACAACACCAAACTTTTCTACACAAAGTCCTCCCTCGCCGAGCCAGATAATGTGTCCTGAAGGATGGGAGGTGTTCCAGGGCCGTTGCTACTACTTTGTGAATGAGGGCATGACGTGGCCGCAGGCTCAGGTAAACACTGAACAATACTGCAGTACCAAACACAGTCTCTGTAGAAAACCCAAGCTTCATTTGTAGTGAGAATGTATAAACCTAATTAATGATCTGTTGTTTGGATTTTCTGCATTCATTTCTTCCATGGCAGATACTGTACATTAATATTAGAGGGGAGCTTCACTTATTCAGAGATGTGATTATTTTATATAAAATGCCAAAGTAAGTAAATCAAGCAATAGTACAGACAGGCTGTTTAACATAAATAAATAAACATTCATCCACTAGGGGGCAGCAGAGAATCCAGTCAGGAACATAGATGTATTATAAGAGCTGGATATGGTGCTGCCGCTCAGCCTTGCAGCCAATTTTTCCCAGTGATCACTCACAGTATTGCAGCAAAAAATCCCCATGTTCCAAAAAGCATTTTCCCCATAGACCACCATTGTAAAAGAGATGTCTATAAAACTGTTGATAGGACACCTTGAACTGCAAACAAGATCAATTATGAATTTTTCTATTATGAATTTTTGATCTATGGAGGTTTTATATTTGTAAACTTTCCTTGAGCCAAGAAAAGCAATTTAAAAATCTGTGACCACACGTCACCACAATGTAAAGTCTATGGGTCAAGGGGGAAGTTGTGGCCAGCCCAGCAGTAGAAACACTACTGTGCCATTTTCGGTCCATTACCCAGCTCTTGTAATACATCCATTAATTTTTTTTTTTTTTAATTGAAAGCCATTTTTGCCAGGAAAAACATATTAAAAGTTTGGGGAAATGTTCCAAATTTGTACTTTCTGTCTAAATCATGGAATAATAATTCATACTCTTGACAAAGTAAAAGGTTATCATTCTGGCTTATTTTCTTATAATTTTGACTCAGTAAGTCACAGTTTTGAGTGATGACATGAGTGTTTTTGTAATTTTTTGTTATTCCTAATAGTTCATCTATTTTTTTCTTTTCCTGACAGAAATGGGCTTCCACAGTTATTATTTTTGCACTAAAAAGCTGAAAATACTATGACATGTGAATCCTTTAAACAGGTCAAGAATAATGAAGAATATGATTGTATATATTTGCTTTGTTGATATTTGACCCACAGTTTATTAGACCCCCTGTTTTAATTCATCATTTGTACAGTGCTGTCTGATCACCATCCAGTATCTGTGTTGAGTAATGGTATTTCAATACATAAAGTACAACAAGACTTCAAAAAGCCAGACTTTAATGTGTCCCTTCCCCCCTCTGTCCTCTTCTACTCCACCAGTTGAACTGTGCCATTCTTGAGTCCATGCTGGTGTCTGTCCACAGCGCTCAGGAGTACAGTTTCCTCCAGCAGCTCACCAGCAATAACGGAAATCAGGATGCATGGCTGGGTGGTTTCTACCTACAGGTATAGTACACGCCAAAACATGATGTAATATTATTAGCTGTGGTAGTATTATCTGCAATACTAATCTATGTTGTTGAAATATTTAAAATATGGTGCTGTAGGACATCAGTGTGTCTTTTGACATGCTTTTTTAATAATTTGCCAAGAGCTTTGGCTTTTTGTGAGTTGTTCTTTGGAAAGTCTTGTTGAATCCATCCAATTCCATACAAAATAGTATCAGACAAAAATAAACAGTCCAATGTTAAACCCCCTGCAATGAGACTCACTTAGTTCAGTTGGCTAGCATTGTTGGCTCCATTCAGCTCACTCTGTTGGGATTATGGGTGTTTGCTAATACAGGAAACAGAGAGGAGTCCACTGAGGAGAAACTCAAAACTAGTAAGGGCTGCAGTTTCCTACATTGACTGCTGCTTTTCAGGACCTTTGGCGGCTTAGTTTTATGACTGCTAATGGAGTATTAGCCCAAACAATATATACAGTATTATATACAAAAAATAGTTTTTCCTTTGTGTTTTTGCAGAAAATGTTCTCTTGCGTTAATGTGATTTATGCTCATTTTTACATCTTGTATTTGAATGTTTCTTTTTTTGTATATATAATTTAAAATTTGTCTCTATTGTAACATCACAGCACTGACAATGATCTTTTTCTTCCAGGACCAGTGGTTATGGATTGATGGTTCCTGGTTCTACAACAACAGCTGGAGCAACGAGTCCCCATACAGCAACCCCTGCCTCATGCTCAACATGTACGGTAAGGCAACACACACACACACACACACACACACACACCACTCACACACACACACACACACACAGGGACATGTGTATGAATGGTTTTTTAAAGGATTCAACAGCAAGTTGCTCAAAAAACCAGAGAACAATAGTGACTCTGTGAAAATGATTTAGCTCGTCAGACACATGGACTTCATCTTCAGAATGACAAATCAAAGCTTTCAGAGACTTGTGTCAGTTCAGGCATTTATTATCTTACATAACACTCTACTCCATCATTCTCATGGCCCTTCTCTAATCTTCTCTTTTAACAGAGGGATGGAGCAATTCCCCATGCAACGCTGGTGGCTATTCTTCCATCTGTGTGAAGAACTCCAATGTCCGTAAGTCAACTAATTTTCTCTGCATGACATGCAAATATATAAGGAATGTTCACAGTGCAGTTACAATGTCAAAAAGATCAGTTCAGAATGAGACTATTATATATACATTATTCTTCATGTTATCATTAATATATTATTGTTATATTTCATATATTTAATATTATAATCAATTAATAATAATGTTTGTCATTGTCTGACTGAGTGTTTGGAGGCTCTAAAAGTGCTGTTAGTTATCTGATAAAATATTAAATAAAACACTGCCTATAAAACCAATTTCAGAAGCACTTTCAAAGTAAAAGTATACCATGGAAAAACTCTAGTTTGAGAAGAAATTAAGAACAGCTTGAAACAGACTCCACTCACATCTGCTCTACTAAGAGTTCAGAGAGATCAGTTTGGCTCTCTGGTTTCTGGCTGAGAATTTTTGAGCTCTGCACTGGAAGGATTTTACATTATTATTGTGTCACAAATAGTGCAGTGGAAAAGGCAAAGAAAGACATGCTATCACAGAACACAGAGGATTTTTGCAAATGGTATAAATTCACTGCAGTGGAAAATCTGTGTTGTATAACCTACTAATGAATATATACAGCATGGTATACTGTGGGACATGTATGATTTTCTTTTAATTAGCTTTTTGACATTCACAGCACAAGTGATGGTGTGTCCTGAAGGCTGGACGGGCTTCCAGGGCCGCTGTTACTTCTACAACCATGATTCTCTGACATGGTCTGAAGCTGATGTAAATACACAATATATCTGTTATTAGAATGAATCTCATATACAGATTGTTTAAAAATAGAGTAGCTGGATAAACATGCAGTCACAGATTGGAGAAATGCAATTTGCATCCAATACCTGAATTATACAGGCAAATAAAAATGACATGGGTTTATGTACTGTACATCATATGCTCTTGTAATATTCACATCCACACTATATTCAGAAAGTAGTAGGACAAAGACATTTTTTACACTGCTTTGGCTCTGTACTTTGGATTTAAAATGAAACAATGACTATGTTAAAGTACTGAGTATTAGCTTAAATATTAGGTGCTTGGGAACCGTAGTCATTTTTTATATGCAGTTATTCATTCTTTTATCATCAAGTTATCATCGCATTTGAAAAAAGAGGTATTTATACAACAGATTCTTGTTTATCCACCTCAGACATTCAAGCCAGGTTTACTGTCTCTGTGTCTCTCATTTTTTATCTGCTGGTCACTTCTTTCCTTCTCCTCTGCTACCTTTCTCTCCTTCTCCATTCCTCCTTGTCTACGTACGTCTGCCTGCCTCCATCCCTCCTTACTGCAACCCTCTATGTCACGCTTTGCTTCATTTAACCTCTTTCTATTTGTCTCTTGCTTGTTTCCATGCTTCTTTCATCTCTCTCCTCTTTCTCTCCCCTAGACTAACTGTGCTGGTCTTCAGGCCAGCCTGGTCTCGGTCCACAGCCCTCAGGAGTACTACTTCCTCTATCAGCAAACCACTGCTAATGGCTTTTCTCCAACCTGGCTGGGTGGATTCTACCTTGCGGTGAGATGACCAAACAACACATTAAATAAGCTTTGAGATTTTCTGTGTTGTACTGTTAGTTTGCAAAATTTTATATATGGTCCTTCCTCAGTTAGTAAATTGTATGTACAGTCACATTATCATACTTTTAATTGAATCTGGTTCCAGTTTATAGTGTTCATTGCAATGGAACTATAGTTCTTTGGCCCCATGAAATGAAAAATACATTTTCCCAGTTTCTGTGTCCTGTGTCTCTGTGTTTATCTCTTGTTATATGCCAAATATATGTTGAAAAATCAGCATCAGAGTATTTTTACATCAAAATCCCTGTCTTTTCTCTTTCTGTAAAACAGTTTGATGAGTCATCCTGCACTCAGGGGTGTTTACAAGAGTTCATCCAATCAAATGTGACTTTGGGGAGTAGCTAGCCACACTGGTCATATAAAATCGCACTTCACTGTTCGTCTAGTAGCTAACAGAACAATATGGAGAGAGATAGGAAGAGATGTGTGTTTGGATATCAGTGGGCAAACACTTTGTTTTTTTATTTCCAGAACAAGCTGGCTGAGGTCTAATTCATTCATCTCTCCCTCTTCCTACTGATCTAACAAGTGTGTGGAGCCAACAGTCCTCTGTAGCTCCATATTGTGCAAAACTCTAAGGCCCGGCTGCTTTTTAGCGGGGAAATACGTCTGGAAATACGTCATAGTAAAGGCTAAAAACGCCCTAACTTCTGTTTCATGGGGCCTTTAAATCTGTCTTTTAAACCAAAAAAGAAAATCTCAAAAGAAATAGTCTTTTCCCCAAGTGCAAGTTAACGTCCCCTCACGGTGCAGGGAAAACTAGCTAAGCCTGTACTTGCAGCCTGTGAGAGAACAGAAAACACTCACTCCTGTTCTCCAGCTGTGACATCACTCCCTCTCATGCACCTAGTGCTAAATATCACATGAGCTTTGTGGCTCTTTACCTGATGGTCTTGTCATGCCTTACAGCCTTTCCAGAACATGTACGTAACAGACAACTATGTCTGAATTACAATAAAACCCATATGATGGAAAAGTAATGCACACCAAGGGTTGTAGTAAGGTGCTGATCACTGGAAGTAGATTTGAGAGTAGGAAAAAAGTGTCACGCACTCTGGCTCTGTATGCATTTAATTAATGCACACTTTTTTACTACTCTGAAAAAAACCATGCGTTAGTTCTACAGAGTTGCGTTAAAGAGTGTGTTTGCAGAACTGTTTGGTATCGTCCGCTATAGACAGAGGGATGCTGGAGCAATGATCTGAGCTGAGGTCGGCTTTTATATAATATAATATTTCACTGTCTTACTTCAGGACCAGTGGATGTGGCTAGATGGTTCCTGGTTTTATCAGGGATTTTTTACTCAGATGTCTCAAGACAGCACCAACCCCTGCCTTTCAACATACAGCGCAGGTAAGAAAACACAGTTACACATGCGGTGCTTTCTTAAAGCAATATCAGTTTCTTCTAAGATGAAGACTTGCCAGTGGTGGAATGTAACTAAGTACATTTACTCAAGTACTACACTGAAGTACAAATTTGATGTACTTGTACTTTACTTGAGTACTTTCATTTTACTTTGTACTTTGTACTTCTACTTTTACTTAAGTAAAGAATCTGGATACTTCCATACAATTCCATGACTGAGAAGTGCTCCTGGTCATCAAATCAAACTCCTGCTTAAATTAAGCAAATGCAGTTAGTTTGTGATTTGTGATGAAAATTAGACTTGTTTTATGATCCACCATTGACCTGTATGATTGTTATTATTCTTACTGTTTTTAAACAGATACAGAATGGTTTTAGCCATTTCTGCAGAACATCTGCAAAAACTTTTCTACCTTTATACTGTAGGACATGAGGAGATGTTCAGTTGTTTTCAGCAAATATAACTCTCTCTCTCTCTTTCTGTCTTTTCAGATGGTTGGAGCAATTACAACTGTGACCAAAGCTTCCCTTCATTTTGTGTGAAGAATGAAGTTGTGTAAATGATGCACTTTAAATCTGCTTTTCACACCGGACAGACAGAGTAATGGAAAATTTCAGTCATGTACAAATTTAACATAAATGTATTCTTCTCAAAATTGACAAAATATCAATCATGCAATTTTTTTCACACAGGGTCATTTATCATCCAAGTTTCAACTTTACTTACTTTCCTTTTTAATCATATGTTGTGTGTGTTGATTTGTGTTGATTTTTATACACAATGAAGAAAAGGTCCTTAACTGTATTAATGTGTCACTCCTTAGCACACAAACCATACAATCCAAAATGATTAAAAGATACACAAAAAAGGTGATGATGACCACTCCTAAGGAGTTGTAAGACACACACATGAAATGATAACAAATAAACAGCAATGCACACACTGTAGAAACATCAAACATACATAAATCATTAACAGTTAGCTTAATACAAAACCTACAAATTATGTACAATTTGTTCATATCAAAATAATTCAAGTATCAGTGTATCACCATACAGCAATGCTAGCAGCAGAGGCGTGCTAACATGCTCACAATGACAATGCTAACATGCTGATGTTAAGTAAGGGATAATCAACAAGTAGGTATGCATTAAACACGACGTGGAGGCGAAGAACCACCTGACACAAAGCAGAGGGTGGTTCATCTCCGCCAACTGTTTAACTCACACCTACTTGATTATCCAGCTTATACCATGGTCATTTGCCAACAATATAAAATAAAAGCATTTGCAAATTTTTGGTGAAAGTTTTGCACTCATAATCGAAAGTTCATGTCATGACGATTTGCCACACTGTACTTGCCACCAACATGAACTGAGGCATAAAATTCACATAAGGTGTCATTAAGCATAACCGTGAGTATGTCTCCAAATGTTATGCTTTTGGTAGAGAAAGTCTCTCAGTATATTAAATGCCCATTTTGTTGCCTTTTTGCATTAATCTCATCCTTCTCTTCCTCTATCATTTTAAGCTCTTCAGGTGTCAGTTCCTTGTGCTGTTTTTCACTTGGTTTCTTTCTTTTCTTCTCCATTTCTTTTTCTTCTGCTGCGTCCCATTCTTCAAAACTTTATAACGACTAAGCTTTGACAGCTGTGCTCTTTAGTGTTGCTATAGTTACAAGCTGGGTAGCGGATGAATTTAGAACAGTGATTAAACTTGTGCTGAACTACATGTGCAAAACACAGTTTTAACGCACACCTGCTGGCCAACAAGAGTATGCACCCAGACCATGGTATAAGCAGGTATAATGTTAACCACGTTCACCATCTTAGTTCAAATTTTGACCTGATGATGGCACAAGAGGAAATCCTTCCTGAAGAATCTGCAGACACAAAAAATCATATAATTAAAGATCCCCTCCAGACATGGTTTAAGATGTGCATAAAATACTTTGAAAAATAATTTATGTCTGATATGGTTTTTCCACAAAAAAGTTCAATTATCTTGTTAAAATCCTTAAAATGACATCTCCTCCTTCTCCCTCATTAAAAATGAATATGCAAATATTTTTCATTTCAGAAGTTTAACAGCTGGACACAACATGTCACCTTCACTGTCCATTCTGTCTAAAGTCCATTCTCAGTGTTTGTGCACTGGAGGCCTCAAGTTTCCACATCACACTTGTATAAGTTTAATATTGGACCAGGATTGGCTTTCAAACTATTTGTGATGTCACAAATCCCTGCTCATAGGCCCATCGCTTAAAATCAGATTTTCAATGAGCACAGAGAAACTTTCAGCAGATGAATGTGAAAACAGCCTTCTAGTGTCAAACTCTGCACATACATCATCTGCACAGTGAAGCTCAAACATCCAACTACAAGAAGAAAAACTTATCTAAATGCCTCATTAGAAAAGTAAGTGGGATACATTGTATGGGAACCATGTCCTTGTCCTGAAATTGCCATTCCTGGAGCTAACTCTCTAGCATGGCTAAAAACACAGAAACATCTACCTGCAAGAGCCCGGCAATTCAGGTCAGTCCTGACCTCCATGCAGGAACTGTAAAGACAGAATAAGGTTTGGCACCAAAAGATTTGAGTTAGCAAAAGTTAGAATAGTTTATGGTAGCAGTATGTTCACTGGTATGCTACCATGGGTGAAATGTTGCTCTTCGCTAATAATTTATTAGCTGAAATTTTAAAGTATCCTCAGCCAGAGCACTAAAGTGTCCCTACCAGGGCCTCCATCCTTGGCAGTGTGTTAATGACACAGGCTGGTTGAGGCTGAATTTAACTCCCAACTCTGAGCCTGGGCATAATTTGACCAGCCAATCAGAGCAGAGATCCAACAGAAATGTCTTGTGAAGACATAGTATAGTATATCACCATGTTAAGTCATAATCTGGCATTAAATTAGTTGACTTTCCCATTTTTTGATGTTTGGCTTTTTAGGATTCAAATCCTTATGACTTAACATGGTGATATACTATACTATGTCTTCACAAGACATTTCTAAAATGTTGTGGTTACTCACTCACATCTCTGTCCTTCACTGAGTGGTAGGGATATATAAAACCTTAACAAGCACAGAGTTTTTGTTTTCTATTTGCTGAGTCACCGGTCTTGATTGATGGATAACCTTATATACTGATCTGGGATCTGTACAGAGCTTGTATACAGATAAGAGCTGCTCTTGTATTTGATTTAAATAGAGGACACACCAACAAACCATCTGCTGAGGCAAGAAGGCACGATCAATATTTAGCAACAGCATATACAAGTTTAACTTGGTTACATTATATCTCTGATCAGTGGCCTCATTGTTTCACATTAACACAGTAAACCTCTAGGCGAACAACCTACATATCCATGAACTTCCTACTTAAAAAATATCCAGTGAAATAAAATAGTGAAACACACAGAGAGGAATGTGTTGACTGTGACAGCTAGAACTGCTTTTGTGCAGGATTTGGAGCAGAGGAGAGAAACAGAGACAGCGATGTAACCTGGTCGCTACGCTACAAGTCCTGACCTCACACCTGCGCACTGTTATTGGCTGGGGGCTACACACCCACTGTCCAAAGGGTGACGCCCAGAAACATCCCGAACACAGCAAAATAATAAAATAATAAGAAAATACAGGCAGAGGGCAGAATCTCTGTAGATAAATACACACATTTCTAGTGGATCATAAGTGATGATTGAGAGGGATTATTTTTGTATGAGTCTATACGTAGTTTTTTTGTAAAATTCTGCATAGAATACCTTTAATAACATATTAAAATGAGCCGATATTTCAAAGAAAAACATGCTAATGTTGTAACAGCACTCAGTGGAGAAGGACTGCATTTTGCTGTAATGGATAACTAAATAGTTTGGTTTTTTTACACAGGGAAATGCACAATTTGTTTTTTTAATTATTGAAAATATTGTAAAGATATATGTGTTTTGTGAAGTAAAATGGACCTTTTCTGCATGTTCATTTGCAGATTTATGTTATATGGTTATAATAATATGGTTTAGTAGGTATTTTTCATAAACGTACATTTTACTGTTTTTACTATGGGGTTCACTTTACATTATTTACCCATAAAGCAGAGCCAAGCTAAGGTAAAGTGGTGTGTAGTACTGTCTTCTGACCAGCTGGGGGCACTACACAGCTACTACAGTTATAGCTGGGAGGCTACAGCACAGAATCAAAAATACTTTATTGATCCATAACGGGAAATTGGGTCATGTTACAGTTGCTCACATTCTACAAGAGAAATATATATATATAAGTATAGAGAAATTATAAGAAAAATGGAAAATAAGAAAAATAAGAAATATGTCAAAAAAAGGTGCATCATACTACAATATATAACAACTGTGTAAATACTAAGGTTGATAAGTGGGATCTATAAATGTGTTAAAAAGAAGAATAGTATAAATAATAAGAAATATTAGTTGAAATATACAGTATAAATGCAGTATTAATGCAGTAAATATACACTAGAGTATTGCACAGTTGAATTATTGCACAAAATAATTGTACTGTTAAGTCAGCATTGCACAGTTGAAAATATAAATGATAAATTATGGGGTTATGAAGCTGCAGGGATGCAATAAGTCCAAAGGGCCAGTCTGTTGACTCAGAGTGTCTGATACTCTGAAGGAGGAGTTGAAAAGTTTGATGGCCACCGGCAGGAAAGACTTCCTGTGGTGTTCTGTGGTGCATCTCGGTGGAACGAGTCTTGCACTGAATGTACTCCTGTGCTTGACCAAGTCATGGAGTGGGCTGGGAGACATTGTCCAAGATGACACGTAACTTGGACAGCATCCTCCTCTCTGACACCAGCGCCAGAGAGTCCAGCTCCACCCCCACAACGTCACTGGCCTTGCAGATCAGTTTGTTGAGTCTATTGGCGTCCACCTCCCTCAACCTGCTGCCCCAGCAAACAACAGCAAACAGGAGAGCACTGGCCATCACAGATAAACCACTCATAAAAACATCCTCAGCATTGTCTGGCAGATGTTAAAGGACCTGAGCCTCCTCAGAAAGTAGAGTGTTCTTAGCCCAGTCTAGTTTATTGAAATAATTTTATCTTTTCCCCTGTCTGCCTGTCTTTTCTCTCCTTTTCACTTTTCTCTTGCAGTTATATCTCCTTTCTTTCTCAGCTCTCATCCTCTTCAGTAATTTTCTCTCAAGTCCCTTCTCCTCCCTTCTTTCCTCTATTTAATCTACTTCTTTCAACCTTTTCTTTTTCTTCTGCCTTCCTTTGTCTCTGTTCCTCTCTTCGCTCAGGCTCCCTCAGATACAGTGTATCTGCTTTCCTTCTCTTCCTCTCAGGAGTGTCTCCTTGCAGCAGTAAGGTCAGGTCCTGTTATATACGTCCAGCCACCTGTTGCTTCATCCAAGGCGCCTCACCTCCACAGTGCTGACTCCTGACAGGGGACATTTCAGGTCCTACATAAATAAAAGCACCCCTCCCCCCCATTTTTTTCCACTTGTGTCCCTCTTATCCCTCTGTGATTTAAGGATGACACTACAGTCATATCGGCACAACCAAATACCCTTTTTTTTTCTTCAATTTTTTCATGACACTCAGCACGACTTTCAAACTAATGTATTTCAATTAGAAGTACCTTTCGTGCCTGCAGAACATTTTGTTGGGACTCGGGGGCATAGAAGCTGTATTGTTTTTTTCTCATTTGTAATTTTTAAACTATAACTGCTACATTACTCAACATTTAATCATAAGGTGAAGACGCCAGCTAAAGCTGTGACATAACATATATTCAGTATAACTTTATATAGTATTGCATATTGGTGTACTGCTACATTATTCGACATTTAATCAGGAGATTTTATCCTTGTTTTTTCTTTATCAGTCCCACTGGTAGATTGGATGACCTGCTGCCGGGAAGTAATTTATATAGTCTGTAGTACTATACTGAACATATGTTATGTTATGTTGTGTTTTTGTGTCCAGAAATGTTGAGGATATCAGAGTGTTATCGATTTTCTCATCTAACTCTCTGCAAGAAAGCAAAGAAGCATATTTTCAGAATTATGTGTCAACTTGTGTGAATAAGGTATTGCAAGCATGCTAATATAGCCTACTGTGGCTATAATGTAATCTAGCTAATTTAAGCAAATGGCAGTTAATTCCATTTAATTGAAAGATTTTGTGGTAAAGGAGCATTACATTTAATCTCCAACAGCAAAGCTTGCCTACCCACCTACCTCATTAGCTAACTGGAAAACCTTTAACCAGATTGCATAGGTCTTAAAATAGACTAACATTAGATCAAGTGACACAGTGCAGTTAGCTCATCTCAGTCCTCCTTAATATCTATGTAACTGCAGCACCTGAGCCTTTACAGTCTACTCTAAATCACAGCAGCTTCTATTTTCAGAACTCGCCTTAATCTCAGGGTTTATGTCGGGTGGTGTTGACAAAGAAATGTGCCTCAAATAGCACATTAGCATGCAGGCTTAGTGTGCACCATTTTATAGTTAGCTGGGTGTCCCTGAGGTCAGCTCTCAGTGGAGATGCAACTGAGGTAACAGTCTTAAGGAGGGACTCTGTTGTTCCAGACATAAAGACCGCTGTTAATGCAAATTCCTGCCATTTATTTTTATTAAAACCTAGCTGTGTCCAGATAAAAATCCCATTTTAATGAGTATAAATTGCCACATTTAACATATTACCATTATTGCATTAATGACTGGAGAGCATTTTTACATTACATTTTACCATTCCTAGTGAAGTAAGAATTATGAAAGATATGGACAGGAATAATGTATTAATGTCACAAACTTCAGGTGTCCTCATTTCACAGTCAGACTGTAAAATGTAAGCCACGCTGAGGGTGATGGCTGGTGTCCAGTTAATGAAAAAGGATGGTCACACTCAATTTGGACAGTGCAGTGTTGAAACTCCCCATCCAGTGACTGTAATTGTTCACAAACACTTCTAATGAAATTATTGATTTACATTTTTTCCTGGAACAGAAAAGTGAGACATTGTGTCGAGGCTAGAGACAAGCAGTGAAAGATGTTTGTAAGATAGTTCATTCCACATGTATGTTGACTGCCTCAGAGAACCTCAGCTCCTACACAGTCACAAATGACTGTTATGTGGTCAAGCTAAGACTGGAATTTATTCCACTGATAACTGCTGCCCAGACACAGTCTTAATTCCCGTTAGACTACGATGGTCATATGGTGGTCAGGATCACTTCTCGAAACCTCCTAGTTTTTCTGACTTTTAGTAAGATGGAAGTGAGAAGATGTTTAGTTGTATTTAAGTATAATCAAATTGTACATACACACTCACTTTAGCTGTTTACATAGAAATTGCTGAATACATTAAATCTATTTTTTACATAACAGAGTGTGTATATGATTTTTTTTAAATTTCTCAACTCAATTTTAGAATTTCAGGTTGGGTTTGGGGTTTAGCTTTGGTTTCAAACATCAATACACTGAATTATTGAACATGTTTTCCAGTGAAATTTAGTCACAGTTTAAAAGCTCAGCTGGGATTTGTATTGAGAGTGACTTTCATTGAGTGCAACAGCAGACAGTTTCAGTTCTTAGACAGTAGACAGCTGCAAGAAAGTGACTCACTTTTCCCGGCATCTTATCAAACTTTGACTTCAAATTCTTTATCATAACAAATGTTCAGAGGCGCCATTTTAGTTCTTGGGAACACTACTAGACAATGATGGCAGGCTGTGCAGTCTCATATGTCACTTCTCTTGCAGTCTTCTTGGAAGACTGTGGTTGAAATACAGCTGGCTGACAAATGACATCAGAAACCAGCTGTGAGCCAGCTTCAGCTTTCCTTATAATAAAGTGTTTCCATCCACCTGTTTTTATGTCCAATTTCAATAAAATAAAACAAAAAAGTTTCTATGCTCGGCTGAGGTGGGAAAGTTGGTGTATCAATAAAGTTATAATATGCAAGTGTGTGGTGGAAACATAATCAGATCGGTGTGGAGCGATGAGGAGACTGTAAAGTTCCTCAAAGTAATACATGAAGCAAACAGAAATGTCATGTTTCCATCATGTTTTCCATATGGTTTTCCATCATTTTACAGTTTGACCAGTGCTGTTTTAGCTACATCATCTCATGTCTTCTTCCTCTTCAGTGGTTTAATGGCACCAGACCGGAGAATTAGCACCTCCAACTAACTATTAATGTTCACATAACTTTTTCTTTTGCAGATTTTCTGGTTATTTGGTTAAAATGTGCGCTCCTTTGGATAGAAACCTGACTATAGATTCTCCAATTCACTGAACTCTACTGGAGGGATAAACCACTTTCTCTGAAAAGATATTCCCTCATTTGGTGATTTGAGAATGGTGGTGAAAGTGTTGTCTAACATGTTGCTCCAAAATGTCGGGTATGTTCAGTTGGGCTGAGGCATATAATTCACATTGTTTTTACACTCATCAAAGGACTAAATGAGCCCTTGTGCCCTGTATGGAAGCAACTGCATTTTTTATGTTTCTCCACTCATTTATTCAGATTTACCTTTAATTTTGTCACCTGTGTCTAAGAAAGTAAATGTGTTTAAACCCACCAGTAATAATATCATTTTCATAAAGAAGAACATGCCAATAAATTGTGGCCTGCTGCTCCAGTTTGTCAGACCCTGTTGTGTCTGGCTTAATGTAATCATGTCATTCTTGGGAGTTGTGGTTTAAAGAAAGGAGGCAGAAGGTTACATCATTAGTCATATTTCTAACCAAACCAGACAAAAACACTTCTTATCTGCAAACGCCTCCTGGAAGCTGCCCAGTACAGCCAAAGTCTGATCTGCTGGCCACTGAGCAGCTCCACTGGAGCAGTTTGCTGAAGGGCACCTCAGTGGTGGTAATGAGGGACGAGCGCTGCTTTTTCACTTTCCCCACCCAGATTTATCATGCCCGTCTGGGGAATTGAACCGACGACCTTCCGCTTCTCTAACCTTTAGGCCACCACTGCCCATTTTCCACATACTCCACCATCCTAATTTATGACTGTTTAACTATTTTTACTACATGTTGTTTTTATGTATCAGCTCTTACAAGACATGACGTGTTAATTAGTGAGCGTTGGAGGTGCTGGTAGTTGGATTTTGTTATTTTTGGGATGGAGCCCAGCATGCTGTTTCCCTGTATTTCCAGTCTTTATGTCTTATTCATAAACTAAACGCCAGCACCTCTAAAGCTCAGTAATAAACACGTTGTTTCTTGTTTGTTTCATTTGTACAAAAACTTAAGATTAAAAACTACAAGCTACTACTAGTTTTCTCTTTCTCACACTTTCATTTACAAAGTGTGTATTTTGAATGGTCCCTTTTAGAGATTTGGATTGACAAACTTCAGGTTAGGACTTGTTTCTAACAAAAGAACATAGTGAATGAACATGTTTTCATTAAAGTGTATTACATATGTTGATTTCTGGAAAATCAAATCTTCAAATCACAACACTCAACAAACTCATCCAGCTGCAACAAAAAGATAAACAGATAAGATAAACCCTTACCAGCACCACCACACACACACACACACACACACACACTCCTCTAATCTGATCAGCAGCAATATTACCTAGTTGATTAGCAGAGTGAACGTCAAAACAAACAAATAGGTTAATCCAGCATCTTATTTAACCCCAGTCAGTCAAAAATATTCCACTCTTCCTTGAATATTATACAATTTCCCAAAATAGTTTTGCATAGGATAGAATTCATGACATAAATGTTTATGATTTTGAACTGCGACTGTGATTTAACATTAAAACACACAAAACATGCTGTGGTGTAGTTTCTGCTGTTATACATTACTGTCCTGTACGTTTGTCTCAGTAGAGAAATTTCAAAGATTGATGTATTTAACCACAACATCAACCAATCAATAAAAGTAGAGTTCCAGCTGTAAATTGGACCACTAGTATTCTGAATGTGAAATAATGTCAATAACCCGCTCACTGATCGCCTTGTCCCCCCGACCACCCCGTTCCCCTCCTGTTGTACAGTATATCCCAACCCACATCCACCATTCCTGCTCGACTTTCTCTCTGTGCTATAATTGGCTCTGTTAGCCCAGTCTGGCTAATGCATTATAAAAGCTCCTCTGGCCTGGCTAATCCTCCGACAGCGCTACAGATTCACACCTCTGTGTCGCCGCAACATGTTCTGTACATGCTGAGAGCCTTAGCAAAAACACAGTTGACACCCACAGACTGCTGGCATCCTGGGTGAAAACAGAGAGGAGAACAAGGCAGCGCTGGCAGACAGAACGGCAGAGAGGCACACAGGGAGGGAATTGCTGTCATAAGACAAATCAACATCAGGAATAATCACTGAGACAGTACAGGTGAGTCAGTGTTGGGATGCAAATTCATCTAGTAAGGGCTCTCATTTCAATTTTCCTGAACAGGGCAGTAGCTACCACTGGAGACACTGAGGTCATGTCCTATTTTTTTAGCAACCTGGTGGAAGTTTACATTGTCTAATTAAAACTTTTTTCATGTTTTTTTCAACTTTTCTGTTTTAGGCTGATTCTAGTATTTTTAGACCCAGTATTTCCCCACAGTGAAGAGGCCTTTGAAACCACATTTAGACTTTGGGAAATAAGATGCTATGCTTGTGGATCTGTAGTTTCTTAATAATTTCCTTGGATATTTCCAGGAAAGAAATCTGGTACAAATTATACAGAAAATAGAGATTTTTAAGTTTTGGGACAGTGATTTTAATAAGGGTTTATTTAGATGAGTTTATAAGCAGTTGCTGATTCTCAGAGAAATTTGTTTCTCCATTAAAATTAACTTGCAGAAAATGTAATTGAAAAGCATAATATAACTGAAAAACAGAGACTTTCTATTGTGGCAGTTGGGTGGGGGTTGACTCATGACAGCAGTATTGCTTAAGTCCTGGAAATGGTATTACACTGCCAGGATTCTTTGTTTACAGTAGTCTACAGTTTAAAATATACATGCTGTTAGTGTACCTTAGTTTTGTATTGGCTTTTGAAAGTTCCAGTTCAATGGTCATATCTTATGTTACGCTCCAATGTCTGTGCAAATCCATGTTATGTGACCAAGTGTTAAATTTCTAGTACTGGTTATTTTATATGTTTGTACAAGGGGGCAGTGCATCATTTAATATACATTTTTAAAAGAAATCTTTGGAGACCCACAGTTTACAATATTATTTTATTTATTTGTCCACTTTCACACATCAAAGTGTGTTTCCAGGTGTTGGGGAGTGCTACTGCACATGTGAAAAAAGTTGTATGAAGCCTTTTGCTCCAGGAGCTGTGCGAAATCTGATAAATTGCTTCAAGTGATGTCACTTGAGTCAGCGTTGGTTGGGGCTGAAGACTGCAAGTTTGAAAATGAAAAAAATCTGAGGGTATGGAGTTAAAAAGAAGTGAGTTTACTTGACCTTTGTAGCCCACTCCTCATCTCTGCTGGAGGCTAGCAGCTTGAAGCTACTGTACGTTAGCCGCTACACCTTAATCTGTTTAGCTGAGTGAATTGAGTTGAGATGCATTCTGAGGTGCAAAAACATGCTGTCTTTGTTTTTGAGAATGTAACTCACTGGAAGCATTCCACTGTAACAAGCAGATATAGATGTGACATACAGTCACAATCATTTTCCCACTCAAATTTCAGAAATCAAAGTTTCTAAATTTAAGGGGAAATTTATGAAGAAAATCAAGAGTTCAAGGACAAAGTTTGCTATGAGTATAATATTAGAACTAAATCAGCTGAGTATTCAAACAACCTGTCACTGTTTAGGTGGAACTTTACATTGTCCTAAATTAAAATTTTGACTTTGACCTTTCAGACTCTCAAATTATTTAAACCCAGGTGACTACTAATGTAATATTTTCAATGACCAATGGCTCACATGAGCAGAGGATATGCTTTTGATGACCAAAGGGAAAACATGTTTAATGTTTGGATGACAATAACTAAACAGTAGAATTAAAGAACAGCAACAAAAGCATTCCTTCCTTCACAGGATGAAGCCCAGATGCCTCCTCTCCGCAGTGGATAGACTTCCTACCATCAGCGAGATGCAGGAGTGCGACACAGAGGATGGAGACCTGGACTGTTCCTCCCACACTATGAAGGAGTACTTGGACTCCATCAAAGAGCTCTCCCAGCCGGCCCGCTACCCTCGCCATGGCCCCCTCAGAGGTCACCGCCGCTGGATGGTGCGCAGGTGCCCCGGAGTTACAGCTGTTGCCTCGACTATATTTCTGAATTCCTCAAGTACCTATGCACCCTGGATTCCTGTTGACCTATCAGACGTGTCACTCACCTTACTTGACCAATCAAACTCTGAGACATGCGTCTGAGCTGCGTTTTAACCACAACCTGTTGGATCGGTTGGCTGCACAATCCCTGTTTGCAGGTGTGCTGTAAGCGAGAGCTGGGATTTACAGGTGAACAGATTACCCTCACTACTGGATTTGCTCGGTTATCCCTGCAGCGGAGCTTTGACATCAGCTCCATGTTGCATGATTCAGTTATGTGTAAGAAGTAACTGAGTACAGTCACTTTCCAAAAGTGATATGCATTCCCTTTGAAGTGCTAAATGAGTGCAACACATGAAACAAAAGATGAAAAGGGAAAAATATCAAGGGCAGAATAAACAAATGAGCACAGCCTGCCCAAGGCGTCACAGAAATAAGTGGCTTCGTAGGATCTCTCAGCCACCAGAGGGCCCCAGAGCAAACTGAAAATATGAACTCTGTTTTTCTGGATCCTTATTTAAATATTTAAAAACACACTCCCTGATTTTTGCCATCAGACTCTGCTCAGGGCCCCAAACAGTCTTGGCCAGGCCCTGTAGATGAGATGAATAAAGCAAAAAAAGCACCTTAACTTAAACCTGCACTGTATAAATGTATATATACTGTATATATAATCTTAAAGTGTCAGTTGTATTCTGTATCTTTAAAGATATTTTGTTCAGTATTAAATAAAACAATTATGAGAAAAACATGGAATGACTCAAGAATCAGCAGTTACTTTGTTCCTTGATGTGTAAACATCAAGGTTGTCTGTAAACATTTCCTTATCTTTTCAGGCTATTCTTCATGCTCAACCATTTACTTTTAGTTTCTTTTTCCCTGAAGTTCTGTGACCATGTGGAAATGATCTCTGGCCAAGTCTTGGCAGGAATTGCCTGAATTATGTCCAACAAACATGGTGAGGGAGTGAGGGAGCAGAGCGGCCCCCCTAGAGACATTTCCACAGAACAATTCTGCGATTCTTAATCTGACTGACCCTCAATTGCTCTGACACGTTATGCAACACTGCATACTTCAAGCACACAGGAGATGAGTGTATTGAGACAGATGATGCACAATCCTGAAGATGCATTATGACGTTAAAAAGGAGAAACTTGGAGCAACACAATGGTGTGCAGATAAGAAAATTACACATTACTTAACATTTACACAAATTAGAAAAGGACTGAGTTACTGTGAGCTGTGCTCTGCAATAAGATATACTGCAGCATGTCGGAGGAGTGATATAAAACACATTTGCTGTAGTCGATACAAAGTTTGGTTGTAATATCCCAAACACCCATGTGATGTGTAAACAGTCTGAGGTGTGGCTTTAAATAAGAAATACAGCTGAAGAAAGCAGTGCGATAATCACAACTTGGTGTCAGAAGATACTGTGAGATCTCAGCATTGAGGTAATAATTTCAAGAGAATCAAACTCACAAACTACAAATCCCCAGCCTGAAAAACAATAACTGAACATAAAGACAATAAAGACTAATTGAACATAAAGAGAGTATTGGGATTATAGCTGCAAGCAGCAGGCTCCAGTCTGGACATGTAGTGTAGTCAGAGTGGAAAAACAGGAAATGTTCATGTTGTTATATGGATGAATTCCCATGTATTGGGAAGGTTGATGAGAGCTGCGAGACTGAACCAGAAGTTGCACAGTGGGAAATCAAAACAAGGAAGTGAAAGATGCTAAAACACGTGGTAGAACTGAGGGGAACTGCAGAGTTGGTGATAATTACATGCAGTCACAGTCATTTGAGCCATTGTTAACATAAAAGTAGTGATTAGTGCAACTTTAAGAGAATGGAAAATATTTGAACTTGACTAACTAACTTTAACTAAACAGATGGTATAACGTCATCTTCAGAATTGTTCCCATATTTGAAAACCACGGGACTTGCAGTGCAAAGGTTTATGCTTGTTTTGTGTGAGGGAAGACAGTTTTAATGAGAATAAATAAAGAAATGCATAAATAACTAAAGAAATATGTCCAAGAAATAAATAAAAAAGAAAGAAAGAACATTAGTATTAACAGTTGGCTACCAGCAATAGACTTACTTCACAGCAGACATTTTGACTTGTCATAGTGGTAAAAGCACAGGAGGAACTAATAACATTAACAACGTTTTATATAAACCAGCATGTATAATACCAGGGGCCTGGAACTGATACACCTAAACTTAACGCAGCCATTGTTAATGATATTAATTACACCACTGGCCAGTAGGCTCTACTGAAACAAGACTCAATTTTATTTTAAAGGACCATTCAATCATGATATAGCCTGATAATTTCCTCCTTGTGTGTTTTATGTCATATGACTAAATAAATAAAATGTATTAGCTTCTGATGTAGTTCTGTTTCTTTCACAGTGTGGCTGCTGCAAACTGAAAATAAAATCTGGTGCACATCATTGTGTGCTGGCATGTGTACAATTGTGTCCATGCTGTTTATTTCCAGTGCACCTTTATTTGATTACGAGACCTGCTGGATAGAGTTGTGTTGCAGATTACTGTGTGGATCATTGCTTTCACTTGGCATCATTTAGCTTTTTTTTCCCAGTAGGCCTAAAAGTGGCAGTAGGCCTAATGGTGTACATTTTGTTGTCTTTAATCATTTGGGTCATAAATTATTTGTTCCAAGTCTAACAGGACACATGCAAACATACTTGCCTTCAGGCTTACCTCTGTGTTCACTGAATAAATAAACTAAGTCACTGTCAGGTAATCTGTGCAAAATGACATTACTCTTTGGATGCAAATAACACTGGAAATACTATAAATCATCAAGGAGGTCACAAGTCCTATTTCCTTTTTTACTCATTAAAATGATAAAGTGCTTGATGAAATAAGTTGTTTGAGAAGTCAGTAATGTCCTATAGTAACTTGTATTCCTTCTATGTGTGCAGGTTTACAAGCTCAGAGTCAGAGAACAGCTCTTCACATCCAGTTCTTCCTACCGGGAGTCTGTGATGCTTTTAATAGACACATAAAATTGAAATGTGATGATTTGAGGAGCTGCTGGCTTGCAATGTGCAGTGCAATCATATTGGCTTTGACTTAAAGTTGTTAATAAAAAAAGAGGCCTCTAGTAAATTACAGTATGGCTTTCATTGTATTCTATCATCGACTAAGAAATTGCAACAACAACAGAGCTGAAAGAGCCAAATAATTTAAGATCCAGCAGAAACACCTAATGAGGAAGTAATATGTCACTGAGCAAAATAACAGCTCCACCATTTGCTTTTTTGCTGCAGTCACTCGGTTGGATGTTGGAATGCAGCTGGGAAGACTGAATCAGCCGTCTGACCTCTTCTGCATCGATTTGACTGAAGCTCAGTGGGTAAAGCAGAGGATTTGCTTTACTGAGTCCTTTTGTTTTGGTTTGAGAATTTCAGTGGTCAAAGTGCAGCTTACAAAAGTTTCCTCACCCGTATGTGATTACAGATGTTGTTATGAAATGCTGACATTTGTTGTTCTCAGATGACTCTCTTGGCCAACAGTGTGTGGACCCATGCTCCTTTTGTTTACAGGTAAACACACAACCACAGAAATAAGACATTGCAAAAATCCACTAAAACTGTAAAATCAACCTAGATTGGGCAAAAATTTTCCATTAACATTTTCAGATCTACGTCTGAAAAATGCCCTTATAATAAAATCTATTAATCAGATGCCTTAAAGGTACCCTGTGGAGTTTTAGACCATTAGCAGTTCTACGGAGTGATGTTTGGTGGGGTGGGGCCCTATTTTGTTAGTATTGTGCATGCACACAAGGACGCACATGAAGGCATGCATACATTCAGATGATGCAATACACATTCCTGCTGCTGGTTTCACACTAATCCACTCATCGACAGTTGGTGGTGGTAAGAAGCATAGCAATGCACCAACAAAGGCAGGAGAGAAGAAGACTGCTAGCAAGTAAACATGGATGTTAACAATGTGGGATTTTAAATGTTTAAATAACTGGCATTTCAAATGTGCTGTTATGAAGGAGGTGCAACACAATGTGTGTATCCTCAAAGATACACACATTGTGTTTTAGTGGGAAACACTGAATGTAAACATAACTTTTGACTGTTTATCAGAAAACTTCACAGGGTACCTTTAAGCACTGCATTTTTCTGTACATTAGCCTTGCTATATATTCCCTTAAGAGGACAATATCGCCAGCTGCCTCTAGGGTAGCTCTCATGGGGGGGTCGGCCTTTCTGAAAAAAATCACAATCACTATGACTGTCCAAAATTACTTCTTATTTATGATATAGTGCACTATATTTACCCTCCAGTTTATTTGAGTGTTTAAATGTACCCATTTTATAGTGCCCTCAAAAATTCCCCAACTGAATGAAAAAAGTATAGTGTTAATGGCATCTACTAACAATCCCACAATGCAATGCAGCGCATTTTAGACATGCAAAATCTCAATTTACTGCTTAGTGTCTATTATATAGGGAGCAATGAGTGAGTGAAGGAGTGATTTCACACACAACCTAGTACTTCCTTTTTCTCATGAATGTTTGAATGATAGGTAGCTAGCTATGTAGAAAGACGGTGTCCTATTTCTTAATCCTGCCTATTAAACTCTCATAGGCAGGATTAAGAAATAGGACAACTGTCTCATTGGTCAACTGTTTGGTCAAGTGTCTCACCCTACAAGGTGTGTGGTCTCATATTGCCTCAGGTTGCTAACTGTTAATCGATGACTCCGTGACTGCTTGTGGTTCGTTTGGCATGTCTAAAGCTCTAACGAAGGTCTGATTGTCTGAAAGAAAGAAAGCTTTGTGTTTGCAATTGAGATGCATATAGATGCTTTGAAGTATTTTTTGCAGGTAGCACCTTCCTAACCTGTGGTATTGAAACGTGTCATCTATTGTGAAATGAGTCTCCTGTGTTGGCTATGGGAGAGTGATCTTTTCACACGCTGGGAGTTGTTAAGTCATGAAGAGGATACTTGCTGCAGCATGAACGTGCTATGCAAGCACACTTGCCAGAAACACAAGTAGATTATCATCATGTGTCAAAAACTGGATAATGGTGTTTCAGTATGCTCTGTAAAACAGGTGCTGGTCTTCTTTATACTTGCTTACTTCCACCCAGGGTATTAAGAGTCTGGCACCCCTTCCCCCCTTATTCCCCCACCATGATGCCTCAGCGTGTCATCATGTTTTTGTGGTTATCAGTAAATGTGGTCACATTTACTGGTAACTCTGAGGAATATTGACGTATTACAGAAGACAGAAACCGAAAGAAGTTTTTTCAGTCACTTAACAATTCATAAATTCACTACAGTATTTATTATTCAGAACAACAAGAAGCTAAGGGCAATCATAATATCAGATATGATTTTTCATCAATGCACAGTAAATAAATTCTGCAGCCTTATTTCATACAGTAACTGTTATTAGTCATTAAAGGACAGGTTCACAATTTTTCAGGTCTGTCTTAAAACAACATTCAGGAGCCCAAATGAACATTGAAACATGTTTTTCTTGCTGTAATCATTCCTGCTGTTCATACTGACCATTAGAAGATCCCTTCATAATGCACTTACAATGTAAGTGATGGGGGACAAAATCCACAGTCCTCCTTCTGTGCAAAAATATATTTAAAAATTTATCTGAAGCTAATATGAAGCTTCAGCCATCCAAATAAGTCAAATCAAGTAGATATCTTTCAATGTTACAGTCTTTTTAGTGCCAAAGTCCCTCTTTTTGTTACTATACTTCCACCACAGCTCAACAGAGAAACACTGTCTGAGGAAACACAAAGAGGGAATTTGATGCTAAAAAGACTGTAAATGTGGCAGATATCCACATGCACTAAATGACTGTGTGGACACAGTATGAACAGGAGGAATGATTACAGCGAGGAAAACCTCTTTCACTGTTCATATGGACAACTGACTGTTATTTTAAGACACACTTGAAAAATTGTGAACCCGTCCTTTAATTAAAATTGCACAATACATTGCACTGTCACAAAAGCAATCTGAAGTTCCCATCTCTTCTTGTTTGATAACAGTTAACCTTGACATCATAAAGCTTCACTTCCTAGCAGGAGTAAAGCTATCAAAGTCAGCATGGTGCAGCTGCAATGACATTGTCCTGTACTGATGTCTGACTGACAAGACAATTTATTTAAGATTCGGTTTGCCCGGACATACCAAGGCAAGGTATGCCACAATGAATCATCTCAGCATCTAGTTGAATCACTTTGTAAGTCTGTGACTCACTTCCACTAGCTAATTCAGTCAGGAATCCATTTAAACAACATATCGTTTTCTCTTTACTCCTCTGTCGGCCAGTGAAATGAGTGCTGGGCACATTCCAGTGTGAGTCTTCAGAGTGTGGAAATTCCAGAGCTGCAGGTTTGGCTTGACGGGAAAAAGCATGGACTGGGAAAACCCACTCACTGCTCAGTATAAAAAGGGAAGAGGCTTGCAGCGGCTATTCACTTCTCTCTCCTCACTTCAAGTGGATCTCAGAACCAGCTCGAGCTCTCACTTTCTGCTCCGGGGAATCTCTGGACTTTGTATCTCTTCAGAAGAATGGCTTTGTCACAGAAAAGCTGCACTCTCCTTCTCGTTGTTGTGGCTGCAGTTTGCATACAGCTCTGTCAAGGTGAGTTTAAGTGCAGATTGTTGTGGTTAGAATGGCGTGTTTACAGGATGTGTGATACAGTTATGATAAAAAATGCAGCAAAGGATTGAAAGTTTAAGATGCATTATTCAGTTGTAACATAATGCTCTTATTCTCATCGTGTTGCTGCAGTTACATGTTGTCTCTGTGTTTGACTAAATGACTTGCTCCTGTTGTTGAGGCTGCAAGTCTAACGGCTCTCTAAAAACTTTTCCCCTACAGCTCACGACTTCCTTGGACGCTGCTCATGTCACAATACGATCAAGTTCATCAAAGGGGATATGTCAGATTTCCAAGTCCTTGAAAAGCGGCCTGGATGTGACAAAACTGAATTAATGTACGTGAATATGTGAAGCTTTAAAACATTTGTAATCTCATGTTTCTTGTTGACTTTGGTTCTGATTTTGATTTCTTGTTTGTGACACCTCAGTGTAACCATGAGTAAGCCAGACAATTCCACTGAGCAATTCTGCCTAAACACTACGGGGAAGCTGGCCAAGGCTTTTTTGAAGTGCTGGGAAAGGTAAGACCATACAGCTGTCACACAACAATAACATCCTTAATTTTACTAACTGTGGAAGTAGATTCTTTCAAAAAAAGGAGTATCATTTTTAAAAAAGCTACATATCAACTGCCACTAAATGTGCACATAAATTCAAGCCTTTTCAAAACAGTAATGAACTGCATCCAAGCTACATTTACCGACTGAATCTTCCAGCAACATTTGGATTTCGCACAGCTTTCACTGCGAATCAGGGCAGAAAATCACACCTCTTAAACACGTTAGATTTGGCCCCAGGATCTAGCTTAAGAACACATTTTGCAGAGCCAAAACCCTGCCTGGAAAAACTTACACAATTCCCAGTTTACTCTGCAGAAAATACAAAGTAAATCAGACAGAATTTTCCTGCAAATATATTGGGTTTTCTTACAAAAGCCTTGGCTAAACAAATCGCATCACACATTAACATGTGACTCGTTGCACAAACTTCCAGATGTTTTGTATTAGTCCTCTGGCCTAATCCCAGTTTTTCTTCCTCACTCTTTCAAGGATAAACAAAGACGAGAGCCGTAAGATGGAGTGTATTGACAGAAAAAGAAAGTCAGAGTGAAAGTACAAGAGGGGGAGATCTGGCTGGGAGGCCTGACTGGGGAGGAAAGTTATCCGGACCACAATCCCAGAGGTCACATGAACACTGAAGCACACGAGCTGAAGAATGCTGAGAGCAGAGCTTTCACTGAACTCCTGCACTGGAGAGGATTGGGAAATGACAGCAAGGAAGGGAACAGCGGTGGGAGGAGAAATGATTAACAACTATCAGGCAGGAAGGGGAGAGAATGGAGTACAGAGGAGAAGTTATAGGAGTTCTATAGCAGCAAGTCTGTGTAAGAAGACCACTGTTGAAATGCACACTTCTTTATTTTTTTCTTTGCTTCACATGACCATTATTTATGCAGATTTATTTATTGTCAAAAATGTCTGTGTTTTTTACAAATATCTGAATCTATACAAATAAAGTTGTTTTTGATAAAACTCCTTGCTTTCTGTTTTTGTTTTTAATCCCAGTTTCCAGGGAAAAAGAAATCAAATTGAAATTCCTTGTTAAGAAAATAAGTTGGAATACTGTGAACCATCTGTTTCCAACTGGCATTTGTTAACTCTTCTAATGAAAACTGCAGCTCACCACCAGCATTTCTGCAGCTGAGCAGTCACACAGCATCACAATAAAAACAGTTATTATTCTGCAGCGAAGACGCAGCTGGTACTTGAGGACACTGAAGTGACTTTGTTGCAGGGAGCGACAAATTAATTGTTATCATAGAAAACCACTACCTCCTCAGGGAGAAGGGGCTTTGCATGATAACAATTAAATGATGCCCATGAGAAAATTTGACCACAGCTGTTTGCAGCAGCTGCAGGCTGGATGACAGAGGAGAGACAGTTTCCTGAAGCACCTTGTGACTCTGTTGACTGAGGTGAAAAGTTACGATTGACAACTGCTAAAGTTTTTAATACTTAAGTCATGGAGCAATTAGTAAATAATCCTAAAGTCAAACTAAGATTTGATTGATCACTTTTTGTGTAAGGAAATATAAACTAAAATGATACAAAAATGAAACTGCATTTTTCAAAAGCAGATAAAACCATTTTTGGACATATTTGTGGAAACAGTGTCTAAGCTTCCAACTTCTGGGTGTGTGTTCCATAACAGCGGTTGACATTTAAAGGATAGGTTCACAGTTTTTCAAGTCTGTCTTAAGAAAACAGTCAAGTGTCCATATGAACAATGAAAGAGATTTTGACTGAGGTACTGACTATCAAATGATCCCCTTCAAATGAGCTTTCAATATAAGTGATGGGGGCTAAAATCCACAGTGTGTCCACACAGTCATTTAGTGCAAAAATGCATTTAAAAGTTGATGTGAAGCTTATATGAGGCTTCAGCAGTCATTGACCTTTTCTCTTGTAACACAGAAGTCAGGGACAGTCAGGCACCATTGAGTTCGCAGCCAAAAATCAGCCTGATCAGTTTTGCCAGAGTTACAGCAGAAAGTTTTTCTTGGTAAGTAAAAAAGTAAAAAAAGTAAAAAACACAAAAGAGTATTTTCTGTTTTTAAAGTAATGTTTATTTGTTGAAGATTGTAAATGTATATGTGTGTATATTGTTCAATGCTACTTTATATTTTTAATGTAGGCTGATGTTCTAAACAAGTGACTGAATGAAAAGTTTATGTTCTTCACAATAAAATATAGTTACTCTAAATAAATGCATCTCTGTGCAAAGAAGAAAAGAAAAGTTATTCTTTCGTCCTAGCCCCCTCCTAAAAAAAAGAGGGACTTTGGCACTAAAAAGATTGTAACATTGAAAGATATCTACTTAATTTGACTCATTTGGATGCTGAAGCTTCATATTAGCTTTAGATAAACTTATAAGTACATTTTTGAACAGAAGCAGGACTGTGGATTTTGTCTCCCTCACTTACATTGTAACTGCATTATAAAGGGATCTTCTAATGGTCAGTATGAACGGCAAAATGATTAGAGCAAGAAAAACATGTTTCAATGTTCATTTGGGCTCCTGACTGTTGTTTTAAGACAGATCTGAAAAATTGTGAACCTGTCCTTTAAGGGCTGGCTTTGCTAGGAAACACACGGTCAGCTTCTGTTGTATATAACAAGAGAACGTCATACTGTATAACCTATGTATGTTGATACAAGCCCATAGCACTGTTTATCAATCATTAGCCGCCTTTAGGAGGACCCATAATGCTTTTAAGTTCGTATTTCACCTGTGATATGTAAGATGGGAAGCTAGGCTAACTAGCTTCTGCTACATTCACACAGTAAGAACAGGAAAAACTTATTATTACTATTCTGACTTGGGAATGGTCACACATTATTCCAAGATGGTTACCACTCTGTAGTGACAGCCAATAAAGTCTAAATTAGCTACTTTTGTTGTGGTTCTTATTTGTAGAATTTTGTTAACAAGTGAAAGCAGATACGAACAGATTAGCTGAATTAATTCTGTATCAATATTTAGATGTAACCACCAGTGGAGGACACTTTTCAGTAATGCTGCCACTTATTGATGCTAGTTCTTTTTGCCAAGTGGGAACAATTTCCCCCCGCTGTCTGAAATTCCCGCTATTTCTTATTTGAAATTATAACTTGGAGGCTGACGTTAACAGTTTTTCCCACTTGGCTGATGGTAATTGTGGTGAACTTGGTATGTGGAGGCTCCAGTGAAAGCTGGCTGGCCTAGCTTGCTAATGTTAGCACTGATTCCCTATAGACATGCCTTTTTCTTAATGTTATTTCAACTAGAGCTTCAACAATTAGTCAATTAATCGATTAGTCGATTGACAGAAAATTAGTTGCCAACAATTTTGTTATTCAAATGTTTTCTTTAGTCCTCTATGATAGTAAACTGAATATCTTTGGGTTGTGGACTGTTGGTTGGGACAAAATGACATTTTACATTGCATCTTGGGCTTTGGGAAACAGTAATAGATATTTTTCAATATTTTCTGACATTTTATAGACTAAACAACTAATTGATTAATCGAGAAAATAATCAACAGATTAATCTATGAAATTGTTAGTTGTAGCTCTAATTTCAACACCTGCTGAGTGCTATGGCTCCAGTTTTGGTGATGGTGAATGACCAGATCATGAAAATTTAGGTAGTCTGGTAAACTTTTTAGCAATAGTTCTGACCAAATAAACACATGTGAAAACAAACATGGACATGGACAAGGACAAGGTTTCAGTTGAACTTTAGACAGGTTGTCTCTTAGTTTATTGTTCACACACAAACAATAACACAGATGACATAAATCACTTCTCAGGCTGATAAAAGGTGAAACATTGATTGATAAGATTATGTACAAAATGGCTTCAACATTTTGTGCTTATCCCAAATAAATGCAGCACATTTATCCCCCGCCTGTGCATCGATGAATGCTAACGTGGTAATGCTGAGTGGGTTATTGGCTGAAACCTGCTCTGCCTCTCAGCCTCGCCAGCTTCCTTCCTGAGTGATCAGCTGAGCCAACACATCTTGATTTTTGACCATTAACTTTGCTGAAGAGATAAAGTTTGCTGGAGAATATCAGAGCTACTGCTGCCTCACTCCAGGGAAATCAGAGCAGGCCTGGTCTGGGTCGGAGCACGGGAGTGTGGGAAAGAATAGATCCTCGATAAGCACACTCCTTCTCTGGGTCCTGAGGCTGTGCTTGCCCCGTCTGGTCTACACACATACACGCATGCACACACGCATGTATGCATGCACGCACGCATGCACACACACAAATACACAAACACGCACATACATGCTCTATCATAAAGACATAAACACAACAAACATATGCTAAAATATAAGCTACATGGTACCAGAGTCTCTTGGGTCCAAGCAGCAGGGTCTGCTTCACGCTGAGCCACTGGCTGTCTGTTCACAGACCTTCGACAGTACTTGTTCAGTGCTCTGCCTCAAGACAATAAACAGGAAGCCCTTCAACACCAGAGCGAGGCTGGAAAAACATAAACCCAAGTCAGCTGCTGACACTTTTCTAACCTAATGAGAGAACCCTCTTCCAGGCTGTGACAAAGTCAAGTTTTATTTATATAGCTCTGCATCACACAGGTCTCTAAGAGCTTTACATACAGTGTACTGTACCAAACTACACCACTGTATGCAATATTACATTATGTACATGTGAATCTAAGGTCAAATTTTCATTAACTGGCTTTCTGAGCCATACAAAACCTTACCTCAAGGTCCACTTTTGAGAGCTTTTGAGATGCAGCAGATGTGTCCTGTGCCATTAATGACATGTAGAAGTGAGGTATTGTGGGTGTTCAGTGATCACAGTGCATGATTTGGGGGTTTTGAAGTCTGCAAACATCATGCAGTTACCTCCTGCTGCCATGTGGAGGTGCCAGAGTGTTGAGTTGTCATGTAGAACTTTAAAGCTGAAAATGATGCACTTATATTCAAGCTCCCTTCAATTGAGAATACACACACGCACACACACACACACAGACACACACATTGCACTATGAGAGGCAGCCATGGTATGACATTGTTGCACTCTGCCTGGAACCCTCTTTACACTTGGCATTTACATAATTTTATATGTTTGCATTTTATTTACTTAATATCATCATTCTATTTCTCCATGTTGTAAATCTATTACATGTCTGTCCATCCTGAAAGAAGGATCCCTCCTCTGTTTCTCTTCCTGAGGTTTTGTGGGGTTTTTACTTATGTGAATTGAGGGTCTAAGGACAGAGGATGTTGTATGGTGGGCAGACTGTAAACGAATGTGTGAACACTGTCCTACAATTTCACAACTCAGCCATGTTGAAACACACCTCAGCATGTATAACTGTAATTGTCATGCAAGCTTGGGCATGTGCACAGTGCACTTTCTCTGCACAGTAAAACCCACATGCCACAAACCAGCAGATAAAAGGAGGGTTACTGCGTGCTAAAAGAAACATCATCTGTGCTTCAGGCGAAGCTGGAGCTTGTGCGTCTCAGAATCAAATTGCTCCCAAAGACACTGATCCTCATCATGTTGCAGGCCTGAGCAAGTGCTGATCACATTTGGATCTGACCTCAAAGAATAGCTAGCGCTTTTAATCCTATTGTTGAACCTCCGAGCCGTTCACTCTAACCCTCAACATTTCTCAGATTCCTTTCAAAGTCTCAGGACAAGTGGTGCTCTTAAGAAGGTGTCGGCTTTCTTCCTTTATCGATTAGTGAACATGATGTATAAAAGCGCTGTCATCCAGTTGCTAGGTGTTTCAGCTGTTAGGGCCCTTATTACACGGCTCTCCCCAGCTGCCAGACCAATGGAAGCTCTGTGAAGTGATCTCTCACCAACAAAGCAAACACTTCACAGATATACCATCTCCATGCTATTATAAGCATTCGATCTGGGGAGGCATTTCATGTTCTCACACTTGCTGCTAATAATTTGTTAGGCACTTTGTAAAAGCTGCGACAAGCATCTTTAAATTTTAAACATTCTGCGGCAAGTGCGAGTCCTGAAAGGAGACTCTGCATTTTATTTCCATGATATTATGTGTCGTTCTCTATTGCTTTGAAGTTTATATATAGCTTTGTGAGTGGAAAAAAACACCAGTGCTACAAAGGACTAAAATGCACTATTGTATGCTCGAACAGATAAAATCAAAGTTATGTGAGAGGTGTCACTCGCTTCTCTGTAGTCCAACACATCCATGCTGTGCATCAGATAAAGAGAAACTCACACACATTCTTCCTCCTTATATTTTATTTATGTGAATGGAAACCACCCAGTTGCTTGTTGATGGAGCTGTCAGACAAAGGAAAAAGTGTAAATTGGCCAAACATGTTTGTGTGGTGCAATATTTATGGAGCACTGTTGGAGCAAAGGCTTTCATGTGCTCTTTGAGTGCTTCAGTGGGGGCGAGCGTGGACACCGGTTCGATAAAAAAAATAAAAAAGTCATGTGATGCGGAATGTAGCAGGACAAGAAGCAAAATCAGAACAGCAATGTAAAATAAGACTTCTCACAGGATGAGTGTGTCTGGAAGTTTGTTCATGTGTCTGTCACTTTCATATCCATTAATCTTTTTTTTAGGGTGTGTATATGTCAGTGAACATGCTGGTGCTTTTCCACATTCAGGTCACAGTTGTCATATCAAAACCTTGTATCTCCAGACATGTTGATTTTAAGGCTCAGTGGTTTTAAAGTTTAGTGATCGTCTACAGGTTGGAAAACTTCAACTCTTCTCCAGATAAACTTAGAAAGATTGTCAGGTACAGAACTATCCTGCCAAGGTGACATTTTGGAGATAGGAGGTTTTCAGCCAACGGTGTGGATGTTTGTGTGGGTGTGTGTTTGTGACTGCGTCCTGGGTGTGAGACAGCCTGAGGCTGGGGTGGGGGGGGGGGGGGCTTGAGGGAGATGGACATCTCTGCTATTTCAGGGTGTCAGTCATGGCTGCTTCCAGCTCCATAAATAAAGGATGGTGCATCCACCCCAACTGCTCCCTCACTCCCTCTCCCCTCAGTGTTGACTGGACACCTTCCCGCTCACAGCCGCAGGGCCGCATACGCGCCACTTGTCATTTTAAGTGCAGAAGGGGGTAACTGCACAGGGAGTAGAAAAACTCAGAGCTGGCCCCTACGTTGATTCCATGGACTTCTTAACTACTGAGTAAACACAAAGCCGCTGGCCCGTGACTCCGAATGCTGAACCATACGCCACATTGCAAAATGTAGCCTCATGGGATGCGGAGCAAAGATATGTCTCCAAAGGATGTTTTTTTTTTTTTGGGTGTGTGTGTGTCACGCATGGCTAAAGTTATCTGCCGCCAATCGCAGCTGTAATGTGGTTTCTGCTCTGCTGGCTTTCTGTAAGAGCAGATTTGGAACGATTGTTTTAATCATAGTCGTAATAGCCGCAGTATATACTATGCAAATAATATCTCAATCAAATAGATTGGATTTTCTTCCACCTGATGTACCACTGGCTGACTCTAGAGCTGCGCGCTGTGCTGCATGTGGCTTTGATTTATAAGGAAGGGAGGGGGGTGGGATGGATGGATGAAGGGGAAAGCACAAATACACAGCCTGCCTGGGGATTGTTTCTGGTCACTGGTTCAGGTCCCTTGCTACTGACGCCCTCTGTCAAGTTGTTGAGATGCAGTGTGAGATGCAGCTCAGATACAGAGACAGAAGAATACACAGCCACACAAATCCTCCCTGCCTCTCTCTCTCTCTCTCTCACACACACGCATGCATGCACGCACACACATACACACATACAAACATACATACATGCATACAGAAACACAGTGGCAAATTTAAACTGTTTCTCTCTCTCTCTCTCTAAGCCTCCCCTTTCCTCTAATCTTCCACTGCTTGTTGGTGAATTTGCATGTGCTGCTGCTTACTGACAAGATTACTAGGCAGAGGGTGGAGTGTGATCTTACAATGCAGTAGTGTTCACTCTGCCTGTTTTCTAATCCATGTTCCAAATAATGCTGCAATTAATGATTATTTTTTATGCCAAAATGATGATGTCCATCTGAAGTTTCAAGAGCTAAAAGTCAAGTCTTCAAATTGCTTATTTTGTTTGACCAACAAACTAAAGACAGATAGGTATTCCATTTATTCTGATCTGAAATGAAAAGACAGAGCAAATCCTTACATTTGAAAAGCTGGAATCAGCAAATGTTGGTATTTTACTTACTACAGTACTATGAAAATTGTCAACAATGAAAAAATACCTAAAGCTGCATCCATGCTGGTTCTGATTAACATATAATTTCCCAAATCATAAAAAGGTAAAAGTATGATGGTTCTCAAAAAAGTTTCAAGTTTTTTCATCCCAAAAACAAGTAAAACAATAATAGCAATCAGGTAATTCTATGGAAGTTATCCAATTAAAGATATTTTGTCAAATGTAATGTAAATGTAATCAGTCAGAGATAAAATTTCCCCATTTTACCTCTGACTGGCCTTGCACCTGCTGATCTCCACCTTCAGGGGGCAGTGACACTCTCCTCTACTGCCGCGACTTCATCAGCATGCTGTTGAAGCCCTGTGCACCCGCCACCTCTTGCTGTGCCCACTGTAAGGGGAGTTGTGGCTTACAGTGTTGAATTCATTAACCTTTTCGCCACTCCCACTGAAAGTGCATGGCAGCGATTGGAAATAACCCCTTAGCACTTTAAACAGTTTAGTGAGAGGACCATGGATGCAAGAAAAGGGGGCAGGACCCCATTTGTTCTTATCTAAAAAAATGTCATCTCACATCAGATGGTTAGTTATTCAGCGACGCAAGGCGTGTTTATGGGTGTGAATCGTGATGCACAATCATAGGCTGTCCGATGGTTGACATGGTATACTATCGGACAGGCGGCAAATTTTGGATAGAACTTATAATTGTCTCACTTGAGACCGTCTGATGGGCTTTCTGCACTTGTGAGGTAGCTTTCAGTAGCTGTTTGTGTCAAAGTGACCAGTGTAGTATGGCATCAGAAGGAAAATTCAACCGCAAGGAGAGTGACATGGCAGCTCACATTCACAGGACTATGCTTCCTGTAAAGATAAAAACAGACTTTGTTGTAATTAAACTTATATCTCATTTCTTTATTTCTCATTAAATTATATTCTTGTATTCATCCTGCACTGTAACATGCATCTATAAAAACATAAAGATTGCAGTTGCCACTTTGTTACTGAATACATAAAATTTCCCCCAGTATACGCTGAATCTTTCACCATCCAGTGTGGGTTGAAACAGTCGAAAATCTACTGTTAACCACTGTGTACACCCATCGATCCCCCTGTCCCTTCTCTATCTACACTTTAAAAACTTTTGCTTTAAACTTGGTGTCATAAACCTTTAATTTCCTGCTCTGTGAGGAGGCAAACCTCATTCCTGACTTCAACATGTAAATCAACATAAGACTGAATAGCAAATTTGCTTGACTTCTAAATCAGAAGGTGTAAAAATTGTAAATTTAGTAAGTAGCGTAATATTATGGAAATCCAGTTTTCTTTCTTTGAATGTTAATTTATTGAACAAACACATTCAATTAACATTTTGTGACACTGCATTGTCAAAATCCCATTTTTATTTTGTTACAGACTAAATCATTAGGTGCCTAGAGGCCAATGTAGAGAACAGACATTTCCATGAAAAAGGAGGATGCACAGCAGCACAAATATTACATTACAAGATCCAAAAAGCTGACAGAACTCAGCTTCAGTGTGAAGCAACGTCCGTGTGAATCTGTCCTGCAGGCACTGAAGTCTGCCAGAGAATTAGAAAGAGACAGCCCCAAGATCAAGAAGAATTAAAACTGGTACAGGAGGATGTGAGTCTCCTGTGAAGGAGGGTAATACAGGAGACAGTTAGGGAGAAATGAGGATAGAAAAAAAAAGTGACAAGGGGGGGAAAGGAAGAACTTAGAGTTTAAGGTGAGAAAGTTCCAGAGGCCAGCGTGAGAACTAATGGGGAGGAACCAGTGTGATGGGGAAGGTTTTAATGAGCAAGAATGAGAAGAGGGAGAGATGAAGGTGGAGTCGAGGGTGGAAAGGGCAACTGGTCATAACCATTCTTGGATGATATTTAAAGTTTAAGGACAGTGTTTAAAGAAACTCCTTTGACCTCTGCGAATGTAAACTATAATTTCACATTCAAACCAACATCTGTCAAACAGCTGTCAGCAGAAATACTCTGTTAAATGATAGGTGAGTGATCAACTAGCTAGATAATTGTAAAAAGTAAAAAAATGTACTATGCAGTTGCAGCTGCCTAAAAAAACAACAAAACACAACATGATAGCCTTGATTAGTAAACCTTCTTTAAAGAAACAGACATTTTAAGAAAAACGCTTTTTTGTTTTCTTGCAGAGAGTTGGATAAAAAGGTTGATATCACTCTCATGTCTGTCTGTTAAATATGAATCTAATATGAATATATGAATATGAATAGTTTGAGTCTCCACTAGTTGTTTGGCAACCTCAAGGTGATGACAATGTAAAATCACAATGTGTCATTAAATAAATGAGATATAGTGTGTTAACTAGTGGGCTTTAGAGGTGCTGGCAGGCAGTGCTTGAAGTGGAAAAAAATAAGTCCCAGCACTCCTGTTATTCACGTTAGTGTGTGTATCGACCAGTATCAGCAAATCATTAAGTATTACATTCTGAGTTTCTACAATGAATAAAAGATACTAGGCAGGGGTGGGGTTAGACTCTCAGCACAGAGGGGGCGGAGCATTCTCAAGGGGCCCTTGTGATAAAGTTGTTTTAAAAATCTGTAAATAAAACTGCAAAATAGCTCATATATCCTATCCTGTCCTATCCAAAACACAAATTGTTACTCATTGAGCCAAGCAAGCCTATGTCTAGGGTTGGGAATCTTTGGGAATCTCACAATTTGATTAAATTCTGATTTTTTTGGTGTCCAATTTGATTCAGAATCAATTCTCGATTGAATGAATAGAAAAAGGGGGGGGGGGGGGGCATCTTACAGTCTTCTGCCTATATGAGAATAACAAAATGAGGGGGAGGTGGAGTGCTCCGCTGTGTTGGTAATAACGTCATGTCTCCAGCAGTGGAGAGCAGCCTCTCTGCTGCACTGTTAGCTCCGGGGAAAGACATCGCTGTCCAAGGCACTGAGTGGCCGCAGGATTTCTGAGGTGGTAATTTTTTACTCATTAAATCAAAAAATGCTTGCAACCACTGCCTTTTGTGAAGATGAACTCTAGCGTGCGTGTGCTGTAGACTGTCTGGGTGCTGCACTGCCCTCGCAGTTGAGTTTTGCCTTTTCGTTCTGTCAACATCACGTTATTAACTAACATTTAGAAAATCAATTTTTGACATTTGTGAATCGATGCAGAATCGTCCACATCTGCATCGGGATACATCTTAGAATCAATTTTTCCCCCATCCTTACATATGTCTGAGAAAGCATACAGTGAAGCCACTTTGTCAGACAAGCTTGTTCTGAAGAACAAAAAAAAGAAAACAGGTTGCTAGTCACGTTCAAATTTCAGCCCCGAGGACAGCATGCCGCACTCTATGTGCATTGACTGACGAACTGTTCAACGCCACCACCAGTTGTTCTCCCTGCTCAGCCTGCTGTAGTTTAGTGTAGTCCATTTGTGTATTTCACCATCCTCCATAGAACAAAATATGTGCTTTTCATGGCAAGGGGTTTGGAAGCTATAGTGTGATCGATAGCCTCATCGTTAGACGCTGTCAGGCTAGTAGTGCTAGCAGTAACATTAGCTTGATTATCCGTTCCATCATCATTGTGGCTGTGTTGAAATGAGCCAGATGTAAGAGTAAGATGTAAGAGGAGCACAGGATGCAATTTAACTTTTCTTATTCTCTTGTTCCTTGTGTTTTAATGCACCCGATTCTCTCAATTTTACCACCTAGCTAGATAGAAAACATGGTGGCATTCGGCGGGCCGGTGGTGTAACTTTATCATTCAGTCAGTCAGGGACAGACATTCGTGTTGCTGGTGGTGGGGGCCCGATTAAGAGGGTACTAAGGAGGTGGAATCAACAACAATACAAACAGGCCACAGTGCCCCTGCTGGTGCTGCATAAGGTGAGAACCCCTTTGGCAGTGGTGGGGGCTCGTTTCTGCTCTGCAAAAGACACAGATGTGGTTTGAGTCTGACTTTTTATTTTTCGCCACAATCAAATACTGGTAACTTGTGAGAAGTGCTGGTGTGAAAGAAAAAGTCATGGCATACCAAGTAAGTAAAGTAGTAAGTAAAGTTTATTTAATAAAGCAACTTTCACAGAGCAAGGTCACAAAGTGCTTCACAAAAAGTAAAGTTGTTAAAGAAATAAGACCATAAAGATAGCACAATAAAAGATATAATAAAAGAAACAAAGGTCACAAAGTGTTTCACAAGAGTAAAACTGTAAAGGAAATAAGACCATAAAACAGTATATTATAAGACAAAATAAAAAAAACAAACAATAAAACATAGGCAACAACGTACCTTAAAAACACACAAAATACAAACACTAGACAGTTTGAGGCGAGACAAAGGCCAGTTTGAATAAATGAGTCTTCAGCTGCTTTTTAAAGGCTTTAACAGAGAGCACAGATCATATGTCTATAGGAAGAGCATTCCACAGTGCTGGAGCCACCACTTTAAAGACTCGTTCACCTTTTGTTTTTAGTCGAGTGTGAGGGACAACCAGTAAGCCCTGGTCAGAAGACCTAAGTGACCTACTGGTGATATAAAGATGGAGCATGTCAGACACGTACACAGATGCCGGACAATGCAGGGCTCTATATGTGAAAACAAGAACCTTAAAATGAATCCTAAACTTGATGGGAAGCCAATGCAAAGAAGATAAGATGGGTGTGATGTGAGTTGTCCTGCTGTAACTGGTCAACAGCCTTGCAGACCATTTGTAGAGGTTCCAGGGATGACTTGCTGAGACAGGTGAAAAGGGAAGTGCAGTAGTCTAGCCAGGATGACATAAAAACGTGTATAATCACCTCTTGTTCAGGTTGTGATACAACAGACCTGAGTTAGGCAATGTTTCTTAAATGAAAGAAACATGAACGGGTTAACGATTTTATATGTTGATCAAAGTGCATAGCCTGATCAAATATAACACAGAGATTTCTAAGATTCGACTGTACAGCTGAAGAAAAGGACCCAATACACTGAGCGACCTTGGAAGCTATGCTATCTGAAGCAACGATAAGGACTTCAGTTTTATCTGCGTTAAGTTGTAAAAGGTTTTTAGCCATCCATTCCTTTATGGCAGTTAGACAATTGTGCAAAACAGTTTATCCGTCTCACCAGGTTTAAAAGAGACATATAGCTGAATGTCATCAGCTAATAATATGACTTAAGGGAAGCATAAACATATCAAATAGTATAGGACCCAGGACAAAACCCTGGGGCACACCACAAGAAAGAGCAGCAATTTCAGACATGTAGGGACCGAGCAACACAGAAGAACTCCTGTCTGAGAGGTAGGAAGAACTGTTTCGGTGGAATGCTTCTGACAGAAACCAGATTGGAATTCATCTAAAATGTTGTATGCAGTCAAGACAGCAGTGATCTGTTTGGCAACAACTTTCTCCAAACCTTTTGAGATAAAAGGCAGCTTAGATATAGGCCTGTAGTTTTTGGGAAGGGATGGGACAAGGTTAGTTTTTTTGCAGAAGAGGCTGAACAACTGCATGTTTAAAATAAACTGGGACACAACCAGATTGCAGGGAGACCAGGCATGGGCCAAGAGACCCAAGTACATTTTTAAGCATGGATGTTGATAAAATATCATCCATTTAATTGACATGAAAAAGGTTGAAAAGATATAATGTTACTACTTGGTGCAGAAAAAGTGAGAGAGAAATGATTTTATTTAATAACTCATTCAAGGATTTGCCTGGTGATTTTCTATATTTTTCTTATCATCAACAAATCACATGTGCAGAGCCTTTAAAAGAGACGTATAGCTGAATGTCATCAGCTAATAATATGACTTAATGGAAGCATAAACATATCAAATAGTATAGGACCCAGGACAGAACCCTGGGGCACACCACAAGAAAGAGCAGCAGTTTCAGACATGTAGGGACCGAGCAACACAGAAGAACTCCTGTCTGAGAGGTAGGAGGAGATGTCATTGGAGACTGAGAAGAACTGTTTTGGTGGAATGCTTCTGACAGAAACCAGATTGGAATTCATCTAAAATGTTGTATGCAGTCAAGACAGCAGTGATCTGTTTGGCAACAACTTTCTCCAAAACTTTTGAGATAAAAGGCAGCTTAGATATAGGCCTGTAGTTTTTGGGAAGGGATGGGACAAGGTTAGTTTTTTTGCAGAAGAGGCTGAACAACTGCATGTTTAAAATAAACTGGGACACAACCAGATTGCAGGGAGACCAGGCATGGGCCAAGAGACCCAAGTACATTTTTAAGCATGGATGTTGATAAAATATCTACAGGACCGGAGGAAGTTTTCATATTGCCCACCAAATCAATGAGGTCTTGCAGGAAAATTGAAGAGAAGCAGTCCAAAACTGAGGGCCGAGTTGGATAGGCATAAAAGGGGGTAAAGGAGGGGATGATGCCCTGACATCTCTAATCTTATCCACAAAGAAAGATATAAAGTTGCCGCAATCCTTATTTGAAGAAGGAATGACAATGTTGCTGATGGTATCAAACAGGACTTTAGGGTTGCATGTATTTGAGATTAGGTTGGCAAAGTAGAAAGCCCTCGCATCCTAAACTATGTAATTAAACTCAGTTAAAAGGTCTTTGTAATGGAGACAGTGCACATAGAGCTCTGTGGATTTCCACAGTCGCTCTATCCTCTGACATTTACACTGGAAAGAGCGAATACTGTCATATAACCAGGGGGATGAACTGACAGAGGGAACAAGTCTCATTTTGCTAGGAGTCACTTTATTTAAAATGGTGGAGCTATGTGTGTTAAAGGAGTGGACCAGACAAGTAACATCATCATGTGAAGACAAAACAGGGTCAAAAGCTGCTGAAAACTTCTCAGCTGAGAGGCGATTTAAGATACGAGAGCACTTTAAATCTAAATTAAAAGACAGGTTTAACAAAACACATTCATGGTCAGTAACAGGCAGCGCGTCAGAGCAAATAGAATCAATATTTAAACCAAGCATAAAAACCAGGTCCAGAATATGACCCTTAATATGTGTGGGACCAGGCACGTTGAATAAAATTAAAATAAAGAACTAAAAGACTCAGTGACATTAAGAAAATCAGCAGCAAAGCTACAAGAAACATCATCTACATTACCAAAGAGTAAAATGTAGTAGTACTCATACTGCGTACTGGTGAACCCACTTCGAGCACTGCTGGCAGACCTTTGGACAGGCCAGGCTAGCTGTTTCCCCATTTTCAATCTTTGTGCTAAGCTAAGCTAACTGGCTCCTAACTGTAGCTTCATATTCAACAGACAGTTATAATAAGATAGCGAATAAGCGCTTTTTCCCAAGATCTCAAACTGTTCCTTTAAATAAATTTAATGAAAACAGGAGTCAAGTCAGATGACAGCCTCTGTTTTTAAACCCTTGATTCAATCATGAAAACCCAACTAAACCCATCTCAAAAATTCCACAAAACAAAAACCAACAACAAAAACTAAAACAAACACACACACACACACACACACACACACACACGCACACACACAAAACCCTAACCAAAGCAAATATCCAGGAATCCAGCTTTCCTTGTTTGAAGTTAGCATCATCCATTTAATTGACATGAAAAAGGTTGAAAAGATATAATGTTACTACTTGGTGCAGAAAAAGTGAGAGAGAAATGATTTCATTTAATAACTCATTCAAGGATTTGCCTGGTGATTTTCTATATTTTTCTTATCATCAACAAATCACATGTGCAGAGCCAAACCAACAATGAACTTATCATACTTAAAATATTGTGTGTGTATCCAAAGTCTGATATATCTTATTCCTTTGTGCTGTAGCCTCCTGAGACCCGAAAGAAAAAAGGTTTTTATATTTTGATTTCTTTTACATAATTCAAGTAATTGAGATGTAAGAAAAATGTCACAAAGATTTTTTTTCTCAAAAGATTTTTTTTTTCTCATTTAAAACAATATAAAACCAATATAAAACAAATTTCATCATTGAACATTCATATTGCTTAAATATGGAAAATGGCAGAAAATGAGTGGAAGCAAGTCTCACTGTCTTCTAAAAAGGACATGGACTAAAAAGTGTATTTTAAAAGGCTTAAAATTAACATACACCTCTGAAATCTTAGTAATAATATATTTAAGGCTTTCATACATAAAAAACAAAAGCATCATCAGCAATACAAATGTAATATTTGTGTAAATTTGATCACTTACCTTACGGCCATAGAAGGTGCTTGCTGTGATTCCCGCCATTATGCAAAGACAGAACATGTGATCTGTTGGCCACAACTCCATTTGTTTGACATCACTGGAAAGCCCAGGATGTACTCTTCACAGTACATTAGGACTCAAACAGGCTACATGCATGGTGTTCAAAATAGAGGCCTCAGTGCCATGTCTCCCACAGAGGACAAAAATGAATTGCCGGGTCTCAGGTGGGTAGACCTCTGTTGTTGTCCAAATATTATTGAAAATGCATTGATGAGCCACACCACTGCACTGGGTGACATGTTCCTTCATCCCTGAAGATGGTGGTTACCACAGCTTGCTTAGAAATGGCTTCAAAGAGTAAAAACAGCAATAAGATAGTAAACTGACACTGTGCATGCATGGAAATGTAGTTCAGTTTATAGAGCTTCAGTAGCTTGTTGTGCTACATAACACAACCTCTTGACTTTATGCTGAAGTTCTTTGATACATTTATAATGTAGTGCAAAGAGGTTGTGATATGTAGCACAACAAGCTAGCGAAGCTGTAATCAGAACCGTGTTCCTGTGCATGCACAGTGGCGTCTGCCGTACTAGGAACCTCACACCAGATGGTTATTATCTTATCACTGTTTTTACTTTTTGGAGCCGTTTTATAAACAAGCAACAGTAACCACTGTGTTCAGGGAAGAAGGAACATGTCACCCAGTGCAGTGGTGTGGCTCACTGATGTGTTTTTAATAGTTTTTGGACAACAACAGAGGTCTACGGCACAGAGGAATAAGATATATCAGGATTTGGATACACACACAATACTTGTAAGTCAGATGAGTTAATTGCTGGTTTGGCTCTGCACATGAGATTTGTTGACAATGAGAAAAATATAGAAAATCACCAGCCAGATCCTTTAAACTAAAACCCTAAAAATCTTTGCTGTCTTCAGTTTGACCATGCCATCATTTTGAGTCAATCAATCCATTGATTGGCTACCTGCCTTATATACCTTTTAAAAAATCTGTTTAATGGACAACAGCAGTTATTTAAAGCATGCTTCTTGACTGATAGGTCAACCACACCCTTAATTGGTGAGAACTCCCTGGTGCCCAATTTGAGCAGCTGCTGCTCTCTGTGCTGTCCACCACCATGTAACTCAGGTGGGAGTCTTGTCAGGGAGATACTAACCCCTCTTCAGCACTCTACTCTGAGTCAGTCACACATACACAGTCACATATTACCATTGTAACACACTGCTACTATTATACTTCAAATAACTGTTGTAAACCCTTTTGCCATTTTGTTGGTCCAGAACAGCTTTCTGGACTCTGGGTGAAATTCAACAATTGAAAGCAACTGTATATCAGCTAACACAAACTGTTTCATTAATAGGAGGGTTGGTGAACTGAACTGCATCGCCACAACAAGCATTACCATGGTCCTGTGCAATTACGATATAAGAGACTTTAACAAGAAGGCTATCAGCAGTGAGCATTTGATTAATGTCGTGCCCTCAGGACTCACATACTGCAGTAGATGTGGACTGTAGTAAAACTCATTGGGAGGCAGCTAACGTAGTTACTAATCACCCCCAGAGCTGCAGCATGTATGCATGTGTGTGTGTGTGTGTGTGTGTGTGTGTGTGTGTGTGTGTGTGTGTGTGTGTGTGTGTGTGTGTGTGTGTGTGTGTGTGTGCAGTCGGAAGCACACACACACACACATCCTGGGCAACAAGTAGACATTTCATATTAATTGAATTCTGAGAAGAAGTGTTAGCTAAGCCGCAGGCCGGTAGACTTAAAGCACAATTAATGTGATCTGCTGTAGCAGGTCCTGGCCCTCGTTCCGATTTCTCTCAATCAGCCGACCGACACTATCTGTCCCGTGTCCACTAATCTAATCAGCTGGGTGATTGCTCTTTCTCCCTGTTCAGCTCCAGTGAGTGATATTTAAAAAAAGACTCAGCTGCAGTGGCCAACCCTCGAGAAGAATCGTGCTCTGGGTCTTCAAAGAAGTTCTACCATTGTCTTGATATGCAGGATGAATGCTGAAGGCGTGCTACACACTAGCCTGGCATATGACACGCTAAGTATACGTATTGTTAGAGGATGCTTTGAACATGGAGTATAAGGGCATGTGCTTAACAATACAAAAATGTATTGGTTTTTAATGCCTCATTGGTTTTAGCGCCACTCAGCGACCTCATTGCTTTGAAATTGCAGCTGATGAAAAGGGAGAAATATCATTTGGCTTGAAATAAGCATGCTGTATTTCACAGACAATTAGCTGTGTAACCACCAAACTGGACTTTCTCCAGTCTCACACTGTGAGTCAAAGAGTCGCACAGATCATGTTTGGCCCCGAACAAATTAAATCCTCTTGTAGCTATGCAACTGTGAAATTAATACTAAAAAGACCCCCTTGAAAAGTCTATTAAAGTGTCCACAGCGATACTTCACAGAGTTCACTCACTGAAAGAAGTGGAATGATGAGACTTTTGTTTTAAGACCAGTTGGACTGTTTGCTGTCACAGTGAGTAATACCTAAAGGAACAGTTCACCTAAAAACATCAGTGAAGTGTCCATAAAACACACACTGGTGACGGGTTCACAATTTTTCAAGTGTGTCTTAAAACAACAGTCAGGTGTCCATATGAACAGTGAAAGAGGTTTTCCTCGCTGTAATCATTCCTCTTGTTCATACTGGAAAGATCCCCTTCAAATGAGCTTTCAATGTAAGTGATGGGGGACAAAAGGATAAAACTTATGTCAGGAGATCAGGGTGACACACAGACTGAATTTGCAATTATTGGACTAACGTTATCAGGAGATATTTTCATTGAAGACGTCAAAGGTAAGCTACTTAAGCTACATTATTGTGCATATTTTGGATGAAAACTTAATGGGGTCTTGTGCTGCTGTTTCTGTGTCACTGGTTTGATAGCTACTGCTTGTCTTTTGGTGCCTGCTCATCTCTCTGTATAGTTTAATGCTGCCGTTTGGTCTGCCTGCTCTGTGTGTGGGTGATGCTGGACTATTTGTTGCTTTGAGTCTAGATAGGTTTTCAGTTTGTTCATGTTAGTTCCTGTGATGCCTATTGATTACACTCTGGTAATTGGCAAGTATCGCTATCATTGAAAGCTTACTGCTGGATGAGGCCACCAATTTAAATAATACATATAAATAGATTATATAGCCTACTTGAGGCTTTCTTTTAGGGCTGCTACTATTATTTTCTTTATCAATTAATCTGCTGATCTTGATAAATTGATTAATCATTAAGTCAAAGAAATGTCAGAAAAATGTAAAAATTCCCAACCATAAAAACCAAATGCCCAGCCAATTACTGGCCACCTGGAATATGAGAGCCGCTTCAATCAAGTGCGTTACTAACAGCCACGTTAACTGTGGAGAGGTACTGCTCAATATTATGAGAATAAGTAAAAAGTATTCATTTAAATTGCATTTCCTGAATTACCTTGGTTTTAAAATATATTATCTTAATTTCCCATATGAAATGGCCCAAAATGATCACTTAAAACGTACTGCTGCCTAACTGAATTGAAACAGCGCATGAAATGATTCTATCCCACGCTTTCTGAGCCAAATACGTAATTGATCACTGAAACGTGATCATAGTGAGATGTTTCCATTGCACATGGTTATTATAGGATATGTAGTTTCAGGTCGGGCTGCGGATCTTGTGTTGACAGGTAGGGTCAGATTGCGGAACTAATTGGCCATATGTGTGGATGGCCGGGTGGGTACAGTATTGCATGTCGCGGGGATGGGGCAGGGCCGGGGCGGGGCCGGGTCTTGAAAATCAGATCCTTGCAAGACTCTGGACCAACCCACCTGCTGCTGTCTGCCTCTTAAAACACCAGGGACTCATTCATGAAACATCGATCTTTTCTCATGGAGTATTTACCAGGGCTCTGAGTTCAAGCCCTCTGCATTGTACAAACACTAAGTCCAGACCTGGCGAGGGAGAAGAATGGAGAGGGCACGGACAGGAGGGTAAGAGAGACATATTCATGCTAAGGTGTTCTGAGGTGAGGTATTAAATCAGTCTTGCTTGCTCTGAGAACATTATGCTTTCAGTTATTAATTTTCCCGAAGGAACCAAACAGAATAAAGCTAAAAGGGTTTTTGCATTCAGGGACAGTCAGGTGGATGAATGGGAGATAAGTTGGCTCCTCCAACCGCTGTAGTAAAATGCAGAGGGAAGATTCCATTGTTGAGAGGCGAATGAGAAATGGAACAACAATAGTGCTGCACAACAATTGCCAAGGCGCCTGCTTGATAGACCCTGTTTAGCCACAGGCCTACACACATACTTCGGAGACAATTACCTGCACAGCTATCCTCCCTCTTCCCTGCTACCCCTCACACACACACACAGACAGACAGACACACACACACACACACACCATGGCACCCAACATTCTCGCTTGAAGCGGGAAGGTTTTGTACTATTGTTAGGTGAGCAAAGAAAGAAAAATCAGCCGAGATATCAAGATATCAACATGAAGTGTTGCATAATGAATCATTTTGCAGCGTGCCTCAGCTGATGATGTCTGTTTGCTGTTGGGGGATTTCATTACTAATCCGTTTTATACCTCTGAGAGGGTATTGTTTCTCTCCAATGAAAAACTTATATGTCTAGAAAGTCAGCATTTTGGAAAGTGGTAAAAAGAAAAAACTCTTTTTGATGCCTGTGTAATGTTTTTTTAAACAGGTTTTATGGATCTCAGTTTCACACAAACCATACTGTAAAAATGTGATTGAAACTTAAATGCTGCGGAAAATTACAGTTGGCATTGTTGCATTTCCTGTGCAACATGAGTAAGATTATATTTATGCACCACAAACCTTCTCCCGAGTTTCCATAGAGCATTATCATTAAGGCTTGATACATAATGCCAGCACATTATCAAAGATCACACATTCACAGTTCCCAAAGTCTTAAACATTCTAGATTTGAAGTTTCTTCGTCTTCGAGAGAGACTGATTAGAGACATTTCAGTATGTCAGTGGCAAACCTGAGCCAAAGCGATTAACGTTGAGAGGAGATTTGTTGGCAGCTTTTCCAGAGGCATCTGTCACATACTGTTTAGATTTGACCATCTAAAATCAAAAGTTCAACAGAGGACTGGGTGAAAAGAATCTCAACTATATGAACTCTCAAACATGGTGTAGACAGAATACCTCATCAGAAAGTTAAGACAATCATAAGAAAGCATCTGGAAGCTTTCTGTGATTGACAATTTACAGTCCACTTACCACAGTGCAGGTTGTAGACAAACCTTTTTTAAAACACTACCATTCGTGCTACCCAAGACTGATGCCATCTGCCTGAGGCTGCCTGTGGGAAAGAAATGATGCAATATTTGATAACTTAAATATTTTACTTGAATATTGATTACAGAAGTTATGCAGGCTGAAAATCAAACAACCTGTCTATGCTAGTTTTCTTTGATGGAGACTCTGGATATGCTTCTTTCCTTCTCTGGCTATCTTTCTGTCTTGTTTATTTGTGCTGTATTGACACTCACTACTGAAAGATTTTTTCTTCTTTGTAATTATACTTCAAATTTCCTTTGTTGAAGAATTCTCTGCCAGGTTATGGGTGTTCTTTATCTAGCGTGCAGTTTACAAGAAAAACAAACATCACACTGAGGTGTTTCAGTAGCTTTTTTGTCTCCTTAAACAGGGTGTCCAGAAAGCTTTCCGATGTGCGCTAATTGTAATTAGACTAGACATCTATCAAATGATGGGTTACTTTCTGATCAATAGCAAAGCAACCAGATTGTGTGGCCTGAATGTGGAATACAAAGAGTATTCTATCTATCTTGAATTCTTATCCTGATTTTCTCTCACATTTAAAGATGAACTAATCAATATTTTTATTTTAACAATGGTTTCAAAGGCTATGTAATGTGAAAAAGGGGTCACTTCTCATCACTGAGAATTATCACCAACTCTGTAGTTCCCCTCAGCTCTAAGTGTTGTTTTAGAATCTTTTAGCTCTTTTTTTTTCTGACCTACAACTTAACTATTTGGTTTGGTCCTCCAGTTGCTTTCAGTGAAAAAAGCTCTGATAAACCCAGTGTACACCACCAAACAGCAGACAGACAATGTTAACGACTAGCTGGTGAACATGCATTTAACGCTAAAATTTCCTTGAAGACTTGGTGGAGACCAAAACAGAGCGGCGTAAATATTGACATTTTCAAACCTGCATTGTTTAGTCCGTTGCAGTGGGAACGTGATCCGACCTTGATCGAACTACTAGGCGTTCTCTGCACGTTTGAGCTAAGCGGCTCCCGTAGCCAGGTTCCCTTTGCATACTGGGATGTGGATAAGTGCAAACAACAGCATGTTGAATGTTACCAAATGTAACAAAGTACATTGCAATTTTTTTTCTGTGCGAAAAGTCATCCACTGATTCAGACCTGAGCAAACAAACTATAGGTTGTAAAACACCCTTACATTAATCAGGCAGCCAGAAAAACAACTTCAAATGAATTCTAATGTTCTGTGTTTGGCATCTGTTTGCTAACATACTTGTTGCAGCATTGGCTTGTACTGCTGCACCCTGGTGACCAAATAGTAAAACAAACAAACAAACAAAAAAAAATGATGCAGCTTTAAACATATTTTTTGACACAGTCTTTCTTTTTGCTTTCCAGCTTGCCATGATATAATTTAAAAACAGCACCAAATGTGTGAATTTACTTATCAGTGATGCTCACATAGAAGCAGGTGTTGTGTGAGGGAAGCAGGTGTGCGGCCTGGTCTAATAAAAGAAAGCTACAGACAAACACAAACTGGTGTTTCTTCTGCAGCGCTCACTGTTTCTACACCCAAGGCCATACAATACACAGCAGGTCAGTGAGCTAAATCATTACATCACACTGCTAAGCCTGTGCATTTGCTGGTGACTGTGAATATGTGTGTGCATGAAAGTATATACAAATAGATATGTGCTTGTGTCAGTGTGTACAGTATATGTCTGCACCTCTGTCTGATTGTGTGCATGGGTGTGGGTGAACAAATGTACATATGCCTTTGTGGGTGCCAGCCTATATTGTGTGTCATAAAGGCTTCAATAAAAGCTCTGGGGCTAAGGGACTCATAATTAAGCAGCGAAGCTCTCTGCTTTCACCACTGCGGTTAGCTCTTTTCCCCACAGAGACCAGCGTTCACCGCTGGTGCTGCATCACAAAACCCACAGTAGGCATGTCTGCATCGCCATTTCTTTGTTTTTTATGGAAAAACAACCCCAATGAAATATGACAGCCCCGAATAAAGTTGTCATGTATATCCGAGAGTGTAGTCTAGCTCAGTAGGCCTGAGGAGGGAGGGGAGTGTTTTCTCTGCTCAATAAGAAATCAATTCACAATTCTCTGCCTCATTTGTTGCCGCTGGCAAACTCCTGCGGAGCCGTGAAATCCTATTTAATAATCAAGCATGAAAAACTGTGGATAATAGACTATTATGAGATGCAATTGCAAAAGGCAAGATAAGCTTATACTGTAATTGAAATCACATCACATGTACCTAAGGACCACCTTGGTAAGATCTGTTAGTCACACAGAGACCATATCTTAATCTCAGCTGTTTTCATGGCCAGACAGACAATGGCAGAGTGAAATCCATCCACTTGTTAGAGTACAATACTGGTAATGTGAAATTATTTTTTATTATTTTTACAGATTAACTTATCTGTTGTACAGACTAGACCTGCCTTACACATTTAAAGTCAAACTGAAAATTGAATTCTTCTCAGTTTTTGTGTGAGGAAGTATAACCTACATTCATACAGCAGCTATGCATATTTGAGAAGCATCTTCAGGTCTTCAGGTCTCTGGGCGGGTTTTTCCCATGGCAGCAGCTGAGTGACATTTGAGGGCTGGCGTTGCGAGTAGTCAAGTAGTCAAGAGCAAGTCATAGTCCTGTGTAGACTACGAACATTGATACCAGAGGTATTTACAATTCAGTAAAGCACTGGTTATTAGCACCTGCCTCATTATTACATTCACCATTTGTGAGGATCCATCATACTAAGTGGAAGCTAGCAAGGTAGGTTAACAAGCAAGTGGAAGTTCATTGGCTTAGCTTCCTAAAGTTAGCAGTGATTCCTACAAGATGTAACTACTCATTCATGTTATTTCAACACATAGGAGGGGGGAGCTAGCGTTAGTTGTCTCTGTTTAATTGGTCCAAATGTGGTAACAAATGACCAGATTGTCAGAACTAAAAGAAATGCTGATTTCTGCTGCACCCTGATACAGTGGAGATGTATGGAATTTTGTTGTGTCATTTAAAGCTGTACTAATAAATATATGTGTATTGTAACAATGGGTCAAATGACTGTGTGCAATGTGAAATGTAATAATAAACCACAGAGAATCATTAGCTGACTCTGTAGTCACTTAACTCTACTGAGGTTTATTAGCCTCTTTTGGGTCATTGTTTTGGTTTTCTTTTGGTGGACTGGCAGTCAGACAAACAAGCAATTTTAAGAGGTCACCTTAGGCTTTGTGGGTAGCAATCTTCTAAAGGATGTTTTTTTTTTTTACAATTTCCATATATAATATAAGCTGGCCTTTAAGTCTTTTACTCTTAGTTTATTCCTTATTAAATCTAATTGTTTTTTTCTTGTTATTCTAATTTGTAATTGCACTGTGTATTTTCTGTTTGGTGGTCTGTAAAAGACTTTTTGTTTTTGAAAAATGCAATAGAAATAAAGGATATAATTATTATTATTATATTTATCCATTCATCAGTTACTAATACCTGCTTAGCAGCTGGTGGATTCATACCCAGGAGCTTTTTGCTGTGAGGCATCAGTGCTGCTTTCTCAAGACATTGTTGACAGGATTCACGCACACACTCACACACACACACACACACACACACACACACACACGGTTGATGCTGATTGTGAATCTCACCTCATCTCTAAACCTCCAAATATGGATATTCTGGTTTCAGTAAATGACAAAAGCAGTGAAGCCAACTCATTGTATCCCCTCAGATGCATATAGATGACATCAGAGGCACTACAGCCAGGTTTTTCTACAGTCTTTCTGGTAAGCATTGTGCTTTTCCCCAAAATGAGCCATCTGACAAGATGAAAATAATGAATTTGCTCACAAAACAGATACATTTGAAGAAATAATCCTAAATAAATTTCAACTATGGAGCCTATTTAGCTTCTTATCTGGTGAGGGTCATTGTGACACAGAGAGCAGAAAGCAGCATGCACAGCAGCGCAAAATGCTCTCAGGCCAGTTAAATTAATAATAAGCCATGAGTCATCCTTAAACTGTGGCTCACAAAAACAAGATTTCTGCTGAATTTATAATATTTGATTTAAAACTGCTGACTGTTATTTATCTAGTAAAGGGTCATGGTGACAATCAAGATCAGTAATAAAAACAGCAAGCAGAACAGCACAAAATGTTCTCGGGTCACTTAAAATTAATTAGAAACCTTTCAAATACATATTGTGTGGTATATTTCTGTATTACATGAGACAATTTAACATTTTATACAACTACAAATGTTGTCAGCTTCATTCACTCCAAACCTCCACTAAAAACGTGGCACATTGGCATTGGACCCAGCTGGTCAGAAGTCAGGTCCTTCACACACTTCCCCCTCAGTGCTCGACCATCTGCTATTAATTCTAAAATTGTGTGGTTGGTTGTACTGGTTGGTTGAAAAAGCAGCTTCTTTTCCCTTTCCAGTTCATTTTTATTTACCTCTCAGTGCTCACATCTCCTCATCACTCTGATCAGCGAATCATTTGGAGCCTTGTTAAGCTTGTTAGATGATAGTTACACCTTTCAAGATTGATCAACCACAGTCTAAATCTTCATATTTCGTCAGCCCCCACTGTTACTCTTTCAATTTATGTCACTGCTGTCTCTAGTTTCCTGAAGTTTCGCACTGTAAGCTGCAGCAAGAACAGGCAAGGCAGCTTCATTTGTACAGCACATTTCATCCACGGGGTAATTCAAACTGTTTTACAGAAGACACAGAGACACAAGACGTTTAGAAAAAAATGACAAAGAAATGCCAGACTAGAAGAAAAATAAGAACCAACTTGTGAAAAAAAATAGTATGAGAGGGGAGAGAATAGAATTTTAAGTGCAGATCTAACAGCACAAAGTGCAAGCAGTGGTAAACTTTGATTTAAAAGTAATAGGTGTTAAAGCCAGTCATTACAGCAAATACTAGAGTCATTTTTTCACAATTTTTTCTTTTGCTGTTTTTGTTGCCTTTAACTGCAGTGGGCTTTGGGATGGTCCAGAAGGAAGTGATGTCACAAAAGTAGAATCTTCAAGGGGCCTCAAAAGCCCCAGGTTTACTGGGCGTTAGATAGTTGATTATATTGGTAATTTGATTCAAATTTATTTGAGAATTTGCACCATTAAAGTACAGCATTGACTCTTGTAGAGTGGCCCTGTGTCAAAATCTAGATTTTAAACCTTTTAGTTAGTTTGCCTTGTATAGTCTGCTGTGTGCACTGTACTTAATGGGAACTGGAGGAGACAGGGTACAACAAAAGGCTCAGAGGGTGAGAATGTAATGTATAACACTATAAAAATTGTGGGGCCTCAACAGGGACCCAACTGAAAATTTCACCCATGTGATGTAGTCATGATGATGTATCACATCAACATGTTTACTTGCAGTTATTGGCATAAAGAAATGAACATAAATACAAAAATGCATAATCACAGGTTATAGCTAGTGGTTAGAAAGAGAGGCCAAAATGAAAAGAAAAAACATATAGCCACCTGTACCATGTGCAGGTCATAACTGAGTTGTGATGTGCACAATGATCTTATCTCTGTTTGGAGCTGGACAGAGTTCAAAACTGGACTAGTATCTACACCAGGAGCTCTGCTGCAGGCGCGGAAACACAACCAAATAAGAGCTGCATAAATGAATAAATAAAGCTTCAAATATTGGAGCCCTCAGGAAAGGGCAGGGCCTTTCGGGCTCAGCCAGTTCACCTTTGCCGCAGGGCCCGCCCAGAATATAATGAATAATATAGACACAAGGTAAAAATAATGCAGCAATAAACACTATGTAAAATACAAAACATCCACAGCCAAATCCGGGATTTTTTATTTGGCTAAAAGTGCAAATTCACCGCCATGCTTGCGGCTCTGTAGGCTGTACACAGCAGCACTTTCAGCTAAATGCTAACAAGCTCACAATGAGTCAGGGGCAACCGGATGTTAAGCAGGTAATGGTTATAATGTTAACTGTCTTAGTTTAGTGTGTTAGCCTGCTAATATTTGCTAATTAGCACAAAATACAAAGTATAACTGAGACTGATGAGAATGCCATCAGTTTAGCAGGAATTTGGTGATAAAACAAATTTTTTGGACAAATTTAGGTTTTTAATGGCGCTTGATGAAATGTTAAGGGAACATCAATGTCTGTAAAAGAAATTTCATAGCAATCCATTAAATAGTTGTTAAAACATTTCACTAAAACTAAAAATGTCAAACTCATGGTGGCACTACAGGGAAAGGCAGTGGCTCACTAAAGTCAGCAGGATTCATCCCCTGGAAACCATGAAAGTCTGTACAAAATTACAAGGCAGTCCATTCAATGGTTGTTGAGATGTTTCACTCTGGACCAAAGTGGTGGACTGACCGACCAACCATCCTTAGAGCTGCTAGTGTGGATAAAAGTTAAAAATTGTAAAATCTAAACAAAATACAGCAATCAAACAAAATGAAATGTCAAATGAACACAGGCTACTATCCAGGACAATCTATCTATTTAACAAACTAAAAGCAGGTTGCTTTTAGAGGTATTACTATGTGATGTCCTAGCTGTGAAGTTGCTGACTGGTTCACATTTGTGGTGTTGTACAGCAGAATAACTGGGAGGAGGAAAGACAGAATATGAAGATTATCTGGGTGTCAGAAGGTAAGATATGGTTTAAGTCAAAGGGTGATGCTTCAAATTTTCTCTCTTGTCTCTACTCATGTTTCCTTTTAAAAAGTTAAAAGGATGCCCACAGCATCTTGTTATGGCTCCGTCTGTCAATACGTCTCATAATATCACTCTGTCCAGACAGGTTAGTAATGACTAGGCCTTTAATGCCAGGGTACAGGTCTTAAACACATCTGCACAGCCCTCTCTTTACTCCTTGTCATGTCTTTAGGCTCTGAATTTTGCAACTTCCTCCAGCAGCTACACTTTCTCAGTTTTATTATTTTCCATGGCAGCTATTTTCTTCCTTCTGACTATCTTTTGATTACTATGAGTTTATCTCTGTATAAAGTTCATTCAACCCTTGTTGTCTGGAAATGCTCTCCAAAAAAAAATTATGTGTCACAAGACTCAAACTGGAGTTAATGTTCTCGAATGGTTTGTAACACCCTGAAAATACAAGATAGGACAGGCTATAAAAGATCTGTCTAAAAATATTTTGTTTCATTACAGATGAAGTTTAAACAATGCCGTCCCATAGAGTTGGCAAATTGGTTCCCAAGACATTTCCTCTTTGAAGAGACTGGAATCCAACAAGTCCTGGCTGCTCATTTTTAGGTCAGACATGCTCAAACAGCAAAATACAGCAAGATACAAATCTTGAAAACAATGTCAAATGCAGAAGTGAAGCTTGTTTATGCTGTTGTTTGAATTGTTAATAGGTGCATTGTGGGCTATTGTCACTGTATTAGCTTTGATGGTGAAGCAAGGAGTACTGTATATCTCTGCCTGTGCCATGCTTTGAGAACAAGGAGCTTTAGGAATGGGTAAGAGAAGAGAAACAGCTGGTTCGTTATTCACTCTGAGAGAGACAGAAATAGAGAATCAAAGACAGAGAGAAAGAGAGAAAGGAGGAGAGAGAGTCGTTTGAGGCATTAGCCTTGGAAGTGTTTCCATGTAATGTCACAAGCTATTGTGTTCATATCGCTCAAATCCCATTACCACAAGTGATGAGGTAGGTATCAGCGAGGGCTACACTCTGGCCAACAAGTATAAGAGCAGCGTTGGGGAGGGTTAAATCAAGATGGAATCCAAGTCCACTCAGCAGGGGGAATTTAAGGCCAAGCATTACTGTGCTATTCTTTAACATACAGCTGTTGAATAGACTCTGCTCTGATGTCAACATAAAGAACAGCCAGGCATCTGGAACAATTATTCAAAATGGGGTCTGCTTTTTCTGTGATTCTGTGTTTGGTTAGCTGAATAAAAATGAAGGAACGGTCTTTTAATGTGTTAGTGCCTGGTCTAGGGATGGTTTGGTTTCTGATTTTGGATATGGTTGCAGGGTGGCTGAATTTGCTTTGCCTCCAAAGCTAACAAATCAAATATTTTATATTTTCTAGCTCTTAGCAAAGAGCAAACTATAAAAGGGCTTCACAGTTTTAGTTGGCACTGACCACTAATTTAGCACACTGAAATGATGAACTTCACTGGCAGCAGGTCAGTTATCACTAGCTAACGTTAAATCTGTAATTACAAGCTGAAATGAAACATTTGGTTGTCATCTAATGTGCTTGTTGTGAACCTGTGTCCTCTTGGCCAAAACTGTTTGTTAGAGAAAGTATGTTATTCTCTAACACCACTTTACACTAGCTAGCCAAAGTGAAACCATAACATTTGGGTTCTGTTCCAGATAGCAGTGCGTTTTTGAAGGTTTTCTTACATTTGTAATAACTCAAATCTAAAAATCTATTCCTGGGAAATAACCTTACTCTACAATGGCCCATGAAGTGCATTTTGTGAGAAAAAACGGGTGAACCTTGCACAAATTACAACAGAAAATCTGACAAATGTTTATTACTCATAAAAACATATAAAAAGTCCTAAGAGATCCAAGTGGTGGAAAGTATTTTTCAAAGGTGTTTCTTAGCCATACCCTGGTACCACGTTTTTGCTTCCTAAAATAATATTTTAAAGCAACATCACTATATTAGTATACTTGTATACAAGGCAACATCAATTGGCACTAATCCATATGAATGTTGGCATTGATTAACATAAATTTATTTAAATATCACTTAAAGTAGCACTTTTATATTACTTTGTCCTATCCTGTTCACATGAATTTTGCAGATCACTCAATTTGTGAGTGATTGGAACCTACTCTTCCATAAGTGGGTCAAAAATGACCCATATTAGAATCAATGGCTATATAGATATATAGAATAAAGGTATGACATTTTCATATGATGTTTTGATTAAGAATAATGATTTGTATTATATTTTGGTCCACACAAGAATGATTTCATGTTTGAAATATGTTTATTTTTCACTTTTTAACAGATTTTGAACATTACTAGGATACTAGACTACCTTGCAGGTTAGATGCCATTAGAAGCAAGCTAGAAATATCTTAGTAAGAGTCTGTCTAGCTTAGTTAGCCAGCTAGTGTAAGCTAACTATAAAATAGGCTAATTTGATGGCACATGATAATAACACATACTCTTTCACATAATAGTTATGAATGTGCAAATATGTTGTTAATATACAGACCCTTTCCAAAAAATTAGAATATCATGGAAAAGTTCACTTATTTCCATAATTCCATTAAAAAGGTTCCATTTTCATAGATTATAGATTCAGGGCCCACAATTCAAATGAGTATTTATTTGTTTATTTTTACATAATTTGGGCTTCCAGCTCATAAAACCCACGAAAACGGGAATTCAAAAAATTAGAATACTGTGAAGAAATCAGGCCAAATTTTGCAGGGCATGAATGTTTTAAACTGAGTGTCACACACTAATCATCTACTAAACTCAAAGCACCTGCACAGGTTTCCCCAGGTGTCATTAAATTGCTTCAGTTTGGTTAAATTGTCTCAGTTCGGTTCAATATGGTGAAGACTGCAGACTTGACAACTGGCCAGAAGACCATCATTGATACCCTCCATAGGATGGGTAAGCCACAAAAGTTCATAGCTAAGGAGGCTGGCTGTTCACAGAGTGCTGTGTCCAAGCATATCAATGGAAAGTCTAGTGGAAGAGCAAAATGTGGCAGGAGAAGATGCAGATCAAACATTATGCCTGTACTATGTAGTTCATCCATATGTTTAGATAAGAATGGTTCATTAATTAAGTACCTCTGGTACGTTTTTATACATTTTTATTAATATTTTTATTTTTATGTTTTGCATGCTAACAAAATAGCTGTTCTTTAAAGGGGACATATTATGTACATTTCTGGGGCTCTACTGGAATATCAGTGCATGATTTACAGTTCAAAAAACTCCTCCTCCTCTGAAACAGACTGTTTTATCTCCTGTCTCTTTAAGGCTCCCCTTCCAATGAGCCAACTCTGTTCTGATTGGTTAACTTCCCACAGCTGTGTCACAGCCGACTTCTGGCCACTCCAGAGGCTATGTTAACAAACCATGAAACAAACTATAGTAGTAGGATTTCACTTCTTTTTCTTGTTCTTTACTCAAAATGTCAGCTTCTCAAATACATCTGTACATGTTCAAGGATAATGGATCACACAAACAATACATGGAAAAACCTTAGCAACAACCTTAGCAACCAACCTTAGGCTACGGAACGGATGGCTGTTCATGGGCATGTGCAACGAGCCGACGTTGGGTCATTCTCATTTAGCAAAAGGGATATAGGGGACATATAAGTGGGTGGTACAACAGAGATTCCCTCTTTCATTTTAGACTCTCCGGCTTTCCATTCCCTCAAAGGTTAGCATTTTCAAACAATTTGCAGTGCAAGTTTGTGAGTACAAAATTTAACTTATGTGAAAGCTTTGCCCAAATTTTGACTCTGCATGTGAATCCACAGATCATGATCCCATTGAATTGAAATTATTTCACACCAACATTTCACAGTTTCATCGTAAAGTTTGGTGTGTCCTGGCTCTTATGCGTTTTACCTTCACTCACAGCTTTAATTTACAGCAAACCTGCAAGGGTTCTGTGACATTTTTTTGCCAGAGAGCTCTTTTTATGCATGCAGACCAGGACTAACTTCAGTGTGGATATTTGGGGAATAGTTGACTGATGTGGCCCTTTGTCTCCAAAACCTATTTGACTTTGACTCATATTTTGTCAAGTCTGTTAAGTTTTATGACTTCATTTACATATTTATGCCTCTTGAATTAATACTCAATGGGTGCATGTGTACAAAGCATGCATCACAATCAGGTTTTTTTTCTCACTCTGTAGCACTTGGCTTCCAAGACAATTTTCCCTGCATATATTTTATCTCATCCTCTCTCCCTTGGTATATTTAGCCGAGAAAGTTTTATCACCCTCCACCAGCAAATGACTGTGGTCATTTATACAATATTTCACTATTCAAATCAGCGAGGCACACAGCCTCAAATGACAGCCATGGTTTGTGTACTCCTCAATCACTGCAGAATGAGCACACAGAAATAATCACATTAGCATAGTAATCTGAAGGAGAAGTAGTGATAATGACTTATTTGCCTTGAATTACCAACAACTGAATAGTTTTTGTCTTGTGTACACATTATAACAGATGTGCAATCAAACATTAATGAGCACTGAAAACAGTCACTACCAATTTATTAGTCAGCTCTGCGTGAGAATATCTATATCCACAACCTCCTAATAATACAGGATTTTTTTCAGTAATATATATAAAATGGCTGTGGGCGGGTTTTAAGTTTACTGTGTTTCAGTCTGGAACTGGAGCTTAATGGGTATTTGTGTGCATGATGCTGAGACTGTTGTATTTATGGTTTGGGGCTGTATTGACAGCTATGTTAAAGTCTAGTGTCAGTATTAAGACAGTGCCAGTCACATTTAGAGATTTTATGTCTTTAAATTGTCTCTTCAGATAAGGAAGAGGGGGAAGGACTGTTTAGTATCTTGCTCCATATTGAACCAGTTGATCCAGTGATGATTACATCCCTGGTCACCACACAGCTTGACACCCCACTAGAGGGAGTATTTACCTTTCTGCTTTCAGTTATTCCCACCTCACACTCCCCCACAGCTTCTGCAAGTCAACAGAGAGTTTGTTTTCCTCTGGATGTGGAAAGCCAAGATGCATGCCTTGTTATAACACAGATTAAAAAAAACAAAAAAACAAAAAACATTGTTGTCTACTATCATACCTGCCTTAAAAGGGGTTAAGGACATCCTTCCAACAGTATTTAATGTCCTGGATCATATCAGAGGTGTCTTCCTCTAATGCTGCTGCGTCTCCTGTTCTTTAGTTGTGTCGGTTGTTTCTGGTATCTGCAGTGACCAGACTGATAAGATTGATTCAGCTGATTAGCTGCCCTGTCTCTGTTGCTGGGCTGCTGTATGTTCTCAGTGGGTAGCACAGCCCCAGAAAGCTTTTGTTTTTTAACAAAGCTATTGAAAGGACTGGAATGATGCAATGGAGACTAAAAAGTATGAAGTAAAAGTTCCACTTACAGCACGTTAAGTTTTTCGCAGAGTCACAAGTTTACATATATATCTATATTCAAAGTCACTTTAAGTGGCCATTTCTGAATCTACACACCAACAAGACACCAGTAACCCATTAAACCAAACAAAAAACTAATTAATGTGTAGGTATTGCAAGGGATGCAAACTCTTAAAGATGATCTGTTCATTTTTTTTTTTAACAATGGATCAAATGTGGAGTCTGAAGGGAGTCACTTGTAGTGATGAACCCACAGAGAATTATAACCCAATTCTACAGTTCCCCTTAGCTACAAAGAGCATTTCAGCATCTTTCAGCTCATTTTTTGGTTTTACAGCCTTTATTGTTTTGGTTCACGCTCACTGCTCTCACCCTCGTTTCCAACAGCAGCAGGCAACTGTGTTTTGGTGAAAAACCCACTGTATGATACTTACCCAGCACCAAACAGTGAACAGATAAATTTAGCATTTAGCTGGTGAACACAGGGTAGCATTTAGCAGCATTTTAGTAGCTAAAGAGCCAGATATTTCCCACAGGAGACCAAAGCTAAAAGGAGAGTGAATACTGGACTTACATTCACCAGGTGGACAGAAACACAAGTCCAAATGAATGCTCATGTGTCTGTTGGATGTTAATAGGCAACTGTTTGATGCATCTAAGCCGTATCAACTTTAGAAGGTGATAATATGCCAATATTGTTTCCAAAGAGAGGCCAAAATATCAGTAATGCATGTTTAATGAAACAAATCTGTCTTAAGGAAATCTTTCATTTCATTTGGGTAAATACTTTTACATCCAAAGTATTTTTCACGTAGTTTCACATCCCCTAACCTCATTGGACCAGACTTGTCCTGACAAACCTTAGGTGCTTAGCATTTTTAAGTGACAGATAACTGGCAGGATCAGTTATATCCTCTCTAATATTGATGGGTTTATTCATAAATCAATTCTTTATTTAACAGTTATATTATATTAACAGTTATATTATAACAGTACCTTAAAGTGAGTCAAACTGCTTCAGCAGACAGAACTGAATTGAAAATTCAGAATGGTACAGTGTCTGTGACTGGACTGAAGACAGCACATCTATTCTCTATCTACTGTGTACAGTGACAATGAAATTCAAGACTAAGCCAAGAAAAAAGAAGAAAGAAACCAACAGTGTCTGTGATCCCCATTGTAAGTCTAAGTCTGCTTCTGTGCACTTTCACAAAACATTTAAGCTTTTATAGAAGTCTTTGAGTGCGTCTCCAGTCTCATATCTTGACACAGAAAATGTCTTTGAATAGGTTATACTGTAATATTACATTGCAGTATGTCTCTTGCTGCATACCTGAACTTGATTCTGACTGGGTTTGATGGAGAAAATAATCACACAGCACCTTATGAGATGAGAGGTTTTCAGAAAAGGCTTAGAAATATGAACACTGTGAGGAGGTCACTTGACAGTGACTTTAATGATACATCACTGTCAGGCAGCTGGGACGACACAGCACAGTTATGTCTGAAACAGTTGTGTAGAAACTCCCTTCAAAAGCGACAAATTTGACTCATTCTTGGCACTCTGTCACATTTTTCCTCATCCATTTGCTAAAAATATGCGCTTAAAAACAATACATCTAGATCAAGATTTACTTTGAGGTACACATTGAGCTATGGAAGGAGGAACACATAAATAGATTAAGGTTAATAGCATTTTATGAAAGCTATAGTGGATGTATGCTAACACTTTGTCACTAGAACATTGTTTTCACATTCATCTACTGAAGGGGGAAAGTTTCTTCCAACTTAAGTTAATAGGATTTTTTTTTTTTGGTTCTGAAAAAAATCAGAAACCAAAAGGAGAAATTTATATTTTAAATTCTTTGGTGAAAATACCGGTCTGTAATCCATGTATGTAGCTGGAGTCTTTATTTCAATACAGCAAATCTAACCTTATGTAAAGCGATAACGTGGCGTTCTATAATAAGCAGAGCAGATGGTCACACTGAGCCTGATACCATCCTGCTACACAACACAAGAGCCACAGACTCTCAACAACAACCTACATTAGCTTTCCTGCTAAAGTCTCCTTCTTATCTAACTTACAAACATGAACACACATATTGCCCTCCACTTTAGCATGTTGATTTCATGCTGCACATGGTGCAAGTAGTTTTTCACACAACAGCAGCACACAGTAGGCTTTGTTACCTGGCTGAGGAGTCAGAGATGTGCAGCCTATCGCCTGCAGCTCTTCATCTGAATGCTCACTGTGGCCACTTCTTCTTGTTCCTGGAATATTTAAAACAGATCTGCTGTCTGCAGAAAAGGACAATGTATTGTTTTGTAGATGCACTTTAGATAAACCACTGTTGTGCTAACCTCTGTGACAAATGCATTGTGTGGCCTGTGACTGCCTTATAATAAAAACCACCCTTTTGCCAATTGAACTGTAAGAAATATTCGGTTAGCATTAGCAGTAATACACCTCGGACATGGTGTAAAGAGAATGAACAGTAAGCAGTGAGGCTGATAGATAAAATTGATGACATAAAATTACAAACAGTAACGCTGGATTACTCCCATGAATCCCTTGAGCCTCGGTAGGAAATTTTAATCCAGTAGCGCTTTCTGAGAAAACCAGTTGTAATGATATTTAGGGGCAGAATAAATTGCCCTGGGGCTACACAATGAAAGCTACTATATAGACGGGTAATCACAGGATGTAAATACAATGAATGGCAAGAAAAGGGCTGACCATAAATTGTGACACAATGATCTCATGAACATCCTAATATTATAGCAGTGGGATTTTCAGTGAAGTAGGAGACATCTTGCATCCAGCAGTTAAACTTTTGAAATGAACAATATTTGCATATTCATAGATTCTGGAGAAGGAGCAGATGTAGTCATACACAAATTATTATTCCAAGCATAGTATTTTTATATGTCTTAAAATATGTCATAAGGGCATCTTTAACAGTGTTCTCCATGACTAGTGTTACAGATAATTACTGTATGCAATGCATCAGTGATTATTGTACTGCAGATCAAACCAGATGAGACACAGTTTTGTTTCCCAAATTATCTTTAAAGTCAAATTAAAGACATTTTTCAAAGAAAAAAATCTAGCTCCTCAGATAGTAATTCAAGGATAATTCCAATTATTAATCATCTAAGGCCTTATTTTCTGAGAAATAACATTTCATCAGTTGTGAGTGCTGCACACACACCAAGGTCACACACACTCCAACAACTGAACCAAAAAAGTGATTAAGACCTTGTCTTAATCACTTTTTTTTTCTAATGTCCTTAGAAAACAAAAACATTCACATAGCAACTACAAATGTCTACAAATAATTACCATGGCATTTCTGTTACAGTGTAATAATCAGTTTAGTACCTCTGCTTGCATTGATTACACTATTTCACTTTGCAGCAGCAGCACTTACAATCAGCTGATTTCAAGAATAGTTGTCAGAAATTATGAAAATAAAATTCCAGATTGTCCATAACTGCAATGTTGCGTTCAATTCCTAATGTTCATACATGTGATTTCAGAATAAAACTCTTCCAAACTCAATATTTTTTTTGCCTGCAGACTCTCTCCAAAGGTCACTTTTAACAATGGAAAAATGGTTGACTCCACCTTGGCGACAATCAGGCCAATTAACATCTGAACATGTTGGCAGCTTGTCATGTTCCTCACATATGAACCTAGATCCCTAACTCAAAATGGCTGATAAATCAGCCTTTAAACACCATGCAGTGCTTTTAATAGTGTAGGCAATTCATTTAAAACACCTCCATGTTGGACAAAAATGTTTAATTAAATGTCACTCTATTGCCAGTCAGGGAGCAGAGCCAGCAACTCAGGGCCAGATAAATGTTAGAGAAAATTCCACCCTTGGATACTCTTAAACTGTTATATATCATCAATCTGTGATATCCAATACATTGTAGGAGTTATTATATGGCAAAATGTAGTAATTTACCTTTTTTTGGTGTACTCACTATACCTCACCCTGCCTCACCTTTTTCCACTTCAGTTAATGGTTTTTAGTGTTTCCTGGAATAACATTTGACAACTGCCAGAGAAGAGGGTGTCATCTTGGTGTATTAAGCTGTGGGTGGTACATGATCCCTGTAAAGTGAGCTAGATGTATTGGATATTGGATATTCATTCTCTCAAATATTCAAACCAGTAGTTGAAAAACATTTTTCTTTCATTTTTTTTTTTACCTAAGGGACAAAAGCTGTCAAAAAATGGGCCCCTGAATGCAATAGACAGCATAGATGGGTGGTGTAGGAGCCTAAATGCAGTTTATTAATGTTTAATTAAAATGCAATAATTTAAGTTCATATGTAAAGCAGCAATAATTTACATGGTTCATTGAAAAGGAATATTTACAGTCTCATAATAAGTTAACTGTTTTATTTCTTACACTAAAAATGTGTGTGGATTAAAATGCAAAAAATCTCCTTTATATTACATTTGAAATAATTGGGTACAGGTGACTAAGACTGTTGCTTTCTAGCAACTGTGTTTGTTGTGTTTTGATACTATTAGGAGGAGGAGGTGTGGTTAGGAGGTAGTAGTCAGGCAAGCTGAGAGTGGAGCCACATGGTTTTTTGACCTCTCTTCTTTTTTCTCTCCTTTGATAACTTTGGAAATGGACAATTGCTCTGTATCAATACCTTTTGTGTTAAAGTAAACAGTTCAACTTCACTGAGTGGTCCTGTGGATTTTTTTTGATGTGGATTCGGATGAGGGGAATCATTAGAGTGTCAAGCTTCATTCAGTGGAAACCTACAGGTGGAGCGGAGTTCCTTTAAAGGGGTACTGCAGAAAATTAGTATTGCACTCCCACTTTGTTAGGGGACTTCCGAGAGACATATAAAATAATTGTCAAAATTGTAGCTGCAGAGGCTGAGATTTCCCTAACTTTTAGTCCCTAGTATAGCTGGATCCAACAATTCCCATAATGCAACATGATAGTGTCTCTCTCTGAGAGATTCACAGGCTCTATTTTGCAATGCAGACTCTCTCCATACCTCAGCTGAGACAACTCTAACAACATCATCAGAGAAAATACCCCTAATGATGTCATCAGGGTTATTTTCACAGATATTAAAAAGCTCCCTCTGGAGCCAAATACAACTGGTGTCACAGTGAGGACAGAGTGGATGAGTAGTACAAGTAAGCAAGTAAACTGATCAACTGTGGTGAAGTGCACCTTTATCACTTATATTAAACATAAAATATTCATTCATACATTTTTAAAACTCCTATCTCTGGCACTACTATGACTTTTTTCAAAAACATGTCTTGCTCAAAAACCCTCAGGGGACCCTCAATCTGATCAACAACTAAACAACATGATCTTGTTACTGATGTTGCCACAGTAAATGTGGAGGAACAGGTGGAGGTTTTTATGTTGTGCTGAAAATTTAAACTTTGCATGGTCGCTCTTGCATAAAGCCATCTCAAATCAGATTACAGCCTTCATGTGAATAAATTACTATAAATATATTTTATTGACTTACAATTTATAAGTAACATGTTATGCAATACCACCGAGAGAGTCAGGGAGAGGGAAACACCACAAGGTCTTCAATATTGCATATTTTTCCTGATAACTTTACTTACATGTATTTGCTGAGACAACATAATGCCTCTATATTCTGTTTCGATATGCAGGTCATAGTCCAAGCTTAAAGGGACTGGTAACCTTGTATAGACAGAGGGTCACCTAAATGACACTGTGAATGCTCAGGGAGGTCTCATAAGTATACATTTACAGCCAAAGAATGGGAAAATTCATGGCGGCCGGAGAGCAGAAATATGAGAAAAGCTTTGAATTCATCAAGTGTTGTCTAAGTGTTGATTTTCATTCATGAATTTATCATGAAGCAAGCTGACCTGAATGCACGAAAGCTATCTGAACAGCTTACAAAGAAAGTATCAGAAGAATCAGTAATTTCTTCACCACACTATAACTTTTTAAAGCTACATTTTTTGTATCCAGAAAATAAGAGATGGAGTGTTTTGATTCTGACATTTCAGAATGGACTGCAGTCTGTGGAGAACTGCAGTCTTGTGAAAATGCAGTCATTATATGCTTATGGTGCACGCTTTCTGCCTGTTAAAGAATACTGTTGTCATTTAGACTTACAGCCCATGTACTTATGTTGACATTAACTTTATGTTTCCTTTAAAATAAAAGATGATCTAAACCCCAGTAAAGCCTGCTTGTCTGGTGAAATATTGGTGCTTACATTAAACTAGGCTGAAATGGAATCTGAATGAGAAACCTACTTTTATTTTATTTGTTGTAGTTATTATGTATTTTGATTGTTTTTAAAGTCCAACTGAAACCACAATTGCTAATCTTTATGCAGTCACAATCAAAGTGATTTTTTCATTTATTGCTAGTATTTTATTTCTGAAAGGAAGAAAAAAAGTCTTTGGGGATACATCAGAAATACTCAATTAGCCTCCAAGCCTCTGAGTGGGTGATCAAGTGTATGTTTTTTGTGTCTCTGTGCCCCTGCAGTTAAGCTGGCAGGGGCATAGACACACATCAAACATGCCCTAGTAACTCTAGCTTACAAGCTAAGGACTTTTGTGTTCTGTGAGCAGTGGTAGTGAAGAATAATAATTTCAAATTAGTTATCTAGCCTGCATTGCACTTTACCCCTGGTGGCTGTTTGTTTGGTCCATGCTTGGTCCATCAATGCTTGTAGGAGGAAAAACAAAGCCTTAGCTAAAAAGCTATTGGGGGTTGTGTTTCATGGTTCTTTTCTCCATCTACATAGAAAAATATGAAATATCATTTTCTCTTTTTCAGGAGAGAACACAACATGTCATTTATGGAAAAAAACGTGCAATTTAATTTCAGTATGGCAGAGCGAAACTAGCTTGAAGTCAGCTGTTGATAGTGGCTGATAAAGATGTTCTAAAAGAAGCATGAATGTGACAACAAGGTTTTTTTAAGGAGATTATTTTATGTCCATGTATACCAGTGTGTGCCTGGTGATTCACAATAAGCAGTGGTGGAAAGTAACTAAGTATTTACACAAGTACTGTACTTAAGTACAAATTTGAGGTACTTATATATTTATTTGAGTATTTCCATTTACTGCCACTTCATTTCAATAAATATTCAAATGATCCAATATTTCAGCAAAAATCGAAGATTAGAGAAAAAGTCCAGAAACTGAAAACAGATTTGTGTATCAGAACTTAGTTTTTTCTTCTTTCCTCTCCCATTAATCATCTCATGACCCCTCAGATTTATCTGGTGACCCTTTGGAGGGGCCTGACCCCTAGGTTGGGAACCACTGGACTAAACTAGCTAACTGTATATAAAGTAGTTGAAACTAGCTCCACCTCCAGCAGCTACAACAGTAACATGCTGCTTACACACTGATGCTTCAGTATTAATAATCTAATGATGTCATATATAATAATATATCAGTCAGAGGGACCAAACCACTACTTTTACTGCAATACTTTAACTACATCAAGCTCATAATACTCATGTACTTTTACTGTAGTAGGATTTTACATGCAGAACTTTTACTTGTAATGGAGTATTTTTACATTGCTGTATTTACACAAATAAAGGATCTGGATACTTCTTCCACCACTGACAATAAGTAACACACTCTATGTAATATGAAGACATACAACTCAAATACACTGACACACGCTAAAACACACTGAATTAACAAAACAATAAAACAGGGACTTTGACAAAATTAAAGGGACCCTGCAAGTACATTCAACATTTTTCATCTAATCGAATTACCATGTACCCAATATATCTATTAAACATGCTGAATGCTTTTCCTACATTTGAAAACCTTTTTTTTTTTTTTTTTTAAATGTTTTGAAACCTACATTGTTCACATTTTGTGATTACATCAGTGTGCACTCTTCTTCTGTGGTCGAACATTTGCTCTGCCGCTCAGCCACCATCAGCTCTGGTGCAGAGTGAGGTCAGCCAAACAACGACACCATACCAAACAATGGAGAAAAAGTATGCACTGCCTGTGCATCTCTGCAGACAGGAAGGGTGATCTGCAGTGCATTAGCATTTTGTCACTGAACTAGGATAACAATATATGCTTTTTATTTTGTTTGACAGTGTTTTCATCTCATTGCCCATGAAAACACTCTGTCATGAGAGGTACACTATGCCCCTTTGTATTCTGCAGAAATGCACATATGGAAATGAGACCTGCTCATCAAATCATAGCTCTACATCACCCCTGTTGTCAAAAACTTCACAGCATACCTTTAACTATAGGCTTTGTGTTTACCTTGAAAATAAAGAGATGTAAACAGCTTCTTCTGAAAGGAGGAAACAGGCCTTCAATGACAATGATGCTGACTGAGTGCAGACATCATCAACACAGGTTTTGTCAAAACATGTGCACATGTAGAGGTTTTTAAGCAACATAAACATACATATTAAAAAAAAAAAGACAGGATGTCTCTCCTGGCTGTTGAGCAGAGCACAGTGGTTAAAATCTGCTCATTTGTCCTCCAGTGTGAATCCCAACTCGATGACGCAGCAAGTTAAACTCCAAAAGGGCACTGCTCCAGAGGTTTGCAGGGGAGATGCCCCCTGAGCTGATTTTAGACTTATGTTCTCCCTTGGCTGAGTGCCCCCATTGCCCCATGATTGAATGCCACTTGACATATTTTCAATAGGTTTGTCACCTTTTTCCTGTACTCTTGAATATACATCAGAGCAGCTGGTGTCTCAAGAGAGGTGTTGATCCTTCTTTTTCCTTTTAGCTCTCAGGTACTGTCTTTAAGCTGTAGGGTACTTCCTTTTCCTTGACAGATTGAAATGTGCAGAAAGAGCTGATCTATAAACCCTCTTCAGTTATCACTGAAGTAACTTTGTGTATAACACATAAGAAAAAATATATGAAATCCGGAAACCTCCGAGTGTAGGAGTGTTGAAGCTTGACAATCAGTGTTGCTGGATTTTGTCAGTGGAGCCATCTTAATTTTACTGAAATGCAGACAACATTTAACAGGCCAAAAGGGAGGATTTGAAAGTTTCTAACTGGGCCATTTTCCTGTCGGTGTTGTCTCCCTTGTTGAATCCTGTCTACTACAGACAGAAATAGTTTCAACATAACTTTATGTTTTATTTACAGTCATAAATATTTTTTGTTTTTTCAAAAGTAAAGCAATACATGACACAGGAGGATCTGGAGTGAGGATTGTATGAAAGATACTATTCTTCTGCAATGACAAGACAACAACCTTTACATGTGTAGCAAGGTGAAAGATACCAAAAGAAGCTGACTGTGGCTATCAGTGAGCCAATGGCCTTTGACAAAACACGTTTAGGGATGATAGATCTGGCTAATGAGGTCTGGCTAAGGAAATTACTCACCTTAAAGCCACTAACAGCCTTCACAAGCGCTTGAGGCAGCAGATAACTCAGAAAGAAGATAGGGGTTTCAGTTGTCGCTGATATTACAGAGTAAATTAATTAAATGGCCCTCTAAAGGCTTAAAGAATTGCAAATTAAGCATATTAAATATCACAGTTGAATACTGAAAATGTCAGCTTTCCAGCCATCCTATGTCATGACACATTTTCTCCATCCAACTGTCAACATTTAGTTAAACTAAAAAAAAAGTAACTAAATCTAATCTACATCAGCAAATGGAAAAGAACTACAAACCCTTTGTAAAAACAATGATCCCCACAGTTCTATAGGAAAACCACAGGGATTGCAGCTACCGAAGCGCGGTGCTACATGCAGCTGCAAGGCGCCACCTCAGGTAGCAATATGATGCATGCTCTTCATCCACCTGTCAAAATGTTGGTAAGTATCCCCAATCTGAGTGAAAGCATCTGCAACATACAAACACAAAGATGGGGAAATTATGTAGTTTACATAAACAGTCCCAGTACCCTTAGAGGATAACTAGTCATTACTGCTGCTGAAACAAACTCATATGTGGGCTCCTGTTGGAGGACTTGCTATGTGTAAGTGGCACCATAACCTCCATTTACCTTGGAGTAGCCGGCGCAGCTGTGTTTGAGGTCTCAATTGAATGGGGAGAAGAGGATTCCCCTGCTGACATGGCACAAGTGTTGCAGTATACACATTGTTCAATTAATAAGGTGCCTTCAGAGGACCACCAGGGAGGGAGGGTCAGAAGGCTTTGCCTGAGGAGGGAGATGAGTATTCGGGATCATGGCCCACATGCACCCTCAAACAGTTATTTCTAATTTGTCAGCTGCTTCGCCTAAAAACTGTAATAATATGTGTAAATAAAAAACAACCACATTTGTCAAGTCACTTTAAGTCACTCTATTTAATCCTGAAGAGGCAATAATACATTTATGACCTTTATGAGTTTCTGTATCAGTGACCAGCAGAAACTGCAATAACAATAATAGAACTATTTGGCCATTAGAGGTACTATGGAGCAATGTTTTGATGAGCGGTTCCCCCTTTTGTATGAGGTGCACATGCACAAAGTCACACGTACAAGTGTAAAAGCATGCAAATGATTGCAGTACACATTCACTAAAAACGACTACTAACTAATACACACTGTAACAGTGTGTTAACATGTTTGTGAAGAATCAAGGGTACATTTTGGTGAGAAACACAAAATGTAATTTTGTTTAGATGAAATCTCCACAGGGTACCTTTAAATTTATGCAACTAAAACTGTTTTGCTATGGTTAGGGAAAGATTGTGGTAACGGTTGAAAAAACACTCAGTTAAAGTGAGACTAAGGCTTGAAAGAAATAATAACACAATCTTTCATTTACAAATAAAAAACATTGACTCATTAGCAATAAAACACACCCTTCCTAATTTCATTACACTCAGGGGTTTTGCTACGACAGCGTTACTTAGTCTGGTATGACCAGTAGCTTATGGTGGCTAATGTTAGCTAATGTTAGCAAACTTATATTGCAGTGTAATTGGCATTACTGAGTCAATTCGATGATGTTGTCACTCTTTTCTACTTGTGCTACTGTTACGCTACTTTGAGCATGTTGCAAGTAAAATATTTTGGAGGTTTTATCACAAAATGGTAAAACAACCACAAGTAAACACACCATACGTTAACAGGAGACATATGTAGTGTCTCTTGTGGTCCCATGGTTAGGTTGCCTGGTGAAAATGTCTTTAAATCAATTGATTTAAAAGAGTAATTGCCATTTGTTGCCAAAAAAGTTACACAAACTCTCTTTATGGTTTGGGAAAGATCATAAACTTGGCTAAAAGACACCAATGTTGACTATTGGTAGAAGATGAGAGTCAGACACTTGTACACCTGTCCATCCACCCTGACCTTCTCCCAAAGAGTTTTTGCAGCATTATAACAATGTCGTGCTACTTCAGCCTTTGCTTCAGAGAGACATCTGTCATTATTGGCATGTCCACAAAAGGTCACTTGTCAGAAAAATGGAAAGGGTGGTTTTAAGCATTTGAACAAACACTAGGTGATGTAATTTTATTTGGTGAGGACTGTCTCCTGTTTTCCTGTGTGAAAAAACAGTGAATTCACAGGTCATAATCAGCAAGTAGAATAGTTTGTCATAGCTGCTAACAACAGAGACACCAACACAAAAGGGCTGCTCCTGGGTCCAGGCCCTCCTTGCTGTGAGGCAGCAGTGCTTTTGTCCTTCACTGTTATGGCTTGATGTATTAGCCTTGATAAACAATATGTCCATTAGCTTCATTCCTCAAGCCATCTTCCTTCTTTTAGTACAATCAAAAGAAGGAGGTGAAGGGAATAGAAGTGTCCTCAATGTGCGATGGGTAGTTTTTGCTTGAAAGCAGCACTGGGCAGAAAATACAAGCATTTAAAAAAACAGAAATGTCAGCACCTAGAGAAGTAATCATTGAGTCCCTGGTATTGATCAACAATTCTGTCAAACCCCTGCAGGGATTTTTGTCGTCGTTTTACAGTATGGAGCAGCACAAATCATTTTAATTGCTCAGTTAACTGTTGAGGTTTCATTTTATTAAAGTGGTGAAATGTATTATGGGGTTTTGAAAGAAACTGACAGTCCAGTAGGATACATGTTTGTTCATGTTGTGTTATCCTTTTTTCCAAGAACATAAAAACATTTATTTCAAAGCCTGACATTGTGAGTCCTGCTAATGATGATGAAGACACAGTAACTCCAGTAAAGCCAACTACAAAGAGCTTTTCAGCTACAGGGCGCAGACAAAATCATGTAAAAGCTGCGTGAAAATTACATTTGCTGAAATACCTTGACCACAGTTTAAAACACTACTACAAAGGTCATATGAGGTTGAACAATAAATAGCATTTGTCAGCTATAAAAGAGGTCTGGCAATCAGTAAGTTGATATGTGGGCTTTTTTAAACAGTAGCACCATGACACAACTAAGAACTAAGCAAACATTTGGTCTGAATTTGGTTGAAAGGGTAGCATTTTAGGTCTCTAGGTTAACTGTTCTTACAGCAGCGTTCAAATGACTATTTTTTAGTAATCAGTGTAACTACATGTTGAAATCCAATCACTGAAATGCTGTTGAAAGAGCAGTTATAAATTAGATATCTAAAAAACTCACTTTTCAACCACATTTAGCCCTTGTACTTTTGGCCCTATAATAGCAGTCTGTGGGGAAAACACACACTCTCCAACCCTGAATAAAGCCAGGTGATTCCTTAGTGTAGGCTTAGCAGTGACTAGCTAGTCAGCTAACAAGATGACTTTGGGGTTAATGGAAGTTGTTTTTATTTATTTGGTGAAGGTTAGCCACTTTCAGCCCCTGAACCAAGCTAACACGTTCTGGACAGTGTTGCCAACTTAACGACTTTCTCACTAGATCTGTCAACTTTTAACCTTTCAACCTTTAAAAAAAAAGTGCTTAGACTTTTGGGGCAAACCTCAACTCCTCTCCCTTTAAGAGAGCCACTAATATTTCTCAATGAATGTCCTCTCATGTGGACTGTGTGACTCTCTGGACAGTTCATTGACTGGGACTGAGCATAAACACGTTCATTCAAAAAATTAAAAAAGCATGTTAAGTCGACGAATTATCAGTCAGATAGAAATGTGAATGAGTTGTGAATGTATATACCTAACAACCAATCACTGATCAACAATGTTTGTCAGGGGAAATCTTTCTCCTTTTTTTCTTCTAAATTATTTAACTTGACTATTTAAATTAGATTTTTTAAGTCCCATGGCCTGTACAACAGCGTGTATAAAAAGGTTTTAGGGGGTGGGAAACACATTGGTGTTATCTGATTTTAAAAATCTAATCATTAAATGGGTAAAAATGTATTTTTTCCATATTTGACAGCTGAGGTCAAGAGCTTTCTATAACAGCTGGTCCTATATCTGTAGTCCCTGCTGTTACTGAATGATAAACCTTCAAACATGCACTGCGTTCAAGGTTCAGAGGTCAATATTTCAAAGCAGGAGCCATGTATCATCTTCAGACTGACATGATGTTACTGTCAAGGTTGAGACCTTTCCAATGATGTATTTGGTTCAGTTGTACGACAAAGTTTTAAATTTCACATTTCATGGACACAACTTTGCCCAGACATAACTTCACAGAATCCTTTGAAAGTTCAATAGGCTACATATTTTATTTTATTATTTATTCATCTATTTTTTCTGTTTTTTGTGGAAATAGTGACAAAAATCCTTCAAGGTAAAACTGACTTTTAACCTTATTTTCATGATGTAATGCAAGATCTATGTTTTCAGCCCTAATGAGAGAATTCTTGTGGAATTCTATACATACCTTAGCTGAAATATGAAAAATAAATGCTTTCATTTCTAACTATGCTGTCTATAAAAGGTACAATTACAAATTATGATTATAGTGTGTGATGAAATATATGAAAGTGACAAATGCAGGGATTAACCTCATCTTGATCCCGATTATATGGCCATGGTACAAGATTTGATTTTAGTGCAAAGGCAGGTTAGGGTCAGGGAAGGGCAATGTGTTGTGGGCAGACTTGGCATGTTTGACTCCTGTTTTGGGTTGTGTGCCGTGAATAGGCTTCATTCCATTTCAAATTGTAGCCGCTCTGCCCCAATCACTATCTGAATCCAAACGCCACTATCTCTGTTAGCAATGATAGAAACGTTGCATTCCAACAATTTTCTGGCAAGACCTGAAAGAATCTTTGTAATAACTAACAAACTAAACATCATATACATTCACTGAACAAGGATTATGAAAATAAATTGCACATTTCTTACTAGAAATGTTAACAAAATGTATTTTAATGTCTAAACTACCTTAAAATATTGCTTTTTCCACTGAGAACAAAAGGAATGGCAGCCATTTTGTTTGTTTGAGCAGACAGAAACTTGACAGTCATGTGATATGGACGCAGGCCAATAAAAAAGAATAGGCCAAAAAAAAACGTAGAGCTGTTATTGTTAAACTACTTTTTGTGCTGTGGACCAATGTAGCTATTACACATTTTGATGTGAGACTGGGTTGCACATATACAGTATACTGTACAAATATGTTAATAGTTTCATTAGGATGTTACAGATAAGCAAATTAGCAAGTGACGTCTAGCGGCATTTAGCAAACTCACAGAATAAACAGAATAAAAAGTAAATAAAATCCATAACACACAAGTCAAGATAAAATAATTGAAAACAATTTAACAAATGAACAGTTAATGGAAACAAAGTAATCACAGTACTGTAAAGTAATGTATCACACCGATTGTGGTTGCCCCTCTAGCTAAATTGTTGCTCAGCAAAACTGCAGGACATATTATCTCTGTTCCGTTACAGAAGATATCATTGTGACACTTTTACCACCAAATTACTTTTCCAGCACTTACTGAAACTCAGATTGAGGTCCTCTCCCTCAGAAAGTCATATGTCAACCTACAAAGGCTAACCTTAACAAGCTGTCCACAAAAAGTCAGGGGCTATTCTGGGCCGTCCTGCTTCCTTTGCTTACTATGAAACAAGCAGACAGTGCAAAGAATACTCCAGGAGTTGTTGGTGAAGTCAATGTGACCACTAACTTCCTTGATCACAGCTCCTTTCCTCCTCTCCCCTCCTCGTCCAATTCATGGAGAGCATCTTGTGCCCTTTTGTCCCCTGCGGCCCTCTGCATAGCTCATTTATGAAGTCTGGAAATATCTGCCAACTCTGCTCTCCCACCAACCTCTCCCTAAAATAGCCATGGAGGCAAGTGTTGAGGGCCCTCACTTCGTTGTGCAGAAACATAACCAGGTCATGTCTGTCCTCTTTAGAAGAAGAACAGGCAATTTAGAACCCAGGGGTGGTTATCAACAACAAGCCCCATCAAGTACACAGACAATGTTTGCAGATTGAAAGATGCCCTTTAACGATGTTCCTGACATTCAAATGAAGAAAACAGGAGGCAGAGACAGAAGGAGTATGGCAGGGAAGACAAACAAGACTTAAAAAAACTGAAATTAAGGGTACTAGGATGGAGAAATTAAAAAATAAAAGTAATTCATAGAGGCACAGAAGAACAAAGTGAATGTTCTTCTTTGCTACAGGCTGTGGATACCATTAACACTGTGATAATCCCAACTGTACAAGGATTTTCTTTTTTTATTTCATTTATCCTTTATTAAACCAGAAAGGTCCCATTGAGATACAATATCTTTTCTGCCAGGGAGTCCTGGTCAAGATGGCAGCAGAATAAAATAAAAAGGTTTCATATAAAAGTATGTATGAAGACAAATAAAATCACAAAAACATACCAAAACAAAACAAATAGACACTAAACATACAGGAGATAAAAAGATTCATGGCAAATAATGGCACTTGTTAAAAGCAATAACATTCTTCTGTAAAAGCTGATTTTAACATATTTTTTAACATATCAAGAGAGGGTAAAGATTCCAAGTTATCTATGCCTTGCAGCTCATTACAAGCTTGCAGAGCGTGAAAAAGAAAAGGCAGATTTACCCAGCTCTGTTCGAGTGGTTGGGACCATGAGGAGAATTTCCTCTGATGATCTGGTGTTATAGCTACTAGAATAATATTTCAGTAAACTGGATAGGTACTGTGGTAGTTTACCCAGTAAAGCAGTAAAGCAGAGCTTTCCATAAGTGCCGGCTGCTGGCAAAACAGCTGTCTCAGCAACTCATTGAAGTCCAGCCGGCTACTTATTATATTATATTAAGTTTTGATTCTAATAAAATAGTTTTGATTAACAAGTTGCAATTCGCTACACATGTACATTTATGACCACTAGCCTCCGCTTCAAAACAATGCAAGTGTTATGCCCATAGAGTGCAAGCTGACTCAAGGGGTGACAAAAATACAATATAAGTCAGCTGATCCTCAGTGGCTTTACTCATTCAGGTGTTAACTGCCAACTGAACTTAGTTGGAACAAAACAAATGACAATGTAAAACAATAACAATATAATATCAAAATCACAGTAATATATCAATATTTCAATATTTAAAAATACAGTAATCATGCATTCACTAGATATTTCCATTTCAAATCAATTGGCTAATAGAATCACAATAAACATAAAATTGGCTGTTATAAATGTAAAGCAATAACAATATAATATCATAATCACAGTAATATATCAAAATCTCAATATTTCAAAATAGGGTAATAACCATGCATTCAATAGATATTTCCAATTAAAACCAACAGGCTAACAGAAGCACAAAAACATAAAATAGGCTATTATATATAACAGTAGGCTAATAAAAATGATCAATTCTATACAAGGGTATTGAAAGTGCTTATTCTATATCAGTCTATTATCTACAATTGTTATAATTTCCAGTATAAAACAATGATCTTATTACCTTATAACTTCAGGACACAACATTTACATTAATGATATAATCTCTCTGATTCATCCTCTTTGTTTACATGTGACATATTACAGCCGTGAGCTGCCTGGTTGCCTTGGCAACACTAAACTGCAGGCTACTAATCAGCTGTTCGGGCTCTGGCTCTAACCATCTACATTCTGTTAACCGTTATAAACTGAGACTTAAAATAAACATTATTAACCATTGGGAGAAAACGAATAAAACAAAGAAAATATAAACTACAAAACAATCTAACATTTAATCCTACACATACATATATATCAGTGGGGTCAGGCAAACATTACATCTGACTCCCTTAGACGTTTTGACAGGTGTAATTTGAAAATAACCACTCATCGTAAACGGCAAGCTAGTGCCAACTCGTTCCAGGTTAGGATACCAAGCTAGCGCAAATACTGCTAACAAATTACAAACTACATGCTACAATTCATAACGGTACACTAAACAGAAAGCCTACATTACAGACAAACTGTATAAATCCTTATATGACATTTACCCACCTGAAAGAATAAATGAAAAACACAATATCAGCTGATTCTCAGTGGCTTTACTCATTCAGGTGTTAACTGCCAACTGAAGAATGCAGCGCAAGCTCACAGCTTATATACCTGCAGGTGATCTCGTGCCTTTTTTTTCTTAAAATAGAAATGTATGAAATTGAATGGGGGGTGTCTGTAAACATGCAAAATAAAGTACATACATATAAAAATAACACATTTAAGTAAGTGGGCAATTACATGTAAATATCCTATGTGCCACACAAGCATGATAATGGAGAAATGTGCCTGACAGATCAAGACACCATCTCTCTCAAGACTCATTGCAAACACACAGTAAAACAGGCAATGTTGTCAAAGTATCAGGCCTGAGGAAAATCATCATATGAGGAAAATGTAGGCTATGCCTCAGCTTCATACTCAGGATAATAGTGAAGATGAAAATGAAGACGGAGATGACTAGAAGTTGAGTTGATTCAGTAGATTCACATGATTTGAGTCAAGTGATTGACATGTTTTGTTATTTTAGAGTTTTGGCATAGGTTTATTTTATAAATAATGTCATTTAAAACCAATACATAGGGTAGATAAGACATGGGATTAAAAACACGTTCTCCCTTAAAATAACCTTGTTTATCAAAAAATAATAAATAAGGTCTAATGACTATTAATTACAAAAGTTCTGATCAGTCAGGAATAGGTGTGGTTTTAAATATTAATAGCTATATACAGACTGTGTAAATAGTCTAAAAGGCACAGGAAGCCTAATTCTCCTTTTACAATAATTTACTACATGTTTACAACCATGTAGGCAAACTCATTAAAGTATGCAATAATGAAGGTCATTGTATATGATGGAATATTGGCATTAGAATGTGCCAGAGACCACCAAATTTGGGCTTTTATGGCCAAAATATCTCTCCAGGGGGGCATGCCCCCAGATCCTCCTAGCTGGCTACTTTTTCTAACTGGCTGGCTACTCTATATCCTTGTGGAAAGCCCTGAATCAGTGAGTGATGAACAGGAAAATGTAAATTTGGTCTTTTTAGAGTTTAAAACCAATTTTAATTTTACAAGTGACATCTGCAATAAGTTAACCTGTGGCACCTTTAAAGATGGTGCCACAGTATAAATAATAGTGTCATCTGCATAGAGGTGTACCTTTCCTGGATTTAATCCTACACCAAGATCATTTATATAAATAGAAAATAAAATTGGCCAAGATAGATCCATTATTTTTCAATTTTATTGCATTTGTTTCTCAATGCCCTATACTGTACCTAGTCTCCAGCATCATTACTTCTTTTAGCCTTGGCCCATGGCTTACCTGTTTCTCTGATAGAGGATGAGATAGATTCATTAAACCATGAGTTGTCTTTACTGACTCTAAATCTTCTCAGAGGTGCATGCTTATTAATTAGGGCCAAGAAGGTTGTTTTAAAATAATTCCATGCCAAGTCAACGTCCGCCATTTCACAGACAAGGTCCAAGTCACTTTTATACAAATCACGCAAAAAGGCTTGTTCATTAAAATGTTATATATAAATATAATAATTTCTTCTAAATATGTAAAAGGGCTTAGTCTTAGGTAGTTTGCAGTTTCTAACACAGGCAACTGTACATTGATCACTGACATCATTACTGAATATTCCAACTACAGAGTATTTATGTGGAGAATCTGTAAAGAATAACATCAAGCAATATAAACTAATCCAGGTTTTTTGAGTTTAACTGAGTTGGAGAGCTAATTAATGGTGACAGATTTAGAGTGTTGCAGATGTCCTTAAGTGAGTTTGAGGATGTCGAAAGCCAGGCCCAATTTAAATCTCCCAATAAAACATAGTCCTTATTCTGATCTTATGTTAGAGGTCTGAAAGCTTACAGCTTCATGTGACACCAATGGTGGGCGATAGCACTGTACAACTTTAAGATCAGCAACATTGGGAAGATGTAAATTAATTATAGACATTTTGAAGCACTTTGGTTTACTGATCGATTCAACGCAGGAACAGTTCAATGTTGCTTTAGCACAGATCTCTACTCCCCCTCCTTTGTTTGCGCGATCTGTCCTGTAAAAATTATATCCATTAATGTGTATCCTATTGTTTGTAATCAATGGTTTCAGCCACGTTTCTGACAAAACTATAATGTCGCAGTCAGTCAACTTTGCCCAGAGATGAACTGCATCTATTTTGTTTATTAAACTGCATACATTTAGGTGAATGAAAGGTAATCCATTGCTGTTTTTAAGGTCATCTGGATTTTGAAGCTGTGTCAATTCAGGGCCTGGGTTGGGGTGGATGTTACCTGGTAGAAGAAGCAGGAGAATCATCCAGGCCTTCTATGCTGGGCCAATTCTCCGTCTGCGTCTGCAAGCAACAGATGAGGCAAACTGGGCTGAAATCACCATCCCTGCCCACTGCTGTGCATGCTGCAGGTGCAGGCCTTCACACTCACACAATCCAGTGAAATACTCCACAGTAATCCAATGGTTTATCCTAAATGGAGCGACATCTGAATGGAGCAAGGTTACAGTGCATGAGGAAATAATCCACAGGGAAGCACCAAATCCACCATCATCCTTTGTCCTATTCACCACTGGAGATGACAACACGAGGCTACCCATTGTTGGGTGTCAGTCAGTTTTTGTTAATATTGTATTGTTATCAGGCTATCAACTGCTGGTTGCTAGTAGCACTGATCAAATCATGTTCGAAAAGCAATTTTCAAAACATAAGCTAAACAAAATCATAAAACACTTAGATGAGGACAACAAGGACAACATTAAAACACCTGTGCCACAATCTTTTTGATTTATTGTGGAATATTATAAGGAAAATACATGATATTCACTGGCTGTTAGACATTCTTCCTCTCAATACTTGTATTCTCAGCTCATCTACGGAAGTCATAGACGGCTTAATATTTCAGTGCAATTTGAACATCATAATTCAAATTTGCTGCATAGAAATCTGGCTTGAGGGGGAAATAAATCACACTCAGTTTCCTTACAGTAATTCACAAGCCTGTATGGGTCCTTTATTCATGCCAGTCTGCCACTACACATGGCTAAACAGCATGAAACTGGAAGTCTAGGAAATGAAAGTATGTTGTGTTCCACATCAGTGACTGCCATCTCCAGACAGTGTCACCTGGAAGTGTTCACACTGGATGCCTCTACATGCATAGAGTCACCTGGCTACTGGCCTCACTTCAGTTAAGGTATTTTTGTGGTTAGGCTGTTAACATGCAATGTTGATAATGTGATTGAGCTCCTGTGGTGGTTCTTTTATAGTTTACTAATTAACAACACTAACGGCCAGTGTGCACAGGATCCTGCTGTGTATATGTGTGTGTTTCTACTGGCTCCTTGACCAGAGCATCTCACACTCTTTTTTCTGTTGTGCTATCTTTATGCACTGGGTCAATTTATGCAAGAGTGTGTTGCGTCTCTGAAGTGTCGAATTTACTCTCTGAATTGCTTTCTGTGATCACCCATATTGTGTTTTAATGCAGCCAAATTCACAATATAGTGGTTCTCGTTCACATATCTGACAGTAAAATAAGTGATCACAAAGAAAGTTAGAAGCGACAAAATGTTGTCATAATAACTACAGCATCAAAATGGTCTCTCACCACATCTGAATGAGTAAAAGATGAAAAATGGCAAAAATTATATTATAGTATGATTATATCATAAAGGTGGCTGCTCAGAAAGAGATGCTATAATTCAGAAATGTTTCAGAAACTGCAACATTTAAAAAACAGTTAAACACAGTTCGTGTCTGTGGCTTAAATGTCATGAGTCACTTTGCAGAGTTAAGAGTACTGACAGCACTTGGGATGAAGGACTTCTTAAATACATTTTTAGTTGCCAGCGGCACCCTATAGCACCTCCCGGAGCTCAAAGGGTCAAACTAATGACATGCTGATATTAAGCAAGTAATGTTTACCATGTTCACCATCTAGCATGCTAACATTTACTAATTAGCACTAAACACAAACTACGGTTGAGGCTGATGGGAATGTAATTGATTTTGCAGGTACTGGGTCATTAACCAATGCTCATTGAAATTTGACCTGATGATACATTCATCCTAAGATAATGATCATACCTCATTTCATGGCAGTTCATTGAACCAAAAATGTCCATCCAGTCTTTAGGATACATCATCTGGGACCCACATGTATGAAATTTTGTGCCAATCCATTTAGTCGATACTAAGGAGTTTCACTGAAAAAATTCAGCTACTGGTGGCACTAGATGAAAAGTCCGGGCTTAATTTAAGTCATTAGGATTCATCCTCTGGGGACTATAAATATCTGTACTGTACTGTAATTTAAAAAAAGAACATTACTTCTGTCTACACAGCCTGCATAGTGAAAGCGGCACGTTAGCAGAACACCAGCAACAGTTTCAGTCCTCATTCAGGCATGTGGGCCCACTCAGTCAAAGACAGCCACTGTAGATGCATGTAAAAAGGAGGAAAATAGACTTGAAACCAAAATGTACACTGCCATTACACAGCCTGTGTAGACAGCTGTATTGATCAAAATAGAAGGGTATCTACTCAGTCAGACACAGACTGAAATGCCTCCTGTGTAAACAAGCCTTAATACTAAAATAATTTTCATCATTGATAAAAGAGCTGATGATCCTACTAATGATACTATCAGCAAGCTTTAGTTGAAATATATTTGTTAACATGTATTGAGCAAGAGTGCTCACTATTTATGTAAACCATTTAATATCATAGAAAAACCTGGCATGTTTCCGTATAATCAACAATATGAGCTTATCTAGTCTATGATGTTTACATGTGTTGATCTAAAACCAGGTTGCTGTAGTAACTGGATTAAGACTGTTATTCTTAATGCAAACACAAATCCAACTTGAATCCTACAGATCTGTGTTGCTCTGGAGGTTAGACCTTATGCGTCCTCTGTTGAAACAGACTTGCTCTCAGAGGATTTTCCCTATGTCAATAAAGATAATAAGAAATTAGAAAGATTTATTCAACAAAATGTTGACACAAGTACTTAATTATGAACTCTGCCCGCTAAAAAAGGGACAGAGTTTGAGAGTCTTTCCACCCAGCAATCCAAACTCATCAAATATTTGTCTACATATTATGGAATGACACTTAAACGTAAGAGAGTATGGCAGCATTACTGCTCTCAGTTCTTTTTCGGTTATATTGTAAAACTGTAAATCCAACCATGAAGTTGTCTGTCTCAATTTTGCTTTCTAATGCTCTAATGCTCTTCAGCTTCCAACTGAAGTGTGTGAAATCTATTTTTCCCTCCTCCAACATGTTAAACAGATCAGATGTATTACGTGAAATGTGATAGGGAATTACATTTTCAGCAGTTGTAATGGTGTGGCTCAAGGGACGGCAATGCTTGTCCTTCTGTTGGTTTCAAGGCTGGATTACCAACTGGGCAAAGCAGGCAAAAGCCCCAGGTTCACTGGGTGGCAATGGGTTTGTGGTATAATTCATTTGTTTGGTAAAATGCACCACCAGCAGAAAATAAACTCAACTGTCCTAAGGTGGCTACTGCATTTTTACCTGATTTTGTATAGGGCCCCTGTGTCAAAATCTAGTTAAAGTAATATTTCAGGTAATAGTTTGCTTACACTGTACAAGTTCCTAAATAAATTAGTGTGTAATCAAATGATCAGAACTGATCACAATCTGGCTTGGGGATAAGGGGTGGGGGAAGCTGAATAGCCCCACAGCTGATATTTACCCTGGGCTTTTTAGTGGGTTTATGCAATCAGCCTGTCAATTTGATCCAGGGAGGAATAGGTATTTCTATATTTATGGCCATAAAATACTCCAACTTTCATCTAGCGTCAATAACAGGTCAGAATTTCCACCTGTCAAAACTTTGGTTCATGTCAGGTTAACTACAGTTTATGGTCTTCATTACTAAGTGGTGTTGTTGGGTCAGTTGTCAATGAAGAAAACTACTGTTCACAGATGGAAAATTAGTGTTTAAACATGCTAGCATGTTACCATGTTAATGTTAGCATGGAACATGCTGAAATGCTAAAGCTACTTCAATACCAGCCAATAGATTTGAATTCAGGGAAGTCCTTTGTTCAAACAAAATGAGAGGCGAGATTTCAAAGAAGTAAGTTGCTAACCTTGCCATTGACTCACTTGAAGTGACCCCACTTTAATTTGGCCCTTTCCTTCAGTGTCATCACAGCATGGGTTGAGGCAGAGCTTTCTTTACTTCAGACCACAGTTTTACAGATTACTATACTAATCAAAATCCACTGGTCTACAGTAAACACACACATGCTGAATCTGTAAGTACACATTTCCACAGAGTACCAGTAAGAATTCTTATAGTTGACTGCACCATGAAGATAAAAAAAATCCTCAAGGGACAGATACCATCTTATACAGTGCCCCCCTGCAAACCTCCATATTCATGCTGAGCACTTCAGTGAACCTCACACAGTGTAAAACCATCCTCCAGCAGTGTGTGAGGGCTCAGTCAGTGACTTTCGGATTTGAATAAAAAATATCCCCTCAGACGGTAAGAGTCTGTCTTAGTGTCATGATGCAATGGTCTTAAGCAAATGTGCCCAATTACAACACATTCTGGTAGAGCATTTATAGATAAAAATCCTTTTGGCAGTCAAAAACATTTTAATGTACTAAAAAAGAATCAGATTTGGTATGTGATCATGTGACACAACAGGTGAACATGCTGTGCTAGGTGATTGTTACTCATCAGCCTGAAATTTGTTTGTCCAAAATAACCAGTTAAATAGACATTTTTCCTGATTAATTACTCAAACTCTGCTGTCTGAAGTCGACATTAAGCAAATGTCCCCCCAAGAATATAAAACCAGACAGACAGCAAAGTCGCAGAAGGAAAAAGGAATATGATGACAAGAAAGTGGGTTTTTGTAGTTTTTATGCTGATTCAGGTTAGCACTAAAGTGGGAGTATCCTAAGCAAAGTTCAGGAGAACGTATAGCATTCATTATCAGTCTGGGTGATGTACAGTAGCAAATCTGCGCCTACACCCTACTATCACAGATAAGAGATGGGGGTTACTTCGTCTCAGGATTGTTTTCATGTTTTGTCTATGCCATTTGGTGAAGTGTATGTTTTGTCTTTCGTTAACTGTGTTGTACATGTTCCCTTTCTCCCTCCTCCCCTACCTCTCTGGTTGCAGTGAGGTGTACTCTCACTTAAACAGGGTGGAATGTAGATGTCCTGGGAGAACACACACACACACACACACACACACACACAGGTTTTCTCCCATATTTTTCTCCAATCATGGATGTACTTTATGTTGTACCCTTTTTTCTGAATTAATGGTGATTAATGCTATAAAAGCAACCTCATGGAATGTAAATGGAATTCAGAGCATTGTCAAAAGATATAAAATTTTGTTACATTGACACATCTGAATGACGTGAAACCTCTTGAAATTGACAGCTATCAATAAGATAGCTATCTGTGCGGAGAGACATCTGTCCCCTATCTGTGCATCGACCAGACAGCCTACTGTGTGCGGTATAGGTTAAGTAAAAGCTTTCATTAACAACATTAACGAGAGAATCAGTGTTGATACAGTATGCAGCATTTCACTTATTTGAAGCGTGATGGACTCAATCAAGGCTAGCTGGCTTGAGGCTATGATAGCTAACTAGCTAACATGTAAACACTAGTTAACAGCAAAGAGAGAGGAAACAGAGTCTACTCTGGATAATCAGTCATATATCAGCTAAGTGCAGGAAAGCTATTGAAAAGAAAAATAATTGACTAATGGAAAAAAAAACCCAATGGAGATGCAATATATGCAGGGCCCTAAAAATCAGCTACTTCAGAAAGCTGTACTCACAGTAAGAGCTGACTTGCAAGCAATACTACATGAAGAGACTGCCTTTTCTCTTTATTGTCACTGTATGAAACACTGAGTGTGGTGACAAAGCACTAAAGATGCTTGCTCTTCAGCTTAAACAGGTGGAGAGCAAACGGCCAATTCCAACTGTAAGAGACGCTAAAGGTATCATTATAAATGATCAAAAGTTAATTAACCATGCATTCAAAGATTTTTAGTCCAATTTATATCAAACTGAGTGCACAGTACAAGATCATAGCTTTGGATCATTTCTTGAATAATGTCCCAATTTCCTGTATTAAATGTAACTCAGAAAGATGAGTTGGAGTTTCCTATTAAACCTAACGAAATAGAGTCTGCTATAAAATCTCTTTCATCTGGTAAGACCCCTGGAGGTGATGTTTCACTATCTAATTTTATAAATGCTTCCTCGATATGTTGTCTCCATTGTTGGTTAAAGTGTGTGTGTCTGTCTGTGTGTGTGTGTGTGTGTGTGTGTGTGTGTGTGTGTTCATTCCTATGGACACATAGAAACACATGCATAAAATAATTTAACACTGTAACCCTCCCCCTCCCTCCTTCCACTGGTTTGTCTTGTCTGTGCCATGTCCTTGTATTGTCATACTGTCTTTCTTGTGTGTTTGTCTGTCATGGAAAATCTATAATAAAATCTAAATGGGAAAAAAAAAGATTTGGTAATGCTGTACCCACACTGAGGCAAATAAGTGGCCCCAAGTTATACACTCAAGTCTACTTTGACAAATAACCTACAACATTTAGAATTTTAGGTTATTTCAAACAAAGGCTCTAAATTCTAGTCTATTCTATGGCGGTGTGTTAATGCTAGGTGTTGTATTTGTCAGATAAAGCATGTCTATAGTTTTGGGCTGGTAATATATTATTTGCAAAGGCTCACTGCTCACTCCTTCCTACCTGTTACATTTTATGTCAGTGGATGAAAACAGCTTCATTCCTGAGGTGTGCAAAACTGGTATTTTTGCTGTCAGACACTGTGGTGTACACAGTGATTAATAATGGATGTCAAGGGTACAGTTAGAAGATTCTGACCCCTCTTTTCTTTTATTATGCTTGTGTATGTGAGTGTGTATGAACAAGTGTGTGCTAAGGGAAAGAAGGAGAGGAAAAATTCTGCCACAATATTCCTGAAAAATGCAACATACCCCCTTCTTCTTTTACATGGGGAAATAAATGAAAAAACTAAACATTATTTTTCTATGACTAGCCCCCAAAAGAGTAGCATAAAACAAATGCTTTTTTTGCTTCACATTTCTTTTAATGAATAATTAAAGCAACTTTGAATTGATGTGCTCACTCAAAGAGAGGATGAATTCTAAATAAACCTTAAGTACTTTTTATATTGTTTAAATCTGGTGATAAATTGAACAGTTGTTGCAAACAAACATCTCCAACTCTGTGAGCAGATTATGTAATTAGCATTTTCCCTGTATTTTGTCATTTTTATATTTTTTGGCTTGCTTGTCTCCTGTTCTATCAGTTCATTATAATCTTATTTTGTCAATGACAGCTTGAAAGTTAGAAATTGAGAATTTCTCCAAGTTTTACACATAAAATAAATTGAAGTGTCACTGCAAAATCTGTGTTTGATGCTACTTTTATAAAATATAAAAGCATCAAACCTGGCAGCAGTATGATCCATCAGAAAAATAAATTAATTTGATTATTTACCATAGCTGTCAGCTTCAATGAAGTGCATGTCTGGTTTGAATGTCAAGCTCATCTACAGAATGTGTCATCAGTGATATCGTACCTACCAGCAGCTCTAATCCGTGTCTTCACCAAATTCTACATACAGATGACAGGAGTGTGGGCAGAAGGTTAATGTCAGGCACATTACTTCCTTTCATTCAACATGGCTGAAGTGGAATGGCGTGCAAAGATCAGCACAACAAAAGCACATTTCCACATTTATTAACAAATCATGGACCTGGAGATTTGTGCAAAATGTATTTTTCATTCCTGATTACGGAGCAACACTAACATTCATTTATAGTCACATTTCTGGCCACCTGATGAATGTAAGTCCAATATTATAGAGTCTGTGGGTTCATCACTACAAGAGACACATACATGTAGTCATTTCATTCATTTTTAATATAAATATATTGATTATAGCAGCTTTAAGTCATAATTATTTGTCAAACTACTATTCACAAGGTCAGGAATGAACTTTCATGCTCAAATGTGCTATCTGTGTGCACAAAAAGCTAACCTCAAGTTGCTAAACCTCATAGGAAGCCCAAGCTTCTGTAACAAATGTATCTCATTTAGCATTTCAATCATATATCTCTCTGGAAAAAGTGAGTTTTACCATATTCTAAGACAAACTGGCAGCACTTTCCTTACAGTTTGATGTAAGGAAAATCCTTTTCATTCCAACAAAATGAAAGGAGGAGGTATTATATTAACAAAGTAGCTGACTAACCAACCCTTCTGTTTATTCCTACTTAATATTGTACCTACAAAAGTTTATTTTCAGTTCTGAGCATGCTCTGTGTGGAGGATTGTGACTTTCTGGCATTGAATAGATACAATTTGTTACATGGCTCCTTTATACATTGTGACCTACAGAATGCGAGGGTGTTGGTAAACCTTGTTGACAGTGGAATTTTGTGCCAAATGCATTTTCTATAATCCCACACAGATATGGGTATTTCCTGGATGCGTTTCTGCAGGAGCCTCATTGTTGGCAGATCTGAAGTCCTCTGGATGATGCTTGAGGAAAGGTGGTGGCTGCAGCGGTGTTGGAGTGGAGGGGGACTGTTTCTTTTTTTTTGTAATTGATGCAATATAACATAACAAAAAGACATGGGACACATTAGTACATTAAGACAACATTACTACATTGAACTGGGAGATTGAGTTTGGCTAGTGTTTGTGATGGAACATATAGGATTAGGTGAGGTATGTTTGTAATGGACGGCTAATGAGTAATGACAAAGAAAAGAGGGAAAGAGACAAGGTAGGGATAATAATAAATTAGTCAAGATTTTAGTCTTGTGGGGTTGTACAGTGACTGTGCAAGGCCCCTGGCCAGCCTGCCCAGGAGGGGGTGAGGGCAGGCTCCAGGGATGGCAGCAGGGGGCAGGACAGCAGGGTCCATCATGGAGGTATAATCCAGGGTGGACCGGGCTGTTATTGTTTAAAAAATGGATGGGGGCATTTTGTGGGAGTTGCTGCAGTGGGCCACCCCCAGACCCGACGGAGGGGACCGGTCCACTGCTGAACTTCCCACCCAGGATTGCCCCCAGTTATTGGTGGAATAATAACTATTTTTTAATTATTTAAAAAACAGTTATTTTTTAATTTTTTTGTTGTTGTTGTTTTTTTCATTTTGATTTCTCTGTCTGACCAGCCCAGTCGTCGTCCTTATTATTTATTTATTTATTCTTTCATCATTAATTTTCATTTCCACCTCTGGGTTAGGCAGTCATGCCTTCCTGCCTCACCGCCCGCAGGGGGGGACTGTTTCTTGTTTTGTACATCGCTTATCAAAGTGGTGCACAGTGAACAGATGCTGATCTGAGATTAGTTGAGGAGGTTAGTTTTGCTGAATGCAATTACATGTCGACATTCACTGATTAGGTTTCCAGGGAGACGATATGTCCTGATGCGGAGGAGACGTGTGTGAGAAATCAAACACTCATTCATATCCCCATCCTCCCTTCTTTGATGGTCAGTCACCAGGTTTTGATACAAAACTACTAAGAAATATCAGACTTTGTTCCAATAATTGCTCATAAAGTACTCATCCCAATAAAACTAGAACTAAAAAAGTAAACATGATCCTTAGAGAAATCTCTAATGTTACAAAGATCATTAGGATTACGTACTTAATGGATAATGGTTTTGCTAATGGAGTGGATTCAAATGAAGGCAAACTTTCTAATTGATAATTGATTGAGTGGTCATTAGGTGGGATGTAACAAAGGATGAGTCTCGAGCATCCAACTCTAGACACTATTATAGAACACATGCTGTGGTTCCCTCGAGAGGCTAGTAGTGCTGCAGTCCACCACACTGACAGCTCATTTAAATAGCCCAACCACTTGATGAACCCTTTGTGTCTACAGGGACACTGCTTTGTCTTCCTTTTACTGTGCCATTAAGTGCCGCATTCAAGCTACTTGTATCAAAGAAGTGAGCCACAGTTGCACCAACAATGCCAAGAGTCCCGTTGTCTGCAAAGGCTCAACTTCTTCCTCAAAGGCGGCAGATTGCTGCCATTGATAATTGGACTTAAGGTTCCCTCCTATTATGTGCTTGTCGAACAGCAATCTAATACTTTGCCATCTGTTTGTGTTAGCGTTAATCATATCTATTCTCCAAAGTTATTGTTCCAGATGGCTTCTATAATTGCATTGTTTCTTCTGCAGATGTTTTATGGTGTGGTTCAGGAGTGCAGCCAGCTCTAGGTTGATAAAGTGCTGGAACAGTTAATGGGAAAATAACCGTTTTCACAGGCAGGTTCCAAGTTTTTGTCACTAGTCACACAAACAGTGTAATTGCCACTAATGGGCCAGGGTAACCATTGGACAACTGGGGGCCATATTAGCATAGTTCCACAAAACGAAGGAGGAATCCAAATTTAGACTGTGGCAGTGTCTGGATCCACCATGGTGTGAAAAAATGAATCTCTTGGCAGTCGGAATGTAGAAAGAGCTCCAAATGTACATTATGCAGGGTTTTCTCATTATTTTGGATGGAGGGAGAAAGCATATACTACAGCTGCAGTGATAGCAGCTGGAACAATAGCAGCAGGAGTTTCAGTTCCAGGGATTAAGTTCTTGCAGAGGTTCTCTTGCTGCTCTTTTTGTTTTACAATATATCAAGTTGCTGGAAATATCCAGAGCATACTAAATGAAACCGTTTCACTCCTATGAAGGCAGTAGCACTCCGATAGTTGCCATACTTGGTAACAGATTTGCCATTAACTTGAAGAGTCACAAAACCTTTAAGGCTTATGACTAAAATACAAGACAGTGGCTGTATAGATGCCTCCACAGTGAGATGCTGAACCGCAGCCTATTTTCCCTAATCGCCTGTGTGAGCACAACACTGCTGATTCAATCTGAATTTGACAAATGTTGCTGACTAGAGGACAGCTCTGGCATCCTACATGGCAATTTTGAAAGCGGCCTCATTTTCCTGCGCCATTGTCTGCATGGCAATAGTGTCTGCAATGAACTGGAATCACATTATCATGCAGATACCTGGGCATCAGCTGTGCTATTTGAGACGCCGCCGGGGGAAATGAGGGTCACTGAGACTCCCCCAATCTCTGATTCATCTACTCAGATGAGGCAAAGGTCAGATCATGATTCCAGCTTATCAGCCGAGCTCCGGCAACAGCCAATCAGCAGGAACATTATTTTAGGAAAAGGTGTGAAACAGGTGTAGGAAAGTATGGAGATTTCCACTTTAAAGTCTAGGGTGTATATCATACAATTATTATTCATCATTCATAATCAGCAATAATTAATTATGTTTGTTGTGTAAATACTGTCACTGATGTCAAATGGGCTTCTTTTGGGGGACAGAGTAAACTATCAGCTCAAAACACTTGATGAGGATCACTGTGAATCAATAACAGTGGGTGATTTTTTATATAGCAGCTGATTACATCAAGTAAAAAAAAATGTTTGGAAGTTTCCACATTTTTCCATATCCTCATTATTTAGGGGCTAAGTACTGCTATCTCCAGTAAAAGTTTGAATTCAGCACATTTCTCTACTTACAACTCATTATTTAATGACAATGAAATTGTAGCTATTATTGTCCCATTCAAATAGCAGGCAGTGACAAAAGAAAGTGGCAATACAATGCTAATCTCACAGTGAAAAAGAGCAGCCATCTCGTGTTAGGAATCTCATTTCCTTTGTGCTCTCTGAATCAAACCCTGAATCTATTTAATTAAATCATGTATAATTCAGAACCTTACAGCCCCACGTGTTTGTGCGAGGCACAACTGCTGGAGTCGGCATTACACTACATACAAAGCCGGGTGTAAATGCCCATGTAGCAGATATAGTTTTCATTACATTACTAATGAAGCTGCAAATGTCTGCGGGATGAATGAAGCTGACAGTGAGGAGGCTGCATCAGGGTGGCCGACTGAACACTCACATGACTCTGACCTGCTTATTATAAACTGTCCACACATATGCACAGACATTACAAAAGGCCGTCGACAAAACACACAAATGTTACCTCCACCCACATGTTAACAGACCATCACATTCTTCCTCTGCAGGGGAAGCAGTCTGTTTCCAGCCCCCCCATGTCAAGGTTTCAGACCTTATCACACAATGTGGCAGAATCATCTGCAGGCAAAAATGCCAGTGAATAATAGCCAGGAGTAGCTTACATGGGATACAGTGAAACATGAGGTGATCAGGGTGGGCTGAGGAAGGACAGTAAAATGAAGCAGTGCAATGAGGAGCTGAGTATCTGCGATGGTTCAGGGCACATGAAATGGAAAATAACTAATCATTGGCATCATAATAGCCCCCCAGAAAGCGTGTTTTGTCTCCATTTGTAGCAAAGCAGGCTGTTTAGGGGAGATTTAAACTCATGCAATGTGCTGTATTATCTATGAGTTACTGCTTGCAAATATAGGACAGACAAGCAGGGAGAGAATCCAAGGACTGAGCATAACATGATGCCTTACCCTTACAGAAATTTTAGGGGCCAGAGTGCTCTAATCTATTATACATGCCATTGTGATTAGAGACAGTAGTTTGGGAAATCATCAGCTGAACTCAGAGTATATTTCAGCTTCTGTGTGTGCCCAATGGCCATGTTTTTTCAGCCTTTCCTCTTAAAAATCAAAGATTTTTTTTATACCTTCACTGGATTTGTCCTGACTCAGCATTTTGGTTTCAACAGCTCAATGACCTGCTGTATTTGCCTTTTTTTTTCCACCAATCAGATGAAAGAGCGAAACATGCTTACGGCACCGCTTTTAAATCACTTTATCGTACACTACTTTGAGAAATGTCAATACAATTGTTGTCAAAGTAATGTAGTTACATGCTTTTTGGCCTGGAAACAAGTGAGAACAAAGTAACACTAGGGACTAACATGAAACATATATTGTGTTTTTTAGTGATATTGCTGTTGCTGCTGCTCAGCTTTCTGCTGAGGGAACATTCATTTTGAGTGACAGTGGTTCCGGAGGTGAACTCGGGGTCACTCCTTTTTATTCATGACAGGTCAAAAGCAATAATGACAATTTTATAATTACTGCCTATAATATTTGCCGCAAATTTCTTGGAGGTAAAGACATTTGTACTTATTTGATGAATTATTAATAGAAATTAGAAATCTGTCAATATAATTTTAGAATTAGTGCTGTCCTTTCCGGTCTAACAGTGAGCCATTATGTGTTGAAAATGACATCCATGTCTTGGGGACATCCTACAATCAAATTAAACCTTATAATAGCGAAGATGAACCAAGATAAACACCGTCTATAATATAGTCTACAGATAGATTTGCTTGATTGGTCAAATAAATCATTCTAAATGTGATGTATGACTGACTACTCCCTGTAATATATTAGCCTTTGGAAGAATTTCTTTTTTTTGTTATTATTTCACAAATTTCATATGTACTGTTTATTGATCCACACTTTATTGATTGTTGTAAACAGCTGAATTAGTTTAGGTTCTGTCAAAAAGAAAAGTCATGAGTTGTTGACTCACCATTCATTTGTTGGAGCACTGGCAATCGGATTAGTACTGACAAGGTAGGAGAGGCCAAGTGTTTTAATGACAGAATATGGATTTTTTTCAAATTGAGTTCACGTAAATCAGGAGATTCTGTCAATGGCTTTCATATCGGGGCTATGAGAATATTCCCTGTATCAGCTCAAAGTGCGGGGGAAGAAACAGCTTTGTAGTATGGAGCACAATGAGAGCCTTAAGTCCCTGCATGACACTGAAAAGGTTCTGCTTTTCATGGCACATTTGCAGGAGTTAGAAGTAAACGTTAAAATTGATTGTTTCCACTTGATCATATTTGCAATATTTTCCCACATTCAAGCCTTTAACTCCTGTGTTGTCTCATACACTTATTGTCTTCATAACAGCCTCTTCAGCTTTCCTTGTTAGTAGCTGCACTGTAACTGTGTAACTCCGATTTTTGCTGATGCTCAGCCAGCTAACACTGACATTTGTTTAACCCCCGCCCCTGTAATGTTTCACAGGTCCTGTGCCATATTTAAAATGCATATTCATATAGAAAAAGATGGTGATACACAGTGAATCCACTATCTGAGAGGGTGAAATGTTGGCAGGTTTCTAAATTAGATTATTAGCAGCGGGATCATTAGCATACACAAACATGGAGCCTTATTATAAGGCAGCTGGACCACTCGAAAAGTGTAAGACTCGGTCTGACCTCATTAGTGGAAGCATATGGGAGGCAGGCCTGCGTATCAGTGCAGTTATCCAAGTTTCAGTGTGAATGCCCAGCGTGATCTCCACACTACACTATATGGGCTCAGTCTAATTAATATGCATTACCAAAAAAAGGCTGGAAATGGGTCTTATTTGGCTCATCTACTCTGTTTAGCACTTCTCTAATCTGCAATAATAGCCCAGGGACAGGGGGCTATTTGTCACATAATGTCTGGATGCCCTATGTTAGATTCTTGTTTGTCTTGATGTTGGTTGTTTGTTATTTTGGCAATGTGGGAATTTAAACTGCATTAATTGATTTCTTTGGCCACTTGCGGGCAGCGTAACAAACTAAAAACACAACATTTGACAAATGATCCCCTTATAAAGTTGTTGAGGCTAATTTGTACACAACCGGCACACATGGAGCAAAATCAGCTTTCATTTGGAGTTGTGTTTCTTGCCAAATATGAGTCTATAAATATTCACTCTTCTTTTACTGTAGCTCTGTTTTGGTCCTCGACAACTTTTGAGAAATATATCTGGCACTTTAACTGCTAAAGATTAACAAGCTCATGGCTAACTTTGTGTCTTTGCATTTAAGTGCTGTACAGGTAGTGTTAAAGTTGGTTTATCTGAGCTTTTACGCTGAACTTTTATGCTGAGCTGGAAACAATGATAATGAGAGTGGAGTTGTTTTGTAGGCCAAAACAATGTAGAGCTGTGGGGAACTGCAGAGTTGGGTGATCATTTTCACGACCAGCGACACTTTATGTACTAAACATAGTCATTCAATCCATTTCTAATATAAAGAAAATATGGATTAGGGATTCTAGGAAAATTATTTGGCGGGTGGGTGGTTCCGAAAACGGGGAGGGTTATGTAGTTTTGTCTCTTCTCTTTTGTGCCTTCCAACAGAAGATCAAATAGTTACAAATGATGGCTTTAATGGGTCATGAATGGATGCTTTGCCATATGCAGAATACAACAGTCCTGTCTCTATCCCATCACAATCAATTAGCTACAGTACAGGACCAATGGGTCAGTTGGAGAAACGCAGAATGCACTGGATCTTTATGGATATTTGTGATGAAAAATGATCTGTATCAACAGTCGTTCCCATCTTACTTAAAAGGGAAAAAAATTAAATATGTCACATGAAGTTAGCCCATAATATAATCAAAGCTCAGCATCACACATTGTAACCTTGCTCTACTAATGGGTGGAATTAAACATGATGACTGTGGCTGTTTACAGTCATTATTCAACTAAGCGCTTACAGTTAATTTGAACATAAACACTTCATCGTCTGTTTCTGCGACGGTTAGCTTATCTGTAACCAATACTCTTTGAGCTTTTTTAAATACAGACAAGTAACAAATTAAAGGAAAAACTGGTACAGGTCTGAATGCTTGACCCCTACAGTGAGGAGGTCTGGTGGCTCTGTTATGCTGTGTGGGGCATTTTACTGGCATGGTTTGGGTCCACTTGTGCCCTTAGAGGGAAGGGTCACTGCAGATCAATACAAAGTTGTTCTGAGTCATCACCTTTATCCTATGATGAAACATTTCTATCGTGATGGGAGTGGTCTCTTCCGGGATGACAATGTCCCCCATTCATAGGGCACAAGGGGTCACTGAATGGTTTGATGAGTATGATGAGTATGATGTGAATCATATGCTATGGCCTTCACAGTCACCAGATCTCAACCCAATTGAACATCTGTGGGAGATTTTTGACTGATGTGTTAGACAGCGCTCTGCACCGCCATCATCAAAACACCAAATGAGGAAATATCTTTTGGACGGATGGTGTTCATCCCTCCAGAAGAGTTCAGAGACTGTAGAATCAATGCCAAGGTGCACTGAAGCTGTTCTGGCAGCACGTGGTGGCCCAACACCTTACTAAGACACTTTATGTTGGTTTTTCCTTTAATTTGTCACCCGTCTGTATATAACCTTGTTCTTAAAGGTCCAGTGTGTAGGACTTAGTGATATCTAGCGGTGAGATACAGATCGTAACAAACTGAAAACCCCCTACTCTTCCAAGCATGTAGGAGAACCTACGGTGGCCATGAAACTCGCGAAAGTCCCTCTCTAGTGCCAGTGTTTGGTTTGTCCATTCTGGGCTACTGTAGCAACATGGTGAGCTCGGTGAAGGGGACCCACTCCCTCTGTAGATATAAAGGGCTCATTCTAAGGTAACGAAAACACAACGATTCGATAAGAGACATGAGATTTTGCCCATTGATTGGAAGTTGTGTGCAAGTGCTGCTCAAGAAATACGACCCCAAAGGGCCAGATGATGGCACTATAACAACAAACTTTACGTTTTGGCCCATTACTTTTGAACCATAAGTCTCACAAACAAATTCTTTGTCAACTGGATCCTGTGGGTCCAGACGAATCTATCCATATAAGCCACCCAGATAAATTTTCCATCATGTTGAATTTTTTGAAAAAGATATTTGACATCTCCTCCTAAATAGTAGGTCCAATTGCTACCAAATTTTCTGTGGATCATTACTGAAGCTTGTTGATATATTATTTAGTTTTCAAGATATTGACCAATAAACTTCAAAAGGGTGGGGTTCAGTACATAAATAGATCAAAATCGATACCTGTTAGGCCAATTATCACAGAACTTGTTGAACCACGGTGAACCACTATTTTGAAATAACTCAATAGGGGGTGCCACCAGCTCCAAACAAATTTGCCTGGCACAAATTTGGCCATAAATCAATGACAGTTTGTACAAACATCACCAAACTTGGTGGATATTTTTAATTAAGCTGTTGAAGCTTTAAACTTCTAACGGTCTGTGTTGGCTCAAACCCCAGAATCGCTGCTAGCGGCTATATTTAACATATGTTTTGATGTTTAGAGGTGCGCTCTTTGAAACATGTCTGGCCACTTGGGCATCATGCAATTGGTTTGATTATGATAGACAATCAGAGCTCATACATATCAGAAAATATTATTACTAGGAATGTCTTGCTTCCAATGTGAAATATAAAATTTAGCTCCCCTTCCTAGCCAAATAATTTTCATACAGTCCCTCAGCACAGCTGTAAATTCAGTTTATTGTTGCTGATTAAATCTACATGCACATATCTGTCTAGTAGCTACTTGTAGCTCCTCTGGTTATATATTTACTTAAATCTTTGCACCAGTATCATCTAAACTCATACTGTATACCTTCAATGTATCACAATTAAAATGATCCTGGTCCATCTTTGTGCAGCAGAGACATAAAAAGCAAAGAGCATGATGGTAAAGATGATAAAAAAGGTCATCAGGGCCAAAGAGACAAGTAAAAGAAATCCTAATCCTATGAAAAACACGATATACGAGGCCTTTCTGCTCTGCTCACCACATCACTAAAGTCAAAAAAAGAGTTACTGCTAGCCTGTGTGTCCAGTCCTAACTATAATTCCAGTCCCATGATCCTCATGGGGTGCTGTTAGTTAGCCGTATTACTGTCAGCTTACCTCTGACAGGAACCAAGAGAATGACATACAGGAAATAAGCCTTAGAGTAAAGGCAGGTCATTTGGGAAGCGAAATGGAACTCCCATTACTACCTGCAATGCTAAACTGGCAGACATTTCCAGAGCGATCATTGCTGGGGTGCATAGCCTGCAGAATATGGCATGAGGTGCTTCGATGCTAGAGATTTCACAGAAGGGCTTTGATGATGCCCAGGGCTGCGGTGCTGTCAAGAACCCCAGGGGAGCCAGACAGAGGTGGGAAGCTTTTCAAAAGGTCGACAATTGCAGGGGAACTACTTTCAAGGTCCCTAAAAATCATCTGGTAGAGAGTGAGGCAGGGTGGAGCACAGAGCATTCATTATGTGGTGCAACAAGTGTGACATGAATACATTTTCGAGGCAATGCTGGCTTTAGTGCATTTTTATAGCAAAACTGCTACTGCTGGCTTTAAAGCTTGACTTTGTCACAGAGAAAATATACAAAACTCAAATGATGGGTTGAATGTATAGTGAGATATTGAAAAGAACAGTCTTAGCTGAAATTAAGTAAATACACAGTGTAATAGGTGTATTTCTCTATATCCCCGACTCTCTATTTCACCTCCATTCACCTCTTTGCTGACACACACCATAGCTCATATGTTGAGCTAATCATTTCAAAGGCTATGATTTGTAAGCCCCTTTTGCTAATAAAGACTGAGTAACAAGCTGTCAATGAGAGCTCAAGGTTATTTATGTCCCCAGTTAAGGCAATGTTTCCTCTTCACCGGGACAATAAGACCCCCTTGCCAATGATACTTGAATCCCTGAAGCATGGATTGCTTACAGTAGGTGCAGCATGACAGGCATTTGTTTGCTGAGATAAGGATGATTAATTTTCAAATTTTCCATGAATTTCCAACTCAGAAAGGACCGCCTGTGTAGAAAATAGTCTCAAAGGCACAATTATTACCACAGATTCCTGTGTTGAGAATGGTACACATTGAATTGGAGTCAGTGTTAATTACCTTACATTAAAAGATAGTTTGTATGAGGAGATGGAAAATTTAATCTGCTGCTTGTGTGGATATCATCACGTGTTGCTCTCTGTGGTCAGCCCCTGTTTCCTGTCACAGTAGCACTTTCACCTTTAATGTAGTAACAAAGCATGCGCTACAGGAATCAATGCACTTGTCATTCACAGCTGTGGTCAGATCAGCAGAAAGGTCATGAAGTCCCAAAATGTCGATTCCCCATATAAAGTATGCAAACCAACCCCCACCCCACCTGAGCAAGCCTGAGAATATTACCTCTCCAAAGCTTCCCATTATGAATCCAGAATATGTCATGTCACCTGTGTCATTTTTGGCTCTGATACAGCTTTGATATTCATTACTTGTCATCTTTATGATTCTGGCAGTTAATAATAAAAAGGGTTGCTGTGGAAACGCGACCAAACAGTTTTGTGCCATTTAACAGCATATGAGATTTATTAGTATAATGAACCCTAAATGACATGAATTCAATATTAGCATTCATCTTTCATTAAGTTATGGCTATGCTAAATGAACTAGCTAGGGGCAGTTGAGAATTCTCAACTAGACCTGCATTGTATTATTGTAATTAAATGCATTTCCATAAGACATGGGGCTCGTTTCTTCATGATTGCAAGAAATGAATCGTGGGTTATATTAATGGCCATACAACAGGGGTCAAAGCGTCTGAGCAAGGTTTGAGGAAAATGATTCTCAGTTTTAAAAAAAAGACACGAAAAAGATACCCTACGGTTGGGAGGACAGTTGCAGTTCTCTATATTTGTGTGCTGTTCTATATCTCTCTCCACATATCCACACCACAGGAGAAGTCATACAAATACGGGGAGGCCAGGCTAATGCATCATGTATTACTCTAATTCCTCAATGTTCATGCCATCAAGAATGCGTTGCACTGAAATCCACATCTATTTCCCCCTATAGATTATAATTGTTGAAGACTTCCCTGGTGGCCATTATTCATCCATAAGATAAACATTAGACTGTTGTAATCAAAGATAACAGTAAAAAGATTTAGATCTGACTCAGTCAGTGGGCAGATAAAGAAGAACACTCGCAGCTCACAGACTTCCTGCTCTGAATTTAATTATATTCATTTGTGTGTGTGTGCATGTTTTAGGGTGCATGGTTCAAGGGAGAACTTGGGACAAACGAAAAACACAGCAGAGAGGAGGAGAGTGGAGGAAACATGACTGGAGGCCTCAGGACAGGACAGAACAGCAGCATGTTAAGTTGCTACATCATCTGATTCCTAAAGGTCATGTTAGAGTCAGTGAGAGTCAGTGTGCACCATCTCCTCCATCGCAGAGAGTTATCCTATACAGAATCATGCTTCACAACAAAGCTAAGATGTAGAGCCATATTCTGTCACATCCATCTAGATCATTAAATGTGACTCTTAATTGTAGGCAACCTGTTAACAAGGTCTTTTATTTGACCAAATTAGATTATCTGTAAAGAGAATATTTTTGCTGATGTGTTAAAAAATCCCCCAGTTTCTCTTTGAAATAAGTGTAAATTTTGAGCTTAACAATATAACAATAATATCAATTGTTACATAGTTTTGGAGGAGCTTTGTTAAAGGTGCACTATGTAAGATTTGGCCACCTGCACCAAACAAGAACAACACCAGAAAGCACCCCCTCGCCCCAAGATATCAAAATGCTACAGACATTAGAGCCAGCGGTAAATTACCAAAGAGCTGCACAGATCAGTTCATCAGATCATGCAGCTGTCTCACCTGGCCAGTGGCTGCAGCAGCTGACAACTTCGGCACAAATTTAAATAGATATTATATGGATAAACTGACCACATATTGGGAATGTTACTTTCTCGCCAGAAAAAAATATTAAAACTTAATAAAGTGACATGTTAACAGTCATACAGCAAAGCTTACAGCAGCTTTCAGCCTGTCTATTGCTGCTGTGTTGGCTCGGGGCAACGCCACTTCTTCTTCTTATGTTGGACGGAGTGCAGACAGGACACTGCAGTGACTCACTATCACCCCTGAGGTACAAAGTGGTATTACAAGACAGGACGGGACAGGGTTAGCTGGTTAGCATAACTTCAGTAGATATCTGACACAATACACAGACGTCTTTGACATAACATCAAAACTGTTATTTCTTCACATTCTGTTTATAATTTTAGTTAATTTTTGAATGTTTTAAACTAAAATTCTGGCCCAATCATACATAGTGCACATTTAAAGTGAGACTCCTACAAATGGAAAGATGTATTTATAAGATAAAACACATTCTCAATTCAATAGGCTGTAGTTTTGCTGCTACAGCGTTACTTGGTCTAGTAGCTTACAGTGGCTAACGTTAACTAATGTTAGTAAACAATATTGTTGTGTAACTTACGGAGTCAGTTTGTTGACTTTTTTTAAATCCATGTTTTAGCTTAGATAAAATTTTTAATTGTTTTATCAACAAGATAAAACAAGGAAATAAACACACCATACCTCACCTAGACACATCCAATTAGTGTAACAATAGCACAAATAGATAAGAGTCATAAAATCAGCAAACTGACTCAACAATAACAATTACACAGCAATATCTATGAAGTGATGCATCACCCTGAAGTGGTTCATTTCATAATGACCTGCTTGCTGTACATTACCCCGTTTATTGCATGTTATTTACTAAGGAAATCAATAGTTTGACACAAAATATTGATTCAAAAATGATTTTATTGATTTAAAAATAATTGTATTGCTTCCGCAAAAAAAATACTCTGGTTGATTCTACAGTTGGAACTGCATCCATAGCAACATAAACTCTGTAGCCTTCTTAAGATGAGCCTAATTAGCGTTATAATTCACATTAAACATTTCCATTGATAGCGAAGTAAGACAATGTGAACAGGACTTCTGTGGGAATATTGATTTTGACGTTTCTGTCCTCATTCATCTCTACATTTCCTTCTTGCCAGGGCTTTGCAGTTGACACACCTGGAAACACAATTGTTACTAATGTTACAACTGGTAATAATATCACTATTATCACTACCACTTATCGTTTAAGTCAGTATGTAGCGATAGACAACTAGGAGAGTCGCTCACCAGAACTGCTGCTGTTGCCTGGATTTGAGGACAGGATCTTGCTCCACTTTTCCCTTTCTGTAATGGTTGGAGCCCAGTAGTTTTTTTGCCACAGGGTGTTGCTAATGAGCTGCAGTTGGTAATTTTACCAGACTTCTTTATGCAAATTGATATGATTGGACGTGGTCCTCTGGAGTCTATGATCAAAACTGCGTCCATAGCATCAGTCTGCTATTCAGAAATAACAGACCGTATAATGCTGTAATTGACCAATCAGAATCAAGTATTCAACAAAGCCTTGTAATAAATAAAGTTTGCTAACATTAGACTGTATTGAACTGAGAAAGAGTGTTCTTTGCTTGGTAATGAATTCAACTTTTTATTTGTAGGAAGAAAAAACATGTTTTTCCTTCTTCCAGAGAAGAAGTTTCATAGTTCATAGTCTGAGAAAATGTCATAGTGATGTCATCATGGTTATTTTGAGTTGTGCTTAGATGCTTCAAATTTATGACAGAGTCTGCTTTTACAAATTGGGGACATGGAGTTTGAAAGCAGGTAGGGTCTAACAAAAACATGCTATTGGTTGCATTATGGGAAATGTAGGATCTATCATTTATGGAGACGAATGATACCATGGACAAAAACTCAGGATATCTCTGCTGAGAAGCAGCCTCTGCTTTGAACATTCTTTTGTTAATCGGTCACTTGTGAGGCCCCCAACTTTATGACAGTGCAACACTAAATTACCCCTTTAAATGTTAAAATGTAAGCTGTTGATGAATTACCTTGACAAGAGCCAGTGTTAAATTTGATGACTTACTGGATATTTGCTAAATTGCAGAGTTTGCATAGCATTGCAGTTCTGAATGTAGTTTTCAGAGCTACAAATGCATTTTGTTTCATTCAGAGACATGTCTTGAGTTTCTTGAGTGGAATTATTTGACATACTGTAAATAGTCTACTTCAGAGCTTAACAATTAGGTTTAACCATAGGCCAGTTCTTTTAGGGTTTTTCATTTGGGGTGTATCGGAAACACAGGCCTATATGTTTTGTTTATTTCTTTGAATTCATTTAAGTATAGAATTAATTTACATTGTCTGTATTCAAGGGGAAAAAATGGCCTAAGTACGCAATTTCTGTTCGACTGCCAACCATTTGTGTTTGTGAAGAACAAATCTGTTATGGTCACATAGGCTAAAGTTGTGGAATTAAAATTATGATAGAATTAAAACATTAAACTTTATTTCTGGTAGGTTTATTAGACTTAATTTCAGCACCATGCACTCTTCAAATAGTAAGGCCTGTCCTCTTGTGGGGGCAGTATTAGATGTAACAAGATTATATTGCATTAATAGGGATTTACAGGAGCCTTGTGTTTATCTTGTTATCTACAGTAGATTTGTAAAAAAAAATATGTAAAAATTTTGATGTATACTATGAAAGTCAAAACTTCAGCTTTCATCAGGGGGGCAAATATGTTTGCTAGAGGGCCAAATTTGGCCCACAGGCCACTATTTGCCTACCACTGGGCTCTCTTTGTAGTTGACTCATCTGTGAAACAACAGATAATAAGCTCTGCTATGACAGCAAAAACAACAGGTATATGTGGGGATATTATCCAATTATCAAATATGACAGTGGACCTTAGAAAAAGCACTCTATATGCCCTATGGAAATGAGCATGTTTTATGCTGCTCTTGCTTTATTAATATGATATCATCTATGTATTCTGATTGGACTAATGTAATCAGGATTTGATTAGGAACACTAACCACAGCTGGAGTGCTTATTAACAAGGCGTTAAATAAACATGAACATTAATGTCACACAGTTAATGTCATCATATTGGTGTGATTCTGTAAGATGTCAAGGAAAAAAATGCAGACGTACTTTTCAACAGCTCTTTATTTAACTCACAGCATAAATGCTAAGTGTTCTTCCAAGAGGAAGAATTGCATAATATCTTTCCACTCGGATGTTACACATTGTGCCATTGTCCAGGATACCAGCGGACCATGAAATTAATACACCGTGATAAATTATTCATCATTCCAGCCCCTTTTTATCTATTACATCTCAAAGGAATCCTTGAGTGCATTCATGTTGACAATGCAAAACTGGACTCTGTGTGGTGGCGCTCGTTTGTTTTACTTTGAACACCAGCGTTAACAAGCTGAACGTGACATGTTAGATTAATTATGCTGTACAGAAAATGAACCCCAGGGCTGCGTGTGTCATATCATACTTTCCACTATGTCCTGAGGCCTTGAGATCCAGGCTCCCTCTTTACCTGAGAGAGACGTAACCGGATTACTACCCTCAGGCTGTCTTTTGTTCATCTCTCCACTTTGCAGAAACAAAGCCCTTAAGAGTGTGGGAGGTCACATAACTGATGTCTGTTTTATGGAAGCCAGTGGTGCAGTTAGTTGTACCTCTAATGCAGAACTTACAGTGGTAGTGAAAGTTTGGTTTTTGGGGAATTGTACTACTTTTCCTATTTATCTAGATTGAGACAAACTCTTGAATGACTTTTTTATCCATGCTTGTAGCGTATGTGGCTCTATAGGGATCGGAGTGTTGATTGGATTGCAATCCAACTCTTTGAAGAGTGAAATATCTTAACTGCACGGACTGCTGTATCATAAAACTTGGTGCAGACTTTATTGGTCCCAAAGGATTAATCCCAATGACTTTTGGTGTTCTGCTGACTTTATAATTTAGGGCCACCAGCAGGTAAAAAGTCCACTTGTCCAACATGTCAGTTCATTTTTTTTTTTTTTTACACTTCAGTTCATGACAGGATGCCTGTCAGCTAGTGATGGTGAAATTCGGCTTTCTGAAGCCCTAAGGGTTTCCAGCCATTTGTATCACCAATCAATTCACTACTCAAAGCCCCATTCAACATAGTGCTCACTAGTGACACCTACTGCTAGTAATAATTCAAAACAGATGCTGCTGCTGTGGTGTAGTGCACACATTACTGACACATAGTAGCAAGTTGCAGTACTGCTGTAAAACAGGGCTGCCAATTTTTGACATCAGCTTGGAGTGAGATTTGTTTGTGGTAAATTGACCGACTCAACCTCTCTCTGGTCTGAACCAACACCTTTTTCATGAGACTTTTTCTTTATGTTTATTGGGTAGCATTTTTGATATACACTCCAGATATTACACATATTTTTCTTCAAAACATAGGATAAGAAAGATACTACGCTCCTCACAAAGTCACTCCCATTATCCAACACTCACCACTTTAGTCTCTCAGGTCTATCCAAATAGAAGTAATATCTGAATAAATTATCAGCTCCACCGGAACGTTGCTGCATGCTTTCGGTTCAAACAGATGATGATCAGTGTGTTCATGGACAATCCGTGAAAAGTGCTGCAATAACCTTGTTATTCTCTGCGACCATACAACCATACAACATAGCTGGTCTCACTACCCTCTTGTAAACTTTCCCTTTCGCTCTTGCTGGTACCCTTCTGTCGCAAATCACTCCTCCTCCCAAATATTTAAACTCATCCACCTTTGCCACCTCTACTCCTTGCATCCTCCGCCATTCCATTGTCCTCCCTCCCATTCATGCACATGTATTCCATCTTGCTCCTACTGACTTTCATTCCTCTTCTCTCCAGTGCATACCTCCACCTCTCCAGGCTCTCCTCAACCTGCTCCCTACTCTTACTACAGATCACAATGTCATCTGCAAACATCATAGTCACAGAGACTCCTGCCTGATCTCATCTGTCAACCTGGCCATCACCATTGCAAACAAGAAAGGGCTCAGAGCTGATCCTTGATGTAATCCCATCTCCACCTTGAACCCATCCATTACTCCAACTACACACCTCAACATTGTCACACTGCTCTCATACATATCCTGCACCACTCTTACATACTTCTCTCCCACTCCCGTCTTCCTCATACAATACCACACTTCCTCTCTCAGCACCCTGTCATATGCTTCCTCTAGATCCACACATAATAATGCAACTCCTTCTGATTTTCTCTATACTTCTCCATCAACATTCTCAAAGCAAACATTGCATCTCCTGTCTACTTTCTTCATCTCTCTGGCTATCCCACTTCTTCTTCGCCAACCTCTTCCTCCATATATTTTCCCCACCAAGTCTCCTTGTCTTTCTTCCTTTGTCCAGATGACACACCAAGTACCTTCCAAGCTGTCTCCCTCACCACTTCTGCAGTAGTTACCCAGCCATCCTCCCTGAACACCACACATCAGTCTTCCTTTTTCAACTTCCACCATTTGATCCTTGGCTCTGCCTTCACTGTCTTCCTCTTCTTGGTCTCCAAGGTCATCCTAAAGACCACCATCCAGTGCTGCCTAGCTACATTCTCCCCTGCCACCACCTTGTAGTCTCCAATCTCTTTCACATTGCACCTCCTGCATAAGACCTAATCCACCCATGTGCACCTTCCTCCACTCTTATGTCACCCTGTGCTCCTCCCCCTTTTTGAAATGCACCACAGCCATTTCCATCCTTTTCGCAAAATCCACCATCATCTGTCCTTCCACATTCCCCTCCTTGTTGCCATACCTACCCATCACCTTCTCATTACCTCTGTTCCCTTCACCAACATGCCCATTGAAGTCCACTCCAATCACCACTCTCTCCTCCTTGGGTACACTCTCCACCACTTCATCCAACTCACTCCAGAATTCTTCTTCCTCCTCCATCTCACACCCAATTTGTAGGGCATATGCACTGACAACATTCACCATCACACCTTCAATTTCCAGATTCATACTCATCACTCTGTCCGACACTCTCTTCACCTCCAACACACTCTTGACATACTCCTTCAGGATTGCCCCTACCCCATTTCTCCTCTCATCCACACCATGATAGAACAGTTTGAACCCACCTCTGATGCTCTTGGCCTTACTCCCCTTCCACCTAATCTCTTGCACACACAGTATATCTACCTTTCTTCTCTTCATCATATCAGCCAGCTCTCTCCCTTTACCAGTCATAGTGCTGACATTCAGATTTCTGACTCTCACCTCCACACTCCTACTCTTCCTCCTTCCTCCTAGCATAGTTTCCACCAGCACCCTGCTGGTCAACAGTACTGGTGGCAACCGTTGGTAACCGACTGATCCGGTATGGAAATCTGATTTATGATCTGCATATTTGACTTGGCATATGTTTTACACTGGATGCCCTTCCTGACGCAACCCTCCCCATTTATCCAGGCTTGGGACCTGCACTAAGAATGCACTGGCTTATGCATCCCCAGTGGCTGGGTTAGTATAAACATATAGTACATCATATTATTAAATAATTAAATGATATACCAAAATTTATTCAAGTGATTATGTAGTAACATTGAAAGGCAACCAGAAGAGGGACAAGTTAGCTGGGCAGTAAAAGTGCTCATGTGGCTGGGGACTTCAACAATCTGAAACTCAAAATGAAATGAGCATGTGAGGTCGTAAAAAAAAGAGACCTCGTTTGCCATCGATCACATGATTCTGTGAACATTTTTTTACTGAATTTATTGGTAGACACCTCCCAGGTCCAGTATAACACTGTGAGCCTCAGCTGTACTTTAAGATTTAGGCTAACATAGCATGTTAGCATGTTAAATGCCTTGTTATTCTCTGCGACCATACAACCATACAACATAGCTGGTCTCACTACCCTCTTGTAAACTTTCCCTTTCGCTCTTGCTGGTACCCTTCTGTCGCAAATCACTCCTCCTCCCAAATATTTAAACTCATCCACCTTTGCCACTTCTACTCCTTGCATCCTCCGCCATTCTATTGTCCTCCCTCCCATTCATGCACATGTATTCCATCTTGCTCCTACTGACTTTCATTCCTCTTCTCTCCAGTGCATACCTCCACCTCTTCAGGCTCTCCTCAACCTGCTCCCTACTCTTACTACAGATCACAATGTCATCTGCAAACATCATAGTCACAGAGACTCCTGCCTGATCTCATCTGTCAACCTGGCCATCACCATTGCAAACAAGAAAGGGCTCAGAGCTGATCCTTGATGTAATCCCATCTCCACCTTGAACCCATCCATTACTCCAACTACACACCTCAACACTGTCACACTGCTCTCATACATATCCTGCACCACTCTTACATACTTCTCTCCCACTCCCGTCTTCCTCATACAATACCACACTTCCTCTCTCAGCACCCTGTCATATGCTTCCTCTAGATCCACACATAATAATGCAACTCCTTCTGATTTTCTCTATACTTCTCCATCAACATTCTCAAAGCAAACATTGCATCTCCTGTCTACTTTCTTCATCTCTCTGGCTATCCCACTTCTTCTTCGCCAACCTCTTCCTCCATATATTTTCCCCACCAAGTCTCCTTGTCTTTCTTCCTTTGTCCAGATGACACGCCAAGTACCTTCCAAGCTGTCTCCCTCACCACTTCTGCAGTAGTTACCCAGCCATCCTCCCTGAACACCACACATCAGTCTTCCTTTTTCAACTTCCACCATTTGATCCTTGGCTCTGCCTTCACTGTCTTCCTCTTCTTGGTCTCCAAGGTCATCCTAAAGACCACCATCCAGTGCTGCCTAGCTACATTCTCCCCTGTCACCACCTTGTAGTCTCCAATCTCTTTCACATTGCACCTCCTGCATAAGACCTAATCCACCCATGTGCACCTTCCTCCACTCTTATGTCACCCTGTGCTCCTCCCCCTTTTTGAAATGCACCACAGCCATTTCCATCCTTTTCGCAAAATCCACCATCATCTGTCCTTCCACATTCCCCTCCTTGTTGCCATACCTACCCATCACCTTCTCATTAAATTTATTCAAGTGATTATGTAGTAACATTGAAAGGCAACCAGAAGAGGGACAAGTTAGCTGGGCAGTAAAAGTGCTCATGTGGCTGGGGACTTCAACAATCTGAAACTCAAAATGAAATGAGCATGTGAGGTCGTAAAAAAAAGAGACCTCGTTTGCCATCGATCACATGATTCTGTGAACATTTTTTTACTGAATTTATTGGTAGACACCTCCCAGGTCCAGTATAACACTGTGAGCCTCAGCTGTACTTTAAGATTTAGGCTAACATAGCATGTTAGCATGTTAAATGCCACCAAATGTTAGCTTGTTGAAATGAAAAACTAACTTTCAGCATGTTAACACTGAATAATCATGCTCATCATGTATTGATCACTGTATGTCTGTTGACATGCAAATACTGTGTTAGCATTCAGCACAAGTGATCCAAAGTACAGCTAGGCTAATGAAAGATAGAGTCTGACAAGGTACAGCTTAGACAAGCTGAATCTGAAATGTTCCGTAATGGCCAATATACCTATGATAAAACATTTAGGTTATTGTGAAATTAGTAACTTTATAATTATATAACACAATGCATAGTTTGGTAGGCCAGCCATTCATTTTCATCTGTATACCATAGACTGTATAATAAAGATGGACATAGTGAGGTGTGACATCACTCGTTGGTTTCATTGGAACCTATCTGAAGCCCATAGTTGCAGCTCACTGTTGATGCCATCTTTTCCGTTTAGAGCCAGGACATTCCAAATAAGGAGTGCGGGGTGTTGCCCTTCATGTTCTGGAAACGCCCTGCTACCTCGGACCCAAGCTAAAGCTAGCTTACTGGGAACACTGACCGCTGCACACTTAGGCTAATGTTAGCTACTTTAGCTAAATTGTGCTAACAGGGCAGATATCATAATCAAGTAACATTAAACTTGAAATATTATAATATCATATTATATTATAAATATTATAATATATAAATATATATAGTGAAATATTGTGATAATAGTCTGACTCAGTGTGAGTCCCAGAGCCAGGGAGAGCAGCAGGTGAGCCAACTGTCAATCACAGCTGTCAATCAACACCCACAGGGCAGACATCAAAGCTATTATAAGTCTTCAAATCTTATTAACAGAGCAATAATTTCCAAAATAACCACCAGCACACACAGCAGGGCCTGAATTTAGCGATGGAGACCATAATCACTTACTGGTAAAATTATTGACTTAATATTTCTAGAGAGAAGTTGAGTCTTTTTAAATGGGAGTCAGTTGGAGCCAGCATCTAGTGGCTGTTGGTGGCATTGCACTTTAAGGTACATCAACATTGGCTTCAGCCTCAAGTCGTGGCCATTTGGTTTCTTCTGATCTCATAGACATCACCATCATCATCATTATTATTAACAACATTATCTCACTCTGGATAAGAAGGAAAACATTACATTTTCCCCCAACCAGAACTACCCCATTTCAGATAAAAGTGGCTAAAACTCAAACTCACATCTAAAACATCTTAAAATCCTGCTCATGAAAGACATATGGCATGCAAAGAGGATCTTCAAGTTGTTTAGTCTTGAGCTTTTTTTAAGATTAGAAGCTGCATAGCGAAATGAGAGAGAAAATACTTAGATTAGCTACTTTGTTCAGCATCCATCCACTGCACATCATCAGGATTTTATATGGTGTTGAGTCATATGTGTTATGAATTGCATGAAGACGTCTGCTGGAGCAGTGATCAAACAGAATAGACTTTCTGCATTACATATTACCATAAAAAGAAATCATAAGTAAGAAAACTTTTCTGCCTCTTCTCAGTTCTCTATCAAACTCACATTGCCCCTCAAATCGCTTCAAAAGGAATCTATCTAATGTATAAGTGTGAAAGTTTGATACATTTTAGGTATTTGAATGTGACACAGGACATATTTGTGAACATTGGCACTATAATGGAGACCTTTAGACCTGATATGGATAGAAATCATCACAGCTTTTTCCAGTAAATGGGTTTGTTATGACAGAAATAAATGTAAATTAAATTAAATTCAAAATTGAGATTCATTCGTGAACTGAGAAATGTCAATACCCACATTTTACCATGTGCCATACAAATAAATTAATATCAGTGGTACAGGGTGCCGTCTCCAACAACAGTGAGTGGTGCAATGTCAGGTTTCAATTAAGAAAAGCCACCAAAACATAGTCTTCTTTGTCATTACAACTGGAGTAGATAATTGCAGGTTTGTTCTCCAAATTAAATTCATGAGGGACAGTGTATTTCTCCCACTCAAGAATCAGAAAAGGCTGACATATCAGATCCCTGTGCTATCCCTGTAGCCTATCTGATAAGATTCACACTGCAAAGGACAAACCTTGTGTCTGCTTGATTGTAAACAGCCCCGCGAGCAATGGCTTGATCTTTTCACCTGGACAACACAATGCCCAGGGCACTCTTTTCTAAGTGTGGCATTAGCTTTTACAGCTCAGTTCAGTACTAGAAAGCAATTAATCTAGCCAAACCTACCCATGGGTGTGATTCCCAGCCTGCCTGGCCTTGGATGGAAAATTGACCCTATAAAAACCAACATGAAAGTCCTTAACTGTGATCAGATTCAACTTGGCTGTCCACTCACTACACTCTGGAGGATTATTAATCTGTTGGCTGGAAAACAATTTTGGTAAATACCTATAATGTAATCGAAAGGTGCCTGGTTATTTTCCTCTTTTTGCAGTGATATTCCTATCTCTTGCCAGCCGAAAAGCTTCAGAGGCTTAGGGGAGCTTTTTATTCAAAAATCTTAGATTTTTTACTCCTGCTTATGAACTCCAAAAGGCCCACAACTGGGAATTAGATTGAACTAACAGCTCCTTTTATGCTGCAAATAAAAATGTCTGCACACGACAGCAACGATGGACAAACCACTGGCCCAGACACTCGATTATCATTCAAGGATATCTTGCAGAACAGCATATTCAGTCTAGACAAAGTCATCATAAACTCCAAACCAAGGTTGTCCTAAAGTCAGCAGCAAGTCACTTTTGCTCGACAATCGCTGCCAGCCTTAGCAAACAAAGTATCTTATCCTGGCCTCATCTGAATGACATGGAGATAATTATCGAGGTGGGCCTCATCGGAATTCATTAGAAGCCCCTTTCTCTATGAGACAATGTGACTATTATGTCAAAATTCCTGTCAGCTATTTTTATCATATCTGCCGCAGATCTAGTTGTCAGTGAATTCATAGGGAGGTAATTACCTCACACACTCTGGAAAAATAGGGTGGAGACTGACAGACGGAGGGAGAGGAGGTTTGGCACAAACCAACACCCCAGGGTTGTCTGACAACAGGAGCGGTACGCAGGAAGAAAGTTAAAATGTATGAGATAAAATCAGGGAGACAAGGAAATTTATGATTACTGTGTCACCCCGAAGAGAGCTGTGGAAAGCTAAATGTCAGCAGCAGCAATGAGTTTGATTAACCATGTTCCCCGGAACAAAGCTGAAGGCAAACTGTGTGCCACTGCAATCCACAGTGCAACACCAGTGAAATAATTCATTACCAGGTTTGGTAGAAAAAAGTAAAACTGAACACAAGCTCCATGTAAGTTATCCACAGGTGTGAATGTACTATATGTCTGGTAACCTGTTGATAGACTGGTGACCTGTCAACCATGGACGTATTACAACTGAACTCCAAGATGACGTCATCCATTCCAATGATGGTTTCTCACCAAATACATATGGCAACAGAGTTTCTTATTTGCTCTTGCATTGTGTGACCAATAATACATGTGAATTAGTGTCACTTTCCTTAGCCCTGTCCACTTGTCATCCCAATGTCCAACGGACACTATACACTATACACATGGAAACAGTTTTTCTAAGCTCTGAGAACATTTTAATGTTAATGTTAAACCTTGATTGTTTAAAGCTTTCTAAAACATAGAGTAATGAATTACCTTGTTTTATGATGGAAAATGCTTTTTGGGGTGGCATGCATTTTTTTCAAAAACAGGATAAGTGATTAAGAAAATGGATTGATGGATGGAAAAACATAATAACAATAACAGTTCTCAAGTATCATATCATATCAATAACTGACAATAACTATATTTGCCTAATTATATTAGAGGATATTTTATTCTGGAAACTACATTTGAAAAAGTGGGAGTCATTTTATATTTGACAATTACGTGTTCACAAGATCACATATTCTTTTTGAATGGAGAGAACACCAGTGTAAAAACCAACTGCTACACAGTGTTGTATTATGGGTTATTTATAGCATTATTGTTGCTCAGCTAGCGAGTGTCTTCAAGTCTATTTATAGTGTGTCTTTTAAGGTTGCTCACCCCTAAAAATGTTTTGTTAGCTCAGTTTAACCTGCAGGAGTTTCTGAAGGTTTGTGTAACCTGTTATTCTGCCGTAGAGGAAATAAATTCATGATGAGTGAAAATGAGTCCAAAGCGTCTTCCAGCATCTTTACTGCAAAAAAAGGATCATCTGTCAAGCAGCCAAGAATTACTGCTGTCAAAGATGATGAGGGGCTCAAAAAAACCCCAAAAAAACTAACTGCTGGAGAAAATAATTTGACCGCTTCCAAGAGCCTGACAGGAGAGAGTGTGAGTGTGTGACTGATAGACATAAATGTCTGATTTACGTTTTGCTTTAATGGTATTATTTCGGTTGTACAAGAGACAGACTTCAAGGATGAGGACTCTCTTCTCCTTGGATTAATATTATCTCAGTGAAATTTTCCTAACCAGATGAGTGTGAAAATGTATTGTATCTTCAAAAAGTCTTTTTCCAAAAACAGGTGTTGGAAAAGAGGGGGTTGTCTTATAATGAGGGTCACCTTGTCGTCAATACAGTAAGGCTGTAAGTTAAGTTAAGTTGAGTTAAAGGATAGGTTCACAGTTTTCGAATTGTGTCTTAAAACAACGGTCAGGTGTCCATATAAACAGTGAAAGAGGTTTTCCTCGCTGTAATCATTCCTCCTGTTCATACTGCTGTTAAAAGATCCCCTTCAAATGTGCTTTCAATGTAAGTGATGGGGGCCAAAATCCACAGTGTGTCCACACAGTCATTTAATGCAAAAATGCATTTAAAAGTGTATCTGAAGCTTATATGAGGCTTCAGCAGTCTGAGTTAGTCATATCAAGTGGATATCTGCCACATTTACAGTCTTTTCAGCATCAAATTCCCTCTTTGTGTTTTCTCAGACAGTGTTTCCCTGTTGAGCTGTGGTGGAAGTATAGTAACAAAAAGAGGGACTTTGGCAATAAAAAGACTGTAATGTTGAAAGATATCTACTTCATTTGACTCATTTGGACACTGGAGCTTCATATTAGCTTCAGATAAACTTTTAAATATATTTTTGCAGAGAAGGAGGATTGTGGATTTTATCCCCCATCACTTACATTGTAAGTGCATTATGAAGGGATCTTCTAATGGTCAGTATGAACAGGAGGAATGATTACAGCAAGAAAAACCTTTCAATTTTCATTTGGGCTCCTGACTGTTGTTTTAAGACAGACTTGAAAAATTATCAGTTGCACATTTGTACAATTTAGCATAGAACATCAGTGCGTTGATATTGTTTCCCTTTAAAGCCACTACGTGCAGAATTTGGAAATGATTGACTTTGACACGCAGTAGTAGTAAAATTCTTTTAGAATGTGTCCTGGGCCACATTGAAGGACCGCCTACTCAACTGACATCCTCTATTTTCTGGCAGACTAGGCACAAGAACTGCATTGCTGCCTCCCAGTACATGTACCCTCTGTCCAAAGTTGTGTTCAATCTGTTTGATAACAGAATAAATGCTTTATTTTGTTTTTCGGTTTTTCTTGTGAATTAAAAAAAACGAAACCCACTTCCCACTTTTCCTGTTTTTCCTGTTTCCCCAACCCATTTTCGTTTTCAAATCGGCAGTTGGAATAGAAATTAAGCCGAAACCAGAAAATAACTTATTTTTTGCTTGTCTGTCTAAAAAAATATTTCAGAAGCTAAACATTTAATTCTGTTTCCCCTGGATAGTTTCCTCTGTCCTGTCAAGTTGATAACTACAGTTTTTACAGCTGATGATTTACAGCTGATTTACTCCAAACAATTTCACTGTATGAACCTGGACTGTGTGTGTGTGTAACAGCTGACCTTTTGGATGTGTAGAAGAACACAGAAAATTAATTAACATTAGATCCTGTCCGAATCTGTCGGCATGTCAGGAGATTTAAATAATCAGTGAAGTTATGCTGTTGTGCCTCATGCGTAAATGCGCACAGCGTCTCTCAATGTGGAGACACAGCTGCAGGGAGATCACTGCATATAACTCTATATATATATATATATATATATGTATGTTCAGACACGGCACTAGGACAGGCATTCGATTTTGGGGGACAATGCATTATATATTTGTTTATTCTGTTATCAACACAGAGCCCCGGTCCTCCCACCAGTTAAAAACATCAACGAATTTGGTCTTTGCAAATGGAAATGATATATGTGTTTATTTACATATAGAGTGGGGAAGTGAGATCCGATCACAAGTGGTCACTCATGATGCATGTGGAGACGCATGTTAATGCCAGGTGTAAACAGGGCCACTGAGATGAATGGGCTGAAAGTAACACTTAGACTGCACCAATTTCACCAGGATTGTCTCATTTCTCTTCAACCCTAAAATGTATGCCGTCAGAATACTTTGAAATATGTTATAATCACATATAAAGTTCTACATGAAGGGCTTCAGTGTTTTTTTAGGATCTTGACAATGTTCAGTGAAAGAGAGAACAAAAATAATGGCCTTTTACATCAGCAACAGAGCAGCCAGCACTCAAATCTGCTCATTTTCATAACACGCAAGAGGAAGAATTGGTTATTCAGGTCTATTCCATCACATCCTCTCCATCACCAGTCAGGTGCGACAGCCTTTTAATTAACCTGAGTGACATCGAATGATCACATTTATCATGTAGACATTCACCATTTGCCCAAGTGTTGTTTGAAATGGAGTGGTAGGATGAGGGAGACGGTTGCTCATCTACTGCTGTATGTCTCAATGCAGTCAGACGATAAGCTAATGCTAATGTTTATTACTTAACATATTACTCATCAGACAAGCTTTAGAAATGCACTGTCTAGGTTTCATGCATGGATTAGCTTGAACGCCCTAGTACATTGATATCATAAAGATGTATATAATCATGATCACATGGGATCCCAATGGGATCATGTAATATTTATACAGATGTGAGAGTCATTCACAAAATGCCTGTAATTGTGATATATTTCACCGGAGCATAAGCAAATGGTTAATCGATAAGATTATAGTACTATATGCACTTTCACATCAATATTATACATAGAATTCACTGTACGTTCCAATCCACCCGGTGTAATCCTTCCACTCCCAAGACAGATATGAGTACGTCCATTTAATCAACTGGATGCAGAATAGTCTCATCATAAACAGCCTCAGCTGCTCATCCCCCGGAGTGAACGATGCGTTCCGATCTCTCATGTCCAATCAAAGCATCTCGCTCTGGCTCGGCGCCAGGTAAGATAGTAGCCCAGCCTGCCAGACAGCCAGCCACCCCGGCCTGCAGAAGCCCACCCAGTGTTAATTCAGTTCAGAGACCAGCCTGGCAGGCGCTCTGTTGGAGAGATTGATGCTGCTGCTGTGTTTAATTACTTTTATTTGTGTTTTTGGCAAAGGGATGTCTTTGAACTTTTTTTTCTTGCCTTGTCAGAGAAAACCAATCATGGCGGCGAGGATTTACACACCCGAGTTTCATCTTGTCTCCCTCTCTTAACTACTCATCATTTGTGTATTAAGAAACCCCACACTGAAAGGAAAACTTCCTTAGAGAGCACTACAAGATAGACAACCAGATAGACAGCTTAAGTGACCTTGCACTGCAGATTAGGGAACCTGTTTTTGAAGTATTTGGAGTATTGTGTAGGGAAACCCAGAGGCTAATGAGCAAAACACACTAAAGACACCTTTAGGCCTCTTGGGAAAATGCCTGGAGTTGTAAAGAGGCACTTTCTTTAAGCATCCCCTTGACTTAGCAGTATTTAACCTTCCTATGTAGCATTTATAAGCAGTACATGCTGTAATTTATAACACACTATAAAACACTACAATGTAATTGTAAGCACATATAAACACATTTTTCAGTGAAGCAGTATAAGTAGTTAATAAATGAGTGATAACAGTTTAACATAGCTGCAATCATTATGTAATGATATATGATTACACATAGGAACAAATCCTCACAGTATAGGTTATAAAGCATGTATTAACAATTTATACATATGTATAAATCTTTACTGTACAACATCCCGATGTTCACTACTTTTGGTGTCAAGTGAGCAATATACTATCAGGTGTTACTGGGGTTCACATATTGTACCATGTATACCAAGCAGTGTGCTGTTGAATGACTTGTCACTCTTTAATCTGTCAAGATATCAAAAGAAAGATATTTATGTGGCTTGACTGCAACTAAGAATTGTAAGAATGAAAACCTCAGTGTAATTTATACATTAAACAGGGCATCCTCTTTATAAAATCTTATTTTTTGAAATGCTGATTGTGTGTATAAACACTCTACACATGAGGCAACAGCTGCTATTAAGACTCATGCTGATTTAGTTAAATGTAAATCAATTGAATTATATGTGTACAATGTATCTGAGACATCACTGTTAATGTATAACTGTCAGGTTTTGTAATTACATTGTGTCATCTAGCATTCATTAAAGAAATGAAAAAAATTTATCTGCTTATAATTACATTATGATGCCTTATAATGTGTTATGAACAATGTATTAATTGTTTGTGTGCTGTTTATAAATTATCAATATTGGGCATTAAAATGAAATGTTATTAATTTAACTTGTTGGTAGAAAAGACATTCAACAACATGATGAAACAGACTGAAGACAGCTGCTTGCCAGTGGGATAGGTAGAGTTAAACTGAGAAGAGATATGGCACATGTATCTCATTTAACAGGAGATCTTTAACATGATGTGAGTCTCAGCTCTTCCCTGATGATAGACACATAGTAGTATTAGCAGGGATCAGTCATCAGCCTTACAAAGGCACTGCCCAAAAAGTTGGACGGATGCCTCAAACTATCATCTTCAATCATCGTAATCTGAATTTCTTTCCATCCTGCAAATTTGAGTGAAGTTGTATGAGAGCCCTTCAAATATTCAGCCCCCTCCTTGAATCGGATACAGTTAGACATGTGGGCTCGCTCAGTGCGAGCGCTGCAATATTTCACCGAATCGATGTTCTGTTCTGCAGGTTATGACGCTCTCATCAGTTCTGAAGACAACAAGCAGAAACAAACGGATTATGGTCTCACACACAGAGATAAATAAGATTTTGCCCCTTTCTTTGGTGTTTTTAGAGCAGAGGAGTCGACAGATTGCTTACTTCACATGAGAGTACCAGCGCCCTGGGGATAGCTCGCTTCTTCTCTCACACAGTTGCCATTTTAAACCGAGAGCAATCACTGTGAGATTCCTCTGCAGTGTGCCACTGCTCATCTAGCTGGACGGGCACCGGACAATAAAAATCCAAAAACACCAGACTTGGACGTGAATTATACCTTCTGATCCTCTCTTAAGATCAGATGAAGACCAAAGACAGGTATCACTATCCTTTAATGAAAGAGTGACATCGTACAGCAAGACTTTGAAAAAGTTGGTGGATGAGTAGTAGTGGATGTTCACTGATCTAAGTGGAAAAATTCATTTGAGCATAAAATATAATCATAGCCTGAAAAGGTACAAGTTAATATTTTTTTTCATACTTTATTATTGCTGAATTTTCAGTTAAAAATTACATAATAATGGTCTTTTCAAAATTAAACTTTTGTCATCCAGTAGGATATATTTGGAATGCAACACTTCTTAATTTCTTCACTAGAGGCGATTCACCTGCTATCTTTGCTTCTTTGTTTTTCCTTTATTAAATCTGAGCGGGGCCTCTGATGCGATTCATCTCAGGCTTGTGAAGCTCTGTGTGTTTTCCCGTGACGGGAGGCGTCACCATCACACCATCTCAGGAAACAACTCTTCAACCTGACGAATCCATGTGGTAAAAAAGGTTGCCGTGCGCTTCATTTCTCAGTAAAGTGGATGGATGTCTACATCTTACACTGAGACACACTGTGACAGACACAGAGACAGTCATTCAAACTTGGCAACAAACAACCACCCACACAAACCTTCATGCCTGCAAGCAGTCTTCTTGCACACACACAAAACACATGCACTCCCAAACCCCCCCAAATTTACCAAGCATAAAAGTAGAAAGGTGACTGATAATCCTCTTATGGAATGTATTTGAGCAAAATGGTGACTGATATATTCATCTAACCTCACTCATCACTAATTGTCTGGCAGGACAAATCATACTTCTCCTGCAGTAACTGTTTGGAGTGTGTCTCAAGTGATCACAATGTCGTACAGTGACCTATTTCTCCGTCTTCTTGTGAGCATCATCCTGCAGTCTCCCACCAGTAATGAAATGCAGCAGAAGAGACAATTTGCAACAGATTTATACCTTGAGGGCACAGCCACCCAATTTCAACTATTGTTTTGTGCCTGGAATCAAGCCGCTCTTTCCTTAGCTACCTAGCTTGATGCTGTTGAAGAGCTGAAGAGCTCAGAGCTTGATTGTAAAGAAGTGCAGGTCTGTTCTCGGAGTGTACTTTCTCCCCTCTGTTGGTGATTGCCTGGCACAACCTAAAAGAAGTTTGAAATACAAGTTGAAATGTAATTCCAGTTGATGACTTCTGGTGCTTCACATTGTGTTCTTTTTCAAAAGACCATCGCTGTCCCCACATCTACCCTTTATCTCTCTCCAATGGGAGAAGTCATCATTATCTCAACTTGTTTGTCTGTGAAAATACAAGAGCTGCTTGTTCTACAAACGGTGCTGTGGTCCAGCTAACATGCAGTGACAATTCCTTGTATCTCCATGACAGGAAAATGAGTGTATCTCCCGGTGCTGAATGCAAAATGGAAGCCTGCCTCCCTGCGACCCTGGCAAATCAACAGAGAGGGCATTTGATTTACAGCATCACGGCAGATGCACACATAATAGACACCATCAGCATGTGCGGCATCACTGTACGCCTGCAGTTACAAAATTCACAAATAAATAACACCATGAACGGTGGCACTGTGTCCAGGCTCACAAATATGAGCAAATAAACAATCAGCACGTACGACAGCATTGCTCATGCCCTACACAAGCTCCACCATACTGACCACTGACACAAAAATACGGACAAGGAAAATTGAGGCACAGCGACATGAAGTCCAGTACTGAGCTACAGGCAATAGGGACATGGAAATATTCCACATACACACAGAAGTGCCAGCACCTGCAGCACTGCTTCAGTGATGAGCTGACTTATTCATTTTTAACCAGCTCCTGATGTCAGCTTTGAATTAAGAAGTTACATCACAGGATTGCTTAAAGGGGACCTGTTATGCTCATTTCCAGCTCTATATTTTTATTCTGGGACTCCACTGGAGTAGCTTTGCATGATTCACAGTTAAAAAAAACTCCTTATTCATCTTATTCTGGCCCTTTATGCAGCCCCTTAGTTCAGCCTCTGTCTCTAACAGAAAGTCTTAGCTCCTGTCTCTTTAAGGCCCCCCTCCTGATGAGCCCACTTTGATCTGATTAGCCAGCTTTTCAGAAACTGCCAAGGGGCAGCATGTATCAGTGTCGTGTTAAGTTACCGCTGATGAAAACCCAACATTTCCTGCTTTTGCTACTTCATATTAAAAGCTTTTAAATGACTAAATAACAGGAGGCTTTAATTGTGAAGAATTTATAGGAATTCAATGAATTAGCAGAGCTTTGTTAGTGACACTAAAAAACGGTTGAAACAACAACATATGAACATATTTGTTTGTTCAGCAGATCAATTACAAAAGGTTGCAGGGAGGAATAGCACAAGCAGAAACAGCCACAGTGATGATGTTTGATGAAGAGCTGCAGAGGACCTACTTTATTATTTTACTTTGCCCTGGTGTGGATTCATGGCTCTGCAACAATAGAAAAATGTCATAATATTAGTGGAGCAGAGCAGTGAACTTGTGCACTGTGTGTGGAGCAGATGACCATATAAAGAAATCCATAACAAGCTGATGATATGTTCAGGCTGAAAGTAGAAAAAAACATTGGAAACTGAGCGTTCAGAGCAGTCTGAAGCCGGTGCTTTTCGCTCACAGGGATTACTTCTACATGCTTTACCTCATTATTCTACCCACCAACTTCATCTTAGTGAGGAGAATGTATAAAGTAACAATATTTATTTTGATTGGCAGACTGCAAGGTTGGATTACCAACCAAGCAAAGTGGCCAACTGCCCAGGGGCCGCAGACATGATCTTGAAGAGGGACTCTGTGTCAAAATCACATTTTAAGACATTAACGGCCAAATCCATAAAATGGTTGCATAGCTTTTAAGGCTGCTAAATCTGTGCAAATGAGACAAAAACATAGCGTGTAATTCACAAAGCACCCGCAAAGGGTGAAATGCACCGCAAACTGTGCTGTCAAGCAATTAGCGTCAAATTGTTGCAAAAACAAAGACCAGTGCTAATAGCCACACGCAGTTAGAGTGGAGTTATTAGCGTCTTCAGATAGTTGGTGTTAATTGTGCGCTCAGTCATTCCTCACTCACACTCTCTCTGTCTCTCTCTCGCTCTTAAAATCTTCAAGCTTGTGAGGCTTGAATGATATTGAATTGATATTGAATGATATCTAGGGCAAAATCTTAAGTCAGACATGGGGGGATCAAGTGGGTACGGGGTGGTAGGCTTATCTCAGACTTTCACCTACTTAAAAATAAAAATGTCCTGACAGTTCTGATGGAGCTCAGGATTCATCCATAAGGGCTGCTTTATTACAAACAATTCCACCTTATAAACCTGAATCTGTGTGTAACAGCTAAGCTGTGTAGATGTGTGGTTCTGAACACAGAACATTAAAATCTGTGTAAAGCAATAATAAATATGTGTTATTAACCACCCAGCCAAATCCGACTGATTAAAAAATCATGGAAAAACAAGCAGGACTCTGAGCTCTGAAACGCCCGGGGCGTGTCCGCTGAAGGTGCTGAGGCCGTGCCCCCAACTGAACAGCCACTGTTGTGGACTTATTTCAGTAAAAATGTAACTTAATGAGTAGTTAACAAGCAATCCATCGCCAATCGTCATTATGTTTAATTGCTGTTATTTTCAATGAAATTTGCTGGCGAGTACATCTGTAGTGATGGTGAAAGCACCAGAGTAGTGTACACAACACAGCCCGAGACAGCGAGGGTGAGACTGGACAGAGAGGAAGAGAGGGCCGCTACACAGGCACGGCTCCCGCAGCAATGCTGCACAAGCAGCGAGACATAGATATATCCTCTCAGTGGACCAGAGGTTTAACACCAACTCTACCCGTCAACGGACGCTTCAGTTGGGTTTGAAATAACTCCTGGAGTGCTACCGTTGGCCCCATTCATCAGTAACAGCTAACACTATGACACCGGCATCTATCAGCTCGGCTCTGCCGGCTGCGAGAGAGCATAAACAAACGGAGGAAGAGAGGAGCGCTAACAACTAAGCTAAGGCTAACTCCTCATCGGCTATCTCTACCCAGCATTTTCCTTGCCAATGTACGGTGTCTGCCTGATAGTACCATTGAGCTACCAGCCTGCTACATCCTCAGGGCCGATACAACAGTTAGTGACTCAGGTAAGACCAGAGGGGGGTTGGGAACTGTGCATTTATATTAACAGAGCTTGGTGCACGGACCATGCCATTATCAAGAGGCACTGATCTGCTAACCTAGAATATCTCATAGTTAAGTGTAGACCTTTCTATCTGCCCAGAGAGTTTACATCTACTGTTGTGACTGCAGCATACATCAGGATGCTAATGCTAAGCTTGCAATGACGTCATGGTGCAGCTGTTTCAGACACGCCCAACAAAACCGGGAACACAGAAATGGGGAAAAACTGTTCAACGGCCTAACTCCACAATTCAGTTCTACATAGTTCACAGTCTTTTCACATGTTTTCAGCAATTATTTTCCAAACTGTATAATGTGTTTCAAAAGAAATCTCTGATTTTCCTTTACACAGACTTTAATCACCTGAACAACATTATTGTAAGATTAATCTAACATGTTTCAGACCTGCCTGAGTCACATTAATAGCTGTAGCCTATTTTGATGGACATTTCAGTAGATTATGTTATAGATTTGAAATATTAGAGAACGTTGGTTTGTGATTTTGGAGAGCTCTCTGTGTGTGCTAATTAAAGACACAATTTGAGGCTTTTGTTCTGCTGTTTTCTCTCTGCAGTTTTCATTATCACAATCTGTGTGCTGAAATGTGGAGAAAAGCCTGAAACACAGCTCACTCAAAAAGACACAAAACGGGCAAACTCAGCACTCAGCTGCAAAACTTTGTGGCTGTGTTCGTGCTGGCATATCTTTAGCACAAAATCTTTTGTGAATAGGACCTTAAAAAACTGTATATGTGTTTTCACCTTATTAACTGTGTCAATGAATCAATAAATACAAACATTGTCGATTTCTTCCTGTGGAGCCAACATACAAACTATTTTGGTTCAGTAAATTTCTGCTGTCAGTCAGCCTGGTGAAGACAGTTTGTTCGGCCGCTGTCCTCTCAGCTCTTCAGGAGCTGCAGCTGACAGACGGCTGCTTCTGTGGACAGAGACGCTGAACGCAGGTCCAGTAAGAAGTGGGGAGGCTGCAGAGAGGCGGAGTGTGGATGGACCATTGTGCTCACATGAGATGACATTTTTTTTCCGCTCGTGATAAAGTGTGAGAGGAACAGAAATGACTGTACAGCTGACGCATTGCTCTTGATTCTGTCATATTTCTCTTTTTGGTCGTTGCCTTGGCAATGCGTGTCCCTAAATTTGGGGTCGGAGCTTCTGAAGGAGCATTAAGAGAGGGGTGCATTTGTTTGGGTGTTTAGTTCAAATATCAACAATGTTTCTCCAGAATGATATTTATACTATTACATAACATATATATAATGTTACAATGTCAGATGTTGCTGCATGCACAGCGTGCAAGTTCACTGCTCCGCTAACATTATGGCATTTTTCCATTGTTTTAGGGGTAGTCACACTGTGCCATAACTTGAGTCGAGCTGGCATGCTGTGAATGTTTTTCCATTACACAGCAGTTTAATTTCCTATAAATTCTTCACAATAAGTCTCCTGTTATTTAGTCATTTAAAAACTTTTAATATGAAGCAGCAAAATGTTGGGTTTTCATCATCCGAAACTTAACACGACTCTGATATGGCTTCCCCTCGCTAGACTTCTGGCCAATCAGAACAGAGTGGGCTCATCGGGAGGGGGGTCTTAAAGAGACAGGAGCTAAGACTGCCTGTTAGAGACAGAGGCTGAACTGAGGTTCTGCATAAAGGGCCAGTATAAGAGAGTCATGCAAAGCTACTGTAGTGGAATCCAAAAATAAAAATAAAGAGCTGGAAATGAGCATAATAGGTCCCCTTTAAGTGTAAGCCAATATGATGCAAGATGCTGGAGTAGGTGGTGGAGTAAAGTCAGCAGGAGGAAGATGGAAAATCTCAGTTGATATCAAAATTTGTTAATGAAAGAGACTTTGACAGTGTGAGAAAGAGGAAGTGACAAGAAGGATCAAAGCAGGAAGATATAGCAGCAATGTCCCCACAGAGAAATAAATCAACACTAATCAGTGTTTTTATATTTACAATGTGTAAAATTACTACAGTAGGTATAATGTGAAAGAGGTTGCTTGTAATTACCCACAGAGAATAATCACTTTACTCTGCAGTTGCCCTCAGCTCAAAGGAGTGTTTTAGATTCTTTCAGCTCATTGTTTTGGTTTAATGATCCACTTGCCTTTTTTTCATCATCAACAATCAACAATTTATTTGATACTGAAATCGAATATAATTCACATAGCAGTTATCTCTTCATGTTAGACAGACAAAAAAAAAAAAGAAAGAGGAAGAATCCATTAATGCAGGTTTAAAGTCACCATAAATGTTATGTGATCAAATTATTCTGATGGAATATATTTTATAGAGAATCAATACTTGATGCAGATATGTGGCATTCCTATCTGCCACAGTGTCTGTACTTCTCCTGCCACTGGTGGGCGCCAAAGTAAAATATTTTCAAAATACACAGTGACTTTAAAAATCAAAATCAAAAATACAAATTGAACATTTTGACACATTCCTTAAAAAAGTCTCAACCCAACGTAAATATAACTCAAAATATACATAATGTAATTATAGTAAAATATTTAAAAGCCTTCAGGAAAAGTGATAAAACCATGCATTGCTCTGTGTCATGTATGATATGATTGTATACCAAGGCTCAATTTTAGAGTGAAAATAAAGGCTGGTTTACTGATCTACTCAGTCAGTCCAAAAGATAAACAGCAGGACAAAGTGAAAGAAAGGTGAATCAACAAGTCTAAAAGTGCCTTTGTGCAAGGCATCCAACCTCAACAGCACAACACAAAGACGGTGAGGCTGCACATATATAAAAAACAACAGCAGACTTTCTTACAATAAGAAAAGGTTAAAAAGAAAATATATGTAAGACTTTTACTGCCTCACAACACAAACAACCGTGTTATATCTGTGGGAGGTTGATAACATTTACTGATCAATAAGAGTGACTCAACAATCACTTTGCCCAGTGCTGAGATTTCTGCCTTTCAACATTTTACCTTCATACTCCTGAGCTGCTTTATACAAACACTCATTCTGGCATTTTCAATTGCTAATCAGTGCATGGTGGTGCTGTCAGTGTCAGGCTGGACATTCCAGCTACACCAGGTAATAAGCCTCATTCTCTGGCCGCTAAAAGCAGATGACATAGTAATATTGTTCATACTTTCCTTAGAGATGTTACCTTTTTACTGGACATTTCCATTGGAGCTGAGCTCTAATTAGCCTGTAGCTTCTCTGTGCTCACAGTGTATGTTTCTATCATTTACAGGTCGCTGTGAGCCAAGGAAAGGGAGAGGCCATGTATTGTTGTAAATAGTTTTGGTTGCAGTGCAGGTTGAGTTATGTCATGGATAATTTAATGACAGTTGAAAATTTTACTTAAGTCAAATATGACTCCAATATTTATATAGAAAAAACTATGTAAAAATAGATGATAATGCATTTTTTGGCATCATCCAAAGGATTTTAAAAGGTTTTCATGGGCCTAACAGATAACAAAATTATCTCTACTGATGGAGAAGCCTGAAATCTTTCAATTGTGGTGAAAACATTAAAGGGATCAAAGATATTCAGCTTTCATCTAACAGCAAGGATTTATTTTGATTGTATCTACTGTTGCTTTATGTAATGGTACCAGTACAAAATGTATCTGCTTTCAAGATACTGCTGGTCAAAGAGCAGAGCGACTCCTGGACGTTATTGGATATTGTACAATGGTACGTACAATGGATATTTTTTCATAGAAAATATTGAGAATTACTTGTATAACTGATTTGCATTTCCAATATTTTGATTTCCTGATTACACTTTGTATGAATTTATTCTTAGTTTGTGTAACAGTGGATTTTGTTTGTGATCAGTTGTATTTGTGGAGTTTTGTACATATCTAGATCTTGGCAACTACATTATATGGCCTTTTTCATGGAGGACATTTTAACATGTGACAGTAGGAACAGCACAGTTGTAAATAATTAAAGGAATGATGGCTGAACTGCCATTGCTTACTGGGATACTTGAACAGAACATAATGTAACACCTGTGCTTTTCCTGCTATTACAACAAAATGTCTGTTGTGAACTGCATTTCCCATGTGTACTTGCATTACAAAGCACAGGTGTATTTTATTTAATGCCTGTAATTCCCTTTCATCACATTTTTGCATTGTTGAAGGTCTAGAGACTAAAATTTTGAGTTTTTTAATTATAGTACACCAACCAGTAGCATTTTAAATGAATTTCTGAAAAGTTTCCTTGGCCATAATTTGGTACTATTTATAGAGGAATAAAGACAGTATTCAATTGGGTCATATCAAATGTAATACTGTTATTTTTTGACAGGTTTGCGACATAGCAGGAGCAGGCATATACGCAGAATAACGTTTCCAATTATAAACAAATAATGAATGAATGTTAACATGTGTTTAAATTGAGCTTTTCATTCAAGGATATTCCTATCTTCCCTAGAATTTGTATCAAATGATATATTTCCAAGAAATGTCTTGGAAATTAAATGTTTTTTTTTTTTTTTACATTTTTAGGTCTTCTTGCTTCTTTTTTGTCATAAGCACAGTGATCTTCTCAAAAGTATTCCTAGACAATTAAAATGTGATTAAGAATACTGTAATAACAGGTGGTGTAAAAAAACAAAGCGATAACCACTGATCCCACTCAGAGCTATTAAACACTCCATGCTACACAAACATAGTTAAACAAACTGGAGTGCAGCTGAAACTTTTCAGAATACCCCTTGCCAGATCTGTTTGCCATTCTGAGGAAATGTCAGCTTGTTGAGAATATGTTTACCCATTTGGGTTGCCCGTTACAAGCTGATTAATTAAAAGCATGTTTCTAAATCCCAGAGACTATGTTGTGATCGGTCAACAGGACTATTTAAGAGAGTTTGAGGGAAGAGGTCTTAAATTGTCAACGTGTCCTTGTCCCAGCCAATGGAGGGATTAAGCAGGGGGATCAGGGAGTGTGTCTGTGCATGAATCAAAGCCTTGTTCAAATACAGACGCACTGTTCTGATTTCAAATGAGACAGAAAGCACCAACTACTTTGATAGTATAACACACATCCCCCTTTTGTAGTTTTCCAAGGACCTTGTAGAAAGCCAGCCGTCACCAAGCAACAGCTGTTGCAAATGTAATATCTTGTCTTGTTTGAAAATATAACTTCACAGATGATGAAGAAATAAAACATTCTGCCTCATCTAAATAAAAGATTGCTTTGATTCTGAAAAGTCTGACACCACAAAAGTACAATACAGCACTGGTCTGCTTTACCTGCATACCTAATTTCCCACAAGGCGATCAATAAGGTTTCATTGTACACATTATTCTGTGCCTCTCTGTTTTAACCGTCTCACACGTCAACCATGCTCTTACTCCCACGGAGTGCTGCTGCTGCATTTAAATGGAGCACAATTGTGAGGGTCAATTATAAATCACTCAGTGAAGTATATAGAAACATTTTATCATGAAGGTATAGTATGCTGGTTTGCTCTATAGAGCTACATTGTATTTATTTAAACCCTCTGTAGTAATTATCTCACTACAACGCACTTGACGTCTGTGTTTTGTACTCCTACACACCTACAACTCGGGCTGAGAGGAGCTCTTGTGTGAACATTGGACTGAATAATGAAAATATAGCTGTGGGCTGCTAATTGATGTTGCAATCATAAAACTATATAATATCACTCTACAGCAGTGCTTTATCCCAGACTGCAAAATCCCAGACTGCCCACAAAACGATTCCTCAAATTGAAAGGGACACTGCGCTCAGAGGCCAATCAACTTCAAATGTTGTCTTATGATTGTTCTTGACAATTTGTTTGTGACAACTCACCATGATATCTGTTTTAGCACTCTGCCGCTTGATTGGTTATTGATGTCTGGTGATTAAAACGTCCGGTCTAAGTCTCGTCTTCTTTTCTCAGGCTGTCATGTTGGTAGCGCTTGACTGGTGGTTCCTTCCTCCATACAAAATGGACCACTGCTTCTCGATCAATTAACCAACGCTTTTAAGGGCATTAGATGTAATTGCATGTAAATTGGGTTCAATTCTATTTGATGGACACTCCATTCACCTGACCCATGTACATCTTTATAAATGAAATCTAAATTCTATGGCCTTTTTGACACTTCTATTTCCTGAGTGAATGAATCAATTACCAGCTGAATGACCTTATACATACTGTATGGACTCACACAATACGACGTCCACATGCATATTTTATTTACCTGTATGCTTTTATTGATGATACAACACATACAGCAGAATCACCATCAACCAGAGTGTTAGTACTCCTACTATATTGATCCTGGGCAATGTAACCTCATTGAACAGCTTAGTTAGGCATCTTAGAAAGTGTGAATCAGCAAAAAAAAAAAAGGCGTTGTGGGGGAAAGTAATTGTACAGAGACGGCAGTTGGCCTGCTGCTCTGCCATGATTCTCACTTGTTTATGAATCCTCAGGGGTGTAAAGGTTAAGAACTGTCATCAGATTAGCCATTGATTTCAATTAGTGCTGCCTGCTACTAAACAACCTTTGTCTGTCTGCGATCACTGACTTGTATTGATCCTCAGGCTTGTTCCATTACATTTGATTGCCACTGGCCCACTGTCAGTTCTGCAACCCGATTACCAGTCCTCCTCCACTGCTCTCTGCATGCAGCCCAGCTCTAACACCACATCCAGTTAGATTCCTCAGGACTGAAAGTTTACACAGTAAAAGGCTGCTAATAAGGTTAGGCTATGCATGCTTTCATACGGGTCTCAGAAAGGTCAAACGGCAATGCTACTTCACAGGAATAAAAATGGGCAGAGGAGTGTTTCACTGCAAGTATCAGAAGAAAAGGCAGGTTAGCACAAATAATACAGCTGCAAAGGCAGAGCTGCAAAAACAAATATTTTCATTGTTAGGATGAAATTATCTGTTTATCACAATTAGTTGTGTAGCACCCTGAAACAATAATTTCACTTTTTAAAAATGTATAATATTAGTGTGTCCAGTTAAATTCATTTAATTTGTATAAGTGTTTTGGTCAATTCATATTTTGTTTTAGAATACTACTTTCCTGAATGCCTACTTACTGTGAAGAAAGAAAATGTGGTGTACCTCCCCTCTAGGAGGAAAGCACTATCCCAGAGACACGCTGTGTTTAGGCTGAGAGAAAGTGCTTGTATTGAACGGTGGGCATTGCCATTACGAGTTTTAAACATGAAGGTGTTTTCTTGGCCGTTCATTTCGATGGAACAATTGTTTAGTCTACAAAATGTAAAAAAAAAAATATAAAAAAAAAAATGTCCCTCACAATTTTCAAATTGCAATATGGAGTTTTGTCAGTCCACAACCCAAATATATTCAACTTACAATGACATAAAAGGCTCACTTTTCAAAAACTGCAAACATTGAATGTTTGACATTTTTCCTTGATAAATGACACTACAGAACTTAATAGTTTAGTAAATGAGGGTTAAAAAGTATAAGTGAATAGTTTCTTGAAGGTTTTTTGAGATGATGTAATGAAGATTAAGTAAATCATTTGTGAAATCAACTGTAACGCCAGACAAGTGCATCAAAATTGCACGATTCTGAGGAACCCTGAACTATGTTGATAGTGTTTTAAAGATTCCTGTTTTCTGCAATATCTGCATATAGCAACTGCAGTGTGGTTAAGGTTAGAGAACAAGAGATTGTTGTTATGGCAAATAAAACATGGCTAAGGTATGCATAAATGTCAGACGTGCTACACTCCCATCCACCACCCCAACCTCCTTGCTTTCTGCCTCTCTACATATAGAGCACGCTGCTTCCTGTGCTGGTATTGAACGATGGCATGGGACGTAAATTGTGAGTTGCATAATCATCCAGTGTGGATGTAATTCCTAGGGACACTCAGCTGGTGAATTTAACAAAATCTCTGGGATTATCTGATCTAAAGTACAGTGTATTATGCAGATGCTATTTATTGCCTGGCAGCAGCAGTCTTGCTAAATCAGACCACAGAATTACAATTTGGATCCCAGCCCTGACTCAAAATACACATCTCTCAGAACACCTCCATCTATTCTGGCTTCAATGAAACAAAAAGAGGCAATTAGTACCCTCAAAAAGCCTGTTAACTGTGAGTCTCAGATTAGTTTATTGATTCCTTTAGAGTGATACCTTGAAGTATTTTTGTTTGAGAGGGCTTTGTAAAGCAAAAATGCTGCTCTTCAGCCACGAGGAACCTTTTTGAGTTTTGCCTTTTCTCCCAGTGTAGGGCTATGGGCTACTTGAATGGCTGTCACATTATCAGTCATGTAAGGAGATCATGAATCATTCAGTCCATCTTGATTGAATTTAAGAAATGTCTAGTAGGGTTATATTGAGTGCCACTCAGGGACATTTTCGGGGTTTTAATCTCGCTGGCACCCAGCCCGCAGAGGAAGGAAGTAAAAGATGATAATTTCAGTTTCAGGAGCAGCTCTTCTCCTGTGAAGAGACTTCTAAACAACATAGAAACATGCTCGTTCACACTGAAATTTGAATGGGAGGAAATATGAACATTCAAAAGCCAGAGGAAACTTTGCAGAGAGGCTTTTGGTCTAAAAATGTCCAAAATAGTTCATACATTCAGTGGAACCAATTTGTTGGTGGGATAATTTAAAGGCTCAATTACCCAAAATATCAAAAACAAAACTATTTTTACAGACTTTTATTTATTTATAGCCATGTAGAGAGTTTAAGTTTCCCATGCTTGTTTCCCATGCCAACACAATACAATAGATGTGAATGGATTTATACTATTTAAATAAGTTTATGTGAAAATATGTATTTTATAAATCAATTTTATTCTGAAATTGGTTATCATGTTTTTTATAATTATGGTAGCTTTACAGATAGAGACTTGGTATTTCAAGATTCAGTACTCAATATTTTTATGTGAAGAATGGACTGAATCACTATGTGTAACTTTATGGAGCTTTCAGCATCTTTAAGCTGACTGTTTTGTTTTACTCTCACTGCTCTCATTAGCATAATTTCCTGACGCAGCTGGCAGCTGTTTTTAGCGACAAAGCTCTGATAACGCCACTGTAAGCTCCCTGCCCAGCGCCAAATGGCAAAAATACAAAGTTAGCAACTAGCTGGTGAACATATTAGAACATTTTAGCAGCTAAAGAGCTAGATATTTCCCTCAGGAGTTGGTGAAAATGAACCAGAGCTAGAATTTATGAGAATGAATATGTCAATATTTACATCTTTTATAATTTCCCTATTGGCTGGAAAATCTATTAATGCAAATTTAATGATGGATAATGTTGTCTTTGCAACTATATTGCAAAGACCATTTCCTAAGTCTTGTCTTATTTACGGCCCCAGCAACCCCCATCCAATAAGAAGGCAGGGCAGCCTGTATAGACTGTGTAAAGTGGACTACTATGGGCACGTGGGAGGTGAAGGAAACATGTCTCCTTTATGATGGGCTTGATATTTGTAATATCAAGATATGTTTAAGACACATTTTACATTAGTATGATGAGCAGTGAGTACAGGTGGGATCAGGAAGGAAAAAATACAAAAAAACAGGTGAGATTTAACCTCACAACCACTTTTTCCCATTTCCACAGATAACAAATTAGTAAAATCATAATCACGAATAATTACATCCACTCGCATTCAAACCTGAAATCTTAATTTATAAAATCAACATGGTCTGTCCAGTAGCCATTTTTCAAGGCAGATGAAAACTATCCAGCAGTGCCCCTGCTGCAGCATCAAGAATGGGAACTCTGCGTGTTTTGCATACTACAGTAGGTAGATCTCAAAAAACAAATCCTCTGAGCTAGTGGTTTTGACATTGGCAAAGCAATTTAAAGACAAAACCTGCAAACTTAACTCTGCAAAACAGAAGCATTACTGTCATGAACAAGTGTCCAAGCCTTTGTCCGTCTCTGAGCAGAGAAGGATCAATGGAGAGTCACTAATTGGCTTGTATTTTTGATGTCTTCCTCTGACATTTAGCTGCAGCACATCCTCTCTGCTTCGTTTATCAGTGCCTCAACGACAGATGTATCTGTGTCACTGGTTTAGCCACGTTGTTGGAGGACACACACAAAAAAAGCAATAAAATAATGAAATAAATGAATGCTACATATAAAAATAGCCACCCTACCTTAGTTCTTTTCTGAGTGCTCATTTGAAGTAATTACTCATTAAAAGAAGGCTGGGTGAACCAGTGTAGAAATCAATTACAATATTTTTTTGCCTCTGCTTTTGTTCAGAAATACTACTAATGAGCTGCATGGATTGCTTCTGACTCCAGTCTAGGCCATGCAGGGCTCAGCTTACTCTCACTTTTCTCTTTTCTTGCTGCCTCTCTCCCCTCCTGCACAAGCATTCTCACACACATTCATGCACAAAACAGGACTCAAAGCCATTTAACAGCCAGTTCCAATCCAGAGAAACCACAGTAATTAAAAGCGGGATAGCTAATCAGGGGTTTTGACTTTGGAAATTAATACAGAAATGGTGTAAGTCACACCATACCCCCTCCATCCACCTTTTACAAAGTATAAAACACTGAGGGAGTCCCACTTATCTACATTCTCATTAATAAAAATTCAATCATCAATACGAGGCTTTAATTAACCCTGCTTTGTCGTGAAACAGACATGCTCAGTACCTCCCTGGTGGCGCTGCAGCCAAAAGCAACAGAAAATGTCTGCAGCTTTAGAGGACATCCTCAGTATGACTGTCCATTCAGTTCCGCCAAATCGATATCCTCAATATCCTCATGCAACACACAAAAAAGATGAATGTTTTCATCCATATTAAAGCCCTCTGAAAAGATCCCTTTGGGGGGAAATAGTTCACCTCTTCAACTCTGCTGGGGGAAAGTGGTTAGTATTCTCTGTGATAGATTATAGGCTCTATCATCTTCCCCTTGAAAGGCAGGCACACAGTGTGGTAAGGCAAGGCAAGTTTATTTGTATAGCACATTTCAACAACAAGGCAATTCAAAGTGCTTTACATAAAACATAAAAGGCATCAAGACAAAATGTAAAAGCAACATAAGGCAGTCTAAAAAGACATTAAAATACAATTAAAAAGTTAAATAGAAAATAAAAATAAACTACAAAAGAATAAGACAGGTATAAAATACAAGAATAAAAGTTACAGTGTAAGAAATGAATAATTATTTGAATTAATAAAAGGCAGTGGCAAACAGAAAAGTCTTCAGCTTTGATGTAAAAGAACTGAGAGTTGCAGCAGACCTGCAGTTTTCTGGGAGTTTGTTCCAGATATGTGGAGCATAAAAACTGAACGCTGCTTCTCCATATTTAGTTTTGACTCTGGGGACAGAAAGCAGATCTGTCCCTGACGACCTGAGAGGTCTGAATGGTTCATAACATAGCAGAAGATCAGAAATGTATTTTGGCCCTAAACTATTGCTTTATAAACCAACAGCAGTATTTTAACATCAATTCTTTGACAGACAGGAAGCCAGTGTAAAGATCTGAGAACTGGAGTGATATGATCCATTTCTTGGTCTTAGTGAGGACTTGAGCAGTTGCAGCTGACTCATCGATTTTTTACAGAGACCTGTAAAGACACCGTTACAATAGTCTACTGAGAGAGTAGACAGAGTCTACTGAAAATATGTGCATGGACGTTTTTTCAAATCCTGCTGAGTCCTTTAATTATTGATATGTTATTCAGGTGATAGTAGGCTGACTTTATAATTATCTTAATGTGTTTATTGAGATTCAGATCTGAGTCCATGACTATACCAAGATTTCTGGCTTGGTTTGTGGTTTTTAACATTATCGACTGAAGCTGGGTGCTGACTTTAAATCGTTCTTCCTTGGCTCCAAAAACTATTACTTCAGTTTTATCTTTGTTTAATTGAGGAAAACTCTGGCACATCCAGGGTGATTTACATTCATTTTTTCCCTCATCAATTACATTTGTTCAATGCAGTTACTCAGTGCTTATATTGGACCATAGTCCCCTGGTGATATGGTTATGTAAATTTGTGTGTTGTCTGCATAACTATGGTAAAATATTGTGTTGTTTTCTATAATCTGAGCTAGTGGGAGCATGTAGATGTTAAACAGAAGAGGCCCCAGAATGGAGCCTTGGGGAACTCCACGTCATTTTTATCCGCTCAGATGTATATTTACCTATAGACACAAAGTAGTCCTTTAAGTCCTTTAAGTAGGATTCAAACCAGTTTTGCACTGTGCCAGAAAGTCCCACCCGGTTTTCCAGTCGGTCTAGTAATATGTTGTGGTTGACCGTGTTGAATGCAGCACTGAGATCCAATAATACTAAGACTGAAGTTCTGCCACTGTCTGTGTTTAAGTGGATGTCAGTGAAGGCCTTAATAAGAGCAGTCTCAGTGCTGTGGTGTGGTCGAAATCCTGACTGGAAGACATCAAAACAGTTGTTCAGTGCCAAGAAGTTGTTCAGCTGTTAAAAAAACAGCTTTTTACTTAAAAATGGGAGGTTTGATATGGTCCTATAATTTTTTAATAGTTTCTTGATGATGGCAGTTTTCAGGGCCAGTGGGGAGAAACCTGAGAGAAGAGATGTGTTGACAATTTGTAGAAGATCTGAGGTCATGCAATTAGGAACATTTTTGAAAAAGCCTGTTGGCAGAATATCAAGACAGCAGGAGGAGGATTTCAGATGTTGTGTTATGACCTCCAAGTTTTAATGGTTGATCGGATGAAATTGTGTCATGCTATTTGAATTGATTTTAAGTAGATATAGGGACAATACATATCCTGCAGCTGATATGGAGACACTGACTGCCTGTCTAATTTTCTGCATTTTGTCAGTGAAGAAGGAGGCAAATTCATTGCAGGCCCTGGCAGATAGAAGTTCAGAGGCTACTGACACAGGAGGGTTTGTTAGCCTGTCGACAGCAGCAAACAAGGCACATGCATTACTATTGTTTTTGGCTATGATATCAGAGAAGAAGGACCGTCTTGCCTTTCTCAGTATCAAATTATACTGTAAATGTGAAGTCTCTCTTTATAGATGTCATAATGAACCTGGAGATTTGTTTTTTGCCACCTGTGTTCAGCTTTTCAACACTCTCTTTTTTCTATTCTGACCAGTGTGACATTTGTGAATAAATATTTCACTTGTGTTTTCAGTGATATACCGTTTTGTATTTACTTATGTTTGAACATTTGTGTGCACAGAGATAGCACTCTCAAAGAAAACACAGGAATGATCAGAGAGAGCAACATCAGTCACCACAACCTTAGACATTTTCAGAACTTTGGAGATGATTAAGTCCAGAGTGTGCCCCTTGTTATGAGTGGGCTCCATCACATTCTGAGTCAGTCTATAGTTATCAAGAACACGGTTATTTAGTCCCTCTGTCCTGGTTGTCAACATGGATGTTAAAATCACCAACAGTAACGACACAGTCAAAGTCAATACAGATTATAGACAGCAGTTGAGTGAAGTCATCAAAAAAGTTTGCACACTATTTAGGTGGCCTGTAGATATTTAGAAATATAGCTCAAGAAGAGGAATTCAACTGAAGAGCCACATATTCAAAAGAAGTAAAAGTTATCTTCTTGCATTGGAGGTAATCATTAAACAAAATGGCAACTCCACCTCCTTTCTTGCTCTCTACGGTTGACTCGATAAGAACGGCTGCACTGTTATCTTGGTCTAACAAAGTTTCAGTTAAAAACATAAAATTAAGATTGTCCTTGATGATAAAATAATTGATTAAAAATGTTTTTCCTGCCAAAGACCTGACGTTTAATAAAGCTAAATTTAGTGTGTTAAAAGCATTATTTGCCCGATTTTTGCAACAGGCTGTGGCTGACGAGGAATGGATGCTAAATTTGGTCAATTTGCAGAATCGGTTCAGTGCTTCTTGTTTCTTAGCAGATTCACCCTATGCCTGACATTGTTCCCTATGTGCACTATGATGTTTTTCACATTTGGATGTGCAGCCACGATATGCAGGATTCTTTGTCATGTCAGAGACCATATCCAAAGCAGAGTATTTAGGTGTTCTTAGTGCACATGCTTATTACATCTTTTACAGTAAAGTCACCCACAATCAGAGTTTGAGGCCCAGTCGTTAACTTTCCCTGTAGCCTTTTACTTTCTGATTTACTCTCAGTCCTTACCCTGCTGTATGAAGATGAGAGGTTATCCAGGTCATTGGATGGAGTTCCAGGATCCTGCAACAGTGGAACAAATCTGTTCCCAGTTGCACACTTGTTGTGGAGGTTTGTTGCTAGTTTTCCCTTTTGCAGCTGTCCACAGCTGTGTTCTACTAAGAACAGGGGTTGAAGAGGCACTCTGCCTAGATCATAATGCAGGCCAGCCAGTCACATCACAAATCTCTGTTACTCCCATTTCCCAGGGAAATGATTTACTCTTAGGCTTTGTGTCAAGGGAGTTATAGGGAGGACTACCACTTGTAGATTTATTACCTGGTACACAGCCCTCCTGTTAGTCTGGTGCTAATTAGCCTTGTGTTAGCATGCTCTTGTCCACTGTTTTGAGTCCATGGTAAAGTGGTGTTGTTCCCACATAGTCCATTCACTTCCACGTTCATTTCTAACTGGTGAATTTTGGTTTCCAGCACGCTGCAATTTTCTGTAGAAGTTTGTGGAAGTTGTCTGTGGAGGAGGGGAGCATCTTGCTGCTAATTAATTTTACCCAAGTAAAATGCTTCCAGTCACTGCAATACAGGCTTGTGCTGTTGGTAGGCGGCACTCACGTAGTACTGAGGAGGTCATACAAGTGTAGAAAATATGGCAATAACTTACGTTATCTAAATAAATTACAGTCCCAACAAATTATAAGTATCCACGAGCTGCTGCCCATAATTTATAGCAGAAAAGAAACAAGAATATCAGCAAAAGAATGCAAGCAGAAACAAGAGCAAGCAGCAAAGCATCTGCACTGTAAGAAAGCAGGAAGTAGTGGTAGGGATGCCACAGTATTAGATAAAGGCTTCTTGCTGTCTGGAACAGTAGTCCTAATTTGAATATGCTTAAAAGTGAGAGTGAGAGTAGTCTGTGAGCTGGCTAATGAGCAGATTGGTAATGCATTTACTGCTGCTTACTGAATATGGTACATCTAGGCCTATTATTATGCATCAGGATCAACAGGGGCAGGCTTGTTATTCTATTAGTTGTTCATTATAAACTCCCTCTGACATCACCGTCCTATTAAAATTGTTACCTGACATAACATGCTAATCACCGTTACCCACAGCACCTCACAGGACCATTCATGCATGGATGACCACAGTTCAAGGCGAGCGCCTCACCCCTGCCCCATGCGCCGCTGTTGTATTACAGGACCACCAACACAAACTTGAACTGACTGAAAGCGTTTGAACACACATAATAGGCTGCCATTTACGTTGCCATGCTAGGGTAAACTTCCCTTTTTTAGAGGTCATAAAGGTCTGAGACTGTAGAAAGTTTAAGTGTTTAACTCAGCTGTTCAGTGGCAAAGATTAGTCAGTATATATGTCACAAGCTGCAGTAAGTTTGTGATTTTACATACTAAACAAGAGGAAAGTTTGATTCACACTTCCCCAAGTCTATCAAGAGATGTTTACGCCTGGTTGCTTTTAATACATCAGCAGTGTGGAGCTACAGTGGGAGGATTTTTGCAGGTGTAGGGGAGGTGTAGATTTATGGCTTATGCCCACCACATTCAGTACTTTCTCTAGGCCTGAGATTAACCAAGTTCTAATGTAACAGCTCAGACATGACTGCATCTGTATGGAATCAATATCTCATACTTTTGTGAAATTGACTTTTGGGAGCACAGAGGCGAGGTGTGGAAGGCTGAGGCACTGGAGAACTTAACTCCAGTGTAATTTCAACACAGAATTAAGAGCACTGTTTTCTTTTTTCAGATTTTACAAATTGCTTATGTACAACACGCTTAGCATGCTATTTTGATCACTGTTATAACACCAAACAAGCAAGATATGTCTTTCATTGCCACTTCCTAGTAGTGCTGACTTTACAAAGGGTTTACAAGCTGAAACAAATGGCTTTGTTAATCGACAAATACTAATTTAGTTTAAATATTTGAATCCAACACCATCACTTTCTAGTCTGTAAACATAATTTTGCATAACCATGGTCACATGAAAAAAACTGTTAAAATTTTTTAAAATGCTATTAAAAAATTATTGTTATTGCAGAAGTGCTCCCTAGGTTGAGATCATCTTCAAGACGGTTTGTGAGTCGAGACCGAGTTAAGGATAAATACTAGTTGAAACCAATTAAAGCTATTAATGTGCTCCATTGCCTCAAGACAGCAAAAGAGCATCCTCACCTTCACAATAACTGTGTGGTATGGCAACACCTCAGTGGGAGAGCTGCACTGCATCACAAATCATTAGCCCGGAGCTACAGTACCAAGCAGATAGCTCCTGGTCTGAAAAGTGAAGCCAATGCAGAAGTGCCTTAAACCTGCATTCTTTCTAATGTCCAGCAGGGGGCGACTCCACTGGTTGCCAAAAGAAGTCGATGGTAAGGAAGTGTATGAGAAAATTACCTTACTTCTCACTTGAGTTATTACCGCAGTAAACACTTTTCCTAAGTTTTATCTCAATCACTAGTTTCAAGTCTTCAATACAGCATGATGTTAATTTTGTAAATTATAGGCCCATTTAACATAAAATAGACAATAAAGCAGTATATGCTTTAGGGCATGGCTACCTTGTGATTGACAAGTCACTACCACAGCGACAACATTGATTATGTAACGTAACCAGATTCACAGAGTGTAGGCGTAGCTGCCACAGTGCGTTTTCAGTTCATGAAAGTTAAGTGTAACATTTGGTCACCTAAAAAGTTCAGTTTTTGGTTGTGATAAAAGACCCTCTAAGGAGTCAGCTGTTCAGTTTTTCCGGGTAGTACATTTTGTTTTACTGGTTTTAGACAGCCCCAGCGCCAGAGGAAAGTAACTGGCCCTGCATTTGGTTTTTATGGGTGTGCCCCAACACCGCCACCACACACAAGTGCCATAAAGTCTAAATTGCCACAATAAAAGGAAGCACCAATGTCCAAAAACAAAACTCATACAACACTGGCAAGTGAAGCCTGCATGCATCCTTCTGTCCACCCACAAGTGCTGCAATAAGAATATTATACAAATCAATTAATAACCGCAGGTATTATAGTCCATCCCTACCTTTAAAATGTCTTCCTCCTGGTTTTACGTGTGACAAAGTCCTTGATTAGAGTGGTAAAATCTAGGACTCTAACAATGTCACTTTCCAATGACATGTTAAGTCAAGCATGATTCTGTTTTCATTTAACTTGTTTCAATTGTTAGCCCCAGCATGCCAACCTCAGCTAGCCTCTTTCAAACCTGCTACGGCATCACACACCGACAAACAGCCCCTGGACGATTTCCGTTTCGGAGCAGAGATATTAAACAGGAAGACAGATGTTTCACTTCACTCTAATTCCAGACACCACAAACAGACAAAAAAACATACAAACAAGGCAGGAGTTTTTTTTCCTCCCTGTAAATTTTAATTTATTTTTTCCTCGAACACATCAGGGCCCGGGACTTGGTCCCGGTAAGCCTGTGCATTAAAATGGCGTTGATGCTGATTTGTCTTGGAAGGCCAAATTGCTGGTTGGGGGCATAACGCTGGGTCTGGTTTTAAGCCTGTTTTTCGCTAGCAGAAAATAGCATTAGCATTATCACAGTTCACCATAGACTGTAAATGCACAGTGCTAACCAAGCTAGCGGCTAGCACTACGGTCAGCTCCACCCTCTCGTCAAAAGATGGCGACGGTCAAATCGCTAAACAAAATGGCAGTCCACAAACCAATGGGTGACGTTATGGTGACCACGTACATATCTTTTTATAAAGTCTATGATTGGGCTACAGAAAAGAGCAAATAAGATTCTACAAGACTCCTCTCATCTGACTAACCGTCTTTTTAACTTCCCCTCTTCTTTTAAAAGTATCTCAACCAGCACAGCCAAGTACTATAACAGCACTGGTCACTCCCTTAACTCCTGAATCACTAAATGTGTTGTTATTATTCATTTTATCCACAAGATACTGCAGTGGTATGTACACAATGGTACAGTTCATACTTGGTTTATGGTGCTGATAGCATCCCCATGGGAATGCTGTTTTTATTTATTAATATCTTTATTTTTTAATGCAATGGGGGTTTATTGTTTAATTATGGCCATTTTATGTGTTTACCATTTGCTTTACTATATGTGTCAGTGTGGTAATGTTATATCCTGGGGTTTCTGTTCTGTTTCTAGTTCATATTGGCTGCACTGAAATGACAGTAAAGCACTGAATCTTGATATTGAAGATATCAAGATTCTTGAAGAAACATATCTGGTGGGTCACAGTGTTAAATAACAAGGTATTTAATTTGTTCTCCACCAATATATTAGATCTTGCAATAAATCCCAGATGGATTTTAATGTGCTCTTGAGCAAGGTGCTTCACCCCAAAACCTCTACAGGGGCGCTGCACTGCACTGTATAAAACATCATCAACAAGACAATTGATCAAACTTTCCACATTTTCGATTTTGACATCATCAAGCTGCTACTGCACATCAATATTAATCAGAAGGGCTGCTCTGATTTAACAACTTAAATACAAAATACATCATCTGGATGGCCTCCACCCAAGCAGCAGCAGCACCTCCACCTCCATCCCCAGCAGAAGTACCTCCATCCCCAGCAGCACCACCTCCATCCCCATCTCCAGCAGAAGTACATTCATCCTCAGCAGCACCACCTCCACCTCCATCCCCAGCAGTACTGTCGTCAGCAGTAAGATTATGTGTCTGCTAGCAAGTCGGGTGACTTGCACACTCTGCAGCAAATAAATAAATAAATAAAAGGAATTTGCTGGTTCGCATCAACAGAAAACACAGACAAAGGGTAACTGATATTTCAGCAAAATGGCACCTATGAGGCCAATGCACTGATGCCAGAAATGGCATCTGAAGAGTAGAGAGTCCCAGAGACTATGCTGATATTTTGCTTAGCTGGAAGCACTTCCCAAACATTGCCATTTATGATTTTGCGAGGGGATTGGCAACACACACCAACTTGAGGGAGCTTGAAAGTTTGCCATTTAGTCCACATGAGGGGCAGCTGGCTGAAGCAAGCTGCAGACAATCTGCAGTTTGCTGCTAAGGGAAGGCTAAAGGTCAATTTACCATGGCTCAAAAGCAAGAAAATTGATACTGATGCAAACTGCCACCCGATCATTGGATCATCTGATCATTACACCCTGTACAATGTTTTCCATGAGAGAAATACTAAGGATATTAGGGACACCCTTTGGAGGATTGCACTTGTCCCAGAACTAGCTGCCTGGGTCAACAGATGAGGAAGAACAATTATTTTATGAATACCCTCATGCTGTCTGAACACATCTTTATGATGCACAACTTATTGCACTACTATAACACAAAATGCAATAACGAAACTGAAGCCAGCATCTGGTAAATGGTGGGAAAGGATGTCCGACTGCCGTTGGATCACAATGGGCAGATAGTAATGGGTAAATAAATTTGTCTTAATAAACATTTTTTTCTCAATCGTTTAACATTGAATGGTCATCAATATTATTCAAGTGATTTAAGTTTTTTTTGTTTGTTTTACTAAAGGCACAGCTGCACAGCCACCCACTGAAGCAGATGACACAACACAACCCAGAGAGCGACGGTATAAGAGAAATAAGTATAAAGAAATAATGCCTATGAATTTAACAGTTTGGGGCGGCTTTATGTTGGGGAATATTTCTTGATAACTTGCTTCCTTTTTCATGTCAAGATTTGTGAAATTATTTCTTTCACTTGTGATTGTACAGTACTTACCTTGCCGTTTACAATGCAAGTTATGTTGAAGACAGTAAAAATTATTTTATTGCCACATTAATATGGATCTTCTCCTCAGACTGTCCTAGCCTATCTGATCTAGTTCCAGGTGTAACAAGCCAGACAGGTGAGCAAGCAAGCAGGAGGATATGGGCTGTTGACCATCTTTCAGTACAACAGAATTTGGTGACGTATACATATTGCAATAATTTTCATAAATAATTTTTCTGAATTACTGTTCATGTTTGTATGTTTTAATGAATTATTTCACAGATTTCTAATCAATGCTTCCAACGCATAGCTGCACTTGCAGCTTTACAGGTCAGTTTGGTAGTTTCTGTATTGTTTGGTAATACGTAATCCAATGGTTATGAAAAATATATAATGACACAAACTGCACTATATGTTTCTATCTTTTCAGGGCAGAGAAGTCTTTGCTGTCAACAGTTATGTGGTGGTGACCTGGTTGCCACCATTTGACAGTGATTCTCTGGCAGTTTTACCTGTTAGTATCCTTTAAAATGTGTGGCACATACATTATAATGATCTGCTTTCTGAATTGTTAGTGCCGTGCATAGGAAATTAATTAAAATAACAATGGTTCACCATGATTCTCATCCCAACTCACAAGATGATGTTGCAACCAAGGACTTTATTTTCTCCCTTCATGGGAGTCAGGGCACTGGATTGTATGTGTAAATTACCTATTTTTCAGGTGTTATGTATGTTGATGTAATGTATAGAATTGGGGTGTCGTATGGGTTTATATGTTAACTCTGTATTTTTTTCCCCTAGTGCTTTTATTTTTTTTTTCTTTTTAGCCTGCTGTGCATATGTGATATGTCCCTTGTAAAGGAATGCCCCTTTCTTTTGTAAACCTTTACTTTTTGGTTGATGCCCATAATTATACAAGTGTGCATAGTGGGCTCTCAATTGGTCCAACTCCTAATGTCATGTTCTTTTACAGATCCTGAAGACAAAGTCAAGGGAAATTTTATTTCTAGACTCCATAAACCCTGTGGACTTTGGGAATGGAAGCTACATACAGATTTTCAAGTTTTGCTTTCAAGATAACAAGTTCCAGATTTTCTCAGTTCTACTGTTCTGCTTTCATACGAATAATATGCATGTTTTTGGAGTTCATACTGACACAAATCACTGTCCGCACTCTAATGTAAACCAACTTGTTTTACCCTGTGATAATCATTTTCTTTATTCATTTTAAATGAATAAAGGCTACAACTAAACATTTTTTACAGGTAGGGAACTGTACTTTTGTTCAACTCCAAAAACCCACACGGTTTTGGAGATTGCTGTTACTTTAATGTTTTCAGGTTTTGAAAGGTTCCATTCAGTTTAAACTTGATGGGTAAATTCCAGGTTTTTGATATACCTGTTTGTTTTCATCCTTATATTTTGACCTGAAAACCCTTGGTGTACATTCTCTTGCCAGTGCCATTAATTGATAAATTCACTGCTAAGAAATAAAAGCTACCTACACACTTTGGCCTTGAATAACTGGACTTTGTCACCCATTATGACATGTATGGCAGTTCCATTTGAGACCATACTTTTATGTTTCAGCCAGTTCTGGTTTATGTTTCCAGTATCGGTATTAGTCTAATTCAGTTATGAAACCAAACCACTGGCTGTAACACGGAGGGGTAGTTCTGTTTTAAACCCTCACTCTTTTTTTGTATTACACTATGATCAACTTTGTTTTTTACTTACATGTGACCGCTCAAGAAGATATATTGTTATATAATATTGAAATGCATTATATTGTTGTTTTGTTATAAAAAACTTGACGCATCAAATTCCACCTGGCCATTAGACCATGTCTTCACTGAGAGACTGTGAGGTACAGCTTTTTAACTTATTTGCATGTAAACCATTATTATCTGCAGTGGAATGTCATCATAGAATACCTACAGTGTACAGTACACTATATATGTATATGGTCTTATTTACCACTCCTAATTAACAGGGTGTACCACTTCAGTTGGGAGGGACTGACTGTGGGGTATTCATGTTGATGGTAAGTGGTCTTACAGTTACTATACCATTGTCTCTGTGTGTGCTAAACACTTCATTTGTTAATATAACAAAAGTTTTGATTTTGTATTTCAGCCATCACAATGCGGGACCTGTTTATGAACACCATGCTTTATGAAGGTGAAATGGATAAAGACAAAATCAGGGCTCCCTTCTTTTTTACTTTTGAGAGACTTGTGGAAAAGAGACATTCGTGTGTCTTGCCTGCATAACATGTGACATGCAGTCAGTAGTGGGGTAGAGATGTTTTAATATTAATATTCTTGGTTTTTAAACCATTGAAATTTTGTGAAAAAAATGTGTTCTTAAAACTTAATATACTAAATTGAAATTTAGTATCTTATTCTGTTATTGAAAAAAAATCTATCCATTTTACTAATCAGTGTTCTTAGAAATAAAATGAATCCAGCAACACTTGGAGGACATTGGAAGAGTATGTGACTAATAAATTGTTCATTAAGTAACTCTTCCACTCTACTCCTAAGTGTTGCTGGAGTCGTTGCCTCACTAACAAACTTGTCCTCTTGTTTTTTCTTTTGTGTGGCTGTCACATGGCTGGTTCCAGACTACTGGACGGGTTACTCATTACCATTTGATTAAGATAGCATAATGTATGACCTACCACATGAAGGCAGAGTCCATCCAAAATTATATTCACATATTCCATCCAAATTTGCCAGTTGTAGTACATGCATGAGCATGTAGGGAAAATATTTAAAGAACAAACAGAAGACAAAAACAGCAGAGAGGTGTGATAAATTTACCTGCAAAAGCTAAGGGCAGACTAGGTAACCTTGGGTAACCTAGATCAAACTTATATTAAATAATCAGATATGATTGAGATTAATTCACAAATAGCCTACATCTTAATGCAGTGGAAAAAAGAAGGCAGGGGTGCACACATAGTAATCTCTCACATTGCCTACTTGTAAGTCTAGTCATGCCATTTGTCACAGAAACGATGCTGAACATGCTGGTGGTATCATGAAAAATATTAGCGAAAAGTCAAGTAGGTACGGGGGGGGTGGAGATTCACTAGGTCCAGAGAGGTGGTGCTGGACTAGGTCAGCTCCACTCATTTCGCTCTGCAGTGAGCACCACTTGGTGTAATCCACCTCTTCTCTGTTGATCCTTATGCTCAGTATTGCAAAGTGATGTACAGATGAGGTACAATCTGAGCCACAGTAGCCACAACAAGCCACAGATCAAGGAAAAGCTTTCTGCTGACCAAATCAAACTCAGTAACTTGTTCTACCTCCAAGGGACCACACAGGCAGAACTAGTTCCCTGCACCAGAGGAAAGTATGGGCATTAGGTTTCAACATCAGCCACGTTTAATTTGCATACAATAATGCATTAATCAATTATTTTTTTTATTTTTATGATTATTGTGGCACCAAATACAAGTACAAGCCCATAGTGAAGCATACATATACAATACAGAAACTGTGTCACCAAAAGGTACAGGCTGGCTCATTGTAGGCCATCTCTCTCACATAATGCACACATATGCACATTACATTATACACACACACACACACGGATGAAACGATTCCTACCTTTAAAACTTGCAGGGAAGTCCTAACAATGTCACTCTCCAATGTATCAATGTTGAATCAAGCCTGATTCCGTTTTAATTTAACAGTTTAATGTTTTAATCGTTAACAGGTGTTTCGGTTTAACTGGCGACTTTCAGCTGAATGTGTCGTGGTTGCTCGTAGTGACGGCAGCTGGCTCCTAAAAGCCTTATCAATTTTACTTTAATTAATACATACTCATCTGTGTTTATTATCTACACTAACCATTTACATAAGTTAATAAGTTTCTTATAATGTGGGAAACAAAATGTAGCCTATAAATTGGCAGTGCAGCTATAATCTATCTTTTTTTTAATTTTTGTAGGAGTACTAATACTTTATTATTTAATTACCTTGTTATTGGGAGCACCACCTCATTTTTGGTTAGGATTTGTTAGTGCCAGGAGGAAGCACTAACCCTTGTTCAATTTAATCAATGAATCAGTCTCATAATCATAAATTCTCGTCCCAAACAGTGACCTTTTTACTGTTGCTCAAAGAAACAACCAACCACTTTCGGATAAATGAAGATTTATTAATAGCTAAGCATTTTTGATAAAACATAAGATACTATAAATGAAAATAAAAATAAAATAAATAAATAATAAGGCCTATAAATGGTAATACAAATAAGGACATTTATTCAGCAAGAGTGGCTCGAAGTGTTTGACTCGAGGCTTAACATATTGCAAAGGGGAATGCTAATGGAAGGCTAATTCAACTTTTCTAAAGAAATTATCTTTTAATTTTAACATTATTCGACATCAACCCTTGATCACAAAGCCATGTTATGCCTTACTGTTGAGGTGTTTCGTCGTGGTAGAGGCATCATCTCGACAGGTCCAGCGTTGTTTTGGTTGTTTCTGCAAGTTACAGCTTGGCAGTGCAGAGTGGTCCGTGTTACAGATGAGTCTTTGTGGGTGGAAAGGAGTCAAGCCATTCCAGGCTGCTCTGAAAGAGTCTTTAGGCCGGCTTAACTTCTAGTTTGCAGTAGTGCTCTCAGAAAGCAGGTAGAGATCCAGTTTCAAGCATTGTTTTCTTCTTCAGGAGTTTAAATTGAGGATTCGGGCTTTGGTTGGCTTGTACTAACTTGAGTTAAGTGCCAAATATAAATTTACCTACATTCAAATCTTCAGCGGAATTTACTTCAAAAACAGAATACCGTACGTGTTCACTTCAAAATGAAAATACTGTACATGGAAATACAAGCCTTAATGTTACAAATAGAACAAAACAAACTAACTTGTGTCAATAAAAGATTAAATACACTTACTTGGTTGCATTTCATGATATTTGCTGATTAATAACAGTCCTGCTGTAATAGAGTGAATAAAAGAGTTAAAACTGCAATTCTGTGAGGTTAACACAATATTCAGAAACAAATATACATTCAACACAGTTATTTCATTACTTCTGTAAGCATTCAAGTGCCTTCCTATCTAATGTGCTTATCCATATATGATTAAAGTTAACACATAGGTGATTAGATTAAACCTTCAGAAACATATTCAAATATAAATTCAACACAACTCTTACTTCATAAGATAAAAACATTCAATATGACTATTGTTTAATAATACAAGAAAAATGTTTCAAACATTATCTCTTCAGAAAATTTACTCTTTCAATACAACTACTTATCTACTTTAATTACTAAAATATGATTGTCTCTGAGGTTAATAGATCAAAAGTTAAACACTTAGGTGATTCTAAAATACAAATACATAGTTACCAAACATTCATCAGCTCTTAACATACAGGAATTTAACTCTTGTCACTAGAGGGCAGTCTTGTTACATGTAGTAAAAAGTTAAAATCAATGTTTAATATCTCCTTAGTAGATAGTCACACAACTATGAAATGTATACCATTCTTCTTGTATTTACATGACAATTAACATTACATAACTTGCATAATGATCCGATATTTAATTTACATGAAATTCAGATTTGGCTCAGATTTGCAGGGAGGCTTCACAAAAGTCCTCAGGAATGTGGGTTAGAGTTTATGTCTTTGTTGAGATAAGAGAGTCTGCGTTCCATCTGAGGTGGGGTTGTTTGGCCTTTCTCCAAGGTCCAAGTGGCCTTAGGGTCAGTTTATGCTTTTAGTTCAGACCATAAATTTTGGATGTTTGGTCAGAAAAGGTCTCTTAGTACGACTTTCTGAGTCTGTTGAGCATCATCGATCAACCCCCACTTAGAGGGTTACAAAGGTCAGTCCTGCGGGGCAGGGGGTCCACTCTTACCAACTTTGGAATCCAGGCAAGTCTCTCTTTTCCTCTTAAGAATCAAAGATTAGTTAAAGACAATTTAAGAACAAGCGGTTGTCCTCCTACCTTTTATACCATTATCTTCAATCGGAAAGTGGCCATATTTAACCAATTAACCTGCTTTGTCATTGTGCATGCACTAAAAGTAGAGTTTGTGACTAAATATTGTGTAAACTGCCTCAGAACAGGTTACATATACACAGGATCACAAGAAGACGGTCACAAAACTATCATTATATCACACTCAGACACATTACTTCATTACACATTACAATCACAAACATTCTGAAGAATAGCAGCTAGTAAAACTTAAAAGCCCCTCAGAGGAATAAGTGTCACTAACTTTAAGCTGTGTTGTAGTTCATTCCAGTAGTAAGGTGCATAGTACCAGAAACCAGTCTTCCCCAGTTCAGAGTTTGTATAAGGAACTTTTAAATTTATCAATGAAGACAGAGGTATGGCGGTGCCTTCTAGGTGTCAGTGACGACCCTTTTCATATAACTCGTGGTGAGTGCGATAGCTAACTGCTGAAATGAATGGAATGGCACTGTGGTAGATAGCATCCAGAGGTTTCAGGGTGGTGGCAGCAACATAAGCACACATGATATTTCCATAATCCAATGTGGACAGGATGGTAGATTGTATAATTTGTTTTATGCTTTGAAAAGAGAAACAAGCTCTGTTCCGGTACAAGAATCCAATTGGAATTTTTAGATATGATATGATATGTAGCACAACAAGCTAGCATGGCTACGCATATGCTTTGGAGTTACCTGGAGTCGCATTTTCCCACTTTTGGTGGCGGCTAACTGCGTCCCCACAACTCCAGCCCCCATACCAAGCTAGCACGTACCATACGTGCTAGAACGCACAGATATCAAACTGATCTACACTAAATAAGACAGCAGACAGGATGATTCCCTAAATTGTGGAAATATGGATATGGAACTGTGACTGTAATGTAATTACTGAATTTTAAATTGTAATTCCTTACACTACTCATTACATTACACATCACATTATTTTAACGTGTTGCAAAGAAATGTGTCACTGCCCAACACTGACTCTAGCACACTGGCAGATTTTATCATTTATATCATCAGCATTTCTGTAGTGTCCATTTTCCTTGCAGCTCTTCAGACACCGAGTGAATCAGGTTGCACTGCATGTTTTTGACTATCTGTTCTGGGACTAAGTCATTTGTGAATGCTATCAGAAAAAAGTGCTTAAAATTCCAACTGAACTCTAAAACCTTACAACAGAGAAGAAAATCATCATCATCTGCATTGTAACATTGCAAACATACCAAGTTGAGAAACCTCATATCCTATGAAGACTTGACACAGGAAAAAGAAGACTGATATGCTACGACATGCAGCAGCCCCCAGATAATCTTCATATGATTTTCATTCTATTTCTCCTTATGATTACACACAACCTTTAGGTATTGTAGAGCCTCAGTCATTTTGTTACTAAGTATCTTAAAAATTGCATCCTAATATAAACTTCTGCACACACAGTCTTTCAAACAAATTCAAACATCCATCCATAGATCATCAGTTAATGACTTGTACTGTGATAGATGATGACCCCCACCTCCTTCCCCCTCTTCCACTTTGTCTGTGTCCTCCTAATCCTGTTTATAAGGATCCATTACCTTCTCTCCTCTTGCAACATCCCACATTCCTCTCAAGGCCCCTGACAGTGATGGCTGATGAATCTACAACACATTTTGCTGTAACCTTCCAAATACAAGCAGCTTGCTGTACATTTACAAAAACGGTTTCCTTTAACCCCCCTTCTTCTGTGAAGCTTGTGGATGCGCAGGACAGGGTAGGCATTCCATACACATCGACAGCTCAAGCGTCCAATTTAAAGGGGAGGTCTGGGAGTTGAGTCTACAGCAAAGGGCCCATAATTGGCATCCTTCTTGTCTTATTAAGGGGGAAAGCACTGGGATGGATCCCCTAAGCCAGATCTTGGCCTTTATTAGAAACGTGTGTAAACAGAACCTCACACAGAGACAGCTAAAGGCATCACTCATCACAGTGTTTTGTTCTCTAGCAGCAAATTAAAGTAATTAAGGATTGTAAATGAGACTTGTATTGGTTGCAGCATAATTCAGATGAACATTATTTAATTCAAATTAATGGTATAATTCACTGATGTAAAATTGTGAGGCGTAAATAGATTTTTTGATTGTATAATACACAATTTTTGTCATTTATGGTGAATAAAAGGACCTCTGATTTTCATAGAAGTATTCTTTTCATTCATGCTCAGCTTTGAAAGCACTTAATGCAGTAGTGTTTTGTGATGCCCCTGGACAAAGACAGGATTCATAGATTCACTGCTCCTCTCCGCAGCCTCTTCTGGCTCAGTAAAGCGCGTTGGTTTAACAAGTTTGTGCCATTTGATGCTCAAGGACTTAATCTCCCATGGGGAGGCAACAAAGATCAGTTAAAAAAAGTATTCTCACTTCTCCTCACTGTTTCGTGATTCTCTTCCCTTCCCTGCATTGTTCAGAGCCGTGCCGGCGGTGAAGATCTGCCGCCCCCGCTCAGCCCGCAGCTACCAGCAGTCCCACGGCCACCACAGCTCCACTCCACCTCTGCTACTGCTCTTGGCTGTGCTAGCAGCTTTTTTCCTCTTCATGAGCCCTATTTAGAATACGCTGACATGAGAACAAATTTGACAATTAGCAATTTGCTGTTTTATTAACTGTGCTGCAGTATTGGTGAGTTAATATTTCCTTCGCCAGATAAGAGGGTGGAGACCCTGAAAAGGCTCTAGAGAGGACTTGATGGAGATGGCACATGCACAATTATCATGTTACCCCTGTGGTTTTTCTTAACAGCTTGCTTTTCAAACGGTGGCTAAATTAGCTCTATGAGCAAATTGTTGGGCTCTGAACGCTTATGTACTGTTTACATCGCCCACTACTCACCCACTCTGCAGTGTAGACAAGCTTTCTGCATCACCAGTAGTTTTATTAAAGCCAGTGAAAGCATGAGGTGTGTAAAAGTAGTGTAAATGTGTTACTATACCTATATATTATTCTTTTGTCCCTTGACATTGAAGATATTGTCTGAAGACTCTTCTAGTGATATGGAGTCACTGTATTCTCTGAAAATCACTTTTTGCATAATTCTGACAGTCAGGCCTGCAAAAGATGCCGGCAGACATTCAATTATCTGGCAGAGCGACTGTATGTGTTCATTGTGAGCCGAAAGAATGGGCCATGTTCTTTAGAGGAGAAATCCATCATAAGTAGGGATCTAATAGCTGAATATGTTTCCTGTGTGTCTGGGTGCTTGTTCTCTTCATAGAAATGTTGTAATTGACACTGTGAATATAAGAAATAATTGAAACTGCCTTTCAAAAGGAGTTTATTGCAGTATTGTGCTGAATGAAAAATTCCTACATACCATGTAGCAACAGAGGGAAGCACCAGTGACTGAAAAAGTGCAATCAGTATGCATGACATATATAAGTTGGTCTAATATACTGAAAGTAGTCAGCTCTTAGCAACTAATATTTCCAGGTATGATATCAAATGAGTTGGCATTATAGGCCATAAGGTGAAGCCATTTTTCGTTTAATCCCATTCCCATATATGGGGCAATAAATAATTTTTACTTCATTAAAAATATCTATTGGTTTTGAACAAGAAAATAAAAGTCGGCAATAGCTCTTTCCTTGCGTAATCATATTTTGCTCATGAGTGATGAGGCTTCATGGACCAATGGTCACATGCTTCCTGCTAGACCAATCAGGTGGCCACTTTTTGGAACAACATTTAAACAGAATCCAAGATGTCTGTGCACTTGTTATCAACATTGAGTAGCAAAGAAGAGGAAAGTATGGCCAGACCTCCTTCAAAAGTGCATAAAAGGGATTATAAACAATGCTATATGCATCTCACGTCCATAAAGAAAGAAGAGGCAAAGGATTTTACACACACACGGTGGGATATATTTAGAAACAGTGTCAAACATCGGCTTGGCTTGTAGGGTAAGAATCAGAGAATAGCAGAAACATACAAACATTGTATAGAAATTGAGTTTGACAGTGTTCCTGGTGATGCTGCGTTTCACTCCTGTAGGAGAACCAGTTGGTCTTTGGGTCTCATGCCATCGCCACAAGAGCCCAGAGAAAGTCTGGGTTCAATCAATACCAACCTCTAACCTCCAAGACATGGATGTATATTCAACTTCACCTGGAAATGCCTTCAGGTGAACTGAGTATCCTCCCATCACATTAAAGTTTTGACGCTTCACAGAACACGTGTGATCTCACGTCCAAACTCTTCACAAACTGTGGGGGACAATCCCAAGTGAAGTTTCCAACACTAAAGAACTGCTACACTCCTATCAACTCAAGGTCAGAGTACACTGATCAAAGGATCAATTTCTGGATAAATGTAGAGAGACTGTTATCATAGTGAAACCTCATAAATTTGTTTTATGAGTTGGGACCACTCTAACTATGTTTTATGTTCTCTACCCACCTTCTAATGTCATACATGCACCCACACTCACATTCCAAAGCACATCCCCCTTGGTGCTCTCATCCTGGTGTGATTTCGGATAAGGATAGCCAGACCGGTGCCATAAATCGAGCTGAATCTCAGCTTGAATTTCTGTGTTACTTAAAGACAGAAGTTAAATTCAATGCTTCATATGTTTATAACCATCTTGTAGTTCATACTTTATTAGTCACCAAGTAATGCCAGTCAAACCCTGAAGTCCAACCCTGAACTTTCTATGATAAATTATAGGTGAGATACAGATATATAGGTTTAATTATTAAATAGTAATGGAACCACAGCGCCACCCAGTGAACAACTTTTCTCCACTGAAAGTCTTTTGTATAATATTCTCCTCTTGTGATGTTTTAAATTGATAACTAAACTCTGTATATAACTCAGTAGGAAGTTGATAGGTATGCAGAATTATTTTGGTAAGTGACTCATTGATATTGGTATCCATATTTAGATAATATGAGAAGTATGTTTTAAGTCATTATAGTATGTGTCATTAAGCTGCACTGTTTGTTAACCTCTGTGATAAATATGTGCATCTGAACATTTGAGAAACATATCATGCATATGCAATTTATGCTTAAATGTGGATGATTAATGGTGAAATGTTTAGTTGCAACTTCCACCCACACACGCCCACTCAGAGATAGCCAGGATAAAAGTAGCGCACTGGCGAATCTCTTATCTCTCTCTTAGCTCTCTCTCTTATCTTTTTTGCTCTGTTTTTGCCTGCTTCTTCCCTTTTCTTCTCGTTTTTCCTTTTTCGTTTTTGTTGTTTTTCACTTTTTGTATTTTGCTTGCTCTCGCTTTTTGTTATCTGTTTTTTTATTATCACGTGATCGCCTAGATTAATTTTATTTTCTTTAAGCTAAGTACAGTATTAAAACTTCAGTGGATGAACTTTATGTTAAAATCCTTTCACGCTTAGTATCTTGAAGTATAGTTTTGTCCGGCCGGCGAGATTATTCCTTTAAGTTATTTAGTAACAACATGTCGATGTCATGGTTAAGAGTTGGTGTTGGCTAAATTGAACTCTAGTCAATTTATTAGAGAAGTGATCAGTTAGATTATATCACCCATAACGAATAATCCGTAATCAGTTATCACTGACATTTCACTATCAATCATTTATAACTCCTAATACGTCACTAAAACACTCATTCTGGTTGATTATTCATGTCTGGTTTACAGGAACGTCTCAGTTATTCACTGCTCAACATTTAGCTCTGGCTTCAATTTAAAGCAAAGAATTGGATCACTGCATCGTAACACATTACTTCAGATTAAAATTGATAAAGTTGTCTCTGTGTTTCTTCCCGGCACAGTTAAAATTAGACTAAACAATGGGAAGTGGTGCCCCTAATTAAACGAGGATTTCATATTAATGAAAGGTGATGTTCCTACACTCCACTTGAGAAAAAGCGCTTAAATGTGGCCGAGAAACAGGTCATACAGTGTTCTGAAGCTCAAGATGCGCACAGAGGTGAGTCTGTGCCATCGTGTAGTACCTCAACAAGTGAATGTCCAAGAAACTTAAGTCCAGGACGGGCCTGCTAGTAGCCTGTGCTGGTCCTGTGCTTCCTGCCTTGTACATAATTTGTATGAAAACGGACATGAACGTTATTGTGGCAGGCAAACACCAGAAGGAGCATCTGTCAGAGGCAGAAACGTTGTCAGCAGGTAGGTAAAAAACCAAAAACAAATTACACACACACACACGTTTGAACTTGCTGGGTACTATGGATTACAATTACATTATTTATTTAATATTTATTGTACAGTCAGATAAGCATCGTTTTGCATACAGCTACAAGTACATATAGATCTGTAAGATATACAGTAATAGAGCAGGGAGACTCTGCATTAAGACTCAGGAGTCGCCACTAATGAAACAAAATGACCATTGTGTTGTATTAATTACATTAACGTGTGGAATCCTAAGATGTAAGATATTTGTACGATCGATAACTAGGCTAAACAGTGTATAGATCCTTCTGGACCAAGTAATTATGATAATAATATTTTGATTTATAAATTGATTTACATATATACTCTATGGATCGCACTGACAGCATAATAAAGAGGGAGCACTGTTTTGCCCATTAGGCTAATAAAATAGCCCCCTCCTTATTTTATTTAAAGGCCAGTTGCTGAAAGCTGACGAGATGAAGGAAGACACTAGTATTCTTGTGCATATTCAAGACAAAGACTGTGTGTCCCTGGAGGTGCGATACCACAAGTCCTGTTACAGACAGTACGTTCTTGACAAAGTCTACTGCAACAGTTACTGGGACCTCAGAAGAAGAACAGTGAGTTATTATATTGCATTATTAGTGAACAATTAATAATTCCCTCACATTATTGCACACTTCAAAAGTAAAGCATTGACCATCAATAGAGTCTGTATATTGTCTGTTTGTCTGTAGACACAATCTTGACTGCACAGTAACTCAATATGATAAAATGTGTAGTGGTGCGTGAAGGTAGAAGAAACTAGAAATAATTTATTGCATGGCAAGGGGTATTTCATCAGCCACTTGCAATCAGATGTATTTTCTTTCTGAAGAATAGCAAAAGTCAATTGCTTTCAATTCAATTTGCTACTATCTATACTCAGGGTTCATCCGCCATAGAATAATTGTAAACCAAGAGGTGCTGACAATGACCCAGCTGAGAAGATGCTTCAAACTACAGGTAATTTGAATACCATGAGTTTCTTTGGCAGCTTTGGAACAAATATTTATGCAGAACAATTTTTCATTTTTATATCTTTTTCTCACAAAAACAGCAAAATAACATAAAAAATACATGGATTTCACATTTTGGCGCACATTTTGCAAATGAACAAGGTTCAACCACAGGTTCTGTACTGGCCCACGGTACTCTGTTAAGGATGTGCCGACGGCTGCCTGCCTGACTGACTGACTGACTGACAATGCCTTGTGTTGTCCTCGGCTGTGTCTGAGAATATATTTATTTGTTAAGATAAAATCGATTGTAAATATGTAAAAAAAAAAAAAAGGCTTCAACTCGACCTTGGCCAGCTTGTGCTCTGAAATTGCACAGGGTTATTTCAGACCCTGTAGTGGGTCTCTACCAAGTCCATTTAGAAGTCAGCTGAGCATGGACTTTTCAAGCAATCATATTTTATGTAGAAGCTGATACATAGTGTATTTTAACTAAATTGGTTTTCAGTGTGAATATCTTTATTTATACCCTTGTGATCACCTTTCACTGTATTTTTATGTTGTGGGCAGGATAAACTGAAGATGAGGTTGACCCGTGATTTCCCCCAGCTGGTGCTTCATTCCCCCACCATATGTGAGATGTTTTTTGTTGAGACACTATTTGCAGATAAGTTGATAGACAGGCTACCTCATCCATTAGGCACAGAAAGAACAGAGTCAACTGAGGTAAGCCAAACTGAAAGTGACATCGAACACACCCCAAGTACAACAGCTAGTCCGTAAAGACCAACTTCATTGATATTAAAGATTCTTCTATGTGACTCTCCCAGTACGATGTGCCTGTGGCCGCCCACGTCAGATGATTCAAATGTGACCGAAGCAAAATCTGTTGTGCCACTTGAACTGTACAATCTGATTTTCTGAATTGTAGGTGCAACTGAGGAACCAACACTGGCCCGCTATGTTGATATTCCAGATGTTTTGAACGTGACAAAAAACTGCAGGATATTTTGTGGAGAACTTTTAACACAAAGTCCATAAGAGAGTTGTCTATGCAAAAACACATAGTGCTCTGGTGTGGGAATGAAAATCACATTATAGCCACTTTTTCTTAGTTCACCTTATGACCTATTAATGATTACTGACAAAATTGTTAGCAATCACTTAGTACAGAAAAATATATTGAAGTAAGAAGACTGCTGCGCATTCAGCTTCATCTAACATCCCAGTATACAAAAGCAGAATTTTGTGTTTTAAGACTTACCTCTGGTTGTGCAGTCCAAGTCTACTTTTTCACTGGGTATACAATACTTTTACAGGCAAGTACCACCCACACTAATTTGAATCTCATTTTTCTAATTCATAGTGGTTGCATATTTTCTCAAACATGTTTTAAAGCTGGAATCCACATGTTGCTGGTGAAAGGTAATCAATGTAATGAATTATAAAGGTGGCAGAGCATCTAGAGTGGGTCTTGTTACATTGTCAAACCCAAACCAAATTTTCCCAGTTTTATCAAATTTCTTAAAAGCTAAAGTAAGAAAATTACACATTAAAGAAGCATGGGACAATGCAGATAGTTGTCAGTTTGTGCACAATAATCTTGGTTATTGGCAATGCCAGCCAGAAAGGTAACAAACTGCTACCTAGAGCAATGAGACTTAATAACAGTGATAACAAGTCTTGGTTGCATTCAAAAGGTATTACCATACCCAAATCATTCAAAATGTTTCTTTTTTCAAGCAAATGTACAGCACAGGGGAACAGAATATGCACAGCTGGTGTATGTGTCCAGGTTACCACTCTTTTTGAAATACATGTCTCTAACAAGAAGTACTTTCCCAAATGAACAATCAGAGCTACATCAATTCTAGAAATGTATATTTATATCCACACATACTGTACATATACATGAAAGCATATACTGTATACAGTATGCACTTACTGCATACAAACACACACAGTACAGTACATTGTTTTAATCTGTTTTATAATACAATGTCACTAATTTGGTTTCAACAACATCTTGCCATAGGACTGCAGTAGAAATTAGCTGGCTGGCTAACACTGGCTAATTTACAGAAATATTGATTAATGTGTCCTTATGAATAAATAAATTAAATAATGGTTTGCCCTGATTTTCCTTTAGTACACATAAGACTCATTTTGTCTACTGCATTGTTTAGAAAATAGATGGTGTGATATCCAATATATAAGTCTATATGTTCACACAGTCTGTACTGCACAAATAAGGCAAAGCTTTCAGGCAGCCATTAGTTTCAAGTCTTACAGTACTATTACATTGTACTATTACTAATAATCCATCACGGCATAATGCATCAGTACTGTTTTTTTATTTTTTAATTTAGCTTTTTGTTTAGTTAAATTACATTACAGGCACTGTTTCAAAATACTCTTCCAGTAAATATATAAAAGTACAGGTGAGGTTACCTTCTATTTTTATGAAACACACTGCCTCTGGATATTAGAATGGCAAGCTCTCTGTATTTTTAAAAGAAAATTAAAGACTTATCTTTTTAGTCTGGCTTTCAATTTTGAATTGGAGAAACGTTATACTTTTAGCTATAGAAACTTTATTGTTTTATTGTTGTAATTTTAAGTCTTGCAAAATTGTATTTATTGTTGTCTATTTTGCTATTTATTTTCATTTGTCTGTGTTTTCTGTGTTGTTTTAATCCTGTTATGTGAAGCACTTTGGACTGCATGTTTGTATGAAAGTTGCTATATAAAGTTGAGTCGAGTTGTCATTAAAAAAAAGCAATACCTGTAATTCATCAACATGGTGATGAAATTTGTTTGACTATAGTCACATACCTCTATGGCTCTTACTTCCACCTTATCAAGCACTGTAACTGCTACAGGCCTCTGAACATTTAGAAAGCATTAATGACCACTTCTGCTTTTTTTAAAGCAACACATGAATTAAGCACTGATTTCTGTCTTTCTTTTCAATGTCATGGGTTTTTTTTTCTTGTTAGCCGATTTTTTTTATTGGTGCAATATAACATAACCAAAAGACATAGGAACATAAGATAAGACAGTATGACGGTTGCAGAAAAGGCATACATTAAAGGGGACCTAATATGCTTATTTCCAGCCCACTTGAGTAACTTTACATGACGCACAGTTCAAAAAATTTATCTTATTCTGGCCCTTTATGCAGCTCCTCAGTTCAGCCTCTAACAGGCAGTCTTAGCTCCTGTCTCTTTAAGGCCCCCCTCCCAATGAGCCCACTCTGTTCTGATTGGCCAGCTTTCCGGAAACCTGCCAAGGGACAGCTGAACACAGAGTTTTGTTAGGTTACTGGTGATGAAAACCCTACATTTCCTGCTTTACTGCTTCATATTAAAAGCTTTTAAATGACTAAGTAACAGGAGACTTTTATTGTGAAGAATAGATAGGAAATGATACATGTTCATCACCAAATTAGCAGGGCTTTGTTAGCGGCACTATTCTTCAATAAAAACAGGTTGAGACAACAAGATCTTGAAATATTTGGAACTATTTGTTGAGCAGATCAGTTAGAAACAGCCACAGTGATGATGTTTGATGAAGAGCTGCAGATGACCAGCACACCTCCAAAAGGTAAACTACTTATTTTACTTTGCTGTGCTGTGTAATGGAAAAACAGTTTACATCGTGCCAGCTCGACTCGAGTTATGGCTCGGTGTAACTACCCCTAAAACAATGGAAAATGCCAAAATGTTAGTGGAGCGGAGCAGTGAACTGGCACACTGTGCGTTGAGCTGATGACCATATAATGAAATCTGTCACAAGCCAACGTCAGCTGGGGCTGAAAGTAGAAAAAACTGTTGGAAACCAAACGTTCAGAGCAGTCTGAAGCAACACCCACTGTTTAGATGTCTTTTGATAAGTATGCTGCTATATCACAAGCTAGAGCCAGCTAAATTTGATAGAGGAAAAATGGCAGTGTAAAACGCAAGTGCACAAAAAACAAAACAATGAAAATGTACATGATGTGCCTATATGTAGTGTGTGGGTAGTGCACTGTGAAAATCTACAGCGAGTGTGCCAATTGTGAGTAGTGTATGTGTGTGTACCTCTCTTGTTGAAAAGGGGGGCAAGGCACAATTCTTTGACTTGGTAAGAAAATGCCTGTAAGTCTGTTGCTGCATATACTAAGAGCTTATCTGGGACTTTTCCAGATACATTCCCTCATCATCTCCTTGCAGTTTTCATGCATGACTTCAGTGTTCTTGACTGTGTTGTTGCTGTGGCAGCTTTGACTTACATATAGGTGTTCAAGTTTACTGTCTGTTGTTGTTGTGAAAGTGAAACGGAAACTGAAAACCATGTTAATTCAGGCTTATTTCATCTCAAATTATATATTGTCATATCTCCCAACCCTACTTACCAGCAGTTATTTTTATACACACAGATAATTTAGCACTACTGTAAACATGTATATGACCTATAGGTGAACAGATGAAGAGCGCTGCCAAAGCACTGTGTGTGTGTGTGTGTGTGTGCGTGTGTGTGTGTGTGAGAGAGAGAGAGACAGTGCTCCGTTTCTTTATTTCCGGTATAAAACAACACGTTATTATCCAAAATTTGTTTTCTTCTTCTGTACTAATTACATTATTTAAATGTGTTAATTATTTTGTTGTTTGTTTGTTGTAGCCTACAGTTTATTGATGAATTTTAAAATGTATTTGACCTTTTCGATCTGTAATGAAATAGCCTAAAGCAATTGTAAAATTAATAAACCCCATAAACTGAATTTTAAGTTATTCTGTCAAGTCTTACTTATTATTTTTAAAAAATAGATGAAAATGAACAATTTAACTGCTACAAGAAATGAGATCTTTGCTGACACTGTTGCGGCAGGGGGTAAAAATGACTCCCCTGCAGTTCTAGTGTTAATATGAACATTGACATTGTAACATTATATATATGACTGAAAATAAGAAAAACAAAATAGTTTACATTGAAATGGGAGTTTAAGAAGTTGTAGTTTTTGTGACATGACATGTTTGACATAGGGTTGGGTAAAGTATGTTTGTGAAGGGGAAGACTAATGAGTAACAACAAATAAAAAAGAAAAAGAAACAAGGTAGAGAGAATAATAAATAAAATGAATAATAATAATGAAAATGGAAGATGCAGGTGATTTAGTCTTGTGGGATGGTAAATTTACTAAGGAAGGCCCCTGGCCAGCATACCTGGGAGAGGGGACCAGAGAGCAGGCTCGGGGGATGGCAGCAGGGGGCAGGATGGCAGGGTCCTCCCCAGAAGTATAATCATGAAAGGATATTGTGGTTAGGTTATTGAGGTTATTGTTGACAAAAAGGACTTGGGCCTTTTATGGGAGTTGCTGCAATGGATCGCCCCCAGACCTGTAGGAGAGAGCTGGTCCGATGTTTGTTGTTTTTTTTTTTGTTTTTTTTTTTAGTTTCTTCGTCTGACCAGCTCAATCTTTATTTATTTTTAATTTTTAATTTTTTTATTCATTTATATTTTCTTTTTTCCCCATCTGGGTAGGCGGTCATGCCCCCCTGCCCCAATGCCGCTGTGTTGGCCCAGCCCACAGGTGAGCCCCACGTCACAGGGTCTTTAAAACTAGTAAAGTCTATTACTAAAAAATATGGAGCCTTTAAAAAATGATCTTATACAATAAAACTCTCAAAATTAATACAATTTTGTCATTCATTCCACAGAATGAGTGCCATTAAAGTGCTTTATGTTGCTGTTAATCATGAAAGTGGTTTGTCAACCAACCAGCATGTGCCAAATGTTGTAGTACACATTTGGGATTTGAAGTTTGTCCACCAGCTGTTTCCAATGTTGGCAAGCTGCATCAGCGCTGCATATTACTTTTGGACATTAAAATTGTTATTATCTGTGACACTTAATCTCTGTGCGTCTTTATAAACTTGTGGAGAGGAAAAAGAGAGAGAGGTGACAGATACAGTAAATAGGGAGGGCGACAGCAGGAGGGAGGGAGACAAACAGAAATGGCTGCTGGAGGAAGTGGATATGCAACGCCTTGGCTCCAGATTTTGATCTAGAGGACTCGTGTCAGAAGCAGTGACATAAATGATGTATCTCTGCAGACCCATCAATAACACCCAAAGAGGGCCTAATGGAGGTATAAAACTGGACAGATAAGAAGATTCGCTTGGAGCTTTCATAAATCAGCCACTCAGAATGACCTATATAAAAGTGAACGGCACTGACAGGCTGCATAAATTACAAATGGACGCTCTAGGAAGTATTACTGTTATTGTAATTATCATGAAGCTCTTGGACACCTTAAGCACATGTATTAAATATCCTGGTAAAAACCATGAGGTTTTACTGCACAGGGATATGATTCATAAATGATTTATAGTCTCACTGATGCATCTTTATAATACAGTAACACAAAGTCAGTTCGAAGTATGAAGAGCTCCATTTCCTGTTATCACCTATTGTTTTCACTGAAATTAAATTCTGCGAGGCCAATCAAACAGTAAATCATATTATGTGCATTACACATACGGTATGTTGTAGTTTTTTCCACCTGACTTGAAGCTGTATGTATTTGTGTGTCTGCCGGTGTGTGGGGGTGTTTGTGCTGTCCTTTGAGTTTGACCTTGACCTGGTAATGACTCTGCTAAATATCAGCAAAGTCCATTCCATTTTAGAACCTCCTGCCATTTAACATGGAGAGCGATAATAGCACCAACCTCCTCAATCTAACTGGAAATGACCTTTCAAAGCCCCACGCGTTTCCACGAGAAACAAGAGGTTGATGATGAATTGCATAAGTGTGCACCCTGCCTTCATATTGTATACCTCATGTTGCCTATTGCCTCAAGTCACCACTTATGCTGCACTAATGCCATGTTGGCGTGAAAAAGAAGAATGGGAAAACCTCCTGTTATTCTGACTTCAGAGCACTCATGCAATATTCCAAGATGGAACAGCCATCTGGTCATGCCAGATAGATGTAAATTAAGCAAATTTTATTGTGTTATATATATTTTTAGTGGCTGATTAGCACAAAACCAGATACAAACAGTGTTAACTCGGATGAGTTAATTGTATTAGTGTTTAAAAAAGTACTCCACCAATTTAGCATTGCAGTTCTATAACAGATATCATCTTTTTTATTCCATGCATTCCTTCAGACAGATAACTAGGGGGAGCGAAAGGGACATGACATGCAACAGAGGTACCCAGGCAAATTCGAACCAGGGATGTTGCAGTTATGTGGCATGCGCTGTAAGCACCGCACACCCCAGCTAACTTTTTAAATCTATTTCTAATTCCACATAGCTATTTTTTTCATTGTCGAACTTGCACTCTTTAGCCCCAATCAATATTTCCTCAAGTTACATCACTTAAAGCACTGTAGCAGACTTTGTGCGTGCAGCTTACTCTGGTGCCACAAAAGGCTTCATGCAACTTTTTTCACATATGCAGTACTATGCAGTATAGTACTACCCAACACCTGCAAACACACTGATGTGTTATATTGCTGCAGTTCCCCTTTAATATTGGATTTTATTCAGAGATATATTTCCGACTCAGAATTACAACTAGGAAGTTTTTTTTCACTCAGCGCTGCTTGTAATTACTATCTATTTGTTGAAGTAAACATGCATTAGAACCAACCCCTCAAAAAAGAATCTCATGAAGTTTGATAATTCACAATGAGCTGTGCAGTTATCACTAAATAATACATGATGTGAAGTACAGCACAGTGGCTAACAAGCCTGTGTAGTGCGTTTTTCATACCTGCTTGGGGCAGTAAGTATTTAGCCTTACTTAGCCATGTGCCAGTGATAAAAAGTAGCAATCCAAACTTGATTAATATTCTGTACATATTTGTAAATATAATATTTGCACTACAGTGTCTTTGTTAGCCTTTGTATAAGTGTATTACTTAAAGGTAATACACTTATACCTCAAGCATGTAGGAGAATCTACAGTGGCCACGAAACTCATGAAAAACACGAAAGCCAGTGTTTGGTTTGTCTGTTTTGGGCTCCTGCAGAAACATTGTGGTGCAACATGGCTCTGTGGAAGAGGACCCGCTCCCTCTGTAGATATAAAGGGCTCATTCTAAGGTAACGAAAACACAACAATTCTTATTTTCAGGTGATTATACACTAAAAGTCCGTTCTGCTAGATGCCACTAAATTCTACACCTTTAAGAGTTCAACAAGTGCAGCTGAGTGAAACCAGTCGCCTGCTAGCTACAAGTATTAACGGTGATGAAGCTGCTTCTTCAAAGCCACACTGTTATCTGGAAATAACAACCTCCAGCCATGACTCCATGGTCATAAAAAGATACAATTAAGTTACATTTTCAATGGATCAGGAGGGCATGGTTTTAGACATGCTGTGGTGTTTAGAGCCAAGCCGAGTCAAGCTGTGATCATCTGCATCACCCCCTGCAGCTCCCTCCCACTAGAGGATAACTGTGCTGACCAGTGATGTGCATCGTGGTCTGTGCCAGGAAATATGTGGTAATGCAGGCGACTAGAGGCAATAGGAGGCTTGCTATTTTCAGTTTTCAGTACTTTTGTAGTTTATGAGTAACATAATAAGTTGCTATGATTTGAGTTTTATTTTCAGTACTACATTGCTGTTACTTTAATATACTGTTACTCTTCTGATCATCTCTCCTTTTGACATGCTTGCAGCTGTCATTGATCATTTTACATCTGCATTCATTTTTGTGGCCACTTCAGAGCGGCACAACAAACTTTTAACATAATACTGAGTATCACCTATAATGCTGATATGGTGAAAGTGTTAGCAAACAGTGGTTTATATACACATTAAAAAGACACCAAGCAGAATTTGCATTTATTTGGACTCATGTTTGTGTCCACCTGGTGAATGTAAGTCTGATATTCACTCTCCTTGTAGCTCTGTTTTGCTGTCCACCATCTCCTGAGAGAAATATCTGGCTCTTTCACAGCTAACTGTTCAATCTTAGTGTATCCTTAGTATCCTAGTCTAAAACTGTCTTTCTGCTGTTTGATGTTGGGTAAATAGCATCGACTGTTTATCAGAGCTTTTCTAAATTTGTTCTAAGTTTGCAATCTGTAAAACCAAAACAATGAGCTGTAAGGTCCTTGCAGGGGAACTGCAGAGTTGATGATAATTCTCTGTGGGTTTTGGTACTATGATTGACAACATTCACACTGTAGTCACCTAAAGTATCGTTAATTTAAAAGTTTAATAGCAAACTTTGGATCAAAGATGTGATTGTAAGATTTATTTAACCTTCTTAATATCTCCACAGATAGGTCCAGGATGTGTTTAGCGTAGCTTAGCACAAAGACTGGAAGCAGGAGGAAACTGCAAGCCTAGCTTTATCAAAAGTGCAAAAATCCACCTTAAAACAACCCCAAAGCTGTCTGGTTTAAATTCTGAAGAAATAGAATTATAAAAAGTGTTCACTGTAGTTAAAAAACAGCAGTTAGCATTGGAGGTATTTGTTGACTGTTAACTAAACCCAGCTGATGGCCAAGAAGACTTCTTGTTGGCCTTTTAAATGCTGCAAGGTATGTTTCAACGAAAGAGCCCAAAACTCAACATTTGCCAGATATGTAGCAATCTGGTCTACATGACAAACTTAAATAATAATTTATTGTTGTGTCTTATCATTATTGATGAGATATTGATGAGAGTTTCTTTTCTGTTGTGTCGTGTCGCTCCGGCTGCCGACATCGGCGTAAAAAAAAGGGGAACTCTCACAGGAGGTATGATTGTTGTCTGAAACTGTCTGAGCTGCCCGACTACACACTGATACAAAAGTTAAAGATAAAATGTGAAGCTCTGAGCTCCCACAGCCTCTAGCCATGTTTATTGACCATATGTGTTTTTTTTATTTCTCCATATAGCATCAAAAGTCATTTCAGCTTCAGCAATGATGTAAAGGGGAGCACCAGCACCACTGACCGCATCAGGTGAGTACATCAAAAGCTCTACTGGGACATGAATCCATCAAATCAAACTAAAATATCTTGTGAAGTTATGATGTTGGCATGTTTTTTGACTCATTGTGTTTGTGTGTCAGGTGTCCAAAAACGGGGCTGAGTTGCTACATGGATTCCAGCCTGCAGAGTCTCCTGACACTAGAGAACTTTGTCAGGGATGTTAGATGCTAGTAGTGGGTTTGGAGCTCAGTCCCTGAGGCTCAACTGCTGAGGTACAGCACTCACACACACTTACACTCATCTCAGTCATCCTCAAGTTTGAACAAAATGAAACAAGACTAGGTCAAAACCTAGTATATGTTAGTTTTTTGTACCAGGCTGTAAACATGTTTATTTCTGCTGAAAAGTTGGAGCCAACCTCAAGTGGCCATTCGATGAACTGCAATTTTTGGCACTTCCGCATTGGCTTTATTTTTCTGCCCTGGAGGTTGCCGCTTGGTAGAAACATGGCGGTGCAACCTATGTAGATATAAAGGGCTCATTCTAAGGTAACAAAAACATGATTCTTATTTTAATGGGATCATACACTAATTAATACATACTTATAAATATTATATTGCATTTCTGCCCAGTCTGTTCCGCTAGATGCCACTAAATTCTACATACTGCACCTTTAATAACAAATTATGTTCTTTAAGTGAATTTTTCCTTACCAAAGATCCAACTGAAAATTAGCCCAAAACATTATCCATGTACACACTGAATAAGCACATGTTCCAGCGTTTCCACCATATAATTACAAAAACAGCACTTCTCTTCTACATTAGGAATATACATGATAAGCATACTGTATAATGCCGGTTGACAGTGCATTAATTACAGTACTATGCTCACTTTGGGAGACAGGAACACTATATTTCTCTATAAAATCTTCATACGAATACAGAAGCCCTTTACAGTTAAATAGCTCTTTACAAGCAAAATGTGGTTGTTAAACCAATGTTCATAAAAATAATGATTTGTTTATGTATGTGCTATTGACATTAATCCATAAACAACATTTGTGAGGAGAATAGTTGTGCTTATATATAAGGGACCAACAAATAAAAGCTTGCCTATCAAAGTTGGAGTCTGATAGGAAGTTTACTGACAGCATAAGGGATAAAACAGCATAAGACCACCTAATTTTTTAAACACAAAGTTGGGATAATATTCCACATGCTATCTGGATCTTTTAGGAATCTTTTGATCTAGTTAAGTTTGATAAAATGGTTGAATGAGGAAAAGTCCAAAACCTTCCTCTGTTAGAGACACAGACATAACCCCCTTTTGTACCTTGTGTGGCTTATTTTTCCAAAGAAAGTTAAAAATCCTGTCTAAACATTTTATGTTTGGTGACATCAAGGGAGGAAAAAACATAAGAGGCTCCTGTTTTTGTATAATGGGCTGCTCAAGCGGCTGACATAGCGACCGGCCCCAGCTCCCGATGGCCAGTCGAGCTCTGCCCCGTGATGATGACGGACGTTGACCAGCTGGTTACCTCAGGGTCGGGCTGCTAGTGGCTGAGATGACTGGTAGCTATTCATATCTCTTAAAACATCTACGTTATTTGGATAAACTGACCACATACTGAGAATCTAAATGGTTACTTTCTCGCCTGAAAAAATATTACTACTACTATATACTACTACTACTACTACTACTACTACTACTACTACTACTACTACTACTAATAATAATAATAATAATTATTATTATTATTATTATTATTATTATAAACTTTATTTATACAGCACTTTTCAAAACAAAGTTACAAGGTGTTTACATGGTTGAACCAGGATTAAAACATTTCAGGACTGAGGCAAATAAAATCAGGCAACTACATTTTACAAATAAAATGGAATAAAATCCCCAACAATAAAGATAAAAAAGAAAAAAAAGGACAACAACAGTAATAATAAAACAGGTAAGACATGTTGGAAATAAAAACGATACGAATAAATATATTGAAAAGTGATTTAAAGGATGTCACAAATCCTGCAAGCTTCAGATTCTCAGACAAGGAGTTCCAGAGCTGAGGGGCCCTGACTGCAAAAGCCTGGTCACCTTTAGTCTTGAGCCAGGACTTAGGAACAGCCAGCAGAGCCCTGCCTGAGATCTGAGGCCGCACTCTGGCCCATAGGGGAGCAGCAATTCAGCAACATACTGTAGCTGGGAGCTGAACCATGAAGTGCTTTAAATGTGATCAGTAAAATCTTAAAATCTATTCTAAAATTTACTGGTAACCAGTGAAGAGAGGCTAAAATAGGGGTGATGTGATCTTGTCTTCTAGTATTTGTTAAAAGCAGAGCAGCTACAACATAGCGCTGGCTCCAGCCAAAAACAGAGCAAATAGCAGAAATATAGAATATTTTTTCTTTCACTGTCTTCAGAAAATTCATTGAGATGTCCACAGCTCCACAGATCCCAAAACTAAAAGCTGCCTCCTCCATTCATTTAAAGAGGCGGTCTATGTCTAGATACCAAAGTTCAGTGACTGTCTGCAAAAAAGTCTGCTGGTTTCATGTTTTGTTGTTTTACCTCCTCCTAATAGTGTCTTCTCTGTGTACAAACTCCTCTGTGTGGTCAGGACGCTCACGAGTTCTTGATCTCAGTCCTGGACCAGATAAGCAGTTTGTTCCCTCTGCTGAAGGACATCACAGTCAGCATGGGCAGAAGATACACCTGTCCTGTTGGAGATCACCTGGTGTTTAGGATGGAGAACACCAGGACATACAAGAGGTAAATCTATACCTACCACATGTAGTCTGTTAGAGAGGAAAAGTAAGGTCTGGTCCACTTGTGCCTTGTCTTGCTGTATTTTAACGTGTATTGCCCCTTTAATGTGCAGGTGTGGGCCCAGTCAATGAAATAGGAGTTCACCAACCTGTCCCTGGACCTGCTTCGTGGTGGCTCTGTAGAACAGAAGTTAAGATCCACCTGTCCTCATTCAGTCACATCATCACTGAGTGATAGTTTCATGGATCAAACACTCAACACTCGACATGTTGCAGTTTTGTTACCTAGTTTTATTTACTTTAGTTTAAAATACAAAATGTGCAATAACATGTATACATATCATTCATTACTGTATATTTTAGCAGGCTGTATATACTGTACTTAATCACCTACTGTATGTATGTAAAGTAATGTCACTTTTTTACCCATACAATATTTATTCCAGCACTCCATTCAATATTTATTTCAGCACCCTTTGCACTCTAACACATCTTTGCACTTGTCTATCCTGTTTACATTTCACAGAAACTTGTATAGAAAGAAACTTTTCACTTGTATATAGACATTGAATGTTGTTGTCCACTTGTTGTTTCTATATACATATATACATATATATATATATATATATATGTATCATTTTTTTTTATCCATGTACATGCTTGTACATAATAGTGATATGTTCAGTGATCTTTGTTTGGCTTGTTGTCCTTGTGTATCTTTCTGAAGATTGTTGTGTGTGAGTACATTGAGAGCTGCTAGAAATCAAATTCCATGTATGTGTTAACATACTTGGCCAGTAAAGCTGATTCTGATAACACACAGCTTGTTAACTCTTGCTTGTTGTTGAGTTCAGGGGCAGGCAACCCTGCCAAGGTGAGTGACATCACATCCATCATAAATGATTGAACTTCTGACCTGAGTGGTTCCCAAGCTGGTCTCCACTAAGCACAAAGTGTCCTTAAGATTCATATGAATCTAACACAACCCACATAACCAAACTGCTCTTTCTTTTAACTGTCTCTTTCAACTTTCTCTTTCCACTCAACATTCTTCCTTTCATATTTTTATATTTTTTCCTACAGTTCGTGTCTTGCACCTGCAGCGTTTCCGCTTCACTCCCTCTTTCGGTCTCATGAAGGTTCACGACCCTGTCAGGCTGCTGAGGGACATGGTGGTGTACTCCAAACAGGTAAGAAAAACAAAACTTACCTGAGAACAAACAGACACATCAGACCGATGTGAAAGTAAATGTGGACTGTGTGTGCTGTTGTTTTGAGTGTGTGTGTGTGTGAAGCTCTTATTAACTGTATTCCTTCTTAGGGTGGTGGCTGCTACAGCCTTGACAGTACTGTCATTAAAAAGAGGGGAGAGTTTAAAAGAAACCTAAAGGAAAATAAATACTTTCTAAATGGAGGATTTTGCTGTTTGTATTTCTTTGACTCTCAGTATGAGTGTGAGCTTTTGGGGTGGAAATGAGGGTCAGACTAACTTTTATAGTTCTATATAAATTTGATTTAGTTCTTTTAATGTTAGCCAACAAATTAAATGTGGTTTATTTACAAGCTGTTTTATATGAGGGTATTTGTAACCATTACAATTAAAGGAAATATATGCTTTTTCACAGATATTTCACAGTGTGAAATAAACATGGACATATTCAAATAATATTCACTGTTTGCATAGTTCTACAGAGGGTAATAATAATAATAATAATAATATATAACACAAGGTGATTTAAATGGATACATTAACATTAAAACATTGTAAGACTAAAGGGTGAAAATAAATCCAGTTAAATCATCCAATTTAAAAGTACAAAAATGAAAAAAAAAATCTAATAAAATAAATATATACAACTAACATTATATTGTAGAACTGAAGAAATAAAAAAACACAAGGACACAAGTTGAGCCTAACATTTAAAGAAAGCTTTTAAAAAATAAGATGTGGTTTAATAGGTGTTCCTGAAACCTCAGATCTTCAGGCAGGGAGTTCAAGAGCTCAAGAGGCCTGAGCAGGGGACCAGTTATTCAGCAATATGGCCAGGAATCAACCCATGATAAATGTAATGTGTAAAATATTAACATGAACTCTATAACTGATGTGGTGTGATATGATCTTGTTTTTATTTTGTGCACTTTATATTATATTTCAGAGGGAAACATTGTGCTTACTACATGTTCTGTATTTATCAGGCAGCTGTACAGTGTTAGCTGGGAGGGTTAGGGGAAATCCCAGTTCGTCAGTAACCTTTCAGGCTGATTTCTGTGGGCAGACTGAGGTGATTAAACTGTTCAGTTGAAGAGAGACTGTACAATAACAATTGTTTTGCTAAGCACCCCCCACCCCCCAAATCTGACACAGAGCATGTGTGTGACAGTACCATGAACAATAACATATATCAATCTAAAAAAGTTAAGCTTTGGCTAAAATCAATTCTCTAATTTGCTTCAAACAAACAAACAAACAGATTAACTAACTAACTTACTAACTGCGATGACCCCTCCGCTGTGACACTAACTAACTTAACAATTCAGTGTTTATTATGCAGGGAAAAGCAATGAGTTAATAAATAGTGATTGCCATATGTGTATTTCCCCAGTTGTAAAAATAATCAGTCCAATTTGTGAATGGGACAAAAACTGGTGACATTATAAAGCTGTTTCACGGAAATGTTGGAACATTTAAACAGAGTTAGTAAGAGTCAACTATTTAATGAGTGTTCAAATTCACTGATGATTAGCTAAACTGCATGCAAAGTCAACCATAAATCAATATATGAATTAAACATCCTTAATCTAAGATTAAGAGAGTTTTGAGTTTTTCAAGTAACAGTCACAGCAGGCTATGTGGTGAGGTGCCCTTATAATCCTGCTCCTGGCTCAACCTCACATTATCACAATAGATCTTTAGTTAAATGGCTTTTCCTTGTAAGAAAACTATAGAAACATTCAAATTAGCCAAATGATTGAAAATGGGACTAATGGTAGCTAAGCTAGCAACAGCTAATGTTAAATCCAGGAAAACATGTCAATCAGTCACCACCCATGCTGCATAAAGCAAGCTTAAATATCTAGTATCATGGCCATTTTTGACTCATTTTTTATAAATACTGAGTCTATTATTTTAAGCATATTTGTGACATTTTATTCACCAAAAGTTGTTTTGATTTCCCTAAATCCATCTGTCCTTACAGCCCAGATTCTCCTCTATCCTCCAACAGGCTGTTTTGGAGGCTATTTACATAACCTGAACCTGTGTTCATGATACCTTAATAAAATCACGGTTGATCGGTCAGCCGTCATGCCCCTTCAGTCTCCCTCCGTCCAAGCGGATCAATGACCTGACAGTGGCCAGATATTGCTTATCTGGACATCAACACATATTTTTTTTTAAAGTTTTGTACTAAGTCTTAACTAGTAAAGATGAATTATGTTACTTTGTAAGTTATAAAAGAGTGACATTACGCGTTATGAAGTGTTTCCCACACATATATACATGGGAAAACACTGTGTCTCATAGCTTCCCCTCCTTATCTTGTCTTGGGAACCAGAGATCTGGATTTGTGTGTTTATTTGTTTTACAACCTGCTACACAACAGCTTTTCGGCATTTTTCTGTTTCTCCCATTCCATAAGACAGTCGAGGAAAAAAAAGTCGACTGCAAGTCTTCCTGTGTGAAGAACAGAATTAACAAGTAGCTAAATGGGCTAAACAAGCTAGTGGTGTCACCAAAGCAAGGAAAAAATAATTGTTAGCCAACCATAAAACAAGTGAGAGTGAGCCCAGAAAAAAAGATAAGTTGGATAAACATTATTTCTGAGCATGCACAGTTCAACAGGTGCAATCAAGAGCTAGAAAGTGCTGAAGCATTTATTACTGCTGTCCATAGCCTAGCTGAGCATTATGCATTTGGAGATCTAAGAGGAGAACTGACAGGATTGTTGTTGGCCTAAGAGATGCTCACATTAGTGATAACTATAGCCAGAGTGCATCACAGTGAGAAAATAAAGAGGCAGCAGCTGATACTACGTGGCAGCTTAAATGAGAGGCAGTCAGAGAACTTAGATGTAATAAGTGTAAGGTAACAGACCTAGAGAAGCACAAATGGACAAAAATAAAGCTCACAAGTCAAGCCAGAAAATAAAAACAGGGCCATGGGTTGTGGAAGATGTGGAAATGCAACAAAGCACCAGAGGAAGGACTGCTGCACCAAAGATGCAGAATGTCGCAAATACAAACAAAAAGGACACTTTGCCTGACATGTCGATCAGCTGGTGGCATCTATGATATCACAGAGAAGATTGTGCAATAGGTTTAGAAACAGGTTTGCATTTGCACTGCAATTTGCAGTGATGCATTTATTGAGTTTATTGTGCAGGGAACAACTAGCAGAACTTCCATGACGGACCAGAGTGAGTCAATGAAGTGATGTGAGTTACTGAAACAAAGTTATTAAACTATATTTATTATGTAGAATGAAAGAAAGAATTTCAATTTGGGACAATGGTTGTTAAGTCTGGGACAGTTGAAAGTAGAATTTGGGACAGTTGCAGAACACTGAGGGAAAAAGTTAATTTCGAGCCCTGTAGCTCCCTCTGTTTTTGTGTAATTAAGACTGTTTAATGAAGTGGTTATGCAAACTGAGCGTTTTGGTGGAAAAAAACTTTATATTTATAATTTTTCAGAGAAAGAAAATCCAACAGTTGTGCATAGTCTCTTGTCATGATCCTGTGTGGCTGATCAGTACTGAATAAACCTGTATTGCCTGTATACAGCATAGTCCAGTGTCTAGTATGAGGAAACAGCAGGGTTTTCAGAATGCTAACATTACACATGTAAAGAGGGTGTCTGTCCTGTGCAGCAGTCAAACAGCAGATGCTGTTAAGATGCTTAAATGCAGACATTACTTTTGTGAGGGGGGCTTCTGAGCTTTTAACCCATGCTGCTGGTTGATGGTTTGGGACACATTCAGTTCATTTCTCACTACCTGTAGAGCTAACTTTGTGTAGTCTGTCTTACTAGATGCTGTTTTTCACTGCAATATGTGTCATGATAGCTAGCAAGAGCTAACAAATTGTGACAGTCAGAGTCTAGTGGTTCTACTGCAATGTTGAATAGTGCCATAAAGTGGTGCCTCCGCTTTTTTTTCTGTAAAAAGTAGCAGTGTGGAAATCTCCATTCTGTTATCTGTTGACTCTTTGAGCTAACCTGCTTTCCGGGTAGGGTGAGCATATTTTCAAACCCCCAAACCAGGACCCTTGGGCATTTTCATCAGGATGGGGGACAATTGATTTCAGCGCTTAGCACACCTACCGAGCGCACCTTTTAGCACCATGGACGGCGTCTCAGCCGACGAAAAATTACATTTTGTCTCCCAAAATCCACCAAAGTATTTGTCAGTGTGCATAAGTGCATGCTGCTGGCTAAATGGCCGACTGCGACACATTCTTTTTAAATAAAACAAGGTACAAATCTCTTTGTGGCCTATAAATTACTTTATAGGCTATAACATAAAAAGAATGTTAACGCACATCTTCACAACGCTATGCCACAAGCTGGTCGCAAGTTTACAAAGATTCAAGCTCCAAAATCATAATTGCACCTCGTTAATAAAAAAAAAGAGAGAAAGAGCCTTTAAAGAAAGTTACCTTTAAGAAGATTGCCGGGTACTTCACGCTTTGCAGTCTTTCTTCTTAGTTAGAGAGTTTCTTTCTCTTTCTTCTTAGAGTTTCTTTTCTGGAGCTCTCAGCTCTCAGGGAAAGCACCGCTTATGTTTGGCCGTCTTAATATGATCTTTTATATCAGAATTTCCACCATGAGCGACCGAAAATGCACTCTTGCATTGTGTGCAGAATGCAGCATTTTCGTTGCCATGTACTTTACGAAGGAAGGAGAAAGCCTCCTGGAGCTCTTTAGAATAGACCAACTCTCTCTTCAGCATGACAGCTAACCATTAGCATACTGACAGGCTCTGTCAGAAAGAACTGCAAGTGTCATAGGCTAGCAACAGCCTTGACAACGACACATTGATTGATTGACACACATACAGACAAATTAGTGTTGAACTATGTTTTTATATTGGGTTATGTGATAATGAGTGGGACAGAACATGATAAACATGAAAACTTGGACATTTTAGTGTTTTACAGATATTTGTTGAGACTCGGGACACCAAGCTTGAAATTGGGACAATCCCGGACAAACCGGGACATCTGGTCACCGTAATTCCGGGGCTCCTGCTAACTAGCCACATACTGCTAGCTCTCTCCACATACACCAGCCACGTTACAAAATGTCTGTCAAAGGTGGTACGTATTAAAAGAAAATTGGAAATGCAAGGACGAGCTTATCATACATATTCACCTCTAAACAGTCATTTTAGAGGTCAGAGAACTTCCAATAAGTTGCCTTATTTCTAAATATTGAAAATGTCCATGCATAAGCTATCAGGACGTCATGGTAACGTGTTCTTTGCCTGCTGCACCACATCCTTGATTGTGAACAGGAAACCCGTCTATAAAAGCCAAGTAGAAGACAAGAGCCTTTGCTTGTGTCTGACTTACAGCCAATCCACATAGAAAGCATTTTTAGGAGGCTTTTTGACATCTGTAATTTACACATCTCACGTAACTTAACAGTATCTATATTGACTAATCAAGCCTACCAGTCTGGCTGTGAGCTTGCCAGTTTCACATTCCACCTCTCTGCTGCAGTGGAAATAAAATCAATAAATCAAAACAATTTTGATTTCTTCCCGTGGACCCTACATGAAAAACTATTTTTATTCAGTAAATTTCTGCTGTCAGTCAGCCTGGTGAAGAAAGTTTCTCCAACAGCTGTCCTCTCAGCTCCTCAGGAGTTGCTGCTGACAGACAGCTGTTTCTGTGGACAATGTCGGCCGAACAGAAGTTGGAGTTGGTGTAGATTGAACCAAACCCAGGAAGTGTGCTGGACTGTGAAGCCAATTTGATATAGTGGCCAAACGGTGTAATTACAACAGGGGCCCAAAAAGCATTTTTCTCGCACACAAAAGGAGTGGTGGATCACAACCCCTGTGAAATGACTCGTTTCACTATCAGAAATTGATCTATTCGGTCTGATCACATTTTGAAAGTCTAGAAGAGCCGCACGATGGCTTTTTTGGCTTCATGTGCCACTGAACAACTTATAGGTGTGGTGATTCATAGTAATCCAGTTCTTATTATACATCCATGGTTTGAATGGACACAACATTTCAGTAGCACATACGCATACGCACTGCTCACATGTCACTTTTAATGTGGTTTCCTAGTCAGAGTGTGAGGCTGTGGTCATGTCCTGGAAGCAGCATGTTCCAGTGCCCTACAGTCTCAGTAAAAAAAGATTTGTTTGTTAATTTTTTTCCAGCATTACTACAGTTTGGGTGAACACTAAATCTTCAAAGGTGAGCAATACCTCTTAGCTGCTGTATTACTCATGCCTGGATCATGGTTCCTCATGGTACAGCACTGCATGTACAGTATATCCCAATCATATGGAAATTTGACATTAGTGGTACTGTCATTTAGCACAGTGTTACACGCTGATATACTTTCACTTTACTGACAGTTTCAGCTGCTCAGGGATTTAAAATGTCAACTGTCTAGTCAGAGGCCAACTTCTTCAGCTACTGCTGCCTCATTGCCATTATCTCCTACAGTGGTTAATGCATCTTACTGCAGCGTTCATTTTTAGCAGCACAGCTCATTTCCCAAAGAGGTTGGGAAAAAATGTGCCTAAAACCCTTTTCAATAAAAAAGCTTTTGCAAATGTGCAGAAGTTTTTCTCCGTAAAAAATGTCACCCTGTGTCTCCTCCTTGTCCTCTAACTTGAGCAATCAAGTGAAGTTGACTGGGAGAACTGTTACCCTAAACTTCTAAGAGGAGAGAATGAAAGAGTTGTTCACTCATGACGGCCTGGCTAAGAAGTAGTTTATCCAGCTCTGTAACAAGATCTGTCCATGCCTGAGCAATTGAAGAGGCAGATGTTCTTGACCAGTCAGAATGTGAACCATGGCTCTTTACACAGAGGAATTAGCAGTGATGGAGGGAGGAGAGGGGAGAGAAGTGAAGGGGGAAAGAGATGTAATTAGGGAGCAAGATAGAGAGGATGAGGTGAGAGAAGACAGTGAAGAAAGGAGAGAAGGAGGGCGTGAGAGGGAAAAAAGCCAGCAAGGGAGAAAGACAGAAACATCGATGGGGAGGGAGAGCAGAGGAGGAGAGACAGAGAGACAGTTCGAGCTGAAAATCATTTAGCGCTAAGCTAAATGCCAACTAAGAATAGACTTTGAATCAATCAAGCCCAGCTATCTGGCTGGAGAATTAATATATCCCCTAGAAAGCGTTGCCTTTCCCCTAAAGGCTAAAGGAGGGCATGTGTTTTCTAAAGCCTCACCGAAAATTTCCGAAAAGAAACTGTGTGTAGACAGATCACTTTCATGTTATGCGCTACAAAGACCAATGCTTTAAAAACATCTGATAAGAGAGTGACAATCAAATATACTTTTTAAGGCCATAGCAACCAAAAGAAACTTTTGATAAAAAATTAAAAAAAGGATGCATCAGCAAGAAAAATACATAAAAAGCCAACTTGTATCCTCATAAGCGGAGCACTTGCTTTGATGCGCTTTCTCCGCTACAGGTACTGTGCTTTCTCTGGAGGTTTGACAGCTTGGTTTGGTCCCTCTACATCTCTTCAGAGTTAGTCTGATCTCTTGTAAGGGAACGCTGTGACTATGTGACAAATGCGGCCCCTATAGGCATCCGTCCTCTGCAACAAAGACTCCATTTGAACAATAGAAGGGAATACAGGGCCTGTCTGTTTCCCTTCATGCATAGCTGCATTTGTAGTTAGCCTCAGTTTCTTAGCTTATTATGTGCAAAGAAATGTCAGCAGAGCTAAAAAGAAGAAAAAAAAAGAGAGAGAATCTAACAGATACCCGTGCTGTCAACTGCCCCATCCATTTTGCATTAAACTTCTGTGATAACTAGTTCACTTGTTAATTGTCAGCATCTAGGTAAAAAACATTTGCACTTTGCATTTTCATGCTTTTAAGAATGTGAGAAATTGTTGCCTAATTAGCCAAGAGATTTTTCCACTCAATGAAACATTCATCATAGAGCTCTTATTATTGTCAACCCAGGTTTTTAAAGATAATGGCTTCAAAGACAATATTCTTTCTGCCTGCTTCAAAGACACATGCAGAAATGTGGCAAGAGTTTACATAGATTGCCATCATGTGCTTTGAAAAGCCAGTTTTTTCCATTGATGATATAATGGATGTCACATGAAACTCTGTCCTGCAAAAATCCCATGTCCCCATTTATCACTCTTAATCATTTCCTGCAGATTTCTCAAGACCACATTTATTGAATGCATCTATCTTCCTCTTGTTGAGGCTGTGGACAAAGATGGATAGCCCCGGCCGCAGGATTTAAGGACTTCCCAAGCTCATCAGAGCACGGCTGACACTCCTTAATTCTTCTAAATTCTAAAGCTGCTTCTTCTCAAGCACACATTTTTCCAACCTGTGCACTCATATAACCATAGATACATATACTCCATAAGGGTTAAGGTTAGGGTAAGGGCAGGGTTAGGAATTGGAATTGAGAAAAAAAGAAAAAGGCTCCATATTTGTTGTGTTTCAGTTTGTATGTGGTAATATATCAACTCAAATGATAGGTGGCTTAAGGGTGTAGTTTGACATTTTGGTAAATACGCTTATTGGTTTTCTTCCTGAGAGTTAGATGCAAAGATTGATACTGTTCTGAGGTCTGTATGCTAAATATGGCTAGGGCCAGCAGGCGGTTGGCTCACATTAGCATAAAACGTGGAAACAGGGGAAACTACTTGCCTGGCTCTGTTGAAAGGTAAAAATAATCTGCCTGCCATCACCCCCTAAAGCTACCTAATTAGAATGTTATATCTCATTTGTTTAATCCATACAAAAACTGGGACTAGTTCAGAAATAATTCCCTAACACCCCATTAAAATGCAACTTGTTTTTACATTTCCACTTTTGTAAGGATAAACTATTCCTTAAAGCAAGGTCCTGCATCATTACATGTCTTGTCAAAATGTACATGGTGCATATTCATAAGTAAATTTGTGTTTATTCAAATGACTACAAAATGTGGTCAATGGGGGCCCACAGCAAGTTTTTTTTGCCCCACGGCCCCCTAATGTCTTGGTCAAAATCTGATGTACAGCTCAGAAACCATCTACACTTCCCCACTGCATCTGCTGTACTGACTGTTTTCATCCATCATTTATATGTGGTTAACCTCATGTTTTAGAGGTGTTGGGCCTCATACATTCATGTACGAGACAGAGGCAGGCCTGCACACAGTCATAAAGCCTGACTGAAGCCTGTAGGGACCTTTACAGCCTGATAACAAAGAAATGGCGCCAAGTCAAACAATAGGAGTCCAAAACAGACTTCGGTTTCCACCATGCTTTGCTCAACTCACACATAGGTGCGAAATATGGCAGACTCAAACTCTCAACTCCCATTGGATGAGACCCACCGGAACCCATGAGGGGTCCCGCTCCCTGACTGTGACATCACTGAGGGTATAAACTCCTGAGATGCTTCCACAACTATGCTTCCAGTTGTGGCTATCACTACTGCAGGAAGTATCCTGTACGTACGTTAACTCTAGGCAGCACAATTTCCATCTCGTTGGATGAGATTTTCTCTGTGTTTAACCGAACATGTTACTGGATCCGAAGAAGAAGACCACTGTGCAACCCAGTGCTCTCACCCCTTCCTGCAGAGGTGAGGAAGAAGGATAACCCCGCTTTTCTTCAACTGAGTCGACTCTGCTGTTTCTTTGCAACCCCATCGAGCATCAGCCGCTGTAAAACCCGCTGACAGAGTGAGAAGACTGCCCTGTCATCATCCTATCCCCAAGGAACCAAGCTGGACCCGAAAGACGGACTGAAACACACTTTACTCACTTCCTTAAGCGATACAAATACAAGGCTCAAGTCTGGGCAGTGATAGGTTACTAAAGTGTGTGTTATTTTAAACTTATTGCTGTTGTTATGAAGTTATTGTTGTTGCTAATATCATGGAAGTATTATTGCTGCTTGCTGTTTGCTTTTGGTTTGGTTGTATCGCGCTAAGCTGATTTGTGTTTTGTCCAACTTAATTGGGCTGTATTGTGTTAGTTTGCCACAGTGTGTGAAGCCAGTAAATTGTGTTTTATCTGTTAAAAGGCCAGACAGATCACAGTCCATTCACCGCGTCTCTGAGTGATAAATAGCAATTATTGCGTCTCCCCACGGCTGCTAGAATCTCTCTATAGTTTTGGTGCTTTCCCTCCTTTCTCCTCTTACTAACCACGCACGTACACACTCCTACACACACACACACACGCACACACACATCTGGTGAGCAGATAACTTGGTAGCAGAGTTTAGCTCTGTCCCCAAGCTATTTTATTGTCAGAGACACATTAAGCCGGTGCACGCCATTACCTATTGTCTCTGTTCAAATCTCGCGGTCACCTCCCCTGACTGGAATTCTGTCACGTCCGCCATCTTGCTCCTCCTCTTCCTCTCTTACACACACACACACACACACACACACACACACACATCTACATGTGCCATATGCTTGCTTGTTGTTTAGAGAAGTTGTTTTTGGTATTATTTGTAAAAATATTGTGGTAAAGGCTGGTTGAGAGAGTTAGTGCTTGGATTCAAACTTTCTCTGTTCACCTTATGAATGTTAATAATTCTCAGATATTGATATTTATAAAGTGAACACCCCTTTTTTAGACAGTATCCACTGTTTGGTTATTGATCCCTGAGCCCAGGGTGGTGCCCCATTATTATTAATAATTTGTATTGATTTTAATAATTAATCATTATCTTTGATAATTATTCATAATTGCTGAGACCAAACCTGCTTCTAATCAAGCCCCAGCAGAGGTGCTAAGAGATATGCAAACAGCTCTGCAGTCAAGAGTGCATCTGAACTTAGAACTTCAATTTATGAAATTTGCCTCAGATATTTTGTAGATGCAGATTTTATATTTCAGTTGCTTGCTCCTTATAATACAGTATAGGTCTTGATCCAAATCAGCCATTTAAAAAAAAATTGTCAATGACACCATTAGTCATTGACCAAACCATCAAACTGAAGACCTTCTGTGTAGTTTAAAATTACTTCAACTCCATTATTCATGCATCATTCCCACGCTCCCTGTACACAAAAATCTTTTTCTGCTGCATGTGCCCAGCCAGAGGTCACGACCCTCATTAGAGGATGCAACTGAAAGACATTTTTGATGCCTTGAACTGAATTAGAATATCTTTGGAAAGTTTTTTTTTTTTTCCTTTAGAATGTTGGGAAGTCCTCTGCTGCCTTTGCCAGAGCACTGCTAATGCTGTGGAGAAATACTTTACTGTTTCGCCCGCAGTACCATTTCACTGTGTAATCACCTAGCTCATGAAAATTGCAAAGGTGGTGAATAATTTAAAGTGGCTGCGTTAAAAATTATGTGTTGTACGGTGTCATAACGATGGTGGTCCAGACACAGGGAGGAAGACAGTGAAGTAGATAAAAAGAAATCCGGGTGAAACATTTTTCTTTGTCGCTCATTTATAGTGTTCACATTACATATTCCTCTGTTTCCAACATTTCTTTATTGTTACTTGAGGGCATGTTTAAATTGCGATGAGGACCGACCTGCTGTTTAGCAGCAGAGGAGGGGAATGCACCATACCTATGGCATTATCCATTTTAATCAGCCATGTAATTGAGCACATGTTCTGAGCCAGAGATGAAATGCAAAATGTTGCATGATTGACTCAAAGTACAACAAACAGCGGTTTAAAGTTAGACCATTTGTCCTTGCTAGCTGTACAAAAACCCCAGTGAAGGACAGAATATTGAACTAAGCTGTTCAGTCACATGGGAGAAGTGCAGTGATTTTATTTGATTAACTGCAATCATGAAATCCCAACTCACCAGGGTCTGCTCCAGCCAAGCCCTTCATGAAAAAAACACCAATAGACATTGCTTAGTCAGGGAGAGAATAAAGACTGTTATTGGTGCTGATGTATTTGTCTCCATGCTGTTGTGTTGCATGTTAACTGAGCGAGTAATGAGTGATTTTATAGCAGCTTATGTAATGGGCGTATTGTGCATGTGCAGATATCAAAAGCAGTGAGGCATTCCAAAATAAAGGATTGATTAAAGGAAAATGTATTGAGTTTGTGAAGCATGGGTCTTTATACAGTCTGGTGGGTCTGAAACCTTCTTCTTCTAAATCTGTCTAGATAAATCTAAATCTTCTACTGCCTGAGGAGTAATGCAGATTGTTATGTACTTAGATCTTCTGGAACTGGTTTGCTTGCTGTTCCTACAGGTAGAACAAACGTCAATGGAGCTTTATTTAGTTACCATTATGTGCCACACGACAACAATTTGCAAGATGATCTAAGGCATACATATAGATAGATGGACTCTGGGCCGAATAACAATTTAATCTGGAACTACTTTTCACCACAACCTGATTCGGACCGCTTTTGAGTGACACGTCGCCATCACGTCACCTCATCTGTCATCATTCAGCCACACGCTAGTTTACGACAGTTTAACTCCACAATTCAGTACTACATAGTTCAATCTTTTCACATTTTCAGCATTTTTTTTCTAACATGTATAATGTGTTCAAAAAGAAATCTCTCATTTTCCTTTACATGGACTTTAAAGTTGTGATATCAAGACTCCAGCAGAATACTTGTAAAATTGTTGGTTGTGTGTGTTGCCTGTGTATTGTTTACATCATGCAAATCCAGAAGTTCCATTTATATCCTTAGTTCTCTGGTGTGCCCTCTAGTGGAATCCTCCAGTAACACACAAAGTGCATACCCAAGTATGCCAACAATTCTGTTCACAACGCAGCTGTTTGTCTACACGACATGTAAGGGACTGAGCTGGCATTCAAGAGGAGTCACCAGCAGTTTTTCAAAAAAGAGGTTTTTATTTACCACATAGAAGATGTGTAAATAAAGTTCTGGACCCATAAAAGAAGTCAACTACACAGAACTCCACTTATGCTATGTCAATTTAACAAACTGAACACAATGGGGAAATTATATAATGACTGATCAGACCATTTCAGAACAAGAGGGGTAACACACAAACAACACACTACCAATTAACTACAAATAGCACACAAAAAACAGGACAATTCTTCCAAAGGTTAACTTATTTTAATATTAACCAAAACAAAAGTACCAAACCATAATATATTCTGAAGAAACAAACAGAATAACTAAACTAAGAACTACATTCGTCCCATGATGTGGCAGGCATTTGGTAGAGTCCAATTGGCCACAGCTCTGCTTTCCTGAGTGCATCTTTTGCTCAGGCCTGGCAAGATGTTCTCCAGCAGGGGCAACCAACAGCATCACCCCCAGCACTGGTAACTCAAGAAATGAAAATTAGAACAACTTAAGACAACTTAACTAAAGATAAACTAGAGTGTTGACTGTACAAAAGTTAGCTAAATGCTACAATAAAGAACTAATGTACTGTCAAAACTGCTAAATAAAGTGTAAGTATGATATTTGAAACAAAACCTATCATATCTTTTATTTGCTTGATGTGCCATGTGGTGTACCTAAAAATGAAGTGAACTAAATAAGGACCAAATGAACTACAAATGCAAACTATACAGAAAGTAAGGTGTGAGTGCCAGAGGGTTACCGACTTTTAAATCAGTTGTGTGGCTGCGAGTGCAGCCATCACAGTCTACACGTATGTTTATTTTTTTGCATGCTCTTTAAAAGTCATTCTAATTATTTCTTTTACGTGAAGCTCTTTGACATTGTGTCTTATGTGAATTTGCCTTTGAGTCTTTTGCTTTTGATTCCTTCTAAAGTTGTATGTAAAGCATGTAAAGCATTTTGAAACTGTCTGAGTGTATGAGCTGTGCCTTGCTTACATAATAACACTTTAATTAATGAATGTTTCATAAATGAAACTTTCAGAAATTTATTTTCATACATAACTGTTGTAGTTGCTGTTGTTACATGACATTATTTCCACTTTAATATATAAAACATAATTTTGATTGATATTATATATAGTCCTACTTACAAAGGGAGAAATTTGTTAAATTCCCAAGCAAAATGATTTAAAACTGCTCCAAAGTCACAGTCAGGGTGTCTTTCAGCAACATTATTGCTCAAGTGAAACTGCCCAGTGGCCAGGAGATGCTTGGCACTTGGCAGCCAGGTGTAAAAGTGTGTAACTGTGTGGAACTGAATGTGAAGCGCAGCACTCCTCACGAAAAAAGCACACAGTCAGCAAAGGCCACAGCAGAGTTTAAAAAACACATCTGAAAGTCTTTAAACTCTCCTCACAACATATAAAATCCACAGAGATGAGTTTCTCAACCGTGTCATTTGATCTACACTAGTTTAATCAACATAACAAGTGCTTAACAACAATTCAGTTATCTAATTAGATAATGACCTTTTAATGTTTCTCGCTATTGTTTTTCACGTGACAGTGTCATTGGGCGGTTTAGAGAGAAATCTTAGCAGACACTGCACTGCTCTGATCCAGTCACTGTGCCAGGAGTTGTAAATGCCATCACATTAACAATGCCTCCAGGGTATAGACAGTCCCCTGCATCTCTATGCAGCATGTTTGTTAAACACTGAGTGGTCACATCACTGCTGTCTTGTGCTCCTGATTGCCCTGGTTTCATATCCACGGTGTTTAATAGTGTGATAGTCACAGCATTACTTTAATTACTTTGCTGTAATGAAATCGAACGATACATCTTTTCAATTTCAATTCACTACTCAACCAAACCTGCTTAGATAGTGGATTTTTCCGCTCAGTTCAGTGGCACATCACATCTGCACGCTTTGATTAATTTGGCTTTTATGGCCAAGATACACCTGAAATATTGTCTGTGACATATTCTATTTAAACAATGGCTTTTTTGTGATGTATGTCTCAATCAAAATAAATTATGGACCATTTCCTACTGAATATGAAGTGTGTGGGGGGGTTTAAACAGTATTCATGTCATTATCATTTTTCAGAGCAGGTCCCCCAGACTCATTTATAAACATACAGGCTTAAGTGTGTTTTTTTAAATAATTAAACCTGCAAAATATCAACATCCACTTGTCATTATCCTGAGAACGGTCAATAGGAGAGCTCTGCCAGCAATCTCCTTTTTACGAAAGGTTTTTCCTTTCTTTTCTTGCATCCATTCATTTTTACCCAAGGTCATTATTTTCTTCGAAGTTTCAAATAATAACTTTTCTATTTAATCTTTCTTCCACATTTGCCCTCTAGTGCACACACATTCATCATTCATCATACAGAAGCTAAAAAGGAACATTGCATTGTGTACAGGGTAATGATTCAAGGAAGGCATCTCTGTTTTATCAAAAACAAATAAATAAATAAATAAATAGAAAAAGGTTGCTTGAGAAATGTCAGCTGGGCCAGAGAACATGGGCTTAAAATATTTCATATGTTCACTACACAGTAGCTTGGTAACAATGTTGTTGTGATGAGCTCATATACATTTAAAACTGCACTGATCTTTATTTTTTATATTTATCAATGGGTCAAATGGTTTTATGTAATGTGAAAGGGGTTGGTCATAGATACATTCCCACTAAAACCATCTACCCAACTCTGGAATTCCCCTGAGCTCTACAGAGTCTTTTAGGCTTTGTTCAGACTGCAGGCAAATCAGATTTGTTACTCAAATCAGATCTTTAAGACAGACTATCCGCACTGCTATTTGGAAGCGATCAGATTGGACTTGTGTGTCCAGACATCACCAACCTATCTGCATGGGTTGCTGCAGTAACGACATAGGCGTGAGTAAGTACATAAGCTGGTGACGCGGCTTTCCAACGCGGAAGCATGAGAATTGGAGATCCATCATCCCCCCAAAAGTGCCAGCAGACAATTTATTTCAGCATCTGTCCACAGACTGTTGTTCTCTGTGTTGTCCTCCATACCGCTGTTAGTAGCAGCATGGATTCTGCTCAGCCGCTCTGATGCATATCTGTCACTCTGGATTTGATGTTGTTGTGTGTCGTGTTGCGAGTGACGCAAAAGACACTTGAGCAGCTAGAGCATCTGGACTAGACTCATTTGTAGAAATCCGATTGGAATCGCATTTCAAACCACCTCCAAATGTGGCTTGGATCTGATTTGCAAAAAAAGATTTTTTTTGCTGTCCAGACTTTCTAAAATCAATCTGGATACAGTCTGGATATGCCAAAAAACGGATTTGGGCTGGCAGTCTGAACAAGGCTTTTGTCTGTTTTTGATCATTGTTTTGGTTTTCCAGCCTGCAAACTCTTATCAGCCTAATTTCCAGCAGCAGCAGACAGCTGTTTTTAGTGAAAGGGCTTTGATGGTGTGATAGCTGCCCAGCACCAAACAAAGTTAGCAACTACCATGTGAACATAGTAGAGCATTTAGCAGTATAAGAGCCATGTATTTCCTTCAGGAGCTGGTGGAGACCAAACAGAGCTAAAAGGAGATGGAAGATTGGGATTACATTCATCCGATGGTCAGACACACAATTCCAAATTAATTCTAATGTTACTCAATGTCTGCTGAAAGTGGAAATTGTTTGCTAGCATATTTGCCATATCAACTATATAAGGTGATAATATGTCAATTTTCAGCTTGCTTTTCTGCCCCCGAGTGGCCAAAAATATATTGATGCAGCTTTAAAATAAATGAATACAAAATAAAAACACAGTTTGTTTCGTCTATATCTCTTCCTCTTAACAACCTGTAAACCCACACAACACTGTGGCACAGGAAAATAGTGACCTTTAATAATGTATGTGTAATATTAGACAAAATGCAGAAGTTACTATATAGTTATGGGGGTACAGTGCTTAACCACACTGGTCAGTAAGAGGACATTCCTGGTTAAGTTTTATGTCTATTTTCAAACAGTCAGGGGCCCAACATGTCAGTGGACGGATACACTCAGAACAGCCTAATTGTTAGATCTGGCCATGTTTGCAATGCTTCCTGCTTTTGAATATATATGAATATCTTTATGAATGGGAACTTTCTCTTGTGTTATCCTCCATTGATGCATTCAGCTCTAATGCATTCTTACTGTGGTATTTGGCTAATGGTGATCACTTCCTTCCCATGGACTGTTTAGGGCCTTTGCCTAGAGAAACATGATGTGTTGACCATGCAGCCAGTCTGCTGATATATCCTATTCTAATAGGAATGACAGATTGACTGTTTTGCTCGCTGAAGTCCTTTTATAAAGCCATAGATTGCAGAGTAGAGCCTCTGCCAAAGCCACAACTCTCACCAATAAATCCAGCGGACGACAGGGTGCCTATTTAGTCATAAATATGCATGGTGGACTCAATTACTCAGCGTGTTATATACGCACAACCATCCTGTCCATAGTTAACTGTGAAGCCCTTTCAGAAACAAGCATGTTATTTATTTGAGTCAGGTGAAGGAATCCAAGGTGCAAGGATAATTGTCAGTTTTGGAGTGATTTGTTTTTGTGTGGTTTCAGGTCAGTAATGGCTTGTGCCATTTTGGTGATTGAAAACAATCGATTCTACTTCATAGGACAAAACAGGACGACATGCACTTTCCCACCATCTATGCATTCATTGAATCTTTTTATTTTTACCGCTCTCTAAGTGAGTTTATGAAGGAAAGCATCAGCATAGAAATCCCCAGGAGCACCTGCCCCTTGATAGAACAGATGTGTCCTAATATCCAGTCCAGCATACTTCCAGTAATTATGGTAAATATATCTGTTACAGCAAAAATGGAAGATGTTGGGGGTTTTCTAAGAACATGTTTCTGATGTTTTACAGAAAGTTGTATTTCAGCTGTTTAGCCAGAACCATACAAAGTAAATCCTTATAAACATCCAGGCTTCCCCTTTCTAAGAAGATGCAAAACATGTACGTTAATTTTAAATAGGTTGTCCCTAATCTGATCACCCATATCAAGCACTTGTTAACGAAGTAAATGCAGGTAAACAACAGTTGTTGGTTATTTTTCTCCAAAGACACCAGACATAAATCATAAACACAGTAAAATTCTGTTGCCTCCTCTTGTCATTATTCAGTGACATCTCACATCAGGGAACAGATGCTAATAGCTGGTGAGAAGTGAGACAGACTGCTTATTAGGCATGCTCAAACTGAACTAAAAGACCACCCACTGTCTTGCAATTATTCTGCGGTCTCTGCCTCAAATTACAGCTTAATTGAACTTTTCACAATCATACCAGTGCAAACTATTCCCCGGGTCAAAGTTGACTGGGTGGCGGAGGGCACTGAAACTTAAAGACATCATTAGCATGGCTCCTCTCATAATTATCCTCTTAGGCTGGTGGCTCTGCTCAGATGTGAGGTCAATTACAAATATACTTATTTGCATGGAGGTGCATGTTAGCGGGTGGTGTGCAATTTCAACCTCAGGAACAAAGGAATCAGTCTGCCAACTGCAGTAGAAGGGAAGGTTCTCAAAAATGAACAATCTTGATCATTATTCTGTCGGAGGGTGTTCAGTGTTAAAGTAGAAGTAATAACACAATCTTCCTCTAACAATCAACTCACAAAACACACCCTTGTTCGTTCAGTTCAATACACTCGGGGGGTCTAGTCTGGCAGCCCAGCCTCTTCAATCGGCGTACAAATAACACGACTTTACACTTTCAAATTATATGCAGTGCATACGCCAAAGTCCGATTTTGCGTGCAGGTGATACACCAATCCTTTCCAGTGAAGTGATGTTAGTGACTAGATAATTTGTTGGCAAAAAGTTGCAAAAGCAGCAGGAGAGCACTGTTTGAGACCACCAACCAGACATCCTTAACGTCAAATTGGACATTTAAACCCTAAATTTTTAGCATCACATCAGGCATTTTAGCCACATTTTACTGTTTTAACCTAAACCATGATCTTTCCTTAACCTTAACCAAGTCTTTTTTATGCCTAAAACCTAACCAACTGTGTTAAATGAGACACGAAAAGGTTAAAAATTCAGCATTAAATTGGTGTATCACCTGCGTGCAAAATTGGACTTGGTGTATGCACTGCACGCAATTTGAAAGTGTAAAGTTGTGTTATTTGTACACAGATTGTGAGACCGGGTTGAGTCTGAGATGACCAGTAGCTAATGGTGGCCAGTGTTGGTTAATGTTAATATACTTTAAAAATATAATACTGGAGCTGACATTACTTCATTTGCTTCTGGCCACCTGTTGGACTTAAATCCAATATTCACTCCTTTTAGCTCTATTTGGTTCTCCACCAACTCCTGAGGAAAATATCTGGCTCTTTAACTACTAAATATTCCATTACGTTCGCAAGCTAGTCTCTAACTTTGTCTTTGTCTGTTTGTCTTGGTTCTAGGCAGGTAGCGTACAGTGGGTTTGTCAGTTTTTTTGGTTGAAAACAGCTGCCTGCTGTGGCTGAAAACGAGGTTGATGAGAGTGATGACAGTGTACCAAATAAAACGAAACTTCAGAGTTGTGTGATAATTATCTGTGGGTTTCTCTACTATGAGCAACACCTTTCGCATCTTTCAGTGCATGTTAGTATATTTTATATATAAAATACTGATTAAAGGAGCTTTAAAGCAAATGACTCAAGAGAATCTTGAGAAATTATTGGAAATTTAATCTGCCGTTACCCTGTAATTGCCACACATTGTCGCAATAGCCATAGTTTTTAGAGTAGAATTACTTTAGAGTGGAGTTTTTAGTATATACTGGCCTAAGGTTTGAGGAGGAAGTGTTCTTTTGCTATTTGTAGTGAATTGTATACTTTAACGGTGCTTTTTCTCTTCAAGGACCTCATGCTTACTCAAACAATGTCTCTCTGTGACAGAAAAGTGATTCTGGCTGTTTGAAAGAATGTCCTTGCCTGAAGCATCAGTGAGTAAAAAAGAGCCTGATCAGTCTATACAAATAAAAGCGTGGCATCTTCCGGAGTGACATGGTTTTTTCACATGTTCATGAATAAGTCATCTAGAGCACAACTGCTTAGGTAAACAAATCACCAAGATGAGCTCCAACTGCAATAAGAGAATTGTAACAGATTGTTCATTTCTAGTCTCCTGACTCCTTATAGAAGATGATGCTGCACAATGCTTTCCTTCTGAAGGTCACAAGCACTTTGATACATACAGCACAGTGGTCTGAAAATGAGATTCATTAATAATTATCGTTGCCTCACTCCAAGGATACTGGTAATGTTCCTGAGCAGCAAATATTAATATTTCAGCCCTGGAAGGAAAGCTTTTAAAGCAGTCACTCATTTGGCCCTTCACATGGATTAAGACGGATCTTGTTCTCCCTCTTACCTTGCTTTTCAGAAACTTTTTTTCTTTTCCACTTATGGCTGATGTTGATATGAGAACTCAAGATGTTAGCAGGAAACCACAGTGACAGCCCAAAAAATGTGCTCCCACCACTCCGCCTGTTTTCTTCTGGAGGAAATGAATAGAAAAGCCAGCCTGATGAATAGAAGCTAATGGCTTATCTGTGGGTGAATAAAACCTAGTGAATAAACAGCAGGTGGATTTGGTTTCTGCTCCAAATATTAGAAGCACAGCTGATTATGTGTCCAATCATCAGCACTTTATGGAAGAGTCATTTCACCCCAGCATTCTGTTGAAAAGGAGGGAATTTCTAGGAGGGAAGAACACATCTCAGAAGAATCTGAATGCTTCTGGTGAGAGCTGGCTTTGTGTATGAAATATGCACATTTCCTAAACCGCATGAATGAAGTCACTGTGTGGTGAAATGCCTGTTTCAATTGACAGAGAAATCCCTCCTTCTTCCGCTGTTGTTCACACACAATTACAATTTCAACCAGCCACAATGGCTGCTTCATTGGGCTATTAGGTGTATTGCAAGAAAACATCAATTGGAGGCTCTTATATTTGCTCTAAGTGAATTAAGCAGAGTGCAATAAGGATTCTGATAAAGGATTGAGACTTGGCCCCAAAAGTGCCATTGGAAACTGTGCAGTGGGGCATAAACTGCTCTAAGATAAAGTCCAATGTGAGAGGAATGAATAAGAGCTACTCTTTGCTAACAAGTAATCTCTATAGAGAAGAAGTCAACTTGAAAGCTGTGGTTAGTAAGTGCTGGACAGGAGGACTTTCTCACAGGCTGTTCACACACTCCACAGCTATGTTGACAGTGTCAAGGTTCCTGTACACCATGAAGACTCTTGTTCAAGATGACAGTATTACTCAGTACCATCCACATTCTTTTTGGGAGATCCCTCACTGTCATAAGTTTGGGGTTTCATTGCCATCTTAAAATGGATTATCCAATTACTGCTTTTCAAATGCCTCGACAATACAGGGCAGAGCTGCAGTCTGGCTCAGCCAATTTGGGACACTGCTTGAAATTCAATTCATGAGTTGGCTATGGAGTCCTAACTAACCACTGGTCTATTTCTGTAAGCTGGGTTTTTTTTTTTTGTTTTTTTTTTTTGCTTTGTGTAGGATTGGCTTTGATTTAGGCTGCAGTCTGTATCTCAGAAACTCATATTGTTATGGGTGGACGGTTTTGCAATTAATGGCAGGCTGAGACACAAACATGCCAAAAAGTGTTGGAAATTGAAGGATGCTGAACTCAGATGTTGAACCCCTCTCCATGAGCCCACGGCAAACTGATTGCTCCTGACCCCATGTCTGCTCTCTGCTGTGAATGAATACCAATAAAGTATATGTTACTGGGAAACTTATTTATCTGGAGTAACTTTCCATTTGAGTCAAACACGGAAAATATAAAAGAGCCATTTACTTAATCCCCCACAACCCCTCTCTCCCCTTCTTTCTTGCTTTTGCTGCTTTTTTCTTTGACTTCCTTCCTCCTTTCAGCTCTTGTTCATCTAGAACCCTTAAAACACAAGCTTTTTGCCTCTACATTTATTGGGCTGCTTTTGTCTCCGGCTCTCTTGTTAGGAATGGGAACGTTTTGGCTCAGGAAAAAAAGCACATCACTGTTTGTTCCACTTAGTCCAACTCTTGTTTGTGTTAATGCTCTAAAGCTTTTTACTGGGCTGAGGGTAACCCTGGGAGCTGAGGCAAGGGAGGGGGAACAATGTTGTAAAACTTGTGAAAAAGAGACTTTATGAGTTGGTGTCATGGTTCCATCGAATGACTAAAATAATATGAACCAGTGGCTTTGGAGAAATAAGGTCAAACAAGGACTGCAACTTATCTGAGAAGCCAGACAAGCCACAGAGTATAACTGCATTTTAAAAATGATCAATAAATGTGTTGCAAGCATGCAAGTATATGTATGTGAAATAAAGACTGACTGAAACCCATGAACTGCCTCTGGAAAGGTTTTCAATTATACACTCTTTACTATGTTAAGTTTCTGTGAAGCTAGAGGGCATATTCTCTGCCCTCACTTTAGCATACAAGAACATTTTCCTGTGATTTCTGAAGCTTTACAGCCTTGTTGTGTATTCATAGTCCGACAGCGTATATACAAATCAGACAGCTCAGGCCTGCATATTGCCTTCTGCAACATCCTCAAAAAATCCATTTCTGCTATTGGCAGGACATTGATTCCATGTGAATGGATGGTGAGTCCAGGCGGGGACAGGAGATGATGCGGTGTGAGATGGTTACCGCAGGAGACACACACACACACACACACCAGAGAACCAGTTGATAAGTGTCTGTGAGCCATGTGGGCCCTGTCCATTGCAGCACCATTAATCCAATACAATATGTCTGCTTAATGCCGTGTGCCGTGAGGAGAGGCAACACTTATCATCTTTAATGTCTCTGGGAGGACATGGCTGGGGAGGATCGTTCCCAAAAAAAGGGAGGGTGTAATCAGACTTCAGTTTAACAGCGTAATTTAAAGGGTCGTTTCACCCACATTACAAAAAAACATATTTTCTCACTTACCTCTAGTGGGATCTAGCCATGCAGATACTTTGGAGTCATTTGCCCAGATTTTGAGGTGCCTGTTTGTAGCTGTAACAGTGCAGAGATCTTCACAGGTCTCAGTTCCATCGCAAAATGGCCAAAATCAGGCTGGTTTCAAATTATATCAATGCGAAATGAGTCAGCTCGGGTCCCCTGATATTGCCTCAGTCTCAGGTCTGTGTGTCACTGTGTCTCAAATGCCCACAGATTTGATCATATTGTGCGTCATAATCATCACAGGAGAAAACTGTGTTTTTGAAGTGAGAAAGTAAGTGTAGTAACTGTGAAGTGTGAGGTGAAATTATATGTATTGTACTACAGTCCATCAGGCTAGTTAAACTAACGTCTGTCACTGTACAGCATAGAAATAATGACTGAAATCTTGCAAAGTCAGACTAGAGAGGTGAGCTAATGAGCAACCAAAAAACATTAGCATGGAATATATATATATATAGTGTATCATAGGAAACACAACACTGGATGATTCCTCAAAATGCCGCAAGTTCAATTACAATGTTTCTTTTTTTCCTTTTGGCTTTTTTACATGCAGTGACAATGTTTTTAAAAATCTTGCCTTCTCCAATATCTGTGCAAAGCAACTATGGTGTGGTTAAGGTTAGCAAATGTGGTAATGGCAAATTAAATTAAGTTAGTAAATTAGATTAGTGAACACTTAAATTTAGGGAACGATCATGGAAATTTTTAATAAAAAGTCAAATGTTAATTGCAGGTCTGTGACTGAACCCGACCTCCACACCCTTACTCTCCACCTCACTACAAAGAAGACACACTACTTCCTGTATTAGTAATTGAAGTTGTTATTGGAGGTAAATTATGAGCTACAGAATTGCCTAATGTGGACGTAATTCCTAGAGATTCAAGGCAACTGATAAACTCAAGTAATTTGACATGGTTAGTCATTAGCTGGAACTTCCTGCTATTTCCTGCTGGCGGTAACCTCCCCCACTGATGCAGACAGGAGGAGCTACCAGGTTAGCTTCACTAGCCACTTACAACTACAGGATCAGGACCTTGGAGAGCACTGTTACATATAGACCTGCATGCTGACACTTCAGTATAATGGAGGTGAACAGAATTTCATTTGTAGTTTTCAGTTTGGGTTGACTGACCCTTTAACCATTGATATAATAGAAACGTAATAAAAACGTAATAACGTAATAACCAAACTCCAACAAAGCAGAATAATTTGAATTGTAACCAAATGCATTAATTGCATTGATAAACTTAACATACAATTAAATGACCTCAGTGTGATTTATATGAAGATGAAATGGTGGGAAAACTGAGATAAGGTTGACTTACCCTCAGGAAATACTTGGATGTTTTAACTCCTGCAGAGGGAGAGGGAATGAGGCAGAATGAGCAGTTTGTGCTGTAATCACCACAGATGGGTCATTATCGACATACGTGCATCTGACAACCAATGTTTTTATATTCAGCACACATGATCAGAACACATGATGCAACATGTGTTATGTGCAAACATTTGTCTAAACAAGACGGGAAAATCTTTTAACCGAATGTGTGACATTATGATTCTATAATCTCAATTTGTTGTAGCCTATAGATATTTTTCCTTGTGGTAAAATGAATCACGTTTTGATGCACAATCTGCCCATTTTATTCCCTCATGGCAGTGTCCTCTGCTGTGAACTAGAAAGCAGCCAGCTGTTGTGGTAGTCTGTGGCCATTTGTATATCCCTTTGTGCTACTAAGTGCTCATCAGCAATCACCATAACCTCCAATCATTAGACACAGAGAGCTGCAGGGCCGGTATCAAAGAGATGAACTTCAAGCCTTGTTGTTTCCACCAGTTACACTGATTCCTGTCATGTGAGACACTTTGGATGCTTGTTGGGACAGAATTATACTGTTAAACATGATGTCTCTCTCTGATTTTTTAAGCAAAGCATTTAAATATTCATGATTCAGTGCAGGCTGCATGTTTTACCTTACAGGTGATTCTCTAGCTTGCCAGTTGGTCTGTTGCATATAATAAATGCACAGCCATCATATCATCCTGCAGGATGTAAGACCAGCTGCAAAAGGCATGCAGATAGACATTTGTTGTGTAAAAATCCCATGTTCCTATGAGGGCTGTGGAATTCTTTGTTACTGTTCAATAAGTTATAGAATCTGGCATCTCTGACACTGCACTTGATTGGGAACATATTAATGTGTTCCAATTACCGGAAGCCCCTGCTGAGACCTTAAACGATTGGATCTAAACAGGTTCATCATAGGTAAAATAATTCTGTTTCATTTGCTAAATTAAGCGAAGGGAGTTTGGGTGATAAAATCTGCATCAGGAGGGGAAAAAAAGCTATGAGGAACAGCTTCTCAGAGGATGTGTCTGTGAGAGGAGAAATAAAAGAGCAGCAGAACAAAATGACTGTGTTACTGACTGCTTTAATTATAGCAGACCATATGGTGGAAAATAACAAATATGGAGAAAGACAGCGGCAACATTACCCTCCATCTCTCAGTCTGGATCCTCAGCTCCTCCCCCTTGCGTGCGGGGCTTCATTTGATCAAATCCTTCAACTTGGACCACTTAGGCTCAGCGCACTTTTTACAACACTGCATTTGGGCAACGCCACAACTTGCGCAGCAGTTCCTTTTTCCACAGCCGAGCGGCAATTTACACCCCGAAGAGGCAGAGCGACGAGTGGGGGAAAGGACTTCTTGCATCCACATCATCCTGCTCTGCCGCCAGCAATGGAGAGGGAGGTCATAATTTGCCAAAAGTGGCACAGTGCGCTTTGGGTTTTGCTTTTGATGATGGTCTGTTTATTTCAAGCCGCCAAAGCTGAGATAACTTGCAGGTCATGCCAGCCTGGAAATAAGTGGCGTGCGCAGGAATTACTGCTGAAATTTGACACACATGAATCCGCAACAGGATTTAAGGGAGAAGTTTTTGGACATGAGGACTGGGCAGGGAGATCCGGGGCTGCAGGTGCCGAAACACGGCGGCTCCGTTGCGCAGCTGGGTCCGCTGAATGCGCTCCAGATCGGGCGGAATACACTGAGCCGAGGCTGAAACGGAATACTGACAATCTGGGCGCAAAAGACGAATTCGGAGAAGGCGAGTTTGCGAAGATGAAAGTTTCTCATGTCAAAATGAGTCAGGACCAGTCAGGTCAGGACCAGACCAGTGATGGTGCAGGTCCTGTCTCTGCCACCCGGTACAGAAAGCGCGCCAGAAGGAACAGTGATGATAGTAATGTCAGATCCCCCGGTTCAGCTAAGAGTCAAGACCCGGGAGAGGACATGAGCTCGGCGGCTGGACGCAGAGTGACGCGCTCTGAATTGCGCTGGAGCGGAGAGGAGCGGAGAGCCGCCGGCAAGCAGGAGGAGCTAAAACTTAACAGTTCTACGTTCGCCTTGACCGGAGATTCATCTCACAACCAGGCTATGGTGCACTGGTCCGGCCAGAACAGCAGTGTAAGTGATTTATGTCCACTTTAAGCATAACGGCCATATGCGCGAATCCACAGTGGAGGGACATGTGCGCTTATGTTAGCCGTCAGGTGGACACACAGTCCTCCAGAGAAAGGAGCCAAAGCTCTGTCTGACGAGCCGCTTAAGATGAATGTGTGTGTGTGTGTGTGTGTGTGTGTGTAAGAGAAAGAGAGAGTCCAAAAAAGAGGCACAAGAAGCTCACAAACTCCCACTCCTTTAATTAAATTGCCATCCTCAAGTTATCAGCTGAAACTGCAGCCTGTCAGCTGTCTTTAATTAAACATTTTCTCACTTCTTTTTTCAATACTACACATATTTAATACTTGGGTTTCACTAAAATATGAATGTATTTTAGTACAGAAAAACAATGTCTGTGGTCTTATTCAATAATATCAATTGAAATTATTGAAAATACAATACATTGTCAACATGTTAAGTTAGGCTATGCAAAAATGGTCTGGTTAGGGCTTGTATTTGTAGTTATAGAGGGAGAGAGTGAGAGTGACCTCCAGTAGAGATGGGAGAGAGAGAGGGGGGGGGTTAGCACATGAGCTGTTTGAGTCTGAGAGCAGCTGAATTGATGTTGGGATAAAGCTGTTCATGTAGAGCATGGTGCATCTCTGACCATAGGGCAGGATTTTCAAGTAGCGCTGTAGGTTGTGAGAGAGGTTAAGCAATTTCAGCCGTGTCCTTCCTGTTCTAAAGCCAGCTCTCCTGAGCCACAGGCCTAAAGCGCCTGCAAAGTTTTTAGCTGAGAGTGGTCGTTCATCTCAGCCTCTATGCTTGTTGAATTCAGATCCTTTCATGTAATGGCGGGAGTGAGACGGTCAGGGTTTTGTCAGTTAAGTAGTTCCCCATGAGGGAGGGAAGACATTTTCATGTTCTTCAGCATCTACAGGAGGTAATAAGTTGCTCAATCATTTGCTCTGCATTTGTGCTCAATGTGAGGGTTGAGCACATTTCCAGATCAGATGACCAGCAGCGGCTGCACCGGGGCTGGGTATTGAACCTCAATACTCTTTTAAGTATCGACTTGTCTGTAGCACCAAGTATTTAGCACTGTCACAGACAAAAAGCTGACATCAAATGCCAGATTTGTAGTCTTTCATCAACATTTCAGATTTGATGTTTAGGAATATCGATTTCATTTGAAAATTAAAAAAAAAAGGTTTTGTAGAAAAAACATGTTCATATTTCTCAAAGAAATGTGTTGTAGAAGGTACTGTAGGCTGCAATTATCATCATTTTATCATAAATTAAACAGATTTTTTTATTCATCAATGAATCACTTGGTCTATGAAATGTCAAAATCTGTGAACAAATGCTTATCACATCTCAGAGCCCAAGGTGACATTTTAATGTAGCGTTTTTTGTCCATCCAAGAATCTAAAATCTAAAGATATTCAGTCTACAATGATATAAAACAGAAAAGCTGCAAATCCTTATTGGAGCCAGAGAAGGTTTGGCATTTGTGCTTGAAAAATGACTGAAATGACTGATCGAATATCAATAATTTTTCTGTTGATTAACTAATTGATAAATCAGATGGTTTCAACTCTAAAGTGTTGTTCAGGTATCAACTGATACACAAACTCAGCCCAGTATTAGTACACTAGTGTTGATCATTTTCAAATGATGTAGTTCTAAGCTGAACATGCATGGTCAAGGTTTTCTTTTAATGAGTATTCACAGCACAAAATTAGAATTTCCTAATTGTGTGGGTGTTTTTTACATCTGTTGTTCAGGTAAAGATGAAATCAAACGTGTCCTTCACCTGGGGTCAGCTCTTACAGGCACTTGTGCAACAGAGGTTCACCCTTCTGGAATTCATTATGATTGTGCCAACAAAAACCCAGTATGGGAAAAAAGGAGTAAAGTTGGCATTGGAGTCTGACTAATGATGTCTAAAAATGCCCACTTACTCAAAAAGAAATGTCCGCTTAGTTTTGCAGAAATCCCTGTGTGACTCCCTCTTTCTCCGTGGAGTAGAAATGTGTAGCGTATCTACTGTACCTCAACACTGTAGCTGGCAGTGCTGCTGGATGTGTCATCCGTGGTGCAACACATTTTATCACTTGTTTTACCAGCTGCTTTTTTATGCAGCATTTTTGTTCCTTCTTTAGGGACAAGAAATTCTGTTTGTAAAAACAGAAAAAGGCAGATGTCAGTGCTTTGTCTCGTGCTGAATCTGAGCATGAATCAGAATACAAACAGACTTTATGTTGTATCCCAAGATAATCTAAGCCTAAATGCATTTTTAGATTACTGCTTTAAACTTTAATTAACATGGGAAGAAGAAAAATTTGGGCAGCTTAAGAAAAAAAAACACTGGTGCACAGTTCAAATGTATTCATTTGCTGCAAGGACTTATATCTCAACATGGCTGCTTCTCCTTCAGAGTTAAAATATAATTAGCATGGACTGAGAATCGAAGGCAACACAACATAATAATCATCTTTTTTTTACTCAAAATCTGCAGTCCTCCAAAAAAAAAAAAAACTGCACGTTTGTCCTCAAACTTCCAGGCTTCCATGAGTCGATGTCCTGATTGTTCCACAACTGCACAGCTCGGTGTTACACCCACACCACTTAGCCCTGTCTGTAACAAAACCAATTACAGTCAAACACGTATCACCAGCTCCCATGCCCTCCACTCGCTTCTGACTGAAATTCCATCCGATGCCTCAGGTGTTTCTGTGGGCTTGACAAACTACTGTAGCTCATGACAAAAAGTGACCTTACACTGGAGGCAAGGGAGAAAAAAGTCCTGAAAATGTCAGAAACACTTATGGGGATTTTCTTCCATTTCATTTCTTAAAACAAAGCAGTCATCACTATTTAGCAAGTCTGTTTGATTTTGTGATGTGAATACTGTAGATGCTACTGGTGTAACTGAAAAATTGCCCCTATTCTTTCAGTTGGTGCAAAAAACTTACCCAAGGCGTGCAAGAATAGAGGGTCCCACATTAAATATGTAGAGTTGTTGCTATAAGCAGGAACAGACGTCCTCGGTCTTTACAATCGGAGCCACTGTATAAATAAACAGATGAGTCAACAGCATGCCACAGAGCCAAAGTGAAAGGGATACAGATATGGTCTCTGCTGCTCTTAATATTTAACCTTTAATGCATTTACATAGCTTGTCTTTTAACCATCCCACATTACTGGAAGCCTGTATGTCAGATTGGATTAATTTAGACTGAAATATGAGCAACACTGTAAAAAAAAAAAAAACGTGCGTTGTGTTTACATGCAGTTCCTCTTAAAGTTCAAACTGCACTTTGGGCAAAGTTTACACTGTAAGACCATGAACTGAGCATGACCTAAGTTTTTTACCACATTAAGCCATGACCCTCTAAAGCTGACTTACTCATGAAGAAAATGTGACTCGTTAATTTAATTTTTTTTACCAAACTGTGTTGTTAAATGTATTCCAGGATTTACCTGATTTGAAGAATAATAGTCTTTCCTTTGTCTCTGCCTACATCAGTTAGTCATTTCCCTACATTTTCCAGAAAGACATTTGACAGCTGTCAGAGAACTGGAGTGAACATTTTGCGTTCAGCTGTGTAGGTGGACGTAACAGTGGTGATGCCACTGAAGTTGAGAAAAATCAAGTCATACATCTCATTCAAAACCAGAGCTATCAAATGGTTGATTTTTAAGTCACTGTAATGTTTATCCAGCAATATCCATTGTTAATTTCAAGTAACTGAATATTTAATCGCATTAAACTTTAATCAAAAATATACACTCTCACTGTGCTTTACACTACCAACATTTATGTATAACTGCAAGGGACACTACAGACTAAAGAGACTAGAGAGACTAAAAATAATAAAAGTAAAGAAGACTAAACTGCACAAAAAACAGGTTGCTACATGTTGTCTGCTATTTTCATTAGGTGCCTAAAAAGTTGCTTTAAATACATGTGAACCAACTTGAATAACTGTAATAGTTATGATATTTCATAGTATAGGCAATACTATACTCTTGTGGCAGCTGTGGCTCAGGAAGTAGAGTGGATCATCTACTAATTGGAAGATTGGTGGTTTGATTCCCGACTCCTCCAGTCCGCATGTCGAAGTATCCTTGGGCAAGATACTGAACCCCAAATTGCTCCTGATGGCTGTGCCATCAGTGTATGAATGTGTGTGAATGGTTAGATTTCCTCTGATGGGCAGGTTGGGACCTTGTATGGTAGCCCCTGTACCCATTCAGCGTATGAATGTGTGTGAATGGGTGAATTGACTCGTAGTGTTAAAAGCGGATGTGTATTGTCTCCAACAAGTTAATTACCTGGAAATAGAAAAGTACAACTGGCCAAAAATAAAACCCAATTTGTAATAAACTGTAGTTTTTCTTAAATCGCATCCTGTCCTGAAAGGAGTCTAGCGTGATCAAAGAAATTTAAGATTATTATAACGTAATTTCTTGAAAGCCACTATGTGTAGATATGTGATATCATTTCTTAGTTTATTTTGATGCCATAAGTGTAGACAAATTAAAAAATCCTGCTAAAATTTGGTGCAGTCGATATGTTGCTTTCAGCCCTTCATTCTCAGTGTCCCCCGGTGGGATTCATGGGGGATTTTATTGTGTAACACTGTCTGCCACAATGTCTTTTTTGACAGAACCAACAAAGTCAGACATTTTTAAAAACTGTACACATGGTGGCTTTAAATTAAACCAATGTGTTTATCAGATAGCATCTATAGCAACACAAATCCTCAATCCTCAAATCAATGAACACTCAAAATGTGACTTTTCCATTTTTTCATCTGACCGTGATGGTATCACCACACCACAACTTTCACCAACCAATTCCTATTTACAATCATGGAAACAGACAGAGAAAGGAAACTGATCAAACAGAAAGCTGCTGAGTTCTTAGAAATAGCAGAGCCGCATTGAGATTCTGAGAAAAAGGTTACAGCAGGGCAGTCTCAACGTGGGGCCTGTGGCATATTGCTCAGATGGATGTAAAGCATGCACCGGGACAGGATTATTTACATTACGAAATGTCAGGCATTAAGTACTTTGGTCTGTCACTCACATGGATTCAGGCTGACATATTGTCTATCAGCCTAAGAAGTTTACTCTTGAGCTTTGATAGCCTTCAGAGACGTAAGACATGTCCTGTTGGATCTCGCCCAGTAAAAGCAAACAGAAGCAGAAAAATTATAAAATGGAACCCTACTGAGACAACAAGTGTGCCTCAGTTTTTCTTGCGCAGACACACGAGTAACATATCAAAAGATTTTGTCACCAATTAATGAGGAGCTGATCATATGATGCTCTTTGAAGCGTTGTGAGAAACTCACTCACAAATGCTGTCTCAGTTGACAGTCAGTCTCACAGTACCTTTCTAGGTGTTGAGGGAATCTATTTATGCTTGTGTATGCATTCTCATAACCATGGCAACCCCCAATTTACCACCAACCCCCCGATTTGTTTCACCAAAGTCACATCTCTGCTGTGCAGTGGTATTCTCTCTACACCATCAAGCCTTCATAATTTGCTCATGTCAGAAATTTGAAGGCTGTCAACGCCACATGGAGTTGTAGGACGAGCAATAAATTGAACACATTTACAACCTGCTCATCCAAGATGGTAGAAATCAAATGTGCAATTTAGAACAGACATATGCTAAATTGACAAGGAGTTGTGCAGCAGGGAAAAGTGGTTAGGGTGGAGGACAGTACAACTCAATCTTTGATATACAGTGCAGTGTTGTGGAGTTTGTAACATGTTTGACACAAAGTATAAAACCAGTTCATGTTGAAAAAAGCCAGTGAATTGGACGACGACATTTTTGCATCTGCAACTACATGCTGATTTTTTTTTTAACCACCTCTCTATGAATAGAGATGCAATGGCACGCAATGCATTAAAAAAATTTTTTTGACCACGCTAACTCCAGTCAATATTAGCTAAAACTTGTTCAGAACAAAGCAAGTGAAAACTAAAAATATCAGCAACATTGCCCCTTTTGCAGATTACGTAGAGCACTGAGCTCAAACAGCATCTGCAAATACATTCAATTTCAATTCAATTTCTTTATGTGCATTGTTTTGATTGACTTTTGAAGATTTCCTCCAACTAACTTTATCTCATGTATAGACAGATCTTCAGATGTCTCAGAGTGCAAATCAACATCTTATGTAATGTAGTAAAAAAAAAGTCTGTTTTCTAAATAGACGTTTGCTTAGCGTTCTTTCTGACCAACATTTTTAGTGAAGGTTGTGAAATATTTTGAAATTTCTGAATTTCACAGGTGTAAATGCAACTCTTCTACATAAATAAATAGGAATCTTTCTATGAAAGAGCTGATAAGTTTACAGAGTAATTGACCTGTAAATTCCTTTGGCACTGAGTTTCTGTTGAGAGGACAGACCACTCATAGTTAGGACCTGTCACTTTCAGTAAAAGAGAAAAAGAAACCCAGCAATTTATGTATATTTGTTTTGGAAGTTAAAAGTGGATTTGCATTAACACCATGTAGATTGTGTTTTGCTGTTATTTAAATATAGTTAATTATACAGCTCATTCCAGCATTTTTCCACTTTTCTCCTCACTTTCTATAACTACTATTTCCTGAGTTCTTTCTTATTACCTTTACTCTAAATCTCATAACATATTTTGAATGTGGTGACAAAATAAAGGCAGAATTTTAATGAATCTTTTCCTTTTTTTCATAAAAATGGGAAAATCTGAAAAATGATAAGCCCTACCAACTCTACCTATTCATTATGGATGATGGTATACATGATCCAATACTTGAGCCGTAGATGTGGCCATGTTGGTTGACTCCCTGATCAGCTGGGTGATGGCCACACATGGAGTTCTCTTTAGAAATATTCCTTCATCATCATAACTGAACAGCTTTCCCGAGACGCCTGTCATCTGTATGTGTTCATTTCTAACAGCACAGACAATCATTTTTTTCTGAGGACTCTTATTAAGAGGATGTAACAACACAACACAAGTAAATTTAGTCACATTGGATACATGTACGCATGTTCTATCAGTATGCCAGTTCACTATCTTGTGTGCTTTATTCTCTAAAATCTGTGTCCATGTTTCTTTCTGCCACTTCCCCTCTCTCTCTCCCTCCACCTTGCTCACATGCACCTTGAGTTTTGGCCACACTCATCCTGTGTAATGCTGCAATTACAATGTGAGCTTCCAAATCAGGTTGTGAACATCCAATTGCAATGCGAGCAGAGCCTAATCTGTGTGCTTTCAGACCTGTTACTTAGCACATCATGCTGAGATGAGAGAATAAAAAAAGACAGAAAACACACACTGAAACAACAAACATACCAACAAACCGAAGCCATTGTGTGGGCTAAGTGATCCTTCGGGTACGTGCCTGCGAGTGATCAGGCAGGCGGACGCTTTCACGCTCCACTGAGCAGCATTTACTTGCCATCAGGCTGCATATGCCCATGAAAAAACTAGCTTCCCAGTCCCTCTCTCTTCGTAGAAGCAAAAATCCCACGTGAAACACTCAGAAATAAGTCATTATTTCCTTTAGTCTGAAGTTATAAGCTGTAAAAGTACTGTCTCTGGAGTTGTGCTAGTCTTCCTGTAGGCAGACTCTTGACAAAAAACAAAACAAAACAAAAAAAACCAAAAACACTTTGTGGGTAATATGTCGGGGCACTCTCAGCCAAGCCTGTGAGGCCTCAGGAATGCACACTTTATTTCAATAAGTGCCCTTAGGTGCTCCTGAGAGTGCTGCTCCCATTGCTCCCACCTTTCAGTTTCTCCTTCTCTTCTTAAGTTTTTTCAATGACATGATTTTCTGCTTGTGTTTTTTTCACACACTCAATTTGTGGCCTTTTCAATTTACAGTAAGCAGGGAGAATATGACATGTAGCGTGGACTATAGAGGACCTCATGAAGGTGGCTGGTGGTTTATGGGATCCCTTATTCTTCAGTTTCCTTTTTTATATATGGTGTCCCTCTCTCATTGCATTAATCATTCTGCTGAAGGGGTGGGGGAACAATAGAATGTTCAAATCCAAATCCAGTAGCAAATACACTTATCAAATCGGAAACATCTCAAAACATTGTTGAATCTATTTAAGTTTAGCTTTGAACATTTGTAAGTAACAAGTGTTTACAAATAATTAAAACCCAAAAGAGTCAGTCGATATCTGTAATCACATTTTGTTGGCTGAGAAGACAGAACCACTGCAGTTTTGATTGGTTTCCACAGCCTGCACCTGTACCACCTGTAAATGCGATAAGCATCATAAGATATGACATGTTGATTATCTGACTAATTAAAATAACAGGTGCAGCATACTTACTGCCTTATTTTATTTGAGCTCCAAACACTGGATGCCCCATTTCTGAACTATTAAGTTGATGAGCTGATATAATAATATGATATGTATGAAAGCTGAACCAGGAGATCCTGTCTAATGAAATAGAAGTGATGTGCTAGGTTGTCAGCTTGACTGCTACACTTGAGAAGTCTCACCATCCTGTTGTTCAAGTGCAGTCCACTCATGTAGAGTTAGGGCCTCTACACACAGTAGTGAAAGAGAAATGTCTCTAAAGAATAAAAATAGCAATAAGGTAGTTCCCCGCCACTGTGGATGTGCAGGAACGCGGGTTCATTTACAGCTTCGCTAGCTTGTTGTGCTACATATCACAACCTCTTGACTTTGTACTGAAGTTCTCTGATAAATTTATAATGTAGTACAAAGTCAAGAGGTTGTGATATGTAGCACAACAAGCTAGTGAAGCTCTGTAAACAGATCTGCTTTCCTGCGAATGCGCAGTGGCATCTGCTGTACTAGGAACCTCACACCAGAGGGTTACTATCTTATCACTTTTTTTACTCTTTGGAGCCATTTCTAAACAAACTACAGTAACCACTGTGTTCAGGGAAGAAGGAACATGTCACCCAGTGCAGTGGTGTGGCTCACTGATGTGTTTTTAATAGTTTTTGGACAACATCAGAGGTCTACGGCACAGAGGAATAAGATATATCAGATGAGTGAAAAATGATGAGTTCATTGTTGGTTTGGCTCTGCATATGAGATTTATTTACAATAAGAGAAATATAGAAAATCGCCAGTCAAATCCTTTAAAGAAGTAATATGAAAGCTGCTATAATGTGTTGCCAGCAATATCTGTCAACCAACAAACGCTATCGTCAGCAAGAAGCCTGCTACCTAAATATTTTCTACATTGTCCTTGGCTACTAAAAAAGAGCAAAGAGCGATAAAATGTTTTGATCAGAGATTTTTCACACATCAGGGTATTTTATCAAAATGGAACCTTGACTTGTGCACTGCATATGGCTGTGTGTGCACCTGTGTATACATTAGCTACAGTGTATGTACTGTATACTGCAGTGCCATTATCTCTTCACAAACATCAGTACACTATATTTTCTGCGGTGGCCTGTGACATTACTGCAGCTGCCCCATTGCCCTGTGATGTGACTGACACTTTGATGCGAATGATGGTGATCAAGGTGATGGGTGTGTGGGAGCGCGTTGTGCTGCACACTATTAGGAAAGTACTGAAGCGTGGCTCAGAGGCTGAGCTGCAAGGTGGAGCATGCTCACAGATCAGATTTCATTTGGACATTTGTGACAGTTAGGGGAGCAAACGTAATTTATACACAACCCGGAGTGTATTAAGTAAGAGTTAAATTTACTTTGGAAAATCTAAGAAAGTCAGATTTGCAGGATAAAGTTCATGGAAATATACCTGATATCCTCTGACTGCAGATTTTCAGTCTGAGGCAAAAGGATTCAATTGCTGGTCATGGTGTTTATATATTATCTGCTTCCTTTGAAACCTCTTCCCCCTCGTAGCAATTCAGATTGACAAGGATGATTCTCACAGCTATTGCAAGGCAGTCAGAGGTCTTCTTTCAGAAGGCAGAGAGTCCCATCTCACCCACTGATCAGGTTCAGAATTGCATGGGACATTTCTGTGCCACAAATTGAATCCCTGGCAATCTGTAAACTGCAGGAATGTGTCTGAAAGTGAAGATCAAAAGGGTCTATTTCAAGAGCCGAGCATGTTGACTGAGAGAAGCAGATGAGATGGCCGGTCAAGTTAATTGACCAAGTGTGGTATAACATGGCGACACAGAGTAGTAGAAATAGCCTTGAAAGACCCTGAATTACACAAAGAAGAACAGGCATTGAATCTCTCCTTTTCAACACAACGGCGCTTGTTTTTGATTAGCAGCTGTATTTTTTCCTTTCCTTGTTTGTGTATGTCACAAAATAATACTCAAGAAGAGACCTTGTGTTGCCCACTCATGCTCTTGAAATTGACGTGGTGCATGCTGAATACTTTATGCTCAAAGTGAAAACAACAGAGCCTTTTCCTTTTTCTTTGCCTTTACAACAGCCCACACACTTCCTGGCTCTGCATGCACAGATGACCCAACATAGCAATGCACAAATCTTTTAACAAGTCCCTATTCATTATGATCAATGCATTTCCCTGGTTCTTTTTAGAAATGCCATTGCTTGAAAAAGTACAATGCAAATAATGCTATGTGGAACTTGTGCTGAAATGTGTTTTTAAAATCTTTTTTTCTGTTATCTTGCGGGGTGGTGAAGCTCACACAGTGTTTCTTTTCTTTGTAAGCTGCCAAGGTTCTTAAGAGCTGGTCTAGGGCATCCGTTGTGGGTGCATGAGTGTGTATGTATATGTGTATATATGCTCTAGCAACAGTTGCAGTACTGCAAAGTAATTTACTAACTCTGATCAGCCAAACAGTAAAACTAAAATGTGGAAATCACCTTTTTTATTAATCATTAAAGTCTGCTGTTTTGAATATTCATAATCTGCATTCTATTAAGATCATTAGAAAAGTTACAAATAATTGTCTGCTACACAGTCTTTGTGGTTACTTTTAATTAAGATCTATGAAACATGACTTTAAATTCATCAAATGCATGGCATTTAAAATGCTTATTTAGTGTGTGACTAATAGCTCTGTTTAGTGGAAGTGCATAATGCCACATTAGTGCTGCAAATCAACACAATGAATTTTAATTGGTAATGTGAAAGTCAGAGTACAAAGTACAATCCAAAAAAGACACCTAAAGCTGATCCTGTAATTATGATGTTTGTTGATGTAAAGATCAGACAGAGAGTCTTTGTAGAGAGGTTGATCAGTCTCACAGCTGTGATAAATATTCCCTGTAGATTGCAAAGATTCAGCACAGCTGAATGTCAGAATGCACTTGACTGCTGGGAGAGAATCATCTGACAGCTTTAGTGTTTTACTTGGTGTACCATCTTGCTGGAGGTAACATGAGCTAAGATAATGGTGTCGGCAAAGGAGGGTTAACCCTATGAACCCTAGGCTGTTTTCACTTCCTTTATGTCCTGGCTTATGTTTTAGCGAGGCCTGCTATATATTTTCAGGATGAGTTGGGCAATGCAGAAATTCCACCAATCATTGGTATAATACTTGTTCAAGGCCACTTGTTGGATGCTAGTTTGAAATACTTTTTTGCATGTATATCCACACATTTTCAGCAGACCACAAAAATCGGCTTATGGATGATAGAGGAAAGTGTCATTGTTCCAGAGGTATAAGAACAGTGTTGGTATAGGGCCTTCTGAGCCTAATTAATATCAAAAAATGTATTGATAGTGTAAAAAAAAACAAAAACCTCATTTTCATGAATTTTTGTCAAACTTATTGTTCTGTCTTGTTTCTGTTTTGTCTCCACAGTAACTATCATGCCTTGAGGTGATGAAAGCAGGGTATAAACTTTTGCCATGCTGACTTTTGAGTACGCAGTTTGTTCACAGTGGAGACATGACAAAATAAAGTATACTGTAATATACATAATTGTTCCTTTTTCCTATGATGCATTGCACAAAGGAAATGGAGGAGCTACTCACTCCTGCAAAATACTAATTTAGATGGTGGTAAAAGAGATTTGTGAGCAGCCAAGAAAACAAAACATGTATTTAATCTTTATTGTCTATTTGTGAAGTTTAATTGGCAGTGACTTTCCAGCATACCAATTTGATTTGCACGCAGTGACTCATTTATTATATCATTTAGCAAAAACAGTATACAAAGACAGTTAGTATAGAGTACATACTGTACACAGTCTGTATATAGTATGGCATTTAGACACTGTGAATTAGCTGTGGGCTACACCTGAAGTCCCTCTTATTTTAAGCCCAAGTTTATTCAAGTTAGTGAATCTGTTCCAAGCAAAGTCATGCTGCATTAGCTACCAGCAGTTCCTGTTCGCTCTGTTACCATGGATGCTTAGGCAACAATCACCTGGTCAACTAAATTTGATGATTTATGAGTCAGGGGCTAAAGGTCAAAAGCATTTAATTACAAATGACCCCTCTCTCTTACTCTACAGTTTATCACAGTCACTAGTCTCTGGTTCCTTTGACAACAACTCAGCAGCTTTGTGACAGGTTATGGTGGTCTGTAATTGACAATTTAGTAATTTATACATATTTATTTACGTATAAATTAGTAAATATAATAAATTGTGTGTAAATTATAAATTATTTATGTATAAATATATTTTTAAAAATGTGATTTGCTTAATTCTTCTTATATAAGTGAGCAGCTGAAAATGTGTTGACCGTTTTTCAAATTAAATTATATCATACTAAATTTGATTGTTGGGAGTGTCCTCTTCACTCAGTGAAGTTTTTGTTTAATAATTTGTATTGCACTGCCACCCAGCTCCCCTGTGTCTTTTGGTTGAGCTCAATGGGCCTCATGCATGAATGTTTTCTTATTTTTCCTCTTATATTTGTTCTTGCACAAAGCAATAAGAGGAAAATAAGAAAATCCTATGTGGGATTCAAAAACTCTCTTAACTGCCCGAACTTGTCGTAAATCACTTGTTTCAGCCTGATGAATGCCACCTGTTCATAAGGAGGTGCTGTTCATAAGATGGGACCATTAGCATAATTAACACCCCTAAAATTGCCATATAAGGCTCCATGTTCTGCTCCATTTGTGGGTGAATTTCATTCACAAAAAGTTCCCAAAGCGTCATGTGACAGTCACAGAGATATTAGAGGAGAAGATTATAGTCTACAGTAGGTGATGTTACACTGTCAGCTGCAACACAACATGATACTGGACAGAGAGCTGCAGAGAGACACAGAGGCAGCTGTCCGAGTGAGAGAAGTTTCCAACAACTACTGAAATGAAGAAGTTTCTACGCCAAAATATGGCCATAAAAATAATAAAATCTAAACACCTTTCAGTAAATTGGCAGCCATCATAATAAAAATATGGTAAACAGAATGTAAATTTTGCATTAAGTTTGTTTTACTTATATATTACATTTTTTTGTTAATTTCAGTATCATATTTAAACTCAAAATTTATTCAGATTAGGGTATTATAATTGTAAATCAAACAAGTGTTTCTCCCCAGAGATGATCTACTTATGACACGTATGACAGATCTGGACCACTCGTAAATTCCTTTTATACCTAAGAGAAAATTCTAAGTACATTGAAATTGATGAATGTCACAAATGTTATTAAATCACTCTTATGTGCATTTTAAGAACAAATTTGTTCATATGCATGTTTCTTGCATGAGGCCCATTGTTTTCTACTTCTACATTGAGCTGCCATCCCATCAAAACACTTTAAATATAATTTTGGGATATGTGATGGTAAAAAATCAAGTTGCATCTTCAACAAGTACTGTTCTTGTTGTTACTCAGATTGTTTAGTTAACGGTAGCTGAAGAGGACTATGTAATGAGATTGAATAACGGAGCTAACAGAGCTTGATATAAATGAATAGTATGGATGCATTAATTAGAATTCTGTGGAAAATGACACTACTTCTATTGACTAAATTCATTTTACAAATGAGACAAGCACTTCAATGACAGGTGTGAATATTTTTCTGTACAAAAACTGCGGGTAAATCAGCCTGCCCTACATTCCTGCTGGCTTTTGGCACCGGCTCTGCATGAACAGTCTTCAGCTCTTTTCTGCCATTGGCAATGCCCTGCAAGAGGTGTCCATGTGTTTTATGAACCAGGAATACTTGCCTAGAAAAAGAAATCACTTCCTTTTTTTTTGGCAGGCCCCATCTGTGTATAGAGTCATCCTTGAAAAGACACACTGGGGACAGATGAAGACATCTGGAGATACAGTACCTGCCACATCTGCTAATGTCTAAATACATTTAACTCATCCCTGCCATTACCAAGTGAATTACCATGTATCCTTCGGATGACGCTTTGATCGGCCCAGCTCCTCGTGTCACAGTTCTTGAAGCCAGCATTCAGCCATCAAAGCCCATTAGGCAGCAGCAAAGTGAGGCTGTTGACACTGCAGCTATAGTGGCAGTGCTGGATAAAAAAATATCCATCTGCTATTAACAACTTAGAAAACCTGCAGAGACATCTTTGCAAAACAGTGCATCCAGTAAATTCTCAAATATAATGATTGGAATTTTAGGCCAGGTAAAAGCATTGAGGGGGGGTGGAATTACCTGCAATGTAATTGCTCACATAGTAAATGCAGCATAACATTTTCTGCAACACTAATTCTATCACTGTAACAACATGATGGTGTCATACTCACCACTCTGCTGCTCAGAAATACTGTTTTCATCCACTGATTAATTCCACTCACTTCAGCTTTGCCGTTCTTTTGATCGACATTAAGCTAACATCAGTAAAAGTCAACACTTCCTTCAGATGTTTTACATTAAAATCCTAACGGGAAAGGATGTGATTATATCCCCTTTGAGCCGCTGGAAGGCTTTTAATGTGAAACGTATGTGAAGGAAGGATTTGGTTTTATTGACAGCAACTTATAGTAACATCAAACAAAAAGCAAACAAACAGCAAAGTAGAAATGGCTACAGACATTTTAGTGAATGTCAGTGTTTCTGTGAAAAAAAGAAATCAGCACTGTACTGATGGAATTAGTGCTGTGGAAATATACATTATGATGAATTCATCAAGTAAACAGAAGGTGATGTAGAGTTGATAATGATATCTATATACACTGTATATATCTGCTCACAGCTCACAAAACATGCAGAAATAATGTCACTTCTTTGCAAATTAGTGAATGATGTAAGACCAGCCTTTAATAAAAGGCTGTGGATGAAATTACTCATACTCTAATTCTAAACATGTACATTTCCAGCCCACCTCCATCAGTACAACAAACAGTCATTCTCATCAATCTGCTGCTCTGAGTTTCTCTTTTTAAGAGACATACTGCCTGCATTCACTTATCAGTTCCAATCCCTTCTACTTTATTGTGCTGTTGCTTGCTGTAAAGCTACTTTCAATTAAACTGAATCAAAATTTCTTGCAAATGTTTAACATTAAAAGCCTACCAGGAAGAAGAAAAAGAGTGGTAGGCGTGACTGTTGTTTGTACTGATGGAATTAGTGCTGTGTTCATGTACATGAAAATGCTGAAATTTACAAGTTAAACACGTAAACTTAGAGGTAGTGTTGCATTAACAGCAAATACCATCAACAGAGAATCAAAAAACAGGGACATGTTTTTTTATCATACTTTATTAAAGTCTGATAAAATATATTTATAAAAACCTTCCTGGAACATAAGACTTTGTTAAATAAAAGCCTTGACCAGTGTTTGAGAAATTACATTATGTAGATTCTAAATTGTACCAACTGGATTGATAATCACAGCCATTATCATTTTCATTTATCCTCCATCTATCAGATGCCACATCCACAACCAAACAATCAATGGCCCTAAAATAAAAAAAAAAAAAAAAAAAAAAAAAAAAAATCAGGTTTGTCATTTTTATGTAAAGCAGTGGAGTGTAGATGGCAGGATGATAGATTAGAAAAGTGTATCAGGCATATTCGTATTTCAGCTCTTCCTGGTGGACACCGGGAATACAGCGATCTATTTGCATTCATCCATTCAGCAGTGAATTTGTCCAGGGGGCAGTGGGGACCTTATAAAGGGGACTATATCATAACAGGAATCCTGTCCAGGGCTGAGATGGAGAGAAAAGACATCAGCCCACTCCAGATTCAAAAAAAGGGTGGCCGTCACGCCTAATTGAGTCCTGTCTCCATGCGTCATACCTGTCATACTTCTTTCTGCTGTCGAGGTAATGCACGCACAGTCGCAAGAGAACCGGAGTTCAACTGTGTGAGAAAAGGTTATACTTCATGTGATTATTATTGTGTGAGCAGTGGTAGGCACTTCACATCTTACTCACCACCTGACCGAGTGGTGCAATGTGGAGGTGTGTTATAGTGGGAGGCAGATGAGAGGAGAAGTTTGGTGAATTCAGGACGCTGCCTCTAATATTATGAGAATTTAAAGGAAATACTTTGGCATTTAAGTCATAAACACAAATCCCAAATCTATTAATTTGAAAAGAGAATGGCTTTGGACGTTCAAAATATTTGAACTGTCATTTATGATTTTGTAGATCTGCTAAATGTGAGCAAACAGCAATCATCAGTGGTGTTCTGAGGCTGTGTGATTCAGTAGTTTGATCATTGGTGAGATTAGGTAAAAAACAGTAAAGTAAACACTTACCTAAGCATTCCCTGACTCAAACAGAACCATGCCTTATCTTTATTACACGTACTGTGATAATTTCCACTGGCATTTTGTCTGATTTTATCAGCTCATAGGGAGTGGTGAAATCATTTTGCAATCCAATAACAATTATTTATTGTTATCAGTGTATTTTCAGTTGAAAGCCTTTTCTGTTGGATGTGTGAATAGCAGCATTAGCCCCCTAAACACACAAACCCTTTAAAGGATAAGTCTGCTGATATTCTGCAATTATCTTAATGTCAACAAATCCCATGAAAAGACTAAAACCAACAATGAAATGATCCTACTGACAAGTAGACTGTCAAGTTGACTGTGTATCCAAAGCCTGATATATCTTATTCCTCTGTGCCATAGAACTCCATTGTTGTCCAAAAATGAACCCATCTGTGTCTGTACAGCCACACTGTACAGACACACACACACACACACACACACACACACACTGTAGTTTATTTTGAGTCAATCCCACATACACCATCCTGCTGCCATAAATACTCCCAAACGCAACATATCCACAGCTTAAAATTGTCCCAAACAAATGCACTATTTACTCCTGTTCAAATATTTGTGAAAATCTACAATGCCCAGCTGTTTAAGGAGGTTATTTAGCCTTTTTTTTAAAAAAAAAAAAAAAATGAAACTGTATATTCATTACCTGTTTTTGTAGTTTCACATCTTTAGTAGGAACCAGTGGGCTTCAGTGCCACAGATAGGACAGGGAAGTCAGAAAGTAATGAGATGGCAAACACACACACAGTGATAAAATATAGAATATCACCAGCTTTATACTTAAAGTCTTCTAAAAGTCATCACTGCTAAAATTCATACATTTTTATTTGAGGATTAATCCATTTATGCTTCATCTCTGAAAATCTCTCCCTTTTTCGGACACATGGATGAGTGTGAGATGCATATGAAGCTCCAGCGGAGTTGCCCTTTGAACTTCCTTTGCTCCATTTGGTAAACTTCCAGCCAGAGGGCCTCCATGCTGAGTAGGTCCATCCAAATCAAAGTGGTGTCTTTCCATATCTGGCAAACTGCCAATGCATGTCTTGCCAGCTTTGCCAGGTGCCTGTGGCCCTGGTGTAGGGGCCAGAGTCAGGTAGGACTCCTCAGGCCAGATGGCCCTTCCATGGGGCTACATCACTCAGCCCTCCCCCTGAGCCCTTCTGGAGACCACAGGCCATGAAAATGAAGAAATGAAGAATCCAAAAAGGCAGAAATGTATGACTATCACCAACATGAGATTAAAAAAAAAACATGAATACACACTGTAGCTGTAGCAGTTGCAGATGCACTGCATATCCCTGACATTAGATATATTGCCCAATGGAAATGTTTGGGCTTAAATCAATACAAGATGAATGAAAGTTCTCTGAACATAGATCCTTCTCAAAGCATATTGTGGTTCGGCCAGGTTTGAAATGAAATGACAGCAATTCTTCACGCAGTACGGTCTATCACGACAGATTTAAATTTGTCCATCAATGCACTTTACCAAGCCATTTGCTGTGTAGCCTTTTTCAACACTTCTCTGGCGCTTGATTGCTGTAAATCAAGAAAAGGAACAATCAATGGTCAAATGACAGACTGCATTGCAGCATAGCATGCTGAGAGAAGTTGGGTCTCAAAGTGATCTGGCCAGTCTCTCAACACAATGCACACTCCCCCTGCAGGCCCATACAAGGTCAAGGTTACTGGCAGAAGAAACTGTACAAGCATATCTATTCACTTCATATCTGTAAAAAGCTGCTCACTTGGTAGCTCATATGAAACATCCTCAGGGCTGCGCACGGCCGAGCTGTTGATACAATGCGATCTGTCTGTGGATGGAGATTGTGAGTCCTGATTGGAAGATGGTTAGATGGTTTGAATACAAATTTAAAGAAAGGTGATAAAGAGTGTTAAAAGCCACAAAATGAATTAGCTGAAATCAAATGCTGTTACAAGTATTACAATTATTTGATTTTTTTTTTGTTGTTGTTGCTTTTTTTCTATCTGCTGTTAAAGTTGGAAGGTTCGTTATATTTTTTGGTGTTAAGTTTTGGTCTCTGTAGATTAGCTTCTCACCAGATCAACAATACAACATTATTCTGGTGGAACAAAAAGTCAACCCTTAAAAAGAAGCCACTACCCACAACATGGCACCTCTCACATTTCTCAGTGGTGGAGAAAAGACAGGAACAGTATTTGCTTTGTGTTGGGGTACTTCCTTACATCTCCCTCTCTCCCAGCCTCCACTGCTTCTTTTTCCATCTCACTCTCTGCTGTCAGATGTTGACTGAATCAGGTTAGAGATGGGAGGCGCAGAAACAGAAGCATTGCTGATGAAAATGACAATGCATCTACCCTGTTTGGATATTGAGATGCACAAACTTGCTCCCTTCCCCAGGAAAACATGAGCTTATGTAACCTGTAAAAAAAAGGACTTGTAAATGTCTGGTGCAGGTGTGCAGGAGTAATTGGAAAGGGAAACAGATTTAAACATGGATTAAAAACTTACAAGCAATGACTATTCAATTATTTATGTAAGTCTGGAGAGATTCATTATCTCTAACACTTACAGAATCAAAGGATATTGTAGTACAAATGTTTTCTGATTTATAGGCAGCACCGAGACAAAAAAGTAATAGCTTTGCAGATAGTGCTGCGGTGACGGAACGGTTTTATTTGATCTGACTGTGACATTTACTGATTTGTTATTCAAATAAAGTCTGACACAATGAGCACAGATAGTCTTGACATTAAGGAGCTCTATCTGTCTGCCTGTTGTCTTCAAGACACATTCCTCTACCTGTTTTCAGCAGTATGCTCACCTTATACTTGAATCAGGCTTTATCACCTCCCAGAATAACATGATAATTATGTGCAGTGTATAGTAGGTGATGTGAGTAGCAATACAGCGGATGTTGTAATCTGTAATCTATTTTCTTGATTGCTGCACTCAAGGTTTTTAAAATTAATTTAACACCCATGGTCAAACTGTATTTTATTAATCAATTTTTAAGCAGCATGGCTCTGGAGATGGCAACAGTCTGTTACACTGAATATATCTCCTCAATAATTTGATGGATTGCTATAACATTTTGTACAGACATTCATGGGGTCCAGAGGATGAATCCTGCTGACTTTGGTGATCTTCTCACTTTTTCTCTACTGCCACCATGAGGTTGAATTTTCAGTTCTTTATTGAAATTTTGCAACAAGAATTCAATGGATTGCTGTGGAATTTGGTTGACACATTCATGGTCTCTGTAAGAGGAATTGTAATAAGTTTGATTTCATGACTTTTCATTTGGCACGATCATATGGTCAATATTTCATTTTGTCCAATACTTTGCTTTATGACCAAATGAATCTAACTAGCTTATTCATACATAAAACTCTTAAATTCAATGAGCCATGCTGGAAAGAGGTGAGTTTCATCTGGTTTTTACATCTTTCATAAATACATTTTTTGAGATGAAAGTGAGTTATTAATTGAAAAATGAAAGTTCCCTGTTTTACATCTGAAAACAAAATGATAGTACATTAGTGCATTCTTATTCACACCATAAAGTTGAAACTAGTCTTGAAGATAGTTTCACCTGCATCTCTAGCAGTGGAGTTAACTCAGAGAGAGGTATCTTCCCTCAGCAAGCACTGAACAAAGTCTAGACTTGTTTGAAGCCATCTATTTTTATCTTGGGGAGACTTTTTTCCTGTTATCTTTGGTAGACTTTTTTCTGTTTATATGTGCTTTGTATGCAGGAGCTTCCGTTTCTCCACCTGGGAATGTAAAATATTGCTGGTTCGAGCACTTTTATTTCATCTCATGGCGGGAAATTTGCAGCTCAGCAGCTTTTTTTAAAAAGCGTCTGTTTCAGTGCCACCGAGGCACATCGATGTCTTTGTTTCTTCAGGTTTTTTTTTCTTTTTGACTGTCCTTAAACTTGACTGCTGGGATTCCTTAAGCTCGACATTGTGATGGGGCAGCCGGGTAGAAAAAGTATTGTGCCTAATGAGATTTCCTTGTGCTTTTCCCTCCGCCCGGGGGCTTCAAGAGCCCTGCTTAGTTCAAGTGGAGGTCTTATTACCGTATTCCTCAATCGAAGGACTCCTTCAGATTCACACCTCAAGCAAATTCCATCCTGTTTGATCCCTCAGCACTGCACTGATGACTTGATCTGAGGGGAAAAAATAAAAAATAAAAAAAGTGCTACACTCTCAAATGATGAAAGACGGAGGCATGCTGTGTCTACCAGCACTTTCCAGGTTTTTAATTGCTGGAGAAATGAGGATCAGGTCAGAATGACGCAGGCATTGTGTCATTAGATGGAATAAGGAATTTTCTGTCTTGTCAACCAGAATCCATATGGAAAGGATAATTAGAGTAGCTTTAATTAGTATACCTTTCAATGACAGATGGCAGTGTCTTGCTATGTTGATGATATCCAAAAGGTACGTTTTTTTTAAAACTTGCAACTTGTCCTCCCAAGGTTTCATTTGTTCTGTAATTAAGTCTCAGCCTTTGTTGCATTTTTATTTTGGCTTCTGGCTGTTTCATGGAGCACACAGACAGCGGGTACAGCTTGATACATTTTGGAACATTTCCTCTATTTCGCTGACAGTTTGCTGTTTACATATCCACACATACAATATAACCCACATCAACATAGCTCGAGTTTCTGCATGAATTGTTAAGATTATAATGCTACTGATAAAACAGATATCTCCAGCATCCATGAGTGTGTTGAACTTGGCTAATGGAATTCACAGGGGAGGAGAGTTGAGGCAGTTTTTTTTCATTACCATCAATCATGAAATTGTTAATTTCAGTGATTAATGTTAGCTTCAGTCTCCTTTGCTATTTCTGCCTGTCTTTATACACATATTTAGCTCATGAGGATGGTTTCAGCCAAAGCAATGTCACAGCAAGGAGAAATTAATGCTTTTTTCATATAAATTAATGTTGCAGAAATGAATGTGTTTGAATAATTAGTGCAGAGTTTTAAGCAGTCTTCATTAACAGGGTATGATTTAAGACTTAATGATGAATACAAAATGAAATATTTGTCTAAAAAGTAGCTTATTGAGATGAGTTACTGATGGTTAGGTTGTAAAACTCATTTTAAATTCATACCTCTAATTTGAAATTCAAGATGTTAAACTTGATTTGAATCAGGGTCAGTGGAATATACTAGTGAGTACAAGTGATGTAACCAAATACAAATACATTATTCAGTACAATGAACAGATAATGCACTGTGACCAGCTTTTGAATTTTTGAATACATTTTTTATTTGTTTTTTTGCTCTAAGTGGACCTTTAACCTGTCACTGACACAACTGCATGATAAACATCCACACATCACCTTAGAACGAATAAAAAGGCGCCCCTTATAACTTCAGACTTTGCCTCATCGCCATCAGATTTCAATTTTTCTTAAGTATCTACATCAATCTAGTAATTGCTGTCTGTACATCCATGGATATAGTTCGACTGATGTAGCACATCCCAATAACAATTACACAGCTTTTAGGATTTTATCAGTCTCAGTTTACTTTATTGCTTTTTGAAGATGGCATTCACGTACAGATTATGCTTCATTATTTCAATATTTATGTACACAGATAAAATGTTATCTGATAAATGTTATTTTGTATATTCTGTGAGCAGCTAAAGTTATACATACTGTATCTTAAGAGTGTAAAAAGCATAAAAAACACACATATAGGTACAGTTATTACCTGTGACCCTGCGTTAAAGTCACAAAGTGACAAAAAGATAACTCTTACCTGCATAGGAATGACAATGAAAAGGCCATTAACTACAGATAACAGGTTTAGGGTGCTTATGATTCAGGTAATACTAAGAACAAAGGTCTGAAGATTTGATGACCCAAAACCCTCACTTTGTATGTTCCCGTGCCTACAGTTGACTCTTGTGGGCTGACTTTTTACTTTGTCTGCTTTATATCCTTTTTTTTCTTTTTGTCTCTTCTCCATTGGCTGAAACCTTAACAAGCTACAGTAATTACCACCAATTAAACTTGAGAATATTTACCTTTCAAGAAACAGAACTCTAATAACTAAACCCGTTCTTCAAAAAAACTTAACATAAACAACAACAAAGTAAAGTAACACGATTTAGAAAGCAAAAAGGCTTCATATTAGTTTTGACGTCTTTCAAAATTTAAGGGAAAAGTTCTTCAAATGCATATAAATACATGGTCTTACACCAGGGTATTACACTAGTAAGTGCAAACTGTTTATTTGTTTTGATGGTCCATATACCAACAAGTTCTCCAAATATGTAGTATCAAATATGTTGTGTGTAACTGCCCTTTAGAACGACACATAGGTGCGTTAGATCAGAAAACGCTTCTATTAGAAGAACAATATCACTGTTAAAAAATAAATCTGTTTCATGATATGACAACACTATTGTTAAATATCCCCTCCAGACCTGTTTTAAGAAATATAAAAATACTCTGCTTGGAATAATAATTTGTATCTGATATACACTGTAGGTTTTCCACCAAAAGATCAGTTAACTAGTTAAAATTTCTTAAAATCACATCTACTTCAGCTCTTTAAAAAATCTAGTCCATCCAGTACACCACCTGAGTATAGTCTGAGTATGCAGACCTGCTACATACCTGTTGTAAATAAACAGGGTGTGTAGCAGTTGTTTCTCGTTCCTACTACTTGCAGAAGATGTTAGTATGATTGAAAGCATGGCCTTAGCATGTTTAAGTGACAACATGGAAGTCAGCTGATATAGAACAATGTGATGTGAATTATGCATAAAGACACTCTACCTGAACCCTCCATGACCTAGTCATCGTTGTTTTCGTGTAATTACAGTGCAGCAAACGCAAAGAAGTGTAACAACAACACTTCCACAGCGTGGCCTGATATACTGTGCACTAATGTTTTCTCACAGTTGTTTTTATCAGATGTAGACTGAGAGGTTGAAGTAGGAAGAGGCAGCTGTTATGATCCATCATCAAACTTCTCCTCACACGCAAGCAGAGAAGTGTGATTAGCAGCACCCTGTTTTGATTCACAATTAGACATTGTGTGTGACAAATCGAGAAATTGGATGAAATGGAGAATGAACAATTTGCAATCTAACTCCATTCAGCCACAAATTGGACAGACATCTGTTTTCTTTTGCTTTATATTGGCATGTTGCTGTTTTTTCACCCCTTCCCCTGCGTTGGGGTGATAATCCAGCTCTTTGCTGTCATTTGAATATCATGTTTGTACTGATCCCTGCAGTGTGCAACTATGTGATGCCTCCCTCTGATCTCCCCCCAAGAGGACCATAACTCTCTTTATAATGTCAGTGGCATTTTTTATTCTGACTCCAGCCTGTCAGACCCCAGAAGAGAGGACAGGTTGTGTATATCCATCAGTCATTGTGTGTAGTCATTACATCCAGCTAGACATCAAACAGGTAGGAGTTTCAGCTCTGATGTGCACCATATTGTAATTTGTAATTCTGTTTCACACCTTCTTGTTGCATCTGGGAAGATTAATGTTGCGCCATAGCTCAGTTTAGACTGCAGCTGTACTTGCATGGAAACTTTTTTTTATCACTCATTGCAGAATAATGGGAATCTTCATTAGAAATGAAGTAGAAAACTTGAATTAAGTCAGCATATGACACATTTACCAAGTCATGGTCTAATATACTTTATCCCCAAATGGCTTTTTGTCATAAAATATTAACTGAATTATTGTTTTATTAAAGCACTTGATAAAATTAAATCCGTTTCAGTCATTCACTGCCTTCAAGCTCATGAGGAAATTTAGCAGACTACAGTGTGAGCTCTAGGTGAGATAAGACGAAGAAGTCTAATTTGTGGTCTGAGCCTCACAGCATCTGTGACGATGGCTTAGGAAAATGCATCAAGAGTCTCTTAACCTCAAGAAAATGCATTCCTAAAGAACACAGACATCAGCAGTCTTTAAATTAAAATGGTGAGACTTAAAACTACTTAGAATAAAGGTTGTTTCATTTCATCTACAGAAGCTATGGATGCCATTTTCATGGTGGACATGAGAAGAAAATGGTTTCATCTCTCTTTAGCTTGTATAAAGATCAAAAGCACATTTGATTTCCTTAAAGACAAATATAGCAGTTGAAAGCTGTGTCCTCTGCTTTAATAACATGACTGGTTATAGAATGTATCAGGGCCACAGGATAGAATGATGGAGAAGTACTTATCTGTCTGCACGCTTTGGCAAACCACATGCACAGATTAATAAACTGTTCCTTCAATATGAGCATCTGATCTTCAGAACAAAAACAGGGAATTTTAATGTAGTATATTTACATTTTATTACATTACATTCATTAAATGAAAGTTTTAACAACCATACACATTTACTCAAGTGCTGTACTTAAGTACAGAAATGAGGTACGTCACTTTCTGTTTCTGTTCTGTCATTTTGTAACTTCTATTTGAGAGGCAAATATTGTGCATTTTACTCCTAGATTGTACATGCAAAACATAACATCAGCTTCTAAAATATGATGCATTTTTATAGTTTTACTTCTCCAAAAGTATATTAAGTAGTTAAAATGTCCAACTCAACCCGCTACAACATTAAAATGCTGCTTACATGCATCTTTAACAACAAAATCAATAATATAATAACACTAACATTGAAAGGGGGCACTCTGCATGACGACTTTAGATACTTTTGCTGATAGTACTTGTCACTTAAAGCTGCTCTAATTTTTATATTAACAATGGATCAAATGGTTGTGGATAATATGAAAGCAGCTCCACTCTGCTTTACAAAGTGTTTTAGCATCTTTCTACTCATTGTTTTGGTTTTACATGTTTAAATGTTCAGTCTTACCGCTCTTATTAATCTTGTTTCCATTTGCAGCAGGCATCTGTTTTCAGTGAAGAAGCTCTGCCCACTGAACACTACCTGTTCAGCAAACAGAAAAAAAGTTACTAGCTAGTGAAGTATTTAATAAGATAAAGAGCCAAATATTTTTTCTCAAGAGTTCCTGAAGACCAAAACAGAGCTAAAAAGAGAATGAACATTGGAAGTTTTGGATTTGGATTTTCTTGGTGACCCAGAAACATGACTTCAAATGAATGCTACTGGTGCTCTGTGTCTACTTGATGTATAAATAGAAAGCTTGTTGCTAACATGTTGTCCATAACAACTCTAAAAGGTGATAATGAAATGTGATAATCTGAATGCAAAACAGTTACTTATAATGGAGTCATGCATTTCCACATTATGGTACTTGGTTACTTTCAATTTAGTGACGGATCTGAATGCTACAATAAGTGCTCCTACACATACTGTAATAGACTGACAATCAGCTGGCCAAGGTTTATATTAGACACTGTGCAATGTGATGACACAGTTAATAATGCTTCTGAGTTAGAGTCAAGAAAAAATAGATAAAACCACCTGAAGAAAAATCTTATGTCTGCATCTTAGAAAAAAAGGTTTGAAATGGTCTACCATGACTGTACTTGTTGAGTGGAAACATTTGAGTGCTGGAGGTAGGTACCCTCACCAGCCACCCCTGACGGGCCTTTGGGGAAGGCACTCAGCTCCCAACTTTTGCACCAGATCTGCTCTGTGGATAATAATAAAGACTGGTTAATCTGTGACAAATGTGAGCGTGAGAGGAGTGCTGCTTATGATAATCAGTATACTGTCTGTCCCGTGAATTAATGAAAACGTGAACACAGGTGGCATTAATGGTAACACAATCTGGAAACTTTCAAGTGCAATTTCTTTCTATTTAATACTTTCCATGCACTTTTTAGAAAAAAGAGAATCAAGATTTTTTCAGTTGGAGTTTGAATGGAGGCCCTTTGTTATTCCTGTTAAACACCTGGCCCAGACTGAAGCTGATTCTGCCTTGGATTTGTTTTCCCTATCAAAAGGCTGCAGAGAAAACAGCTTTATGGAGAATTGCATTACTCTGCATAATTACAACACATTATGCACCATCATTTGTCATCCTGTGCTAAAAAGCTCATCAGACAAATGTTTGGTCTCTCAGTTGTTACTTCATTTGTAATAATATCAAGTTTCTTTTCAGATGAGCAACAAAGTCTGTCAAGTAATTTGTAAGGATTTGGTTGTGTTCACACAAAGGGAATGTAATGTTTTTACTTGGATTCTCTGCATAAAATTCATCAGCTGAAGTATATCCATGTCATTATACTTTAAAAAGGTACTGAAATATCATCATTGTGTTGATAAAATAAAAACCTGCATAGTCTTTTAACTCTTTCTCCTTTAAAGCATAAAGGATTAGGTGCTGGGAAATGGCCCATTATGATTGTGCAGTCTTCAAAAGGAGGCCTTTTTTTAGAACACATTCATTAAATATGATTGTGAGTGTAGCATGTATGAAATTGCAGAGATTTCTGCCAACACTTTTACATCATGTTAATATATTCATAAAGCTATCGTATTTAAAGAAACAGTTCATTATTTATGGACCAGAGTATGAGTTGCATCAAGTCAAACGCTAGAGTCTAAAGCTTTGGAAATACTTCCTTTCTAATGCTGGCTTTTTTAAAGAGTACTACACTGATTTAGCATTGCACTCCTATAACATTGTCAAATGGACAGACAAAAAAGTATCAAAATCGGTACAGCTGAACCAGAGATATCTTTCTATCTTTTTTTGATTCCACGCATTCATCTTCCTTGTCTAAACCCAGTGCCTACATTACCCACAATGCAATATCTGACCACTGATAGTTTGGTTAGATATTTGGGTGTGCTTTGCTAGTAACGGCTAATGTAACTTCAGGCGGTTATCCTCAAGCAGAGATGAGGAGTGGGCTACAGAGTTCTGGTAACCTCACTTCTTTCTAATTCCACACCTTCAGGTTGTTTCATTTTCACACTTGTAGCTTCAACCGACGCTGACTCAAGTGACATAATTTAAGGCAATTCATCAGGCGTTGCATTATTCCCTCTGGCACCACAAAGGGCTTTATACAACTTTTTTCACATATGCAGTAGTACTCCCCAACACCTTTAAACTAGATCCTTATGCATAAAATCTGTGGAGTTCTCCTTTAAGGTTGTACTTTAACCAGAGACACAGAATCCTGGGAAAAATATTCAATTGACAGGACTACACAGTCTGGAGGCCTTTGAATAATAGCATTTGGTTTCCTTACACATTCCCAATGAGTGTGGATCCAACTAAATGAAGCCCTAAGTAACAGTAGCTTTAGCTGCCATTGTTAAATCTGTCACTCGGTGCCCAAGAGATGCAGTGCTACAGGCCTCAGCTAAATTTGCTGTCTGCAGGACTCAGGGCAAGCGGGAACTGAGAGCAACTCAACCTGGGGCTTCTGAGCTTTTCACAAGGCTACATCATATGATTTATGTGGATTTTCTTTCTGGTGAAAATCCCTGTTCGCAGGACAGAAATCCGAGAACAGTCTGTCCATGGGGTGGAACAGACTGTCACGGAGGTTTTTTTAGTAGACAATCAGTGGCACTGTAGGGCTGTACGGTGAGCTTTGAGTTACTGAGACACTCTCTGGAACTTGGTTTGCTTTTACTGTAAACTTGTGAATTTCTGTATTTCTATTTAAAAACATGATGGAGCCATGTTAATCCAGGAGTCTAAATCAAGTTTACAGTTCAGATTGACAGTTCGTTCTTGACCTTGGAAACAGCTGGTGACAAAACAATCTCAGATCAAGGTCCTCTTGCTTTCTTGTTCATTAGTTTTCAACCATATAACATTATCTTCATCAGCAGATTTTTTTATTATTATTATTTTATGCAAATATGCATTCTGAGTAGTCATAAAGGTGCTGACAATCTCCAGTTCAATGATAACAGAGCAAACTCCATCTGCTGATGAAGGTAAAAACTCCCAAACCAGCAGGTTGTCTTGCCAGCTGTTAAAATACAATATGTTGTCTGTTCATATAGCGCTTTACATTTTTTTTGCCACTCATTCACACATCGATGGCAATAAGCTACCATGGAAGGTGCTGGCCTGACCACTGGGAGCAATTTGGAGTTCAGTATCTTGCCCAAGGACACTTTGACATGTGGACAGGTGGTGGGGATCGAACCGCCAACCCTATGATTAGTGGATGACCTGCTCTACCTCCTGAGCCATGCCCCACTTAATATGTATATATATATATATGTAAATTTGTATAAATTAATGTCATAAATTATCCCTAAAAACTCGTTTTCAAATCTTAAATATTTCTCAGTAACATTAAATATTTATGACTAAATAAGCAACAATCAAAGTTAAGGTTTGGAAGCAAACATTTTAGTCATTATGTATTACATGACTTTTTTTTTTTGACTAAGCCTACTTCAAACCAGTGAGAATCTCTCATGAAAGACAACTAGAACTGATCCAACTCTGTCAGAAAATCATAGGTTTATGTGGGGCCCGATTGCTAATAGTGAGAAGCTGATTGAGAGAATGAGTTTTCAGGGGCTTTAAAGTGCTTGTGCAGGACATTAAACATTAAGAAATGATATACAGAACATTTAAAACACCTACTATATGTAATATTTGTTCATTTCAGTCTGTAACCGCTCTAATTTTGTGAGATTATATAAAGTCAGATTCAATCATCTTTAGAAGAGCAGATTTACAAAAATATCTGTTGATATTACTCATTAAGGTATTAGGGGGAATTCAGGTTCCCTTTTTTTTTCTTTTTTTTTGTAGCTTTGGCCATCATGCCTAAAACACTCTTAGCCAAGTAACTGCTGAGTTTTGGGAATATGACATCACATGACATCACTAAAAATAAGTACAACAACTCAAGCAGTCATTCAGACAGGTTTTAAACAAACAGATTAGCCAAATTTATTTGGAAGATAAAATAAAGGTGAATAGTAAAATTATAACCCACGCTGATGAATGTTGTAAACAATGGAGAGATCATATAAGTCAGTTTACACACTGACCTGAAGTTTGACTTTGACTCACTATCTATTAACTGTAGTTGTGTGCACTCACAGTTTTACTGTGGAATCAAGAAATAATGACCAACACTGTTGGCTTGTTGTGTCTGAACATCTGACTGCTTGTGTCTTGACCACATGGCATCTGTTGTAGCAATGTTCCTGGTCCTCAGCACTATGGTGAGCACAATGTTAGAATAACCAACAGAGATGATGGGAAAAACTATGGAAATACAATCCAAGTTGTAATGAACCAGATTTTTTTCCATTAACATTGGGTCATCAGTTGACGAACATAAGAGGAACTGCTAAAGATAATATTAACTATGTATCACGTGACTGACTATCTATTTAAAAGTTGGATCATAAAGAGTTGTCGAGCGATAGTTAGTTTTAACCATACATTAGCTGTTGTGTTTGGAGTAATTACAGTATAAATGGATATAGAATCTTAATGGGATATGTGGTCTGTAACAACATTCCAAAACCTCTTCTTATTCAGCTCCAGATTACCCTGGATCCCCAGGCCTTTCATTTGTCAGCACTAATGACCAAAGTTCCCTCCCTCTCGCTCTGCTGTTGTTTTACCTGTAATAATGGATTGATTTGTGACTCTGAGGCAAAGCAGCTGTGAGTGAGTGAGAGAAAGTTTGCATTGAACTCATTAAAGTTTGTATTATCCAGTGTTTAGCACACTGATTATAGCAAAAGGAGCCATCTGCTTGGGGGAGCAGGGCTCCCATCACAGCTCTGTATAATTTACCAAAGTTTGTTGCTCCAGTCAAAAATCAGCAACGCAGAAGGTTAGCCGAGGTTTATGTCAGTTGAAAGGTGTAGGTGTACCTCAAGTGAATGAATATTATGTAGATGATGTTTTCATGGGGTCCTCCTTGGTGCTCTTCTTGTGAGTCAATTAATGGAGTTAGTTATTAATCAGTTCCTCAAAATTGGATTGGCTTACTGAGAAATGAGATTGACTTGTTTCTCATTAAAGGGCAATATCATTGGGCTTTCCTTGAGGCCCTTTCTCTGGACGACATTAGCATATTTCTCTATCCGTTAGCATTCTACACTGTTATTCAAGAGATCATGTGTTTTTTAGGGTTTTGAGTGCAATCTATTTATTTTTAACACACTGTCTGAAAGTTACTGTGGTATGTTAGCCGGCTTAGCCAAGGTAGCCTGGGTGACCCTGCTGTCAGAATAACAACACTGACCAAGTGCAAACTATTATTAAAATATGCTCCGTTAACTCCGTAGTGAAACGATACCATTCTCCCCATCCCCATCCCTACTCTGTGACGGCGTTTTACTCTGACTTTGAGTGAAGCCGTTCAGAACAACGATAAAAACAAAAATCGTACTGAACCGTGACCCCAAAACGGAGGTACATACCGAACCATGAACTTGGTGTACTGTGACACCCCTAGTAAACATGTTGGTTAACAGTCTATTACACATTAAGCAGAAATGGGACTAACTAACTAACTAATGCCACTAACTCATGAGAGAAACATTTGTCTTTTTAGCTGCTAAATGCTCCACTTTGTTCACAAGCTAGTCACTAACTCTGCAGAGGTAGCTAAAAAGGGGGTTTGTCAGAGCTTTTTCTTTTGTTGAAAATGACTGCCTGCTCCTGCTGAAAACTAGATTAATGAGACTAGTAAGACTGAAGCAAAGCAGTTAAGTTGCAGACCAAAAAAACCCAAAACAAAACAAAAATGAGCTGAAAAATGCCAAAATGTTCCACTGAGGGGTTGAGGGGAACTGCATAGTTCTCAGTACTTTGGTCACTATGAATGAACCCTTTCACATTACACATACCACTTTAGCCGACTGCTCATATAAAAATATTGATTAGCATGGTGTGGCTTTAACTATAGAGGTGGAAGAACAAACAAATGGGTTGTTCAGAAGGCAATGACAAACATCTATTTTCGGTAGGTTGTTTAAGGACTTATGAGGTTAGAAAGAAAACATATCATTCAGAGGAAGCTAGCAAAATAGCAAAATAAACCTTTGATTCTGTAAATCTGACAACTTAATTTAGAGAAAACAAATTTACTGATTGGACGTTGTTTTAGATTGCCTAAATTGAATACAATCTGATGTGCCCAATAAATGGGCTGACAGCTATCATCACAAGAAATATAATTAATGATGAATTAGGGCTCATTTCTGTCTTTGAGGACTCTGTGTGGAGTGCTCAGGGAAGCAGTGTGAGAATACAAATATCACAGCTTAAGTGTTTGCTTGCACCGCTGGAATTGCTGCAAAGTTAACTAAAAAGACCTCTGTTGTATTTTCAGCCACCTTAATTTATTTAGAAGTCAATTTTACTGTCTGATTAAAGTGCCTGCTCCATTTGTTTCAGCTAATAAAGCCAGCAGCTTTGTAGGGATAAAGAATGTTCATTACCTTTCAAAGTTCACTGGGTTTTTATCTGTCCTGTTAAGAGGGTTTTAAGTGCCTTGTTAAGTTGCCCATTAATTCAGACCATATTGATTTCACATGGCCACTGGAGGGCTGGCCAAATATCATATTTTTGAAAACTTCCTCTTGACTCTGTAAAATGCTTACATGCTAATTATTTTTGAAATGTTGGACCTTCTATACCCTCTTCTAACCATTTGTGATCAATATTGCTGATATTTCTCTGCACGTGGTCATTATTTGTGTCACTGCTGCAATTACCACATGGTGGGTACTGATGCAAAGCTTTTGCTTGTCTCTAGGGTTTTAAACTGCATTAGTTAAACTTGTGACACAGGATTTAGCCCTGATTCTCTGCTAATTGTGCAGGTTTTCATCATGCGCTCACCTCTTACTTCCATTCTGGCTCCCTTCTTGGTGGATCTTTCAGTCAATAGTTTGCTCAAGCTGTGTTTGATCTTGCAATTCAGTGATTTTTTTTTAATTCAGGCATCTTTTCACCAGTTCGGTGATGTCCAGTCACTTATTCCTGACACCCGCAGTGGTATAACAATCCAGTAACAGACTATTCCACCGTGTGCACCGTGTGTGTGAGACAAAACTTTTTCTGTAGCACCTATGACAAGCCAAAATAGATCAATGACAAACACAGTCACGATTCACAAGTAGTTTCTCTCCTTCTCCATCACAGGCAAGTTTCAGACAGCATTGTAACAGCTGTAACTTTCTCCATCTCCCCCCTCATTGTCACAGATGAAAGTTTCTGTCTTCCTCTTCTCCCTGCTCACTTGTCACATCTTTTGGCTGCCATAAATATAGACACAACTTAAGTATTTTCTAATGCTATTTACATTCAGCCCTATCTATCCCTTTTCCTGCCTGTCAGGCAATGTAGACAATTACATGTACATCTGCAAGCGATGCTCCACATCTCCTTCACATCCAGTGATGTAGAGGCAAATATAGAGACGGGTAAACAACAATATGAGCTTGCGCCCCCTAACTGAACCCACACTAATATATGTATAAAACAATTACATGCATACTGTCAAAATATTAAAGGTATGCATCTTTTTATCTGACTCTAGTTTCAGTATCCCACCTTGATAGCAACTGAACTGCTTTTCTACATATATTGTGAATACAGTGCAGCCTAAAATGTTTTGTTTTCCTAACACGCTGTAGGTCTATTGGTTGGCTTGTTTAGTCTACGACATGGTATTGTGTGTCTTTTTGCTTCCCTTTTTTCTATACTGTGTTGCATCATCTTCTGCAGCTGAGGTTATTGAATAGTTGGATATAGTATATAAATATCAATAAACAAGTAAAATAAGTCAACTAAAAAGAATCCCTTTAAATAGCAATTGTTTCTTAAAAATATTATTTAAAAGGTTTATTCAAAAGCCTGACTGATACTAGATTTTTGATGCTGATACAAATATTGATATTTCAGAGCTGAACACATCCAATAACAATACCTATTGGTGGATATTGGCTTTTTAAACCAATCAAAATGTAACATAAAAATTCTTCATAGAGATAGAGATTAAGAAGTCATGGTGTGTACTGAGCAGGATATTTTCAGAAAAAAAAAATTGTCAGTTCTCTCTTGTGCACATATTATTTGCATTTTTGTAATGCATTTTTTAGCTGACATACAGCAACTAAAATTGGCCAATAATATGATACAGGCCTATGTATTGGTTGGGCTGTATATGCAATGGCTTAGTCGCCAGTTCTGACCATATGAAGTCAAATGGGCCATAGAAGAGAATTTGAATATACTGGAAGTGCTGCTGGACAAAATAGGGGACTCACAGATAGTAAATTTTGAAGTTTCTGGGGTGCCAAGTTTGTGCTGCCATGTTGATATGTTGCTAATCCTCAACTTGTTGTCACTAGAGCCCAACCAATATATCGGTCATCTGTATATATAATATTATCATCCTTAATATCAGTATCGGCATTGGCCCCAGAAATCCAGTATCGGTCGGGCTCTATTTGTCACATTTTAATGAAGTTTTCCACCTTCATTGTAAATCATAAAGTGGGTCTACAGTTCAGAATGCAACAGTTTTTGTTTGCAGAGAGGTTCCTCTCAACAGAGATCTGCTCTTCCAAAATGAAGGAAACCTTTGTCACAGCTTGAATTGGCATACCTATTCACCAAACTGTGCTCATTATAAAAGTCTTTTGATCAGTCTGAGCTCTGAGCAGATATGATGATAACACACTCTGGTTTCAAGCTTAATTAGCTAACAACCCAGATGCTTCTCAGTTAACAGGCCACAGCACAGACCAAGCTGCCCCTCTCATGAACCACAGAGTAATTGATTGCTTGATTAGAATAAACACACATGTGATATGTTTGGGATAATGTGGGCAATGTCAAAATAGCACCTTAAAACCCAACAAGCTGGATACATTTGCCTATCCTGCTGTGACAAACGACTCCAAGTTACACTACACAAATAAATGCAAGTGGGGTAGGGTGAGTAGGGTGACCATATTTTTAAAACCCCAAACCGGGACCCTTAAGTGTACTGCATCATCAGGATGGGGGCACTTATTTCAGCGTTTTGCACACAAACCGAGCACACCTTTCAACATCATGGACAGCACCTCAGCAGATGAAAAATTATGTTTTCTCTCCCAAAATCCACCAAGGTATTTGTCAGTGTGCACAAGTGCAGGCTGCCGGCTAAATGGCCGACTGTGACTCCGTTTTTTTTTTTTTGTTGTTGTTGTTTTTTTGTTTTTTAAACAAAACAAGGTACAAATCTCTTTGTGGCCTACAAATTACTTTATAGGCTATAACATAAAAATAACCTTAACTTACATCTTCACAACACTATGCCACAAGCTAGTACTCTTGCATTGTGTGCAGAACGCAGCATTTTCGTTGCCAGGTACTTTACGAAGTAAGAAGAAAGCCTCCTGGAGCTCTTTAGAATAGACCAACTCTGTCTTCGGCATGACAGCTAACCGTTAGCATACTGACAGGCTCTGTCAGAAAGAACTGCAAGTGTCATAGGCTAGCAACAGCCTTGACAATGACAATTGATTGATTGACACACATGCAGACAAATCAGGGTTGAACGCGTGGTGCATTGTTTATGTTTTTATATTGGGTTATGTGATAATGAGTGAAATTTTATATTTTCAAAGTGAAGCTTTAAGTTTTAAAAATTTTTCAATTTTATTTTACCAACAAAAAGTCCAATGTCCATCCTGCTACCCCTCTATCTCATCCTGCTGTGCATGTTCATGATTAATCCAGGGGCACTGGTGATCTGGCTGGCAGCCAAGGATCCTTCCTGAAGCACCTCTCTTACTTCAGGGATAGACCTCTGTCCTTTTAACCACTGAGAAGAACAATGACCTGTCTGAAGTGATTGATCTCTTTGAACTGGCAGCCGGACGACATATTTCCATTTCTTCCCCCTCTTCCAGCTGAATGTGCAGGGAGACTTATGAAGGTCATCCTGGCAGGCATCATTCACCAGTGACTTCTAGTATTCTACACACACATCAGTAACATTTTTAGCTTTTATTGGCATATAGACAAGTGTGTATCCACAATGTGTAGCATTGGGTGGATATTATCTCATTCTTATAGTCATGCAGCCTTCACTGGATTCTCTTGCGGGGGAGTGTATTTTATGAGTTTAGTTAATTTGGTGAACTTTGACCAATAGGAAGCTGTCTTGACAATGCTAATTTTTGAAAGAACAGAATCGGAGAGTCAAAAATGAATGGAGCTACTGTAGCTTGTTTATTTAACCCTAATTTAGTGTAAACTGCTCCTCGGGGAGTTATGAGAAAGAAATCTGTGTCAAATGTCTTTTGAATAAACTATGCAACCTTATTAGTTAGCAACTGAGCTAACTGTGTCAGTCGCTAACTGATAGTCAAGCAATCTGGCTCTCTTGAAGAGCTTTCCTTCTCTTCAATAACTCTTTATTGAATAATATGTAATCTTGAGAACAAAATGTGATGGGGGACTAAATGTAGCAACTATGAAAATGGACACTCTGGGCATGTTCCCAGCTGGCTAACGTGTTACCAGTTAGCCCACCAGCTAGCCTACAGTAGTTTACCAAGTAGCTTCTCAAACCACACATTTCACAAAGATGTGCAGACACATTTTTCTGTGCTTCTTTCTAATGGGAATGGACCTTAAAGAGAGAGATAATAAGCTGTAGCACACATTACACTTAGTACTATTGGTATTTTCTATTGTTAGGATGCTTATGTGTATGTTCCTGTGCCTGCAGCACTGTATCCGTCTGTGCCAGAAGATAAAAGCTTGGCACTTGGCACATTTCATCCACGTTGGCAAGTCAAATCACTACAAAAATTCAAACTCAAACTTAAAACTAAAAAGTCTAAAAGTTTATTTTAAACATTAGTTGACATAATAATAATAACCCAAATACTATGCGCCCATTCCTTTATTTGACTTGACACACTGCACTGATGAGGACAATTAAACGGTTAGCTACAAAAGGCTTTCATATAGCACTCATGTAGTATTATATATAGTGTTTTGCTTAGTTGTTGCATATGGTGTCAGCTCGTGGCAATGACAGGAATATCACAAATGCATACTGTTAATAGACATTTGAAGTTAACGTAGTTGCTTTTTTCCACTCTATCAGCAACACAGAGCACAAATTATAAAGCAAACCTTATTTAGCAATTTAGACACACTTTATTAAATAGCATCCATGTCAAAATACATGAAAAAAGGGGCTTCATCATGAGAAAAAAACATCTCCAGTGCAGTATGCCCTGGGGCTTCCCTTGCTGGTTGTCTTTGGCCGGCTACTCATTAGGCCTGTGGAAAACCCTCATATGCCAACACTTGGTTTATACTCTGTTTGAAATTCAGTGTTCATAAATTGTATACATAAGTGTTAAAATCAAAGGTTTACTCTCGAGGTAAATCATTTAGCACATAAACAATTCAAAAAATGTTGTCAGGCTTTGGAAAAAAAAAACTTTTGATTTTCTTCTGCTAAAAATGTGCAGCTGCTGCCTCCGGACCAATGAACCTCTTTTACAGGAAAATGGCATTGATGCATGATCGTTCCTTGGTGGAAATGATTGATACCACACATTGGAAGGACTAAATTGCCACAATTTGTTTAGATCCTTGGCAGAGAATATTTTGCATTAATAAAACATTATCAATCATTAGCATGAAACTGTGTGTGAGTCTGTGTGCGAATTAGTCTCCCATTTTAGCCAGAGATGTGCTTCTCATAAAAACGAAAACACATATGTCTTGTCATCTGCAATCCACCAAAGTCTGGAAATTTGAATAAGTCAAAAAAAACCTAGTAGTGTGCTTGAGGCTCAGTGCTTATCATGTTTCTAGGAGGAGTGCTCACTGCATAACTGAAAAATAACAGTTTTACCACTTTTTTACTATGATTACACAGTCATGTGATAAGGAGATATGATGTAAACGACCAAGATGCTGCCAATGTGTTTCTAATAGGGGTGTGTCATATCATAGCATTCATGATAATTTAATGTGGTAAACATTTGTCATATCATGATATTTACAGCATTGTGACATATTTATGTAATGACTGCGTACAGCATCAACACACAGCACTGAAAGTGAATGTAACATGGCTGCTGGCTCCATTGTGGAGAGGTCAGTTTAAAAATGTATCGACTTCAGTCGTGTGGAAGTGGTTTGATAACATGAACCTTCAGAGAAAAAGAGCAGAGACTATCATCATCACACAGTACACTGGCCACGAAACAAGTCGCATCAGGACAAGTTTACAATAAGGATAGTTTTAAAGATATATTGTCAAATACTGCAATACTGTGAAATTATTTTAAGGCCATATTGCTCACCCCCAGCTTTTACTCATGCAATAGTTCCCATGTATTCAAAATTTCTCAAGAACAGATGACAGTAGAAAGTCTGTACTCTAGTAAATAGACCCGAGGTAACATACCAAAACAACAAGAACAAAAAAAGAAGACCAGAGGCCTGAACTACAAAGCAAGTTCAACATACCCAGGATATCTTTTCGTTAGCTGGCTTCACTGAGCCTAACATTGGCAGATAAGCAGTACTACAAAACTGGCTATCCACTAGCTCAGTCTACTCTGTAGTTTCCTGTCCAGTTACAAGTGCGTTCATGTGAAAGAGGCAGGGTTGTTAATTACCAGCAACATCATTGAACCATGAATGAAGTACTTCATATGATGAGATGAAACAGTGATACCAAGTACCTGCGGAAAACTTCTGTTTTAGAAACAGCAAAAAGTCATATTCACTTAACTGAAATGTAAAATAGCCTGTAATCTTACAACAGAATAAGAAGATGCAGAAACACTAGAAACAATTTCCAAATATTAAAAGTAGGCTTAAAATACATGTAGGAATTATTATATATGACTTAAGTATTGAGTGAGAATGTTTTGCTATTTGGTTGGATGATGAGGAAACCATTCTGAATATATCACGTAAAAAAAACTTAAAAGTAATGTCAGACTGTTTCTGCTGCTGAAGCAAAGAGTAGAAAAGTAGTTGATGACTAATTGCTCCTTTTTACTTGTCACTTTATTGTAAACTCAGGACTTTTGTCCATGTCAGGATCCTGTAGGAATGATCCTTTTCCAGTGATCTGAATGGTCAGTGGTTGGGATGTTGACAGGTTGTGATCCAATCCTCTGAAGTAACCTGCTCCGGAGCAGGTTAGCTGTTCAGCATAAGTTGCCACGGTGATGTACCCTGATAAGAAGTGAACCACCACCACCACCATAACCCTGAAAACCCAGAGTTAAACTTGAAGTTACCCTGCTAACCCCAAATTCTGCTTCATAGAACAGGCTGAGAAGACAAATGAAAGTCAAGTGGAAAAACATCCCTGTTTTTCACCCCTTTACTACAGATTCTTCGTTCTCTTCCGATAAATATAGAGGACTAGGCACGAGTAAAACTTCAGAAAATTAGTCTCTGTAGGGATGAGAAATGTAAACCAAAGGACAGAAATGATGAGCGAGGCAGAGACAGGTTTTTGTTTTTTTTTCCATCGCTGGGCTCATTCTGTGCCAAGCCTTTTTTCTTAATTCCCAACACAGACATCATTTTGTTTCTCCTACCTGTGATATTTGGCTCTGTTTGCTCTGATTTTAGCAACTGTAATTATTACAGCAACCACAATTTGCAGAGTTTTGGGGGCACAGCGGAAACTGAGATTTACTCAATTTGTCTGAAACATGAATGACAGATGAAAAAAAAACAACTTGATTTTAAATACTACATTCAGTATTCTCCAAAATTATGTGCTACTTTCTCACTGAGTGACAAAATGTAAGATCTTGTAAGTCTTTCTTCCCTGGGAAAGTCAAGGGAAAGTGTATGCCATGGACAGCTGCATGAAACACCTGTAAAAAAATAATCTTGACACTTGAACACGAACTGGAGACAGAACTGTAAAATATGCTTTTAATGATAATCTGCACAATTTTCTTGAAGTAAACAGTGATGTTTACATTCAATAGCTCGTCCAACTTCCTGTCTTCCCAGAGATCTGCATTCTCCTCCCATCACCCCCAAGCCAATATAGAGAATGCTGCTGTCTGCAACTTGGCAGTCTCTCTGGTCCTGATGCTTCCCACATGCAAATTAAATAGACAGTATGACATGTAAGTAAGTGCCATGCCTTCGCCTTTGACTTCACTCTTCCCAAGTCTCTCACGCAGTCTTATCTTTGAAACTAATGCAAGCAGTCCTCACCATGAGGCCTTTGGCAGTGGATCCCGCAGAGGAACACTATGTATCATTCACTTATGCCAGACACTGGAGGGACAAAATAGCCTGCAATCTGGCCCAGTGTAGAAGAGAGGTAGTCATGTCTGTTAGAAGTATTTGTAAAGGCACTTCTTGTGGCAAATCGCAAGGACTCATGCTCTCTCATTGAGTTCTTGGGGCTTTTAGAGGGATCCTGCTGAGCTAAAAGACATCTTCACAATTTGTGGTTGGGTCACAGAGGATTATACAAAATGAGCAAAATTTGGGGAAAACAGATGAAATGTATTTTTACACCACAAATGGAGAGTTTGTTAAGTTTTGGAATCTTTGTTTCACTTTCATGATGTTTTCACAATGAAGGAGAGATCAGAAATGTATTCCTTTCTCAATACCCACATCATTTCTTTAGGCATCTTTCCATATTTATACTTTTTACTTTTTGAAGGCAATTTCACTGAAGAGTATGAAAAATGTACAAGCTTCAGCTATGTAATACAGCCTCGTTTTGTGTTGAGTACGGAGCTACCCCCAATCCTATCAACCCCAGAGAGACCCCTCTCATTGGAGCAATACTAACAGCTTCCAACCAGTGCCTCCATCCACTTCAAGGTATTTAAGATAACATCTGGGTGGAGATGGAGAGAGAGAAAAGGGGGCAGAGAGAGACCAACATAACACTTTTGTTATCAACCATGCCTGTGGCTGTATGGGATTTCCCATGAGGGCTGGAGTACAAACAGACCTTATGGGGAGCTGAGTGAACAAACCTCCTGCAAAACCAGTAGGGCTGCTGCGCTTGGTATCATGGGACTTCAAACAAAAACCTATCTGGACGTTGCTAGCTAATCAGCACCTCAGAGTGCTTAATTCAATCAAAACATGCAGAGCGTTCTCCTTTTTTACAGCTCAATAGTATTACATTAAGAATGATGTGTCTTTCCCCTTTAGACCTTATCATTGCTTTAAAATCAGATCACCCTGACAAACATAATCCCTAGTTTTGTTCAGGTTTATGTACTGATGAATTTAATGGTGCCACATTGTTTCCAAATTGGATCAGAGATTTCAGTCTTTCACTGTGTTCCCATAAGTCCTTGGCATATTGGAAAGAGCTTTAACACGAAGGCTACAGTTAACACCTTGTCAGCAGTAAAGGATTCCTTCTAATCTATTTGATCTCATTAAAATGCTCCATAGCATGCAGTCGTGCTATGGCTGGCTCTCTACAGCTGTCAGTCTTCAAAATGTATTTACAGTATGTGTATGCCAGATTTTGGGTGGAGGGGTCGATCTCAGGAATAGGAAGAGGAGGCTGACAGTGATATTGGTTCAGTTATTGATTCAGCCAAGGAGGCGTATGTTTTTCCACCCTGTTTGTTTTCTGTTAGTTGGAAGGGTATTTCAAAAAACACAAGTGATTTTCCATTTGGCTATTTGTAAATTTTGCTCATATATTAACTCCTTAAAGCCATTGTTTGCAGGATTTTAAAATGATTGCTTTTGGTGCTCCCTAGTAGTATCAAAAGAGAAATTGGCAGAGAGCAATCCACGCTGCCCCCCACCTCCACCACCAGAGATTTTCGACACAGGGACACTGCGAAAATGGGTTGAAAGCTCCGTTGGCCTGCACCAGTTTTCACTGGGACTGTCGCATTTTTGTTTTGGAATAGATTCTGCCATCAAAAAAAAAAAAATAGGAGCTTTAAATGTCAGGCATAGAGACAAGATCCTATTTTTCTGGATCCCCTGGGTCAAGGTGATTTTATCTGTATCTGCATTTCTAAGATTTAAGTTTTGCAAAGCAGTTTCACCAGTGCTCCTACATATTTCTACAATGTAAATTATTTACAAAATTTGATGCGTTAAATATTTGGATTCTGTTTCCATGTGTGTGGCTCTGTTAGGCTGTACTGGTCATTGTAAAGAAGACAATTGTCAGATGGATAAAAGATGTACATTAAATTTTATTTTTGTAAATGTAATAATTGGCCAGAGGGTGGTGTCAGAATAACGATCTTTGGCAATATACTGTATAAAGAAGGGTTTAAAAGTTTTGAGTGATGTATTGGTTTATGACCAAATTGAATTTCTGTCATTCCAATCCATCCAATAATTGCTAAGACTAAAAACATTAAAAAAGTTAATCTCATGGCACTAGAGGTCAGGGTATCCCCAAAGTCAGGTGATGTCTGCACCCAATTTCAATAGCTGTTGAAAAATCTGATGCTGTTTTCCCAATAGTGGCAGACCAAGAGTCATAGCTGCCATCAGCCAATCAGTCTGACTGTATATCATTCTGTGTATTTTGATGCAGATTCAAATCCAGATGCAGATTAAAGTGTTCTAAACATTTTTTCTATTATTAGAATAACATATTGAAAAGAATGTGCAGCATTAGTGGAGGTATACACTCTCTAAGTGCTTTCTCATTTTTAATAAAAGTTGTATATATAGATATGTGGCCTCAGAACTGCCCTGGTGGAAATCATAAGTGCGTATATGAAGTATCTTTAATAGAGTACTCTAATAAAAAGTCCTTCAGGTAAGTTGCAGAGGCAGCAGCTTGGTGTCAGTGGGGAGAGAATGACTTTGGTGTCTGGCAGAAGTCCCCGGTCCCCCAATGGGACAGGACAGAATTTACATAACTAACATCTTGATTTGCTGTAAAGTGAAATTAGGGCCTGCACTATGTTCAATTAACTCCACGGATCTTCTTGTAATTAAAACTCAGCGGTCCCCCACTGTTCAATAAGTCTGTGCCAGGAGAGAGAGGGGACAGAAAGGTGGGGAGGGAGATTGAGAGAGAGTGGAGGAAAGAGAGAAAAAAAGAGGAAAGATAAACTGCTGCTTCATCATGTTTTCATCAGATATGACCTTGGCAGTCATCATGGTGAGGGTGAAGATATCGCTGGAGAAGAGCCACACTATCCATAAGTTGAAAGTTAATGTGAGAAACATCAGCCATGGTGGCCCCTTTATAGCACCCTTGCCAGCTGCTGTATGGAGATCAGCGGCTGCGTTGCTAGTCCCTAATGAGATGTTTCTCCTTAAATTGATTACATAGGGGAATGATTACATTTGGCTGTATAATGCTAAGTACTTTTGCTTTTAGGTTAACTATTTACTATTCCTTCACAAGTCCCTTGCTCTTTGGTAATTGCTGTAATGCCACCATTTAAGAGGATGTGGGACTAAATGCTGTGTTTTGTGTTGTTTCTTATCCCTCTGGAAGGATTACACAAAGTACGAGTGAACCTATTCCTCAATAATCACCTCTTTGAATCCTGTTTTTGATTGTTGGGGAGTCATAATGAGGCATTAAGCAATACTGAGACGTGCTGCAGTGCAGTCTCATGGCCTGTGCTGTGATTCAGTATAGATGGGTAAAACACTTGTCATTATGATATGCTGCTATTCTAAAACCGCAGCTTAGCTCCCATGCTTTTCTTTTATGCAAGTCGTTAATCTTTATTATACGTTTACCTGAAAATTGCAAAGTGACAGAAAGGCAGCGTCTGTAGTCTCTCCTTTGCCTATACAATGCATCTAAAGTGGCTGTTTTATGGGATCAGTTAGAGAATTTTAACTAAGCCATAATCCCTAAATTGATAAAATTGCCTCCAAATGTACTGTAATGTTTAATTCATGAGCAATAATATGCAGGTAATAAATCTGAATACAAGAGAAAAAGCCCAAAACTTCTGCGACATAATGCTGCCTGACTTTTAAGATCCTTTGAGTTATTTCTGAGACTGTGTTTGCAATTTTTTTATGTTTCAAAAAGATGAAGGAAAAAAAAATCAAGGCATTACATTACATGGCTAAAGCTAAAGGAAAATCTTTCATATCATGCATTTGCTGCATTTCTTTCATTCTCTTGACATTTATTTTTCAATAAGTTCATGAACTCATTGAGAAAAATAAAGTAGAATGATGTTAAGAATATGATCTTCCTGAGAGTGGCTGTTTAGCATGGAGCTAACGACCAACTTGGTCATGTTAATTTTGTGCATGTTCTGCTTGCACCTGCAATTTCTGGTCCAAGCTATCACCTAACATCCCCAGCTTACTATAAAATGGAGTGCATATATTACATTTATATTAAATGCTTCATGCTTTCTCTGGAAATGTGCTTCCTCTATGTGATCTCTGGAGCATGCGCTATATTTATAAAAAAGCAAAGACACAACTGCTAAGGCTATTTATGCACACAGAGAAAAAATAATCTTTTTTCGCATTAAAGTCCAACTCCTGCTAATTGTAAAGCGCATCAAAGTATTGATTCTGCACAGAAATGGTTAGTGTAACAGCCAGCCCATTCTCATTCCCAGGGCGTCAAATACCGATGCTTTGTCACGCCCCTCAGTGTCTGATACCAACACACTAGGCACGCTTTAGAATCTGTATGAGACGCACCAGGCTTTCAACTAACTCTAATGTAAACCCATCCGCGTCATTATTAGATGCCATGAGACCAATGTTGTCTATACAAGGTGACATTTTCCTCACTTTCTTAGGAGGAGGCGGGTTGGGTGGATGGCTAGATAGTTAGATGGCAAAAAGTGGATTTTGCTGCAGGAGACCACTGTTCGCCTCCTGCTTCCAATCGCGAGCGTCATGTTTCCAACCGTGAAACCGTGACGTTTTTTGACATGGTGTTTACTGTTGCAATAACGAGTTTTCAAGTGATCATTTTAACCCAAACCATGACCTTTCCCTAAACATAACCAAGTGGTTTCTGTGCCTAAACCTAACCCACACCAGTTGCTCTGAGCATGTAATATTGTCGTGGATGGGTCTACAATGGATTTAGTTGAAAGCCCAGTGCGTTGCTGTACAGACACCACAGGTTTCCTTGTGTGTCTGAACGAGACACCAGAGACTTGACAAAGCGTCAGTATCTGACGACTTGGGATAAGAACAGGTTGTAACAACATATAACATACAGGACAGTATCCTTTAAAGGACTGAAGGCATTAGCTACTGTGTTGGCCGTGTTCATCTACTTGGGACTGTCAGTAGAAGCAGAGCCCCGCTGTGAAGCACTACTCGTGGATATCATAGATTTGCTGACAGTAATGGGGGCTGCGGGTGGTGGTAGGGAGCAAAAGGCAAGATACCACCAAATGGCCACACTGAGGCATTCTTCTTTGAAAGAGTTTTTTTTTCTTTTTAATCACAAGAAAAGTTAATCCTCAATCAATGAAAATGTAAATCAGTGGCTTTCTGTTCTATGTGTGCTGATAGAAGCTTAAAGGATCGCTATTGAGGGGCTCAGACTGCATTTGCAAGTGCCTGGCACTGCTCCTAGTCGTGTCTCGCCTGGCACACACACAAGGGAAAAGGTTTCCTTTCTCATTTTTGGAGGCCCCTGAAATGGTGGGGAGGGGCATCTATTAGTGCCCTACATTCTCTCCAAATACTAACTCATGCGAGCTATTAGAGATGATTTGCCTGATATAGTATTGGAAAAACCCTGTGTGGTTAGAAAATGTGCTTTTGTACTAAATCTGGATCCTGGAGCATGTTTTCCATGGTCTCACTGTTGAGGAGTTAGCAGTACATATTAGCAATGAATGTAATTTCAAAGGTTGCTGCTTCTGTATCATACTTCCCTCTTTTCTTTTTTCCTTTAATGTCTTAAGATCAGGGGTGTGCATGTTGTTGTTGTAGCCATACAAATTTGTTTTGCTGACACCAACAAATCTGCTAAGTCATGAAAATGCACTGCAGCTTGTTATGGTAATACTTTGTCAGCTTGCGTGTCAGACCCTGATAAGGAAAGTCGGGACATTATTCACCCTTGAATCTTTATGGCTCTCACTAAGCAGCTCCCCTTTTAAAGTCCCTAAGAAAGGCTGCATCAAAGGGAATCAGGTTGTGGAAATAGTAGGCAACATTAAAGTTGCATTTATGCATGATGCAGTTCTCAGTGTGCACTGATGATAAACTGCAGCTTAAACTCGTATATCTGTATGAGAGATGTACAGTAACCCCTAAATTTCTATGTCAAAGTATTTGTTAACCCTTTTTTTTCGCCTCTTATTGTTTATCACCTCTATTCCTTGCTACTTAGGGTTTTCCCAGATTCAGACTTGTTTGCAATGGTGATGGACAGGTTGATGGACGAGATCAGGCAGGAGTCTCCGTGGACTATGATGTTCGCAGATGATATTATGATCTGTAGTGAGAGTAGGGAGTAGGTTGAGGAGAGAAGGCTACCAAGAGTGAAAGGGAAGCTTTACAAGAAGGTAGTGAGGGAAGACATGCAGGTGGTTGGCGCGACAGAGGAAGATGCAGAGGATAGAAAGAGATGGAAACTGATGATCCGATGTGGCGACCAATAACGGGAGCAGTCGAAAGAAGAAAAAGAAGAAGTAGAAGAGGGAGTGGGAGCAGGAATAGCAAAAAATGTCCAAATATATTTTTAGAACAACTCTGAGCTATGCTATAAATTACCCCCAAAATTACATTCTGTGTGGGTACTTATCTACAAGATGCAAGAGCTTATTGATGCTGGGTCAGTGGATTCATTTGTATCATGTGAACACTCCTCATATAAATCGTATCTGCTGTGCCTCCAAGAACAGCTCAAAGCTAATACAGATTTCTCCACCTTGACACCATCGTAATCAGATTCGCCACCTGTTTGTCTAGCTGCTGGGACATTTGTCACCTCAGAGGCACCCTAATTATGCATCATCTGATGCTCTTTTTGTGACAGCTTTATGGAATTGTTGGAAAGGCATCCAAGATTTGCATTAGATTTTGGTGGGGATATCATGTGTGCCTGTTTATTGTTTGCCTGTGTGCTCAGAGGATAATTCACTTCATTTTAATGAAATTTACAGGTTTTTTGCTTGTGAGCTGGAAACTTCCACAGGGCCTTTTTTAACCCTTTAATGGTTTTCTCTATGGTTTGGTAGAGCACATTTTAAGTTGTGATATCTTGTTGAAAGAATTTTTGTACCTAACTCAACCTGATTGAGCATCTCTAGCACTTGGTTGAAGTGTGTTATGCGCATTGCTGTTTTTAGAAACAGACCTTATCAGGTGCTTCCTTCTGTAGGGATGTTGATCGGTTGGTCCACCACTTTGGTCCAGACTGAAATATCTCAGTATCTCATGGATTTTGAACAGACATTCAAGATTCAATAGACAAGTAATCCTACTGACTTTGATGATCCCCTGACTTTTCCCCTAGTGTCTCAATTAGGTTGACATTTGTAGTTTTTATTAAAACAATAATGCAAGGATGGATAGATGGATGTATTACCATGAAATTTGGTACACACGTTGATGTCCCCTCAGGATGATTTGTAATAACTTTGGTGATCCCTTAACTTTTCATCTTGGACCATCATCAGGTCAAATTTTTTATTTGTCCAATACTTTGGTTTATGACCATAAACCTACAAAACTAATGCCGTTCCCATCAGCCTCACTTATACTTTGTGTTTAGTACTAATTAGAATATGTTAGCATGCTAATGTGCTTCACTAAGATAGTAAGCATGCTAACATTAGCATTTATCCTCACAGAGCAGGTAGCACAGTGGTAGACTTGTTTAGTTTAGTCTGAGAAGGCTTACTAAAATATGTAATAGATCACCTTTATAATAAAGTTAGTATCGCTAACAATTTATACAATACAAAGCCTACTGCCTATAAACTGTTATCAATATGATAAATATAATGTTATGCCATTGTATATGTGTTGAAACTATGACACCACTATGATCTTTTTATGACATTTTTTTGAATGTTTGAAAGCCAAAACAGACAAAAAATAGACATCAACCTCTGTGATCAGACTTTCGCCCAAAGTCTGTGTCCAGATTAAAGTGTACAAGAAATACACAGTTTTCTCTTGTTTGTATACACATCAGAAATGATAAAAAAACAGGATCAGTTCCTCAAAAAAATAGTTGTATTGCACCAACACACAGTAAGCAGGTCTGATCTCATTCTACAAATATTGCTCTACATAGACCTTTTTTTGTTTGTTTGTTTGTTTTCTTAAATTCAGCATTTTTCAAAACTTTAATGTTTAATTTTGAGGTAAAATGTTTTTTTTTATTTAGTTTTTTTTTTTTTTTTTTTTTTTTTACTGGGTTTTAGACAGTGCTCTTGTCCATAAAAAGGCATGTGGAAGGCGCCAATCAAAAAACCACAACATCCGCAGTTTGCATCCGGTCAAGGACTTCTGTTACATGTCATCCCCCATCTCTCTCTCCCCTTAATTTCCTCTCATCTCAGATAAAGGCATATCAACCTATTTACAACCTTTTTAAAATTTCATTTCATTGAAGACACATGTTTATTGGAGAAAGTGTACTTTTACTATAAGTGGACATCTCAACTGTTTGGTAGAGGCTCAAAAAGAAAACTGGTCAGTTGAAATAGTTTTTTTTCTCAATGCCTAAAGAAACTACAAATGCAAAAAAAGTGCCACATCAGTTATGTTCACACAATACATCATCAATTCGATATTTCATTTATAGTTTCACAAAAGTTACCCAAAACTTAAATATGAACATGTTTAATTTACACTTTCACTGAGCAAATGAACAAAATGATCTCCTTTACCTCTGTACACAACACAACCTACAAACATCAAATTAAATTACACCCCCAGGTAAAAGTATTTTTTTTTTTTTTTTTTTTACATTTATCAATTGTAGTTATTTAGTATTGCCAAAGATTAAAAGTGATAAATAGTTGCAAACATAACAATGTCAGAATTTGCTCATTTTTTGACCACAATATTGCTGGTAATGTTACAGTTCAAAAATGAAATGTCTAAGGGGTCAGCTTTTCAGATGTAGAATCATTGTTCAGAGTGTGCCCATGAGTGCATGCCAACAGTTAGAAAAAAAAACATGCTATAAATTGTTTTGGAGAAGCAGCTCGTGGAATGCTTTGTCAGTGCCAGAGCTTGGTGAAAATTGAAGCAGAGTGAATGTGTCTGAACTTAGACAGATGAGATATCAAATTGGCGGGCAGGAGTGTGATAATCAGGGAATTGGAGAGGGAAAATTGCATCAGAATGGAATCATAAGCCTGGCCAGAAGTGAGGATTTGCTGATCCCTGACCTTCTGTTTCAGAGCTGAGGATTTTAAGTAATGAGATCTATGCAGTGAAACAACTCCACTATCAGACTGCTAGACTTCGGCATACTGGGGAGAAGCGTCTGCCCGCCGCTACACAAAGCACAGCCAATGGATTTAACACATATTTAGAAATGTGCTGTGGCAGCAGTGAAAGACAGTAAGGGTTAGGGGGAGGAAGAATGAGGAACAGAATGACATTTTGTTGCAATAAATAGACATGATGGTATAATGTGCTGAAGGGTTTTCATGGTGTTAAATATGTTATCTGTTGGCCTTCTGTTACAGTAAGGCACCTGAAAAAAGAAATATAGACATACATGAGATTTTCTTTAGTGAATTCAAATCAAGTTGCAAATGCATTAACTGCTGGTTAACTCTTTCACATCTCAGTATGTTGTCATCTATTTTTTTACATAAACAAGTATGAATCATGTGAATCATTTTAGTGAAATAGTGAATCATTTAGAACAACTGTAAGGTTGAAATTGTTATGCAGTGCAACTTCCATGATCAGCAGGTTGTGTTGGTTGTTTTAAATTTAAACTAACTGAAGATTTTTCTGTGAATGTAAAGTTCCTCATTCATTCACTTTATTATCTGTCTATCCATGGGCATTGAGAGCAGCTTATCAATAATAGAGACACAATGTACAGTAATAAGACTCACTCTTCCAACTGTAAACCTCCAGTTGAACATCAGTCCTTTCTCTCATAATCACTCACTAATTACTCCTTATGTGTTATTTTGGTTGGAAATGATCCCAAGTTAAAAAGAAAATGTTTATCAGCCAGGCAGCGTTGAAAATCCTCTCATTAATTCTGCCTTTATCACTGAAATGATTAGATATGTTTGGATAAAGTTCCAAGAGGGTTAAACAGCTTGAGATGTAGAATTACAAATTCCTCTGCAGTCTGGAGAAACCTTTTCAATGACATCATTTAAAATGGATAATTAGTCTAAATGATTAACTTAATTGGACTAATTTGGTTCATTATCTTCCTTTCACAGATTGTTTGTGGTTGGGCGGGGCATGTTTTCATTCCAGATGTGTTTCTTATTGAAAAATGAACCTTTTAGACAATCTTATGCAGTTACACAAAAATTTAAACTAAACAGTAAAAAGAGAATATTCATTCGAGTAAGTGACATTAATTTGCTCAATTATCTGTGACATATCCAAAAGTAATCACATCTATAGGAGTTCATATCTAATAATAATAACAATGAATATAACAACAACAATTTATTATTTTTATAATAAATTTTTATAATTATATTTTTTAATCACATGCTTCTAAATTAAATATACAGTAAATATAAATTATGTTTATTTTCTTTTTTGTAATGACACCAATCTCAAACGGTCTTTTTCAATATTTATAGGCAGAGACAAAAAAAGCCTTGGTTATGTTGCCTACTTGAAAATGTGAAAATGCTGGACCCTCTTGTTAAGTAGTTTTATTTATGTCCTGATGGAATTGTATTGTATATGAATATTATTAGGACTTAAAATTGTATTTTATACAATTTTATTGTAATTTTTTTCAGGGTGCTATATTGAAGTCAATAAATTAACTAACTATCTTGACTTGATTGTATTATACAGGTAAAACCTTAACCCAACAATCATGCTGCTTGTTATCTGATTCATTGATGTCATTGCACTTGTTAAAGGTCCACTGTGGACTTTTGGGCCACTAGTAGCGCTGCCACAAAATATTGTTGGTCCCTGTTTTGTTTGTATGTCATGCATGAGCATTCAGCAATGCAATTAAACAATGGTGGATTTAAAATATTTAATGTTTTATGAGGAAGGAAATCCACACACATTTGTGAGGCCTCAAGGACATGCACAGGGTACCTTTAAAGCAGCATTAATTTAATTTTTGGCCACTTGGGGGCAGCAAAACAAGCTGCAAACATAACTTTGACCTACTATCACCTTGTAAAGTTGTGGTGAACGTGTTAGCAAATGATTGCCTATTTACATATAGGCAGACACAGTCAACATTAACATTCATGTGGAGTTGTGTTCCTGGCTGCATGATGAATGAATGTCCAACATTCACTCTCTAGTGATTTAGCTTGTTGCTACACATTGTCTGTGGGTATTTTGGTGCTAGGCAGGTAGTGTATTGTAGGTATATCTGATCTTTTTTGCTGAAAACAGTTTTATGCTGAGGCTGGAAATGAGGTTGATGAGAGCAAAATTTGCAGGCTGGAAATCCAAAACAATGAGCTAAAAGAGGCTTAAAATCTCTGTAGAACTGAGGGGAACAGAAGAATTGGATGGTAATTCTATGTGGGTTCATAACTATGAGCAACCCTTCTCACATTACCCATAATCATTTGATCAATTTGTAATATAAAAATATTGATAGTGCAGCTTTAAAGACGAGGAATCTCAGTCAAAGTAATGTTTAAGAGAGCATCTTCTCTGTAGGAGTAAAGCCTTACATATTGAAGGAAAAACAGATTTAAGTAAAGGACAGAACAATGTCCAAATAACCCCAAGCCATTGATGAAAGAGCAAGCATTACAAGACACATGGATGTCTTCAGGCTTCTCATTTGCCCCCATCATATATAGCCACCATAGAAACTAGTGCTAGAGGTCCTTAGAGCAATCATACTGTGCTATGTTGATGGGCTGCGCTCTGCTTGCTCCAGTTAGCTCTTGCCTGCAGCTCACCACAGAAGTCTGCCTAATTCCAAACATCAGTGTAAAAAATGGGCCTGCCCTGCCATTGAATCCCTGCTTAAAGAGATGGGGATGATTGGATGGAACGGTAGAAGACAGTGGAAAGAAACCTGCTCAAATAACTAGAAGGAGAGGCACTACCTTAAATGAAATTGGATGGATGGAGAACGAGGTGCCACACACTGTGAAGATTGACTCTAGATTGCAGAGTGGGGTGTAGATGTGGCAAAACGGACAGATTGTGAACACAAAGAAAGAAACGAAAAGCTACAGACTTCCTCTCCATCTTTCACCACCTGCACTCCACAAACCTCCAAGCTCCTGCTCAATATCCAGGGAAACACTGACATGTTCAACCCTCAGAGCAGATGAGTCCAGTCTACTGAACCTAATTCCTTCTTACTACAAATATGTAACCAAAAAACAAAGTTTAAAGATGCAGTATAGCATTTTAGATGATAACGTATAAACCTAAAAATAGATTTTTGTCAAAGATATCCAAAGTCCATCCTATCATGGCCTGATTAAATGTTACATTACAAACTGTTCATCATTTTCCTTAATTTAATCTCTAATATAATATTATCATTAGACCCTATTTTGCTTTTTCTGTAAGTCAGCTTAAAACAACCTTAATCTCATCCATGTTTGGCGCCATTTTTGTGGCTATTTTTCTGATTCTGGCACAAGAAAATGACATCCCTATTCCTACTTCTGACAAAAGTGAATGAATCATCAATGAGCTTGATTGATGAGTTTGATTTGCTGAAAATATTTGAGATGTTCGTAGCGAAAAGAAACAGAGGTCTAGAACCAGACTCTCCAGGTGAAGAATTGAGGCTTTTAAGTCTGTCTGAGGTCTTGCTGGCTGCCAGCTGTTGCTCAGAAGTGATTAAGGGGAAAGGGGCATGAGGACATAAGATTGATCAATTGTCCAGGAATGGTACATTTTGAGGTGAAGTAATTGCAAGAGATGTGTAGGCCCAGACTCTTCTTTGACATTTCTGTGTAGGACATTAATGTGTTTGCTGTGGGACACTGACAATTTTGGACTTAAGTGTCATTTTTTGAAAGAGTTGAGGACATTCCTGAAGACAATCTCATTTTCACTAAAAAGCATTCAGAAATTCAGAAATTTGACTGCTCAGTCTCGCTCATGAGTAACAATTACGTCCTCCAGCGGTGAGACAATTTTTAATTACAGAAGGTAAATATGCAGACAGTGAAATTGATCAGGCAAATTACATGTAACTGCTGATAAGGCAAATTTGGTTTGAGAATGAAAAGAATTGTGATGTTGAGCCAGGCCTTTGCTCCTTTAGGCATTTGTACGTCCTTTGCTAATCACAATATCTCCTGGACACACAACAGTAATTGCATTTTACTGAATACACTGAAGCTGAAGTACAATAAAGCCCCTCCATTCATATTTCTCTGACCTCAGAGAACATTTGAAAATGTAATTTACTCAGCAGAAATGTGCAGATTTACCAGGGATTGTCAAAGTCCACAAATCAATCTGCTCATAACTATTTGACAAATTAGGTAATGACCTTTCACAGATTCACTTTCTGATTTGATCTTCGTCCGGATAAGTTTCATTTCATCAAGTCTGTATCGAAACTGACAGCTCTACTCCTACGAATCCAATGCATTAATCAGACAAAGGCACATTGTCTTATTCAGAGCTTCCAGTCATTTTACTGATGAGTCTACAACAGACATTGTTGGTTATTCCGGAAAACATCCAGGTGTAAACTTGCCTTTTCATCTCACTGCTTTGTTAGTAAAAATGAAATGATTGCAACAATGTCAGATTCACATGTTTATGGATCTTAGACTTGGTCAATAAGTCATTATTGAGAAAAACTTAAAGCTACTTATACAGTCAGTAGGTAATTCCTTTCTCCATAATCGGCCACTAGCTTCCCAGAGGACTCCTTCCCTCTGCTGGTCATTCCACTCTTTTCTAGTGAGCAGAGGTGAGCCGAGCCTTTGTTTTGTGGCTGTAGGAAGCCACGGTAAGCAATGAATTTGCTTGCAGGTAACAGAGTGGAAAGTTATGGTTTACCAATAACTCTGTGGTTTATTGCTTTCTGTGGTGGGGCTGCATTTAGAGTTTGCTCTTGTGCCCTATGCTCTGCAATAGACTCCACATTCCCCTCACAGTCAGACCTTTATTAATTTATGCATTAACTTGGAACAGGTCCAGCTTGAAATTTCCAGTGGCATCCACTCATCGGTGCAAGCTCAAATGATACCACAGTAAGTAATTGGACGGTGTTTGGAATACCATTAAAAACTATAAAGCGGCTGGCAGAAGCAGGTCAACAATCAATCACTCACGCTTCTCAACCACCAGGCCTCCACCCACAAGAACACGTTTCATTACCTTTGAGTTATTTTTAATAGAAATTTGCCTCTGTTTGTGTCGAGCCCATTATAAGCCTGGTAATACAATATATTATTCGGTTTTGACCCCATGTATACAAAGCAGCATATTCAGTACCATGACCTAGCATTTAGATAGGACGGAATTGGCGCAATATGCATCAAAATCTGTCCCCTTTTGTCTCATAATCATCAGATTCAGACATTTTCTTCAGTGACAAAGTAATCCACGTGGTTGTTGTCTGTATAGTGTGAAAAGAAACTACTAGCCGCCAAAGCAGCGTGACTTTTCATGATGCCATGTGCCAAAATGTAAAAAAATGAAGCTGTTCCACAGGTGTTCTTTTTACTTTGTGATCTGATATTGAAACCTGGCACTGTGCACAACATGGAAAACTGAAGAGCTGAAGTTATGGACCATCTCAAAAGTGCATGCAAATGGACCGAAGGAGTTTTCTTCTTTTCAGACACATCAGACCCACTGGGCCTCCTCCCATTTCACACATACCCTCCAGTTTTTAAAGAAAATAATGAAATATGGCCCAATGCATTTCTGACTTGTATTTTTCCACTTATTTCTTTTTCTAATTTCACTGTTACTTTCCACCTGGGCCATTAACACTTACACACCTTTTATTCAGATTCAGTTTAAACTATTCCATTTTGTGAAGTTGGGGTTCAAATCATACTATGTTGTTATGGTTAAAATGTTATGTTATTTTGTTGTCAGCTAAACTTATAAACATATGTTTAGTAGTATAAATCGCAATAAAAAACAATTTAATGCAGAAATGAAGCAGACAATTTCTGGTATAAGCCATGAATAAAGGCACAAATACAGATATTTTTGTGACGTAAACAGATACAGATACAGTAATAGCTTTGCATTACACATCTTATGTATAATATGGCTCACATCACACTGACTGTATTTCACTGAGTAGCCTAACTTATCCAGAAAATAAAAAAAAATGGCATGACTAGCTCAGGAATAATAGTCTGTACCCATGATTGAAAATTGTCTTCCACTTAACACGATGCCTGCACCATTTTTTGTATTTCATATCACATCAGCTACATGCATGCATAATTTCCTGTCAGTCCCTTGTGCACAGGAATGGACTTTAAATCACAGGACTGAGATATTGAAAGGCAATTACACAATGCACATACATTGAATGGGTATTGTCATAAAAATATTGAGCATAAATAGTATCAAATATGGGGTTTGATATAATTAATATGTTAAGGATTATAACTTTAAAGGCCATCTTGGGAGGTGAAGATATTTTTGATCTGTCATATAATCACAGGAGTGCGAGAAGCCTTTCAGTTGTAATGAACTGAGTTTCACACTGAAGGCCTCTGGTCATTTACGGCATGCTGACAGACCTCAGCAGATAGACATTGATCATGTTTACTCATGTCCTCTACATTAATCTGCAGGTAATGACACCCATTCAGATCGATGCTTCTGACTGCACTGTCTGCAAATGAATTCTGTGGTTAGAAGCCACCGAGCTACCTCCGGACTTTCAGACTTGTCAGTTTGATCCAAACCAAAATTACAGGTGTAAAACCTCCCCCAGACCGGCGAAAAGAGGTGGTCTCAGTCCGGATCAAACTGAACCATGGTTCATCTTTAGTGTGAAAACATTTTTTGGATGGTTGGGACTTTCCGACCAATTACAGGAAGTTCTGACAGGCAAAAGAATGAGCTGTGGTAGCATATGGGGAGAGGACAAGACAAAGTTTTTAGTTGAAATATGGTCCAACAATGTTATTAAAAAGTCAACTGGAAAAAACTCATAAAAATGCAGACACTTTCCAGGTATTTTCAGAGAGGATGAGAGAGAGAGAGAATATGAGAGGACAGGAGAGCAATGCCACCTGAACATGAAGAAACTGTAGTATATATAGTATAATAATATAGTGGCAATGAAATGAATCTGTCTATTCTCTATCAATTCAAATGGCTATAGAAGGCTACCCGCCAAATTGACAACACGCCTATGTCAGACGCATGCCCATCTACAAACCAATCAATGTCAAGTATAGGGAGACACAGCCCACGTAGGTGATGACGACATGACGTAGGTATGTCATGTAAAGCTCTTTAGTGTGCTCATATAATTGCAATGTGAAACCAAAAATCAAATGTATACAATGTAACAAAAACATGGACCCTTGGTTTGGACTTTCAGGTGTGAAAAGGCCCTTAAAGAGAGAAACAACTCAGTTCCTCTGATTCACCTGCTTTCCTTTCACTTCCAGTGCTGCCAAGCTTGCTCATTTGTCCTTGGATTTATTCCTCTAAAAGGGGAGCCAGCATGCCTTCTGCCTCAGCTTGTACATGCACACTGCAGCCAAGCTCCATGGCTGGCTCGACAGCATGGCCTTGAATGACTTCCTGTGTGGGCTGGGTTGAAGTCTTGGTCAGGACTGGTATCATGAGGAGATAAATCACATGCCAATGGTAACTCAACCCAAGTGAAGTCAGACAGTTTGGTTTTGACCTTCCTGACTAAACGATGTGTGCTTGTATCTCTTGTTGACTTGAAAGCAGCAGCTGCACATATAGTTATTAGGTGATCTATAGATTACTTTGTGTGCAGCATAGTATGTCGTCCCATTTGATGCTCCTAACTATTGTGTGGGCAGTGATACAGCTAAGTACATGCGGAAAAAATGCTGCCTCCGGGCTCCTGGGGGACGACGCTTGATCATCTCATTACCGTGGCGTTGAGACAAGGTCACGACCAGCATGATTACAATTTACATTCCTGTACGACGCCTTCGCCTTAACAGACGTGTCAACTTTCCTCCTTGAAAGGCTGCTCGTCTTTTGTCTTATCATCTATCTAATTTTCTATCTTCACTTTAAACGCTGTCAGGCTCTCTTAATGCAGATATCCCACACAAATGAATTACACATATAATTCTGGCATTCGCAAGAGAAATTTACACAGTGCTTTGATGATACAGAAGGAGACATAGGCAAATAACAAAAGAGGGTCAATGTCAGTTCTGCAGTGTTTGTCTGTGTTGATTAAGCTGTAGTGCAAGTAAGGTGAGGCGATCTGAAGAAGTGCCTCTTTTTTCATCATAGTCTTGTCTAATCACCTTTAATCAAATGCAAATGATGAGAATAGAGAATCTTTAATTCAGAATAATTGGAACAAAGGGAGAGATGGGAAAAAACATAGGAGCTTGTTAGTTACCACCATTGGTTTGCTCTCCAGGCAGGTCCTAAAGGCACTTCTTTTAATCTAGCATCGCCTTGGGCAACAACTACCCAGCCCTAAAGCATCCAAACTGGATGAAATTAAGCAAAATCAATGAGCCTTAATTCTCTTTGAGAAAGTTGACAAATTCTTTTTTTCCTCTGTAACCACAGCTTCTTGGCTGGAGATGATGTTATTGTAAATTCCTTTCTAGGCCTATTAAACAATTAGCCAACCAGTGCTACTCTTGACAATGCCAATTTGAATAATTTATCTAAACTGGCAGCGAGATTCCTTTGGTTCAATTTATCACAGATCTAGAGTACATACAGTATATAATAGAACATTTCAAAGCAATCTAAAATGATGACATGGCAGAGATTTCCCTTATTTTCTGAATTCATTTTGCAGGTTCCAACAACCTCTCCACAGTATGTATTCTCTCTTCAATACATTAAAACTCCTGATTCTATTAACACCGCTTGAGGACAAATACATCTACCTTATGGGGCGAGGCAGTGCCCTCAGCAGTTCTCACAAACGTCGGGGAAGTTGATTGTCTACCTAGTGGCATATGAATCTATGCTTTTTATTTATCACCTCGTATGACAATGATCCCTGCGAAACAGCAAAAAATTGATACATGTGATTACAATTCATATATTCATTCTAGTTTGTCCAAATGATCAGAATAGGGAGAGGATATTTCTCTGAAGCAGGATTTTACGTTTGCTAGGTGAGTAACCCAGTTTTGAAGTTAAACAAGCTTGTTGTTCAGCTTTTCATTCAGTGCAGGGAGCACATTACGCACTCAGAGCGATGTTCCATCTGTTATCAGCAGGATGAGTTGCCATGAATTTCTTTTCAATAATTGTGTCAAGTGTTATCTTCCCCTTATGACAAAGTGCTAAACAGTGATTTATTACCTAAATATACATTCTTTCCAGGCACATCACTCCTTTAAAGCTTTGAAACTTTTTCACTACTGAGACTTGTGCACGTACAAACATGGGCGAGTACACAAAACACACCCTGCACAAAAAGCACAAACATATCTTTCACATGGACTTTTGCATATACATCTATACATATGCATACATTTGCAAACATACTGTATGTTTACACTACAGTTTTTTCATGTGCATAATTCATAGCAAAATGCAACAGTACACTGAAGAGGAGGGCACATAGCTCTGTCATACTGCATCATATCACTAAAATGAGTTTTGCATAATCATTCTGTACATTTTATCCTTCATATGCATGGTTTTTAATGCTTATTCCTGCTAAGTACCCCCTTAATGTCTTCCTTAAACCTTTCATGTCTTGAAATGCATTAGTAGCTCCACACTTGAAAGATCAGCTACTTAATTGCAACAATTTTCACAGAATAATTTACACAGAATCCATCCAAGATATTGTGGAAGAAAATCTACAAGTTGCAAAGTAGGTTAACAACCAATTAGGAGCAGCAAATAGCTGCAGATCAAGGAAGAGACTCTCTGTGAGTCCAAAGACTGCATCAACCTCAAAAACAAACAAAACAAAGGTGACAGGTCTGCTTGGATCAAACAAACAGCATAAGAAACTGCAGGAAGTCACAACACATTTAGACTTCCTCAGTATTCCATACGCATCTCTGCAAACATCACACATCCAAAAATAATCTGCTCCAATGGAATCGAAAATAGAAAATGTATTTTTTTTCTGTTATCGCAAGAAAAGAAAAAATAAAGTGGAGAAATGTGATTTTAATCATTTGATGTCAGCATAACACACTCCACATCATAGGTGCATGTTTAAATCTACAGCGTCTGTGCGTTCTAATGAAGACTGAGAGAAATCAGGCTAAATGAGGCCACAGACGACTGATTATTTGTCAACTAATAAGCAGCTCAGATTGCTGAACATTAGCATGCAAGGTGCATGTCCCCTCCCTGGGACATGCACCTCTGACAGGCCTTGATCAATTTTGATCCCAATGAAGACATATTATTTTTAGAAATGTGACAAGTACCTGAAAACCCTGTTTCCCGGGTATGCTTCACTTTTATATTAGCGATAGGCACAAGTGGTGAATTTTCTAAAGGAAGATGTGACAGGCTAATCCACAGAGGGAAGCATTCCTGGCTCAATGATCCCCCATGAGCCTGACAGTTTGAGGTATTTGGAAATGTCGGCAGGTAAAACTTGTTTACACCATTATATGTGTATATCTCCTATGTGAGTCTTCATTATGGAATTAAGTTATTGATTAAAAAGAAACTACAAAACAGTATTCAGTTCAGTTTCATTAAATGCATCTGTGTGGTGAGAAACTCTATTTTTGTTCCTCTGAATGAGCATCGTCTTCTGTGCTTGGATTATTTTCTCTTTTTTTGCCAGTAATGAAACAGTGCAAGAAGATCTGTCCCCTGGAGAGATCTGGTCTCACGTGATTACAAAAATTAGATGTGAGAAAAACAAATAGTTCATAATGCCCTACAGAACATGAACCCAGCAAATCTCCCTGTTTTGGGAGCTTCAGAATGTGTGCTAATACTCTGCATTTCATATTTGTTTATTCTGCCTTCTTGAGCCCCAGGAAATGGTAATTGTTGTTTGTATATGCATGTTTGAGAATTTTGATCCATGATGATATTTTCTTTCCTCCATCCAAGGACAATTACCAAACAGTATAGGAGATAACAGTGTTTGCTAGCAGCAAAGGCATACTTTTGATTAAAAAGAATAATGGGGAGATATTTTAAACACCTAAAGCTGTGCACAGACACAGTTGTTACTGATCCCCACCCAGAGCTGCGGCTTCCCTTTGCATGACAGATATCACTGCACTTTTTCTTTATAAATTTGGAAAACTCCTGAATAACCTCCAATTTTTCTTTCTCTGAAACTATTTATCCTTCATCATGTCCACTGAAGCCCCTCAACTGATCAAAATTGTGGGTTTTCAATAAAGGATAAAACTGCATCTGATTGTGATGCCGTAATTATGGTCTGAGCAAGAAAAAAAAAATGGTTTCATGATACATCTTATTTGCTCCAACACCAAGTGCAGTACTAAATAAGCTCTTAATAATTATGTAACTTAATGTTTCTGTACAGTTTCAAACATTTCTTTTAGTGCTGAAGAGGATCAAGCACTAACTAAAAACACACAGTTGTGTTTACAATTTACATAAACAGTTGAAACAGGAACAATAATACTGTAACTTTTTGGAAACCATCTGCAATAGTGCATAATGCTGTAATCCTTGGGGAGGCAGCAGAACAAGCTGTGAGCACTTTTACTATGCTCTCTTGAAAAAATTCAAACTATTTAAAAGGGTCATATAGCTCTTAATTAATTTCCTTTTATGTGCTATTTGTCCCCATTATAGATGAATCCTGTTTCAGAGATTTTTCTATTAACTGAGTAGTTTGAGCCCTCCATTTACATATAGCATTTATTATAATTTTAAATGCTATATTATTAGTGCATGTTGGGTAGTTTAAAGCATAGACTAATTTTATGACTATGAAATTACTAATTTTCCTCAATCAAGGTCATTACAATGTCAATGTATGTATATGTATGATATTTCTCTATAATGTTTTGGGGTAATTTGTTTTACACTTATGTGCATCTTCATTTATTGAACTGGATTGCATGGCTCTTAATATATTTTTCTCTTGCTATATCTTTCCGGTCGTGGGCATTCAACTTTTTGTGTCCCTGGAAGAAATGGAAGAAAAACAAAAAAAACATTTCAAATTTTTGTCACACTTATTTTAACATGAACATTTAAAAATTAAATAATACCTCAGTCATTTTTTTAATATAAAAAGTGGCTTTTTATGTATGGTTTTGTAAGTTAGCCCTCCAAGCTAATGCATGCTAAGTACACTATGTCGTTAGCAGGTGATATCTAGTGTAAGCAGCATTTTTTGCCGACACTAGATATTAAACAAAAGCCAGATACTATATCATATTAGTTAGTTAATATACTGTGTTAACTAACTAACAAGTTACTGTGAGCTAAATTGACGACTTCTAAGCAGAAGGCAGAAGACTCAGACTCACCCTGGTCGGCGGCTGTCTCCTCAGCCTGTCGCTGGCTGTTCAGTGCTTCTTCTTCTTCTTTCCGTTTTATGGCGGGTGGCAACCAGCATTAAGGTGCATTACCGATGCCAGCTATTTTAGCATGAATTAACATTACATAAATACCGATAACAGCAATGTTTGTCCAGGAGCTTATCAATATTTTGATACTGACCAGTCAGGAACCAGTACTAATTTATTACTGGTTATTGATACCCATCCCTAAGAGTGAGTTCCATGGAGGAACTGAAAAGAGAACAAATCAAGGTAAATATGTGTTAAATTGAGAGTGCTGGGCGTTATACAGGTCATATTTCCTTTAAATGTGAAAATAATCGGGCGGTTCATTCACAGATGGATCCTATTATGTAATTATGTATTGGCATTTGGACCTCACCTGTTTCTATAAATTGTCATTTCTGCTGGTTTTGATTACACTGATGATAGCCTTTAGCTGAAACATGTTCGTTTTTGCCCACAATAAATAGAAAACTTTTGATCTGTGAGTGTTGGTATTCTGGTTGTTTTGATCCTTGCCACAGCCGTGCACCTGATACAGTGACTATATCAAGATTTGGAACTGTGCGCATTTCTACTTTTCACAAGCTGCGAGCACAACCTTGACATTATCTCCTTATAAAGTGAGGTTTAGATATGACAAACCTGTTAGAAAAAAAAAATCCTATTTACACATCCATAGTGATGTTTCTGGTGATCTGACAAATCTAAATCCAATATTAATTTCCTTTTGTACGTCTTGTTTGGTCTCCACCAACTCCTGTGGGAAATATCTGACTCTTTAGCTGCTGAATGCTCCACTCTGATCACCAGCTAGTTGCAAACTTGGTTTGTCTGGGCAGGTTGGTTCTGGGCAGGTAGCGAAGATTGGTTTATCAAAGCTTTTTTTTGCTGAAAACAGCTGCCGGCTGCGTCTGGACACAAGGTCAATTAGAGCGACGGGACCGAACCAAACAGTAAATTTGCATACCAGAAAAACCAGATCAATGAGCTGAAAGATGCTAATACACTCTTTAGAGCTGAATGGGGAACTGCAGAGTTGTTGATAATTTTCTGTTGGTTCTTCACTATCAGTAACACCTTTGATTACACATATGATTTGATCCATTGTTGATATAAAAATATTGATTAGTGCAGCTTTAAAGTCCTAAATGAGGCTTTTCAAATAAGCAGCGGATGTTCAGAGGAGGAGACCCCCTTAAACCTCTTGTATTTCAAACATTGGTGTCACTGTACCACTGCACCTGGTTGATGTGTGACATTTTTACTCACACTAACAACCACGAGGTGAAACAAATTCTTACAGGTGGCACTTACTGCTCGGTTTGAATGTGCAGAGAGTTATGGATTGTAGCTATAACTTTTTTTTAAGGAACTTTCCACCAGGATAACAATTTTCTTCCTGTTTGTTTCTCTTGTTATGTTGACTTGAGCTGGCAGATGTCTGGTGATCCTGCAGCTACTGTTCCAAGCTCCTTTGACTCTATGGCAGCAACAGTTTCATCAGTGAATATCAGTATTCGTCTGCAGTCCTGTTGTCATTGTTTGATCTATATACCGTGGAATACAACCTCCTCTATTTTAGTTAGTTTTCCATAGAACAACACAGCAACTCTTGTAACTCACTATTGTAACAAGCGTTGGCAGTCACAGCACAACCTGCATTCAAGGCTAACTGCATGGAGCTTGTAACTGTGGTGTTTTAAAGCATCTGTTAATCACTGCATGTCTATCTTCAAACTGTAACACATGACCAGCAGCTGTGTCCCGTCTCATCCTGATGCCTTCATGCTTTTCTGCACATCTTCAAACTGTCAGAAATAAGTGTGTGTCTGCCCGTCTCTGCTGGTCCTGATGGAGGGGAGCCCTGCTTCATTGTAGTATTTACAGTATGAGAGGCCCGTGGGCCTAATTGGCATGGTCAGTGATGGAGCATATGCACTTTCCAGTGGGAGCCCATCTGACAGGGCCACTCGCTGATGGCTGCCCACATAGTCTCCATATGCGGCAGACAGAAGGGCCAGTACGCACACTGCCCTTCAACTAATGAAGCCAAGTCACCCGGCTTATACCTCAGCCTTTTAGAAGACTTTACCCAGAGTCTGGAGCCAGAGCGCTACCTCTCACAGTGTGCACACACACAAACATATACACACACACCATAAGGGGCAACAGAGTTGTAAAAGCATAACTGCTCCCTCACCTTCACCTACCTGCAGACGGATACTGACCCACACATACACACACAAAAGAGTGACACAGAGATGTTAAAAACATAATTGCACCATTACCCTCACCTTCACCCCTTTCTATCCCACACACAAGTAGGTTCACAGCAGAAAGTAGTGTTGAGATTTGAGGGGAGGTAGAAATAACGAGAGGTAGCGAGGAGGAAAAGAAAGTGAGGAAATTCAGAGAAAGAGAGAAGCTGCGTGGTGCGAGTGTGAATTCAGCCTCCAGCTGGGCAGCTAAATGGACTTGGTCAGTCATTAGCATGCAAAGGTCTAGTCCGGACATTTAAGGTTATTCATTCCCGAGGCTAATTCTCCCCATGCTGAAAACGCCTGCTTACTTCCTGAATTGCTCTTAATCAATGCCTTTTTACAAGCTGTTGTTGTTGTCCTGGTGGTTATTTTCCACAACACATCCTCGACAACACTCCAAACCCTGCCAGCCACGGGTTGGCCGGGTGCACCGCACGTTTTGAGTGTTTTGGGGGCTGCAGATGTTAGTGCATACTTAATAAGCCTGATCACAGGAGCCCCAACCTCGCAATGTAATTCCGCTACCCAAGGTGCATCTGTTCTGCTTGTACTCACAGGAACCTCATGCTGGTGGAAGTGTTTCACAAAGTCACACAAGTCATACAGTGGCTTGGCTGCTGGAGGTATCAAAGCCAGCCAGGCCAAGGGGAAACAATTGGATACTGGCCATGCCCAGCGTAGCACATGACTTACAGGCAACAAATATAAATTGTAAAAAATCGGGTTGTTTATTTTACTCCATACACTGGGAAATATGTGTGCATTGCCCACCTTGTACATACAGATAGAAAAGTTGGAGATAAGGATGTACCAGGGTATCACGAGCAACACATTATGTGAATTGACATTTCTCCATTAGCAGCATCTCCTTTTTGCCCACATCATATCAGCTGACCATTGTGCCAGAGGTTACCCCGCAATGCACAGGGGTCATCAGCTAATTGTCAAAGTCATGAAGAAATATCCCCAGGGATTTAACACAGTGTTATCAAAATGAAACATAACTCACGAGCAAGAGAAGTAAGGACACTACACAACTGTTAAAAAGACTATATTAAACTGAAACTGCAGCATTCCCTGTGAAGATTTTCTTGCCTCTTCTGCTTCTTCTGCGTTTTATCCATTTCAAATACACCTCCAGTCACAAAGTAAATAGATTGTGAGTTTCCGTGCTGCTTTACTTCTTTTACGCTCGAAGCGAAATGTGATGTTTCTGCCTCTGTTTTTCCCTGAAGACTTTGGCTGACCCACTTTCCCTCATCCCATGCACCTTGAGGGTGTTAGTGGAATCAGGAATATTTACAGTGGAGTGTTTAGAATCAGTCTGATATGATTAAGTAATGAGTTTGAAACAATTAGAGGGGATCACAATTAAGCAATGTAACGTATGATTGTATGCACGGAGGAAATACTGTTGGAGCTTTCAGAAGCTCACATGATTGTGGCGTGGGTGTAGATCCCTAGTGTTGAAATGTCTGCATTTCAAAACACTAACATCTCTTGTTACACAGTGATCACAAAAGTGAAACTAATCAAGGTAAAAGACAAAATTCCATAGTTCATACATTTTAATTGTTTTAAAGTTACAGTAAAATGTCAGTCACGCCATCTTTAGCTTCTGTAATGTGATGTTATGTATTTCAGAGTGAAAAGGAATATGAGGCCACTGTTTAATTTCAAGAGGGATTTTATTGAATCATCCAGTGATTTAGTTTAATTGCTCAAAAGTGGGAATGGCTTAGGTAACATAAGGTCTATAAGAGATCTATGAAATTAGGTCTGTTAACCTCCACTCTCACCCACACCACAAATGTATGTACTTATGCTTTCCTCTGTGCTCCTCTCACTGGTTTCAAAGTGGGCGGTGCTCAGTGGGAAAGAGTTTAGCTCAGCAATCAGGATCTAGCAATTTTTGTATCTAATTCTGATGACAGTTGTGTTCTGATCAACCCACCCCACACAGTTCTGATGAAGCACATTAGCTGTAATTTCATTGTTAAACTTGAGGAATTTTGATGCTTATTTAGTAAAGGATATTTAGTATTTTTCGGTGCTTCAACTCTCGTACATTAAAAAAGAACATGGGAAATGTATTTTTTAATTTAACTGTGTCTGTGCAGGATGCTTTGGTTTTCAGGGATTTTTACTTTTATCCTACTTACCCAGAGTCTCTGCATGCATCTTGTTTGAAGGTTAGCCTAGCTTAGCTCAATCCCTCCATGCATTTGGAATCAAGCAGCAGCTCTTCTCAAAAGATCCCCTGCAGACATGTCTTAAGACATATAAAAATACTTAATTCACTATAAATAATTCACTATGCTTTGAATCATAATTTCTGATATGGGATTTCCATAAAGAAAAAATAAAACTTAAATTATCTAATTAAAATTTTAAAAATCTACCCCCTTTCCCTCAATGAAACACATAATCTATGAATATACAAATATTTTAACTTAAACTGCTGGACACAATATGTCTCCTACTTAACTGTAAAGTCCATTCTCAGTTTATGTACACTGCAGGCTTCAAGTTTCACCCTTTCACACTTGTGTAAATTGCATACCAGGCCATGATTGGCTTTCAAACTAGTTGTGATGTCACAGATCATGCTCGTGGGTACACGTCTTAGACTTTCCACTTACAGCAGATGAATGTAAAAACATCTAGTATGAAACTCTGCACATCCATCATTCTGCACAGTGAAGCAGTGAAGGGACTTTAAAAAGCTTTTGACAGGCAGTCTGACTAGTGATTTACAAATTTAAAGCACAGTCTGTAATTTCACATTTAACTACACAATGAGATCTCATCATACATCTGATCTGCTTTTATATGCAAACATGAATCTGAATTTTACTATTAGGAATGCATATGTACTTCCTCAAGAAATATTGTTAACACTAGACTAGACTAAGCACTAAAGTTAAAGTCATTAGACAGTCAGTGTTGTGTAAAGGCTTCTTGATCTCATAAACACCCGTGAGCTAAGCTAAGATACTGTACCTTCAAACCTTCAATCTGAGATAGACCCAAGAAAACCACCTGAACCTTTTAAAGAGAGACCCATTCTGAAAGAAATGGGTCTATTTAGACCTAATCTGAATAGACGCTTTGAAGAATCCAATCCAAAACAGCAAACAGAAAGAGAACTCTGTTGTTGAAAAAATGTAGCAATGCATGTGATGTAATAAAAGTTTGATGCAGCCCAACATGGGTCCCAAGTTGGGTATTGGTTACTAACACCAAGACAAGAAGACTTCACAGACTTTCCACTGTTTGACTGCTATTTGTTTTCCTTTCTGCCAGTTTTGTATTGATACTGTTTAACTTGCTCACTAGACTTTTGATCAATAGGCCTGTGTCTTGATTGCAGTGCTTGTCTTGTTCTGCAGGTGATTTTGATGCTGACCAAATTATTCGACTTCAACCTCAACAGTGTGACTGAGAGTTCATTATGGAGGTAAGCTTATCACACTACATGAGCTCATGACATTTCTAGAAAAGCCTCTAGCAGCTATGAGTTTGACAACAAATTGGTCTGAGAGACTAGTGGACTTAGCTCTATATATTTCTGATGTTTTTAATCCTGTGCTTTGAAATGCTCCCAGCGCTGCTTTTAGGAGTAAAGAATCCAAATACTCACATGGATGTCATAATATGAATTAATTAAACATTCAAAGCTTGAAAAAGAGGCGAGAGTCAAAGAGAGATCTCTCCAATGACGAGTCTGGATAGCCGACTCTGTCCTCAATCGGTTTTAATGTCTGTGGGCACCAGATATTCCTCACATGAAAGTCACTATCAACGCCACTGGAGCAGGCAGTGTTATCCAGAAAATTACCTTGACCAGCCTTGAACACAGCGTAGCCTTGCTTGGAGCGGCAGCCTCGTTTCTGACTCGATTCTGATGTAATTTTGGTAGATGCCTTTTAGGAAGGAATGTGGTTGCATTAATGTCTCATAGAAAGAAACTTATAACCAAAGAAGATCTGCAAAAGTAATTATAAACATGAAATGTATTTTTCATCATTATTGTAGCTTATGAAATATATTACCAAAGACATGAACACCCCCTCTTGGAAAAGATTGTTGAACTCCGAGGGAAGACAAGGATAAATAAAGATTTACATGAAAACAAATTTAAAGAAGACAGTTGCAAGGACTGATGGGCCTCATGGTGTTTAAGTTCTCTGCATTTTTTAATTGAAACAATTCTCAAACCAGCGAAAAAGCCATTCAATGTTTTATGACATCCATCTCTGTAAAGTGCATGAAATAACTAAGTCACTAAGTCTAAGCTGGTTTGTGACAGATTTTTTATCACAGTATCGTTGCAGTTGGTATGATCAGATGTTGCCAGTGAATGACGTCTGTTTTCACTTTAAACACCACTAAACTTGTTTGCACACTTTTAATTTGAAGCTCTGTCATTTGTTAAATTGAATTTTTAAATTATAAGGGCTGAAGTCTAAAGTTGTTATGTGGACATTTGTACAAGTTCAATGAATATATGTATAAAAGCAGAAAAACTGCAAGTGGAAAAAAACATACTTGTTAACTGAAATAAAAAATATAACAAGACTATGACCATAGACGTGTAAAATGATGCAGAAGACAGATGATAGATAATTTATATTTGATGCAATGGTGCAGCCATAAAAACATGGCATCTTGGGTTTGAATTTTTTCACTTGGTATAATCATCATGTAGCTTCAATGAAGTGTTAAAACAAGCTGATACTCATACTGCATGTGATACAGTGAGTGTCACAGTGGAAACCTTTTTTTTCTATCCATAAATTTAAAGAAAGGTGAGGGTTGCTTTAAGGGTGAAATCAAGAGTTCTAGAAGTTAATACTGGTCGTCCCTGGGTATTCATACTGTATGTTGCTTCAGTGTGACAATATGAATATCCACTTCAGTGCAAGTGGCAGCGGGGCTGTCAAGATTAATCACATATTCCAAGGGATATGGAAATTTAAATTTGTCAAAAAGGTGTAGCTGTAAACTGAGGTTTATAATTGTCAGCTTAATTTTCTAAGTTTTTACATTTAAGTGTGAGTCTTTAGACTCTTTTGAAAGCGGTTTCATTTAATTCCCTGCTTGCAAGCTTAATTTTCCAAGCTGTAAGGAGAGAAAAAAGACAGAAAATCATGTGTTTGTGTGTCTGCATACTGATCGTTTATGTAACATTTTTCTACACAGTGCTTTAAAGGAAAAAGTTGGTTGGACCTCCCCCTGCTTTCCAACAGAGTTAAGATAAATCACAAATGAAACATCAACTTAGCCTTGAGGGCACCCATGTAGGTGAATTCAATTACTCCACTTGATTAGACCTCAAGTCTGATTGAAGCATTAATAATAAACTCTTCCTAATTCCACATTAATTGATATCACACTTACTAACAGACCACACAAATACCCTGCTTCAGGAGTTTTTGCCCTTGACATTTGTATCACTGTCCTGTTGCCTATGTCAGAGACACCAAAATCACTAAATCGCAATCTGAAATGATCACCACAAGAAATTATAAGCATTTAATCTTCAGGATTTTTTAATGATTTGTCCACCTCTGACATTGATAATACCTTCTCTATTACTGACCCTGCTGTGGCACTAAAAAAACTTTTACAATCTTTTAATGTTATTGCTGACAGACATGCCCCTTATAAAAAACATAGAATTAAAAACAGATACAGACCTTGGTTTTCCCCACAACTCTCCAATGCCATCCACAACAGAGACAAAGCCTGGTCCAAGACTAGATCCAGTGGACTGGTTAACCTTTAGGCAACAAAGATAGACAAACATTTGCACCAGCATTATTAGGAAGGCTAAATCAAATTTTTATCAGTCAGCTGTCTTGGCCTGTGACAATTCCACTAAATTTTGGAACACTATAGCATCTCTTAAGAATTCATCATGGTCACATCTAAAACAAATAAAACAATTATCTGGTCATATCTCCGATAGATCATCCATGGTTGAAGCTTTTAATCACCATTTCCTCTCCTTTGGTCTTTTATTTAAGAATATATCTGCAGATTCAACTGTAGACAATTACCATATCTGTCCAGCAGAGGGAGTCCCCAATGCCTCAGCTTCTTCTGACTGCAGATTTTCTTTTAGTTTGGTAAGCAGTGCAGATGTTTACAAAGCTCTGCTTGGGTTAAAAGTATGCAAGAACACTGATGCTTTAGTAGTAGCCTAACCTTACACAAAAGTGTAAGGGTGTCTTACATTCCTCTTGGAGATTCTAAAGCTTTATTATCTGATGTTTTTATGATTCTTGTAAGTGTTTTTATTAATTCGTTGTTTATTGTGTAGTTGTGTTGTTTCTGTCTGCTGATTGTATTCTTGTCTTATGAATGTTTCTTGTTCTGAGGTCTCTCTTGAAAAAGATATCTTAATCTCAATGAGACTGACTAAATAAAGATAAAAAATAAGCTGGCTGGAGATGTGCTGTGAAAAATTATATGAGAATATGAATATGAGATCACATGAAACTGTTCCAATGAGAATAATAACAGGGTAAGTTGTCCTGCTCTAAGTTGCTCTAGGTGCAACAAAGCTAACAGGAGAGTGAGCAAGATGTCAATCAAGCCACGTTTGTACACACATATACAGTCCCGACAGGAGGTCTAATCAGGCAACATAAGTAAAAACACCTGTGTGAGTGGACTATCACTGTGTGTAGGCGCTTTTAGTTACGCATCTAGCTAATAAACTTAGCACAAAAAGTAAGGAAATTTGTGTTTGGTAGATTATTTCTTTGTTGTAACAATGCTTCTTGCAATAATAATACCATTGGAAAGCCTGTTTATTTCCCTTTTAAATGGTGCCACATTTGTAAGGAACATGCATTTGTGGGATGAGCAGCAGAGCTGAGTATGTGGGTTGCGCCCATGAAAAAATTGCCAAATCTTCTCTGCCAATGCCAAACAGCTTATTCTGCCATTGACTCATTTGGTGTTTGGTGGATTGGATGATTGAAGTTTGAAGAAGCAAGGCATATTGGCAATTTAACAATTTATTCATTTAACAAACAGGAGCCTCAGTAGCGTGTGGAAGAACCATACACAGCCACAACAGCCTGGCACCTCCTCCTCATGCTGGTCACCAGTCTGGTCACACACTGCTGTGGGATGGCATCCCATTCTTCAACCAGCATTTGTCAGCCAACGTGGTTGTGTTGGTCACTCTGGCACAAACAGCACGCCCAAGCTGATCCCACAAGTGTTCAATGGGGTTGAAGTCAGGACTGCTGGCAGGCCATTCCATCCTCTCCACTCCCAAATTCTGGAGGTAGTCTCTGATAAACCCCGCTCTGTGGAGGCGAGCGTTGTCATCTTGGAGTCCCAAGATGGTCTCAGGTCCCAGACTGTGGCGATATGGGATTGCCACTGGTTGCAGAATCTCATCTCGATATCACTCTCCATTGAGATTGCCTCCAATGATGACAAGCCTCGTTTTTCCAGTGAGGGAGATGCCGCCCCGCACCATCACGCTGCCTCCACCAAAAGATGTTACTCTATCGCTGCAGCAATCAGCATAGCGTTCTCTGCGTCTTCTCCACACTTTGACCCCATGATCCAACTGCCATAGGCAAAATCTGGGCTCATCGCTGAACATAACGTTCCTCCTCGTGTTCATTTTCCAGTGCACGTGTTGCAGACACCAGCGCAAACGGGCCTGACGGTGAAGGGCAGTCATGGCAGGCCTCCTGGCAGCCCCATGAAACCGGAGATTGGCTGCATGCAGTCCGTTCCGGATTGTCTGGGCAGAGAGCTGTCGGCCATATCGTCCTGCAAAGCTTGACTGCAAATCTGTAGAAGACAGCCTACGGTACCTAAGTGCTGACAGGGTGAGGAAACTTCTTGGAGTGTCGTCTTCTTGGGACGTTCACTTTGCGGCCTGTCTCTGACATCCCCTGTTATATGGAACTTGGAGATGGTACTAGGGCTCACTCCAAATAATGCCGCAACTTGGTTTTGCGGAACACCAGCTTGAAGTTACCTATCCAGATCAGTCAAACGTGGCATGCCGATTCTTGGAGCAGACACCTACTGACCACTGTAGCAGGGCCCATGCTCAATGGGCACCAGAAGCCCAAAAAAAGTGTCAATAGCAACAGCAAAATAAGCTGTTTGGCAATGGCAGAGAAGATTTGGCAAATTTTTCATGGGCGCCACCCACATACTCAGCTCTGCTGCTCATCCCACAAATGCATGTTCTTACAAATGTGGCACCATTTAAAAGGGAAATAAACAGGCTTCCCAACGGTATTTATTAAGATTTATTGCCAAGAAGCATTGTTACAACAAAGAAGTAATCTACCGAACACACATTTCCTTACTTTTTGTGCTAAGTTTATTATCTGATAAAAGATTAGCTAATGCTAACTGACATTTTGTGCAAACATTAATAAGTTACCAATGTTTGCTCAAATCTACTTCTCATTATTTCCTTTACAAAGTTCATAAGAATGTTTACATTAGATGTTGAAGTGTTCTTAAATAAATGAGGGTGTCAAACATTAAGCTAATTGACATGTTGTGCTGGGTGATGTACAACTCATACAGCTGGCTATGTAGCTCTATGCCACTGGCACAAGGGAGAAGTTTGCCTTCAGGGCTTTCTACTAGAAAGCTTTTCTAACAGAAATCCAACCCCTTTCCTCCAGTAGCCAATAGAATCAAACAAGGCTTCAGCCAATGACGTGGTGTTTTCACTTTCACTACAAATCCAGCTCCTGACCAACCATCCAGAGCTTGCTTCACTGGGAAGAACTAAAGTTACTGACGTTATACAGTTTAATTAAATACAAAATACTTATTGGTTACTGTTAAGGTTTAAGGTTAAGCTAAGCTACTATATCTGTTATCACTTAAGGGAAAACAAAATCAAACATTAAGTATGAAAGTTAAAGTAACAAATGTTAGCTTGCTTACTACGTTTTTACAGAAAATGCTACATTACCATTAACATTAGTCCCTTAGCAGTTGAAGGCAAATTTTGTTGAACGTTTTCGACCAGTCTGCTGAATTAAAAGTGTTTTATCATTGGCCGTTAGTGAGATAAACCATCTTTTTGTGAGAAAAGTTAGTGATGTTAGGTAATAATATTGTCTGCAATTGTCTGTCAGAAAGGTAAGTGCATTCATCACTGGTAGCCAGGTTGCCAGATTGTCTATGAAACACAATCTACACACAATCCACACATGACATACAATTTCAACCCATCTGTCACCACAACCGGATTCAGGGTGTGTGTGCACAGCTGCTCTCTGCGCAGGCAGTCTTTCCTCCTATCCTCTGTCCTCCCTCTGCTGCTAATGTGATTGACTGCTGCAGGTACCGCTGTTAGAGAGGAGGGGTGGTTTGTCTCAGCCAGCAGCAAAGTTTACAAGAATTTGCCAAATTTTAAGATAAATGGCAAACTCAGATAAACAGTTAGGCTACATACAGACAGCTTTCATGTTAATAGCTTAACCAGCACGCTGTGGTTGTTTATGCTTGTTGAACAGGTGGTTTGATAAAGTACTTATTGGCTTTTTACTCACAATGGTTTTGTTGCACTTACAATAATGAGCATAGTTGTCGACAACTCAAGTACTCAAGTAAGACGTTATCTTTTACTTTACTTCACCCCCTAAATATACAGCAAATGTAGCCAGGGAGTTTTTTATGACCCAGCAGTGGGATGTTCTCAACTGGCATTGGCATTCACCTGACCTCAGTCCAGCTGAGCTGGTGTGTCCCAAGGCAAAAGTGCTTCACTGTTCACCCAGTATGGATGTGAACACAATAAAACTCAAAAGTCAACATTTTCGTTTCAGTCATTGTCTCATTTGAAATCAAGCATGCCAGAGCCAAAACAACCTAAATGTGTCACGGTCTAAATGATGGACTCTATTCTCTACTTACCAGCTGCTCGTTTCCCCCTGGCTCTAGATTATCCTGACTAAGATGAGCAAATATCCAAATGAGGTGCAAATATCCAAATATCCACGAGTAATACAGTTCATATTAGCTACCAGTGATAAATGCACTAACCTTTCTGACAGAAATACAGTTGATATTATTAGCTACCGGTGATAGTAAATGCACTAACCTTTCTGACAGAAATACAGTAGAAATTATTAGCTACCAGTGATAAAGGCACTAACCTTTCTGACAGAAATACAGTGGATATTATTACCTAACATCACTGACTTTTTTCACAAAAAGATGGTTTATCTCACTAGTTGCCAGTGATAAAACACTTTTAATTCAGCAGACTGGTCGAAAAACTTTCAACTGCTAACATTAAAATTAATTAACTTAACATTTTCTACAAAAATGTAGCTAGTAAACTAACATTAGCTAGTTAGCTTGTTAAGTTTCATACTTAACGTTCGATTTAGTTTTTTCTTATGTGATAACAGATATAGTATCTTCGCTACACAACAACCAATAAGCACTTTTGTACTTAAACTGTATAATGTCAATAACTTTATATATATAATACTTACCAGTGAAGCAAGCTCTGGATGGTTGGTCAGGAGCTGGATTTGTGCTGAAAATGGAAAACAGCACGTCATTGGCTGAAGCCTTGTTTGATTCTATTGGCTGCTGGAGGAAAGGGGTTGGATGTCTGTTTGAAAGGCTTTCTGGCAGAAAGCCCTGAAGGCAAACTTCTCCCATGTGTGCCTTGCAGTCACATGATTGGCAGCAATTATCAGCGCTAATGCATCTATCTCACTGTAAAACCAAGTTACATTTTTGTTTGTGTGCAGATTGAACAAACAGGGAATAATGTGTTAAATAGTGAGTTTCAGAGGTGTTGGCAGGTGTATTTTTGACCTCTGGAGAGAAACTGTTTCCTTTTCCTTTCAGTCTTTATGCTAAACTAGGCTAATCACAATCCAGCTCCATACTGAACACACAAACATGAGAGTGATAGAAATTTTCTCATCTAAATCTGAAATGTTATTTCTGAAGTGCAAACCTTAACAAATTTAAAATAGCATATAATGACTATTATTATTATTATTATTACATTCTTGCATTTAAGACCCCTTTAAGCTCTGTATCAAGTTGAGCCAAAAATAAAACTAAAACAGAATTATATATTTTAGTAAAAATGTATTAAAGTATTAACCATAGAAAATAACTCCAGATACAGTTAAAGCTAAAATCTTGAACTGAATTAAAAGATTATCACCCTGCCTCTGTGAAATAGATGGAATTAACTGTTCCTTTACCTTTTTCAAGGTACATAGTGGTGCCTCCACATTTTCAGTTTGTTGTTTGATGATGAGTTGGGAAGAGATTTGGCGAGTTAGTCAAAATGTTTTTGGGTTTGCTGCTACTTGCTGCCTCACCTGCCACACTGAATACAGTAGCTTCATTTATTTTATTTACTATAATAATAAAACCATCTGCAAAACCCAGACTGATATTGCATCATCAAATTGTTTGCAAAGACAGCCAATCAAGACAGTTTGGACGATTTTGGAACAAGCATGTCATTTTAGTCAATTTGTCTCAAACCAAGAGAAAGAACCTTTCAGTGAACTACTCTTTTGAATTTTTTTGATAGTAGTCTTGACAGGTTTACTTGACATTTGACAGATGTAGAACTGTCTTTAATTGAGAAAAGTATTTTCAGATTATCTCCTCCATTGCCCTTTGTGGAGATAAAAGGCATGCAGCAAACAATCCATGGACCTCTACAGGGGCTGCTGCAAGGTTTAAGCTCTCACCCACAGCAATGGTAAATGTACCATTATATGACTGCACTTACCTCATAGTGGCCCTAGTGAGGCTATTGCTCTGTGTCTCTGGTGATGGTACAACATTACCCCCGTAATGGTGCATCTACTACTGACGCTTCAATCACGTCATTATAAATCTGATGCCTCGAGGAAACAGAGCTTCTAGTAATGGATGGACGATTAAAGGTGCATGTGGATAAGCAGACAGATTGACAGAAAGACAGATGAGTGAACAGATGATATACATTTTGAGAGAGTGAAGAGGATAATGACAGTTTAGAGCATTAATCGTCAATTTACAGCTAGGAAGATAGACAGAGCAGCAAAGCAACAGATACATGCATTTAAGATAGCCAATTGTTTCAGAAATCCAACACTCCTCAGGGAGAGTTTGAAGCTAAACTGGGCATCTCAGTCTATTGTGGTCCCAAATAACAGCATGAGGTAACAGCTTGAAACTTTTCTATCTAGAAATCATGTGACATGATGTGAGCTTACACAAGTCTGTCAACCTGTCTGTCATTGCTTTATGCCAAAGGACATTTGAGGCAAAAGACACATTGGTAAGCTTTGATATAACTAGGTGTTTTCACTCCCATTACAGGCTTATAGTTACTCTATATATAGTTACTCTTATAGTTACTATAGTTATGTTCTGCAGGGACCTAAAACTAAGACCTGAACCAGGTCTGTACCTGAGTCTTTAAAACTCAACCCAGCTGAACGTAAGTGATACTCCCAAATCTGAAACCCAAACCTGACCTCAGAGTATAGTTTTGCTTTATTTCCTTCATTGCTGACTGTTAGCTCTCCAAGCTAATTCTAAGCTTTATGTAACAAAATAGCCCAAACATTTTAGGCCTCGACTAAGTATTAGGTTGGGTAGCAGAAATCCAAAGATGTGTCCAGACTGAAAATTAATCAAATTGTAGATGATCAGGCCATTGCACACAGTGTCAAAGGACAGTAGGCACAAATAGATGTGAATTTGCTCATTTGAGGCAAAGACACGTCAGTGCCAGTTAAAAACCACAAAACCAGGCTGAAAAAGTCACGCTGATCTTCAAACTGTATAAATTTGCATTATAAACATACAGAGACTATAAGAAAATAACAGAAATAACTAGACATTTATCTTTATTGGACATCAGAAATTTGTCACTTTCTGTACAGAATTGTGCATACAGGCATACTGTACATCTATAACAGCAGATTTTACCCAGTAACTTGTCTATCAATGACAGTGGGCTGCCCTACACTGTTGCGATCTTCAACCTTCCTTTTTAAAACATACTTTTGTCTAGTGTAGCTTTAAGAATGGAAGGTTGCCCTGAAGGGCAGCAATATGATGGAAGGGGACTGCGGCTGTGGAGGGAGGGAGGGAATGGTATGAGTTAGACTGTTACTCAGAAGATATACAGTCTGAGCATGCTGAGGGTTTCATAAATTCATCCTGGAACACTCAGCTCAACTGCCATTTATCCAGTGTCTCAAGCAATGCTGTTGGTGTTTTTCCGTGCGCTAATGCAGCAAGTGACCTCATGTTAACTATCCCGAGATGCATGCAGCTCTCATCCTCCAAGCTATGATTAATCAAACCCCCATGGAGAATGTAAATGCTGTGTAGTAGCTGCCTATCAATGTATAGTAGACTCTGGAAATTATAATTGAAACTCTATCTAATAAGCCTTTTAATAAGTGACCGCAGACATAATTCTAATCTATTACAGAGAAGTGAAAAGTTCAGAGAATGTGAATAAAGGAGGTTTTAGGTTTTCGGTTGAGTGTGTGTATGTGTGTGTGTGTGTTTGTGTGTCTGTGTGTGTGAAAAGGAGAGAGAAAAAGTGGGGGAGTGTGAGACAGAGAACAGAAGAATAAGAAAGAGTGAGTTTTTAGATGTAACAGGGAATAGTTCAATCGTCCTCCTGGCATACCCAGAATCCATTTTCCTCAGTGAGCCATATCACTGTAATAGGACTGATATCAGTCTTGTGTGCTTGTACAATGTTTCATTAACCCCCCTTTGCTTAATCCAACATGTGGATCTGGTGACGTTGGGCTATTTTATTGGTCTATGCTGAAAGTTGCTGTGACACTAAAAATAAGTCATTGGCCACTAAATCAAGCAAATCTGTGACAGGGGCAGATCAATAGCCTGATGATGTCATTGTGCCATGATCCAGGGTGTTGATGATTTCGCTTCTGATAAATGCTACTGGACTGATCCAGGAGAGTTCGCCTGGTGCCAATGTATTTGCTCACTGTGGAAACTAGCCCATAATAAATGTCAAGGGACTAGTAAATGAGACAAAATTGCCAGTGTGCCGTGAATATTTCTGTATTTTCATGGGTGTTTGTAAACTTCAAACATGCAGCTCTCAGAAAACTCAGGGCCTTCAGTCTGGATTTAACAGCTACATGGAAAGAAGGTGGAGAAAATAAACATCAGTCAATGTCAAATGATTGCTTTATTTGAAGTCACACAAGGCATTCTGCGGTGTCTTTTGCTTGAAGATTTGCATGCTTTGGGCTTTTTCTCTTTCTTCATGTGAAATTGGAATAGCTCCTTGATTGAGCCTCAGGCCTCTCAAAATAAATTAGACCTGACAGCCCAGATAGGTCATTCAAACTTTCAGAGATGGTCTGAAATGCTAAATTTCAACCAAACACAAATTTTGCTTTAGCGCTTTGACCGACATTTGAATATTTCAGCGCTCATTCAAAATTGGTCTTGACTAAACTGTTTAAAGCTGGCGTACAACTCTTTTCTATGTAAATTAAGTTTAAGAAATTATGAAATGCCTCTGCTTGCCAGTGATGCTGGACAAAACCTACTACTCCAGTTCTAAGATGTTATGTGTTGAGTATAACCCAGATGGTGGCATGAAGTGGACCCTGATATATGACTGTATATAGAATTATAGTCATTAGTCATGTTAATACACAGCACATAAAAGCTGCAAAGTATTTACTTAATGTATTGAGATAGAGGGAAAGAGGCATGTGACAAAGAAATAAAGAGAAATTCACTAATGCTTTTCTATTTTTACTATTACATTGGATGCTTGAGCTGACTCTTCTCAAGTAATAATTCACAGTGCTGTGGAACAAAAGTATACAATTTCCTGTAACCTAAATTTGGAAACACTTCTCAACACATCTTCTACATCAAATTAAACACAAAAACCTTTCTTTCTGCATGAAAGCACTCCCACATAAAAAACATAATTTTCAGGTATTTTAGCCTGGTACTGTATGCAGGTTAAGGAGTAACTGTTGCCAGTATCTGTCATCCACAGCTGCTTTGAGTCTTTATGACCATGGCTTCAGCTGTTTAAAACCCTACAGCTATCTGAAGGCAGTAGAGCAGATATGTGAGTTGTATCTGTAGACTCTAATTTGAAAACTTACATTTACACACAATGATTCATCATTAAATCAATGGACAATCAGCACCAGGCTGCTGCAAAAATAACCACACAAACCTCTGGCCATTTTAAACTGCATTCTATCAGGTTGCACAATGCAACTATTGGGTGTTGGAAATGGTGACATCCTGGGAATACACTGGACATAATTCTCTTTCCAACCTGTTGGGCAAACCACATGAATATATATATATATATATATATATATATATATATATATCTGCTTTCCCCAAGATTTTGGAACCTGTCTCCTGCTACAGCATTAAACTTTCCCCTAATTAGAACTAAGGGACTGAGCCAAAAATAAGCAGCATGGCATTAGATCAAAAGGACACAAAAGTTTGTGAATTCTTCTCGTGTGCCTTAAATCAGTCTTGAACTTGTCGTGCAATTCAAATCTCAGCAAGTGAAAAACAATATACAGTAAAATACTGCCACAATGTAGAAAGCACAATTAACACACAATTTAGCAAAAAGTTGGGTTCACAGTTTTTTATATTGTTCCACAATTTTGCTTGACTCTTGAATATACTGTATTGTCTGATTCATTAACACACTTCACTTCTTGGCAATCTTTCTGTTTTTTGCCCACATTTTCTTGTTCCACCTTATTCAACTAATTCCTTTGCCATTTCTCTGAAGTAGTTCAAGCTTTCGGACTGTGGATCTATGCACTATTGTATTTAAGTTGTTTACATTTTTGCATGAATGCCACCAAAACTCCCTGTACTGTACAGTGTATTTATCATACGTGGCAGGTAGGGAATTTCATTCTGATGCTGATATTTTGTTATGTATTATGTATATGTACTGTATGGACACTTGTATGCAAATGTGTTGATGTGTGTGCTAAACAATGCACTTTTACTTACCATTTAATTTAAGTAACTGTTTAATATTCAGTCACAGCTCAGGTGTAGGATGTGTTGTTTGTGTCCATTATAAATACACCAGCTGAAGTCACTGCCCACTGACCGTAATGATGTGGCCCCTGTACTCCTGCTGGGGCTCATGTTGCTGTGTTGAGCACAAAAGGGACTTAATTACGCTCTTTCACCGCTCATACTGAATTCTCGAGGGGACTTTTAATTGCAACAAGTTATTCATCAAGTGTTCATCAGACCTTTCTGATTAAATTTCAGGTCAACTGACTATGGAGCAACGTACCAGAAGCTGAATGACAAAGTAGGAGTGAAGACAATACTCAGTTATTTGTACGTGAGCCCTAACAACAAGAGAAAGGTAATGTTCTTCTTTTTGTTAACTTTGAATTTAATAATTGTCTTGATTGTGAGAGTTGCTTTTATTTCCTCCTCACTGCTGGGCTGATACACAGTGTGCAAAGTCAGATACAGGCAGGCATATTGATGTTGTCTGACTCATCGGCTCTGTTTGATGTCTCTCCCTCTGTCACTCTCTGCAATGTCAGTAAGATTAATTAAACAGTAGTTCATTTATTAACATCTGGTATCCACCCAGGCAGTTAGCTGGCTGCAAAGAAAGTACTGTCTAATTTCTAATATTAATGGATGTGCCAAAGCTTCCTTTTATTTTATGTCTTTCCGGAACTAAATCAATTATAGGCCAGACAAAGGGGGTGAAAGACAAGAATTGGTTTATACTCACAGACCCTCATTGCCCCCTCCTCTTCCAGGGTTTGGGTCAAGTAATGGTTGGAACCATCTTTCTCTGTACACTCCACAGTTCCACCTTCCTCACTTCACACGACTCTAATCAGGAAGGGTCATTTTCTCAGAGTTAATTATTGTATAATAATGAAGAAAAAAATTCAACCCCACCTCAGTTCAGAATCCCAGCCACCCACCTAACCTAGTTAGGAGGTCTGTCAGTGATTGGGACATCCCAGAGGTCAATTAAAGGTGACGAGCCAGCCGATGAGATGAGATAGTGAGTGCGACCTGAAGACAGAGAGCTGCCTGTGGCTGCACAGGGAGGCTGGAATGTCTTTATGCTGTTAGCAAGGGAGAATTAAGATGCAGTCTTAGTCAATATGAGAGATATTACAGTGTTATTCTGTGAGAAATATGCTGATAAATACCTTGAGTACCAAACCTGTGTTGCTCAAACACATTGTCATCTATGTAGAGCTGCCATTGTCTTGTTTCCCAGTGTTGACACATGTCGATTCTCCAGAAAAGTAACTAATTCATCACATTCCTTCCCCAGACCTTCCTCCTTCGCTTCTGTCTATATGACCTAAAGTTATACTTCTTGTTTGTTGTCAGTCTTGCAATTTGCCACATGTACTTCTGCTTCAGTTATGTTCAAACAGTCAATACTTTTTGACTAGAGGTCCTCAGGTCTTCTCACCCTCACAGCTTGTAGTCTACTTTGGTTGATGGGTAAATTGCTTCAGGTTTTGGGTCTCTGCAAAATTAAATTGAGACCTAAGAGGAATCAAGTCCAATAACACAAGCAAAACAGCTGCATCTTTAATTCAGGCAAACGGAATATTGATGACTTAAAGGCTGCAAAATTTTGGAATTTGTGTCTGTCTCTTTAACCCCAACTCCTGAGCATTGCATTCTGGACAAGAAGCTGCCATGCAGGCAGCTGAGTTAGTGGGCGTTTAGACTGAAACAGCGCAGTGTTAAAAGAATGCAAGAGTCTGTGTTGGTGAGGGTGTGTTGCTTCAGGTACCAATGAGACAATGAAATACAATCCAGGAAGGCCGGTTTGAGTAATAGAGGCATGAGTTTAAAGGTGTATCAGACACCAAAACAATGCACAGTGGTTTATAAAACTATGAGACAGGATTTTACAGTGGTATCACTTAAAGGGGCCCACTCTGCTGTGAGAAAGCTGCACCTCTGTACAGCACACTTAATTGCAGATTGTAAATGTTAATTGAACAACCAAAAGAACATACAACACATTGGACAGGTAACATTCAACCTGCCATACAGCTAAACTATATGTAGCCTCACAATTCCACAACGTGCTGCTTTTACACAGCCATAGTTACTGTCATTACTAATGTCTGTGTCTTCCCCCAGCAAGAAAACATTTGTACGTTTTAAAGGTTTTGTTTTATCCAAAATACATATTTGATGTCCGTTTTATTGCTGGAGCTCTCTGCGTTACCACTGCTGTGTCAATAGAGGACTGCACAGAGGTCTTGTGTCAGTCTGAATGTGGTCTTATCCAATCCTACTAAATTTCACTTTTTATACATCTTTGCCAATTCTTAATATGTGTTTTTGCTGCAAAAACTAAATGTGCCTTTCATAGGGGGTGGGGGGTGGTGGCATAAGGAAGGCTCCTTCCTAATGCTCAAGTAAACCTGGAAATTGATGTTTTGAAAGTAGCAATTGAGAGCCAGTTAGTTTTTAATCAGAGGTTTTCTCAGCTGGTTGTGAGTTGGATGAGGTTACAGAGGCAATGGGTCTGTGTAGGCTTAAACAAGATTAGAGGAGCACATCAGCAAATGGTGAGTGTTAACCACTTCTGTTGGGCTCACTTACATTTGCGTCAAATTCGCTAACATTCCCTTCAGAGTCAGGCCCATTAGGGTCCATTTGGGCATTTGTGGTTTTTTATGGTTAGTCCATGTACATTTGGGGTTCATGTAAGGCAGTCATGGGTCCTTTGGGGTCAGGAAAAATGCTTGGATCCATGAGGACCTCTTCTTTCATTGTCTTGTTGCGTCCATCTGCTGGAAAGAGCAACAGCAATGATAGTTTTTAACTTTCTAGTTTAAAAAAACCTCAGGTCCCTTTTCTACTAATGATCACTTATACTCACTGAGACTGCTATTCTCAGATTCTGACTAAAAGCCGGGCAAATAAATGTAAAGTTGGCCTGGAGCAGAGGTAAAGGAAAGGTTGTTAAATCAAAAGGGTTTATTCTCTCTCCAGTGATCATTTAAGGACTCAGCCTCAGCCCTTGTTAGACAGATGGAAACTTGAGTCTGACAATGTAGAGCTGAGCCTAACAGGGTTAGTATACTCCGTCAGAAGTCGAACAGCTTCAGAAACCTCCTCCCCCCACACCTTTCTGACATCGGATTAGGAGGGCTTTGTAGGGCCATTTCTGTAACCTCCCTAAACCAACAATCCGACATTCACACCCTCTTCACGCCATGATTGGTAAACTGTGTGGAGGTGAGAAAGTTGTCAGGGCTTTAACTTGTCTCTTTAGCACTCTTTTTACATTCCTGACATATATCCATTTCAGTCACTTTTAATGTGAACAGCCATGTGCAACACTAAAGGCCTTCCAGGAGAGATTGTCTTTCTCTCTGTGATGGCTTTTCACTCTGCCTTTGAGTGTAGCTCTTTAGAACACTTTTAATTTCTGACGTTGTCAGACAAAATATTGTACGAACTAGTTCTGATTGACCATAAAATGACCCTAATACAGTTAGGGTGATATTGGGCTTAACATTAGGCATGCTACTGTGCTATGGCAAACATTTAGCATGTTAACATGCAAACATCTTGCCATGTTCATGTCATGTTACTGTAATTTCCATTTTCTGACTTGTAAATAACATAATTGAGACTGTAAAGCTGATTTTTCTATAGGATCCCATATATCCAAATTGACTTAATTAATAATAGGAAGTGCATGAAAACCCAACATGTGCCCCATGTCATAGTCGTTCAAGGTAATTAAATTAAAATTTAATGGCTATATAGTATTTAATTGTCAATATACAGTATTTTAATACAACTCTGGAATCCCACAATTACCTTAAGTTGTGTAAGACGTATATACTCACAATTCCTCTTCTTCTTCAGTTCTTCATCCATCCCATGACATGAACGTGACATTGACAACAATCATGTTAACATGCTGATGTTTTGCATAATGTTCATATACAAATGTTAGTATGTGAACTTAGCAAGTTCACAGTTAGCATGCTAATGTGCTAAGACTTTAGTATTTTATGTTTAGCAGGTTAGCTTGCTTGATAGCATGCTAACATGCTTACATTTTAAAGCTTGCATATTAAAGGCCCCATGAAACAGAAGTTTCATGTGTAGCTTCTGTACTGTGACATATTTAACAAATATAACAAATATTTGAGCAGTGTACAGTTACAAGGGATTTAGATCAAATCCATCGTATTTGATTGGACCAAGAATTAAGCGTGATACAGAGCTGCAGAGAGAAACTGAGCTACAGAGGACTCTACACACACCTCCCTCACCTGTTGTTAGATCAGTAGGAAGAGGGAGAGATGAATGAATTAGAATCTCAGCCACATTGTTTGGGAAATAAAAAACAAAGTTTTTGCCCACTGATATCCAAACACACATCTCTTCCTATCTCTCTCCATATTACTCTGTTAGCTACTACGGTCCACAAACGGTGAAGTGCAGTTTTATATGGCCGGTGTGGCTAGCTACTCCCCCGAAGTCACATTTGATTGGATGAACTTTTGTAAACGCCCCTGAGTGCAGGATGACTCATCAAACATTTGAAACAGTTTGACAGGAAGAGAAAAGACAGTTTTTTTTATGTAAAAATACTCTGATACTGATTTCTTGACATATATTTGGCATATAACAAAAGATAAATTTCTGAAATGAAATATATTTACATATTCATAGATCCTGGAATCTTTAATGAGGGGGAAGGAGTAGATGCAGTTATAGGGATTTTAAAGTGGTAATTAAACTTTTTTTGGAAAAACCATATCAGACACATTATTGATCCAAGCAGAGTATTTTGGAATTTGTGTCTGTCTCTTTAACCCCAACTCCTGAGCATTGCATTCTGGACAAGAAGCTGCCATGCAGGCAGCTGAGTTAGTGGGCGTTTAGACTGAAACAGCGCAGTGTTAAAAGAATGCAAGAGTCTGTGTTGGTGAGGGTGTGTTGCTTCAGGTACCAATGAGACAATGAAATACAATCCAGGAAGGCCGGTTTGAGTAATAGAGGCATGAGTTTAAAGGTGTATCAGACACCAAAACAATGCACAGTGGTTTATAAAACTATGAGACAGGATTTTACAGTGGTATCACTTAAAGGGGCCCACTCTGCTGTGAGAAAGCTGCACCTCTGTACAGCACACTTAATTGCAGATTGTAAATGTTAATTGAACAACCAAAAGAACATACAACACATTGGACAGGTAACATTCAACCTGCCATACAGACAAATCAGGGGATCACCAAAGACACTTAGCATTTATTGTGCAGGCAGAAGAACAGACTATTAACCAAGCAAAAATTAAATACAAGTAAAATAATACAGAGAAACAGATATGGGAAGCAAACATACTGTATATGGATGAACTTTTTCACTCTCACAAACACACACACACACACACACACTCAAACTCTGTTCTCCCTGCCCACATGCAGTAAATTCCAAGCACACATGCTTGTGAGGGAGGGGAGCAGAGACTGGAGGTTTGTCACTCTCGCTGTTACCCCCGGCATGGCGCCATGTGACTGCTGCTGGTGGCAAACAAAAGCCTCTCTCTTCACCCAGCAGTGGAAGTAAATCAGGTCTTTGTGGCTGCGGGGGATAGAGGGAGTAAAGCACTGGGGGACAGAGGGGGAGACAGAGAGAAACAGCACAGAAAGAAAGGGAGTGAGCAAGTGAGCAGGACATACGAGTGCAGGAAAGAGACAGCAAATAAACTGACAGAGAGCAAGTAAGCGTGGAAGAGTGGAGATAGGAGCAAAAGAAAAAAAAGAGTGACAGAGCAATGTTGAGAGAGAGATGTGGCCCAGGGGTCACCCATGGAGAAAACAGACCGACAACACAGCAATTACATCAATTTTCATATTGTGGCTTTATACAGAGGCTGTACGTAAGAGGACACATCTCGAGCACACATTAGCAGAAATGATTTTGGGTTTTAGCCTGAGATTCTGTGTGAGAGCACATTATTACAGTAAATGCTGGGGATGGTGAGTGCTGGTAAAAAAAAAAAAAAAAAAAACAACTCACAGATTGCAGTCTCATACAAATGGTTATTGCCTAATGGTTTGAAAACAAAGAGGAATTTTCCAGGGGAAGCGTATGAGTGACAGATGGATTCAGTCTCTGCTACTTTACTCTCAGTCTGTGAGTTTTTTTAAGGAATACATAACTGCTCTTTCTCATGATTGTATTGACTAAAACAACAATTGCTGGCCTCAAGTGTTTTCACGGCAAAGGCCTCAATTGTGTTTGCGTGTGTGTGCTTGTCTGCATGCATACATGCACAGTGTTCAAACACAATTACAGCCTTGTGTGGCTCAGACGACAACAACAGGCAGGTGGGTGGAATATGAATTCACATCACATGAGACCTCTTCCACTGTCGAGCTTCAAAAACTTTTGTTGATTGTCTCACTTTTGGAAACAAGTGCAGACTTAAAAGTGAACTTTAATATTTCATATCCTCAAACTGTCCTCAAAGTGGCAATGACAAAAAAAGTCTAGCAGAAAGACAAACAGAATCCACTATCTAAAAAACGAGTATCCAAAGACTTGAACTATGATGCAAAAACTTTCAAAGGAATTTCAAATATAAATACTCTCCATTATATAATATTGATTCCTTTCTCTGCAGTAGTCGTGAATGTCACCTTACGGGAAGGTTAGGCTTGATATATATTCATCAGGTGTGGGAACAACCAACCAAAACACCTTTCTTCTCAGTTCATGCTTTTTAATTCCATTTTTTGACATATTTGCCTCTGCTTGGACATTTTCTATTATTACTGAATTTATGCAAATACAAACGTGCATTTGCATTTGAAACAAGCCAATAACATGATCTAGTGCTGCCCCTTCTTAACCAATTAGTCAGCTAATGGGGGTTTTCCATACACATGTGCTGGCTTGGCTTGACTCGGTTTGACATCCCTGACATCTGTTGTAATGGAGATGCAAATGGATTTGCATCTTCATTACAACAGAGCTACCCACTTGAAAGTGTGTCTTTCACTGATACGGTGCTTTTCTTGAGTCGATGACGTTTAAAAGCAGCGCCCTCTTTAGCACTGTTTACTCAAGCCCCCAGGAAGTGCACCAGGCTGTGACTAGTGGTCAAAGGAGTGAATGTAAAACAGTGGATACATTTTTTTGAGCATCACAACTCCAGTGAAAAAAACTCGTTTCACTATCAGAATTTGATCCATTTGGTCCGGTGCAACTCGATGCGTTTAAACGGGTAATGCAAATCAACACGGCATGGTTTGACTCGGCACGGCCAAAAGTGCCAATGGAAAAAGGCTATAATAGGTCATTAGGGTTACAGATGAGCAAGACATTTTTAGTTGATTAGTCGTTTTAATGGTCTTGGAATGTAGGCATGGAATAATATGATCTAGGATGATAAGGATCTAGACTGAAGTCATGAGCAGACTGCAGTGAATAATGAAGAAAAAGGAACAAAAATGAAAGCAGTGCATTAACAAATTCATATTTTTTATATATTTTTTATATTGGAAACTGGACTCAGAAAAGTGGTGCCAAATTATCCAAAAATACATATACTAAATATATGTGTTATTATATGACTATATGTATTATATGTATATATAATATATATGTATATATGCATATGTATATACTAATGTCAAATTTGTTTGACTTTTGTTACTTTTCTTTTATCCTGGGTTGAAGCTGGTTTCTTTGGATGCTGCAAGGTAGGCTTTACACAGCTCTTTGAAGCTGGACAGGCCACTTAAGTGGGGCACAGCTACTTTCTTGATCATGCTGTGAAGCATAGATGTGGAGCATCTGGTGTTTTCCTCAGGTGCTGTTGCAGAGCAGAGGCTGGTATTCCCCACTGTGTGAAGCAAGGTTTGTTGAAGTTTGCAGAAGTTTGAAGATGGGTGTAATTGTTGCACACACATGCAGCGTGACAGGTCATCTGCTCATGCAAATGCAGAGTCTTCATTCCAGTTAAAGTTTTAATCCTTAAGATTTCAGTCCTGGTTGATCAGGCGTCCTGTCACCTGGCTGCTCCTTCTTGTTTCATTAATTATTATTTAAAACTGATCCGTGATCAAAAAATGCAGAGAATGAATGTTGTCTTGTTTTATAGAAGGATTTTTGATGAACAATCGTGGTTAGCACTAACCATGGCGACAAATACATTACATTTACTGTGGGTTCACAAGTTGAATGCTTTTAATGTGAAGCTGCAGCAGGATGTTCAGTTTGTGTAAGCAGCAACTTAATACATTGCAATGCATGCATACATGCATGCATTGTTGACTCCAACAATAAATAATACATAAATACATTAAAGAAAGGCTCTTGCAGAAAAAAGTGGCAACCATAAATAGTACCAAAAATAAGGTTTGATTTCATGAAAATCCTTAGGATTATAACTTTAAGCAGTGGATGTGTAACAGAAATAAAAGGTCTTGCTTTTTCTGGTTTGTCTTATTTACTCTAATTCATAAGCTTTTTTCACTATGACATTTTGACATGTCACAGTAGGAAAAGCACAGGTGTAAATAATAAGATTAATGATGGCTGAATTCCATTTAGCTGCTTCAGTTTCAGAGTCCTGGTATTGTGAATGCTGGCTCACTGTCACACTGTCATGGCTTTTACTGGAATACTTGAATGTAAGTGAGTTGTCATTTATGTTTAGTAGTAACACCTGTGCAAGTCAAAATGTCAGCTTTTAAAAAGACCTTTTAAATAAACATATTTTTGACCATCTCTGAAAGCTAGACATGGAGCAGATGTGTAGGAAACTATGTCAAACCCATAGTTTGTTCAATCAATATAATAACAAGTCCAATACAATACCTAATTAATTGCTTGACATCAAAACTTAGAATAAATGAATTAAAATAATAATGAAGTATTAATAATAATTCAGAAGTACAGTACGCTTCTAGGACTCAAGGGGAAAATATTTTTAACTTGATTGTGAGTGTTTCCTTTGAAATGTAGGTAAAAGTTTGGCCACCACATACTGCTGATAAACATGTTTGATGAATTTTGGAAGTGCTGTTTAAATGCTTTTAAGGGGGGTAAATATAATTTGTATTATTTGTGCAACAGCTTCATAGTCCAGGTGTGCGACAGAAAAGGAGAATTTCCCAATTATGTAGAGTTGATAATCAATTTATTTAATCAATTTAGTGTAGAGTTTATGTTCTGACAAGCAATAAGTCATTAGTAATGACTGGAAAATCATTGTCACATCTCAGGCTTCATAATAATATTTCCAAATCTCTTTTGGTCTTCAATAAGCAGTTCTTCATGACTGTGTTCATCAGAAAAACAACTTCACAGATTTCTCCATCACATCAACCAGTGGATCAGCTGAAGACTCAAAGATTTATTAAGTTGAAGACAGCTCTAAACTGAAAAGATGTACTGCTATTTCAATGAGAGCAAAAAGGAGGAGATATTCCCCCTTCAACCCCCCCCCCCCCCCCCCTCCCCCTTATTTTTGGAAAACTAGTGCAGTGCCGGGCTGATTGCTTGGCCTCCAGTATTGCTGCTTCCACGCATATAAAAAAGAATACAGTTGATGTAAGGTGTGAATGAGTATTATACAACAACAATAACATTATAGCCAACATAACATTATACACAGATGTTAAGTACTGTAAAATGTACATCTTAAAATAAAGTGGATCGATCATATTGGGTCTTAGATCATTTATTTTCTGTGGCTTCAGTTCAGATCATTTGAGTGGGTATATTTGCTCAAAAGGTTTGTGCTTATATGGGACACACTGGTTTTGAACTGCCGTGGGAAGTAGCCTAAGAGTCTGTCCATTCTTGATCAAAAGCTGTGTTTTTGCTGTCTACTTTTCTCTTTTTAGAGCACGCTATGTGAACTTACTTTTCTTGAGCTGAGCTGATACTAAAAGATGATGTGAAAACACTGCAGGCCACTGATTGGTCATTTATCTCATTCACAGGCTTTCTGTTTCAGAGAAAGCTTTCCACCGCTCCCTCTCCTTGCTCTGCCTCTCTCTCTCTCTCTCTCTCTCTCTCTCACACACACACACACACACACGAGGAAAAAGCAACACAAATTTGTCCTTTTGCTCTTTGTATGTACTGCCGCATTAGTTGGATGTAATGAATGAATGAAAAGGAGAAATGCAGAGGAGGAAAATAAAACAGAAACTAAGAGCATCTGTCTCCACAGTAAATCATCTGCTGAGTGTTTGATGGTTGTTTATTTGTGCTTTGAAACGTAACCGCCCTGAAACAATCAGAAAATAGTGTTGTATTTCTTTCTTTCATGGGCTTTCTCTCTCTCAGAGAAAGCTTTCCAGCGCTGCCTCTCCTCACCAGCGCATTCTCTGTTGCTCGCTCCTGCTCTCAGCTCTCTCGCCTTCTCTCTCTCTTTTTCTCTTTTTTAAAATGGGTTGTGAAGCCGACAACAAAGCCTAACTTTAACATTATCAAATGTCTTCCCCTCATCCCCTCATCCTGGTACAGATCTCCACCTGTGCTCATGACAGAAGCAGAGCCCAGAAGCCCCACCCCACTGCTGCAGAGCGGAGCAGCACGCTGATTGCTTGTTTATTCAAAATCTATTAATATTAAACATATCACATGTCCAAATTCGACACTGCACTCCCTTTGGTCCCCAACCATACACCCACCAAGTGTGGAGACGATCAGATGAATCGTTCAAGAGATATGCGAAGGACATACAGACAGACAGACAGACAGAGATTCCACCCTTTAGTAGAGAGATAAATATTCAAAGAAAAGGTAGAATGCAGAAGAAACTGTGTGCATATTTTCAATATAAAACGTTGCATAAACCAGCCCACAGCAGCAGTGCTGCAAAATGATGGAATTATTGATTAAACAGGTCAAATGTCATCCGGACACATGCTTGCTTACACCAGACATACCTGGAGAGATACCACCTGGTGCAGCAAGAAGCATACTAACGACACTTTCTTTACTGCACACTGCGTAGGGATAAAGTCAGGAAAATGGAGGTTAAGTGTCTTTCTGTGCACCGGCTTTTAAAGGACACAATGAATGCCAAATGAATCACAGCAAATCAGCCATGCTTAGCTGGCTGGCCGCACACGCACCAGTGGTAACACAGTCGAGGAGAAACTACCGGATGATGGCTTCGTTTGAGGTGGTGGGGCTGGGGGTTTGGGGGGGGTGGGGGGGTGGTGGTGCTAGGAGGGGACGCAACATCTGTCAACCCTGAGGCACAATCTCCAAATGGCTGCGATGAGCGGAGAGGCAAGCGCCCTGGAGCCCAAGAGAAGACACAGCGACAGAGGAGGAGAGACAGGCTGAGAGACACAAATACAGATGGACAGAGAGATGGAGGGAGATGGAGACAGGTTGACAGAGTGTGAGACACAGAGGTAGAGGAGGGAGAGAAAATCGGAGTTGTAAAGAAGATAGGACGGGTAAATCTAGGTGAGCTGTGGGATTCCATCAATATTCTGTTACATGTCTTTACGGGACATTGCCCATGGCATGGGAGTGATAGCTATACAATTCAATGCTCTTGACACTGCCAGGATAAGGGACCTGTATCGCACTCCAAAAGCATTAACTCATGCTAATGTAAAGTGCTCTGAATAAAAGCATCCACCAAATGGCATATGTTGTTATGTTATTTATTAATGATCACTGTGAAGAATTCATTTCACTTGCTCAAGACAGATCAAGATGTGTAAACTGGGAATGCTGCTAGTTAATTAACTAAACATATCTTGTTTGTCTTTTTCTCTGTTCATTCATACATAATGAATCTGTAGCTCTGTGTTTTCACACAGAGCCTGCACGCCTTCCAACTTATGTAGTACCATAAGGAGTTGCTATCTCACTAGCTGAGATGGAAACCCAATTACACTAGAAGGAGAAAACTGACATGTTACTGTTTGTCAGGTCTGACAGGGGTCTGAGTGAGCTAAAATGTCAGGCAGTGTTAAATTGGCCTGGGCTTAAATGCCTCCGATCAAGAGACAGGAGTTACATTTAATAAGACGGATCAAACAGTTGAAAGCACCTGGTCGATGCAGTGGACGAGGCAGTGAGGTGAAGAGAAGTAATAATTTTGAATATATGTATCAACTATTTTTTCTTTCATGTCCTCAACTTAGAGCCGCGTAGCTCGATGGAGTTTGATAGCTACGGTTTGACATGAATATTCATGGGAAGGAGTAGTGAGTGTGATTTGATTTGCAACGTGCTGTCAATGCAGACAGTTTGCTAAGTTAACATGGTTCCACATAGATGCACAAAGGCCCGTCTTGCACTGGAGGGCTACAGTTAACTCTTTAGTAATACTGCCAGTCTCCACTTATGTCTGTTAGTATTAACTTTGCAATTGTTGGCCATTTAATTTAGTGGCAGCTGAGTGAAGGACAGTGGCGTGGCTAATGCTAGATGTATGTGATATTAAATGATCAGTGACATAAAGAAATAGACATTTCATGCAATCACTGACATAATATGCAGAGTATTCTACGTCAAGAGCCTATTAAAAGACAAATATCTTACTCTTCTTGTAAATTAAAATATTTCTCAGTTTGGTTTCACAGTAATAAATAAAAGGCATGGGGTGATAGCATTAAAAGCCCTTTTATCTCACATACCGTTCCGTACACCACACAGTCCATTAACTCTTACTGACTTCCAGTGAGTGTCACCTGAAAGTGCAGATACAGAGTGCAAATAAAGTTGTTGATGGTCTCTGTCCGCCTGGCTGAACACGTAACATTCAAAAAAGTCAAAGCTGACCTGGGATGAACATCCGCTCACATCCATTCATTCATACATTTGTTTAATGGATAATTAACCAAAATCAGTCATTTTTAGGCATTTGAACAAGCAATGGATGCTGTTGTTTTTCTTGTGAGGACAGTCTCTCAACTGAAAATGCAATGTTTAAAGGGTTGATTCACACAAATCACAAAAGAACATATTTTCTGACACACCTATAGTGGTATCTGACCATGTAGCTATTTTGAAAAGTCATTTTGTTGTTGAGTTTCTTTTAAAATATGTTTTTTCAGTAATTTGAACACTACAACTAAAATCCCAGTCACCTCAGTTTACCACAAGGGGTAAGTGAGAAAATATGTTTTTGGGGGATCCTTAAAGTTTTCTCTGGGTTCTTCCCTTGTTACAGTTCTGGCTAAAGGGGCTGACAGTGATATGTTGAGATGATGAGACCTTTAGCTGGTCCAGCACATGTTTACGACTGACATTTATCAACCTCTTGTGTATACTTTACTCTCTCCTGGCTAGACCTGCTCCCCATTTGACTGCCCCTTGGCTTCAGATTCAGTACTTCTGGCTTAAGTACAACCCAGAGCAAACTCTTCCTTTTCCCTGAGCCCCTGCTGATACGGATGTGAAATAATCCATCGTTGCTTCTGTGGCTTGGAGGAGCATTTATACAAAACCCAGAGAATCCTATCCCTTTTACAGTACATACAGTGTCCTTAATCACACATCCAAAAAAAAAAAAAAGCAAGCCACATTCATAGTGGCTACATAGAGACAGGTCAAAGGACTTTTAATTGTTAATGAGTGTGAGGAAATATACTCAGCACGGTATGCTTCAACAGGATTTCAACAGGACAGTAGTTAAAAATATGACAAACATGAAGAAAGCACTTCTCAGATAGTAGGATAAATGTGAACTAGCCATGACCCCTTCATTGTCCCAGCTTAGCTGTGCTTAGTCATGTAAAATTGATTTCAAGTACAAGATAGCAGCTGGATCCTGGGTTCCTGCTGATTCCATCAATCCCAGCTCAAAACTGTGACCTCAGGTGGAGCATTTCTTTGTTTACAAGTTGTTTTTTTGCTCAAAAATAACAGAGGGGTATTCCATCAACGCAGCTAAAGAAAGCTGCGCTTACTTGAAAAAGCCCGGCTTGAATAAACATCGACTCTCACTTAAGGCTCAAGCTGCTTCACTAATACTATTTAGCTGTGTCTAGTCAACATTAACTCTAAGCTTGCATTGTGCATATGCACGGAGTACATAAGCAGCCCAGAACTGTCGGATATAGAAAAGAAGATACTATGTCGCAAAAAGAAGGGAAAACTAGAGCGCTGTTCTTCTCAGCAGCAGAGCAAACCCTGCTGATGGAACTATATGAAGAGAATAAAGGACTAATCACTAAAAAGGGCAATACTGCCGCAATTAACAAGGTGAGGGAGATGGCTTGACAAAACATTGCTGACAGGTTAAATGCGTAAGTTATACAAGCCTACATACACACGTGGACAAAATTGTTGGTACCCCTTAGTTAATGAAAGAAAAACCCACAATTCTCACTGAAATCATTTGAAATGTACAAAAGTAACCATGAATAAAAATTTATTGAAAATTAAACAATCAAAATCAGCCATTACTTTTGAATTGTTGATTAACATAATTATTTTAAAAAATGAAACTAATGAAACTAATGAAACAGGCCTGGACAAAAATGATGGTACCCATAATTTAATATTTTGTTGCACCACCTTTTGAGGCAATCACTGCAATTAAACGATTTCTATATTTGTCAATGAGCCTTCTAGATCTATCAACAGGTATTTTGGCCCACTCCTCGTGAGCAAACTGCTCCAGTTGTGTCAAGTTTGATGGGTGTCTTCTCCAGATGGCATGTTTCAGCTCCTTCCACAGATGTTCAATGGGATTCAGATCTGGGCTCATAGAAGGCCACTTCAGAATAGTCCAACGCTTTTCTCTTAGCCATTCTTGGGTGTTTTTGGCTGTGTGTTTTGGATCGTTGTCCTGTTGGAAGACCCATGACCTGCGACTGAGACCTAGCTTTCTGACACTAGGCAGCACATTTCTCTCCAGAATGCCTTGATAGTCTTGAGATTTCATTGTACCTCGCACAGATTCAAGACATCCTGTGCCAGATGCAGCAAAGCAGCCCCAAAACATAACTGAGCCTCCTCCATGTTTCACCGTAGGGACAGTGTTCTTTTCTTCATACGCTTGATTTTTGAGTCTATGAACATAGAGTTGATGTGCTTTACCAAAAAGCTCCAGTTTTGTCTCATCTGTCCAAAGGACATTCTCCCAGAAGCTTTGTGGCTTGTCAACATGCATTTTTGCAAATTCCAGTCTCGCTTTTTTATGATTTGCTTTCAACAGTGGTGTCCTCCTTGGTCGTCTCCCATGAAGTCCACTTTGGCTCAAACAACGACGAATGGTGCGATCTGACACTGATGTACCTTGGCCTTGGAGTTCACCTTTAATATCTTTGGAGGTTGTTCTGGGCTCTTTGGTTACAATTCGAACTATCCGTCTCTTCAACTTGTCATCAATTTTCTTCTTGCGGCCACGTCCAGGGAGGTTGGCTACTGTCCCGTGGATCTTAAACTTCTGAATAATATGTGCCACTGTTGTCACAGGAACTTCAAGCTGCTTAGAGATGGTGTTATAGCCTTTACCTTTAAGATGTTTGTCTATAATTTTGTTTCGAATGTCCTGGGACAATTCTCTCCTTTGCTTTCTGTTGTCCATGTTCAGTGTGGTACACACCTTGTCACCAAACAGCACAGTGACTATTTGTCACCCTTTAAATAGGCAGACTGACTGATTATGAGCTTGAAGACACCTGTGATGTCAATTAAAGGACACACCTGAGTTAAACATGTCCCTCTGGTCAAATTATTTTCAATCTTTTATAGGGGTACCATCATTTTTGTCCAGGCCTGTTTCATTAGTTTGTTTTTTTAAATAATTATGTTAATCAACAATTCAAAAGTGATGGCTGGTTTTGATTGTTTAATTTTCAACACATTTTTATTTATTATTACTTTTGTAAGTTTCAAGTGATTTCAGTGAGAATTGTGGGTTTTTTCTTTCATTAACTGAGGGGTACCAACAATTTTGTCCACGTGTGTATTTGGGCAGTGGTGGCCTAAAGGATAGAGAGTTTGTGATGGGAAGGTTGTGGGTTCACTCCCCTGGACCGACATGATATATCTTTGCGGGAAAAATGAAAAGCAGGACTTGCCCCTACTTTTTGTTTTATCTTTATTTGTTAATAAATGAACACTCTGATCACTGACAGTGGCTATGTTATCAGTAGGCTAGATAATACAGACCCTTTCCAAAAAATTTGAATATCATTGAAAAGTTTGTTCATTTCCATAATTCCATTAAAAAAGTTAAACTTTCATAGATTATAGATTCAGGGCCCACAATTTAAACAATTTCAAGTATTTGTTTATTTTTACATGTTTTGGGCTTCCAGCTCAAAAACCCCATGAAAACAGGAATTCAAAAAATTAGAATACTGCGAAGAAATCATCATTTACTTCTTAGTTTTTGCAGAAAAAAAAAGAGAAATTAGGATCACATCAAATCAATCAAAATATGGTACTTTCTAAACGATATGTCAATGTTCAATACTTGGTTAGGAATCCCTTTGCCTTAATCACTGCCTCGATGCACTGTGGCATTGAAGCAATCAGCCTGTGGCATTGTGTGGGAGTTATGGAAGCCCGGATTTCCTTGATGCTTGCTGTCAGCTCTTCTTTGTTTTTGGGTCTGGTGCCCCTCATTTTCCTCTTGATAATACCCCATAGATTCTCAATGGGGTTTAGGTCTGGCGAGTTGGCGGGCCAGTCAAGCACTGTGATGGCACGGGCATTAAACCAGGTTTTGGTGCTTCTGGTGGTATGGGCAGGGACCAGGTCCTGCTGGAAGATGAAATCTGCATCTCCATACAGATCCTCAGCAGAAGGAATCATGAAGTCCTCTAAAACGTTCTGGTAGACTGTTGCGGTGACCTTGGATTTGAGAAAGCAGAGTTTACCAACACCTGCACCGGACATTGCACCCCAAATCATGACTGACTGTGAATATTTCACACTTGACCTCAGGCAGCTTGGGTTCTGTTCCTCACCAGTCTTCCTCCAAACCCTTGGACCTTGATTCCTGAATGAAAGGCACACTTTACTTTCATCGGAAAAAAGGACCTTGGACCACTGGCCAACAATCCAGTCCTTCTTCTCCTCGGTCCAGTTGAGACGCTTCCTACGTTGGCTCAGACTCAGAAGTGGCTTGACCCGAGGAACCCGACAGTTGTAGCCCATCTCTCGGATGCGTCTGAATGTGGTGGTTTTTGAAGCTGTATTAGATGTATGTTTAAAATCATGGTGTAGGCAACTTAGGAGAACCAACTTACCATTACCAACTACATAATCATCTACACTTTGACACATTTTTTCTTTTGCAGGATGTCCATTCGATTTACAACCGTCATTGAAAGTTAAAAAGATGAAGAAACTGGAGAAGGATATAAGTACAGTGAAAACCACTTATAGTGATCACGTCTGTCCAGTTCAAAAATCTCTATAAGTGGATGATTATTATAACTGAATTTGTTTGTCTTTATTTCTCATGCAGATTACCATCTAATTGACATTTGTATATTTATTCGCCTACATGAATGTAAAGTAATGAAATGGATAGCTTCACAATTTACTGAATTTTACTGAATTTTACTTTTTCAAAATACAGTACAGCTGTTTTAAATGCAGTGTGTGCACATTTTGCCAGTGACAAGTTCCTTCTTTTTCCCGGTGGCAGAACAGGCGAAGAGAGCGATGATCCTTTCCTTAGATTTCTTTCCCCCATTTATTGTCATAAGCTTTAAGGAGACTATGATTGTCATTGAGAGAAAATGACTTTTTTTCCTGTCATGATTTCAATGTGCATGCAGCACCAGCCTCAGGTAGCCAGCTGGAAGCAGACAGGTTACCACCAGTTTTACCACCGGTTACCGTGAGGCAATAATGGTGCCGCGGCCACTTATCATGGAAGGAAAGTAAAAAAAAAATAGAATTACCATAGTTTTAAATTTTTTTTCCATATGTTGTCACGTATGAGAAGACCCAAAATGATCACTGTAAGTGGACTACTTGATTACTATAGGATAATTATTTAAACAGCATAAATTTTGTATAGGAATGATTCTGTCCCAAGCTTTGATCACTATAAGCAGTTGATCATGGTAACTGTGATCACTATAAACAGTTTCCACTGTATAAATTTAAACACAAAATGAGTGAGTGTATGAATAAATAAATAAATAAACTACAAAACAACGTTGGCACACTTTTATTTCTTAAATTGTAAATGCTAAGATTTTAAATAAAAGGGTTCACTCCAAATCAAAATGACCACGAATAAAATGGGGATTAACTGAAAGAGGTATTTTTGTAAAGGTCCCTCACAGTTCTTCCATCTTATGTTTCCAAACACGGATATGACAAAAGTGATGCGAGCACGAAAAGACACTTTGCCGGAACAGTCTATTGAAAGTTTGTTTCTGCCTATCGGACATTCTTTGACACAGCTAAATTAAGCGTGACAGTTAGCCTACTATGGAGCAGGCTAGTTCTGCGATATAAGTTACCATGGTTACTGAGCAGGAAATCATATAAGCCAAAGTGATGGAACAGAACTCTCACGTAAATTAGTGAGGCTTATCGAAATAAGCCAGGCTTTTCCTTTATCCAGCTTGATGGAATACCCCTCAGGAATCGGGTGAAACCAGTTTATTAACTTGTATTAAATCATTCCCAACCAAGTTGCTGTCACTGTAAAGCTAGAAAATTGACTTGCCCCAGAGAGAATAAATCTCCAGCTCTTTCCTTTGTTCCCCTTTTTGAATGCTTTTTCCAATCTAAACCCGCTTAAAGTCTGGCAGCAACAGAAAACGATTTATTGCAGGGTAGGCCTATTGCGGGAAATTAGGCACAGATTTATAGAGAGGAGTCACAGTTCAATTACTGGGTGACTGTGTGAAATAGAAAATAAGAAGTTAATTTCATTAATATTCTATCTCTGAGTATTTACAGTCCTGCGGTAGTGGAATTATTCCTTACACATATCTTAAATGTCCTCTAGCCTGCACATACGCTTCATTAACCTTTGTCATTTTCAACCTTTTTGGCCTCATAATTTACAGTCTCTCATGCACACACATGCATGCGCCCACACGCACACACTGTTCCAAAGAGTAAAATGTGTGAATTCTATACTTATCCAGTGCTGATAAGAGAGGTTTTATGGTTAATTTCCCGGGGATGCTGATCAGATCATTTTATTTTAATGGGGGATATTTGCCTTAATGTTTTTTCTTTTTTTTCATTAAAATTATTTTGTTAGACTAGAACTCATTTGGTTTGCAGTGTTCCAGTTCCAGTTTGACTGTTTTGAGTTCAGTAATATTACATTAATGAATGCTTAATTAATGCTTAAATAATGAAGTATTGATATGATTGGTTAGCAATCATACAGTATAGAACTATACAAACCTGATTTAGAGATGAAATTATAAGCAATATACTGAGTATATACTGATTTTTTTTTTCAGATGTGACTTTACAGAGAGGGGCAGCTCAGAGTGGCTTGTTCAAATAGTGCAATTGCATCATGTTAAAAAATAATAATTATAAATAAGTAATGCCGAATATTATGCCAAAATTCCCAGCGTGTCTTAACTTGCTGTTTGACAAGAAATTCTTAACTCAAGGTCCACTTACTAGCTTTTTCCAGAGCTTTCAATCACCTTTTTATCAGCTGATGAAGTTGAGAGTTCCAGAAAAAGCAAGCAGTGGATGTTGCTAGTAAAAAAGCTACCAAGTGGACTTTGGATTAACACTGTTAAGATAATTATTTTTCATAATACCCCTCCTAAAAGCTGCATTAAAAATAGTTTTAGCCACTTAGGGGCAGAGCAACCCCAAAACAAGTTATTGTAACATGTAGCATGTTAGCAAACAATTGTTTAATTACATGAGACAGATTAGTATTCATCTCAAGTTGTGTTTCTGACCACCTGAGGAATGTGAGTCTGATATTCACTGTCCTTTTAGCTCTGCTTTTGTCTCTACCAACAGAAAAATAACTGTATAGCTGCTGAAGATTTCTTCAGCAGCTAAAACAGCTTTTTCTGTCTGTCTGCCATTTGGAGTTGGGCAGGTAGCTAACCCAGTGAGTTTATCGAAACTTTCATACTGAAAACAGCTTCCTCATGCAGGAAACAGGGTTCATAACGTTAAAAACAAGCTATTCATCTTGCTAAAAACAGGTAAAAAGCATTGTGGAGTTGTGATAAGTGTGTTAGTCGAGCCGCTTCAGTCATTGTTTATATTAAAAAGCTGATTATTTGAGCTTCAAATACTGATTAAGGTAAGTGACTGAAACTGCAAAACCATTGTGTCCCTGAAATGTTGCCCCAGGCATGACTGCAGCAGCCAATACAACAAAATAAAATACATCCCTGTACACAATATGGATAGAAAGGAATATGCATTTTCTCCAGCTATATTTTACTTTATTTGAACTTCATGAAGTGCATTTTTCAAGGGTTTTTTGGCATAATTTCTCTTTTTTTCATAACATGGTGGAATCCAATATCCTTATTCATAGCCATGTGTTTGTATTAGCAAGCTGTATGGCCTGGGAGGAGCTCGCACAAAATTAATTTATGGGATGTCATGTAAACATCAACATGCAAATGTTTGATTTTGAGCCTCTCTTGCATGCAGGAAAGCTGCGTGTGGAGGCACTGAGGGGAGGGAATGACAGTAGAATGCAAACGACGCAAAGCCCCCATATTTTCACACCATCATTTCCTGGAACTGAAAAACATTATGCTACAGGAATCCTTTCTGTATTGTGGCATCTGTCCTCCAGCCCTTTTCCCTATTTGTTTATGATTGAGAAGGTTACGAAAGGTTTTTTATACAAGAGAACAAACCAAAAAGAAAGCCTCTTGCACTGTAGTAATCTCCATATTGTATTTACACACCTTACCAGGATGTATTTATCTCCATATTCTGATGTATATAGTGGAATACCCATTTCTGTAAGCATGCTGGATCATATAATGTCCCTGTAGTCTCCCATTCTCCAGAAACACATCGGCCAATCATAAAGTTGTCTACTATTCCAGCTGTGTCGCTGGTCTGGGGAGTGAGCAAAAATGTTAATTGGGATTTGTAGTTCAGACAGCATTTGAGTGCATTTGATTGGATTGGTCAGCATGTGGCTCACGTATGTGGCATTATATCTGCCTTCTGTGATTGATGAACTGGTGTTAGTGGGTCTGCCCACCATGGCTGCTGTTACCCAAGCGAGTGCTGACAAATGACTCACTAGCATGAGAGACCAGAAACAGTTTGCCGTACGGTGCCATACTGAGAAGGATATTGACTGTGAGAGCAGTGTGTATTCTCATTCTCACTGCCTGTCTGCCGACATAATGGGCACACAGAGATTGTCATGCCAAAGGCCAACTCTAAACTAAATGTAAGCCCCTGTGTGTGACAGAGGGACAGTACTTATGTAACGACTTTCAACGACCTGTTGGTGACAGAGAACTTATTTTATAAAGAATATTTATTGCACTATGCCTACTTGCAGACTGCAGATTTTTCTCAGAAATAGCAGCACACACTAGTTGGGTTTCCATCCACATGTTTTTATGCATATTTTCAATTTGTGCATCAAAAAAAAGGAAAACCCTGTGTGAAAAAAAAACAAAATGTTTTACTCTTTGCTGTCATATTTCCATCATGTTTTCTACATTGTTTTTCACCGCTTGAGGTTTGACTGCATGGGGCTCTTAATTACATCATCTTGTTGCTCCCTCTTCTCCTGCAATGGTTTCATGGTACTGCACTTCTAAATGGCACATAATTTTACATTTTCCACAGGCAAAATGTTGATTTTAGGAGGAAAAAAGGTGCCAGACTTCTTTGCAGTGTGTGCACAGTTTTGTTTACCTGCCCCCCAATACACTTCACCTGGTCAACAGTCTTATGACTGGTTGCTGGACAAAACAATTGTCAACAATTATACTTGTTTCAAACGTTTGCCAGTTTTAGTGCAACTATTTAAACTTTTAAAGGGTTACCAAAAAAGAGGTATACAACTGGTATTTGCTCATGGCTCAATTTAATGCATATAACTTTTTTATTGATTGGAATATTATGATTTTGTTAGCTGTGTTGCCTTATTAAGTTAATACCAATGTCTGGTCTTAATTTTAATGCAAATAGCTGCACTTATGTTTAATCAAAAACAAGTTGACATGTTGAATACGTATTTCCTCCACTGTACATCCATTGTCAATTTGTCATGTGTCAGAAAAAAAAATATAGTATTAAACACAAATTATTTAGTTGGCAAAGTAACAAAACTGACATTTATTAATAAAATAATTATCATGATTATACATTCATCTCAACTGTCATTAGTCCAATAGTCTGCTAATAAATGTATATTCTTTGTATCGAATATTATTGGTGTTGATGAAATTAACTAGTGTAACATTGCTTCGTCATTATGCCTGATTCCACTTGTCTGAAACCTTACGTAATTGTGACTTGGTTCTTTTAGGGAAACTAACAATAGAATATGCTGACCAGACATTGAATGTGTTCAGAGCTCACCTCTAAAGGTTTTTATGTGAGAACATGAAGTCTTTGTATTATACAATGGTAACACCAGGGGCAAATATGTGCCAACACCGTTTGTAGACTTCACTCATGAGCACACATACATGCAGTTGCTTGCAGCATCGCTCATAGACTCACATGAATACATAGATCAAGATGTACACACCTACACGCGTGCCTTTCCAAACACTCTGCTACTGTACACTCCTCTAATGATGTGTGTCTGGAGGTCCACTGATTCAATTATATTTGCATCTGATATTATCTGGGGATTTCTTTGTGATTTTTCTGGGGACTGTGCCAGAATTTGGCAAAAAAATATTGGCCCTCTAAGAAAAGAAAGGAGCTCATGGGAAATTAGTGCTTTCAAGGCCTGACTGAGCATAGGCGGCAAGAATGAAGAGCGAGACAAACAGCAGAAATCTGAATGATGAGGCACACACAGCCACTCCAAACCACACATACATTTTCTGCAAGATGTATCATACTGATTATATCATCAAGCCTAACAGATACAAATTAGTATTAGAGATATGGCATCATCAGTGGAAAACTGACTGTGGATGACAAGTTTTTAACATGCTAATCTGCAGCCAAAGTTGTAATAATATGCTTTATATCTCAATATGCTAATCAGTCTTGATTGACTTGTCTCTGTGTCTTTTCAATGATGCAGACACACTAACAAGTGAGGGAAGAATTCAGGACAGAAAAAAGAAAAAACAGAACAGTTTTTCAGAACAATCAAAGAAAAGACACTTGCCACTGCTTTTTTAAACCCTGTTTTGTTACTACTGTGTGCCAGTCACAAATTAGATGGGACATGTTTTAAAAAATGTCACAATACCATTGCCCCTAATCTCTCATCCGTCATTGTCTCTTCAGATCATGCTGCTAACTGATCCAGAGGTGGAGAGCAGTCTTCTGATCAGCTCCGATGAGGGAGCCACCTACCAGAAGTACCGGCTGAACTTCTACATCCTCAGCCTGCTCTTCCACCCCGAGCAGGAGGACTGGATTCTGGCCTACAGCCACGACCAAAAGGTTAGAGAACGGGCAAAGCTAGCTTAGCGGTCAGTTGTTCAAAGGTATCAAAAGAAGCTAAGAGTTAAGTCAGATAAGCAACAACAGTGCAGTGCCTCAGAACAAGTTGGATAAATGTGAGATCCTGTTACACAAGAGTTTGGCTCAAAACACACAGTCAGAGTTCATGAAGTTTATTTGAAGAATAAGGGTGGATTGTATAATTCAGGTAGTTCCTGGTATAGAAATAAATTTTTACCAGGAAAATGAAAAAAAAGGGATGAAAAGTTTAAACTTTTACTAAACTTATGAAATTCTATGTTGAGAGGGCAAGTCAAAATGACAGCTTTTCAGTCAACGTTAAGAGAAGTCAGTGTTTTGATTTCTAAATTAGCATCACTACTTTGTGATTCTGACTTAAATCTTTCTGAATTTTGATTTAGAAAGTATTTTGACTAGTGTTTGACTATCATATGTTATAATTTTGACTTATAGCTCAAAACTTACATATATCTTTTAATTTTGACTTACAAAATCAGAATATTTCACATAGCAAGTCACAGTTCTGACTTCTTGGGCTCAATCTTCGTGTTGGACTGGTATTTTATTCCTGCAGTACACTGAGGTTACTTCCTTGATTTCACTGGTTTGGCATGTTAGTCACTTGCTGTGCACCCCAGTGGGAGGAGAGGTGCAGTAGAGGGTGTGCCGTTGTCTATCCAGCGGCATAGAGCAGACTCTGGTGCCAAGAATGAGTGCATCTTGAACATTTCACTGCCCGCCTGCTCAGAGCAGGTTGAAAGCTCAACGCACTTGTGTTCCATAATATGTTAGTCACTTTATTTGGTAAAGGCACACCCATAAAACCTTCATGTTTTGCTCGTCTTTCCACTTTTATTCTACATCCTTCAACCAGCTGACACATGATCACACACAAAAAATAAAGTTTTATTCTGAGTATGGCACTAATGCCTGCAAGACAAAATTAAGATTAGTGAGTAATTATTATGAACAGCATCAGTCTTCTCCACAGTAGTTAGCATCCTATACTCCTTTACACTGATAACTCTCTTTACAGCCATCTGAAGGCGGCAGGTGTCTGTTTCATCTACAGTCTCTAATTGGAGTGATGTTGTGCACTATGAAACCACAACTACACACGGTAGAGTTACATTTTGTGCAGCATCATTGTGGTGTAATAATTTATGTCGCAATATGAAGATGAAACAAGCAGCAGTTTTGTTCCCATATTATCCACAACTATTGTCAAAACTCACCAAATGAATTTTTAAAATGATTTCAGAAAGCAAAAAAAAAAGATCAACATGCAAAATAGTAAATGACATTTGAAATTCTACCTTCATTTTACCATTTTACCCCTACTGCAGATGGTTTCTGTATGGATCATTGTGGCACCAAGTAAAATCACACACTGTTGTGCACAGAAAACATGGTGACTGTCAGATCTTCATCATGTCCAGAAAAGTGAATACAGTTTAAAAAGAGACGTCATCTGTTCTCAAAGCAACATATAAAAAAAGGTGTAATTTTGGTATTGTTATAGATAGTCAAGTATTGGCATTAAAACACAGCTATATTACTGCTCAGTAAAATGTGCAAATGGTTTTCAAATAAATAATCATCTAATATAGGGGGCTATGTGTGGGCAAGAATAATTCTATGTGTAAACTAGTGAGACAGAGAGACAGAGTGAGAGAAAAGAGAGAGGTGCAATTTATAGACATTTTAAAATAACCATTTGCATTAATAAAATGCCTTTCTTGCAGCTTAGCCTAGTTGGGTCTAATGTTTCAGTTGTGATGAATAATGAAGGCACTCGTCTTGGCTGAGGAGGTGTGTGTGTGTGTATGAGCATGCTTCTGCCTCTGAGTTCAGTGTCTCTGACTTCACAATGAAAGTGTTCATTGTGCTCTACAGGGTGCACTGTAAGGAAGAAAAACATTCTGAAGTGCCCTTCCAGAACATGAGATAGTTTGCCCTATAAGACCTTATGAAGGAGTAAACTGGCCATTATGGTAGAAATTAAAGGACCAGTGGGACCAGATTTAGGGGCATCTATTGGCAGAAATGTTGGCAGAAATTGAATATAATATTCATTGATTTATGATTCATTGATTCAAGTATGTTTTTAATTAGGGTATATTCACCTGAAAATAAGAATCATTGTGTTTTCGTTACCTTAGAATGATCTACAGAGGGAGTGAGTCCTCTTTCATGGAGCCGGCCATGTTGCACCACCATGTTTCTACAGTAGCTCAGAACGGACAAACCAAACACTGGCTCTAGAGAGGGCCTTTCACGCCGTAGGTTCTCCTACATGCTTGGAAGGGAGGGTGAGGGGAGGTGTATTCAGTTGTTTGCAATCTGCAACCTCACTGCTAGATGCCACTAAATCCTACACACGGCAAAGCTTTTTTGCAGTTAAAATAGGATTAAATTTTGTCAGGTTTATGTTTAGGCCTGTCTAAAGCAACATGCTAAACAATATGCTAGATGGATAGTAGCTAGTTAGCTAGATATGTACTTAAACATCTCTATGCTAAATATTTGGTATAAACTGGAAATCAGCCTTGTGGTGTAGTAAAACCTTTAAGGAAATCATTAGAGAATTATTTTCCCAAAATGGCTTTATAACCATTTAGCTTGGATTAACCTGCACTTATAGAGAGGGAGAATAGCATTATGTTACCCTACAGAATGCCAAGAAGAGACAGAAAATTAAAGACAATACAAAGAGATCTGCAAAATGCAGCTAGTGGCAGCGAGGGAGGAGATGAAAGATAAAGGTACGTTTGCATTAGCCATTAGCAATTAGAGGGATGTCCAGTAGAACTTAAACCTCTGCCTAGGCATGTTAAAAAGTTTAAAAAATGTATCCTGTCATGTAACTCTACTAACAGACAAACAAACGAAGAAGAGTGAACTTCCTTGGTAGGGGTAAAAACATACATGACAAAGCCAAGAGGGCTAGTGAGTTCTAGTGCTGTTAGTCAGTGCCTTACCACCCCACATAACTGGAAAGGCATGACAAATGACTGGCCACCCATCCTCACAAGAGAAACAACAGTATATTTCTAAATTTCTTATGGTGGACTTATGGTTATGTTTACACCATCTAGCAGCTGTTATGACCCGGGGAAGTGACGCTGTTCAGGTGACGTCAATATAAGGTGACTTCTATATTAGCAGGAGGTGGGTAGGGGGGGTGGCTAGATAGTGGCTAGGCTAGATAGTAGATGGCAAAAAAGACAGAAAGTGGCCTTCGCTGCAGGAGACCAGCGTTTGCCTCTGGCTTCCAACCAAGTGTCTTTCCCCGCAAACGACACCACAAGTTGCTGTGGCTTGGGTGTGTTTTTCCCCATAAGAAGCTATGTATTTCACTGGTGTTCACACCGCGAGTCGCCGTGACTCAGGTGTCTAAACCACAATCTTCAATCCGGATGGCACTGAAAACACTCACATAGGTCATTTTCGGGGTCATTGGAAATAGACCTATTCTGTCATTTTGGTATGAGGATGTGTTGCAAATGACAGAGCTGTCCATTCTTTCAAGGATGTTTGCCTATTCTATGACTTTTTTAGAATAAATGTTTAAAAACTAAACTTTTTAATAGAGGTGTTGTTTCCTTATATTCCGAATCACCCTATTAAATGTTAATCTTAATTGGGAATGTAGCCTTTTTACCAAATCATCGTTGTTCTCTGCTGATGGGGGCCCAATGTATGAGGTGCCCTTTATATTTTTTTGCCCCTGCCCCTCAGAGAGCCTGAGTCCACCACTGGCACTCGGTCCTTCACACATGCACACACACCTTTACCACATAGACCTACAGTTTGCTGTTTGATGATTCCGAGATGCCTGAAACCTAAAAACACCATCACATTTTAGGTTACCTGTTTTAGAATTCAGCTGTGATTCCAAATTACTAGCTATGAATTACTCTGACTGCATATGGTCATGAATAAATATAAAGAATGGTCTGGGTTTTAAACCACTCTTGAATGAAAATCATAAACCAATAATCTGATGGTGTTTATGGATGTTTGATGTTGATAGTTCTACAGTACATTATGTACTAGGACAATTATGTATTAAATAATTTTGTCTTGCATCTAATAAGAATATTGAGTTTTTTTTCCTGTTTTTTGATGTTGAAACACAGTGCTTGAGCAGTGATGCTACTGCTCATAGCAAAAAATCCATTAATGGCAAGCACTGGTGGTTTCATCTCTTCCTGTCCACATCTTGAAGTGTCCTCGAGACATAATGCTCAATAATGTCCTTCTTTACTTCTTCTTTCTGCATTGGTGTATCCATTTTTACTCAAGTAAAATAAATTGTAGACATGTCTAAATACTAAATAATACTAAATAATCATCTCTTACACCAAAAATATGTAAAAGCTGAATTTGACAGATATTTTGACAATTTTTTGGATGTTATATTCAAACTGGCTGTGGTTCATTAACTGCATTTTTGCCATTTGTTCACTCTCTGTGCACCAGGTGCCAACTCACTCACTCACCTGCTCTCTCACTCATGCACTCACCTCTTCACCCATCCACCCACTCACTTGCCCATGCCCTGTAACTTGCACACATCGTCTCCGCCCCAAAACTGCTTCTCTTTCAATTTCCTCACCTCTTTTTGGCAGTGCTGCTGCATTTGTTGATTGAGAGACCTTTGGAGGTTGTAAAAGCTGTGCCGACCCCCGCCCCCATTCCCACTGTCTCCTGCTCACTGCCTCTTCACTGTCACTTGCTTGGCTACATACTAACTTGCTGTAGGAAGATAATTAGTCAAAGTGATTTCCTCCCGCAGCCTCACCCCCTTTCGCCTGCATCTGCTTAGCACAGCTTGGCATGGATGTCATGGAAATCTCATCAACTGTGCCATTTGTCTCTCTCTGTTTGACATGAGAATATATGCATACTAGATGTCATACAGCTTCAGTCATATAGTTTGTATATAGTTTGTGTAATATCAACCCAGTCTCACATCAAAATGTGTAATAGCTATGTCGGTCCACAACGCAAAACGTATTTGTTTCACAATAACGGCTATAAAATGATGAGAGATGTCTATGTTTTGTCCACGTCATGTGACTGTCAAGTTTCTGTCTGCTCAGACAAATAAAGGCTGCCATTCCGTTTATTCTCAGTGGAAAATGCAATATTTTAAAATAGTTTAGGCATTAAAATACATTTTGATAACATTTCTAGCGAAAGATGTGCATTTTATTTTCATAATCTTCATTCATTGATGTATATGATGTTTAGTTTGTCAGTTATAACGGAGATTCTTGCAGGCTTTCTATCGTTGCTATGGTGGTTGCTATGGTGGTTGCTATGGTCGCTGCTATCGCTGAAATGACGTAGTTGCATGTTGTTTTAATCATTGTCTTTGCGTTGTGTAGTTATCTGAGCTGAGATGTTATTTGTGTTATTTTGTGTAACTGTTGATGATGTTCTTTCAATAAAAAATGTAGCAGAAATTAACTGAATTTGAGGCTTTGTGATTGGCTGACTGGAGGACCTTCCCGGTATTTTTCTCACTGTCACTGTGTTAAGGTTTTCTTTTAATGATTTCTCAACACAAAAACACAAAAGTGTCCTTGATAAGTCAACAATACGACAGGTTGATATTAAAACCATCAGTTTTAAATTATTTCTACTTTGGTTCTGGGAAATAACTTCTTTTTTTGTCAGGTTTTGATAGCAGTAGGCTAAGAAGGGCATTGTGTTATGGGCAGATATTGTGTGTTTGATTACTGTTTTGGGTTGTCTGCTGTCAGTTGGCTTCATTCCATTTCAAATTGCTGCTGGTCTGCTGCAACCTGAACCCAAACACCACTATCTCTGTTAAGAAAAGGCGTTTCATAGCCTGCGATTGTAAAATGTGAAGTTGCTCATTTATTACCAAGAATATGTGACTGAGGATATTTAATATGAAATCATCTTTCTTAAAACATAGTCTTCCTCAATTAATATTGAGCCATGCCATCCAATAAAGCACCCTGATGCTGTGTGTGTGTTTGTGTGTGTGTGTGTGTGTGTGTGTGTCAATGCCACATTCATTGCCACTTCATATATTTCATGCTAACATATGATCCCAAAACCAAGAATCATAAAGATACAAAAAATCTCCAGGGTTGTGTAAATAGCAGCCTATACATGCATCAGTATTTGATTACCTGGGAATGAGAACAGGTTGGTCTTTTCAGCCCTAACCCCTAACCCCTAACCCAAGCACTTCAGACCTTCCTCCAAGCCTGTAGTAATGCCCTAGATTGTCAGCAGTATAGTTAACTCTGAAGGTGACTCATTTTGGTCACTGTTTCCACTAAAAAGAAAAAACAAACAAACAAAAAGCTTTATATATTGGGCCTTCAAAGTGCTCTCTGAAACTAGGACTAGGATGGCTTGTGTCCATGAAATGAGAAAACTAAAACTTTGTCGTACAGCTAAACCGAATACATCGTTGGAAAGGCCTGGAGAGTAACATATGTCAGATTCTATGAAGATTCTACATGGCTCCTGCTTAAAAACAAACAAATATTTGAACCTTGACCTCGGTGCATGTTTGAAGGCTTATAACTCAGCAACAAAAGGGGTTTCAGACACGGGACCAACTGTTATAGAGCGCTTTTGACCTGAACTATCATATGAGTATAGTCAACAAGTGGGGGCGCTGTCAGATATGGGTAAAATATGGTTCAAATGTAATCCATTTAACAATTAGATATTTAAAATCTGATTACACAAATGTGTTTACCATCCCCTTAAACTCCTTAGTTTGCTCTTAATTCAGTATTTACAACTTCCAATTCTAGGAAAAACAAATTTTTTAAAAACTACAATTCCCGAGAATGCCATGCAGCTTGATACAAATCAGCAGCATAGTTGTAGTTCTTCCAGTTTGCAAAGTAGGGTTGTAAATATAGGGTCGAAAAAAGATATATCTACTGAATATATCTGAATATCTAGTATAGCTGAACTAGTAATTACACTGCATCTAGATGATCTATGTTAGGAAAAAGTAAAGATGTTGGTTTATTTCAAATAATAGCTAGTATTCTGGAAATGGGGTTTTGGGTTGTTGTTCAGTGTCAGCGGGAGTTATGCAGCGCTTTCAACTGTGTTTAAGGAGCTTGTTTTGGATTCAAAATGTTTGTTCAGCCACATTATGCATGTATTAAACTGCCTAGTTAGTTAATGACTAACTTCCCTGCAATTACAAATGATATGAGAGCGGTTTCTATGGTAATATACTTTGAAAAAAAATTGAGAAATGTTAAAGATATCTTTAAAAGAAAACCTTAACACGGTGACAGTGAGGAAAATACTTCCAGGCAGATCCTCCAGTCAGCCAATCACAAAGCTTCAAATTCAGTTCATTTCTGCACTCAAAAATCTATGTTTTTTATTAAAAGATCATCAGTTACATAAAATAAGACAAATAACTAATAATAGCTCAGATAACTACACAACGCAAAGACAATGATTCAGCAGCAGCCATAGCAACCACCTTCGTAATGATAGAAAGCCTGCAAGAATCTTCATAATAACTGACAAACTAAACATCATATACATTCACTGAATGGAGATTATGAAAGTAAAATGCACGTTTCTCACTAGAAATGTTTAAAAATGCATTTTAATGATGAAACTATCTTAAAATATTGCATTTGAGAATAAATGGAATGGCAGCCATTTTTGTTTTTGTTTGAGCAGACAGAAACTTGACACGTGACATGGATGCAGGCCAATAGAAAGGAATAGGCCAAAAAAACAAACAAAAAAAAAAACCCAAAAAACGTAGGCATCTCACAATTTTAGAGCCGTTATTGTGAAACGAATACGTTTTGTGCTGTGGACCAATGTAGCTGTTACACATTTTGATGTGAGACTGGGTTGGTGTCATCGTTGTGGAGCAACTCAATGAAGCGGACACAACATAGGAAAATATATGTGCTGTGGTGTGCTGTTTATTACTGTCATCCTCATAGGTGTGGGAAAATGTAAAGTATTTAGCTGATTTTTGTTTAAGCGATGATGGGAGATCTATAAAAGTCAACAGCAACACTTGTCCTTGAGTGCTTGACTTATGGCTAAAGAGTTTTAGTGATGTTAAGATACAGTGAAATACTGTATAAGGAAGCAAATAAGAATTTCAATAATGACACTCCTATTAGTAAAACAGCAGTAATAATCTGTATGGGATATAAGATGGAGAGACTGTGGTCTCATTGATGCAGGCCTACACTTCACCCTTCAGGATAGAGTAAATAAATGCAATTAGAAAATAAATTTATATAAACAAACAGAGTCACATTTTTGTTATCCGCTAATAAATGATTGTTTACACATTATGCATGGCTGCTCATGCTTAAAATGGAAAAAGTCCAGTCCGAAACACCAAAATATTTTTTTATGCCTCATTAAATTCCAGCTGTAAGCTACAGAGTAAACAGATTTGTCATTGTGCTTTGTCAGAGAATGCAGGTGTGTTTGGAGACAAAAGAACTTCAGTGAGTGTATCACTCTGTCAAGGTTGTTGAATTACTGAGCAACCAACAGAATATGTAAAACAGGTCAGTTTACCCAAATTATGAAAACAAAAAAAGGTCTCACGTGCCTTTATTGGTATCTCCATGCATAAGGCTAGATTACCAACCAGGCATAAAGTTTCACTTTGTGTCAGTACGTTTTGGTAATTTATTAATTGCATGTTGGTTGAATTAGAGTCCTGCATTGTTGCCAAATCCCGAGGCCCTGTCTTATAAAGGGGCACTGTGTCAAAATCTAGCTTTAAAACCTTTATTATTTTGGTATATATTGTGCTCTCATTTCTCACATTCCTAAATTAAGTTGTGTTTAATTAAATTACCACAAAATAACTCAGTGGTTTCTAACCTCATTATGACCACTCATCATATGTTATCGTCTTAATTTGGACATAATTGGTAAGCAGTTCAACCGAAGGGTGATTTTCCTTTTGCATTGTTTCATTTGAAGGATTTTAAGAGGCTGAAAGTGGTGAAAGTGTCCAGTAAGAAAAAAGTAAAAGTTAGAGGAAAAAATCTGATGCACAGTCTAACAGACTAATCCAGCCATGGCCACGCAGATAGCTTTTGACTTATTGTTCATTTATTTGAATTATTTGATATTCCACAGTTTTCATTATCTAGAAATTTGTTCCGTAAAGACTTTAAAATATAATAAAAACCCTAAAAACTCTTTTGAAAATGACAATTTTTTTTGTAATTTAAGTGAGTCAACCCTTTAATGTTGCAAAAATATCAAACAGGAACAGAGTCCTCTCAAATCTCTATAGAACTATCACAGGAACAAATTAAGACACTTGAGGGTTCTTATTTTTATGGACAATTAGTTCCTTTACACAGGGATTTCCCATGCATCCCCGGCCCTTTCTGTGTAGTGCAGTGAAATCACAGCAGTCCAGTGATTTACTAGTGAACAATGACTGTATTGAGACCACCCGCCTCGGTCAGACTCTTCTCCCCATCTCCCCCTCCCACTCACAGGCATGTAACATCAATGTACTTTTCTCTAGTGCAGGAAAATCTGCACCCTGCTCATCTTTCTTCCATTCTTAACTTGTAGTGCAATATGTGTGTGTGTGTGTGTGTGTGTGTGTGTGTGACAAATATCTGTGTAAGGTTTCTGCATTAATGGGTAGTCATGTGGGAAGGAAAACAATGGTGCTTGTATTCCTAAATGTCCTTAAGCCATGTTATTCCTCTGCAGTGTTTGAATCTTATGTAAATTCTAATCTAATTTAGTGGATTCAAATAAAGAACTTGTACAGTGTGTGTGTGTGTGTGTGTGTGTGTGCATGTGTGTGACAATGTGAGACAGCTCGTCTCCCACTTGTCGTTACACTGCTGCAGTTAAAACAATGACTGAGGTAATAAGAAAAATTATGTGCAAATGCATATCATTTTGAGGGCAAAAACAGCATGTGATAGCAGGATGTGTTGCACGAAATGGTAAATTTGATCTGCTGTTAAGATGGTATGTGAATAAATACTCACTGGTGCCTGGTTGTCTTGCTACAGCTCTACAGCTCGGTGGAGTTTGGGAGGAGGTGGCAACTGGTGCATGAGAGAGTGGCTCCCAATCGTTTCTATTGGTAAGTACAGAGTTTTGGACAAGTTGTGAGCAAGAGTAAATGCATAAGCTAGATCTAAAACCGTCAGTGAGAGTTTTTTTTTTTTTGTTTTTTTTTTCACATTCAATATTTCAATTTCGATAGTGGTTATTTTCTGTAAATTGAACATGATGAATTTATACTACACAAACTTTATATGTTTAGTTTTGACATGATCACAAACAATTATGCAGTTTCTTTTTGTTTTGGTCCTCCTAGTATCCTTTTTTTCAAAACAGTCAGTTGGAAAAATTGTCAACTTTTAAGCAATCAATTCATTTCCATAAATTCCTAATAGCTTCCTTGAACGTTTCCTGGAAAAAAAACAAAAAAAACAAAAAAAGAACTATGTAATTTGGTAGTAATTATGAGCAAAATGGAGAAATTGTTCAATTTGCACGCTTAGAATTAATTCATAAACAAATAATATAAATGCCAAGCCAATGTAACTCCAGGTTACATTGGCTTGGCATTTGGCTATACTGGCATTTCCCTATAATTAGTGTTGAGTTAAGTTTATTTATTTTTTGACATGGACATCACAATAGCATTGGAACTGCAACATACAATTATGTACAAGCACCAGATGCACTGTATTTAGTATTTGTAGTGAAACGCTAATTTACAACCTGTCTGCAGGTTGTTTTTCCTTTCTTATATATATATATATATATATAAGAAAGGAAAAAAAGACATCCACAAATACATATACAAAAATACAGACTATCAATTTAATTACATTAGGTGAAAATTTTTGACAACTTGGTAATTAGAATCTCATGAATAAATGCATCAAAGGCTTTCTTTAAATCAAGGAAGACAGCCCCTACCACACCTCCCTTGTCTAATTTAACCATAATATTTTCCAGGAGAAAACAATTACCAGTTTCAGTGGAATGGTGTTTTCAAAATCCAAATTGCATAGGATGCAATGGGAAGGAAGTAAAATTCAAATGTGATATTAGCTGTTCAGAGTTCTATTTTTCTGCAATTTTTGAAACTGCTGGAAGGATACTGATGGGTCTGTAGTTACTAATGACCATGTGTTCACCTGATTTGAACACTGGTGTAAATATTGCAATTTTCTAGGCTCTTGGAAACAGCCCTTCATTAATAGACCAATTAACAATTTTTGAAATAGGAGGAATGAGTGCCTCCTGGGTTTTGATAAATACTGTGTCCATCCCATATACATCATTTGCCCTTGAACAATTAAGAGAGGAAATAATCATATGTACTTAGGAATTTGTCACTTCTCTAAAGTCAGAAAGGGAGCATCAATATTCAGAGGAGTAACAGCATAATTCGGTCCAGGGACATTTTTTTGGTTTTTGTATTATCAGGTAGAGTTTTTGTATCATCATTGCTTCCAGGTCTCCCATCTTTTCTTCAGCAAAATGGTCTCACCACCACATACTGTAGGTGCTGTCCAACTCAGTGGTATCTAGCATGTCTGACCTCTATACAGTAAATAACACGTAACAAAAAGCTTTCACCTCAACAAACTACGGAGGAACTGTCAGGGTAGTAACAAGCTGGGCAGCCAGGAGTGAAGGGAGCCTGGAGGGCTGATGCTGCAGAAGCTGTCAGAGTTCTATTTTGGGACGCACAATGTGCAGTAGGTGTGGTGGTAGCCCTGGTAATGAGGCTGCAGAGGGAGCTGATGTCTGCTGTAAATGTGGCCACCAAAAATGTAAGGAAGATGAAGAGTCGTAAGCTGATTTGAGATTTGGTCAACCTGAGCAGTGCTCGGTCACACAGCGCCGGTCGGTTGTGTAAGGCGCAAACTTGAACAAACAGAGCTTCCACCTCATTCAGCTATAATCAGTTTGTGAGCTTAGCCAGAGCAGCCATGACATGTTCTGCATATGACATTACAAATCTCTACAAAAACATATGGAGCTGCCTGTATGTGTTTGCTAGGCAACAGCTCCATCTCATGACTAAGCTCTGTTTTTTTCCCACCTGTTCTGACTCCAAGTCTCCTCATAGATCACACAGATGTCAAAATCAGTGTCAGACATACTCAGAGACACTGCAGTAGGCTGGCAGTTTCCTGCCTCCCATCATTGGCCAAGTGGCCAAAATATACAAGTTTAAACAAACCATATAGCTCCACTAATTCAAAGAGTTGAATGGATTATTCAGACTGAATGGATTATTCAGTTAAAATGGAAATGTGCTTTGGATAAGTAGGCCATCCTATTCACAGTTGTGTTTCATCTGGGAAATCACCAATACTACAGTACCAATAAGTATAATGCTATGGTGGTCTCTGTCTGTCTCTCACTGTGTCTGCTTCTCATTCCCCTCACACTGACTCTCTTTATGTCTCTCCCCATGTATGTGCTTGCTACCTGTCGACACACTTTTTCTTTTTCTCTTTCTCTCTTTCTGTCTCTCTATACCTCCCTGTTCTCTCCCCCTCCATGTGTGTGTTGCCTTTGCTTCTCCTCTGATCCTCAAGTCTTTTTAATACATATTTAATGCCGTAATGATTATATGCTATTCCATCTGCGGGCATCCCTACTGTAGCGAGAAAATCAATGGCTTTTCCTCTTGTAATGATGTCAGGAAACGTCTTCCTCCATATTTCTGGGGTAAAAAGGACCTTCTGGGGGCTTTGAACATTTACATCACAGTAAACCTTTCCCTCTCACTATAAACTGCCATACACAATGAAGACAAAGACACAGTAATCCCTTCAGCCAATGCTGATGTTTACCATGTCACAGCACTTGACTTTACCTCTCTGTAGTTATAAATTTGTCTGACTTTGCAGCATGCAATCCCTCAGGTCAGACAGCAGCTTCGGTAGGTGGCATCTGCCCGAAGGCAAAAGACCAATGGTGATGTTCCTGAAACACATTTGTCTGCCTTTCAGGTCGAAAATGGGTTTGGACAAAGAGCCGGGCTTAATTCACCTGGAAACCAGCATCTCTGAAGGACGTGAGTAATTGAATTCCGAGTTCAGTGCTCCATTTTCTGGTGTCTTTGTACAGTATCGTGAGCATTGTGCTAAAGTAGAGAGGAATTGGGAGTTGTGTGGACAATTCTGCTGAAGGGTAATGCAGAGGGACAGTGGAAATGGCCAAGTCCAGGGACACACAATGACAATGGAGAGAAAAGTAATGCATATATTAGAATGCTTTTAAAAGCAAGTGATTTAGCTCAGTGGTGCTCCTGTAGAGAAATATCACTCATCCTCCTGAATGACAATGAACAATGGGATATTGTGGGTTGATAAATGGTATTTGACTTGATTTGCTTACTGAATACGATGTCCTTAAAAAAATACATGCATTCTCTTTTTCTCCATTAATATCTGGCTGAGCATTTCAAATTTGTCTCATATATTCACAATCAACTTAAAACTTTGATTCAATTATATTTACATATGAATGTTAGTTTACTAGTCATGAAGTGCTACTCAGCCATGTGAAATCAGTTGTATAATGTCCCCTGATGATGTCATCAGGAGGTTATCTTGAGTTCTTTTTTTAATCTGTCTCTTGTGAGTCCCCTAACTTTATGAAAGTGCAACACAAAATTCCTGGAGTACCCCTTTAACACTTAATATTTACAGTATTGTTTTTTTTTTCACTCAGTTTTCAAAAAGCCTTCAAAGGCGTCCATGCCATCTTTCTGTCAGAACATTCTCTTTGACGCCAACACAATAGAGAAAAGCCAATCACACAAACACACATAGCAAACATCAGTCGTGTCAGATGATTCGGTCACACAGCCACAGACTATCACTATTGATCATGTGTATGTGGAAGAAGCTGACACATATTTGGCAGAGGATAACATGTGGGGACAGGCTCTCTCCCAGCACTGCAATCGAAGGCAAAGAAAGCAATTGGCCTCTCTGGTCATCTGTCTTCCCCTCCGCCCGGCTCCTCCCTTACTGGGACCAGTTTATTGACACGAGTAATGTAGGAAGCCAGAAAGGCCACTTGGCTCTGGGTGAAGGCTGCCTTTCTTCATTGGCTAATACCACCGGCGATGCTATGGCTTGACGTGTGTGTATGCGTGTGTCTTTGTGTATGTGTGTGTGTGAGAGCAGAGGCGCTGTATGTCACCTGCAAGCTGCAGAACTGCACAGATGCCAACAAGGGCAAACCATTCCCCGGCTACATTGACCCCAATTCTCTGGTGGTGCAAGATGAGTATGTGTTTGTCCAGGTAGGTAATTGTCCAGTTTGCTCAGTGAAAAACATTAGAGCGTGTATGAGGCAGAAAGTGTTTGGATTTTGTAGGAAATTTCCAAGGTCATTGTTAGAGAGGTACCATTACTACAGCCTTATGTGTCCCTGTGGTGTGAAAAATGCCTTATCTGTGTTTTTTATGTGTCTCCAAAATGCTTTCACTCAATGGTCACCTTAAGGTGTCAACCGCAGGGAGGCCAATCTACTATGTGTCTGCTACAAGAGATGTCTTTACACCGATGAAGCTGCCCAAGTACACCTTGCCCAAGGTAAACATTACAGCCTGAATAAAATAAGATTAAAATGAACAGATACTCATAAGATCTTAATGATTAACAGTACACATAATATAGGCCCTCAGGAAGTGCCCATATCTCACAATGAATCGCCAATGATGCATGAGACAATTTCAGATTTAGTTGGTAGTGCTGCAGTAGTACGTGGACGTTTTCTGCATTCAAAGACACATAACAATAAGCTTCCAGCTCTGTTAGGTATGTGGGCTAAAGTTGCAGTAAAGCTCCAGTTCATCGCTGGCTCTGTGTGACATTCTTTCTGTTATTTATGGGCAAATCAAGGCCAAAAGTAACTCTCACAGTGTTTCCAGAATTGTTATTCCGCGCTGCTCCATGTGCGCATGGCCTCGCTTGTCACGTCCCCACTGACAATTAAACATGTTTTATTCAATCAAGCCCTAGGCGCCCCAGTTGCTGTCGGCTCACTGCAAGGTGTTATTGGCACAGTCAGAGGTAGATGAAGCACACAACCAAACAGCATGGCCTCAGCTGCATAATCTCTGCCCAGTAAGCCTGACATAGTGTTAATGATTGCAGTATCCTCTTGTTTTAAATATGTGAATACAGAAGATGTAGAAATTCTGATTATTGAATATGATTAAGACAGCAGGAGCAACAGTATATAATCTAAAAGTTTTTATATTTGTTACTGAGCCATAAGAGATCATGTTTTTGAGTGAATGGGGAAATCAAAGCTTTTATAAATTAGGGTGTATTCAGGTTAGATGCTTTTTAAAATTATATTCATTTTAAATAAATGTAAATGATAAAATATTTCACACTTTTTACAGTAGGTGTATTCAAAGAGCATATAGAGGGGTATTTTTACCTTTTATTCAAAAAATGAATTAACACTATACTGACATACAATATACTGTAGCACTTAATATACTATGTATGGCCGCTTATTGCTACCACTACCAAAAAAAACCAAACAAAAATCACAAAATCAAAAATCAATGACATTTTCCATGTTTTTTCATTAGTACTACATACCAGCTTAGTAAAAGAAACTTTTTTGTGTTTTAACCACATATCACTTTATCCTGATACATACATATTTTCTTGTTATTATACTCTACTAAAATATGTCAATAAAACAAGAAACATTTTTTGTTATAACAGGATAAGTTGGCACGTTGCTAACAACAAAAAACGTCCATATGTTGTTATTACAAGAAAAAAATCCATCTAGGGCAATTGCCTGATGTCCTCACATTAGACATTGATTTTTGTCCACCAGTTAAATAAAAAAAAAAAAAAAGCTTAGTTTCTCATTATAAATGTATGATTTTCATGGTATAATCTTTTTTTTAATTTTTATCATCATTTCTATATATCAAATTATTGCTTTTTAACAAGAACATTTTATTTTACAATACCAACCGACATGAGAAGTTTTTTGTTATAACATGATAAAATGGTATGTTATATCAAGAATATGTTGATATAATGAGGAAAAGATCCAGTCGATGCTTTAATATGCAATTGAGTGGCATTGTGGCAATACAGCGTATTGCTGCCACTGTGCTGCTCCAAACTGAGCAAAATGTATTGTCATTATATATTACACAATAGCACTTGAACATTTAAAGGTTTGAGTCAATTACTTTTATGTATTTATTTCATCACAACACTTTTCATCATTCATCATTGCCTTTGCTTGTCTCCCAGGACTTGCATGTGATCAGTACGGATGAAAACCGTGTGGTGGCAGCCGTACAGGAGTGGAACCAGAATGAAACCTATAACCTGTATGTGTCAGACACATCAGGGGTATACTACACTCTGGCTCTGGAGAACGTTGTCAGCAGCATGGGCCCAGAGGGCAACGTCATGGTTGACCTATATGAGGTAAACAAACATTGATCTCGCTAACTATGAGTCCATGGAGGGGCAGTTTTTTATATGGAATTATACAGTATATTTGTGGTTCAAGTAGCAAAGTATCACGCTGTGGTGGAAGTAGAGTGACACTTCAGCTCTACTTTTGGTATGGAATTGGTATGCCATACATGAGGCCCTTTTTCTCCAAGGCTGCAGTATTAATTTTGTCCAATTTCTTATTTTTAAATAACAGTATCAAATAAAAGCCTTCTTGATGAGTGCCTGGCCTGAAAGTTTATTATGCACACTGGTCACACACTATTTTAGAGCTTGTAGGCAGAGATGATGAAATGTACTTGTTTTGTCATTTTGGAAACGAACCCTGCTGCTGTAGGCCTACAGTCTTCAAAGCACATTGTATGAATACGAAACAGCTTCAAAGTGCTGACATCAACAAAGGCAAGAGGGGATTGTGCCAGGGATATAGATTTTTGTGAGGCTGAGATTATTTCTTTCTTTGATGAATAACTGCAGATATTACTTCACAAAATGCACCTAATCCAAAACAAAAAAAAAGTGCATTAGGGCTAATGCTGGGGCTCTGGAACTCTGGTACGCAGGTATGATTTTAAAGACTCGGATAAAACGATATCTATGAATCAAATAATTAAGCTGTTGATTATGCTGCTCATGTCTTGCTGTGGCCTCGCCAATGAAATCAAATCAACTGTCTTGATTGAGGTCGCCACCCGAAACATAGGATATGCTAAATCTCTCCTCCAAGGGGGACTGAAGTATCTGTCAGTTACTACAGTGGAGTTTCATTGCCTGATGCGACTGTCACTGACTCAATTCAGCATCCCTGAGCTATTCCTTGGGGCCTCCAACAAGGAGTCCAATTCATTTAAGAAACACATTGATTACTCACAAGTCCCCAGACGGTCGATCATTCTCCACCCAGTGTTTGTGTCTGTTTTTGGTTTTCTTGGGAATACAGAAGAGGTAAGTGTGCATGGTTGCATTGCCCTAGGGTATATGATTTGCTTTGCAGTGCATTGCATTCATTGTCAGCAATGTGACTGGAAGGTATAGAAATACTTTATATCCTTTGGACATGTGAGGTCTGCATTTGTTTTCATTTGCAGATATGAGCTGTTTCCTTTCTAATTTTCACAGGTAGCAGGAATAAAAGGGATGTTCCTAGCCAACAAAAAGACGGATAACCAAGTGAAGACGCACATCACCTATAACAGAGGCAGAGACTGGAGGTTACTGCAGGCCCCAAACAAAGACCTAAGAGGCAACAGCATTCACTGTGTGCTAGTGAGTGTCTGCATGCTGCCTTCATACATGCTTTTACATGTGTGCACTTCCATCAAAGAGAGGCCTTGACAGGAGTTGACTGATCCCAGCAGCAATGAGAGGCTGAGCTCAGAAAGAGCAGCGCCCGTCAAAGCTGAGTGCTCTGAGATGAAAGGTCAGCCATTTTGATTCAGTCCAATAAGCTGACCTCCCATTTAAGAAACACAGAGAGAAGGAGGTGTCAGGCAGAAAAGCAATCGCTTCTTTTTTGTCTGTCTTTCTTCCTGAAAGCCTCTGAAAGTTGCGTGTTTCTCATAGTCTATTAGTGTTGACTTTTCACTGACTGGCCAAAGTTGGAAAAATATGGAACATTTCAAAGTTAAGAGTACAGCTGTATATTATTTTAACTGCAGATGTGGTGTTTGCTGATGAAGCAGATTCACTTCAATCACCTTCGACTAAAAATCTGCATACATGAAAAAGAGCCAGACAAAGATAATAGTAGATGTAGATTGGATGGTTTGTGTCATTGCTGCATTACCACATCCTCTGTTAACATGAATTTATATACAAAAATAATCGCCCTTTTTTGATAAACCAATTAGCGATTCAGTGGCATGCCTTGCCTTCTACCCATATTATACAGTCATTTGTCAGGAAATGTCAGAGTTTTAATAAACCTCTAAACAGCCCGTCACAACATGGCCTGCACCACTGGCATTTTGCTGGGTCGTAATGAGAATTGTGTCGGTAAAGGTTAACCCAATCAAAATTAATGGTGAGACCAGCCAATGGGGAAATGGCGTTTGTGATAAAACTTGACTCTCGAGGATTGTGCATCCAAGTCGCTGCAATAGCCGTTTCATTCAGAAGTGTCTTTTGATGGTTTTTAGTGATATTGTTGGCTCAGCTTGATAGTTTTGATAATTGAGTTTGTGATTTCTTTCCTGCAGCCATACTGTTCATTACATCTCCATCTTCATGTGTCTGCAAATCCCTACACATCTGGAAACATTGCCAGCAGGGACTCAGCTCCAGGGATCATTGTCGCATCAGGTGAGTGACTTCTCTTAAAGTTCTAAGGGGCTTTCTTTAAAAACAAAGCCTTTGTTGAAGCCTTTTATGACCTTTTTGTTTTATCTATTACATAGTAATTAATTAAATTAATTAAATTCTTTGTAGTTTTGGGCTGATGTGAAGGTGTTTTTAATACTATTTCTTCCTAGGGTTCTGAAAAGTTTTCTTTAAAAACAAAGCCCTTATTGAAACCTTTTGTTTTGACTAGTACATAGTAATTAATGAACTGATTATTTAGTTTTTTGGCTGATAGAATGAAACCTCTGCCAGGTGCTTACAGGTGTTTACTAATACTTTTTCTTCTTAGAGTTCTGAAAGGTTTTGTTGGAACATTTTATGACCTTTTTGTTTTATTATATAGTACTTAATTAACAAATGATTAGTAGTAGTGTTTTACCAGGTGATCACAACAGGTGTTTTTTAAAATACTTTTTAAAGGCACCGGATTAAAACAGACTTTCATTTTATGATTAAAAAGGGAGTTAGAAAGCAAGTCAAACGAATGTTAAATAAATTTATCTGGATTTGAGATGGCCAAATGAATTGTGCATTGTATGGTTTGCTTAAATTTAATTCATCAAAAGAAAACAAAGGAGACATAAAAAGAGCATAAAAATCTTTTTTTTTTTGGCAATGACATTTACAATTAAGCATTAGTCAGTGTTACAATAACTCAAAGAGAAAAAGACCACAAAAATCACTTAGACAGACAAAGCCAAAGAAATCTGCCTCTTTCAGTGAAAGTCTTGGCACTTAACATTTCAGTGCAGTGAACTTCCCAATATGACACTGCAGCTCTCAACACTGCATTTTTCTATGGAATTACATTTGGCTGTTTGCAGTTTTATGCTCTTTCATTCTGTTTTCAGTTGTTGGCCATGTACATCTGTCTACAACTCCCACAGGTATCTGACAACATGCATGTGTCACCTCACCTTTGAAAGGGGACAAATGACAGGATAACAGGAAGCCAGAGGACCAAAAACTGTATAATTCACATGGTTTAGCCCTCAGAACATCAATGTTTCTGAGCATGCAGGAGAAAAAGCAAAGACTCTCATTGACTCAGTTTGGAGTAATCAAAGAAATGTTAGAATATGAGATCAGCAGCCCCCCAGATGAATTCACACCTCAGTGATATTTACTCCTGCATGGCCCCTCACTGTCAATAACATATCAGCACACGCCTCGGAGAAGGCCAAACTTACACTTTAAGTGCGGGTGTCTGGACATTTGTGAAACACTGTGAATGAAACAGGTTTCAGAGAAGTGAGAATAGAAAAAATTGACAGATTTTGTTTGTTCTTGTTCGTTAGTCCAGCTACATTTTTTTTTGCAAATAAGCTTGTAAAAATAATCTAGTTGTAGCTGTACCTCCCACATAAGAATAAAATGCCTGACAGTAAAGGAAAATTCAGGGGTTTTTTTTACATCATGGGTCTAATTTTGGTAGCCATCGGTTCATGTTACTGATCAACTTCATTTGTGAAAACATTTGGGTCCAACAGTGCAAGGACAAGCAAGCACACAATCAGACTGGCTGAAAACAGGTTTGACATACCGTTCACTCATTTCAGTGTTTATTTATTAAAAAAGTGGTTTACATTGTATGACTCCCATCGTCCTGGGGATCTAAGAACTGTCTGGGACCTTTATGGGTAGAGTCTGCATGTTTCCAGTTTCCCTTACACAAGCTAAAGACATGCAGGTTAGGTGATTGGCAACACTAAATTGACAGTAGGTGTAAATGTGAGCTGGGATAGGTTCCAGCCCAGAAAACTGTAGATAATGGAAGGATCGCATGGAAACTACTAGGAATTAAGGCCAACATTACAAAGCAATGTAAAAAAAATAATTTTCTTTTTCTTTTTTGCTGTCAAAAAAGTAATTTCCTTAGTTACATAGCGATAAGTAAGTGTAAATAAAGAAAAACTGAAAAAGTTTCGATCAAGAGACCATCAGTAGCTCCACCAACACAAAAGCAAAACCAGGAAAAACCAAACCCAGGATCACTTACCGTGTGCCACCAATTTTCCATTAAAGATTAGTTAGTTCCATTAAAGAACTAACTAAACTCACTTATATAAAATTTAGTAAATGGAGTTACTTGTAATGTTACATGTAAAATGGTTATTATTCTTTGATCCTTGGAAAACCCATAAACAGTGAAACAGTGTGCCCTTTTCAGCATTGCATTTCACACATTGGTCTGGATTATTGGCATAAGAATGGTGTAGTAGGGACGGACTTACATAAGTACACATGATCAATTTGTACTGCATGAGTCTAAATCTGGTGTTAATAGTTTGAACCTGCTTCATGGCTTATCTGCTCCCAATCATCTTTTGTTATCTCTGTATTCAAGTCATTGCACCAAGCAAGTCTCCTATTCTCTGAGGACTCCTCTGATTTAGTTTTAAGTAGGTTATAGATTAAAAACACTTGATCATGACCGCTAGAGTGATGCACTCAGTTTTTCTAACATGGAAAGAGGTGGACATAGAAGTGAGTGATTTTGTGTCTTTGATATATAACTCCTAAGCTGCAGATACTTAAAGAAATGTGTCAAAGGGATACTGTGTTTATTCTTTAGAGTCTCAAATGTCAGAAGTGTGTCATTATTGTATAGGTCACTGATTTTGTTGAGGCCTTTGTCAGCTCATAATTTGAACCCAGGATCATGTGTTCCCGTCGTAAATCTCCTGCAACCCCATACAGGGGTAAAAGAGGATATCTGTGGGTTTGTACCTAAATGACTTTGTACTTTGAACCAGACTTCAACTGTGTTTCTGACAAAAGGGTTATGTGTTCTCTTCTTTAGCTTCTTTGGAGAGTCAGATAACAAATAGAGACTCAGTGGTAATTGAGTTGTTGTACTACATTCTATTTCCACCCAAGGTATAGAAACTCCCTCCAAAAACCAACACATTGCTGCTCTTATTTGGGCTGCCCCAGTAGTACCAATAAAGATTGAGTAGCTGGATCCCTCCTCTCTCATAGGGTAGTTATAAAAGGGACAAGCGTAAGCTTGGTCTCCTATTGTTCCAGACAAAATTTGTAATAATCTTCTTCATTTTGGGAAAAAATGAGGATGGGGGGTTTAATGGTAGGGACTGAAATAAATACAGAAATTTACAAGATATCCATCTTGATAATATTCATGCGTGTCCATCTATTGATAGGATTGGGTCATAGTTCATCAGAACTAGATCTTCTGTTTCAGGAGTAGTAGAGTGGTATTAGTGTAGCTGGTAGTTTGCATCTTTAATCAGTGTTATAGTGTTTGAGGCAAATTTACATTCTCCCAACCATTCATTCAAATCTCCTATTCTGTCACTCTTCATTGGCCCTGCTGATGTCTTCTTAAGCTAGCAGTTCAAACAAGTACAGCTGTGAAATGTTGTGTGGGTCATCGGTTAGGTTGGGAGACTCAGGGAGACTGAAGTCACTGTTCCTGCTTTCAGTGTCAGCTGGTTAAAAAAAATGATACTATGAGTTGCACAAGTGAAATGCTAAAGTGTTAGTGGCTCTTTAAAGGGTGACTTCTAAACTGACTTGTTCTGGTTGAAAGTTTGACTGCTGCACTCTGACCCCAACTAGCAACTTTGTTTTGTGAGTGCTGTGTCGCACATGTATAGGTACACACCCAACAACGTCATAGTACACTTCTACATGACTTCAGAAACGTGAGAACATCAACCATCGGAGGACAGCAAAACAGAGAATTTCAGAATTGGAAGTGTAAAGCAAATTTTCTCTCAAAGAGGGCTCAGACTAGGGGACAACCATGATTCTGAAACACTTCGTATTCTCTAGCCCTGTGTTTAACCACCTGGCACCAATTACAGGCTAAATTAAAGCAATTACAGCAGTCTGCACAGCATTAGTGAAAGCACTTCTTAATACGGTCAGAACTACTGAAAGATGAATGCAGTAATCTGAATTTATTGGTTAATTTGGGAGTATGGGCGAATGTGGCACTGCACAGTAGATCTTCAGGAGCACTGTAATTACAACCTCAGTCTGCAGCTGCAGGCTGGAGCCCCCTGCTGTAACAACACTGCCATTCTAAAGGGTCTTTATAAAATGTGGGATTTATTTGATCTTTAAAAAGAATCAATTCCCTGTGTTTGCATTATGCACTTTTCCACCTCAAACACTTACTGTAGTTTGTCTCTTGTCTTTCTGTGAATCATCGCCTCGCCTGCAGGCTCCATTGGCTCTGAGCTGACTACCAGTAATGTCAGTGTGTATATCACCTCAGATGCAGGCAACACATGGAGACAGGTGAGTGTATTCTTTTCGTTTGATAATGTCCTACTGTTAAAGTCAAACTGAAATCAATTATCTTAACTTTTCGTGTGAATAAACTATAATGATGCTGCAGCTTTTGTGGATAAAATCATTTTTGGACAAATTTGTGTAAACAGTGTGTAAGCTTCAAGCCTCTTTGGGCTTTTCTAATTACAGCAGTTGACAAAAATGTGAGAGCTGGCGTTGCTAGAAGACATGCTCTGAACTTCTGCGGTGCGCTCTTGACTGGAGCATGTCATGCTGTATAGCCTACGAACTTTGATACAAGATGTTTCCTCCCCTTTAGCACACATAGTGGTAGCTATATAAACTGTTGATGTAATGTCTGCCCCTTTACAACATTCCGCATTTGGGAGGACACATCATGCTAAGTGTTGCCAAGTTTGAGTGAACCAATCAGTAAACCAATCAGAAATCAGTAATGTCCATTATTAGGACTGTAGTGCTTGGAAGTAACTGACACTTCAGACTCTCCTAGTTCTGTGGCTGAATACGGCCAAGATGAAAAATAAAGTGTTTGGTCCAAAGACACACCTCTGGACTTCTGTTTCATTAATATAATAAAATATAAAAAGTAGCCAAAATAATCACAAGCTGCCCAAAACCATTTTTGCTCACAAAAACCCCAGCCCATGTGACTGTTAAGGCCAACATGCAAAGGTGGTGTCAATGAGTCAATGTCAATTGACACGTGTCATACTACCATGTCAGTCATAGAACCAGAATATATACACACATACACATCAGCAAACTAAAACAGCCACTCACCATATGGAGCACCATGAACTGACTGGCCTGCCATCCTCTCACTGAGCATCACTGACCCTCCTCTTCTCTCTCTCTCTCTCTCGCCTGGTTTTATCATGTAGCATTTTAGGCAGTGTTTCTTTAAGGTTAATAATCAAATGAAATCTGAAGAGTAATTTAATTCAGTCATTGCATACAGTGCAGGTGGGTGGCCCTTTTCTCACTTGATCCTGGCGTTTTCAATTTATGGGGCTTGTTTCTAATTAAACACAGCAATGAAAAATAATTATTCAGCTGATGAATAGCAAGCTGATGTGGCAAGGTTTAACCATGACGTATACTGTGTTTGTGTGTGTGTGTGTGTGGTGTATTATTACTTTGCTTACTTGAATGATATAGCATGGGTGTGTGTAGATGTGTGTTGAACATGCACACATGTAACAAGCCACTGCAGAGTAAGTGCTCTCTCTTTTTCTTTTTCTTTTTTTTGTCCCTGCAGATCTTTGATGAGGAGTATGCAGTGCTGTATCTCGACCAAGGAGGAGCCTTAGTCGCAATAAGACACACTCCGCTTCCCATCCGACACCTGTGGTGAGTCATTATGACAGAGACGCCATTTGTCACAGCCTGACTAATTCCCTTGGAGGAAGCTCGAAGTCTTAAGTTAGTCAAACAAAGGCAAATGAGTTTGTCTTGCAACGGGGGGGGGTGATGTTATTCTAGTAAGAAAACTCACCAGCCATGGAAAATTCTGCTTTGACAATTGTCATTCAATTTCACCTTTCCATGTTTGAAGTCATAATGAGTCTAGCTTCCACTGATCAGTGTTCACTGAGCAGAGCGCCTCAGTCCTGCATGGAATATGAAATAAAGTTGTTAGACAACTCTCAGGGTCATTAGCTTGTGCACACAGTCAGGAGATTAGCGTCGGTCCCTTGTGCAATGGCTGTTTATGTTCCCAGGTTGAGCTTTGATGAAGGACGGCAGTGGAGCAAATACAGCTTCACCAGCACACCTCTGTTTGTGGACGGAGTACTGGGAGAGCCTGGGGAAGAGACTCTCATCATGACGTGAGTGACAAAAAAAAATCTATCAATCACCCTGCATATATCAAAGGAACAACAAATAGCCTGTGTGAGTGTGTGCATACTGTGTGAGTGCTCTCCTCTGCCTTAACCCAAGCCTGCTGTTTGCATCTGTATCTAAGCCTGCTAGATTCAGCATTCCTGACTGCCTGTTTTCCTTTTCATGAATAAAAAAAGATTTCTCTCAAGGTCTACCCAACATCAAAACTGGCTGTCTCCAGATTATGATCACAGGAGATCAATGCTTTGGCAGCCAGCGACAGCGTGACTGTCCATTTGAAGAACATGAAGGAAAATGATCAAAAAATGCCTGAGAAAACAGACGAGAAACTTTGGTTTAAAAAAGTTTTAATGGCATTAAAAAGTGGGAGGGGAAGCAGGTGTGATTCAGTGTATCCTCAGAAACCAGATTTATGAACATTCCTTTTGTGTTCTTTCACATTTATTATTAGAATAGCCCAGGGTGCATGCATATGGTATGACACAGCACTATCCTCTTATTGCAGAAGAGCTTTAGGATTTTTGGATGGGGTAACAAATTTTTCCCACAGCCTTTAAATCAATATGTCATGACACCTGCCATAAATGACAGACTGACAGTCAGCTCTGTAGTCAGCTCTACAGGAGAGTGATAGGGCACAGCTGGAGAGACAGCGAGGGAGAGAGAGAATAGGAAAATGCACAGCAATAGTCTCAACGAGAAGAAAAGATAGTTGGGTGGGGGGCAAGGGCCAGTGGAAAGACAATGCTGGCAGGTTTGCACTGAGAATAAGTTCTTGAGCACGGAGCCTCTCAGCTGGCAGACATGCCATTAGTTTTCATAAGACCATCATGCACTGTTTTCTTATCAATTTGTACTCATTTTTACAGCAAGTGCCTGTTATGGTCGGGTGCCTCGAGAGCTAATTGACAGATTGATTGTGATAAATATGTTGTGGTATGGATGGTGAGGGGGGTCAGTGCAGAGAAACACACCCACTCAATTTAGCTGGAGATGGAATATTTATCTGGTTAGTCTCATAACCTTGGATTCTTTTTTGCTTTTGACCATCGAGAATATATGCATATTCATTCTGATTAACTTTACCAGGAGAAAGTAAAAGCTTTTCAATAATCTGTTCAAACTTATTGGACAAAATATATACCATAAACTATACATATAAATCAAATCAAATCAAACAAAATAATATGTAAAGAGGTATTATTGAGTATTATATTCCAGGTCTAATCTATAAAGCATGGTGCTATTCTTTTTTTTCTTACAAATCCAAAAGACCAAAACCAACAATGTGTTAGTTCATGTCTTAATACTTTATCATCTCTGTGGCTGTTAGCCCCAAGCCCATTCATCCCTGCTGAAAATGTAAATCCTAAAAATGGGCCACAAAATGTATAGCACATTTTTTGGAAACATTACTCAAACAGGAGTAAATAGTGCTTTTGTTGGGGGCTATGTTCGACTGCAGGTTCATGCACATTTGGTGCTCTAGTGAATATTTATGGCAGCAGGACGGTGTGTGTGTGTGATTGACTCAAAAAACTGTGGTGCCAGTGTTTATGGTTATGAACAAACATGTCCCCAGTGCAAAACAGATCACTAATGTGTTTTAATAGTTTTTGGACTACAATGGCATTCTGTGGCACAGAGGGATAAGATATTTCAGGCTTTGGATACACATACACATTGTTGTTATCGGATCAGTCCATTATTGATTTTGGTCTTTTCATGGGATTTTTTTTGACAGTAAGAACAAAAATGTCACCAGCCTTTTCCTTTAACACCATTTAAGCTTTATCATTGTGTGCAGTACGGTTTGTATGTAATGAGCAGCAGCACGCATGGTTATTTTCCAGGATATTCGGCCATGTCAGTCATCGCTCAGAGTGGCAGCTGGTGAAAATAGACTTCAGGTCCATCTTCAACAGGAGGTGCACAGAGGCAGATTATCAGACGTGGCACCTGCACAACCAGGTATGATCCATGACAGCACAGAAATAAAGACTACTTGTTAATCACACATCCTAAAAATTCTTTTTTGCCAGTTGGTGAAAAAAAATCTACATCTGAAGGGATTTTATTGCAGAAGCTCGATAAGCGATATGCTTTTAATATGATGTTTTTGACAACATTAGTGTGAGGGACTGAGCTGGCAGGCAAGAGGAGTCACAGGTAGTTTTTCAAAAAGAGGGTTTTATTTTCCCCAAAACAGAAAACAGTTTACAAAAGATGTGTGAATAAGTTCTGGGCCCATAAAAGACATTAACTTAAACAGAACTCAACTCATCCTGTGCCACCTAACAAACTGAACACAATGGGGATATATTATATATATACATATATAATGGCCAATCAGACCATTTGGAAACAAAAGGGGTAAGATAAAAACAACAACATACTACCAACTGAACTACAAATAACAAAAAACAGGACATTTCCTCAAAAGGTTAACTTATTTTATTTTATATTTACCAAAACAAAAGTACCAAAACATGATATATTCTAAAGAAACAAACAGAATAACTAAACTAAGAATTACATTCCTCCCCTATGACGTGGTGGGCATTTGGTAGAGTCCGATAGGTCACTTCTTGTATGTAACAGCTCTGCTTTGTGGATCACATCTTTGCTCAGGCCTGGCAAGATGTCCTCCAGCAGCAGCAACCAGCAGCAGGTAAACTATAGAGAAACTAAGGTGTGAATGCCAGAGGGCTGCGAGTGCGGCCATCACAATTAGAATTACAACAAGTTGTACATAACAAAGTCTGAGACTAAAATGTTTTGATGTCCAAAATCCTTCCTGTGTTCCCTCATTTAGTATTCCTTGTATCAGTTGTGTAGGTAAAACAAGAAAATCACTTGTTGGTTGAACTAGACACAAACTTGTTGAAACATGCAATGATGAAGGGTTGCAGGGATCATATAATATGCTGTCACTTTTTCATTTTATGTTTCTTTATTTAAAAAACAATATTAGGAACATTCAGGTTTGTTGCTGATTAATTGGCTTCCTTTGCTTTTTTATAAACCATTAACATAGATAAGCAGTTAAAGCTTAAATGTCACTAAATGTTAATGTTAAATGTAATTTTAAAAAATGGTTAAAAAAATATTTTGCACCATCGCTGACCAGGATGGTAGCCAGGATTGACAGGATTTAGCCAGATAATAGACAAATTAATCATGAGTCAAAGTCCTCCAAACACCATCCACACCCCAGAAATAATCCATGAAAAAAATCCAAATAATTAAAACATTTTAGAAATTTTGTGTCTAGTGTGCTGTCTTACATTATGGATACATCTCCATTCTAAAAGCGTAAAGAGGATTAGGATAAGTTACAACTTAATGAGCTACTATTCCAAAATAAGATGCCAATTTCTTCTTGGAAAATGAAATCATCTAAAGTCTGGTCTGTGGAGCTCATCTCCTCTGAAGCACTGTGTCTTGAAGTCAGTTTGAGAGGTGAGAGGCTTGTGCAGGGCCTCTTGATCAAACGCCAGGCTCCATCGTCAGGTAATGTGTGATCACCGGCTGACCGTCTCTGCTTTAAGCCAGGCTGTGTAGCGAGCGGACTAAATCTGGACGTCTCTCACTTCCCAATGCACTTATGTAGATTCTCCGCCAATTCCTGCTGATGCTCTGAGTGAACCCCCCCCCCCCCCTCCCTGCATACATTAAACCTGCCCGAAACCCCCTCAACCTGGTCAGGCCTGAAGCCGAGCCAGATACTCAGAGCGCTCCTTTATTCATGGCCCAGTTCTGTAATTGGTTTAGATACCCATATGCTCAGAGTCGGGTAATGATCAAAACATATAGCATGGGAGACGACAAGAGTCCAAGCCAATTACATGGCTAACCTGCCTACGTGTAGAGGTAGTGTAGGTCCTAGTCTGCTTCAAAAATAAACTGAACACTGCTTCAAAACATAGAACACTGTTTGTGTTTTAAGACCACTGGAAAAGTTAGGGACATTTTCAGGATTTGGGAGTCTATTGGTGGACACAGCCAGCTTTTTTGAGCATCTCACTAGTGACACCTAATGCACAAAGACAGAATGTTCTGGTAATAGAAACAGCAGCAGTGTAGGATAAAGGATGCAGTGAAACAAGCTGGTGTTATCTTCTTACCTTTTTTGTACTCCAACTGATTTTATATTCACTTTCCACACATAGATACATTGCTAAAAATGGATTGGGTGCTGGCAGCTTTGCGACTGAAGTCCCTTCTTATTCGTTCGTTTCAAATCTGTGTATCACAACGACAACAACAACAACAAAAAAAAAATCTCTAAAAAAGAATTCAAGCAACACATTCTTCAGTGTGACACTTGCGACAGAGGAACAGTTGTGGAGTTTAGCACAGCACCAGCCTGCAAACATTCACCGAACAGGAATGCACAATGAGCTGAACAGTGCCTTTCACACACAGTGTGATGAACACATGGTTGGTTGCATTGTGTAAATTATTTATGGTGACAAGTGTGACAGAAGCAGCTCATTTTAAACTCTCTCTGTATGACTTTCCTCTCTGTTCGTTTTTAAAATTGGGCCGGCAGGGTGAGCCGTGCCTCATGGGAGTGAAAAGAATCTACCGGAAGCTGAAGCCCACGTCCAGGTGCGTTATGGGAAAGACATACTCTGTGTCGATGACATCGGGTCCCTGCGACTGCACAGAGGCTGACTTTGAATGGTGAGCTAACTTTGCTTATTGCCTGTTACATATTCAGTCCCATTTGCATCCCCACTGCACAGTAGTTAAAGGGGACATTTTAAACAGCAAAGTCAGTTCACTTGTCAAAATGAGTACTACTCAGCCTGTTGTATATGTATATGTATATGTTGTCGGTGGGTCTAAAGGTTTGTGAAGTCTGAGAAAAAGGTTTAAGCTTGGAGACTACAAATTTACAACACAAAGCCTGTGTTACAAACTGGGTGCATAGAGCTTGAAAGAGTAGGGTGATTAAGAGGCAAGGGAGGGTCTAATGAAAAAATGCACCTGAGTTGCATTATAGGAAGTGTAGGATTTAGCATTTTTGCAGCTTGACCCAAACTAGAATTGTAAAGTCAGGACATTTAGATTTTACTCATTTAAAAGGAGTACTGCAGCATTTTTGAATGCTGCAGTACTCCTTTAAGTGATCTACACGTGCAAACAAATCATCATAAAGTTGTAGGTTTCCAAAACTGGTTGCAAGGGGTTAATTTCAGAGCAAACATCCTCCTATTTCAAATATGATTGACATGAATTTGACAAAGCACTAAATGCCCAAACAGGCTAACTCAGTGATGAATTGCACAAGATTATGAATGATTTAAAATGATCAAAGATCAGTGATTGTAACAACTCTATATTGATAGTTTACTACTCTGGTTTAAATAACACTAACATCAACTACAAAAATAGTTCCCATATTCAAATCTATCAGAATGCTCTTTATTTTTTTTTTTTTTTTTTTTTTTGTCAGTTTCTATGTTGAGCACGGGGGACTTTCAGCTATGCCTTCTTTTATGTGCAATAAAATGAAGTCATTTATCTTGAGGACTGACACTGTGCCCCAATCGCATAATACATGCTAATAATATGCAGTATAAGCTATTCTTCATAGTATACTGTTTTTACAGTTAGTAACAAGAAATCAATACACAGTAAATTATGCAATATGTGTGCTGATGGACATCACTCGCACTGCAAGTTTGTAATGCTGATGGCATTTAAACACCAAACACAGTGAAAGCAAAATGGTTTTGTAAATATTTCACTTCACTTTCACTTTCACTATTCACTAATAAAATTCCTATTGAAGATGTAAATCTTCACATGTAAGTAATTTCAGTTTTTAGATTAAGTGAAAAATGATTAAAATGATTAAAACAGGTGGGCGTTGTAGTTTTTAACAAATGTCACTCAAACAGGAGTCAATAGCACATTTGTTGGGGACTATTTTCAGCTGTGGATTATTAGCAGTTTTCTTCACTAGGAAAAATCAGTATTGTGTATTGCATTGTGGGACAATAGTGTGCATTAACAACACGTTTAAAAATAATATTTATTCTGCATACTGACATCTTTGAGTTTAGTTAATTGTGTCACTTTTCAGGTTTGACCAAGTTTGGAGCTAGGGTTATTTAGTGTAACCACCAACTAAAAAAAAAAAAAAAAAAAAAAAGACTTCTCAGTGAGAATCACACAAATATAATTTTAAATGTGTGTGTTTGATATTTGTGTAAATATCAAACACATTTGACATATCCCTTATATACACACATTCAAATTCTATATGAAGCTTGTATAATCGTACGCCTCAATACGACTCCTGCTGTGAGCTGTTTGGGCAATTCTAAGCCATTATTCCTGATGTATATAGACACACACATAAAAAGAATAGAAATGTCTGTGATTATGTGATACATCTGTGATCTTTCAGTCGTTGCAGTAAATGACATTGCATTTAAATAAACTGTAGATAAATAAAAGTTGTATGTATGTGTATGTTATAACCTGTTAAATTCTGGAAAAAAATAGTTGAGTGTATCTTCATATTTGCACACTGCAACATTTGACAGAATTGCATGGAACTAGCCATTATTTGGTCAGGAAATTGTGAAAGTGGCTTGATGGGGGTTATTACACAGACAACAAAAGTGAAAAGAAATAACAGAGCCGAAGTCTTATCAATTGTAGAAATACATTGGCCACATGTCCCAGGGTTTAAGGAAACTTGGTTTAAATGAGAGATTTAAAAGATAAGAGATAACCATTGTGGAAAACATCCTCCAGATTATAATTGTAGAGCAGCTCTGGCAGATTTTTCATTTCCTCGTGTCATTTCACCTGAATGTGTGCTACTATTCACTGCTTGAGGAAAAATCATAATTCACAGCTGCTTTTGTAGCTGCTGCTAGTGACTCTTTATATTACAGCTGCAATTACAGAAAATGTTTCTCTACTCGCAGCCCGCTTTTTTTGAATTACCGGCAGTATTAATGTAGCCTTTTCTTTTTTTCTTTTTTTTTTTCTTTTGCTTTGCTTTCTTTTGGTCCCAAATCTGCAGGTCTCTTGAGAGAGGCAGCTCTTGGAATAAGCACCAACAAAACCATAAATCACCAAGCCTAATAGCTTTCATTAACAATCACAACACTTTTGCATCTGTGTGCATGTCGCACTAATTGGGGCAATTTGTCCCTATCATTTTGGGGACACAGCACTGCTCTGCCTTTTAATTTGTAGGACAAACAACTCATGGGCTGTGTTTCAGAAGCAACAAAGAGGCGCAGAAGAGCTGCTGTAACTACTGGGAAGTTCATACTGAAATGACATTAAGTTTTTTACATGTTTTCCAGAATTCTTTATTGTTATTCTAATATCCAATAAGTGTAAAATACACTGTTTGGAATATTCTGTTATCTTTGTTTGATTTGTCTGTGATTAGTATCAATCATTTTATTTAAGTATGTGTCACACTTTAAATACTCTGTATCACATTTTAGAAGTGAATTTTCCAAACGGAGCCTCAGGAATATTTGCATCCATCTTGTCTGTCAGTGTTTCCTCTGCAGCTCCTGATTGGATAACTTTGTGTTTTGTCTTCTCGGATCATCACAGTGATTATGGCTACGAGAGGCGGACCGATGGCAAGTGCACCCCTGCCTTTTGGTTCCATCCATCAGCAATGTCCAGGAGTTGCACCACAGGGATGACGTTCCTAAACAGCACTGGGTAAGTACAGAAGAAGAGCAGACTAGAATCAGCACACAGTCTCAATAGTGATTTGCAGGCACTGGGTAAAATGTATGGTGCATTTGAGCTGAATAGCTCAGGGTACATTAATTAGTTTCTCAGGGACAATGAGGACAGACTGAGGGAAATGTGGGCTGAATAATCAAACGTGCACTTTTAAAAACAGTCATGAACTAGCAAGTATAAACTACTGTTAATAATTAGATCTACTGTCAGTGAAACAGTATTTTTAAGTCATGTCAAGAATTTGAAAAAGGAATAACCTCTCTTTTGATGGAAGGAAATGTTATATCTGGTACTGTCACTGGTGCTCCATTAATCATGTAATTATTAAGTATAGACATATAAGTTTGTGGAAACACGATTCATATTTTATTTTGAATGAATTTTCAAAATACACTTAATATGTATGCACATTTTTTCACTATGTTTGGAACAAATTTACCTTAAAGGATAAGTTTTTTTAAAGTCTGTCTTATAACAGGTGTCCATATGAACAGTGAAAGAGGTTTTCCTCACTGTAATCATTCCTCCACATACAGTCTTTTTAGCATCAAATTCCCTCTTTGTGTTTCCTCAGACAGTGTTTCCTGTTGAGCTGTGGTGGAAGTATAGTAACAAAAAGAGGAACTTTGGCACTAAAAAGAAGAAAAATATCTACTTGATTTGACTCATTTGGACGCTGAAGCTTCATATTAGCTTCAGATAAACTTTTGAATATATTTTTATGCAGAAGGAGGACTGTGGATTTTATCCTCCATCACTTACACTGTAAGTGCATTATGAAGGGATCTTCTAATGGTCAGTATGAACAGGAGGAATGATTACAGCGATTACTCCTGATTGTTGTTTAAAGACAGACTTGAAAAATTGTGAACCCTGGGGCTGTCCTTTGAAGATGTCTGTAGGAGTCTCAGCCTTGTTCTCTGTTTCAGAAACATTGACATTCTCTCCACATTTTAGATTTCTTGTCAAAGGGCACCCTGTTTATGTTCCTGCTAACGCCCCTCTCCACACAGAAACAGCACTCCAGACACTTAACACAAAGATGAGCAAACCTCTCCAATGTTAAGTGTTTGCTCTAACCTATATGGAGAATCTATATGGGCCGTCCCATATATTGTAGACCATGGTAGACAGAGTAAACATATAGCTTAGTAACTAAAGTGTAATTGTGGTGGCACAGTTTCCCATTTTCTATTTAAAACAACACAGAATGAATTTTAACAGGTTGGTTCACATATCCATTTTCTCATATTCCTCTTGTGAGTTCCAGCCATACAGCTTATTTTAGTTTTATTTGTCCAACTTTTGAGATATCCATCTCCACTCCAATCCAATTCTTTCTGCCACTACAATACAATGGAAAAGATGCTCACAGCTTTGACAAATTTCATTCAAATATTGTATCTGCAACATTCCTTTTCAGAAACAAAGGCTTGCTCTGGATAATCCTGTCTGTCAAACATTTTTATTGGCCCTTTAACAAATACTGTATTTGATCCATTTCAGGGTGACAGAGTGTGTTTTCTGCATGTATATGAATGCTCAATCAATCATATCTACATGTATAAGCTTTTGTGTTTTTCCACCCTTAGATACAGGAAGGTAGTCTCTAATAACTGTACAGCTGGAGTCAGTGTGGAGTACACAGCCAGGAGGCAGCAGTGTTCCATCCAAGCACCTAAAGGTCTCCACCTGGTCACTAGTGAGGGCACGCTAACAGCAACACTAGGCACCAATGTCACCTTCCTAGTTTTCCTGGAGGAGGTGAGCCTTTTTTCTCTGCTTGCTCCTTGAAAAGCTTCTGATGCACCAAGTACATGTCATTATATTTATAATGTGAACAACAATGTGAAATCTGAATTATCAGTATTTTCTACATAACTCAATGTTAGCTTTCTGCTAAATGGAAAAAACATAATTTACAATTTAATTGTTAGAAAATGGTGATGACAGCTGTGTTTTATGTTAGTATGTAGTATGATGATTTAGGACAGAGTTTAAGAGCCTAAAGTTCCCACTAACAGCTTCAAACCCAAAAGTACTTAAGTGCCTTTAGTGACACTGCAACACTTCCATAGAACCTCAGACCTTCACTAGTGAGGGTAAACAGAGCTGCACACAGGCTTTTATTTATCATGTTGTAACTGGTTAAACTTTTCAAAACAAAGTAGAAATAATAGATAAAATAAAATACATAACAATAGAATTAAACAATAAAAAGATTAAAATTAACAAAACAAATAAGATATATCAGAATTATAGAAAGACTTTTCACAGAGACTTCCAGAGCTGAGGGGCCCTGACTAAAAAAGCCTGGTCGCTGTTACTGGGATTTAGGAACAGCCGTAAGGCTCCAATTTAAGGATCTTGGAGAGCATTAAAAGACAAAACTAACGTTAGCTTGCTAATTTATAACCTGGTAGCTGGAAGAGTAAAACAGGTAATAAGGAATATGGTCGACACATATGTGACCTGACACTTGATAAAATACAGTTTGATAATGAAGTAAACTGGAATTTTAAATGACATTTCACAAAATGTACGAATTACAAAATGTTATGCTAATAACTAAATGTTGAAATAACATCTGCTAAGTTAGCATAATCTGATGTTTCCCACTCAAGCTTAATGAATACCACTGAAACACGCGTATTTTTCCATGTAGATGTATGCAGATATAAATAAAACAAAGTAAAACCTATATTTACAGGAGTGGTACTTAAGTTTAATACATGGCTATGTCCCCTTTAACTATATTTTTGAACGTTATGTTTCAGCCTGTTTACATAGTTACACGTTACTAAAGTTTTTACTAGCTAAGATATTTTTTCTTGAGTTGTAATGGTGCAAAATTATTTAGCAAATTACTACTTTGATACAAACATACACAAACTTTGTAATGAATATACAAATAGCAGGTGCAACCCAATTTTAACAATGCGCTCTGGTTCATAGTAAATCAACAATATAGCTAGAAGGCCACGCATGAACTTTGTACTTCAGATGCAGTAAAATATAGCAACGAGAGTGACAGCTTTTTTTTTTATATATAGACCAGTCGGTGGACCCATATCTAAAGTACAGTGACAACCAAACAACTGTCACTCTGTTGAGCTGTAGGAAATCATTACATATCTTTCTCCTAGAAGAAAAAAGTGCTCTGTGCTTGTAAAGTGCAATCCAACAAGTTACTTGAAACCTGTGTGACTCCGTGGCTGATAAAGGGCCAAACCTGCAGATTTCCTGAAAGTGTTTGTATCGTGCAGGGCGACGGGGCGAGGACAAGCATCACACTGGACTTTGGAGACGGCCACGCTCTGACATATTCCAATGTGAGCTCCATTGAAGATGGGATTAAACACATCTACAAAGCTGTGGGAATCTACCGGGTGACTGCCACCGGGGAGAACAGCCTCGGCTCAGAGACTGCTGTGCTCTACCTACATGTAACATGTGAGATACTGAGGCCTTTTGTAAGATCTCTGTTTATAAATGTGCGTATGTATTTATTTTGATAAGAGTTTCTCCAATTTTTGTGCTCCTGCATTTGGCTCTACTTCTTTTTGCTTTCCATGTTTTTATCACACTCAGTGGAATTGTGGCTGTCAGCTCGTACACAGTGTACTGCATTCTGTACTTTATCTCTGAGCATGCTCCCCACCCATAACCAAACAAACAAGTGAGATAGAACAAATCCCATTACACTTCCACTCAAGTCAGCTTATGCTTCATAGCCGCTCAGCCCGCAGAAGCCACTGCTGCCTCATATGTAACAGCACTGACCACCCCTGGTGTATTCGGGGGTGACAGATGTAACGGAGCTGACTTATTGATCAGGGAGTGCCATTGCCCCCACCAATCTGTCAATCCTATGTGCCAACCGTACAAATAGAGCCACCGCAGGCTCAGGAGTGCCACGGATGAAAAATAACACACAGATGGCAGTTAACAGTCCCAGCGCAGGAGAGAATCTGAACAAACTCACCCTCCCCACCCACCTATAAACCTACCCCCCCCCACCCACCCTTTTTCTTGCTCAAAACGATAAAGTTGCATCTGCCCTTTTTTTCCCCATTTTTGCACATTGCGGTGCAGTGCATCGAGTTCACCACGTGATGTATCTGTGTGCCTGAGTAGGTCAGCTGGAGTATATCCATCTCTCAGCTCCCTTTGTGGCGGTAAGGAATAAGGAAGTGAACCTGACTGCTGTTCTGTGGCCCAGCCAAGTGGGAACGGTCACCTACATCTGGTGGATCGGAAATAACACAGAGGTACTGTACACTTAAGACTTTCCCACTTCTCCCTGAGATTTTACTTCTGTTACACCTTTGCCCATTTGCCATTAAGTAGGTTGCTAACTTTTCTGCACCAAAATGTGAGAATCATTACTTTGTTGACCTATTTTTGCGCATCGAGGTTGCAAAAATGTTGGACTTATTAATCAGCGTTGATAAAAATTGCAGAGCATGCTGATGTATTAGATACACCAACAAGCTTAATTAATGATAGCCACTGAAGTGTATCCATCATTTATTCTTACCCTGAACTCCTCCAACTAAGGTCTGAAGCAGCCATGCAAAAAGTTTCAGGTAATGTGCCCAAATTTTATTTTGGGTTCATCAAAATGGGAAAAATAGATTTTAAAAACTTAACAGCGATGTGCCCCTACAAAGACAATGCTTGTGTTACTCAGGGTCAGTGTTGGGCAAGTTGCTTGGGAAATATAATCAATAGCCTATAATTGCTATAATAGCCTAACTGCAGCACCAGTAATTAGTTACATCACTTGTAACTTTCTACATCAGAGGTGCCTTTAAAACAAAGCCAATGTAGATATAGAAAAACAGACACTGAGGTTTAACAAGCAGTGAGGATAGGATTTTGAAGTACGCAAAGAGATGAAAAAGAAGCATACTGTAGTTTTAGCTCAGAAAGAACACTGAAGTCATGCTTGTATTAGCTGGTTGGCATAAGCTGCTACATTTATGCTTCACAGTCAATGGCGCATTAATCAGCTATTTGGCTACCAGCTGACTAGTTGTTGATTTAACTAAGATTTAAAATGTTGCTCAGATTCTTTGAGAGTTCCCTCAAAGAGCAAAGGCTTGTCTGCTAAATTTAGCTCTATAACCTTTTGCTAAAGTAGATATGATAAATAAATGGTCAGTTCCTTGACCTTACGTGTCTCTTTACTGAATTTATATCAAGCCCATCCATTGTATACAAGCCGACATGAAAAATGTCGTTACTGGTTAGCGTTACTGGGATTAGAGATTATTGAATTAGAAACTGCAACCTTCAAAATGCTAGTGGAGTTTTAGATAGAAGAGGCTGTAAAAAACCAACCTCCATCTCTCAGGACCAGCAGATGCACTGTGTCTAGAAATGTTCCATTTTCACTATCTGTCTTCATAATTGTAGTTTTGTAAATGTGTTTGTTCAGCACCAACAGAGGCCTTCCACAAGGACATCCAGTTATGTCAGTTGGTAATAAACCGCGGCAGTATTAGCATCTTATAGCTATTTGAAGAACAAATGGAGACGTGAGTAATGACAGGAAGGAGCTGCTGGTGTCACACAGGGAACTCTCTGCGGGCCCCGATACTGTATGCAGCACAGCGCAGATTGCTGCAAATCTCTCTGTGTATGCTCGTGCATGTGTGTGTGTGTATCTGTGAGTGCGCCAGCAGGCTGACACCTCTGTAGTGTAAATAACAGCAGTGTGAGATGTTAACCAGCCGTTGATAAGGGTCTCTCACGGGAGCTGCCAGACTCTGACTCTCTTCCTCTCCCTCACCCTCGTCCTCTCTTTCTTTCTCTCACTCTCTCACCCCCAGCAGCCAGTAATCACCCTAGAGGGAAGTGTGGCATGCACGTTCTCCCGGGAAGGCATCAATACAGTCACTGTGCAGGTGTCTGCAGGGAATACTATTCTGCAGGACAAAAAAAACATTGCTGTCCATGGTGAGCTGACTCTGTGACTCTCCCACCACTGGGGCTCTGTAGCTCTGTAAACACACTGACAAGATGTGTCATCACAATCTACTCAATAAGTTACAGATGGTTTGCATTGATGATAGAATCATTATTAAAGGATAATTACAATCTGGTTCTTATTTTCATAGTTTTTACTATCAGTAATAATAAAATTGTACTCCCCATGAGGAAGTCTCTCTAAAAAGACAAGAAAAGCAAGAAACATGAGCAGTCAGACAATCAGACAGGTCTTAAACAAACCACCAGGTGAATCAAGCCTTTTTGAAAGAGAAATCAAGGCAAACAATAAAAGTGTCACAAACATCCATCACATTTTACAGACTGACTTCCTGGTTCAACTTTGACCTACTGTACTTATATTAGTATTATTCAAGATTCTTGTTACTACATTTACAGCTCTGCATGTTGAAGCACCTGCGGCTCTACATCACCAACAGGTCTCTATGGTCCTCTGATCATGGTTTGCTGGCTGTTCTTCGCTCCAGGCTTGAAACTAAAGCAGAATGTCATTTTGATCATGTCATGTGGATCATAAACTTTGGAACTCACTCCCTTTCGACTTAATATCTGTGGACAATTTTAAAAGAACATCTCAATGCCTTCCTGTTTAGAATAAGAATAATTTGTTTAGTTTTCATAAATTTTTGTGTTACTATTACTTAGAAATGCACTGATTCAGCAATGATCGGGACAGCACTTTATTTTTAATTCCTAACTCCTCCCATAAGTGGAGGCTGGTGTATAAATGGATATTAAATGACAATACAGTAAAACACAGTTGTTAAAATTCATAGGAGAAGCTATAATTACTGGCAAATAAACACTTAAAATGTCCTTATATCTGCTTGCAACTACATTATAGTGTGTTATAAACCATTTATTAAATGTTTGTATACTGCTTATTAATGCTAAAGTAATGGAAATGTATTAATTGATAAATTTCAATTTCAATCTTTCATTCAGTCACGGTGGACCACCAACTCAGTTGTTATGCCACATCCCTGGTGCATCATGTGCCCCATTTATCACTATATGGCAGATATTGGATTGGTTCTCGGTATCGGTTTATTTTATGTATTTTGTCTTGTTTTTTTTTTCTTTTTTCTGATTGATCTGAGCACTTTGTTACATCTGCTCTTGCAACGTACGTCATAACATGTTATTACCAACACTTCAGGTTTGCTCACTTGTCAGTTTTACCTCCAAATGAAGTGATTTAAAACATACGACTTAACTGTTGGTTTGGATCATCTGACTGCTTGTGTTTCTTGTAATGTTGAACTACATTGTATCACTGTTGCTGTGTTCCCATATCTCAGCAGTTACTTTTGTGAGATATGAAACGATTGCCAGAAATTAGACCTGAGTTGAAATAAACCTGAATTATCCTTCAAAGATGATGGTATCAGACAATGTAGAATCTGGTCCACAAGAGCTGAATCTAAAGGCTGAACTCTGCATTTAATGACAGATGAAAAGTAAAAACATCTCACTTTTTTTTTTTTTCCCTGCAGAATATTTTCGATCTCATCTGCTTGCTTTTTCATCAAATCTGGACGATCACAACCCTGATGTTGCAGAATGGAGACTGGATGTGAGCCGAGTCATCAGAAACTCTCTGATCCAGGTAAAGCTCTCTCAGGTCTTTTCATTGAAACTGTTGCTTTACTCGGGTAAATACTGTCAGTGCTTGACTAGACCTCTGACGGTCTATGAGCGTAGCATGACCTCCCCGAGGCTTTGAGACATGAATCTGACTTTTATGATGATAAATGACAAGGCAGAGGGAGAAGAGGAGGAAAAATATAGTTCAAGTGAGTTCAGGGCCATACTGTAACGAGGTTGTGGATGTTGAAGTGTACAGAAGAATAAATGTCAGTATGTGACCTGACCTGAAGGGATGCTTGGAGATGTGTGCTTTGCAAACCGTCAAGTGTAAGACATGATTCAAACCTGCACAGGACATGTCAGGTATAGATTTTACCTCCTTATCTCCTGTTTTTTTTTACAACATCCTTGTAACATTCATACTTTTCTGTTTCCAGGGAAAAAGCAATCCAGTTTTTGCATCATATTTTCACACTTTTTGATCTTGCAAAATCAAAAATGATGCCAAAAATATAACCGACTCTTCAGTCTTCAGTGAACATGTCTGTTTTGTTATTTGTTATTGACATCATTTTTTCATGACAACCCCAGCCTGGGAGGCAGAACACACGGAAAATAAAAAAAATATAAAAAAATGTTTAGATGTAAATATGACATGATAGCTTAAAACATTCACATTCACAACATTCACTGTGGCAAATTCATGCAAGAGCTGGAACAAGAACCAGAGGCTCTTGCAGGAATCAGTAAAAACATCCAGTAAATTACATGCTCGATATTTGTTGTACATTGGGTATAGGGCTGGGTATTGTTTGAAAATGTACTCTAGTGTATGGATAGGTTATGAAATAATTAACACAGACACCCCCACCTGTATGTAGCAGCACAACTCCCCCCAACCCAACCACTCACTCATAATCACTTTGTGTCTTTTGAAGGGTGTTTTTTTTGCTCTGGTCCGTATCAGTGGATGAACTGATAAACTTGTGTTTTCCTCTAAATTCAAGCAAATAAAATGCACAGTCACTATAAACCATGTGAAAACATTCACTCTGCTCATTGATCAGATGTGTCTGGAGCGAGAAACAAAGGAAGAAGTTCCTGAAGAAGGTCCTACATGCCAAATCTCAAGAAGACAACATACTTTGTTTGCTAGTCCAGGTCAGACCTCAATTAGCAGCAGCTAGCAATTGTTGACTTCACTCATCCAATTTCTAGTATGCAAAGCGCACCTGACTACAGGAGCCATTATGTTCAAACTTCCACCTTGTAGCTGGATCAGATCAAAGTCGGATCACTTTCCCACCACAAATTATCATTCATTTGTGACTGAACCAAGAACATTTCCTCTAAAGGGTGCTGGGGCGGTTGTTTTGATTTGCACCCGAGTACGATTGCTGTGTTTAGATCTGCCCAAAGGAACCGTACCAAGGGGGAAAACAACCGGTTTGAAAACACACTAAGTGACATTTTGCACGTTAAGCATAACTTTGCATAACCCTTGATACCTTATCTCAAACCATTGAGCTCTTTAAATGTTTTCTCTTTTTCCCCACCAGGCTACAGGTGTGGGGGAGGATCAGCTTCTGGTCACTGTCCTCCCAGGTTTGCCAACAGCAGCAGAGTTTTTCCTCCTGCCTGACAAACTGTTGACTGAGGGGAAACCAGAGAAGAGCTCCGCTCATTTAGATCAGGTGAGAGCACAGCTGACAATATCTGCTGCTCTGTCTGCCACCATGTTTGCAACAGTCATTCCTTTTGCCAGCCCTAGACAGTATTTGTGTAGGCGGATGGATTTCACCTTGTTATCTTCGCTCTAATTCCACCATGCACAAGTTTGAAACATTGTCTCCTTTTTACTGTTTTGTGAGTCATGGACGATCCTTTACTTCTAGCAGCAACCTGTCCGGTAATTGCTCCCTGAAAAATAACATGAGTTCCTCCTTCCTCCAGCAGATGTCAGTATTGGTCTACTGGAGCATGGCAATGTTTTTACATGAGTCTAATTCTAGAACACGCCTGAGGAATCTCTGTGATAGACTCATCAATAAGCCTGACAAGTATTAACAAATTATCAGGGGGAATGACTTTTAAACTCCCTCAAGTCACATCCTGTGGGTGTTGAGGTGAGAGGGGGGCCGGAGTCTCGAAGGAGTCTGAAAAGGCAGACAAAGAAATTGTCATGTTTGATCAGTTCACTAAATCACTGGCATATCAAGATGGACCGAATTATCTCTGAGCCTCACGTAACAGATAATGACTATAAATAATGTTGAATCTGCTCACCGTGGGAAGAATTCCACAGGCATGTGTGGAGAAGGAAACTAGGAAGGAAATCAATTTGATTTTCCTCTTGCCTCCCCACTCACACCTGGTTGATCGCCTGGAAAGATCCTTTCCCCTACAAGCCAGCAATAAATCTTCATTCAAGGTTGGCATCTTAAAAGTGTAGAGTGTGCTCTGCTTATTAGAATGTATAATATATTTACTGACCCTGGTATACAGTGGGAAAAAGTAATTAGTCATAGCATAGTCTAAATTTAAACTGCAAAGAAATATAAAGCGGGGAAGAAGGACTACAGAAATTACTCATATCACAATTAATTTGGCAAATGAGGCAGATAAGATCAATGAAGCCTCAGCAGAGGAAAGAGTGGGATCAGCAGCAGGAAAATAGAGGATTTTGTTTAGTTATTGTGTCTTCTCTATACAGCTCCATATATGCTTGTTTCATGAGTGTAGATTAAAAGGCACATTTCATTTTCAGATTGTGTAAAAGGATCCAAGCCTCAGGATAGAGATTTATAATTGCATGAATGAAAGAATCTATGCAGGGAAATAGATTAGGAGTGAGTGAAATTGGACTCTGGCTTTCTATAGTTTACCTTCAGGTCAGAGTAATCTGCCTGATTTATATCAAAGTTAGATGTTCTTAGTGCAGAAGGTTACTTGCCAGTCTGGAAAGCAGAGAGCAAGTGAGGCAAGGCAAGTTTATTTGTATAGCACATTTCAACAACAAGGCAATTCAAAGTGCTTTACATAAAACATAAAAGGCATCAAGACAAAATGTAAAAGCAACATAAGGCAGTATAAAAAGACATTTAAATGCAATTAATAAGAATTGAATTGAAAATAAAAATAAATTAAAATAGAATAAGACATAAAACAGAGTAAAAGTTACAGTGCAGTTTAAGACATTAATCAAAAGTCTCAAATTTGAATTTATAAAAGGCAGTGGCAAACAGAAAAGTCTTCAGCTCTGATGTAAAAGAACTGAGAGTTGCAGCAGACCTGCAGTTTTCTGGGAGTTTGTTCCAGATATGTGGAAAAACTGAACGCTGCTTCTCCATATTTAGTTTTGACTCTGGCGACAGAAAGCAGATCTGTCCCAGATGACCTGAGAGGTCTTGATGGTTCATAACATAGCAGAAGATCAGAAATGTATTTTGGCCCTAAACTATTGCTTTATAAACTAACAGCAGTATTTTAATATCAATTCTTTGACAGACAGGAAGCCAGTGTAAAGATCTGAGAACTGGAGTGATATGATCCATTTCTTGGTCTTAGTGAGGACTTGAGCAGTTGCAGCTGTCTGATCATTTTTTTACAGAGACCTGTAAAGACACCGTTACAATAGTCTACTGAGAGAGTAGACAGAGTCTACTGAAAATATATGCATGGGCGTTTTTTCAAATCCTGCTGAGACATAAGTCCTTTAATTATTGATATGTTATTCAGGTGATAGTAGGCTGACTTTATAATTATCTTAATGTGTTTATTGAGATTCAGATCTGAGTCCATGACTATACCAAGATTTCTGGTTTGGTTTGTGGTTTTTAACATTATCGACTGAAGCTGGGTGCTGACTTTAAATCGTTCTTCCTTGGCTCCAAAAACTATTACTTCAGTTTTATCTTTGTTTAATTGAGCAAAACTCTGGCACATCCAGAATGATTTACATTCATTTTTTCCCTCATCAATTACATTTGTTCAATGCAGTTACTCAGTGCTTATATTGGACCATAGTCCCCTGGTGATATGGTTATGTAAATTTGTGTGTTGTCTGCATAATTATGGTAAAATATTGTGGTGTTTTCTATAATCTGAGCTAGTGGGAGCATGTAGATGTTAAACAGAAGAGGCCCCAGAATGGAGCCTTGGGGAACTCCACGTCATTTTTATCCGCTCAGATGTATATTTACCTATAGACACAAAGTAGTCCTTTAAGTCCTTTAAGTAGGATTCAAACCAGTTTAGTACTGTGCCAGAAAGTCCCACCCAGTTTTCCAGTCGGTCTAGTAATATGTTGTGGTTGGCCGTGTTAAATGCAGCACTGAGATCCAATAATACTAAGACTGAAGTTCTGCCACTGTCTGTGTTTAAGTGGATGTCAGTGAAGGCCTTAATAAGAGCAGTCTCAGTGCTGTGGTGTGGTCGAAATCCTGACTGGAAGACATCAAAACAGTTGTTCAGTGCCAAGAAGTTGCTCAGCTGTTAAAAAACAGCTTTTTCAATGATTTTACTTAAAAATGGGAGGTTTGATATGGTCCTATAATTTTTTAATAGTTTCTTGATGATGGCAGTTTTCAGGGCCAGTGGGAAGAAACCTGAGAGAAGAGATGTGTTGACAATTTGTAGAAGATCTGAGGTCATGCAATTAGGAACATTTTTGAAAAAGCCTGTTGGCAGAATATCAAGACAGCAGGAGGAGGATTTCAGATGTTGTGTTATGTCCTCCAAGTTTTAATGGTTGATCGGATGAAATTGTGTCATGCTATTTGAATTGATTTTAAGTAGATATAGGGACAATACATATCCTGCAGCTGATATGGAGACACTGACTGCCTGTCTAATTTTCTGCATTTTGTCAGTGAGGAAGGAGGCAAATTCATTGCAGGCCCTGGCAGATAGAAGTTCAGAGGCTACTGACACAGGAGGGTTTGTTAGCCTGTCGACAGCAGCAAACAAGGCGTGTGCATTACTATTGTTTTTGGCTATGATATCAGAGAAGAAGGACCGTCTTGCATTTCTCAGTATCAAATTATACTGTAAATGTGAAGTCTCTCTTTATAGATGTCATAATGAACCTGGAGATTTGTTTTTTGCCACCTGCGTTCAGCTTTTCGACACTCCCTTTTTTCCATTCTGACCAGCATGGCATTTCTTCATGGAGATCTTTTCTTACCAGAGACAGCCTTCACCTTAGTGGGTGCAATGGCATCAATAACATTTGTATTTTTTTAGAATTGAAATTAACTACAAGCTCATTGACTGAGACCCAAGACAGGACGGGTGTGGAAGACAAAGCCTGAATATTTTACTGGTGTTTTCAGTGATCAACGTTTCCCATACATAGGCTCTACTTGGGCGGCCCACCCAGGTAGATAAAATCTGTCTGATTTGCATGTTGAAGTAAATGAGTGGGGACTAGAGGCTTCTCTGTGTGCAGCCGCCTAGCTAGCCTATACCAATAGTCTGCATGTGAGGCATAACCTGGGTTGTACTCTCCCCCTCTAAACTGCATGAGTCTCTACATGCACATCAGTTGCACGCCATGCCACCCACAACCACAAGTAAATTCTCAACCTATGGGAAACACTGGTGAGATACCGTTTTGTGATTACTTATGGTTGAACATCTGAGTGCACAGACATAGTACTTAGAAAGAAAACACAGGAATGATCGGAGAAAGCAACATCAGTCATGGTTGCTTACAAATAATGCAAGTCAATACAACAGCCATGCAATAAACACTACACCTTTATAAGGTTCAGTTTGAAGCTGCATCAGGCTGGTGTACATAAAAACTTTTATTCTACATTCTACTTCTACTTCTAATACTTAAGTCAGTATTGGTGAGGGTTACCCACTTTACCTTAAAGTTGAACTAGTCAATATTTTTATATTAACAATGGCTCAAATTACTGTGTAATGTGAAAGGAGTCACTTGTAGTGACAAATGTAGTGAGAATCATCACCCAACTCTGCATTTCCCCGCACAACTACTAAAAGTTTTTTAGTGCCTTTCAGCTCATTGTTTAGGGTTTTTGGCCCGCAAACTCAGCTCTCCTCAACTTTGTTTAAGCTGCAGTGTGTAGGAAAAAAGCTCTCAAAATCTACTGCAACCTGCCCAGCCTCTAATTATTTGCAGACAAAGTTAACGACTAGCTGGTGAACATAGTGAAGCAAGCATTTAGCAGCTAAAGAGACAGATATTTTTTATATACAGACATTTTATAGCTAGAAGGAAAGAGAATATTGGACTTACATTTGTCAGGTGGTCAGAAACATGACTGCTAAATGAATGCTAATGTTTCTCCATGTCTGCTGGATATGTGACTAGACAGCTGTTTGCTAACACATTTGCCATAACAACTTTATAAGGTAATAATATGTCAATGTTGGGTTTTCTGCTTGTTACGCTGCCCCCCAAGGCCAAAACATAATTAACGCAGCATTAATCTGACTCAGGTCTGTAGCTCAGTGGTTCCCAACCTGTTTTGGGTTGTGATACCTTAAAATGTCCACTTGCCATCCTCCATTGGTTGCATATAACTGTGAGTTCTTGGCAGTTCTACAGAGGAGCAATTTTTCAGAAGTAGGAATGAAAGTCTGAACTTGTCAAACTAATTTTAACCCCTCAGATATATCTCGCGACTCCTTGGGGAGGTCTGGATCACCAACTTGGGAACCACTGGTATAGTTTTGTGGTAGTTCTTTTAATTTGTCCACCCTTTGTGTTCTGGCAATCATTCACAAACTAACAAAGCAGGCATTTCAACAAGAACACCCTCAGAAGTGCTGTCAAGGGCAAGTGATATTTGGATTCAATTATTTTTCAGTCTGACATTAGAAAAATGGATGAATCCATGCAAAGATTGATCAGAGCTACAAATAAATTTGCTCTGAAATGTCAGAACAGAGTTAATAAATGATGAGTCAAAAGCAAAGACAGATGAGACTGCTGATGATCTTGGCAATGACCTTTCTCAAGAGTTACATTAGGTTTTTTTTGTACAAAATAAAGTTATGTTGAAATCATGTCTCCCTCTGTATTCACCAACAGCTCTCTGAGGTTTTGCTCAGCGCCTTGAATCAAAACCTTGTCCAGTTCACGTTGCGGCCAGGGGTCCAAGTCACCGTGTATGCAGCACACCTATCAGCAGGTAAACAAATATAGCCATGTTTAGCGCTGCCCAGGAGGGCCTTTGCACTTCCTGTAATAAGTGGCACAGAACTTAAAGCATGTGGAAAGTTACAAGACTATCAGGAGACCTATACAGTGGACAGTTAGGTATATTTTTATTATTTTTGCTGCCCCCGTCAACTAATAACCCCAACCCTGTGTCTGATTGGCTCCCACCATGTAGCTACACAGAGACATTCAGAGAGTGAGCATCGTTACAAGTATGTGTGCCTCTTCCTATTGGGGATGCTGCTACTGTCCTAAAGGGGCTTATAAGATAAAGAGTAAGAGAAGTCCATACTACTGTATATTAAAATGATTAATATACGATTTACATAGGTGTCATTTATCCTTTTCACTGCTTATTGCATGATTCAGCTGGGTGGAAATACAGGTGTTGTTAGTTGTTGTGTTGTTTATTCTGTATGCCTTCTGTCTCTCTGTCTCTGCAGCGCCCCTAGTGGACACCAGTGAGAACCACAGTGGCTCTGCCATGCTAATGCTGCTATCAGTAGTGGTTGTGGGTTTAGCTGTATTTGTCATCTACAAATTCAAGAGGTAAAGTGTTCATGAAATGTCATGTCTATAAAGTCGTCACATTGTGCGTGATAGGGAGGTGGTGAAAGGTGTCTGAGCATGCCGGGGGGATCCTGACAGCTCAGTAAACAAAAGCTGCCTGCGAGGCTACAGAGAAGGTTGATAGCTGCCTGTCAAACGTCTACGTCAGTGTACCCACCGTTCCTCAGTGGAGAATTGGCTTTTTCCTCACACATCTCCAGGGATCCTGTGGAAATTCTTTTGTCAGGTCAATCTTTGCAAAAGAAATGTCAGTCAGCCTTCAGTCGTTATCAATATTAAGCCCTTTGAACGTAGGCAGTTGACCTTTCTGAAATGTTAAATTATGTCTCTTTGCAAAGGTGCAATTTCAAGGGAAAAGGGCACGAAGGTCATGAAGATTTACAGACAAGCAGAGAGAGAACAAAACTTCAGATTTACAGACTTTTTTTAGTAGTTGTGGAAATGCTGAAATATGTGAAAAATAGTTGCAAAGAAATTAAGTAAACAAGCAATGTTGTCTGGTTGCAGATGCAGATAATGAGATGGTTATACATATAGTAACATACCGATCCACTGGCTGTGCCCTTGCTCTCTTTCAGTTAGGCTATTCTCTTTATCCCTTTGCCTCACTGTAAATCTTTCCTCAAGGAAGATCCCAGGCCTCAACGTCTATGCGCAGATGCAGAACGAAAAAGAACAAGAAATGATGAGTCCAGCTAATCCAACAGAGGCCACGCCCAGCTCACAGCAGGACTTGGTGCATTCTTTGGAGATTCTGGACACAGAGTTTAACTCACGGCCCATCGGTAAATATCCACCCTGGTTTGATTTTTGTCTGTGTGTGGCATTTAATTTACTTTTTTCCTCCATTGCTTACCATATTTCATTCCATTGTGATCATGTACTGATTGTTTCATGAGACTCATCCTATGTATTTTATTGTGTGTTTCTCAGAAGTGAAATGGTCCGGTCAAGGGATGAATGACAACGCTAAAGCAAAATGAGTATGATGAACAGTACAGTTGCTTCTCAGTAGAACAATTAACGAGTTGTTAAACGCTGTTGCTTTTTAACCCTCATCCTACCAACATATTTAACATACAAGGACTACTGACTGGGTTCCCTGGGGACCCCAAGAATAAACTACTGTAAGAAATAACCATCATAGCAAAATGTTAATTTATTTCTTCTCAAAACATTATTAGTTATGTAGTTAATGTCATCAAAAAAACAGATTATTATTATTTTAGGAAAGTTAGTTAATTTGCATATTGTGTAAAACAAAAATATATGCTTTTATTTAATACAAATTGCAGCTTTTATCCCAAGTATAGTTTTTCCACAAAGCCTTTAAAATGCCTCTACCCACATCATTCTCATAGTCATTAAACCATTCAATCCTCATTCCCTGTATAAAAGCATCTGCATTTGTTATGTCTGTCTGTTCATTTAAACAGGCTTATCCTTTAATTTGTCACCTGTCTGAACATTCTGACATTATATTTGATTGTGATGGCCTAATATAACATCTGTTGTGGTCTAACATACTTGAAGAAGGAGTCTTTTCTCATGGGTAGAAAAACTGTGGGATTTTAGGGATTAATACTGCTACCTGTTGAATGTTGACCCAACCATATTATTAGCACATACAGTACTCACACTTTAAATTTCCTTTAAAGAGGGGAAATAACACTACCTATTACAAATGAACAGTTTAAATTGAAATAAATGAACCCCTCCTCAATCAAATACTTTCTGCCAATATAGCCTTTTGGTCTGGTATGACCAGTAGCTTATGGTGGTGAATGTTAGCAAAATTCAGGTAGATATTGCTGTGTAACTGACATTACTGAGGATTTTCACTGACTCTAAACATTTACCATTATCTTGTATTTGTCACTTGTGGACACAGTGGCTGCTGTTCAAAAACATTTTGTAACCCAAAATGTACTCTATATTATTTATATAACACTTCTACTCTACAAAGACTGTGATGGCTGTTAAATAAATAACTTTTAAGTTGACTTATCTGGTAAAATAAGCTTTAAAGCTGCACTGATCAATATTTTACAGTTAACAGTAACTAAAGTCACTCTGTAATGTGAAAGGAGTTGCTTGTAGTAACAAACCCAAAGAAAATTATTACTTGACTCTGCATTTCCCCCCACCTCTACAGAGCTTTTTAGCCTCCTTTAGCTCATTGTTTTAGTTTCCTGGCCCACACATTCCACTTTCATCAACCAGTTTCCAGCTGCAGCAAGCATTTGTTTTCAACAACTGAGATCTACTAAACTCCCTTTGTGCTACCTGGCCATTACCAAACTGCAAACAGACAATGGTAGCAACAAGCTGATGACCATATTGCGGCAATTTATGTAGCTTTAAAGTATCTGTAATGTGACCAGCTAAATGTTCTACATCTACATTAGCTTTCACTATAAAATATCCTCTGATACCTGTTTCTTTCCCTGTCCTGTTTTCCCCCAGGATGTATGAAACCTCATGTACATGTGAAATTCTCCACAGAACTCCCCACGTACATCGTCTGAACTCTGGACTGGATTACCACCACAGCTGCGTCATGGATATTTTTTACCATTTGGGACACAATGGTTTTGAGCTTTATACCTGTGCATGTTGGACCCTGCTGACACATACTGTGCTCTGTTAAAACCAGAAGAAACTGTGTACAGGTTTTTAATTTCCTTTTAACATATGTCCGGTTATATTAAACATTTTAAAAATGCCATCTATTTATATTCAAGTCACATATACATATACATAATCCAGAGGGAACGCCAGCATGAACTAGAGAGGGGAAAAAATGTAATAAGCAGCAATGTTTTGGTTTTGCTTACATATCTGAGATTGGTTTGCTGTTTTATGAAGCTAACAGCAGTAGTGTATTATTTATTCATATGAATATACTTTTATGAAGTATGTTATTGAAGTGAATTACACATTTATTTTGTAAATCATGAATGTCTATGTTAGAAATTTGTGTATTTTAATAACAAATGTCATACTAAACAGAAATGCTGTTATAAAATATGAATAGGGTACTTCAAAGCTTTTGGTCCATTGTCTCTTGGAAAGCTGATTTATGGCACAATACAAATTTTCTACTGAAATATTTCTTTTTTTCTGATTTTAATTTATTAACAACAGTACAGGGTTTGGTTTTCTGGATTAATTTAAATTTTGCTGTTAATCTAATGCTTCTGGTACTATTTATGATACATACCAGTTTGTAAACTGTTTTGTGCTTCAAAATAGGAGACCACTTGATGGCTAAGGTGCGACACTGCACCTTCTGACTGAAAGTGATCCCCAGATATCACCAGGCATTACTCATTTTAGGAATAGGAGAAGAATAGAATAAGAAACATGGGGGGTTAGGGGGTGGAGGGGGTGAAACTCATCCTCAGCCACACCCCGATCACAGCCAACATTCCTACTGGAGGCAGAGTACAATATATCAAGGCTCAGATTTAAGGTGGAAGTTGGAATGAGATACAACTACTTTGCAGGAGAATCCAAAGAGCGTGGCAGCAAGACAGAGAAAGGCAGAGAGAGAGGGGTTAAAGGAGATGGAAGAGTGCTTTTTTGGGACGTGACACATTAAGGGTGTTCTATTGGACAGAATAAGAGGAGGATGACTTCTTGAATACTTAATGTGGCCAGTCAAGCTCAAGGCTGGCTAAGGCTGGTGACACATTTAGGCTAATGTCCTGCCCCGCTCTCAAGTAGCACCCATCTTCATCCCAGCTCATTATGTTGCTCTGTAGGAGCAGGAGAAATAGAGCGCAGATGCTACCAGGCTACATGGATGGTTAGCTTGTTCAGAAGACTGTTGAGCCCTGTGGTACTTTGTGTGCCAAATCTGACAGATGTAAATGCCTGATTGATGTCTCTCAAATCTTCTGGGGCAACTTTTCTGTATTTGTTTTTCCTCCTTTTACTTTGTGGAGATGTGAAAGTACAGTATGGATGGAATGTGTTTTTTGTCATCTTTGGATCTCCAATTGTTCCGTCACAGCTGTACAGAATTTTCCACAGCAGACGCACTTGCACACACAAACCGTGGAGAATATAACTTGACCATACAGAGCAGTGATGATTCGACACTTCCATGCAACACACACCAGCTGCTTTGCATCATTTGACTTATAATAGCAGTTAAAACCCTGAACACTAGTGAATTTCTTCTCAAGGCATTGTGGGATATCAGGCCAGTCAAGACTGCCACAGCAACAATCAGTTGCTTTGGGCTGTATCAATTGCAACAAAGAGTGGCAAAGGCCATGGCAATATCAGTCAAGCATATCTCAAAAATTGGATGGATTTCTATGAAATTTGGTACATTGTGCCTAGACAATGAAACATAATCACTTTGGTGATCACCTGACTTTCCCTTTAGCACCACCAGCAGGTCAAGTTTTTCACTTATCCAGTGAAATATCTACTACATCTACTCAATGGATTGGCACAACATTTTGTACAGACATTAGTGAGTCCCAGAGAATGAATTCCACTTTTGGTCATCATCTGACTTTTCCTCTAGTGCCACCATGAGGTTGAGCTTTAAGGTTCTAATTGCCATGAAATTTGCTACACACGTTCATGTGCCTCTCAGGATGAATTGAAACTTTTGCATTCTCCGGACTTTTCCTCTAGCACCATCATCATCAAAATTTAAATTTTCCCAATTGCTTTATGACCAAATACTGGCAGGACTAATCACATTCCCAGCAGCTTCAGCTGTACTTTGTGTTTAGTGCTAATTAGCAAATGTTAGCTTGCTAAGACATTGAACTAAAATGGTTAAAATGGAAATCATTATACCTGCTTAGCATCAGCATGCTAGCATTGTCATTGTGAGCATGTTAGCATGATGAAGTTAGCATTAAGCTCAAAGCACAGCTGTGTGACTCTTAGTCTTGTCGTGCTCCGAGTGGGTCCTTTCCAATAAGTAGCGTAGTGAATACTGACAATGCTTTCAATCATACAGATAAGAAGACAAACAGTCTCTTGTCTGTCATGAGCCTAAAGCGTGCAGTACTCATTCAAGTACCAATAACTTGTTAAAGTTTTATCATAGAGAATTGGGAAGCTGTTGACTGCAACAATCAGTTTTTCCTCCATTTTCATTGAAGTACTTATACATAGTTAAGTTGGAATAGATATAAACTGTGCTTCTGTTTCACAAGGAAATCAAAATGCGTGCAACCAGTTGTCTCAAGGTATTTGATCCTTTGCAGAACACATTTGCATACATTACATCTCTAGTGTTTGATTCCATATTTGTTAACGGAGATAATAAGTCTAAAAATTATAAGTCTAAAAGAAAGTGTTAATATTTCAAAGCTGCATGCTAAGATGATGTAGGTAACAGTTCTTCTTCCATCTTCATTTTCATTGTAGCTACAGTGGGGTCCAAAAGTCTGTGACTTTCCCATTCACTTGAATGGGAAAGTGGTCTCAGATGTTTGGACCCCACTGTATGTTTGTTCCATCTGAGGTTGCAGGACAGAATTTGTTCTCAGCTATGAGGTGATATATCTTGTGCCATTGCATGGTTTATGAGGGCAATTTTACATACTGGTGATTGGATTTTTGTAAATCAGTGAAATGTCTCCAAAATGTAGCACTACAATAATAATTGGGTTCCCTATGCTTAAGGAAATTTAAGTTTGTTTGTTTTCTTTACAGGTTTTGCAAAAACAAGAATGTAAAGTTGTATACTGGGAAGATTTATTTCATGTTTCAGATTTATAAAGGGGTTCCCACTCTCTCTGTCTGGCTCTGATATTAACAGCTTGAGGGAGCCACATAGTAGCCTGTAAACACAGACCTACAGTCCCAAACAGTGGCGTGCTAATCTTAAACTCTACTGCAGGGGACAGGAAATTAATCTGCCAGACATGATCAGGAGGTTGGTCATTATAAAAGCAACCTCTGTGTTTGAATTTCACTGGGATGAGGACAGGTTGAACAGACAGGATATCCAGCTAACAAGAGGGATCTTTGGCCTCCTGGTTAGGACATGCTGTGATGTGACAGCATACCGTATCAATATGTAGACTAGCTTTGAGCTACACTCTCTTCTTCTCTCTCCCTCTCTCTTTCTCTCTATCTCATCCTCCCCGCAGAATTAGCAAGATTATTATTTTTGTAGAGAAATAATAATAATAATAAAAAAAAATTTATTACTGTACAGCTTTTGTATAAGAACAGACGGTAAGGTGTTACAGTGTTTTTGTTTGACCTCAACTGTGCTGTGTGTAATTGTTTTATGCATTTACAATCATATTTATTAAATGGAAAGACGTCTGTTAACTGTGTTCTCATTTTCTTACAATATTTGTAAAGAAATATTATGTATTTGCGGAAGTAATATTCAACCTATAAAGAAAACATATCAAATGTGTTGGTATTTTCTTCTACACACATGTACAGTATATATGCATTTACATTTATTTAACCCTCATCCTACCAACATATTTAACAAGGGCTACCAACTGGGTTCCCTGGGGACCCCAATAATAAACTACTGTAAGAAACAACCATCATAGCAAAATGAACTTATTTCTTTCCAAAACATTATTAGTTATGTAATTAATGTCATCTGAGAAAAAAAAAAACTGATTATTATTATTTTTGGAAAGTTACTATTAATTTACATAGTGTAAAATGAAAATATATACCTTTCTTTAATACAAATTGCAGCTTTTATCCGAAGTACAGTCTTTCCACAAAGCCTTCAAAATGACTGACAGAGTGCCTCTACCCCCCTGATAGTGTGTGATTTAAATTAGGACCCATGGCAAATATGAACTCAACCCCCCCCCCCCCCCCCCAACCTTTCTTTAGTGCCACAATCAGGTCAGAAGTTCCCCTTGACTGATATTTTCATCCATGATATACTACATACAGGTGACATATTAAAGAAACAACATATAATGAAAATGATGAGAATCATATATGTCCTTCACAGTCACCAGATCTAAACCCAAATAAACACCTGTGGCAGACTTTGGAACAACACCATCACTGTCATCAAAACAGAAAGTGAGGGAATATTTTTTTTCTAAGACACATTGTGTTGGTTTTTCCCTTTGATTTGAGGGTATTTTAAATAGGTACTAATGGCATAATCATGGAATTTGTTGTGGATATTCATAATTTCAGAAGCATGAATGTTATTGGTGATTTCCTTTAGCACCATCATCAGGCCAAAATTTCTACCAAAAAAAAAATCAAAATCTTGGCATGAACATTGCTGAGCACATTCATTTCCCCCAGAGGCTATACTCTTTTCATTTTGGATGGAGCATGAATTTTCCTCTTGTGTCACCTTCATGTCAAAATTGTACACAAAATATGTCTATTATCTGAACAATTAGTATGAAATATGCATTCATGCTCCCAAGCGGACAAACCCTTTTGAAAAAGCAAGAGGCCTTTTGTTTGTGTAATGAATGTTGCACTGTGTTAATTGGACAATTAGTTTGTGGTGATAGTTTTGGAAAGTTTGAATGTTGAATTCAAGCGCTTTAAATGAGCTATTCTTGCATTTTCTCCTGGATCTTCATAGACAGTCTTACTTGGGAGCAACCTAACAGTAAATTGACTGGAATAAAAAAGTTAGTTTAGTAGTTTAGACCAGTTTGTCAAGCAGAAGGGACATCCTCATAAATAAGGATGAGAAACTGAGATGGAGTCATTAAAGATGAAGATGTTAATTTCAGCTTGGATATAACCTTAAAAAGTTTTAGTGCCGAATATAATGATGCTGAAGTGAGCGATAGTGCATAAAGGATAAAAGTAATTATAGCTGGCTCTTTAACACTTATTTATGCAGTTCCTAAAACAGCTGAGGTTGGAGAAGTCATGGTGATAATGATGATGGCCAAGGCAATGGCAAAACTAACACAAACTGATTGTTTGACTGATTCATATTGATGCTACCAGTGTACAGTACAAATCTCATCTGAGGCTTTCAGGGAGGATATATCATCTGAATAACAATGTTGACCGTGTTACTCATGGAAAAGAGTCATCATAGTTCACATGATGCACATATCCAAAGGCTTCCATTGTCCTTAACAAAGAAGAAGAGAGACAGGCCACAGAGCAGTGTTGTGTACTGATGCTATTGCCGCGGAGTCGAGGGGCCCCAGACAGAGTGGTCGGGAAGGAGCGTTGGATGATGGACTCTTTAATCGTTCTTAACCAAAAGATGTTTGGGTGCCCAGGGGAGGGAGAAGATTACCAAAAGATCAATTCCAAAACAGGGCTGGCTCTGCTGACATCTCAAGGTAGTGCACTGCAGTGCCCCATGGGATCCGGCTGCCAATACAGGCTGGTATTACTGTGGATTTAGTGTGAAGGAGACTCAAAGAGGGGCAAAGAGAGGCTTTTGGTAGAAGTAAATAGGAGGAGGATTACATAAACTGTTACAGTGTTAACAGGAGAAGGACGTCTAGTACAGCTAAGTTGCAGCTGCAGTAGGCAAGATTTCATCCACAACATCACAAGCTGATGCAGACAAGAAATGAGAGAAATTTAGATATCAGGTACAGTCACATTGCATCAAATCTTCTCAGCTGTTATAAGTAAGTTAGTCATACTGGAGAGTAGATAAAATGAACTAGAAAGCACTGGGGGATCTCACCAGTCAAAATGTATCATTTTAATCATAGGAACTGTTAAAAAAAAAGTCATCTTTATCAGGATATATGCATAAAAATACACATATCAATAGACAATCATGATGTACATGTTCTTTGTATGCAGAAGTGCTGAAATTTATAAGAAATATTAAAAATCTAAACTCAAGGTTCTTTTTCCAGAGCTTTCAACCACATCTCACTGGCCTTATCAGCAAATGGAGTTTCTGGCTCAGTTATCATCACATGACTAACGCCTGGGCCGGTCAGAAAGAAAGCCGCTTTCACCTCACATATTATTATTGATTTTTCACATTGAGCACACACTTCTTAACCTTTATCTGTCTAAATTAAATATAAATAAAATTCATAATGAAATGATATGAAACATTCTATTATTGATGGCCATTATCAAAGTGAAACTCTATGTAGAAAGATAGAGCTGCAGCAGCAGCGCAGCAGAGCAACGCTGCCTGTGTGAACACCGCAAGCGTGGGAGACGCAGCAGTTCAGCGACGCACACGCACTGCTGAGGTAGACGCAGCCTGTGTGGCCCAGGCATTAGACAACTATGACCTGTGACAACTGAGGGCCTGTCCACCCTAATAAGTTTTTGTTTTAAAATGCATAAGTTTTGCTACATTTACACTGGACAGGAGAATACTTTTGAAAACAATGCCGCAGACAGGCCCGGTTCTATGAGGGTGCAGCATGTATTGCACCCTCAGTTTAATATTTGCACACTCAATTGAAATTTGAATGATAAATGCCAAGCGCAGCATACATGTCTTTGATGGTGGGAGGAAACCGGAGCACCTGGTGGAAAGCAGAAACGATGTAGGGCGGCCAGGGTTCGAACCCAGGACCTTCTTGCTGTGAGGCATCAGTGCACTACTGAGACACCGTGAATAATGATGGTTAGGGAGGTTGTATCACATGAAAAGTGATGTCAAAACCTCTGGACAAAGCTCCCAGAGAATCTTTCACAGTAAATTTTGTGACCCCCCCCCCCCCCCCCCCCCCCCCCTGATATTTTCATCCATGATATACTACATACAGGTGACATATTAAAGAAACAACATATAATGAAAATGATGAGAATCATATATGTCCTTCACAGTCACCAGATCTAAACCCAAATAAACACCTGTGGCAGACTTTGGAACAACACCATCACTGTCATCAAAACAGAAAATGAGGGAATATTTTTTTTCTAAGACACATTGTGTTGGTTTTTCCCTTTGATTTGAGGGTATTTTAAATAGGTACTAATGGCATAATCATGGAATTTGTTATGGATATTCATAATTTGCTGATTTTCCTGCTTGTTTACCTGCTTTCCTGCTTTTTAATTTTGTTTACACTGACCAGTGTACATGAATGGTCATGTGATATGCGTTTTCAGGCATGTTAGTAAGGATGGAGATTAGTTCTGAAACGGTGCTCGTGTGGATGGCGATCGTTTTCGTTTTAAAACACTGTTTTAAAATGAAAACACATTAGTGTGGGTTTAGCCTGAGTAAATTTCATGGCAAATGAGCCAACAAAGCCATTCACTGTTGAAGAGTGAGATGTGGTTAAAAGATCCACAAATAAAACAAGTAAATGGCCCTTGAGTTAAGATTGTTTTAATTACTGTTCCCAAGGTCATGAATGCCCACAAATTTAAAAGCCTGTTTGCTGCTATGTTAAGCAATGGGAGGTGTTGTTGGGTCTGAACCTGCCCTGGCAGGGAGTCTGGAGTCTTCCGGTGGAAGAAGCTTGGTGGTGCAGGCTGCCTGCAAAATGAGCAAGACAGAGAAGGAGCGAAAGGGCTAGTTTATGATAAATGAGCTTGACATACGGCAGCTAATATACAGTCTGCAAGTCCTGAGTGGATAACAGGCTGTGCTTGGTGAACGACAGTAACACTAGAAAGAGAGAATAAATCTGGCCTTCGAAGTAGAGGAAATAACTTCCAACTGCCTCTATTAAAAGGAACAGTTAATGTACTATGTATGCACAGTAAATTGAAAATAAATTGAAGATGTGTTCTTAAAAAGTGTCCAAGCATTACATAATTAAAAGACAATCTCATAATTACCACATACAGATCTCTCTGAATTTTTTAAAGAATTAATAATGTGATAAGATCCAATTGTTATGCAGTAGTTTTCTCACAAAACTAAAACATTAGGTTATTATTATTAGTGAAGTCAACCAACTTTCTTGTTCTTCAGTGAAGCAATCACTCCATTCTGTACTTCTGCACTTTTTAAATCCACAGAATTCACATAGGAGGAACATAGAGGAATAACTGGACCACTACAGAGTAAACTGCACAAATTGAGTCTTGACTCAGTCTTGTCATCGCACTTCCACAAACTTCAAAGTAATCATTTTGGTTAAGGTTAGGCTATATTGATTTCCTTGATGGTATATAAATTCACATGAGAATCATCTGAATCATTAAACAAGTAAGTGACCTAAATAGTTCAAAACACTGTACAAGGAGACTGTGGATAGCCAAAAAAAAAAAGGAAAAAAAAGCCAAGTTTGTTTTAGTCTGTGTAAGTTGGAAAAAAATGGTACAATTGCTCTAAAAGCAAACCTATCCTTCTGACCTCAAACTACTGTACATTATATAACTGTTCTCTCCTGCACACGCTTGTGCACCTGCGCTGCCTGTCTCATACTAGCTGAATTTAAAGCTTTTTAGGTTAGAAGTGGAAAATATTCAACTTTTCTGACTATTCATGGAGAAGGTGTACTATCTTTTATGTAGATCAGTGTCACAGCAGGGGCAAGTAATTATTTCTCTTTTGTTTCAGTACTTACTGAATTGTTGGACCTTGCTACATGGATACGACAGTGAGTGCCAAAAGGTGTTTTTATTTTTTCTCTACAGTTAAAATGTAGTAAACTTCACTCCTTTAGAAATTTTAATGTTGGGATTTTCCTGCAACTATTCAAATCAAAAGCTATGTAAATAGGCTAAGGTGAGAGCTAATTATTTTCATTTAAAACCACTGCTACAGTAGCATTAACCTGGATATTTTGCTGATTGATTGGTAGTTACCTTCAGCTTATAATTAACCCAGAGCCTGTTTCATTTCCCAATACATTGCTTAGGCCACCTCTGATAATGTCAGATTCAATGGCCCATGACGTCATGTTCAATTAAAAATGCAGCTTAATGACAAGGTCTCAAGCACTGCAGTAAATAGACCTAATTGCTTGAAGAGGGAAAACTCTGAGATGGAAGGGCAGGAGGAGGACAGTCTGTTACTTTAGCTCAGGGTTGTGTGAGTGCATGGTGTGTGTGTGTGTTGGTGGCGATGATAGGGTGTATACACATCTATGTGCGTACATCTGTGTGTGGCGACAAGCTGTTACTATGTATGTGTCTATCTGTCTGCATGTGTGTGTTTATGTGTGTGAATTTGTGTCATTTGCATGTTCAGTGGTGTGTGTATTTCATTAAATATTTAGGCCTCATTTGGGAGAAAATTTGTTTCCCTCAGCTCTAGTGTTTTAGCATCTTTTAGCTGATTATTTTGGTTTTTCATCCTGCAAATGTATTGTTTTGGTCATGAGTGGATCAACCTTTTAGTGGTCCACAGATAAAAAAAATGCTGTTATGCTTCTATTGTGGTAATTTTACTAAAGGGGACATATTATGCTTTTTGTGGTTTTCTGTTATTTATATACTATTATGATGTTGGATGTTAAACATGGTCAGAGTTACAAAACTTGAGGTTAACATATGTAGAAATGCTCCCTACAAGTCAAAAGCCAGGGCTTCAGCTTGCTCTGAACGCTTCATTTGCAACATATTTTTCTGTCTTGCCAACAAGTTGATGTCAGATCATTGCACATGCCCATAAACAGCCGTCTATTCATGCATTCATACACTGATGTCAGAGGCTGCCATGCAAGGTGCCAACCTGCTCATCAGGATCTAATCGAATGCACATTCACACACACACACACTCACACACTGCTGGCACAGCCATCAGGAGCAATTTGGGGTTCAGTATCTTGCTTAAGGACACTTTGACTTGTGGACTGGAGGAGCTGGGGATCAAACCGCCAAACTTCCAATTAGTGGACAACCCGCTCTACCTCCTGAGCCACAGCCGCCCGCAATTTTATTTGAGAAGTTGACATTTCAGGTAAAGAATGAGAAAAATAACTGAAATCCTACTACTACAGTTTGTTTCTTAGTTTGTTTATGTAGCCTCCACAGCCAGTGGAAGTCTGCTGAGGAGCAGCTTCTGAGAGCTGGACAATCAGTACAGAGTGGGCTCCTCAGGATGGTGGCCTTAAAGAGACAGGAGCTAAAACGGCCTGTTTCAGACAGAGGCTGAACCGACTTGAACCGAGGGACTGCATAAAGAGCCAGTATAAGATAAATAAGGAGTTTTTTTTAGCTGTGAATCATGCAAAGCTACTCTACTGGAGTCCCAGAATAAAAATATAGAGCTGGAAATGGGCATAATAGGTCCCCTTTAAATGCCATTTTATTAGGAATATGTACAATGTGAGCCTAGGGCCCCTATGCATAAGTAGTCAAACTAAGCTAATACTGTAGGGTCTGTCTTAGTTGATATTGTACTTTAGTCGGTGAAATTCTTTAACAAATGGGCAATTCATTAAATTACCAACCAAACAATTGGCATGCAGTGAGTTTGGGGCTTTGGGGATCTGGGGGCCCTGGACACTTGCCTGCTTAGCCCAGTTATTAATCCACACTTAGCTTTGGTCCACTCTAATGGCTCTCAGGCAACTGTTTTCAGCAAAAAAAACTCAGATAAACCCACTGTACACTACCTGCCCCCAGCACCTAACAGCAAACAGACAAAGTTAGCAACTAGCTGGTTATCACAGCGAAGCATTTAATAGAGCCAGATATTCCTCTCAGGGGTTGGTGGAGTCTAAAACAGAACTAAAAAGAGTGTAAATATTAGACATCAAGTGGCCAGAAACAATATTGTGTCGATTCTGTTGCTGTCAAAAGGCAACTCTTTGCTAACATGTTTATGTCAACTTTATACAGTGTTAATATGTCAATGTTGTGTAAAATTATTGTAAGACAGTGCATAGTACAGTGCATAGTACCCACAGTGACCTTAACCACTGGTTCCCAACTGTTTTAGCTTGTGAACATTTATAGGAAGACTACTTACAGCCCTCCATCACAGTTTTCATAAGTCAATGAGCTCTGAGCATTTCAAACACAGTGGTTCTCTTATCAGACTGTTTTCGAGTGAGTCATTTTTAAAGGCCTGAAGAGATAAAACTCTCAGTATTTCACAAGAAAAAGAAAACATTTGAGAAAAGATAAACACAATTTGTTCAGAAGTTAGTTTTTCTTTTTTTCTTTTCTAAATTGCTAATCATCTTCCCACTAGTGAGCCTTTGGGGGGAAGCGACCCTCTGATTGGAAACCAAGGCTCGGTGGTTGTATGAGAAACTGTTTAGTAAAAGATTCAATCCTTGATCTCGTCCCCATGAACTTTAACTTCACACTCTTATTGGAACTTTGCAGCAATTGATAGGAACTAGGCCTGCTCGCTATCATGATAAGACCAACAAATCTACTGATGACTCATGGCCTCATGAATTCTTGTGAAACAAATGCCACCTGTGAGTCATGGCAAAACCAGGCTAACATATGCATATACTGTATATACAATTCTCACATTGTAAACACTTACCAACACTGACAAACTCACACTGATATATCTTTGGGCAGCCCACCTGACTTGCATGTCTTTGAACTGCTGGGGGAAGTCACAGCTGGAGAAAGCATATGCTGACATGTGGAAGACATTATTTATTTAGTTATTTTATAATGCTGTCTGAGTTTCATTATGTTCATATTTCACACTGGCAGTCAGTACAATACTGATTCTGCTGCTGTTTTGCACACCCTGTCAACACCTTGGAATCTACACATTTGTTGGCACACATTTTTTGAGTGTTAGTATTGGCAGCTGAATGTGACGTTCCAGTACAGCATAACATCTCTTTTGTAAACTTTATATTTTGATGCTATGTGCCACTTTCTCCATATATTAAATTTATTCCAGTTTGTCCTAGTAACAACATGTTGTACAGGAATGGCAAGCAATGTTATTCCTTTTTAGAAACAAAAATGTGACACTGCTAATCGTTTAACTTTCTGTTTCTGATTATGCAAGAAGAGAAGAAAAAGAACAGGCTCAGTTGTTTATGCTTGTTTAGGTACTCCAAAACATATATTTTCACGCTCAAGTGACAGATGCCCTCTAGAGGCTATAGTAATTATGAGGGAGCAAAGGAGGAAATCAGGTGACAATATTATGTAGCAATAAAGTCTGCATACAGAGGAAGTCAGGGTGGATGGTTTGGTCAACAAAACATCAGACTTTAACATAGGAGTTTGCTGTTAGTTTCCCATTTCCAGCCATGAGTCAACACTGTTTTTTAGAAACCATGATCATCCCCTTACCTTAATCCACATGGCTATTATTGTAACCATGACAGCAAAAGTCTCCTAACCTTAACCCAAACCAAAATATTTCCCTAACCTTACAAAGTACTTATTTAAACCCAAACCATGATCTTTTCATAAACCAAGTCATTTTTGTGCTTACACCTAACCAGACTTTAATGATAGTATTGTCACATGTTATTTGTTTGTCAACAGTGATTTGTAATGGTTTTGGAAGGCACAGCCAAATGATGTCATTCTACCTGTCATCATTGGATGACAGGTAGATGCTGACTCCAACTAAAAAAGACTCAACTTCTCTCTAGAAATACTAATTGAATATTTTTTTTCAATGAGTCATTATCGTCTCAATCTCTAAATTCAGGCCCTCTAATAAATGTGCTGATGGTCATTTTGGAAATTATTGCTCCATTAATAAGATATGAAGACTGCTCCCCCCAGCCCCGGGACTCGCACTGAGTCGGAGTATTGTCGCAATATTTCAATAAGTTCAATGTTACTTGTTAACGATACCTGTCCTGTTAGCACAATTTCGCTAAAGTAGGTAACGTTAATCCAGATGTGGAGCACTCAGTGTTCCCATAGACTATATAAAAATAATGGACTTAGCCACAGTGACGTCACCCATTGGTTTGTGGACTCCCATTTTGAAGCCTCAAATTTGGCATTTTGACCATCGCCATCTTGGATTTTTGGAGCCACAAGTGATGAGAAGTGATAATACTAGCTTGGTTAGCATGTTGCATTTACAGTCTATGGTTAACTGTGATAATGCTAATGCTAATTTTTGCTAGCAAAAAAGAAACCAAAAAAACCTTAAAACAATTAAATCAAACTGTACTTACTGGAAAAACTGAACAGCTGACTCCTTAGAGGATCTTTTAGTAGAACCAAATGCTGAACAAGACTTTTAGGCCACCAGAATGTTACAATTAACTTTCATGAACTGAAAACACACTGAAATAACGACGGCTAAGGCTACGCCTATACTCTGTGAATCTGGGGTTACACCATGGTTACATTACCCGACCAACATTGTCACCATGGTAGCAACTTGTCAATTACAACGTAGCCACGGCCTAAAGCATACCCTGCTTTATTGTCAAATTTTATTTAAATGGGACCATAATTTACAAAATGAAGTAGGGTCATTTTCTCATAGACTTTCATACAATCAGACTGCTTTTTGGAGCCAGTGGAGTCACCCCCTGATGGCCATTAGAAAGAATGCAGGTTTAAGGCACTCCCGCATTGGCTTCACTTTTCAGACCCAGAACTACCTGTTTGGGTGTTCCCGGTAAACTAGCGTTAGCATGGGTCTGGGGTAGCAAGGAGTGTGAAAGGCAACACCCCACACTCCTTATTTGGAAGGTCCTAGCTCCAAACGGAAAAGACGGCACTGACCATGAGCTGCAACTCTGGCATCACATCTTGCTATGTCCATCTTTACATACAGTCCATGCTGAAAACCCAACTTTGTTTGCTGTTTCTATAACATTTCCTTAATGCACGCATGTTTGATATGTCATGTCAACCTTGTCAATTCACCCAGTGTGTTACGTTATGTCTTGTTTCACCTGTTAGGTCTTGTCTCACTAATAAAAAGAAATAATAATAATAATAAAAATAAAAAAGACTGTAAAGGTATATCTTTCAGACTCTAATACACAGCATCTATATTTAAAATTATGCATTACAAGTTCTAGAAGAAGTAATAGTAATAGTAAATAGAGTCAAACATAAGAAGTCTGCAGAGCCCTTTTAGCGATGGAGGGCAGCGAGGGTGAGCAGCTACCATCCAGCCTTTATTTATGGTAAAAGCAGAGTTACAGAGAGAGGCCACAGCTAACAAGCCAGCCCTCCACTCTCACTGTCCCCTGAGGGAAGGGGGCACAGGGAGGAGAGATAGAGCTGTAGCCTGGGCGTCCATCAGGGGAATGTCATTTTGCTCTCCTGGGCAATTTGCATGCTCTAATATTAATTGCTATTGGAAATGCTTGATTTGATTAAGGAGGGACTCCCAGTGGGGGAGCACGGCTCTCTGCAGCAGAAGAGAAGGGAGTAGCGCCTTTGCTCCTAACCTTGTTACGTTGAAAGGCAACTGCTACTGTGTCAATAATGTACAAAACATAAGCGCTGTTCAGCCTCTGGAGTGTGTTTGTACATTTTTACATGAGTTTTTTTCTCAGATCAGTGACACAACAGTTGCTGCATACTATATGAAAGATTTATAGGAAAGAATTGTTTGGAAAAAAACTCACGAACAGTCACTCAGGTGCACAAACACTCAAGCTTACACATGTTTAATCAATCATTTGCATCCACTGAATTCCATTAGAATTTTTATCGGGTTGAAATATTGCAGATGTGCTTAGCACACAACAAATTTAGCATTCAGACAAGGCTAAAGAATTGATCACAGCATTTGATATGGAAATGCATAAGCACACTGTATCAGCTGCACATTTGCATTCTGCTGATCACTCCTTAATTCATAGCTGAGGTTTTCTGTACATGTTTTCCTTTTGGTATGCACCAGGCAGCTTGAAGGGATCTTTTGTTTTGACTGCAAAGGGCGTATTTGTCCCTTGGCCTCAGCATAAATAGGAGCTGACAATAAAGTATAGCCTACAGGAGAATTTACCATTGACTGAGAATGAGAAGAAGCACTGCTATTGTATCACCAGGCTGATTTACATAACTGTGCATCTGCGCAGAAATATATGTGTGCAGCATATGTGAATGCAACTCTGGGTTGTTGTGACGCAGATGAGGCGATGCATGTGTAACATAAATTAAACAAACTCAATTGAACTTCAAATTCTCCGTTCTTGTCCGTCCAAACACATGCAAGCAGGCATTATGCAAACTTTCTCTTTGTCTCTTAGGTTTTGACCTCTGCCCACGGATATTAGCATACAGTAGCAGGAGAAGGATTCCAGCAAGCTTATCTTAATGGTCTTTTTCAAATGAAACTAACAGCCACTGAGTTAAATCTTGAGCTCACCAGACTTACTTGGCAGATTGTTGCTCTGCACAGAACACCAACTGATGAACTTATAATTCCTCTGAGGCTTCCGCCATTAATTCCTGTCATAATGCAAAAACACACACACACACACACACACAGTTGTGTTTCCATCACTTCAGAGGACATTACACTGACTTGCATTAATTTCCTGAAGACTTACCCTAACGTTAACATAAACTTTCTTTAACTTTAAACTAAGTCTTCACCCTAAAATTAATGATTTATGTTAAGGGGACTTCCTTTTTGTCCCCATAAGGGAGGCAAGTCCTTACAACATGACCGTGTAAACAGATTTATGTCCCCACAACATGAGGAATACCTGGTCCACACACACTCACACACACACACACACACTAAATCTCTATGTCTTTCATTTGAAGCACTTTAGTCAGGCTGTGTTTGTTTTCCATGTGGACGTGACTGGTGATGCAAACAATGCAGATACTTTCTGAGACAGACAGTGTTTCATTAAAATCCCCATCAGAGGTGCAGACTATCTTATCTGGGTCTATGAATGAGCTGTGGAAGATGAGGATCTCTTCTCTGATTCATGCTTGTGAGGGGCACCATCACAGAAGTTACTGTGGATAATAGCAACCTCAAAATTAGATTTTTTTCACACTAATCCAGTATGATGACTGGATTGTTCCCTACATACAGCATGTGCCCACATGTATGTAAAATACACAATGTAGTGGCACATATACAATTGAAAATAATTCAAAGGACAGTGAATAATTTGGGAGCTTTTGTCGCTCCTACTGGTTTGAGTGTTACTAAATTCTCAAATTCATGGGCAGGTTGTTCCTTGAAGTCATTCTACTCATTTTTACATGCTTTTTGCGGTTGCTCAGTCATTTGCGGTTCTTAATGTTTTTTTTTTGGTTGTTTGTTTTTTTTTTTGCAACTATGAAATGGATTTTAATGGATTTTATAAATAATTGGAGTCAAGTGAAAAGGAAAAATGGAAACAAGCAACACATGCTGACATGCAGTTGCATTATTATCCAACAACTGAAGGGACACAATCTCCTGATGAGCATGAATAAAATGCTTTCTCTCCATGGACAGACTGTAAAATACTGCCTCTACTGTTACCATTTTTACTTTAAACAGTCACAGAATTTTTCCTCATACTGTTAAAAAATATTTACCCTAGAGATATTTTGCCCTGTACAGCCCTGTATGTTAATAGCCGTGTGTGTTAAATTCAATCAGGCCATCAGTACATACTAAAATGCAATTTAGGTATAATGTGTCATCTTTGTGACTGTACTGTCATGTCAGATTGCACAAAAATCTGTATGTGCTTAAAAAGGACTTACATTTTCTCCCAGGAGTCTCTTAGCCCAACACAGCAGTCAAACAATTTCACCTGCATCAGCCAAAGCCTTTGGCATCGCATGCAGAGATTTGACAAGTAGTATACTTTTCCTTCAACAGGGGGAGATGTGGCTCTGTCATGTTCGGCTCAGTCCTGTGTTAGTGAAGGGTGCAGCTTGCCGAGACAGTGACTAGTGCCGCCGTCCTGCCACAAAATCCGCAGGCTGCTGATCTGGTTTGAACTTGCTGTTTTTATGTTTTTTAATATGATTTTCATAGGAATGTGTCACTCCCTGCAGTCTGTCAGTGCCACTGACTGAGTGCATACATACACTGGGAGCTGGCAGGGAATTCATTGTAGTTACCTTAACAGGGAAAACCTGATTTGTGTGGTTTCTCAAAAGTTTATTCTGCAGCGAAATAGAGTTAAGGGCTGATACTAACATGTTAGTCCCAGAGGTCTGGCACAACCAAGATGACACATCCCACTGTATGCCGGGTCACAGGTCACAGGAGAGCAGCAAGGTTAATCGCTTGCTATAGCTGTTAGCAACAAGTTTGCTTAAGTCTCATGTTTGTTGAATATTTTTGCAGTGCCCAGCATGAAGAAACAAGTGAAGCTCTCTGTCTTAATGGGCCTTGAGAAGACTAGTTTGAATCTGCATCGACATCTCAGAGGGATGCTTATTATTTAAGAGCCACAGTGGTCAGAAGAATGGTGAGCACATGGTCATCAGTGAGCATCTTACCCCCTGCCATTTATCATAAAATGTCCCTCTTTTTTTTATTTCTTAAAATACTTTATCTCCACCTTGTAGAAGTTGTTATATTTTCCTCTGCACACTCACCAAGGTGTGCCCCTCTTTAGCTCTTTACCTCCCACCTGCTCCATACTGCTGACTCCTCTTACTCAGCCTTATTCCTTGATGTAACTTCTGAAGCTGTATGCATGAGGTGCAGGGACAGAGGTCACTATTATCTACGCTGATGACAAAACTATTAGTCTTTCCATGCCTCATTCTTTCTTGTCTCACTTTGACAGATAATGTTGCCTATACTGATCCAGACTGGATTTCTGCTTTCTTGAAGTAATACTGCACCGAAAACTTGTTTTATCATCAAACACTCACCACCTACAGGCTTGAAAGGTGGTTCTAAAAGGTTTGTGGCTTGCTTCTTCACAAGGTACGGCACATAGCCAGCTTGGCTTCCCAACAGTTATAATAGATTCTTCTTTAAAAGAAAAAACTTGAGGAATAGCTTACTGTACTTATCTTACTGTAATTCCAGGCTAAAAACAGTGTTTCACTGCCCTCTCTGGTTGAAAGTTTCAAGTCAAGCAGCCTCATTAACATGATAACCACAATAGTAAGTGGAGCAATGACACAGATACATTACTCAACACAGGGAGCACAATTTTGTGCCTGTGTACAGTTTATACTGCTCTATGATAAACTGCTTCACACTACCACAGAACCTCTCTTACAGAGTTTAGGATGAGACGGTTGTATAGAAAAAGTACAGAGAGGGAAAGAAGAAAAAGAATATCACTGATGTTCATAGCTTTCATCTGTTCTGAACAGGAACTAGGCAGGGAGCCGACCAGCTGGTCAAAGACGGAACATCCCCTCCATGACCTCCATCCTGTCTCATTCTGTCTCTGTCTCTTTCTTTCTCTGATTCATGCTAAATTTACCCCTACAAGGTGACAGACTGGAGATTATGAGCTGCTTCTCATTGATGTAGAACAAAAAGCAGGCAAAGTAGCTGGCAGGTTGGACACTAATTGTTTGGTATCCCAAAATGGAGCTGGATGACAAAGCGAGATTGGCGACTTGTGTGGGAACAGGTCTACGTTTTTACCTGTTGTTTTGACACTGCCCTTTGGGTTTAGGTAATAATGGGGACTAAATTTAGACTCAGAAAGAGTTCAGACAGGTGGATACAAAGTAATGACACTGGAAAGTCCCAAATGTGCGTCAGAGGTACCAGATCTGTATGATAACTACCTTGAAAGAAATGTTTGATCTCACCAGTACGTTTGATGCTCAGTACAAAGAATGATGCAATGTGACGCTGTCTATGTGTGCGTATGTGCATGTTGGTCCATGTATTTCTTTGTTCATGTATGTGTTGCATGCTTGAGCATGTATCTCACAGTCACACTTTCAGTTATCACATTTCCTCCCCTGCAAAGGTGTTACAATTTTTCACACTAGATGGCACTGTGCACATGGCTGTGAGAAACCTTCTGAATACTGTGACTGGATCAAAGCACACAAACATCATTTATGATCAGTTATTGACACAGTGTTTTTTATTTAGACTTCACCCCATCAGACTGGTTCTGTTGCCGTGGGAACATGTCTAAAACAGGCTGTAGAAATCCACACACAGAGTAATTTACTTCCCATCCAACGTCTCTAAGGCGAGTCACTGTAATGCATACAGCACCTGAGTTGAGTCAGCAAAGGTCACCGAAGATGACACTACAGTACTCTCTGAGAGTGAATTAGCAAGGGGTCTCTGCCAGGGCCAGGTGCTGAGCCGTTAGCCCTCGTTGGCTTACAGCCAGGCAATAAAAGTCAAGTCCTGGAAACTGATGTCCTGTAAAAGCCAAGTCTTACTTGAACACTGTGTTGGCCAGGTAATCCAGCAGTTGAATAAAATGTCAGCCTAGCTGGATGTGCTCAGCACACCTGTTTGGCACAACTGTAAGGCTGCTTTGTCCTGCGCTGTGCAGCTGGGCCAGCAGCTCAGATGTCCATCCAGACGGAGTTATGGCCTCTTTTGGGCTTTAGAGGGTCGGTTCACCCAAATTACATTTAAAAATACAGAAACATGTTCTCTTATTTAGCTCTTGTGGCATCTAGCTGGAGCAAAAATATGCCACTACGGCCCAGCATGCGCCTTTTTATCTGATATGACTGCTGTACATCCATTGTTAAACGGTATTTATGAAAAGAGGCATATATTTATTTATTTTCTTAAAGTCCCCCTCCACTCAAAAATGTGTTTTGCTTATAGTACTGCAGTTGGATGTTTGAGCTTCACTGTGCAGAATGACACTAGACACTAGAAGGATGTTTTCACATTTGTCTGCTGAAGGGGGAAAGCTTCTCTGTGCTCATCTTAACTCTCAGTTTGAGGCATGTACCTTGAACCTACAAGCAGGATTTTGTAACATCACAACTAGTTTTCAAACCCAGTCGTCGTCCAAAATGCAATTTTTTAGTGTGATGTGAAAATTTGAAGCCTCCAGTGCTCATACACTGACAATGAAGTTTTCAGTGAAGTAGGAGACATCTTGTATCCAGCAGTTAAACTTCTGAAATTAAAAATATTTGCTTATACATAGATTCATTTTTCAACGAGGAAGAAGGAGTAGAATTGTAAGTATTTTTAACAAGTCATTTGAACTTTTTGGGGAAAGCTATAGCAGACATGAATAATTATTCCAAGGAGATTATTTTTATGTCTTAAAACAATTCTGGAGGGGACCTTTAAAATAAGGATACAGTATATTTCATTTACTGTACTATAAGTGGTTAAAGGATTCAAGCCATTTCAGTGTACACAGACGTCAACAGAACCAATTGAAATCTGTGATTTGTAAGTAAGAGAAATTACAATGAGAATAATATTGAAATAAATGCAATGTAATAATAATAATTGTACCATCAATATAGCACCTAGCCTTAGTGTAATTTGCACTGCAGCAATTAAGTAACAGGGGAAACTGTAGCAGCAGCTGAATTTTTTCATCTTGAAGATTTTTCAGATATTGGAATTTTTTTTGGGAGACTTGTGTTTTGGTTTTTTTTTCTCTCTGAATCCATTTAAACAGAGACATGTTTGGTGCTATTAATGTTTTGGCTTCATTAAGTTTTTATTTAGAGAATTGTGTGGCGTACACCCAGAAGTAGTGTTAGGCAATAAGAACAAACACATACTCAGATTATAAGATATCCATCTGAAAGTGCTCCTGTGAAATCTCCTTAGATTTCTCGAAGATTCCTCCTTCCACCCAAATACATTGGAAGTAAATTGAATTTTATTTGTTGTATCAGCAGCATTGGAATAATTGCACTATGAACATTGTTCAGTGAAATTACTTTATGCTACAGAAACAGACCTAACATTGTTTCTGGAAAGACATTTTGCTTTTAAATGCCATTTTCACTGCTCTGAAAACCACAAACAAAATCTCATTCACTCCAGCTAGTGACAGAAAACTACAACTATCTGCCTGGCTAGATTCTACTAGGGGCAAATTAATATACTCTCATTTGGGTGGACTGACCATTTAAATTCCTTAAACCTGCATTCCTCAATTGTGAGCTGATGGATGCATGTAACTGAATGTATTTTATATTACAGAAGAAGAAGTCATCATCTAATAGCACACCCTACTTCAAATATGCAGGGTCTTTCCTCATGTTATAAATTGAAATATCAGGAAAATGACACTTATGTTATGCATAGCTTGGTTTCGATTGTGCTTTATAAACATCGTCTGTCAAGTAGCCAGCGCCTGTGGTTGCAGCCTCATGAATAAAGATAGAAAATGGAAACACTGCTTTCGGCATTCAGCAAGCTTTCCCATCTGACAGAGGTGGAAAAAAGTAAAGTATACATTTCAAAGGATTGAAAACAGGTGGTGTGAGTTCAATGATGCCATTGAATACTTGTCTTGAGAATAATAAAGCAGTGGCTTCCTGTTCGATACATCTGTGATATTGCCCCAGACTTCATATGCTCAAAATAAGGGTTCATCCACATATCAGCGGCTCCATCTGTCTGTGCAGCCGCTCCGCTCACATCATCAGTGGAGTGGGCAGTTTAACAAAGCCTATCCAACAAGTTCATTTTGCTTTTTTCTTTTTGAGCTGTATTCAATGAAAGTGTGAACGTGCAAGATAAAGTATGTGTGTCCATACTTTTTCAGAGTTCAGAAATGTATAATTTGCTCCCATCATTCAAACACATTTAGTTCAGCTGAGGCTTCTTATCTTTTATCATGAATATATGGTTTTGAAAGCATTAATATAACCAGAACAGCTTAATCAAAAATCATATAAAGGGTTTTATTATTATACTGAAAATGGGATGTCTTGCATGTCTGGTTTGTGCTGTTTATTGTTCAGTTGGTAAAAATGAATAAGACCAGCAGAGCGCAACAGTAAAATGAAGACATCAACAACAGAGCTTCTTTTCAAGTTCAGAGAGTTATTTAAAATGCATCTACAAAAAAAAAGCAACCAAATGTTGATTCAGCTCCTTATTGCTAAATGCTGTCAGGGGTTTCCTGCTCCACTCTGAAGACTGAATTTGCATATGAACTCTTCCATATGCTCTTTCATCAAGATGTATAAAATATAGAGGAAGCTAAAACAATCATAAACACTAAAGATTAATTAGTTGACATGCAGTCAAGAATGTTTTATTTCCCTTATAAACATGCTGGCCATGAGCCATTAATTCTCAATATCTCCCAGAGGAGCATGCCTCACTGTGCGTTTGTAACTTCACTTTTTTTACACATTATATGTGCACACAGATGTATGCACAGATGTATTTACATGTGGCATTTGGTGCTGGATTTATATTCATACTGCAAAATGAGGGAGAACAGCTTTGTGCAAGGAGGACATGTTTACACACATATGCGCTAAAAAGGTACATACACACAACAGTTCTCCCTCTTCTCTTTCTCATCAAAGCATTGTCAGTACACTGGTAGCTCGACATCTTGCTTTTATTTTGAAGAGAAGTGGGTAATAGCGCCTAACATCTACTGCATCTATTTTGCAGTTTTAAGGCGTCAAAGCCTGGCTGCTTTGACAGTGAGAATAACAAAAAGACGTGCTGCCACGGAGACTGGGACTAACAGGCTTTTTGCACATTTCCTACACTGTGCAACTGAGAGTAATTATCTCTCTCTCTGGGAAATCAATTCCATATCATGGAGGGTTTCCAGAGACCAACTTGCTCCCTGAGTCGAAGCTGAGCATCATAATCGCCACTGTACTACAAATTCCACTGTCCTACTTACTCCTGCAGCCACCTCTAACCTCCCCTATCCTCTGTGATAATGACAGATGTGCTGTAAAAATAGTAAGGCAGAATTATCACTAATAAAGACAGAAGCATATTAAGAGAATGTGAAGGCTTTTAATTTACATGCTATTTATTTGGGTGCTATTTATGCAACATCATGTACTGTATGCAAGCTCACATCTGCTACATTTCCTGTGACGCTGTAAGATAGAAGATATATCAGTAAATTATGTATATCCAGTTAACCTTGTTAGCCAGTCTGATGAGGGGTGCCAGATTGAAGGTGCATTCGCAGCCCAGCCAACTTGATGTGTGAATGCTGGAGGCCGTGTTTCCCATTTCCTGCCATATATTAAAAAGCAGCCACAGATGTCGAGAGATGTGTAAATTAGTTCAGAAGGCAACAGGTCAGGAGTCTGCCTCTAATTGAAGTATTGAGGTTTCCTCGCCTCTTCCTCCGGGTCTCCTCCATCAGCACAATATTTAGAGAGTCTTATATTATTTAAACAACCATGACCACGTCCATTAGATCTGGGTCATATAACATTTGCAAATCATTCATTTTCAATCAGTTTAACAAGAAGATTCAGAATTTAAAGTTTTTAATAAAAAAATAAAGATTCAAATAGCCAGGTGAGACTAACATCATTTGATGTCACTACTCATTATGAAACATCAGTTGACCTATATTAAAAACAAATCACATCTAACATAAAGTACTTGCCCATATTTTGACATTTGGAGATTTCTGTCTCCACCACTACAAAGAGCTGACTAGAATTTTGTGTGTAATGCTCACAGCTGATGGAACAATACATTTGTGACAGTTTTTAGCTAAAGCGTATTTTTTCTAACACTGGTTCAAAATAATAGATTGCTACTGGGTAAAGTTAACCCAATGTTTTATGGGTGCTATATTAAACCAAAGTGATTTTTAGTGTGTATGACAGATATCTGAAAACCTGGACACATAAAAACACATGGATTAGACTGAGAAAATATACCAACACTTTAAGCAGAATTGGTAAACAACAAGCTAACCACAATGAGATTGTGCAAGTGAGCAGTGTTAGTAATGTGTGTATTTAAAGTCAATTTATAGTCTCAAGCCACTACCCAAAGCACATTGGACAAGAGCCTCTAACAAAAAAGGGTGTATAAATTCTTGGCCCCCTGACAACAATTCAGCTACAGCTCTGACATCATGAAGATCTACAAACAAGCCAACTTTGTAAAAAATGAGTCTCATCATTGTTATATCTAACAAGCTACATACTGTTTTGAAAAACAAAAGAAAGAAGGAAAGACAGAAAAGAAAGAAGTGGTAACAATACCTTTGATACTTGTGTGGTTTTTAGAGATTTCTTTCAGTGATTTCTTTCTTTTTTAAACTCTGTCCACTAGTACAGTCCAGTCTGTTGCACTCAGTCATTAACCTTTAAACTACTGTAATTATTATAAAATATGTTTGAGTAATTAAGTACATTGGCTTTAATTACCTATAGCAATCTATCACATCTGTTTTATTATTGCCTTGTAGGGCTATATTTGCTTAAACACTGCAGGGGGAATGATACAGTATGTAATAATGTGTTTTTTGTGCTGCACAAAAGGTAAATTTCTCCACCAGTCTTATGCTATTTTCCATTCTCAATGTCACACCATTCTGTGTTAGTCACCTAATCAAAATTAAAAGTTACCATCTCCAGCAAATGCAGTATGTGTATACCTAAATAAATACCTAAAATGTCATTCAGTGGTTTCCATCTCTGCTCATACAACATATGTTACAACAGTTTTTGTTGTGCTTGTGCAGAATAAAGACTTTCTTGTCTGCTGTCATACTTTTTATCTCATGGGCAAACTTACTTTGAGATGGCTTAGACATAGAAAAAGGAATCTTTTTGGATATCCATCATGTTAAACTATCACACAAGCTCTGTCACATCTTTAGTGCCACTTTTGGTGCAGAGAGAGAGATGTCAAACTCATGAATGAATGAATAGATGATTGGATTTCTTTGATTTCCAATTGTGTGTTTTGTGCACTTGTACATATGTGTACATACTGTTGCTACACCAATAAAGTCAAGAAACTGCATGACATGTACCATATCTTATACCTCGGTGCTGCATGCTGCCGCTGAAAACAAATGAACAAGACATCTTTCCAAACTAATAAATATACATGCAGTGGCATGTGCCTGTAAGCTTGTCTCCCTTTTTTGAAAAAAAAAAAAAATCCCATCTACAGTAAATGAGTGTTCTGTTACTCCTGGAGATTTGGTTGAGCTCCCCAGTGAATCATATAAAAGACTATTTGGAAGTATGGGTCTGTATAATAACAGTCTGTATAATTGTTTTTATAATAATAGCTTTAACTTCATGACAAGTGTTCCTGACTGAACTAATCAACAGTGACTTTTGCTCCCCACCTCGTGGGAAATTCTAATTATCGCTGCAGCACACCAAATTACCTGAAACTAGACTCTACAGTGCTTTGAGTTAGTAATTACTGACAATTAATGTGTGACATAAATGAGGAGGTATGCAGTTCAGTATTTTGTACCTTCACCATACATCACTAAGCAAGCTGGTCTTGGTTTGGGCTGACGCTTCATTTGTATTATTCTACCAGCAGGCAGTAGCTGCAAAACAAATGATGACGACGATTTCATTTGTGACACAGACCATAAAACCGTAATGAGAACAGGCTGTAGAAGTTGCAAAATGGCATTACACACAAAGAATGATTCCCGAGAAACTGTTCTTTTATATTCTAATTATTCCATAGTATTTATTTTGGTCATTTCATTACATTTTATTTGTACTAGTACAGTGTCTGTGTACTTGCAGTAGGCCTAATACATACAATACAATATATAATATCAAAAACTGAAATGCTGAAAGTTTCTCCCTCGACCTCTTGGGACCAAATCGTCCTCTGTGTCTTGAAATGCAAATACCAGAATTACAAACCTCCAGCATCTCTGGAGCCCACTCAATCTATCTCAGATTGTCAGAAATAACAGGTAATCATTACAGGTGTCATCCAAACGCTGTGATTAAAAGACCCAACTTCATTTTCCTGAGGGTTAGTTGTCATTGAACCATGACAGCCTCCCAGCACTCTTAAAGAAATGCAGTTCTTCGGGCCACGGCACAAGCAGACCTCTAGTAGATGGATTAAAGACATAAATATTATCAAAATCCTAATTCTATTTCAATATTACTGATAATATGACAAGAACATATAAAAGTAAAATGCACCAATAATGAGATGACTAAGGCAGGGCATAGAAGATTATAAAGGGGCAATTCAGTGCCTCCAAAAGTGCTTTACAAAAGTTGAAAAAGGCATTAAAGCATCATTTAAAAAATCAATGACAGGAATTGAAGTTGAAAAAATAAAATTAAACACTGAACAATAAAGGAAGTAAAAGAGCAAAGCATGTACTAGATATATACTGACTGTCCTGTACTGTACTGTAGACTGTCCTGCCAAAAAAACAACACAATAGGTTGTAATGTCAGTTGCCCCAAAACAACATTGTAATTATGACAAGTTATGAGCAGTGGTGCATTTCTGATGACATGCCAGAGGAGACTACCATTCATTTTCCGTTTCCAACCGCGAGTTGGTAAAAAAGCGTAACGTAATTGTAATCGTCTCTTAATCTTAACCTCATCATTAATTATTGTAGCCATGATGACGAAGGTCGCCTCAATTTAAGGAAGTAGTAACTTTAACCCCACACCATGTTTCTCTAACCCTACCAAAGTGATCATTTTAATCATTTTTAACTTTCCATAAACCTAGCCAAGTGGTTTTTGTGTCTAAACCTAACCAGACCTTAACCGCAGCGCAGTCACATCATAAAACATCATTATTTTTTTTAACACTAGAACCGCCAAGGGGTCATTTTTACCCCCCTGGCATTTTCAAATGCATGTAACTCTGTTAAAATAATACATCTCTCAATTCATGACTTTTCCTAGAATGCTGGCAAAGCACTGTGTGTGTGTGTGTGTGTGTGTGTGTGTGTGTGTGTGTGTCTTTATTTCCAGTATAAAACAACAAGTTATTATCCAAAATTTGTTTTCTTCTTCTGTACTAATTACATTATTTAAATGTGTTAATTATTTTGTTGTTTGTTTGTTGTAGCCTACAGTTTATTGATGAATTTTAAAATGTATTTGACCTTTTCGATCTGTAATGAAATAGCCTAAAGCAATTGTAAAATTAATAAACCCCATAAACCGAATTTTAAATAGTTATTTTGTCAAGTCTTATTTAAAAAAAATAGACGAAAATTAACAATTTAACTTCTACAAGAAATTACATCTTTGTGATGCTGCTGTTGCTGCAGGGGGTAAAAATGACTCCCCCTGGCGGTTCTAGGGGGTATTGGAATGTTGGTGGTTCTAGTGTTAACAATGATGTGTAACGGTTTTGGAAAGCACAGACAAATGATGTTGTTCTGCCAATTACTGCTGATTACTGCTGACGGGACACCAGATTAAAAAAAGGCTCCTATGTGTCGCTCTAGAGTCACATGGTCAAACAACATATTTGGTCATTTAATTTGGAAGACTTATTGAGATATTACATTACTCTCTGTTTGCCAAGTTAATTCATGGTTAAGGTTAGACAAGTGAAACAGCCACTACAGTGGTCACTACTTCACAGCTACATAGGCAGGAACAAGCAATTGTAAGTGCAACTAAAAACCATAACAACCAAGATGGTTGACATTAGATCAGCAGAGAACTTCAGAAATATGTGTCCAGTCCTTCAACTGAAGAGGACCCATGTACCGTAGGTAAATACAATTTGGTAACATCAGGTAACATATGTTACATAGGTAACAATTATGTTAGAGAATGTTAAAGAATAACATTATTGTTATATTACTGATATTATATGAGCAGGAAATTACAATTAATCATGTGACCACTAAATTGGACATCACGCATCAATTTCAACTACAAACTTTGAAAATGCTTCTTTACTGCTTTTCTCTCTGTAAAACAGTTGGATTAGACATTGACAACAGTGAAGATGACTGGCAGCCAGAAAAACAAGAAGCAGAGAGTCCTGACCCTTCTGTTTGTAGTATTAACAGTGAAGCTGAGGATGCTGAGGATGAACCGTGTGACATGGAGGCCTTATCCAGTTCGGGTCAGTTCCTACCAGATTTAGCCCTCTGTTTTCTTTAGTTGCATGATGTAAGTAAGGAAAATAGTTGATTAGCATCCGAAGGCCACTTTTTCAGAAGCAGTTATCTGTTTTTTTTATTTTTAAATTATGTACACATTTGAGGTATAACATTCATTATAATGATGAATAATGATGATAGTGGTAGTAATGATGGTAGTAATAATTGTTGTTTTTGTTGTTTTAAATCTTTATACAATTATTCAAATGGTCTTTTGAACTTTTTTTGGTGTACATTCTTTTGTGCAAAGGAATTTGAGCTGTATTTTTTGTATGAAAGATGCTACAAACATATTATTATTATTTTTATTAACAGTTCATGCGTTTCCATGTATGTGTCTATGTGTATTTGTACTGTATGGACTATATGTACTTTACTGACAATGCTAGCCTCCAACAAAGAGTTAAGTTCTTAATAAATAACAATGCCTCCTCCCTTTGCCCACTGCCTCTAACACCCTATTCAGATTTCTATATTTCTTCATACCACAGATGTTATTTGCTGGAAAATTCATATCCTGGATTTATAGCAATAACATCACAATGCAAATTAGGGAATAGACAGATCATTTAAAATAACAGTACCTAAGTATGGAAGCTATGAGTACTTTGTTTTCATCAAGAGAAACAAGAGAAACATAAAAACACACTTCCTGCTGAGCCATGCTGTAATTGAGTGCCAAAGTGTCAGAGACTGAAGTAACTGACATTTTGCACAGCATGGTGTCTGAGCTGCTGAATCCAAGACGTGTATAAATTCATCACTTAAGGCTCATTTTCAGAGAATGTTGCAGATGGTGTTCAAAACTTTACAGGTTAAAAATGACACACAGTTGGATGGTTATGGTATGTTCAAGTGGTCTGCTTACCCACACATGGATCTGCAACTCGTGCGCAGTCTGTCCCTGCTGAAGTGTGAACAATGTAGGCTGGAGAGTGATGTGCATAAGTTGGTTTATGACTTTGTCTAGTTTTCTGCTTGTGTTGTTCTGTTTTCTGTTTTCACTTGACAGTTTGGGGTCTGATGAAGCAGAAACATCATTAAATACCTGCATAATAACATTGGTATATAAGGTAATCTAAACTACAGAATTATGTTCACATCAATCATTCTTATTAAATATTTGTATGTTGGTACCTCTTTCTCATAACTCACCCTTTATAATAATCACCCTCTCCTATAAGATATAAATAGCTTTATGATATCAATAAATCCTTCACAAATGCTATATAAATCATTTATAAACCATTTATACGAATTTAGAGTAAGCGGGATGTAAACAGTTGCACAAAGCAGAATGACAATTAACTAATTTAAACATTCACTATTATTAAATACCCAGTATCAGCTGAGATTGGCTCTAGCTCCCCCATGAACCTCTAGAGGATACTTTACAGATATTTAATTTAAAAAAAAAAAAAAAAAAAAAAAAAGCACTTTTGCACTGTTTGCACTTTATTGTCAATTTATATCACTGTTTCTTTGTTGTAAATTTTTAAATGTGTCATTCAATAAAGCTTTTGTAAAAAAAAAAAAAAAAAAAGTAAAGGAAATGGATGGATGGATGGAATATTATTGTATAATGATTGTGTTCACAGTTAGTATTATTAAAAATAAAAGTAAGTAAAACTTAAAAGTCCCTCAGAGGAGTGATTGTCTCTGACTTCAATTTGTTTTTTTGTTTTTTTATGAGGGTCTTTTATGATAATGAGGATCTTTATAAGCTCACCTCACTTTGAGTTCAGCTAAGCATATTAGTTGCCATGCCTTCTCAGCAACTTTGATAGCATGGCCTTTAAATGAAGACATTGGTGCCTTCTAGATGTCCGTGATGATCATCCAACTTTTTCATATAACTCACAGTTTTGTCTTTTTGGTGTTTAGAACAAGCCTTAAATTCAAGAAAGAGTTCATCAAAAAAGCAGACTATAATCTGAAGGCTTAGTTTGAGGCAGAGCCAAGTAGTCACCCTAAAATCAACATTGCAATGTTCAGCTGGAGAATCAATATTATCTATTGATAGTGTAAAAGATTGGACTTAAAATTGCTCCTTGTGGGACACCTTTACGCCGCTTCACATTGATCTGCAAACTGTCCCAGTGCCTGCTGGAAGTCATATTGTGTTGAAGCCAACAGAACCACATCATCTACAAAAAGCAGAAAGGGAAGGTTTGCTTAGGTTCCCAAACTGGACACTGTCTTCCCCCCAGCTGTGCCTTGAGATTCTGTCCATGAAAATCACAAACAGAATCGGTGACAAGGGACAACCCTAGCAGAGCACAACACCCACTGAGAACGAGTCTGAGTTACTGCCAAGAATGCAGACACAAGCGGCCGAAATGAGTTTCCTCTGGAGAGTGTCTGGGCTCAGCCTTAGAGAGCTTGGACATCTGGGGGGAGCTCAGAGTACAGCCACTGCTCCTTTGCATTGAAAGGATCCAGCTAAGATGGTTTGGGCCCCTGGTTACAATGTCACCTGGACGCCACCCTCTGGAGGTGTTTCAGGCACGTCCAACTGGTGGGAGACCCCGGGGCAGACCCAGAACATGCTGGAGGGACTACATATCTCTTCTGGCCTCCAGCTTCCCCAGGGGAGCTAAAAGGCGTTGACAGGGTGAAGGATGTCTGGATTTCCTTATTCAGTCTGACGCCACCTGGTCCCAGATAAATAATGGAAAATGGATGGATGGATGCCTTATGACCAAGTCTGAAGTCTGACAGCTGTGGTCAAAGTACATTATTTTACTCCATACAAACAGGTAATTTTGAGTTGACCAGTTATCCCAGCATGTTATACTGACAGGGCATCTTAGATATAGGCCTATTAGTTGTTCAGGTCACATCAGTTGTTTAGATAAGTGTTAAACCATCACTTCTGCATTAATGTATGTTAATAAAGTAGTTAATAAAGGATAATGAGTATTTCAGTTCCTAATAAGCCATCAGCACAATTTTGTAAGTCATCTGCAATTATATATTTTAATAAATCATTCATTAATAATCAATCATTAGGAAACTAAGTCTACACTTGAGTGAATGGATTGCAGCCCTTGTCCAGACAGTCATAGGTCAAATGGTCCAGTGGAAGGGTCTACCTGATAGACTGCTAAACTGCTAAAAAGACAACGAAACGAAAGATTTTTTACAACCTGGCAACCCCAAAGTTGTTCTCGATTATGGCTTACTGACCCATAAAGCATTATTAAATGATTTATTAAACATACATAAAGCCATCAGTTACAGCTTATACTGTAAACCCTTTATTACTGGTGATTTATTAGAAAGTAGTACCAACATTTTTAAAACTATTTTGAAAAAGTTTAATATAATACAGAGTTCTTTTTTTTCCAAGACCATTTTTCAACAGTGTGAAATCTTAGAGCTGTATTAGCTCTGCAGTATTTCTAACTTTAAAGAATGATTTATAGGGGTAATGGATCAAATGGCTCATAATAAACCACATTAATGTTAAGCATCAACATTTTTCATTGCATTTTTGACACTGGATCATCTTTATGTTGTGATTACAAGAGCAAAAAAAACACAACGGACTCTGCTTGTGTTGTGGGAACAAAAGAAAGGAGTGAAATAAAAGATTTGGAGTTCTATCCTCCTACGTGTTGTGATGAATGGGAGCTAGGTAGCTAAAGCTGAGGTCATCCATCATGAGCTATAGTGTTAATTAATGTTGTAGGAGGTGAGCCAACGAAGCCTGTTCCACATCAGCAAAAAGAAAAGCTACTACTCTTCCTTCAGCCTCTCAGACTGTGGATTAAAAATGTAGCTGTTTTCAACGGGAATCACTCAGATCAGGATACATGAGATACACAGGAGACACAGACAGACAGAAGCATAGACACACAGACATGCAGTCAGTGAAGCACTACTCTCTTTCTCTCACACACAGATTCACCTACTGAACACCTTACAGTGCTCTATGTGTCACTGTGGCTGAAACCAAAGGTATCCCCTGCCATAATAGCCTCGTCCGTAAACCTCACTCTTATCAGCCTGAGATGTGACTGGGTTTCATAATGAGTTTTCATTACACTTTAATATGATTTATGTGAGCGGTCATTTTTAACACCCTGCCATTGTAAATCATCCCAAAGGAAAACCCTGCAAATAAACAAGCATGTCATGATCGTCAGCATAAAGTGATTTTAATTCATAACAGGCAGCCTGTGGGAACACGTCTGCTCCTCGGAATGCCGACCAATAAAAAAGGCTCATGACAAATGACAGAAACAAAGTTTCATGTATATAAAGATGCTGTAAGACCTCAGTTATTTGTATTTCTTTGGTGTGTTTGGGGACCTGAGGGCCAGCTTGGGAGAGAAATTCGTTTCTAAGTGTAATGCTACAGCCTTGGATGTAAATCATTCAAAATATAGGTGCAAGGTTACACTGCATTTTTACCATACATGCACATATGGAAAAAAAAACTTGAAACCCAGTTTAATTCTTGGCCTCATATATTGTCTTTTTTCGCTGTTGATTTGCTATTTCCTTTAAATTAATAGTTCGACATTTTACCATTGCATTTGCTGTCTTGCCAAGAGTTAGATAACCACCCTGTGTCTGTTAATATGAAGATGGAGCCACCAGCTTGTTAGCTAACAGCTAACCTAGTTCTACCCAAAGGTCAAAATCCACCTAACAGCACTTCTAAAGGTGTGTAACAATAACAATTTGTAGTTTTGTGGGGTTTAGCTGGTTAACTAAGCTATATACTATTGTTATTTAAGCTAATTGGCAGCTGGCTGTAGCATTATATTTATCAGACAGATGTGAGAGTCGTCTCCAGGGGTTAAAGAGAGATGGAGCCCAAAGGAACTGAGCTCTGCCTCCTGACATCCAAATCACACCCTGTCTGAGCCTAGCTCCATCTCCTTCAGTATCACAGCATTACCAACTCTCACACTTGGGGTGTGAAACATTTGCTTTCAGATACTGTCTCACACTGACCTTTGATTTTATGAAATAGCTGTAGCCATCACACAGCAGCAGGATCAATAGCGTGTCTCCAAATTAAAAGAGGGGCTCTGCTCAATTTATGTATGGCACAGCAGAGGTAACAAACTTCATTTATTATTTAGATCTTCTGATGTGGTTTTAGGATCTTGCAGTAGCCTTATTAACCTAAGTGTTTTTCTGCACATCAAACAGGTCAGCTGTTATGCACAGATTCCATGTATACAGTGAAATCATGTGTAACAAAGCAGCCGTGCTCAGAGACAGGAGCTAAAACGGCCTGTTTCAGACAGAGGCTGAACTAAGGGGCTGCATAAAGGGCCAATAAGGAGTTTTTAACTGTAAATCATGCAAAGATATTCCAGTAGAATATAATATAGAATATAAATATAGACCTGGAAATGTGCATGATACGTCCACTTTAAAGATGTTTTGATTAGTTATTGATGCGGCACCCCTTTTGATTGGTTATGCAGACTGTGACTTGAGTGTAAACATATAGTTGCTTCATATTGTGAATTTGTTAACTGAAGACAGTCTATGACCAAAACATTCTAACTCTAATAAACTCAGTGCCAACAGTGTGCAGGAATTCAACCTTTTCTTCACATGGTTTCATTTTCAGAAAATGACCTGGTGTGCATCAGACAACATACACATTGGTCCATTGGTGCACTGAAAACTGGTGGCAGATGTAAAAGCAACATACTTGCTCTTGATTTCACTGGAAAAAGGGCTGACTACAGTTTTAATCTTTAAAATAAATTGCGCATTCAACAAACTAAACGTTTTCCCCTGTGAAGAGGGCAGAAAAAGAGTCCAGTCTGTCAGTGTGATAGGTTAAATGTCAAAGTATAAAGTAAAAATCAAAGATGTGTCTTATAGTCGGAACTCTATGATTTGCCATGAGTGGATGCAAAAGGGCATTTGGCCAAAGCACTGTCAAAGACAAACAGGTCAACAATGTTTCCTTTGACATACAGTATCTGAAAGAATTAGACACATTAGGTTCTATCTAAAGGTTATGAAATCCACACAGTGGAGCCAGCTCTGCTCATAGGAAAACAACACCCTCATCTGAAAATAGATGTCCTCTCCACTTTAATGAATTAAATTTAGCACCACAATGAAACACAAGTTTTTACTTCTCACCGAACTTCAACTTTATTACAGTTCATTAGTCACCACAAATTCAACTCGCATGCCCTTTAACTGAACAAGAAGTCCACATCTATGAGGCAGCAGTGACAAATGAAAGTACAAATGACTTAATAAATGTCTGGTCCCTCTCTTTGGATTTTTTGTTGAGTCACTAAATGCATCTTGCTTACACTGTTCTGATCCTGAACAATATATCCTCCTGTCTCAATGGAATTTCGCCTCCATTATTCATTTACAATCACCCATGCCCTGCTGGTAGATTTTTTCCTTTTTTCATACATCTATCTCCGAGCAAACCAGAGTCAAAGTCAGCATAGGGGCAGATATCAAGAAGGCAAATTATCAGCTGCCATCATCTCTCCGAGGGCATTATAAATATGGCATTTATCTCAGAAGCGATCCACAAACCTCACTTTAATATATTCTCATTTGACAGCAGGCAAAGTGATAAATCTCTCCTTGGACCATTTTAGACGAGGTAACTACAACTTGGAGAAGCAACAACCAGAAATGAATAATTCACACACTGACAAAATGGTGCACCAATTACCCAGCACATTTACAGCACAGTTGTATTCCGTTTCACTTGCAGTTAAACATAGGCACAACTGGGGAGATGGATGTGAGATCATAGTTTTCACAAGATGGAGATACCGCATCATTATGGACTTGATTACTGACATACTCTCTTTACGGCATTTGTTGCACAATGTCGCTCTTTGCAGTAAAGCAATGAACTGCACATTTCATAGGCAAGTTCTGGTGTATGGAACATACTGTAGGATGGGCAGCAGAGTTTAGTATTTGGCTAAATGAGTCTGAAAAGACAATGCTGACCAGCAGAATCTGCACCAGTAAACTGCAAAAAAATGAGGTTTGCTACTGAGGTTACTAAGGCAACAATCGTTGCCAGAGTTATTTGCAAATTACAAAGGAACAATAAGTCCTCATGCCTATGAAGGAGCTTCTCTCACTCCCTCACCAATCAGATGAAAGCGTTTTTATTTAATAATTTAGTTTAATATTTGATTTGTAACATGTATTCATTGTCTAAACTTAAGATTCACTCTAGTTGAATAATACATTTGCTTTATTTAGTATGTTTTAATTCAAGTATTTGTTTCATTGGTTTCTTGTTTGCTTTGTTTTCTCGCAGGTCCACTTGTCTGCTGAGGATGGTGTTCTCATGAACGTGTGCACATGATCGCCACTTTCTCCACCAGGGCAATATGGACTGTATCAAGTGGGACTGTGGAAGGGAGGAAGGAATGGGTTATTATTATTTTTTTTGTATTTTGTTTCCCTACCAGCCCTAGTAAAATAAACTCCAGCCTGAATATCATGTGGGTAGCTTTAAATGTCTGTTTAAATTTACCCTAGATATTAGCTAGGTGGTTTGACCAAGCAGTATTTAAAGTTACTGTTTAGCTCTTCTGACCTTTTGTCTGTGGGCTGGAGGAACCCCTCTGTAACAGTGACTTCCCTTTGTTTTGTATTTATGGCATTTGCACTATATATTTAAATTGAGAAACAGTAAAAAGCAGAGTTCTGCTTGCCAACATCCTGATCAACAGGGTTTCAGATACCTACCCAACAATACCTAGATTGATGAAATAGGTTTGTTTGTCATTGCCTTCCTAAATAACTCATGCGAGCATTTTCTTATCTGGTGCTCCTGCATCAGAATGACATTGTATCTCAGGGCCTTCCAAAACACCCACAATGCAACAGGACAAAGAGTCTACAGCCATGCCAGTGGCTCTGTGAGGTTGCACTATGGTGCAGTGGTGCTTTGAGCTAAATGCTAATATCAGCATGCTAACATGCTCACAGTGGTGATTCTAACGTGCTGCTGTATAGCAGGTGTAATGTTTACCATGTTCACTGTCTTAGTTTAGCATGTTATCATGCTAATATTTGCTAATTACCAGTAAAGTACAGCTAAGGCTGATGGGAATGTCATTAGTTTTACAGGTATATGGTCTTTTTTTTTTTTTTTTTTGGTCATGTATTTGACAAATTGAAAGTCATTGTGATTCATTGTCTGGCAATCAAAGATGTCTGTACAAAATTTGTAACAATCCATCATGGATCATGGACGTGGATGTTAAGCTGGGCTGTAAAGTTTAGCCCTCACAGTCCCACAGAGCCATGCCTTTCAACAATGCATAACAATACAAATAACCCTGTGTGAACTACAGTATATTAAAAATGGATATGGTCCAAATTATGATATTGGATGTATTTAAAGAGGCAATAGTAACTTGAAAAGAAATGACATATTTCTTAAAATTGTTGCTTATTCATATTCTAGGTTACAATAAGCGAAACACATTTTTGAGTGGATGGTGACTTTAAGTCTGATCGTATGTTTGTACACAAAATCTTCATGTGCAAAGTAGTTATGGATGTCAAATTATGTATTGGGGTAAAAATTAATAATATTTCTCTCTGAAATGTAGTGGAGTAGAAGCATAAAGTGGTATAAAATGAGGCTATGGCTATTTCCTGGAAGCAAAACATACCAGTGCAGACCAGTACATACAGAATTCGGAATGTCTCAATAGAAAATATTTCTTTGTTCAGTTCTTTCCAGCACAATTACATTCTACAATTAAAAAGTTACACATTGCACTTATTTTTTTAAAGCCCAGTATAACTAAAATCTGATGACTATTAGGCCAACAAACAATGTGCAGAAGACTGTATTTATAACTATTTTTTTAAATGGTAAAAACAAGTAAAACTGAAAAAAATATGAAAAATCTGAAATAGAATTTTTAGACTTTCGTTATGGAGTCTTTAGTTGGGAGGATGAGGCGACATCCATGTGTAATCAGTAGGCTATTTATAAAATCCTGAATGCAGCCCTCATCCTAACACTGGGATATCATTTAAGTTAAAGGGATGAAACTTAGTGGGAATGGGACACATTTCTCTACTGTGATTTGGGTTGATGGCACAGGTGCAGTGTTACATAAAATCCTCCCTGGCTTTTAAGGCCTTTTCATACTTTGCACGTTCTGCGTCCGCGGACTTGCACACAGACCGCAGACGCACATGTGGTTCCATTCATACTATAATCAGAAGTCCACGTACACAGATGCGTTCTACACGTGAGCACTAGTAAACAGGGTTGCAGCATAATAACTTTTTAGTTGTAAAATTCAGTCTGTGGGTATTACAAACCTCTGTGGAGTGTTTTTCTGATCAGACTTTAAACGCAATAATCTGTTACTGCAACCGGACTTACTGGATCATATATTTCATTGTCTCACCTGCACTTTAAACAACACAGCCCCCCCCTATTGTTTTACACAGGGCTGTTTTCAGTCTGAATGCAGTGAGGAGTTCCTGTATGCAGCAGAACAACATGAAAAAGTCGAAAAAAGAAAAGCTTAATGAGAATAGGAATACAGTACATACATACAGTAGACGAGACACGCATTTCCGTTCCCTTCACACATGCTACTCAGAGAGCCGGGGGTATGCAAGTAACCTAAAGTTTGCTTGACGCGCAGTCACAAATTTTGGGCTGCACGCAGACATCCGCAGGGGGCCACACAGACCCTCATGGACTTGGCGGATGATGACCACACTAGGCTTCAGGCATATTTTATGCATTAAGCTTTGAGCTAGTATCCATGCGTGAAGACTGTAATCTCTCACCACATTTGCATGATGGTGAAGCAGCTTTATGAGCGGTGGTTTGAATGCCCTGAGTGCTTCAGACAATTTGAACAGGAAATCATTTCTGAGCTGCTCAGTGGCCAACAGTGGAAGACATTGTTTGTATTTGTCAGTGTTCAGATGTCAATGAGTGGAACTTCATGAAAGTGACACAGGGCATTGCTGAACAGACAGGTGCATTCTCAAAGAACTTTCACAGAATAAAAAAATGGTTTCAAAGTAGTGCAAAGCATGAGTGGCACTTGGCAGTTTAATAAATGTATTTGTTGCTTACAGAATTGTGGACAAATAAACCAGGCGACCCAAACCTTAGTGTCCCAGACAGAAGAGATTAATCTCCTCAATTTAATATTTTCACCTGACACCGAGTAAACAGATTGTTGCTGGAATGGCCTTATGGGTCCTCTGCAGGATATCTATAACAGTTCTTGTTATTAATCTCCTCTGAAACCCTCTAAACTTCCCAGTGGATGGCAGAGTTTCACTTTACACTTCTGGTCTTGACAGTGATTTTTGGCTTTGTGATTGGTTGTTTACAGAAAAGAATTGTATTCTGCTGCTCATGGTAAGCACATTTGCAAACACTGTCATTGTTTACAAATATATCTCAGCACAAAAACAATTACTGTGATTTTGTCTTTCTCATTCAGTTCTTGAGGAAACAAAGAACAGTCATGAATATGTATGCCTTCTCACTTCTTGACTTGATTGAATTGGATCGTTGCCCATTTTTTATGCTCCAAAGTCATTTCCAATCATATGTGGCACTGTTACAATGTGTATTGTAAAAAAACCACATGTGGATGCAACAGAGAATCCGTAAAACTGACGCAGTCTGTGTTTTTATGATATAAAATTATGATCCTGAGACCCAATATTCATGTCATCATACTGAGGTAATTTGAATGGGTGTTCATAGATTCAAAGGTTGGTTATCATTAAGAGTGCAAACACAGATAACTAGTGTCCAGGCATTATAATACAAAGCATTGTACAGCCTAAAATGTACACTTTGCAATTTCATAATGTTAAACAAAAGGATTATGTCACACTATCTGTAGATGGTGTTAATATTGTGTTCAAAATCAAGTACAACCTCACATAGCTTATATAAAGACAAAAGTGTCCAAAAGCATTGCCATTTTGACCAAAACCTTTGTTTCATATATAGAGCCAAAGACATATTATTAGCATATAATTTACTATTCTTTTGTGTTAAGATCAGGTGGAGATGATCTTAAAAGAAAATTTATTTTCAGAAGTCATTAATGTGTACACATACTAAGTTAAAGCAGATGTGTTTTACATTATATGGATTCAAACTGTGAAAATCTCTGGACAATTACTTAAAATACTGTTCCAGTATTATTCAATTTAAGAAGGAGAAGAATCTTAATAAAAGGTCCACTTACTTGCTTTTTATGGAGATTTTAACTGCTTCTCACAGAGTATGCTCCGTTGTCATTGAGTTGCAGAATTGATGATGGCAGTGTAATTCTGGCTGGGCTTCTCTCATTATTTTGCAAAAAGTGACAGTGTCAGAGGATATGATTTGAATATGTGATCATATGGCCTTATCTGATGATACAATGCAATCTACTGGTCAAACACCTGTCTTACTTGGCCTCTGTCTGTACTGACCCTGCATCATCTGATAAATAAAAGTAGACACATTGAATAAAGACAAAAATGAGAGGATTCTCAAAAAATGCTATAAAAGAATAGTTAGACATTTTGGGAAATATGCTTTTTTGCTTTCTTGCTGATAGTAAGATGAGTTAATTTGTGTTAATGTATTTTTTTCTCATTCATTTTATTATTCAATTCATGTGAATAATTATATGTAACTGTAAAGCGTCTCAGGATTTGGCAAAGAACATGCCCTAATAATTAGTTACCTACATTAGGGGGCAGCGTAGTTAAGTCTCTCTTCTTAGTTCTTGCCATATCCGGGAGCATTCTGTGAATAGCAGTCACATTTCCCTGCCCCATCATTTTTGTCCTGTTTTCAGGAAAAAAAATCTGTTGCCTCAGTACCAACCCTGGTACCTGTAACAAGATTAATACCACTGACTGTATATAAATATGGGCATCATGACGGCTACCCCAAAGTGAAGCCAAAACATCTCAATCGCCCCCTGGTGGCTGGCTGCAGTTTAGGTAATAAATCCCACCCCCTCCATCTTACCGGATGGGACATGAGCCAAACTAAAAAATCAAAGTACACGCCAAATCAATTTTTCTGAAGATGGTTTCTGTCATTTTATGTAGTTCTTATCATGCTGATGTTTATTCAAGTGCTCAATTTTCTGATAAGTTTGTTTTAAATTAGTTATTTGACGATGTAAAAAGGGGGTGTGATGTCATGATTGACAGCTGTGACAGCCGCTCTCAAACCTCAGGCTGAGGGGGTGTGTCCTGCGGGCTGTCATCCTGCCACCCAACTCCACTGTGCAGACTCTGGCTCCAAATGATGTCACTCAACCAAGATGGCAGCTCCCAGAAAGGAGATATTTTGGCTTCACTTTTGCATAGCTGTAGGAAGTGGAAACGTGTCGTCCATATTTACACAGTCAGTGATTGATACCACTCATGTCTGTACAATTACAATTTACAATTTCATTTAGCAGATGCTTTTTCTGCAAAGCGACGTACTTCTGAGAGCTGATACAACACAAGCTGGGATCTAGTCAGGAGAGAAAAACACGAGTAAGTGCCATAAAACCAAGTTTGAGTCCGATAGGACGTAGGTGCCAACAGGCAGTGCACAGAAACAATGCACAGAGTGCATAGACTGCATAGAAGCAGAGTTTTATTTATTTATTTTTTCTCTTCCTTCAGTCCATCAAGTGCAGAGGTGTTTGTGAAAGAGCTGGGTCTTTAGTCTTTTCTTAAAGACTGAGAGGGACACTGCAGATTAAACAGCACTGACCCTTCAGGGACCCCTGTGGACAACCCGTGCAGTTTGGACACTTCTCCCCTCCAACATACTCTAAAATATCTCCCTGAGAGGTAGGACATGAACCAGAGGAGGGTAGATCCTGACATACCAAGTTCAGTGAGTGTAGGGAAGAGGATTTGGTGGTTAACCGTGTCAAAGACAGATTTAGCAGCAATAAAGCTGAGGACTGACCAGCAGCTCTAGCTGCTAACGGACAGGAGTGCAGTCTCGGTAGAGTGCCCCCACTTAAAGCCAGACTGATTTGGGTTGTACAGGTTGTTCTCAGAAAGGAATTCAGAGACTTAGTTAAAGACCGTGCGCTATAATATTTTTGATAGGAAGTGAAACCAGTCTGTTTTCAACCTGGGCTGGGTTGAGTGTAGGTTTTTTGAGCAGCAGGGTGACCCGAGCTTTGCTTGAATGCGGTGGGGAAAACACCCGTTGTAAGTGAGGAGTTGATGATGTATGTGACTTCGGGGTTAAGTGTGGGGGAAATGGTCTCTAAATGGTTGGGTGGTATTGGGTCCAGTGGACAGGTAGTGGGACGAAAGTCCAGCAGGAGTTTGAAGACTTCTGTCTTCAATGAGGAGAGTCTGGCCCTGTTAGCTGGCAGCTGCAGACTGAGTTGGTCAGGCTCAGAGAACTGGTTACTGATGGCAGAGACCATATCAGTAAAGAACAAGGTGACCATATCTGCAGTGAGCAGAGAGGAGGGTGGAGGAGGAGGTGGTTTGAGGAGTGAGTTAAAAGCAGAGAACATTTTCCAAGTGTTGGGCCTCAACCATGGGGTCAGACAAAGGCAGGCCTACATGTAAAACCTGAAGCCTGACCATGAGGCTTCCTTTGTCCTTTGTCCCCTGAAACAAAGGGGGCAGCACCAAAATGCAGCTCACAGACTCCACCTCCCATAATGCTCTGATGAGTTCGCACCTAGGTGAGAACTCGGCAGGGAGCTCAAACCCTGGTCTCTGATTGGCAGAGACCCACAAACCGTCACCGCCCCTTTAAGAAGCGGCTGTGCGAATTCAACATCGCCTTTCCACTGTAACAGCACTGGAGGAAGCTTTGCTTTCTCCGTGAGCCAGCTTACTAAAGGAGGTAACCCCGTGCACGTGGACTTTTTCCTTCATCGATGGAAGATTCACCCTCGCTGGACGAGCTGAACTTCTCCCTGTGTTCAACCGAACACATTCACTGGATCCGAGAGAGAGAGACCGCTGCTGTTGCAACCCAGCGCTCTCACTGCCTGCAGAAGGAAGAAAAGGATTTTCTTCACAAAGACGTGGATTACTTCTCTGTCCCGCTCTTTTTCAATGAAGTCGACTCCGCTGTTTCTCTCGCCACGCAGCCGAGGATCAGCTGCCGTCAACACCCCGCCAACAGAGCGCCGACAGCCCCGTCCAAGAAACACACTGTATCGCTTTATGAAGCGAGCACGTAAGAGGCTATGTCTAGACAGAGACAGAATTAAATGTGTGTTTATTAGCATTTAGCTTTTTTTAAAAATTGCTATTGTGTTGCTGATTTAACGGACCGCCAAGTCCCTTTTTCCTGCTATACTCTGAGGAGTAAAGTTTGCTGCCTGTTTAGTTGCGTTAACGCTAGACTGTTTTTGTGTTTTGTCCCACTCGGGACTGCTGCTGTGTTTGTGCCATCGTGAGTGAGAAAGTAAGTTGTTTGTCAATCAAAAACCGGACAATGTGCGTCACAGACTGCCGTCTGCATGCACGCTCTCTGTGGACAGACAACCGCTGCTCTCCCCTCACGATCGCAAGATTTCGCCGTGAGCCGGCGTTTCTTCTCCTCTTCTCTCTCCTCCTCTTGCTACTAACACCTACACACACGCACATACACATACACACCTCTTTTCTTACACATCTGACAGTCAGATAACTTGGGACACAGCGCCGCTCTGCTCTCATTATCTACCATCAGACACGTGTTTGTTACATTGAATTGGGTGAACGCAGAGACGCCGACCCCCAGGCGGCGCCATCTTGTTATTGTTGTAACCGACACTACAGTTATAGCCACTATTCGGCTATCAGTGACTCCATCTCGCGAGATCACGCCCACTGTCCTTGAGATTGCGTGACGTCATCTCACAGATCACAGTCGCCATTTTGTTTACACCCACAGAGACACGCCCACACACACACCCATCTACACTCACACACACATGCACGCTCCAGCTTGCATGTGTTTCCATTGTACAGAGCTGTATTATTGCTTAGGTAGTATTATTAATTAATATAATTATTAATGACGGCTAATAACCAGCTTACAATCAATGCACCCCTAACAAGTGGTACTCCTGTATGATGCTCTCTCACTATAAATCCCAACACAAGCGTCTGTGGCACTGCAGATCTCGTTCTGATAGGAAGTGGTCTTAGCTGTTTTTAAACTGGAGGAGAATAATGCTAGAAGACCCTGATAGTCACTGAGGTCAGTGGACTCTCTGGATTTATGCCATTTTCTCTCTGCTGCTCTGAGTTCTTCCCTTTGCTCTCTGATGACTTCAGTGAGCCATGGACTGGAGGGGGGGGCATACAGCCAGCTAGCATGGCTGGGACCATATGTCTTATTTCTTTCACGTTTGGAAGGAAAAAAATTGAAGCTACACTGAACTGCTGAGCTGAAGACATGAAATCCCTTAGCACCACTGTAGGAAAAGTCTCCAAATATAAGCAATATTCTTTGTCCTAACAAAAAAAATAAACCGGTCATCCAATCTTGACAAATATTCAAAGGTGGTATCTGACACTGGCCACTTCTCAACCATTGAAGATCATAAGGCATAAAGAGTCAGGACTCCTGAAACTCCTTTTTTCATCCAGTTAGGTATGAAAATTTGGGCCAGATTCAAAACAAATCCAGGAAACATACATTGACAATGGCTGCACTCTAGATCACATTTGCATCACATTACAACAGTGCTATACATACCAAAAACCTATTTTGAGCAGGTTGCACAGCCGTTTTTTTGCTGTACTGAGGATCTTTTTTGGCTGTGTTGACAACCAGCACAAATTTATAAATATATGAGGCTACAGCTTTCCTTGATTCTATGAGTGCCAGCAAATTTTCCAGGTCCAAGTAAGCTGAAACAAGTGGAAGCTTGACTGTGTGGTTGGCTCCTACATTTAGACTGCAATCTCCTGAGCTGCTGTGTTTGGTTCTGACAACTATTGATTTGTTTAGTACTTCACCAAACTTTATCCCTGGGAATATAAGGAAGACAGCGTGATGCATTCTCTTTCTCTCATTTACTGAGATGTGCTGTCGTCAGGGTGACACAGAACAGACTGTCAAGTCTCACTCATGGCACCAGTCTACATAGTTTTGTGGGGATACTCAGCTATTTATTTCATAAATTAAAAAAAAAAATGTTTTTATATCTGCAGTTAGCCAAACTAGTAGCCTTCACTATCCTTAATGTACCTACAACCTTACAAGAACTCAAGCCTTGCATTTAATAAATAAATAATAAATAAATAATAAAGCCCTGATAAACCACCAGCCATAGATGCCACATCTGCAGTTACTCCCCCACTTCTCAGTGTGGCACTTTAGTTGTTCTGATTCTATTTTCCACTAACTCCAACACAGCAATTATTTGATAGTTACTAAAAATTGAAAAATTACCCACAAAATATTGACAGTTCAGTCTCCTGGGATTACTTAACACTGAAATAAAGATTTATGCTAAGGTATTGTTTTATACCTCATCTCATTCACTATGACTTTCACATTAGTGACTTTCATCCCCTTGAAAGACAGGGCTGTCCCTGTCATGACGCACTGACAGTTTGGGAATGCTGTGGAGAGTTTTCCTCAGGAAGAGGTTAAAAATAACTGCTGACAATCCAGAACTTAAATAGCTGCTTTAATCTTCATATTGTGACATAAACTGGCAGTTATACCACTGCGCATAAATACATTTCACCATACTGACACAGGTGTGGAAATAACTTCAGGAAAATTCCAATTCACCAGTGCAAAGCTCCACTCCTCTCTGTCTGCTAACATTAAAATAGAGTCCTTTATCTGATAATGTGTGTCATAGAATTTGGTGCCAAATCTCTCCTTGGATGCAGGGAAAGCATTTGATCTTCTTGCCTGAAGCTACATGTGGAGTGTCCTCCCCACTAGGCTCTTTAGTGAAGTTTTTAAAATACATGTCCTTGATACTAATCACACAGCTGCAATATTCCTCTCACCAGGGTTGTCTTCTCTCCCCCTGCTTGGTATTTGCTGTAACTCTTACATCACTTTTACTGAACTGCACAAACTGTTTGGCATTCACAAGACCATGAGCCAGTTGCTATATGCAATGAATCCAAATCCATATCACTTTATGCAGATGACATTTTAACATACATGTACCTAAACCTTCCAAAAAATACTTTCCAATTGATTTAAAGTATCCTGCATAGTTAGTAAAACTCAGGATCTAAAATTAATTGGATCAGGCCAGCAGTATTACTCGTAAGTGGCATCAGTGTCCATAGCTCTGTAAACATTCAGTCTCAAATTTTAAATTTATAACACTTTGAAAATGATAAATAGTAGTTACCTGGATGTAACTCCAGTTCTATGAGTACGTGTGTAGCCCTCTAACAGGCTTTGCTATTGGTTTACCTTACGAGGCTCTGCCTAGGCACCTGAGAAAGAGTTTTGCACTCACCAACCAGTCAGGGGGTAGGACCGCACAACACCCTTCCCCTATAAAGCCCCAGTGCATGCATTGCTCTGTGGCTTTTCAATTTGTACCAAACAATAAAAAGCCCGGCATTAAGACCTCAATTATACAAAGAAGGAAATCCTCCAGAGAAGCTTGTTGGCCAAATTTAACATTATTTTGGGGTTTTGTCTCAGTTCTTTGAAAAACATGGCTAATCAGCGTCTGTTTTAACATTTAATTAAACTTCATCAATCCTATATATTATATATACTATATTATCTATTTTGATATACCTCTGAAAACAGCCAGAAAGAAATGTTTGTTTGTTTGCCAACACAGTATCTCCACTCTTTGTGCATGACTTTAAATTTACATTGTCTGTATTTATTACATTATCAGAGTCCATGAAACAATAAAACAGTTTACATTGGTGTGTGATGTACACAGGAAGAAAACATTTTTGTGGGCTGCCTATTTAAGGACAGTGAAAATATCCATGGATTTTGAAAGCACACTTCAATCTGTTTTGCAATTAGTATTTCAAAGAAAGAGGTTTTGACTAAAATATTCTGCTCAGGGTTCTTTTCCTGTTCTCGACTTGTTTCCTATTGTGTAAGTTAATACAATAGCCTGCCTCCTTAGGAGAATACAATACAATACAACACATTAAATATGAAGATATTTTGCTAAAGGAAATGCAAAGAAGAGGTTAGAGGGTTTGAGTGATAAGCGATTTTCTTGTCATAGAGTAATTACACTTTAAAAGTGTCCATTTTCCCCATTATTTCATTTATTTTATTTTGATTTTCCACTAATGTATTTTAAAGGTTTTTCACTTATTAAATTGTTTTATCTTATCTTAAAAAGTAAATTTTGTGTGTTAGAAAAAGGAACTTTGTGTATTTCTTGGATTTTCTTATTTCTGGATTTTGTTTTCACATTGAAGGAATCAGTAAGCTAAAAGTGTCAATACAATAGTGATTTTATACATGAAGGTTGATATTGCATATTGATATGCAGATATAGATCAAATTTAAGATATTTCATTAGAGAACAGTGACAGCAGATCAGTGCCACCTTTTTTTCATCAGATTAACTGTTCTTGATTACAATTACTTAACCAGTCTAACCCATAACTCCAGTTTGCAGGTGCATGTCGAGTCTTTCAGGCTCACCTAGTTGACCCATCAAACAGAACCGTCTCACTAAACCTGTGAAGCACTGAGAACAATTTATGAAAAGGATTCTGGTCGACACAGATGGTGAGCCTCCCTGTTGATCTCAACTGCAAAAAGACATCTGCTTCATCCCTCTGATCCTCCTTTCACTGGGGAGTGTCAACCATGGTGACACACACGTCAAGTCAAGTCAATTTAATTTAATATAGGCCAAATCACAACAGAAGTTATCTCAGGGTACTCAGCTCTACACTGTAGGGGACAGTGGGGTAAGATGAGCCAATCCAATTTTCACGTATGTTGTCCTCTACAATGAAAACATCTACCTTTATTTCAGGAGGTCTCCTATCAAATGAAATTGTAAGAATGCATCTCTGATAAAGGGGCCTAAAAATATGACTTCTCATAGGAAAAAAAGTGTTCCTATGCTCAACTTTCCCCAAGTTAGGGGTATGTTGATCCGAGTGAGTGGGTAAGTTCTGGGGGTAAACTGACTATCTGACTTTTTACGACCATTGAACAATCAAAAACAACAATTCAACATTCCATTCATCAAGGTTGCAGGGAAATATGAATTGTTGCTTCCACCTTGCCATTCCTCCAGCCTTTAGAGGTTGAGATAGCTTCTTCAACTCATCACTCAGTGGGAAAGGGGCCTCATCATTTTCCTTGAATGCAAAGCTAGTGCCAGCCACCTTGCAAGCTGAAGCCCTTCCCAAAGATGTTACTTCAGGCATATGACAGGAGAGACGGTGGTGTGCCATAAAATTCTTGAACCAATCTTGACCTAATAAAGTAGGCTATAATTCATTCTATCGTGGTGCAGCATTGACTAACAAGATAGGTTAGTCTATGCTGACCTACTGAATCATGTCATTTCCTGCACACCCTACCTTCTAAACCCTTCTTTTTCAAGTTGTTGGGGGCAGGAATGTTGTTTCTTTCTGTCAATTCCAATGCCAGTTCACAAAATATCTTTTGAGTAAGAACATGGAACTGGTCAGCCAGCTTCTTGATATGGTCTGCAAGCTCCTTCTCTACCTCCTCTGTGAGGACCCTCTTTGCTTCTGCTGGTCCACTGTACACTACTGTTTGTACTTCATTTACTTCATTTTTTATGACCTGCCAATACTTCTGTCTTTTGCCACTGATCTGATGGATTTTCCATTCTTGACATCATTGGCTGCTGTCTACATCTCTCCAAAGGGTGTGGAGCCCCGGTTATTTTTTTTCTCTTGTAGGTTCTTGGCATGTTAGCTTTTCTACAGTGTTGAAGTTTAAGTTGAACCACTGGCTCAATTTGCCCCATAGCCACCATTTTGGAAAAGAAATGTCCCAGTTTAGCAATTCAAGCTAATCTTTAGCTGAGTGATTCACATGGTTTTATATGTTAGCAAATCACCAACATGTAAAATACATATTTTTTGACTTGGATAAATTTGTTTAAACATAACAATTATTATGTTTAAACAAATTTGTAATAATAAATTCATGTCATTATACCTGACATGAAGAAAAATTTGTGTCTTTTGTGTAAAAAAACACTTCTCTCATGTGCTTCTCTGCATCACAGTGAGATAGACATGATGGGTGCTTCCTGAATTTATGGTCACATGACAAAACATGTGCATAGTTGTCTAGATACAGGGGGTGGGTCAACTTAGCCACTGGCTCATCCTACCCCACTCTCCCCTACTCTTTAATTTACAGAGACCCAACATTCCCCCATGAGCAAGCACATGGCAACAGCAGCAAAGAAAATTTCCCTTTAACGGGAAGAAACCTTGAACAGAACTGGGCTCTAGGTGAGCGGCCATCGGCCTTGACCTGTTGGGTTGAGAGAGAAAGCGAGAGGGGAAGAGGGGTGTTGGGCCTCAACCATGTGGCCACACAAAGGCAGGCTTGTAAACTCTGAAGCCTGGTCATGAGGCCACCTTTGTCCTTTTAATCCCTCAAACAAAGGAAGAGTGCCAAAGGCTGCTCACACAGACTGCATCTCCTGGCCTGCCTTGCAGTTTTGCATCTTGTGGCGAAATCCAGGAGAGACCCAGACTCTTGTCTCTCATTGGCGGAGATGCTCCAACACCAGAGGAAGTCACAGCAACACAGCTGTGACATCACCACAGCTTTAAGTACCGGCTGCGCACCAACACCCATTGCCTTTCTACAGTAGCTGCTTCCCTGTGATCCAGCGGAGGTAACCAACTACCGTGCACGTATATCTCCCCCTTGCTGAGTTTGAAGAGCCTCCCCTCGCTGGACGAGCTGAGACTTCACCCCGTGTTCACCTGAACACAATCACCGGATCTGAGAGACAGACCACTGCTGTGACCCAGTGCTCTCATTGCCTGCAGTGAGGCGAGTGAGGAAGCAGGTTGCTTTGTCGGTTAACAGTCCAGACAACATACGTTACAGACTACCATCCGTACACACGCTCTCTATGTGACAAAACAGCTGCTGCTCTCTCCCCACGGTCAGGGACTTCCCCGTGAGCCGGCGTTTCTTTCTCTCCCTCATTACTAACACTCACACACACGCACACACACCCACATAAACAACACTCGCACCCTTTTGCACATCTGGTGGACAGATGACATGGGACACAGCGACGCTCTTCCCTTCATCATCTATCATCAGACACTTGTAATTTGGTAACGCACACAGACTCGGGTGAGTTAAGAGCACAGAGACGCCAGTCAGCACCATCTTGCTTTGTTCTAAGAAGAGACGCCGCGGTCTCGTTCGCCATTTGGTTCTCACGTGACATGACTTCCTCATGAGGTCACGTCTGCCATTTTGATTCTCTCGTGATTTCATCTCCCGAGATCATGTCCACCATCCTTGAAATCGCATGACGTCATCTCACAGAGACACACACATACCCATCTACACTCCCATACTCACACACACACACACACACACACACACAAACACACATGCACGCTCCCGCTTGCATGTGTTTTTACTGCACATAGCTGCTGTTGTTATTGCTTAGGTAGAATTAGATTTTAGGATACTGATTTATTGATCAAAGCATCGGCTAACTTTGTTAACTTTGCTATTGTTTAATAAACACAGTTTTAAGAGTTTATATATTGTGAAAAGTGGCTGATTGAGAGAGTCAGAGCTCGGACTCAAACCTTCATTGTTCACTTGTGGATGCTGATATCCCCAGATATTAGCACTCTTCAGTGAACCTTGTTTATGAGACTACTTTTATCAGTTATTGGTTATTGGTCCCGGTTTCCGGGAGTTGCCCTGTTATTATTAATTCACACGAATAATGTTACTGATTTTAATTATTAATACTTTGATAATTGTTAATTATTGCTAATGACTAAACCTGCTTCTAATCAATCCCAACAGAGGAGAGAGAGAGAGAGAGAGAGAGAGAGAGAGAGAGAGAGAGAGAGAGAGAGAGAGAGAGAACAATAAAGATGTGCAAATTGCACGTCTGTTTCATCATTAACAGTGCAAATGTTTCCAAAGTTTCCAAATCCCCCATCATTTTATAAAATTTAAACTCCAGCCACAATTTGGACCTGATGTTACAGAGCCACACTGATGCTCCTCCTGACCTGCCCTGTCCTCTATTTTGTTTTTTCTACTGACATATATAGCCAGTTTAGCTTCTCCTAAGAGAAAATTTAGGAGATGCCACTTCCCTCAATTTGCTTTTTAGTAACCTGCACCAAAAATAAAACTGGTCTCAGAGAACTTTTCACCAGACTAAAAACATTAGTTAAAAGAGTGAAGAACTCTGTGAGTCTTGTGCACTCAGTAAAAACATGGAAAATGTTCTTATGTAGATCACAGAAAGGACACTTGTTAACAACAGTAGGATTATTAACATAGATAAAAGCATTTGAGGCAATAGCACCATGTAGAATCCTCCACTGGCAGTCACCTGTCTGTTTTTTTAGGGGAGGCTTTTATAAAATCCTCCACTGTGGGCTCGGTCCATTGTCTCCATTCAGTCTGTTCATCCACACAGTGAGTGGTCTGTTACTGAGTCCTGTCCTGTTCATGCTTTTCACACAGTTCATGTACAGAGTTCTTTTGTCTGCTCTGTGCAGGCCCAGTTGTTCAGGGTTACATGCAGTCAGCAGGGGCCCGCTCAACTCTTCAAACACAGGGCTCACGTAAATTTCAGGGGAACAGGCCTGTGGTTGGGTTCAGTCCTGGGTACAGCCCTGGCAGCACCCTGCTGCATCCATCAGCTGTTTCAGGCACAGAGCCTCGCCCCATTGATCAGCAGCTCCTTAACAACCAGTGCAGAGTTATATTTTTCACATCTTTTACAGTTAAAAGTGCCCAAGATTTAAAAACACCCTGATAAAATGGAGGTGGTCCACTTAACTTTAAAAATTTAGAATCAGCTAAGAACAAAGCAGCATTCAACCCCAGGTTATTTGCACATCTGAGAAAACAACTAGCCACTTCTCTCCACACTAAATCTGACTGACCTGTCAGGAACCTCTGGACTGTAACCTAAAGGTGGCTGATCTGCTGGCCAGGTGGATGAGACCTGAGGGGAGGTCCACACATGCTAGGCGATGCCAGAGTAGAGAGGCTACAAGGTTGTTAAGCACAAGTACTCTACCTCTGTGAGACATCTAAGGGAACAGCCATTTCCATTTAGCTAATTTTCCTTCTATTTTTTTCTGTGACATTCTCCCAGTTCTTCTGGACCATTGTTTTGTTTCCCAAAAAGACACTGAGGTACTTTAGGCCATCTTTTTTCCAGGTTCTGGGGAAAAGGCGGGGGACCATCACATCATTCATTGACAGCAAGGGCTTCACTTTTTTTCCAGTTCGCCCTCGCTGCCGATACAACATTAAAATTGTTTGTAATATTAGCTAAAATATCAACATCACTCTGGTTTTTAATTTAAAAAATGACATCATCTGCGTAAGCAGATAAAACGATGTTCTGATTAAAACCAGGTAAAATTAGGCCTTCAATGCTTGTGCATATTTTTTGCAGCAGGAGTTCTAGGGAGAGTTCATAGAGCATACCGGACAGTGCACAGCCGGTACCTCCTCTATACCGGACACCTCTATGCACTCTAAAGGAAGCACACAAACTACTATTTAACTTCAGAACACTCTCAACGTCACTGTACAACACTTTGATCTTTGCAATGAAACTAGTGCTGAACCCAAACTTCTCCATGATTTTCCAGAGGAAGCAGTGCTCAACGCAGTCAAAAGCCTTTTCCTGATCTAGCCAGTTCTTGATATTCTGCAGGTTACCCTTTTTAGGTAAGAGGGTAATAACAGCTGTACCACAGGACAGTGGCAGTGAACCTGAAGCCAGACTTTCATCAAAACTCAACAGTCAGCCCATCGATGCCTGGACTTGAGACCTTACCAGTGCACCCTGTACTTTAGTGTCCAGCAGGTCGGCCATTTTTTTCAGATTTGAGGACTCACTCATTGTCTCCAGATCTTTTATAGATCTGGTGATGTCTTGTGTAACATTGAGTGTGTGTTGCTGACACAACAGTTTAATTTAAGTCTTTCCATGGTCCCACCACTGTCTAAGACAGGCAAAATCTTCCTCTTCCTCTGTCTAAAAGCAGTCCAGAAATAACCAAGAGCATCCCTAAACTTTTTTTTATCAAAAGTTAAAACTAAATTAAAATGCCAGTATGCACTTTTAGGTAAAATGTTTCTAATACAAGCATTACATAAAAGCAGGGAATGATCTGTACAGCCAACTGGCATAATTTTACACATGATGTTTAAATGATGTTTAAAACAATAAAATTGGCCAAGTTGGGCTGAGGAGATCCTACCCTCCCTTGGGTGGGACCATGTGTACTGTCTGGAGTCTGCGTGCATCCTTCTCCACACATCCACCAGGCCATAAGAGTTGACCAGTTGCCTCAGAGCATGCTGGGAAGCCGGATGAGGCTCTGCATGGTTACAATCTAAAAAATTAGTTTTCAGTACAGTTAAAATCCCCTCCCAAGAATAAAATCCTCTGAGCCACAGTCATTCAATTTGTCACTAACTTTTCCTAATAACAGCTTCCTCTCTGCACCATTAGTTAGAGCATAGATATTGATAAAAACAACAGTGAAATGATCAAAATGAGCTTTTGCTAAAAGAAAACCTCCCCTCTATTACATGCTCGACCTGGAGAAGCTGGAGTGAAAGTTCTGGAAAAGGGAAAACCCACTCCTCCATTCAGTGTTGTGTTGTGGCTTAAAATCGCTTCCACCTCGCATTCTCTATTCCAGTCTGCTTCATTGCTTACATCACTGTGTGTTTCTTTTAAAAAAAAAAATTCATTTTTGTTGTTTCATATACTATTGCCCTTTTCTTTGCCTCTCTGGCTCCATTTACATTCAAACTTCCCACTCTAAAAATACCCATACAGACTGAGATGTGAAAAACAAAAACAACCAATAACTCAGGTAAAGTGCAGACTGAAGCCTTTACCATCATCACTGATCAGTTGTTTCTTAACTTTGAGTATAAGTTTCTTCAGTCTAAAGACTTCCTGATCAGTGAGGTTTGATTCCGCTTTATTTCTCATGTGGAACCTGGCTGAAGTATAAAAACCCTCTTTATCAGGAACATTTTCCTCGACTTTTATGTTTTTTGTTTCTTGGAGAAAAGATTTTAACATTTTTTGCTGTATAAGCCTTTCTTTCCTGGCTACCACTCAGTTTAACAAGGGACACATTACTGCGGTCAGACACACACTCCTCCTCAGTATCATTGCTGTCTGACTGCACCTGCTTTTCACCTGTCTACACTCACTCTGCTTGCTTTTGCCTCATTACATGCATTTCCAGCTTTACTCCTATGTTTATGTAGACGTGGAATAGGTTTCCATGCTGCCTCCTCCTCCACCATCTCAGCATCCTCGACCTGTTCACACCATACTTTACTTGTTTTACCAGTCCTACCTGGCTGTGTTTTACAAATCTCACCTGTCTTATCTACCTGTGTTTCATAAAAAACTCATCTGTCTACCTAGGCCTATCTGTGTCTCACACACACCACTTCCACCAGTTTTTTCCTCTTTTTCATCACTGACCTCACTTTCACCTACCTCATACTTACCACATACCTCATCACTGTCTATGTCTCGGGCCTCATTCTCACCCATCCTGTACACTATTCCCACCAACAGCACCATCTGGGCCAGGCTGCTCTCTAGCATCATCCCGCCCTGACAGCACCACAGCACAATGCTCCACGGAACCAGGCCGTTCACTAGCGGCGCTCTGCCCTGGAGCACCAGACCGCTCAGCACCACCAGTCACTCCCCCCAAGCCAGGCAAAGCTGGCTCCCCTCATTTAGGACAGGCCTTGACGGTGTGTCCCTCTTCACCGCAACCAAAACATTTCATAACTGACAAGGTAGCAAAGATAATATAGACAAAATCATCAGCTTGCACATGGATTGTTTAAGATCATGGAAAGTTGCCTCCTGTGAGACACTTTGCGTTTCAATAAAGGAGATTTGCAGCCAGAAAGAATCTTTTTAATCGGAGCCGGGAGAAGTCGTCATTTACCATGGTGTCTGAGACACTGACCGGCCAAGACACTGGCAAGTACAACCTCCCCAAACCAACTAAACACAACAAAAATACACCAACAATCAATTAAATAAACTAATCACCACACAAAAACTATGTTAAATTATAGCACATTACAGAAAAGGTAGAAAACTCACTCGCTTGTAGATCCAACCGTCTGTCTAAGAGACTGACAGGTTGATGGTTTAGATGAAGAAATCGCTGAAGTTGGTACAGGAAGGTCAATTGGAAAAAAACAGTCTAAATATATATCAGGTTTTACAGCTGTTGAGGGTTCTGTGTTTGTGGATAAATGGGTGTCTGTTGAGGGCAGGAGGTGATGAATTTTGTCTCTAATAGTTAGAATTTTATCATTAAAGAAGCTCATAAAGTCGTTACTACTGAGAGCCATAAGAATACATGGATCAATAGAGTTATGACTCTTTGTCAGCCTGGCCAAAATGCTGAAAAGGAACCTAGGGCTGTTTTTATTCTCCTCTATTAATGATGAGTAATAGGTGGCTCTGGCATTACAGAGGGCCTTCCTATCTTGCCAGACTACGTGAGACTCTTCCAGTTTGGTGGAACGCTATATACTTTCAAGTTTTTGCAATGTTTGCTTTAAAGTTGCAGGCTCAGGAGTTATACCATGGAGCTAACCTCTTCTGTTTTATTATCTTCTTTTTTTAAAGGGGCGATGGAGTCCAGTGTCATTTGCAGTGAGCCTGCAACACTATCTACAAGATGATCAATTTGGTAGGTACTAAATTTAGCATAAGAGTCATCTGTTGTATTGAGACATGGCATTGAATTCAATGCTGATGGAATTGCTTCCTTAAATTTAGCTACAGCACTATCAGATAAACATCTAGTGAAGACATTTTTGACTAATGGCGTGTAGTCCAGTAATAGGAATTCAAAAGTTATTAAATAATCGTCCGATAAAAGAGGATTCTGTGGAAAGACTATTAAATGTTCAATTTTGATGCCATATGTCAGAATAAGGTCGAGGGTGTGCTTAAAACAGTGAGTGGGTTTATTTACACTCTGAGAGAAGCCAATTGAGTCTAATAATGAGATAAACGCAGTGCTAAGACTATCATTATCGACATCCACATGAATATTAAAGTCACCTACTATAATTACTTTATCTCTACTTAGGACTAAATTTGATAAAAACTATAATATACTTTAACAATAACAAATAGCAATAGCATAACTATAACAAATATAATTGGCTGTAGAGTTTTCCAGGTTGGGTGTGAAAGACTAAGAAAAAGGCTTCTGAATGAGTTATAATTAAGTTTAGGTCTGGGGTTGATTAATAGGCTTGAGTTAAAAATGGCTGCAACTCCACCTCCTCGGCCAGTGCCTCGAGGAATGTGAGTATTAATATGACTGGGGGGAGTGGATTCATTTAGACTAACATATTCTTCGTGACACAGTCAGGTTTCAGCAAGGCAAAATGAATCAATATGATAATCTGAGATTAGATTGTTTACTAATACAGCTTTAGATGACAGAGATTTAATGTTTAAGAGTCCACAATTTTGTTGTACTAATGCAGTGGTGGTGTTTTTTTATAATTAGGTTTTTATGTATAACCCCTCTTTTGTTTACTTTTGATTTAATATATTTAAAAGGCCGGGGAGCAGACAGTTTCTATGGGGTTTTGGGTGGAATAAACATAATGCACACACATATGCATACAAACACTCATTGAAGGTGCACCCTGTCACAAACACACAATTAAAAATAATAGCTGACAATAGGACAAGCATCAGAACAGGGGTCAGCAATTAGGTTCAGCCTGGGTCAGCTTTATAGCACTGCTAATGAGGAGGCAGATGAACTGTGATTTTTCAGTTGTTTGAATAGTACTTTAAACTTTAGAAAATTTAGTCAGGAATAAAAAATATATATATTTATAAAGTGACATGGTTTATCACCTTTGCAGTATCTAAGCTATAAAGCTATTGTAATATACTTACTTGCTGTAATATACTTACAATAAAAGTTATGACAAATGCAGAAGATAGCACATTATCTGTTTGATTAATTGGGCCTGCCATTACTTTAGGCCAGTAGTTCCCAAACTTTTTTCAAACTACAGCACCAATTCACAGGAATTTGTATTTTTTTGGTACTTGCTAAAAAAGTCCCACTAACACACATATGATGTTGAAAATGGCAATATCACACTGATTGTGCAATCAGAAAATGATAGAACTTTCAGATTTTAGGGGGGGGGGGGGTTGTTTTGTTTTTTTTGTTTTGTTTTTTTGGGGGGAGGGTTTTTTGCTTCTCAGGTTCTGTGGTCTTAGACTGTGTTTAGAGAAATGTATTAGCATTTGTCTGACCTCTCTTTACAGGGACAAGTTGCCTTGTACCTGGAAATCTCATGACCCATGAGTCTGTGTTATGTTACTTAACATGTTAGTCAAGAGGCAACTATAAACTTTGCTTATTGCTTCCATTTTGTACAGCATACAGTATGTTTGAAAATGTAACATAAATTGCAGCTAATATAAATGTTGCCTAATATTTTGTGTGGTTATTAAGGATGAACACTAAAACAAAGGAAATGTGCAACCTGAAGTTAAGACATCATACTTAAGGTACCCAGGTGCCATGACACCCACTTTGTGTCAGGCTACAGTCAGAGACAGCAAAACACATCATGCTTCTCCCAAAATTTCACAAAACCTTACTGAAAATGAAAACAGGAATTTTAACCATTTGTGCCAGTGGGGCGCAGTTCGCATCAAAAAAAACTATTTCTCTGCAGTCTGTAAAGGATGAGCATCAGTAAATCCTCTTTGAAATCATAAATACCTGTGACTACTGCAGAGTCATTTGACCTAGGAATGAATGCTGATCGTACCCATTCGCACTCAAGACAAAAGCCAAATATTAGTGGGTGTTAGTGGGCTTTTTGACCAGTGTGAAAGGGCTTTTAGAAACTATGGAATTGTTTTTATTGAAGTTGAAAAATGACATCAATACTTACCTGGTAATAACCTCCACAGGAAGAGTTTTCCTTTAGTGACATGGTACATCTATTCAGTTTATCTATCAATAAACACAAATTGTCACTTATTGAGCCAACCAAGGCAAAGAAAACATACAGTGAAGCCACTTTGTCAGACAAGCTTGTTCTGAAGAACAGAAAAAGAAAACGGGTTGCCAGTTGCGTTCAAATGCTTCAGCACCGAGGACAGCGTGTGGCGTTCTACGCGCATCTACTGATGAACGGTTCAGCACCACAACCGATAGACCGTGACAGGCCAGGTGCACTGTCTCAGTCATAGATATAGAAACATAGATACCGTGTTCGTCTGCGTAGTCACCATATTGGGGCAGTCAACAGAGAGAGTAGACCGCTTGGAACAAGGCTGTAGGCAAATGCTACATTTGGCTGTACAAACAGACGAAACATTCAAGACAGGCATTGCAGGATAACTTTTCACAAGTAAGTGGCAATTTTATTGTATTTTACTGTGTAATGTAAGTTAGTGAACATGAAATATTGCTTTAGACTATCATGAAAATAAACTGACACCGTTATAATGATGGCTAACCTAATGAAAACATGACGATACTGAATAATTATTAAGCACTACGCAACCAGAGGTTAAATGTGATATTTACTTACCTAATTATTTGTATAATTTACTTCATAGAAAATTATCAGCTAGAATGTAGCCTAATTTAGCTAGATCTAGTAAACTGCTAGCTTAAGCCATAGCCATACGATTATAGTGTTCTTTGTGGTTCCGTATATAGTGGAAACTGACTGGAATGATGAGCATACAAATGATCTCTTGCTAACATAACTAGAATTACCACTAAACCTCATATTGAAAGTAAATGTGCCTTTTAGATTTTTCTAATATTGATTTCTTACTTAATTTGAAGGTGCACAATAAAGCTAGGTCAACTAGGACATCAACACAAGCTGGTGAAGCAAGTGATGATCCTGTACCTGTCTGAATCTGCTGAAGTGCTGAACTCATCAACCTTGGTAAGTGTAAGAAAGCCCTTCTTATCCCCAGCACTTTTACAACATACTTGGAGTACTTGACTCTGTTGGCAATGACTGATGGTGATAGACACCACTATACCACTCAGAGATTTTTTATAGTATTCTTCCTCAGTAAGGTAAATGCCCCTAATAAGCCTGCAGGAATCTAAAATAAATGGTAAAGATTCTCCTTTTAAAAATTGATGACAGTAAAGATTCATATTTCATATCAAACAACTGTTCATAGATGTATTGATTGGCCCATGATACTTAAATGATTATTATGTACTGACTCCTTTGAAAATGCATAAAATACTGTATATGCAAGTGGATTAGGGTACAGGGGCTTAATAGAGGTGTTTATACCTTGAGTAAAATTTTAAGGAGTACGCTGCTGATTTTTCATTTGCAATATCAGCAAATTTATTAATTTAAAAAAATGAATATTTATATAACTGTACAGACATTTTGACTCTTGTTTCTCATTGGCCTTAAACTATACTTTTTTTTTTAGTATTACTTGCTCTATAAACTTTTGCTATTCAATGCTCAGTTCTATGTTCAATTAAGTTTGATGTTCAGTTCTATGAAGTTTCTTTGATGTTCCAGTTTGGTGTTTTTATTGTCTTTTATCCTTTTTCCCAGAAAAGTCGGGGAAGTTGAAGTTTTTAAGAAGTTCATCAAGCAACTTATGTGTCTTGTAATCGGTATGTTAAAACATTTCTGGTTGATTTTTTTGGTTATTACCAAAAATTGTTGTGAGCAGGATAATTTTTTTTTCAATCCTTATTTCTCTATATTGTTTTTAGATTAAAATATCTTAACCTAATTGCCCTGTTTCGTAAAAGAAAGACTATCAGATGGGAAGGGGATAAACGCCACTCCCTCTCATTGAAAACAAGTGATGTGGAAATTTGATTTGTCGAATAAAAATGTCATTGTTTCAGCTATAACTTGTTAAAATGGTAATTTAACATTACATATACAGTAAGCTGCATACTTTAGTTTTTAGATGTAGCAATTAAAAAAGCTGAATTCGGCATCACTGCAGTTTTCAATGAGAGAGAATAATTTCTGTCCTCTCATGTGACAGCAAAATGTGTTCTGTTTACATGATACCCTCATAGTGAAATGGGGCAATTAGGCTGAGGTAATGGTGATATAAGTATTTACAGTATTGGCATTTTTTAATATTTTAATTTGATTTATTTTCAATATTTTTTAAAGCTACTTATCTGTGACTGGCTTCATCATTAACATCGACACCTTAACCTTTATGATTCCAGAGCTGTTTCAGTCACAGTGTTATGTCTGCACATACCACTTCAGCCAGGACTATTTAGATCTCCTGTTCAATTCCATCAGGACATCAGGTAGGAATTACATTTTGAATACTGGTGTGGAAATGTTTGCATTGTTGCTCAAGAACCACACAGAGACATACAGAAAGCATTAAATATTGTTACTTATTGAAGTAGTTGTAGACACTGTACAATTCATTACACAATCAGTAATATTTATACAAATACAAAAACACAAAACAAAAATACAATCATCTTGTATTTTTGGAGAGAAAGCATGTTGTTCAGCCAGCCCTTTCTCTAAAGATTGCAAACACAATCCAGGCAGCTTTATACCTCTGTTACACCTTCTGACAAACAAGTATGGTCATACAATGACTTACAGAGACCTAATGGTCAGTCAGTAACTCCAAATAAGGACTTCCTTCAAATTTAGCTTGTCTAGGTACCTCATGATCTACACAGTTTCTAAGACAATAGGCTTAAGACAAAGATATCTCTAGCTAACCCCAGAGGTCAGCAAACAACCCTCAGATAGAAACACGTTCAAGAGTTCAACTAGCCTAGGAGTAGAATTTCTTTTACCACACTGTCACATTGACATTACATTATATCACAATGAATTGAGAACAAACATTGACCCCTTAGTTTGAAAACAACATTAGTAACATATATCATATATACAAGAAATATGTCAAATGATAACCACTATTTAAATCTCTCTCACAAAACACATTGCTATGTTATAAGAAAGAGTGATAAGGGAATTTTTTTATTAGATGATACAATACAGAACTATAATGTCACTTCATGTGCAAATTACAGGTGGGTGGAACAACCTGACTTTGGTTCAGTTCTAATGGTGTAATGGTGTGGGGTTTCTCTGGGGAACCCTGGAAATGTGACGGCCCAGGATGAGACGGTCTCCTTGTCTGCTGTGGACATGTCGTCTGTAGTGCCGGATGATGACTCTGACACTGCCTCCCCTCCATTTGAGGACGTCTGTAGTGTGATACTGGACAGTTACCTGCCAACTCACTTCAGGGGTCTGACAGACAATTCACTGGTGTTTATAGGAGAATTTGTTATTCAACAGGTGATGAAGCAGCGTTCATGCAATGTGTGCTGAAACAGTTTGGTGTCTGATGCTGTACCAGCATCATTTTCTGAAAGTTACCACCCGTTGACTTTGAAGAACAGTGGAGGCTTGATGATTCTATCCGTAGGTACTGTCACAGTGATCCACTCAGCAGAGTGCTGCATTCGACAAACCACAAACATTTTATCAGCAGCTCATCAATGCAGCGTTTCTCTTGTCAACCGCTTGGTCCAGTCCGACCTAGGCTCAGAGGATGTGCTCAATCTTGGTGACCATATTATTGGAACTCAGCACGGCATTGACAATCATTACTTTTGCATCCTGTCATTAGTTGTCAGCAACTTCCACAAATTGAGGCAGTACCACATTGAATCTGCAATAGCAAAGTGGTAGCTTTAGAAAGAAGCTCTGTAAAAATATACTGTTTCAAGGATATTAATCCTTAGAACAAAAGGTGTTGACATGTTGCTGAAAAGTGTGAGATGTAGAGGAAGACAGGGAACTACTTACCTCCTACCTAGTTGCTCTAGAGCCCAATTATTTTATGTTTACATTTGACTGTACTGTATATCTGAACATTGATCTCAAACACTTGATGCACTACATTGTATGTAGTATTGTATTAGAACATTATTGTATTGCATTATTATATTACTATTGTATTGTATTATATTATAGTACTGTATTGTATTGTTATAGTATTGTGTTGTATGTGTCAGTGTCTAAAGTGAATTAATGGAAATGAAAATAAATTCTTTGAGATTTATAATATTTGTGACAATGTTTGTATAATGGCAACTGTCCAGCCTGCAGAAGTGGAGTTATCATATTGTCTCAGGGTGAATGGATGAACTGACTGGATGTTCTACTCTTAACTGGAGTCTGGAGAGCACAAATGGTCTTGTTTATTTTATTAATGAATTAATTTAATTATTAATACAATAACAAGCAACCAGGTTACTTATAGCAATATAATAGATATAGAAATCTGCATTTTTGGAGAAACTCACAAAAGCAAATTCTCAATAATTTACACTTGATGTTGCCTATTCATAGATCGAAGCCTGCATGTTCCAGAGGAAGTTGTGGCTATTCAGAAGTTTAATGTTTTGGCATAGAGCTGACTAGATTGGTCCCCAGTAACTGAATTAAATTCCAACAAGTAACCAGTATCATGTTCAATTTCTCACATTTATAACAAACCAAATTTCGTTAAAAATGTTTAGAATTAAGCGAGTTACATTCAATTTTGTAGTGAAGTATGCATCTCTCAATACATGTTGTATTTGTTTACCAGTGGATCTTGACCGCCCCAATATGGCAGGCGCGCAGACGCGTAGCAGTGACATACAGCAGTGGCCAATGAGGTATCAACATTTCTATATCTATTGTCTCAGTACCATGTCTTTCTTACACAGGGAATAACATAATATACACAGTGGTCTACAGCACTACAAGGCCTATTCAAATATAAAATGGACACAGGGGTCTACATCACTACAACTACATCACAGGCCTACTCAAATACAAAGTAGACAGTCTAACACCACATGCAGTGACATAGACAAGTGCCGAGATGTGGTAAGCATGGAGTTAAACAACAGATTAATCTAACATTCTGACTGATTTCTTCATAACCAAAATTTAAGTTAATAAAGACTAATTATTGATGTCTGTAACATTGTTGAGCCCTGAAAAGGTGAAAACGCCCAGCATTGCCCAAGAAGAGCAGTGCAATTAGAGAAAAATTAACTGAAATTGCTCTCTTTTTTCTGTTTTATACTTTTTATCATCTTGTGACCCCACATATTTATCAAGTTTAGCTAAAGTAAGTCTGAAACTAAACACTTATAATAGCAGTGGTGTGGTCAGAAGCTAACTCAGACAGGTCATTATAAAGAAATAAGGTATACATGTCATTTTATCAAAACAGTTAAAAAAAAATTCAACTTGTAACTTGATTTGATGGGTAATAGAGGAGGTGTTTCTAAGAATTGGTTGCCTGCTTCCCTAGGAAGTATGCAATGTATTTGAGTTATTACAACCTAAACCGGTCACACCTACACGGTAATTAGTTGAGTTGTTGGGTAATAGTGGAGTTTTTTCTTAGTATTTCAGCTGTAGTCACTCTGTATTAACCTACTTATTACCAGTGGTAATTACCCAATAATATATTATAATTTACCATGTATTTACTGGGCAAATACTTAGTAATTAGGGGACTTTAAAAGGAGGTTACCGATTTGTGTTTGAATAAAAGAGATGTGTTACTGCTAAACTGAAATGAAGTGGTTTTCTCTTATATGTTATTCATCCACTACGCTGATCAGACATTTCAGCACCAGGAGCTGTCCACCGGATGACCTTTCACATGGCCTAAAACAAGATATGATTGGACTTAATTAAGCTTTACTGTTCTATCTACCATAGGGTTCTTAAACATGCATGCAGTCAAGGTTTTTCATTCCAAGTTAAAACTGGATGAGATGTATTTTGTTGGGGAGTGTTCAAGGAGCATCCCAGGCTACATTCCACATCTTTGTCCCACATAACCCCAACACTGTGTATATGTGTGTGTGTGTGTGTGTGTGCATCTTTAGCAGTGAGGTCAACAAAAGCAATACAGTAGCAGTGTTGTAGCAGTTGCATGTTGCTGCTAATGAGCTTCAAATTAGGCTTGTTTGAAGTTAAAAGAAATCTCTAGATGAAAGAGACGTGTAACAGCATAATGTGAGATGGAAGGGAATCCACAAGCAACACATTTTTAACAACTGAAGCCTCATCATTTCAAAAAAGTTATACATTGTATCAAGTGACTTTTAGAAACAAAACAATAGAAAACACTTTGAATTACCACAATTTCAATTGTATAGGATATGTATATGACATTTTTTGTGTTTCTCCTGTAAACCAAATGAAATATAAGACTGCAGGCTTTTTCCTGTTTTAAAGAGAGACTGAGGTGATGCCTCAGCACAGCTGACCAGGCCCTGTCACTGCAGATAATTTAGCACCCAAACCACTGCTGTTTCAATTTTATGCTTTTCTACACACATTTTTAGGACTGACTACACTAACAGCGTCCAAATTGAAGCAATCTTTAGCTTTGTGAATGCAATTTTATTCATATTTCCATGGCTTTGAAGACAAGAACAGACCATCAGTTCACCAGTATTTTAACTTTTTTATAACATCTGTGTTCATATGTGCTTCACTTAATATTAGAGTATTGTCATTAGGAAAGCACATTCCATCAAGTGAAAGCATATTCTTGAACCTGAATGAAGGACAAACATTAAGTTCTCTTTTCTTTCTGACTATTGATTGTATATGAAATCCTGTTAAACAAACGTTGCTATGATGTATATTTTACATTTCAGTAAAACATCTTCCCAGCATAAAATTGTATAGATACATAGAAATGTAGATGTGTGTATTTGAACACCACTTCAGGGTAACTCTGGATTTGGGCCTAAGAATCGAAGAGAGACTGAAGGTCATATCAAGGTAAAGTTATTCTCACAACACATTGTGCTGCTTCACTTCTCTTTCATGTGCTGCAATATGGTAATTATGAGTGTACATGATTTAAAAAGTATTTAATGAATGTACACAGCCACACTCCACTCGAGCCTTTGTATTGTTAAAAATGACTTTTCCACCTTCAGTTCTTTAATCCATTTTCATGGCCCATAGCTTTACCCCTGCGACATCATGGAGTGTATTCCTCACATTTACGATCTGATGATAATAATAATAATAATAATAGTAATAATAATAATAATCACATTTAAAAGAAAATTAATTACTTTGATTCAAGAGTTGTCTACATGACTCCACCTACTTGTCTTGTTAATTAGACAGTTGTAATTTGCCCTTTACACTGGTTGAATACCACATAGTCATATGTCAGCTTGCGTGGGTTCAAACCAGGAAAATGTAAAAAAGAAAAAAGTGACATTTGTAGTTTGTTATAACCTGTAATTAGTTTTAAATGGCAACTCTGCTGTGAGGATGCATCAGTGTCAGTATCACTACTAGTCATCATAACAAACTCTCCTTTGTATAGCACTTTCCCAAACTGATTTGTAAAGTATAAAAGCAGAAATTAATGAGAGGTGGTAAGATAAACAATAAAGACTATGGTCTAATGTGCAAATCAATTTAAATTTGGCAAAACCTTCCACAATCCTACATCATTTTATGTAAATGCGCTCATTACATGAGTGCTCAGTCCACCCTTGGAGCTAAAAAAATCCCAAATGTGCCACAACTACGTACATCCAGGCCAGTATGAGCCATGAATAAAAGAGACATCATCTGCCATCCTAAACTGTGATGTCCAGCTGTTAGTGACAATGCAGAATTCACTAAAACAACCTCAACAACAACTAATAAAAAGAACAGAATCTAGTGCCTCAGCCAAATAATTTTATTTCCACTAAAGGCAAAAAAGCCAGATAATGTGAAAATGTTTAAGGTAATAAATGCATACACATATACAACAACTGTGCAGTTACCAGTAGCTGCACCAGTTGTTTCTATGATCAACAGCTTCTAAGTGTTTGACTGCAGTCCGTGCACACTTCCAGCTGTCGCACCTTCGAGCCTGGCCAGGTTGTCTCCTGGGGGAGAGATAGTGTGTGAGAGGGGTATAAAAGCCCAGCTTGGGTAATTACATCTGTGAGCGGAGCCAGTGGTGGAGGCTCCAACACAACTCCATCCCAACGACCAGGAATTCTGCTGTAGTGTGAGGAGACACTATCTGTGTACATCCTGCCACTCTTTTCCTAATGTTGAATTTTCTGGTGACATTGTCTCTGCTCCCTGAAATAAATGTGTCTTCTACATCACATGCCAATGTCATCATCTTTCTCTACAGTCCTGTTCACATTCCAAAGCTTCTGTCTATTTACAGCATGCTCCACCATCCCTGTGAGATTATGAGGGCTAACAACATATTCTGTGTCCAAATCTACATGTTGCATTCATGCCATCTGCACATGTGTTGGCCTTACTGTTTGGGCCTTGTATGTCTTGTAGTAACCACTCTGTCTCTCCATTCTACTCTTTTGCAATTTGCAATTAGTTGTGAATAGTAGAGGCAAACCGTTAGGTACATTTGTAATAAATGTATAAAATAGGAACTGGTGAAATGATTTGGCCACATGTGGGCTTCATAATTGTTCTACATTTAACCCCTTTCAAAGTCTTTAACTCCCACATGTTTAATTTGATTTTATGCACAATTTGCACACGTCTTGACTGTTCTCAAATTAGACAACTGGACTATTAAAGCCCCTTTGTCACCAAATGGCTTGGTCACTTTAGTAGCCTAAACACAGCATACCAGGTTGCTGGACCCAACCCAGACTCATGATGAATGACGTGCCAGAATCAGCTCAAGTACAGGGGTCTGATCACAGGTGCCAAAGCTGGCCATGTGCTGATAACTGGAGGTGACTGTTAGCCAAAGTTGGCCCAAGTCCACACCATCAAAATATAGCCAAATCTGGCTTGGAAGCCAAATATGGGCCAGAACCGACTTGGACTCACAACTTGGTTCCCAATCAAGGCAGAGCCACAATCGTCCTGACACAGCTGGCCTCTTGGGTAGAAATAAAAGAATAAAATCATGAGTGATGATCACGCAGTTTCACATCAAATACAGTCAGTGCCCATTGTGGGCATTGGGGGCCCAGTGCCCCATTAAGTCATCTCAGCCTAGTATCACACCAAAGCGTGTATTACACTCGTAGTGGTGCACCGTGTCAGTGTCATGTTTTGCCTCGCCTAGGCATGAAAAGTACATGCGTGTATAGTCAATGCCAACAACTCCATCTAGCGCCATAGTAATTATGACCCAGAGAAGTGACACAGTTCAGATGACGTCTATATATGTGACAAATTTCCACATTGGGAGGAGGCGGGTTGGGCGGATGGCTAGTTAGTTGGATGGCAAAAAGTGGACTTAGCTGCAGGAGACTGCTGTTCACTTCTTGCTTCCAACCACAATGTCACGTTTCCAACCACAAGTCAGGACAGTGTTTTAGAAATGGTAACTACAATTGTTGTAGTGTTTACTGTTGCCATGACAACGAAGGTTGCCTAACTTTAAGGATATTGTAACTTTAACCCACATCACGTTTCAAGTGATCATTTTCACCCAAACCCTGACCAAGTGGTTTTTGTGCCTAAACCTAACCAGACCATAACCACTGTCAGCACTGTCACACCATAAACCATCATTATTTTTTAACAGTGATTTGTAACAGTTTTGGAAAGCATGGGCAAATTATGTTGTCCTGCTGATTACTGCCAATAGAGGGGCCATATTAGAAAATGCTCCTAACGTACACACGTGTACTTTTCACGCCTAGGTGAGGCAAAACGTGACACTGACATGGTGGACCAGTGGGTGTATTACACGCTTTGGCATGATACCAGCTTGGTCATCAGATAACATATTTTACGTAGGTTTTGATGAGGATGAATGAGAATAAAATGTGGTCAAATAAACAGAAACACACAAACAATATACAACAAAGACACTCGTTTGGTGTCCTTCAGACATCAAAGTTTCATTGTTAAAGCTGCACCATTGGTGTATGGAAAAAATGTGTGATGTGAAAGGAGTCTCTCATATTTATGAACCTACAGATAACTATCACCCTACTTCTCAGCCCCCTTCAGATATACACAGTGTTTTAGCATCTTTTAGCGTATTGCTTTGATTTTATGGCTTGCAACTTCTTTGCTTTGGTTCACTCTCACCGCTCTCATCAGCCTTGTTTGCAGCTGCTGCAGGCAGCTGTTTTCAGCTAAACCCACTGCACATCACCTGCCCAGAACCAAGCAGCAGACAGAGTTAGAGAGAGTTAGGTGAAAAGCATTTAGCAGCTAAAGAACCAGATATATTTTTAAACAGTTTGTGGAGTCCAAACCAGAGCAAAAAGGAAGTCAATGAAGGAGTCAATATTGGACTTACTGACTTACTATTGTTACTTTCCATCTGATGGATTTGCTCCCATCCTTTTTTCTTCAGCTGATCTCCTATTTCAGAGATCCATTTTTGTTGAATCCTGTTATTGGTGTCCATATTGTTCTCAAGAGTTTTATATATTTTTGAGTTTTTGATTACCTTGATATGATTTTCAATCAGAAAGCTAATTAAAGGGTGCATTTCTTTAGTAGTTTATTTTATTTATTTATTGTTGTTGTTATTTTGAAAGATAGGTCCTTATTTGCAGATATTTATAAAAATTACTCTGTACCAAATCATATCTAGAGACTAATGACTGAAATGAGTTTACAGTATTGTTGGTCAGCATTTGTAAATATGTTTTTAATCCTTTTGCTGCTCATGCTTGCAGTATGTTATCTGTTCTGTTTGGTTCAAATTGAAGAAAAAATACCAATTCTCAGAAGTATACCAGATTGTTGTTTATTTTGTGGGTTTAATGTATATTTTTATTTATATTTTTATCTACCAATCTGTTTAGTGCCTTAATCATTTGTGTCTATATACAGTAGTGTTCTTACAGTTATTGATATGGATTCTTACTCGATTGATAGCCACTTTGCTTCTGCTCTGTCCTTCGACCATATTGTTATTTATTTATTTGTGTTGCATTACATTAGCTCTGCAGGATAGGAACAGCTAAACCACCCCATTCTTTGGCTTTGGTTAATTTATTACATTTTATTCTTTTCCCTTTGTTATTCCAGATAAAATTAGTTATTAATCCATTCCACCGTAATTAATTTCACACATTTCATTCTTGTGACATATGTCTATCTGGTGACATTTATCGTTGTGAATAAAAATTCTCAAATATTTTATTTTGGTCTGATTCCATTTTGACTTGAAATTATTATTTAGTTTCATTTAATTTATATCATTATTGTTTACTTTTCACTGGTAGTGAGGTTTCAGGTGATGAACATGATGACATCATCTCCTTTAATGTGGTTCTGCTGTCTCACTGCTTCAGCCAGAGGTTCCATGCTCATGGTAAAAATCAGGCTGGACAGTGGATCTCCCTGTTTTATGTATCTTTAGATGCCTTGATAGGGTACCATTGACCTTTACTGATGAGTTCCAGGTTGGCGCCCAGGTTCCCGAATCTAATGCAAAATTATAGACTTTTGGTGTCAGTAATGCCATCATCCCCTGGAGTCTTACCTTTTTAAGTTTCTTTATTTGTCTTGATATTTTATCTATTGATATCATGTTTATAAGGGACACGTTCTGATGTGAAGAGACTTGTTTATTTTTTCCAAGATACATTTCTGTTTTTGTCATATCCATTTATTTCTAATTCGTCCTTATATATGTTGCAAATGTCTCTGCTATCTCCTCTTTCTCAGTTATAATTTTAGTAGTATCATCTTTTAATTTAGTAATTTATTTAGGATTTATAAGTTTGCTTCTTAAGTTCATATGCCAGAACTTTGAGTTTGGTCCTCTGTCATAATGTTTTTGTTTTGTAAATATAAGTGATCTCTCTATTTCTTCTGTCAACAGTTTATCTAATTCTGAGTGTATCCTTTTAGTTGCATAGTAATGGTTGTGTTAGGGTTAAGTTTGTGCTTATCCTCCAGGAGTTTCATTTGTAATGCAAGCTCCTTTTTAACCTGCTCCTGCTGTTTTTTCTTTGCAGATGCATAAGCTGTTATTTCTCCTCTTAATACAGCTTTTGTCATTTAGTTCAATGTATTCATTAATGCATTTTTAAATTTTTTCTTTAAACTTCAAGTCCTGCAGGAGGGAGTTGTTCATTCTCCATAGATGTTTCCCTTTTTTTAGAATTTCGCTTCATATTTAGGGTAAAAGTTGATCAGATGATCTGATAAAGTCATTGTTCCAATAACACATTGACTAATAAATGAACTCTTTTTTAAACATAAATAAGTAATCCAATGTACTGTAAGTGGAATGTCTTCTGGAGTAATATGTATAATCTTTAGGTGTCAGATGTAATGTTCTGTACATCTATTAGTCCTGTTTCTGCACATATTCTCCTCTGTATTGTAGCTGTTTTTTCTGCCTTATGTGTACCAGCTATTGAGTCTACATTGGGGTTGAGGACCAACTTAATTCTGCAGTGCAGAACTTTTACATATAAATGAACATCTGTTACATTCAAGCCCTTGCCAAACAAGTTCACACAATGCTGATGAAGCCTATCACCGCCAGATGAATCTCTCTGTATTTCACAGTATACAGAGTTTTTAATCCGGTGTCAGGTTTGACATTCTCTCGCTGGCTGGATAAATGCATACTGAGACTTCTGCTGGTAGAGCTGGCTAACTCCCGGTTAGCCATCTGCTAACTTGAATGGGGACAAAATAATTTAATCCTGAAGCTCTTCCAGACTTTCCAAATGTTATTGGACCAAATGGGTCAATAGTGATTTAATAGTGAAACAAGTCATTTCACGTGGGTTGTGTGACGCTCAAATCAATTTATCCACCGTTTTACAGCCACAACAGTAGCGATGGAGTAGGCTACAGTGGAGCCTTTGACATAAGCACGTCGACAGTGTTTTTGTAATTACTCTCACTGCCAGAAGAGGGAGACAAAAGTCCTGCACTCCAGCTTTAAAGTCCCCATCAATGATAATTATTCCTTCCCCTTGTGTCATTATAGATATGAGGGAAGGCCCTTTATCTGGGGGATACTAAACATTAATCAGAGATATTTCAATTATCTCTCTTTTTCCCATGGCAAACGTTTCAATGTCAATGTTTCCCTTTTCAGTTCAGGTTTTGTTTTCAATGCCAAATTATATTTTCAATGCCAAAATTTAACTGTTGCTGTTCTGGTCCCATACCCTTTTTCAGAACTTTGTTTTTTGAATAAGCTGGTGTATTACTTTAAATTATGCAAGTGTCAGTCTTTTTGGAAAGGAAAAAGAAAAAAAAGGAACAAACAAAACAAACGTATTCTTTCCCTCTACTTTACTTTCTTCTTGGCTGGGGAATCATTACATGCAACATTACTCCTAAATCGATGCTGATTGGTAGAAGATTCCTGATGATGTACGTAATTGTTGATAACACTGAATATTCTCCTGCTCTCAGGTGTTTTTGCAGCAATCTGACTCGACTGGGGGAATAATTGGAGTAGAGGACTAGATATTGTATTTTTAATTTGCAATGCCCTGAGAGGGGAGTGACCTGCTATGCGTTAAAGTTATTGGGTGTAATTCAAGTCCCATTAAGAATTCTCCTGGTATGTTAATGGAGGTTGATGAAGTGACCAGGAATCTATACTCACTTACCAGCAGGGGGGCAAAAAAGTGAGGAGGAGCGACAATAATATCCACTGTGAGTTTCTCCACTGTGCTTTGATGAAGCTCTGTTAATGAAAGGATAACTATGTGATAATAGTGAGCTAGTTATAAGTCAGAAATATTCTAAAAACGAACTCAATAAATGTACTGTCTATTCCCTTGAGTGCAAGCAAAGTGAGAGTGAAAGAGCTTCAGAGTCTCAGATCTGTTTAGCAGTCTGCCGGTAACCAGGCATACAAATTATTGCTCCAAACTGCTTTTCTTGAATGTTGTCTCCCCTTCAGTGCAACTAAAACAGCTCAGGAAGTTTTATGTTTATCTCAGCTGTTCATCTTGATATGTGTCTCCAGGTGCTTTGAAGTGGATACTTACCTCCTGAAAGCTGCAGCCCATTCTCATCTTAATGAACAAATCACCTTGTAAAATATGTGAGACACCCTATTGATGAAATGGAAATGGGAATGCTGACCCAGCAGCATCGTTCAAGTACTGACATAAATTACCAATTCGGGCCCTGTGTCTTTCTTATCAGCACAGCCACAGTGATAACTCAAAAGACTAATTAATTTTCATTTAGCACTTTTTAAAATGTTTTTGCTATTCTTAATTATATTGAAATATTCCTGACATCAATGTATTTCACTTAGTTTTTTTAAGATGGAATATTTATAGAAAAGCGCATTTTGTCAAAACATGAGTTTATGACAAAATGCCCTTTAAGGTGCTCAAGAGAAAAGTGACACACAGGTAGGCGGACTATTATAGTTGCAGTATGTAACATAACTCTTTCATGTACTAGTTAAAATAAAAAAATAAAAAGTTACAAAACATCTTCATTCAAATATAAAGCTCTTTTCATTATTTCAGTACAATAATTACAGAAAAACAACTGAGTGGGCTGATTAGCTGTCAGTGTTGAGACACTGTTAATTTGTTTCTGAATAACGACTCACATCTGCATAGCATGTCTCAGGATAAGTTTGCCTTTTTCATTTAATGATTTTTTTTCTTGCAGCAATTTCAGTGGTTGAATAATAACAGTGTCTTTCTCACACTGATGACATGGCAAATGAACAACCTGTGGAACACATATTGTACAATATCCCTGCTAATTGTGTGGTAAATTAAACGGCTAAACTGTGTAATTATGCCTTTTAAAACTATGTAGCTTTACTTACCAGTAAAGAAAAGTTCCTAGGTAAAGATGAGGCTGTTATGTATATTGTACAGGAATACATAGCCATAGTGGCAGGGACCCTGTGCAAACTTGGCATTCTAGTTCAAGTTAAATTGTGCAGCACAATTTCATAGAAATGCATTTAATTTGCAGTATGTTGACTTTAAACAGCATTAAGTATATCTAATTTATGCAGAACTTTAACAGCAAATTCAACCCACAAACTATGCACTTCTAAATGCACAACCATCAGTGTTTATTTACTATTTTTTATATTTATATCATCACTTTCACTTTAAATCATAAAATATATATATAGATGGCGTTGGATAGTGAGGTGTAACGTCACCCGTTGGTTTGCATTGGAGCCAGTTTGAAGCCCTGAATTACAGCTTATGGTCGGTGCCATCCGTTTGGAGCCAGGACCTTCCAAATAAGGAGTGCAGAGTGTTGCCTTTCACACTCTGGAAACATGCCCCACTACCTCGAACAGAAGTAAGTGCTAGCTTACTGGAAACACTGAGTTGGGTTAACGTTAGCTACTTTAGCTAAATTGTACTAACAGGGCAGCTATTAGTTAAGTATTAGAGGATCTGAATTTAGCAATCAAGACCATAATCACTTGTTGAAAAAATGATACCATCTAGCATCTAGTGGTGGTTGGGGGAATTGCACTTTAAGGTACTTCCACATTGGCTTCAGCCTCAAGCCATAATAGTTGCAACTTGCTTAAAACCAAAGAAAATACCTCTTAAAAAAGCTTTTGGACAAGTCAAGTTGGCACATTTTAATATGGCAGCACAATGATCAATCCTGTCATGTTGTTAAATGAATGAGAAGGATTCACCATGAAATGAAATACGTGAAAGTCACTTATCTTGCTTTCTTGGCAGCAAATTCAGCAGTAAGATCTATGTAATTAATCTTGGATGCAACATATTTTTCAGTTGATAGAATAGTGAGCCCACACAATCTGTCCTGAGACACTAATGTATGCAGGGGTTAAAGTGGGATTTGGCAGGTGGGGGAACCCTAAAATCCAGTGTAGCAATCCAGCAGGGAAAAATGAATCACCTCAAAATAAGCCCCTAAATGGATTTGTACTGTGAGCTTCGGCGGACTTGTTCTTTGTTTTTGTTTTTGTTGTTGTTTTTGTTTTTGTTTTTTTGGACAGGCTATGTGATCACCTCACCTTCTTTTAATCATCCATTTCTTGCTGTGGCTCTGGGCTGTGCTGCATTTGAATTAAGCAGATAACTTCAACAATACATCATGTACATCTCCACTGTCTGATTATAAAATCTAAAACGAATGACATTACTTATGCAAGCTTAAAATAAAATTTTATCATTATCACACATTAACATTAATAATGTACTTTCTAATTGGGAAATACTCATCCCAGTTTGAGGGCACTTTATGCTCCTCATACTAGCAGTGGAACCAGTGTAACCAGGGGAGGAGGGCCTTTTTGGGGGATTCCTGACAGCCATTGCCAGCACTACCGGTCGGGGCGATAAGTGTGCCTCGGCTATCTCCCTGCCCAGTGCTGCTTGCAATGTCAGTCAGGAACTGACTGGTGTCAGCTACTGTACATACCGGTAGCTAGCAAGACAGATAGCCAAGTTGCACATAGAACAGCTTGTGTGTTTGATATTTGTTGAGCTCTGTTTGAAATGTTGCATTTGAAGTTACCTACCACTTCAGAAAAAAGCAAGTCCATTTAGGCTCACTCCCCTTCTGTTAGATAGCTAGATGCTGAAGTACCGCGATCACAAGTTTATGGACATCTGCACAGATGAACCCACTGAAGGGAAGTGACGAGAACGGAAACAAGATGTGTGTTGAGATGTGTGTTGGGGGGACAAGTTTGTTGAGTGAGTATCTCGATGGCATCAGCAGGCTGCAGCACACAAAAAATGAACTTGCTTGACATTATTATGTATGAAACTGCCAATCACATTCATTAAGTTATGAAGTGAAGGTGCTAAAACACCCCCACCCCCGGATGATTTTGCTGAAACATGGGGATTGAAGTGCTGTAGTTGTTTTGTTCTCTTTGGAATTATATCTCTGAGTATCAGCTTCTGGAACTATTCTGGTGCATTTATGTCCTGAGATTTAGACATACTCAGTCTGTTGCAGTGCCTTTGCCAAGGGTGTAGGATTGGTTTTAACTTTGGTAGGGACACTCTTTGTCAGACGGCCAAAAATTATTTTGTATGTGTACTTTATCTCTATCACTCTTTTATCTTTGTGTGTGCACACACATACACACATAAAATCATGTAAAATGGGTGGAGAAAAAAATAAGTCAGTGGTTACCAGAGTTTTATGGGCTGGTTTTGGCCAATTCATTCAAGAAGCACTTTCATCTGAAGAGCACTTTCATCTGTGAGACCTTTTTGGTAATTAATTCAACTGCCTACTAAGCTCCTGTGAGACACGTTTTGTTCCGAGTCAGAGTGAAAATCAAGCTTAATTGACCTTTAAACTGATATTTAATCTTTGCCAGATTGCAGCATAGGCATTTGAGGAGCTCTAACCCTGTTGCTTGCTGTCAGTGTGAGTCGCAATAAATAACCAACACAGACAATAAAACTGGCATCCGCTCTCAATCACATGCTGTAGACAATTGTTGGTGCCTCATTCTGTACAGCCAGCTGTATAAAAGCCAATCTCACTGTGGCTCTCCCAGTATTTGGGTGGAACAAATCTCATTGCCAATGTATTTTATGATGAAATGTAAATTAAAACTTCTGTTCACAGCGTAGCATCTCGGACTGATGTGAAGCTGCCTGATGAGTTTTCTGTACTTGAACTCATCGAAGACTTCAAGCATTTATAGGCAAAATATCAAATACAGCTCAAAAAGAGAGAAAAAAAAATCTTCCCATTTGGCAACCAAATCACAGCATCCATCCTTTCAGTGAGGCGCAAGGCATCAAGGACAAGCACCAATTTCCCAGGGAGTGAAGGAATACACCAGGTTGCCTTTTTATATGCAATTCCAGATGCCTCATTAGGGCTTGATGTCTTTCATCATTATTCTTTCATGTAATTCTGTAGCACACAGCATCTGCACTCTTCTCACAGTGTTTGTTATTTATGTAAATCATTTTCATCAAAAAGCAAATAAACATCCTTTGAAAAAAAAAAGAAATTGAAAATCACAAGGTGAACAGACGGCATTGGCCCAATCGTAAGGAGTCTATAACTTACACAATACAGGTCAAATGGTTTCTAAAACTGTCACTTCTCTGCTATCCTGAGAATTAAAGCCTTTGCACAACAGGTCCAAACAGAAATTTTGATGCAAAAATGCCTAAAATGTGTGCCTGTAAATTTTACACAGAACAGTGCACACAAAGTCCAGAGTTTTTGACCGCATCAAATAGTTTTTGTCAGCAGATGGAATTTGCTCAGTTGTCATGGCAACATTGATGTTCAACCTTTCCATTTTTCTTAACACTTTCTCATCCGTGTCAGCCTAAAAGTTGAGCTTGACATTTCATTCATGACCTTGGAAACAACAGTAAAACCTGCATCTTTTGATTTACTTTTTGGCCACTTGGGGACAGCGCAAGAAGCTGTAAACACAACACCTAATATAGCTGTTATGGACAATGTGTTAGCAAACAGTTGCCTATTTAAACATCCAGCAAACATGGAGTAACATTAGCATTTATTTAGAGTTGTATTAAAATATGTATCAAATGACATTACAGATAGTTATTTGATTGTTACTATAAAATTATTGATAAGTGCAGCTTTAAGTTAACAGTTAATTTTATTTGCTGATGAAGACAGTGACGTACTGGAGAAAGCTCTAGAACAAGCAGTGACATATTAGTGACATTACAAGTTAGCTCCAAGTGGCCAATGTGGCAAAACTATCATCCTGTTTAGAACCTGTATAAGTGTCTCGTCACTTTTGTTTCTTCACCTATTTTCAGGGATGTGGCTGTATTCCGAAATCTCAGTCATTCATCTGGTGAGTACAATGTTATCATCAATGGATAGAGCAGGTGGCCCAAGCCACGCAAGTAAAACCCAAGTTGTAATAAACCAGAGTTTTCCTTCAACCGCCTGTTTTGTTTCCTGTGGAGATCTTACACATACATTTGGAATTGATGTGTAAGTTATTTTAGATTGAAATGTCATCCGCCAAAGACATATTGGCTACAAAACAACCGGCAGGTTGCACTATTTTAGAACATCATTCAAGTGGGTGTCTCTCATGTATTGCTATGCAGGGTAAGCAGTGGTGGGTGTAACCTTATTTCAAGGTTTCTCACTGCAGAAGTGCATACTCCCAAAGAAGCCAGACTCTACCTTTCCTTGATTGTTATTGCTACCTGTAAACTCAAAGTTTATAGGGGAATAAATAAACCTCAAGGCATGGCTTGCAGTGTTTATCTCCAATGGCCCAGTTGAATAGGATTACAGTGTATTTCACATTAGAAATCAACCCTTTCTGCACTGTCTTGAATTTGCTGACAACACAAAGTCAATCCTTTAATCATTCTGGTAAAATAAAAGATTTCAAAATGCATCTGCATCCAAGCAACGAGGTGCACGGATGAAACCAAAGTAGCAGCGTAAAGAGCTGAAAGATCTGCATACAAAGTGACACAATAGCTTCAGACAGTCTCCATATGGGGCTTTGGAGCCAGTAAAATTGAAAATGAAAGCACAGATGCTGTCGCAATACATCAGGGGATCACAATTCAACAAAGAGTCTTAGAACTGTCAGGATGTGGCAACAGGACTGTGACTACTGTTGCTGAGGAGAGGCACCTTCTGACAGCTTCACTAAGTGCATCATCCCTGTTTTTATGGGAGCCAAATTATCATATTTCATATGTCAGTCAAATATGAAAAGATGGCTGTTATCCACTGGCTAGAGCAGCAGTGTGATACATTCAGATAGATAATTTTCTTTATGAAGTACTTTTTGATTAAAGACTTTAATAAGTTTCAATCCATTTAGCCCTCTTAAAAGTAATCAAACTTAGCAAGTGCCTCAGTATCTCTTATACTTATCTTTTAATGGGTTATTTTAATGGGCACTGCTAATCCAAATATCTAAATTATTATCAAGATACAGCAATCATACTGATGTTAGACTCTCTGCATCTGATATATCTGTCTCATCTATCTCTGCAGCCTTGCTGAGCCCTCTAATTGGCCTCCGTAACCTTCTATTCAAGGCACAAAATCCTGTTCTGAGGCTCTGCCAGTTAAATGAAACTAATTATTTGAAACAAGACTTGTTGTTTTATGACACACTAAGCTTACTGATATTTGCTACCCTGTACCTACTGTGTTGTAAGCTTGGTGTCATATTTGTACAATTACTGCACAGCTGATAGGAATCTACTGGTGAAGCTTGACACTGTGGTGGTTTTACAATTTGTAACAGTGATTGAAATTAATACTGAGCAAAACGGTCCCAGCTTAAAATGGGAATACGCACTTCTGAGTCAGTTGATGTTGACAGTCAGGACAAAACAACTGGCATAGTGTGTGGTGTTTAAGAATTATAGTTGTTAGCCTGATGATCCATTTGCAGCATGTCAATTGTTTATTGACAACACCACCACAACAACTTTTTAATATGACAATGTTTCAGATTGTTCTTCTGCCCCCCAGTGGACATAAAATCTATTTAATGCAGTTTTAAGCATGTTTAATCTTTACATCTAGAATCACATCAGCATCGTGAGTGAGCCAAAGAAATAATAATTGAACTGTTTGAAAATAATGAAGTGTGCCATGCGAGGATATAACTTTATAATCTCATCTGAAGTTCACTTCCTACAAAGTTCAGTGACCTCCAGCTCTCTGCACAGTTATGCAAATGTAGTTTTTTTCCTGTTTCTTAGAGTAAAAAGTAGCAAGCCGCTGTTGGATGTCCATTTTTGTTCTGGTGCAGTAATATGCAATTTCAGATTCCCTCCAGTACGTTATCTTCTGTATTTACTCTGTTACCCTTCCCTCTGACTAAAGTGAAAAAAGTGGTCTTGTTTAAGTCAACCACACAAAACAGCTGTACAGCTGTGAGCTGTACAATAAGAAAGCACTATCCTTGATTGTTTCATACAAGACTTGAGTGACACTTTGGTAGTTTTTTGGTTTTTTTGTTTTATGGACACATTTTAGCTCTATACAGAACAATACTAAATATTCTAGCTTTGAATTAATGACAAATAGCCCTAGGCCTGCCGTTCTAACTGATCAAAAATGCTGGCCTCTCTAACAGCTCTGACATCAGGTAGATGATGCATATTTATGATTTCCATCTGTGAGTATAAAATCACAAATAAATAAAATATCTTTTTTCAAAGACTCTGTTTCTGCATACATGTTTTATGAAGATCCTAACAGTTTTGTGAGACAGTGTTGGGATACAGAGATCACTCCCAATGCTCATTGTCTTTATCCAAGTGTTGTAAATAATGATTACTTAATTGCATGAATAACTAAGAGAGAAATTTGTAATTTACTGCGCTGCAGATCATTGCTCATATGTTATTCATATGGTAACTGATGCAGGGGGAGGCAAAGTTTCCTCTCTATGAAGCCCAGCTTAGTTAATTGGGTATGAAGCCTGTTTTTTTATGACGGCATTACAAAGGTCAGTGTCCCTGCAGTCTGCCTCACAGGCTAAATGTTGATGGAGCTCCTGAATGAGCAAAGAGCTTTTGATCTCACTAAGTGCCTCTGTTTATGTAATGTGCTCTGCTCTCCAAATGTGATTTGGTGGTAGATTTAATAAATTGATTATTATTATTATTACAGAAGTTCAGTATGCATATGCCCAGCCTAATGGCTTCTGTTCTAAACACAGTCCTGTGCAAAACAACACAGACAAGTTCCCCTTTGGTCATGAGTTTTACAAAACAGCTCAAAGTCACATATTTATTTAATAAAGTGTTACCTACTTTGTAATTTCATTAATTATGTTACACTGAACAGGTGCAGAGAGTAGGTGGTGAGTTTGCATTGCTCTATTAATAATCTCCAGCAAACTGAGCATATGTATCTCACAGAGATCTAGTTGTTGTAACCATGTATATGTTTAATAACTCCCAGATCTTAAAGCACTTTAAGGATAATAGACTAATTTACCTTGGAAATGTCAATACACTAGCTTATAGGCAAACAAACATTTGAACTATTAAAATGGGAAATATATTGCTATTTGTTAGAGTAAAATCATCTTATGCATGCACAGTAATTACACTGAAATTAATTAGAGATGAAAAATTCACTTTATTTACCATGTAAAAAAAGAAAAAGAAAATGGAAACATAAGCCTTTTGTCTGTGTTATATATATTACATATGGATAGATAGAGAATTTCAGCATATACAGTATGGTGTTACCACTGGAATGCTGTTACTGTGAAACAGCTGCAGAAAGTGTTAAGGTTTGCCACCAAAGGTCAAATCAATCATTCTTTGACTAAAGTTGGTTTAAATGTTGACTTTTGACATTTTTGCATTCGTGAGCTCATTCTTCTTTAGATGTGCTGTTGGGACAAACTGTGAAATGGTAAAAAGCTTTTTCAGAAAGTCTGATAAGGGGCAACGATTACTTCTCAAAAGTGACAATCTGCCAGCTTGGCCCACTTTCTGCAGTGGTTGACTTGCTGTGTAAAGGTGTGAAAATGAGCAGAACTCTTTTCCCTATATTTTTCACATTCCTACTTCTGCCATGGTCCACAGTCTTCTCCAGGTTAGAGATGAGAGGCAGTGTGGTGGCAGCTAAGGGTGGAGGAGGGACTGAAATCAGGATCGAGTTCTGAACAACAGCTGGGACAGATAAACAAACCTGTATTCCACCTGTAAATGTAATCCTTTATTTTGAGTAGTCTGTTTATTGATGTATCATAATTATTTCTCCCCTTACGATGACAACCAGCTTCTTGTTCCATCTTTAAATATAGCTGTCCTTAAAAATATCTACAACTTCACCCAGCCACATTCTGATAGTCTGTAGTGGTAGGCTGTCGCGTGATGTGATGAAGCCAGTGTTATTGTCATTAGTGGGGAAGGTAGAGGAGGTTGGGAAGTGGGGATGGATGTTTTGGGATTTCATTCAAAAAGTAAGTTTTACTTCCTTTCCACTATTTATTCTAGTTTGATCCACATTCTATCTATGAAATTTGCTGTTTGGTTGTAGTCCTCTCCCAGTAAGTATTTCTTTCATCCTTAAAGTTCCCCTCCACTTAATAATGTGTTTTTCTTGTTGTTCCTTCAGTTGGATGTTTTAGCTTCATAGTGCAAAATAATGTATGTGCAGAGTTTGACACACACACAAAAAAAAAACTGTTTACACATTAATCTGCTGAAGGGGGAAAGTTTCTCTGTTTAATGGGTGTACTTGCGAGCAGGATTTATTACATCACAACTATTTTGGAGCCAGTCTTGGTCCATTATTCAACTTACACAAGTAAGTTGTGGAGTGTGATTTGGAAACTTGAAGCCTCCAACTCACATACACTGAGAATCGACTTTTCAGTAATGTAGGAGACATCTTGTGTCCAACAGTGAACAATATTTGCATATTCATAGATTCTGGATTTTTCAACAAGGGAGAAGGAGGAGATGTCATTTAAAGTATTTTAACAAAGTAATTGATTTTTTGTGTGGATAACATATATGAGACAGAAATTATTATTAAAAGCAGAGTATTTTTATGTCTTAAAACTGAGCCACAGATGGAGAAACACTCATAATCACAAAAAAGTCTGACAAATCAAAGCATGTCCATGCTGTTTCCAAAGTCAACTGAATATACAGTAAATGTGTAAATCTATAGTCTCACCTCATGTTGCTTCCTTTCTACTGTTCTGCAGTAAAAATGTAATAAAATCAACCAGTGCAGAAACTGTAATACTGAGACAGTGGAAGCCAACCTTTACCTGTTTTTTCCACATAAGCCTGCACTGCCGCCTTGGTCTGTGCCTCCGTCCTCCACCTGACATGCAAGTCTATCAGTAACCTGCACCAAGGGTTAGAGTATGTGTTCAGGATTCTAAGAGCCCTGTAATACATTGTATCAGGCTCCCAAGGTGAAAGGGAGAGACAGGGGCCCAAGATTAATTCGAGCTGCAGTATAATGAGGCTGCTCTCAGACTTCCCAAGTGAATAAAGACAAATGGCTTTTGTTTGTGCCAGCTTTGCCATCTTGCATTGGTAACTTCAATAATTCCATTTCATGTCTAAGTCTCATCTGCTGCAGCCAGAGAAAACTGCAAAAAAAAGTGAAATAAACTGTAATTGAGGGAGGCTTTTATGAAGTGACAGGGTGTTTTCATACTCTGGTGGAAGTAATCCTGTGGGGGTGGGTGGAAGCAGGAAGAGTAGGGGGCTGGTGGATCTCAGATGACAATGCTGTCCTCTCTCAGGAGAAAGGTCTTTTATTGAGCACAGCAAATATCTTGCTTCTAATCACTTTGCTCTTGGCTGAATGGACAGTTGCATACAGGCCTCTTATAGGAGCCATCAAATTAAAGATTTTACTTGTCAGGGTCAAGAGATGCTAGTGTGGATTTCACTGCCATACCGCGAAGTCATACCGTCACTGTGGTGATAATTAAAGCCTCAATCAATAATCGCTGTAATTGCTTCACCACTGTCATATCGTGGCCGTGGCTACATGGTCTACAAGGTCAGATCACTCACATGTAAGCTGGACCAATCATGTCTACACGTGACCCTAAACCTGACCCTAACCCTTTCAAGTGCAGCAAAGCATGACAGTGTAAAGTGAAGTACTGCAACTCCGGCTGTATTCAGTCTATCAGTCTTTAAAAGCCCTCGAAACCTGCTTTCTTATCAGCTTCTTACTATGAACCACACGGTCATCACAATATTTTGTGCAAAAGTTGAAACAGTTTGGGTTATTTTGCGTATCTGAGATTGTTGTGTTGTGTTTGTAAATATGCTCATGTCACTGGTTTGAAGTGGGCGGGGCTCTCTTGGAAAAAGGTGGCCTGGTTCTAAACGTCGACGATTCAAATAGATGTTGTTTTGTGCTCACTGACAGCTGTTTCTGCAGGTTGGAGAAGCAATCCACCAATCAGAATTTTGTATGCAGGAATGACAACATCCATGAAAAAAGTGTGGTTGATAGTAATACAGCTTAAATCAACACATTTGGATGCATGTGAAATGAAATGGTAATTCAGTCTGGCTAAGGAAAGGGTGATGTCATGTGCTTTTGTGCACCAATCAGTATTTAGTAGTGGTCACTTGTGGGCAGCACAAGAAACTGTAAACACAATGTTGACATATTATCACTTTATAAAGCTGACATTGCAAACATTGCAAAGAGTCATTGTTCTGTCTACCTGACAAAACTACGTTAAATGTTTACTCCCCTTTTAGCTCTGTTTTAGTCTCCACTAACTCCTAAAAAAAAAAGCTGCTAGAGCTGCTAAATGCTTCACCAGCTAGACACAAACTTTGTCTGCTGTTTTGTACTGGGCAAGGAGCATACAGAGGATTTATCAGAGCTTTTTTGCTAGAAACAGCTGCCTCCCACTGCTAGAATCAGGATGGATGAGAGCAATGAGACTGAAGCAAAACAATAAAGTTTCAGGCCATAAAGCCAAAACAATGAGCTGAAAGACACAACACTGTGTAGAGCTGAGGGGAACACAGCATTGAGTGAAAATTGCTTTGTCACTTCGAGTTACACTTTTCACATTACATGCAGTCATTTTTTTCCATTAATATTTTTTGTTAATATAAAAATACTGATTAGTGCAGTGGCTGTGTTATACTACTTATAATTATAATAATAAAAGGAAGAAGAAGAAGAAAAAAACTGAAACTAAACTAAGCTAAAATAAACTATTAAATATTTTCAGACACAATTAATGATAGATTATTACATTAAAAAGTGTCAAAAATGTTTAGAGACTTGTTTACTTTTTCCAGCCTTTATGCTGAGAGCTTTATTGCTTTTTGTTCGTCATCTGCATTTGACATTTGGATCAACAAATGTAATGTACTGTATCAATTTAAATGAAATGGGCACTGTCTTATTTGTTGTATTTTTTTTCTAAACATGATTTAATAACACTATAATTACTGGAGCTGCTTCTTTTGAGGCTTGTCAAAAACATTACTATTCTGACAGACTTGAATGTGTCTCTAATTAGAAATGGCCTACCACTTTACCTTAGTTTTGTTTTTCCTCTTAACTTCCAGCAAAGCTAAGTGACAACGGACTGCAATGCAAAAAAACAAACAAACATTTTAAAAATCAAATGTGTCATTAAGTTATATTTGGGGAAAAACTGCAATTAAAATGCTGTCAAACATGATATGATATTTGTCAAGGCATCAGTATGAGTTATTTAAAAGGATAATAAATCATATCAATCATATCATGGTCTCCATTCAACAAAACAATATCACCCAACCTTAACTCATAGTAGCTTGTTTACCCATAGGGTACTATAATGTAAGAACTCACCTCCCCACTGATAGGTCCTGATAACAACCTCCTTACATTGGATGGACAGGTATGTGGAAGGAAAATCCCATCTCCCTATAGTGGACAGAATTAAGCTCACACAATAGAAAAGTGAAAGTGGTTGAGGGACTACTGGGTACAGAGTTAAGCCCAGAATCTATCTCTCATTTTCAATCACCACCTCGTTCTGTTTTTGTCTCTCTTCATGTCTTAGTGCTTGAGAGTTGAGCTTAACACAGATGTATCAAAGATGGTGAAATCTTTTAGTGGCGTAGTTTCTGACTTAAAGGCAAATGGTATTTTATTGTGTATCTTGGTTGTAGTTTATGTTAGAAGATAATTCAGGTTTATCAAAACTTGAGTCTTACCTTCTGAGCTTTGGCCATAATTTCTATTGGTTATGATAATACTGTACTTACCAAAGTAATTGCTGAGATCTGGTAACACTGCCACATTGGCTCAACAAGGCAAAAAACACGAGCAGCCTGGCATTCAGACATGTTGTAAGCAAGGCAACAGTTCAGCCAGATTATCTAAAGCACTTTACTTAAGTGAAGTTAGGTGATAACAGTCAACTATCAGATTGACCCCAAAGGTCGCTCTGCAATGCAAAATACATTACTGATGGATGTGTTCACCTTGGTGTAGAATTACTAAATTCTTCATTGGAATCCACTGTCAAGCTTTTCTCTGCAGGGGTCATTCATATAGTACCAGATTTTCTTTTAATCACTGTGGTACTGAGTTGGGTCAAACTAGTGTGGCTCCAAATCACCACCCGCATTCAAATTCACATTCCTGTAGGTCTGATGTTGTGCTCATTGACAGCTGTTTTACCCAAATGGAGAAACAATCAAGGCCAATCAATCAATCAACCAATCAACCAATCAACCAATCAACCAATCAATTAAGGCTTCAGAAAAATGGTGACAAGCGCAACTTGGATTGCAGCAGCTATACAGTTCGCTGTAAATCAACTTACAAAAATTGCAACTTTTGAATTGTCAGTCATTTCTTTGTTCACTGTGAAAAAAGTTGACTGCTTCTATGGCAACTGCTATTGCAGCTTCCTTGTCTAAAGTGATGATACGTAACTCACTATCGACTAATTGGTGCAAAAAAAAAAGACCCCACTACCCCACCACTTGAAAACAGAAATCAGCTACTTAGCTAGTTTCCTTGCTTCATCCATGAGAAATAGCAACAGAGCTGCCCATATTGCCATAAGCCAATCTACAGAACAGTCTAATCGTCAGCCCAAGGGCCGTCACACTGTTAAGTACACAACTATGCTATGTACACAACTCCTATCTCTAAGTGGGTACTCATGCGACATCTTTGGAAAGCTAAGATTCTTGTGATTCAATTGATGCAAACCATTTCAAGATACAATCAGCAGCAGCAGGTACAATGAATGCCTCTGTCAGACAACCGACCAAACAATTACAAAATTCATGCTACTCACCTATGTAGTCTCATATTACTCCACTGACTGATACGACAAATATGGTCTTGTTACATTGGCAAAGGTCCAGTCAATCCAATCCAGTAAAATATTTAGTCCAAAACACATTATTACATCGCCAAATATCCAATATCCGAACGGCTGTTGGCTAGCTTGCATTAGCATGTAAACATTGGCCACATCTTGTTATCTTAATGGCGGCTGCACTCTGACATTTAGATTGACACCTTACTTCACCCAATAGCAGCTTCCATGTCCTGTCCACAGCCTACAATAGCCAACAGTCCGCGCTGAAAGGAGGTGCCTGCCCCTCTTCTTTTGTGTAAAGACTGAGCCAATAGGAACAGATTCTGCTGATGACTGGTGCATCAAATAGCCAATGAAATTCAGAAAATAACTATTTGCAGTTTTAGTGCTTTTTATAAAGCCACAACATGAAAATTATGTAAATTTAAATAGTTTGCTGTTACTTTTTATATGAACTGCTTTTCCACTATAGCACTTGTTTTGAATCTTTTATATGCACAAAGTTTAGTTTCAACGGGGGAACAAAGCACTATAATGTGTTTATGATTCAGTTACTCTGAAGCAGGGGTTATTTGGGGTCTCTAAATGGCCTTTTTTGCGGCTATAGATCATCTGCAGGCATCTGTCTGCAAAAAAAAAAATCAGGCGGAAATAAAAACCTTATACTTCAGTGTGTTCAAACTTCTATTACTCAATGCCAGTAGTACTTACAGTGATTCTGACTGTTAGGGGGGAAACTTCAGTGTTACCTTTCAAAAGAGAGCAAAACCCTGCATGTACTCCTAATGGTTCAAGAACAGCTTTCAATTTTCTTTAGGTATGCCTTGGATAGGCATTTTAAGCTAATTTTACAGGAATTTAAAGGAGTGTTAAGGGGTTAACAGCATCTATAATTAATTACTCTAGCTTATTTTAGCTTAGGAGCAAGGGTTTGTAGTATGTATGATAACATATATTGTCTGATTTGTCCTGTCAACCCAGTCTTACGGCAGTTTGTGAAATAGTCACGAAATTTAATCTATAGATTCATGTACATGAATACAAATTTTTTATTTTTTTTCATGACACTCAGACTATTGTATTCAAACAATTCAAACTAATGTATTTTAATTGGAAGTATCTTTTGTGCCTGCACCATGTTTTTTTTCTGTCAGTCGAGACTCAGAAGCTATGTTGTTTTTTTCTCATTTGTTATTCATTCGTTAATAGGTTTATTTCCAGTCTGTCTGTGATGATGCATCAGCTGGTTATTATTCCATTTCTTAGAAAGGATCACTGATTAACTTTCACACAGCTCTGTAGATACAGATTTAATCAACTTGTGAGCTGTTTTATGTATTTTTCTCAGTAACATTGATGGTAGCAGGTGCTAACAGGCTAAGCTAACAGTGTGTTACATTCAGCAGCATACAACAGCAGTCCAGACAGTCCGGATGGATGTATGAAACCCATATGGTTCCCACCATGAGTGTGACATCAGAAGAAACTGTTCACTGTGTGGGTCTATTGTATTATGGGTGGACTTGGTGCATTTGACTCCTGTTTTGGCTAAAATATCTGAAATAAACCAACATCTTTACTTTTTCTTAACAGATATCATCTAGATGCAGTGTAATTACTGGTTTGGCTGTACTAGATATTTGATATATTCAGTAGAAATATCATTTTATGACCCTATTTACAACCCTAAATCGGTAGAACTACAACTGTGATTTGTGAACTGATTTGTATCAAGTTGCATGGGAATTATAGTTTTCAAAATTGGAAGTTGTAAATACTGAATTGAGAGCAAACTGAGGAGTTTAAGGGGATGGTAAACACATTTGTGTAAACAGATTTTAAATATCTAATTATTTAATTCATTTTAACCATATTTTACCCATATTTGACAGCACCCTCAGTTGTTGACACTGGTGGTTTTCTTACCTCTTTGTGTACTTCTCCACTGTAGATTACTAGTACATACACTAGTACTAGTGTAATTTGCAGTGAACATAATTTTCTTTGCACTTCTCAGTTCACAGGAATTTCATCACCCAGAGACCAAATGTGTTGATGTACAAAAATACATTTATTTGAAACAATTTCAAAATGACAGTTTCTTTACCGTAGAAATATCGAAATAAAGATGAAACAGAACATTACTGATGATGCATGCATTGTAGATTTTTGTGCACTGAAGAACATTATAATGCTTTTGCCTTCTGAAGTATCACAAATGCAAAAATCTCAGTTCCATTTTTTAAAAGTATGGATTCCCCCCAGAGATCTCAAGCTGGTTTTTACAGTATAATGTGGCACTGAGTTATCAGATGAGACAAAAAATTTGCAGAGATCAAAATGGTGATTGAATAAACAATGAGGAAATAAACACCAGGAAATTACCCAAATTACCCATGAGTTTCTTTTACCAGTGACAGTTCCAATATGTCTGTGCAGATATAAAGCACAACATTATTTGGTAGCCAATCTTTCCTGTTTTACAGCCTGTGATGAAATGCCTATTTTCTTATCCAGCAACAGCTGCTACCAAGCATTATGGCCTGATTATGAATACTGGACCAGTGTAGTTGTCATACATTCTTCACAATTTCAAAAGGTCCAAGAAAAGAAAAAAAAAAAAAAAACAATAAAAGTATGACTAGAGATGTGTCTAGTTTTTGATATTTCTTTTTCTATTCCCCTTAATTCTGTTTTACTAATAAGTTTCAGAACAAAGTGACACCATCAAAGCCCACCCAAACAAAAATCCAGCCAAGCAAACAATCCTTTGCTCATGACATGTGTTGAATACAAAGAAGCTATAAAACAATCTCTGTTCAGTGTGTATTCTGTCTGCAGTAACAAGGCTTGGCTTGGCTGTTGGCTGTTTGAGATGAGAACACTCTGTTCGAGGTAATGCATATGTGATGTGACAGCCTATATCTCTGTGCAGTGTTCCCCTGCCCCTCTCGCTTCTCCCGCAAGTGCTGTTTACTTGAGCTGAGCATTGTGAGAAAGCTCTGCATGGGGCATCCTCTGCTCAGCTGTCCAGCTTTCTCTGATTATAGTCACGCTGGATACCAGGAGGCTTATGCGAGTCAACTCGAGGCCACTTAGCTTTTGTAGGGCTGGAGAACACAGTGCTGGTGGAGAGTTGCATGCTGGGAGGACGCGACTACCTCATTTCAAACTAAGCAGCGAGTCAAGTGTTGGGTTGTGAAAGGAGCCTGATGGCACCAGGGAGAGTGGATTAATAACCTAAACCCAGTTTGAGTATATTGTTTGTACACTATGAGATGTCTAAATAAATACAAATGCTTCCATTCTTCATATTTGGAGACAATATACTGGTTTTGTCAGATGAACAAGTGAGCAGTGTGAAGACTGACAGAAGGAGTAGAGTGGGCAAATAATTCTGAAGCTCTGTGACAAGTGACAAAGTAAAAACTCTTCATGTCGCATGGAGCAGACACCCCAAAACCCTGAGCAAGGGACCAGGAAGGGAAGGGAAGTAAGAAATACTGCACTGAAGGGGTTCGTTCCAAATTACTGTTCATTTATATTAAAAAAAACAGGCAAAAAAACCCCAAAACAAAACAAAAACAGAGTTAACACATTTCTTCAAAAAGAATTTTTGATATTAAATTCAATATGACATATGAATTGTCATCTAAAATACCAATATTCTATACGCCTAGTGTTGGGTTCAATAGCATGAGGCTTTAAATACCTAAATACCTAAAACTCAAAGATTCAATTTAGCTATGTATTCACCTTTTGTTAGCTGAGAAGGCAGACAATTTCCAGGTTTTGGAGTTTTAAGTCTAATCAATGTTCACTGGTTATCTGGAAATGGGGTGAGCAGTATGAAATACACCATGTTGAATCTGATACATAGAAATCATGTGTCAAATACTCACTCTGCACACTGTATTTTTCATGCGCTTCTTGATCACAAAACCAAAGGTCCCAATTCATAAGCATTAAGTTGACAAGCTTAAAATATTAATATAATGTACATAAGTTTAACTGGGAGATTTTGACCACTGAAAATGACAAGCAAGATTGTTTCAATAGACTCACCACTCGAAACACACACAGTCCACTCACATCCTAAAGTGGTGTTTCAGACTTCCCCTCACAAACAGCCAAACCAGTTTGCAGAGCACTTAATGTTTCCAGATAATAGCCAAACATTTCATTATGTCCTGTCATTAGGTTATTTATGGAATTAACATTAATTAGTAGATTAATAATCTGTCATTTCCACCTGTAAAAAATCTGGTTGAAGATGAGAAGATTAACATTATCTGAATGTTTTGTACATTAATCTCAATCTCATTAATCAGAGTTTAGCAAATTTGGACAGGAACCAAATAAAGAATGGAACCAGCTATCAGAACCCAACCCTAGGCTTACTGGTATTTTAGAGGATGTATATACAGTATATAACGTATAATATTACATATCAGAAGGTTTTGGAATGAATGTCATCATGTTTCTCCCGACATGTGGATATTGTGAATTTGATCACTGGCAGCCACAATGCAATAAATATTTCATCCTGATTCAGCTTTTGTTCTGAGACCAAATCAGAAATTTCAGAGCCATTGACTCAAAGGCTACATTTAATGCTATGATTCCAATGACAAATAATGCTTGGTTCAGATAGTTTAAAGACTGTCATCTATGTAAAAATGTCAGACTATCTATTGTACTTTATATGTTTAATGAAAATATAAACACATAGAACATGTTAATGTTGATCCTTTTCATTTCATTTCCAGGGAAATGGAGGGAAGTTAAATCTGTAATATGCCAATGCAGTTCTACCTGCATGAGCAGATAAACCTCCTGCTACTAGATACATCTTACCCAACAGTGAATGAAGAAAATAAGAGAGAACAGAAGTTTAGGCAAAACCAATTGAGCTCTTCTAATGAATGATTAGAAAATAACTATTTACAACACTTGCTTATCTACAACACAGAAATCGTGTCCTCAATTAGAACATGCACAAGTCAAGGACCTTATCAAAACAAAGTTGATTTCTTTAAGTAATGTTTGACTTTTTAAACACACTTTCAAAAACAGACCATTGTCAGATCTTCTGTCGTCGCCATGGTACTCAGACTACGAGCATGTAGAAAGTAATAATATGTACATTTAACAGAACAGATAATAATATTGTACATTTCAATAATATTCCCTGTTTGATTGAAGACTCATACATTATAGTCTATATATAGGCAGAAATGATTTTCAAAGCAAACTCCTTAGGAAATTTACATAACTCTTCATAGTTTTCCACGACAGATATTTCACTCTGCAAATGAATGTTGTTATGTAGCATCCACAAAACAGAGTACGTTTCGCCAGTAATTACAATGATCTCATTGAGTAAATTGACATTTGCTGCATGGATGTTGTTGAATGAGACATCCATGCAAGTCTGTATAAATGAGGTCCCTTAGAAAACTATTAACATCAGTTGTGTTGAGAATTACAAAACAGAAAAAGAGAACCCCCGACACTGTAATACTTTGCTCTGTACATAAACTGTTGCACTCTCCGGCTTTACACACTAGTACAGTTTGGAATCTCCCTTGTGCTCTCGCAGGTATTTCCGACTCCCCCTGAGCAGAAACAAATAAAACAAAAGAAGAAAAACAAGCCAAGAACAAAGGCGCTTTAGAAACAAGCCAAGCCAAGAACAAAGACATTGGTGCTTCAGTGCCTGTAAAACAAATAACTACTTTGACACTGACACTGCGTATTAATGTCCATTGCTGGACATTATACATTAATATATACATTAAATATAAAACTATATGTATTTTAACTTCTCTAAACAGGGCTTTTCAACATTTGTTGAAAGGTAGCAATGAACAATGAGCTGAATAAAAATACAGTATTCAGCGGGAATTAAAGCAGAATACTATAGTTGGTGCTTGAGGGTGTCCACTACGGTGTAAGACCTGTTTCCATTTTCTACCGCTATTCTAAATTTCGACAGCTAGGGAACAATCAGCTAGCAATCCTAAACTGTGAAACTACAGGAGCTCCAGCTGTCCTGGCTAATTTGCTTTTAACAACCTGTTGTTTTTGTGGTGGACTGAAATATTCCTTTTAAAAAAGTCATATTGTGACTAAATACTCAAGTAATTAAGGCCGCTGCCTTCTACGCTCCAGCTGGCCTATTGAATCCCGAGGCCACATGCTTAAATGTGTTGGTTTTATTAATTATTCATTGTTCTCAGAACTGTGAGTCTTGCTGGAATCCACTCTTTACTACATTAAAACCCTTCTAGTACTGTCTCTACTCTGTGGCTCACTCTGCTTTCATGTTCTCTGAATAATTAAAAATGCTAAAAGGAGATTAAGTTGCCAATTCTCTGTTTAAAAAATAATCCAAATCCAAATAACTAAAGTATGCCTTAGGGTGAATCTGCACACATTTATTCTGTCTATTATCACGTTGACTTTTACCATCTTATGTATTCATGAAAGAAACAAATCCTGTCTCGCCAAACCACCAGCCCTTTCAAGGAACTGTCAGTCTATGAAAATGTTCATGAATGAATATCTTCATCACCTTTAGCTTTTCACTTACTTTTGACCCTGGCATCCAGTTCCTTCTCCATGAGTTCTTTGGATGTGGAGAACTCACTCAGAGTGATTTTAGGCGTGCTGTCGCCCTGGCCCACTGAGCCAATCATCTCCTGCTCTTTCTCCTGGTTCACCTCAGCATATATGTTGATCCAAGGTATTTTTCTAAAGATTTGTGAAGGGAAAGATTGATAAAAAAAAAAAAAAAAGATGGTCAGAACAAGAAAACCATTTTGTCTTTCTGGCAAAATTTGGTAGGAAAAAAAATTCTTTCAGTAATGCTTTATTTTACAGGTCCTTACATTTGAAATACTTAACTATTAAGTACTAATTTCCTGGAAAGTAATTAGTAGGTATGTAACAGTTCATTTTTAGGGCATTTTACAGAAAGGGTGGTGCAGTCTGGTAGAAATTATAAGAAAAAACAGAAAAAAGTGGTTGGGTTAGTTGGTAAGTGGAGATTCATTATATTTGGGTTCATACGTATTAGTAATTTGTAAAATTCTTAATAAATTAGATTATGTTGTTACTTAAAAACTCTGTAATGAGCACATTACCTGTATACTACCAAATTACATAACCCTTTCAAAGACATGTCCTAAGAAATAACAAGAAAGAAATACACAGCAGCTACTTTTAGGAAACAAATGCTAAAATGCTAATATATTGTTTGACACACAAAACTACACAATGAAAACTATTTTCTGTCAGTTAAAGAACTGTTAAGAGTCTAAATTATTTCAGTTCCCATAAAACTAAGATTTACCATTCTTTCTTAGAGTGAAAACAAACATGTTAAGTTTTTTCTCCATAAGGCATTATTAACTCTGAGATGACAAACTTTTGTTAAAAACCCATTTATGTATTTCACAACTAACCTGAAAGAAAGTTCCTTTGTTTCATCGTGCTGGTATGGACATGCCAACTTTCAGAGTTGTCTTGATTATAATTATTTCTCAGTAACTAATTTATAGGCAAATGACAGTAACAGTGGTATCTTTTCCCATCTGTATTTATAACCACTAATATATATCTTTATTTAGTCACTATCCAATTTATTTCCAATTACTATTCATTTTGGTTATTAATTGCTCTATTTTGTCAACTGTGAGATTTCTTGAAAAATGCATCCTCTTTAGACTAATGGGAAAAATGTCATATCCATAATTAATGACAGCTTTTCCATTTCCTTCCGACTTTTCAAGAGAATCATTTTGGGTATGAATAATTTATTCAGCAAATAACAGCCAAGGCACAGCAACCGCATATTAAATGGTTGTTTTCTTTTGATCACTGATTAAATTTCAATGTATGTGCCTCATGCATTGGAATGATGCTGCAAGTATGTCTACAACCTCTAGGGGGAAATGTCAAATCTCCAGGCATGACTGTAATTGATTGGTCTAGATGTGCTGCTCTGGTATCATCAATAATGGATAATATTGTAATAGATATACAGTATACTAGAATAGGGTTCTATATGATCATGCTGTATGCGCAGCAGGTGGAAGAAATCACAAAGGTGTACCTCTTGAATTTGTAGATGAGGAACACCGCTAGGCCCAGGAACACCACTGATAGGAGCATCAGCATAGCCGAGCTGCTGTGTCTAGGGTTTGAGTCCACCAAGGGTGCTGTGAGAGCAGGACAGAAGACAGAGAAGATTCTGTTATTGTTACATGTAAAAGTAAAGATGTCTGAATCCTCTATGTAACCATGTATAACTGTTTATCATTTTTAAATATGACTTAGTTCCATCCGAACGGTCTAGATGAATGTGCATTAAATCAGAACCATAGTGGGCCTATTAAGTCTAGGCTATTTCTTGCAGCTTTTACAGTAACATTTCTAAAATAATTATGATAAAATAATAATAAACCCATAAAACAATTACCAAACTTGAACTTGACCACTACATTTGCAAGAATATTTTAACTACCATTTAAACAATTTTTAGTTCATCAAGTAGTGCGATATTTTCACTCTCAGCGATGTGATGTCAGGTTCATACCTTGTCCTTGATAATAAGCAAAGTATCTTACCATATTTAACTTTTAGGCAGTTGACATTTACTTCACAATGATGTAAACTAATGTGTATTGTCCCCAATTATAAAGCAAAATAAAGTTAAGTTAGGTTATATTGAGTTTATGGATGCCCTATATACAACAGTAGGTATATAACTGTTTTGGGCAGTTAAGCATTTAGCTGAATCTGGTAGATATACATCACAATGATGTAAATTATTGTGTCTTTGATATTGATAGTCGATTTATCTACATGTGGTAGATTTCAATCATGACATTAATTTGCATCGTCCTTGATTTAAAATATGTATCTATCTATCTATCTATCTATCTATCTATCTATCTATCTATCTATCTATCTATCTATCTATCTACCTATCTATCTATATCTATATCTATCTATCTAAGGTAATCATTTTAACGCAAATCATGATCTTTCCCCAAATCTAACCAAGTGGTTTTTGTGTCTAAACCTAACCAGACCTTAACCACAGTGCTGTCACATCATAAAACTTATTTTTTTAACAGTGATTTGAAACTGTTTTGGAAAGCAGAGGCAAATGATGTTGTCCTGCCGATTACTACTGATATGGGCGCCAGATTAGAAAACACTCCTATGTGTCATTCTGGAGTCACATGGTCAAATGACATATTTGGTCATTTAATTTGGAGGACTTGCTGCATATAACTGTAGAGGGTCGATTAGCATTTGGCTACATTTGTTGTATTTAAATTATAATGATGCTAACTACTGTATACTGTCTCTGATAAAAAGTAAAGTAAATCAAATAAAAATATGTTAAATTAAATTACATGTAAGTTAACTTAAATAGTTGGAAACTGTATATAAACTGTGTGCTGCCCCTTACAATTAATAGTATACAGTATACTGTATAAATACATATATATACTATATATCGTATATATGTGTAGTGGGGTCCAAAGGTCTATTATATATATATATATATACACACAATGATGCATTACAAGATGAGGCATGCATATTTAATATCTCAAATGTCATAAAAAGGTGACGGCAGCAGATAATTCATACCTTTCAGGTTTGAAAAAGGTGAAAGGTTTGAAACATTTAAATGCACTAACTTACATTTAGGGAACCCAACCAAACAAGCACTTACTCTGATTAATGTCACAGTACATGATTTTGCTTTATGTCCACCTTAAAGTATTCTCATTATTTTGAAGAGTGCAATAATGTCTGTCATTGCAAGGAAATCACACTGCATTTTCCACCATTTCCGTGCTAGCCCTTCAGCTCAGAGACAGAGGCGCATATGCTAGTGACCTTTCTCAAGCAGCTTGAAGGCTTTTTAGACCTTTTCTTGGGAGGTGAAATATAAAGAGGGATCCAGCTGGGTACACCTCCAATGTCATTAGAGGCAGCACACCACATAACATCACAGAGCAGCACATGCCAGGCTGTTAATACCTAGCACTTTGAGCTACAGACAACTCATGGCTGCGTGCCTCCATAGACTGTGTGCCTAATGAAACCAGCCAAGCAATCTGTCCAGCAGTGGGACACAGGAGTTGTTGAGGACTACCATGGACTAAGCCAATAAAAGTGTAGTTTTCCAGACCAACCACATTATTCACAATTGATGTGCCTGCGTGTATCCAGCATGGACTTGAAACTCATGACAGCAATTTGTTTTTTTGGCGGAAGTGCATTTGAAGGTCTCAAACGACCTTTCCATTTCCAGCAGTTATGAACTAAACAGTGCTGTTGACTCTTCAAGCATTCTGAATTCTGCCTCTGCCCTTAAATTGTTCAGTGTTCTTTCTCAAGGACTAAATATTCAACATAATTATACTCAGTGTAACACTCATTTTGTGGTTGGATGGCTGTAAAAGAAATAGAACAGATGTTCAGCTTTTGATGGCAGGCATAAAAAATCCCTCGTCTCAAGGAGCTCCACTTAAAATCAAACCCCTCCCACACTCCCCTGTGTTCTTTTGCCTGGGATGGAGGCAGACTGACAGGAATTTTAATTGGTGGACCAAAGAAAAAAAAATGTTGTCAAAACATGGTTATTACAGTTCTATTTCTTGGCCCTTCAAAATGAAAAATAAAAAATGCTAGGACATAACAAAATTACCCCTGCAAGTTAATATTATGGTTGATAACTTAATGGCAGTATTGAAAGCAGTGAGAGCAAATGTTTCTTACCCAGCGTTAACTGTGTGTTGTACACAATCACCCGTACACCAGGCTTCAGCTCGAACTCCACCAAATTTTGGTTCAGCGCACTTACAATTATGTCAGACACCTGTTAAACAGACATAGCATGGCATTTTCAGTCAGAATAATACAGTTTGATATGATTTCAACAATTTGTCATGTAAAATGCAATCATAGTCTCCCATACCTGCTCTAGCTCCTCCTCACTCTTTTTCTTGCCCTCTGATTGGTTCTTGTGAGGTAACAGGAAGAGCTCAGCAGCTGTTGGAACTCCCGGGAACACGGCTACCAAAAGCTGCTCTTCTGGGAAGTCAGACACCTGTGGCGAGGCAGGAACATGCTCCATTAGCTATCACACTGTGACAGGTAGCTTTACAAATAAAAAACATGCCACTTTGTGCTGTCACTGCTGGGCTCAAAAAATTATACAATTACATCAGTTTTTTCAACTCATATGAAATAGATTACTAAGTGAATGTAGAATAGACATTAAAATCTTTGGCGTCGAGGGTCTGACCTCGTCACTCCTGCTAAGGACGCACCAACTTCACAATAATAACTTCCCTCTTGACACAAAGCCTCAGAGCAAATTAATGTGCACAACACAAACAGCTTAAATACACCACCCTAATTAAAAGAGTGTGCTGGATGCATGACTTTATGGACTGTATTAAAGCAAGGCAAGCACATTTGTATTTATATAGCACAGTTCTTTACAAGTAAACTCAATGTGCTTTACATGGCAATGCAAGCAGTAGGTCTATACCTTTTCAGAAATTGCAGGATTCTGCGTAACCTTCCATGAAAAGTTACTTTTCAGCCATCAGAGAATTTAATTATGTACTCAAATTTTCATTCAAGATATAATTGCCTGTCTGTAAGTCCCTGCTGGACGCTAAGTGGTTGTATAAACTCAGCACTTAAGCTAGAAAAGCAGCAACGGTTCAGGAGTTGGTCTTCAAGTGCCTGATTTTTTTCACCCTCTTTACAGCCTTTTAGATGCCTTAATGATTTACTTGTGTCAATATGTAATTTCTGTTTTTTAATCGAGTATGGAATATGTTTTCTTTAGACATGTTTTGAGTAAATGCTTCAAACATACAAAGTAAAAAAACAAAAAAGAAAAATCAAAAGTAACATTTTGAGTGTTACTGGTGTTGGGGGCGAACGGGTTGTCCAATAATCGGAAGATCGGTGGGTTGATTCCCGGCTCCCCCGGTCCGCATGTCGAAGTGTCCTTGTGCAAGATATTGAACCCCGTGTGTGTGTGAATGGTTAGATTTCCTCTGATGGGCAGGTTTGGACCTTGCATGGTAGCCCCTGTACCCATTCAGCGTATGAATGTGTGTGAATGGGTGAATTGACTCATAGTGGTCAGAATACTATATAAGGCGCTATACAAGTACAGTCCAGTTAGTTAGTTATTCTTTTTTAAAGGTGAAATCCACATGTTTTATGTACTTAATGACAATACATGATTTACATTTGATTGAGTATCAGTAAATAATTTAAATATATGAAATGTAAAATAAACCCATAAAAACAAAGTGGTCACAAACATGATGAACTGTATCCGACTGTTCTTTCCAGTTCGATTTTAGTATTTTAGTACTTGACTCAGCATTCACTAGTGCATTAGTGTATTAACTTACCATCACCAACAGGCAGTGAAGTTACTATTTTCCCTCACGACTACTGCTGTTCTATACTGTTCTTTGATTAAGGGAGAGGAGCGGAGAGCAAAAAAGAGATAAAAGAGAGACTGTAAACTGAGAGAGAGAGGGTGCTACAGATACGCTGATAGCAACAGTGAGAGATACAAGGAGACAGAGTGTTAAATGCATAATGACCTTTATGACTAGTCTTCTTCTAGCGTGTTAACACATCAGACACCGTGTTCATATTTTACAAATGTACATGTTCAATGCCAGGTTAAGGTCAGGCGACTAAAACCACTTGGTGAAGGTTAGAGACAGATTGGGATTATACTGCAGTTAAATACCGTATTGGTATTATACCGTATTGTGATAACAGGGTTTTTTTTCCCTGGAAATACATCTGAGAAAGTGGGATCGTCTTATATTCAGGGTCTAGATAATTACGTGTTCACAACATCAGATCTTCTTTTTGAATGGATAAAGTAGTGGTGTAAAACTGACTCCTACACGAAGTGTTGCATTATAGGTTGTTTGTAGCATTAATGTTGCTAGGCTAGCGAGTGTCTTCAAGTCTGTTTATAGTGAGTGTTTTAGAGTCAGTCAGCACTAAAAGTGTTTCGTTAGTCCAGTTTAACCTGCAGAAGTTTCTGAAGGCTCATGTAACATGTTTTTCTGCCTCAAAGGAAATAAATTCATGATGAGTGAAAACGAGTCCAAAGAGTCTTCTGACATCTCTACTGCAGAAACGGAATATGTCAGGCTGCCAAATACCACTGTCACAGATGATAAGGAGCTCAAAAAGACAAACAGTCTTATAAATGCTAACTGTTGGAGAAAATCATTCCTGACCGCTTCCAATAGCCTGGTAGGAGAGATTTTATTATTATTTAAATTCAAATTTATTAAAGCATATAATAAGGCAGAACAGTCATGGAATTATTACAGTGACTGAATGTCAAAGTCTAACCTGCCTTCAGGCAAATAGAAGTCATTTATAAGAAACAAACAATAGAGAACAAATTTGGTAAAAGTTTTCTGGCTTCATCTCAATTTCCATGGTTGTCAAAAGCTTATTTTTCTTTTGATAAAAAAGGTGAAGCCAAACAAATGTTCTGTCTTTTTTGTTTGTTTGTTTTTTTGTTTTTTACAGAAAAGGATTTTTAAGCCATAAGTTTATACAAGCACGGAAGGCAGAGCCTGGGTTCATTTTAGAGCCTGTGATGTTTTCATGTCTTCTCTGTGGCCTGGGTGGACAATGGAGTGGGTATAGCCAAAGCACATCAATTATCAAGTACAAAAATCACTATCTGAGTACCAAAGTAGTGAACAAATGATAGCCACGGGCATGACTTGCAATGAGAGAAGGGATGGTGGAGGGGGAGATAAAGTGAATAGGATGACGGAAGAGGCAAGAGCCCCTGAAAAAAAAAAGAAATCAATACACTCGGACCATGTTTGTTCTCATTGCAATAAATTGTTAGTTTAAAAAGCTGGCTGGCTTATCTGGATGCCTTGCAAATGTACTGCTGGATACAAAAATCAGATTGAGATGGCAAGCAGGAAGGGAGGTGAAGCCTGGCTCAAGTTGGTTTGATAAAAAATATTCCACAGTGCAATATTTATTTGCAAGTTTATTTGAGGAAATAATATTTGAAGAACCTCTAGAGGGACTCAGCATGGAAATCATGTGCATTCAACTGAAAGGTATTACAGTTCTACACATTCAGTACATTTTGTTTTTTGCATGTACAACTTGTTTTGAAATGCGTTTCTTTTATTTATTTTTTTAATAAAGATATGTATCTAGCATTTTTGGCACCTCTATATGATGTTTAGGTAACACTGTCACCTGGATAATCAAGTGTTCATGCTCAACTAACTGTCAACAAGACTAAAAGTGTGTTCAGAGTGAATTAATGAATTATTGCCCCACATGAGCAAATTGATTCTCCCCAAACAGCCAATGTACAAATTTTACAGATTCAATTCTGATTCTTTGGTGTCCGATTCGATTCAGAATCAATTCTCGATTGCATGAATAGGAAAGGGGGGCGGGGGGGTATTTTCAGTCTCTTGCTCCAGTTTACGGTGTGCCTAACCATTCACTGGTGTCCTTAGTCCACTGACATACAAAATGACACATAACTGGCAGATAAGAAAAAAAAGTTAACTGCAATAATTAATTAATTAATTAATTAATTAATGTGAAAGCATCTTACAGTTTTCTCGTCGTGTCTCCAGCAGTGGAGAGCAGCCTCTCTGCTGCACTGTTAGCTACGGGAAAAGCCATCGCTGTCCAAGGCGCTAAGCAGGCACAAGGTATCTGAGATGAAACAGACTGAGCACCAAGTTATTGTTTTCCCCTCGGAGTTGGTTTAAGTTGTTTAATGCTGCAGAATTTTTACCTCAACATGAAACATTTTTAACTTGTGTGGACTTGTCTTCCTACCTCAATTTTTGCTGCCCTGAGCATATTCATATATATTTTTCAATCTTTCCATTAACTTTACATGCAATCGTGGCACTTCTAAAAATTGCATTCTGTCTGAACACACATTAAGAGTCTACAGCCAAGCTAGCCTCTCTGTGAGGCTCGTTTTAGGCACACCGGTGCTTTGAACTAAATGCTAATGAAAATGTTAACATGTTTATGTTTAGCAGGTAATATTTACTTCGGTTGTGCTGGTTAGTTTTTGCAAATTAGCACTAAAAACAAAGTACTGTTGAGGCAGATGGGAAATGTCATTACTTTTGCAGGTATTTGGTCATATATCAGACAAGTGCGCATTTTGACCTGATGTTGGCACTAGAGGACACGCCAGATGATCACCAAAGTTATTATGGTTCATCTTTTGTTGTTATTATGCTGTACCAAATTGAATGACAATCCATCCAGTTGGACCTTTGTGGCGCAAGAATAAAAGTCAGGAAATCACTAAGATCATTGGGGTTCATCATCTGGGAACCCTGAACGTCTGTATCGAATTTGATTTGTTCAAATCAATCTTGACAGTGTATTGACATACTTTATTTCACTCGATAATTAAAAATTTTAACCTGCTGTTGGTGCCAGATGAAATATGAGACAGGTCAATAGAAATCATTCTCTGGGGACCTTAAATATATTTAACAAATTTCATGGCAGTCCATCCACAATTTGTTGTGATATTTCACTCAAAAAATAAAAATGTCAACCTCATGTCAGCACTAGAGGAAAAGTCAGGGGATTGCCATAGTCAGGAGGATTCATCCTCTGGGGACCATGTACTGTATGTCAGTACCAAATGTCATAACAAATGTCCCATAATTGTTGAGATATTGTGGTCTGGGTCAAAGTAACGGAACAAGGGACCAACCAACTGACATTCTCATTCCTTGTGCTATGCTGCTAGCATTACTGATGCAAGATGTTTTACAAACTGTAAGCTCATGTGTTACACCCACTGTGCAGGCTATACAGTATAACACTACCTCTGACCTCTAATCACTTAAAGCAATGCTAACACTTATGTATTTATAAAATGAATCCTAATATTAATTGGAATCCAGATTGTTTTTCAATTGTTAGGAGAATCACTTTAAAACCCAATATGCATTCTAGTCATTAGAGACTAAGTTAATTATCAACATTGAAATTGTTCAACAGAGTGAAAAGAAGAAAATATCACATTACTCTGCATGATTTACCATGCATCAGTTGGATGAGAAAGTATTTTGTGCCTTAGGGGAAGCAATAGGAGATGATAGCTTGATAGCTTGCATTAACCTTCAAGGGAAGCTATGGGGGAGTATGAACATTGTAAAACTGTATGAGTTTGAGCTGAGGGAATGTGAGAGGGAGGTGGCTGGAGACAGACAGTGGAACGAAATAACCTCTATTACTGAATGTGCATTCAGGACCAGTAGAGGCAGTGGCACTAAGATGAGCCTAGGTGAAAAGTGCAAAGTCATGACTTGAAAGATTCAGCAAGTGGGCTATGCGGCATGGCACCCCAGTTAAATGGACCTTGACTTTAATTGCAAGTTGTTCCCTTTCTCATCTTCTATTTTATTGTTGGGGAGTTGTTTACCATGTTGAAAAGCCATCAGTTCTGTACTGGCCTCTGTCTCAAGCAAGAGTTCTCAACCATAACAAAATAGAGGAAAAATAACCCTTCCTGTCACCACTTGGATAATATGTTTGACTGGAAATGAACTTTGTGTCAGCTCCAGCCTCATAAACAGGTCTACAGCCCTTTCATATAGTAGCTGATAACAAACTCTAACAGAATAATGTGAAAAGATGAAAACAAACAAAAGTGACATATCACCCACTGTCCACAAGTATAATATGATAAAAAAGCACATATCGGTACTGTCACCATTTTCATCTACTGTTCCATTTTAATACTTCACTTCAAGGGAATGCTGTAACTGTGGTTATTTACTGTAACCTTAATTCTATGATTACTGGTAAATTCCTCTAATGTGTCTCTATAGGTTTAGCCAATCATATTTGCATAGTGGAGCACTGAAAACTATGAATGCATATGATAAGTTGATCAGGAAGAGTCCATTCAAGTGAATAGGGGTCCCCACTATAAAACAGCATGACTTTACCTGGTCCTCATCCACTAATAGACAAGCTATTTAATATACACTCACAAATATTGATTGTTGTTGATTGTTGTTAATGACACTATGGTTTCTCCTCCCTAAATACACTAGGCTGAAAATTAACAAAAGTGAAGGTGCTAACTATGATGTAATGGAAGAAGAAAAACAAATTTACAATTTATCAAATTACCACAAACTAATTGCCACATAGTGAAGCCCTCTGGCCTTCTGAGAGTCCGGGGGCCCTGGGCAGTTTGTTTGTTGTGCTCTAATATGAAGCATAACTGTCAATAAACTAATGGTATTGAACAAAGTACCTTTCCAAATAAAGCAGAGAAAGGTGACGGGGTATGCACTTTTTATATAACTAACAGCAGTTATTTGAACTATGTCAACATTTGCACAGTTAATACTGGTAGCAGCTTATCATATAACCATAAAATAATATAGACTACTGGCACCTGTGCATGTACTGTAGGCCTAGTCAGCAATTACAATTAGTGCCCAAATTAGCCAATATAAATTTTAGGCACATCCACATAATAAGTTTAACCATGACACTAACAACCTGCCATTTTTCAAACATACACTTCTCTTTGACTTCTATGGTTAGTGAATTACCAACACATCCTCATAATTAAATACCTATAGTCACGTTTACGCCATCTAGCAGCCGTAGGAAGGATGACTAGAGGACCTCCAGAATGACCCATAGGACCATAATATGCCACTTTCAAAAATAATTACAAATCACTGTTAAAAAATAATTATGTTTTATGGTGTGACAATGCTGTGGTTAGGGTCTGGTTAGGTTTAGGCACAAAAACCACTTGGTTAAGGTTAGGAAAAGATCATGGTTTGGGTTAAAATGATCACTTGAAAAGTGGTTTATACCTTAAAGTTACGCAACCTTCGTCATCTTGGCAACAGTAAAAACCACAACATTACGTTAAAAAAAAAAAAATGTCCTGACTCGTGGTTGGAAACATGACATTTGTGGTTGGAAATGGGAAGCGAACAGTTGTGCAGCAAAGTCCACTTTTTGCCATCGAACTATCTAGCCCACCTCCTGAAGCAAAAATCATCTTATCAAGTCACCTTATATTGAAGTCACCTGAACTGTTATTTCCCTGGATCATAATTACTACAGCCACTAGATGGCATGAACGTAACTATAGGTCATTTTTGCCAGCCTGAATTTTAGACCTATATTGTCGTCTTTCCTGATATGATGGGCTGTGAATTACACAAGCCCTTAATAGCTTGTTAATGTATCAACAACCCTAGTGGTTAATTTAAGGGTGAAATTTACAGCTTTAGTCCAGTGAGTTCAAACATAAACAAAACCAGTGTGTGTACGGGCTTGTTAATATCGATTCAGCCTAAATGATGTAGCGGAAAGGTGTTACTTCGGCTCTTGATGGAGAAAAGCAATTTCTTAATATCATTTCTTAATACAATTTTAAAAAGTAATATAATAAAAATTGAATAAAATTTATTTTTTCAGGCAAATTATTTTATTTTAAAGACATCACAGTCCAGTTTGAGTTGTAAAATCAATCGACTCAAAAGCATAGGCATGTGTCTGGGTTATCCAGGTTATTCATGAGATCCCCTTCAACCATTTAAATATTCTTCCAAAAGCGCCCACCTGCAGCTCTCATGTTCAATATGTTGGTAAGATGCCCGAGAGCAGAGCAACACCAAACGCAGTCCACCACTCATGAGCTGTGAATGGGGAGATGAGTATCACTTAAAAATGATGGGTGAGCTTCCCACACAGTTAGAGCACGCACACCCCTCCTACGTTCAAGTACACTAACACATACACACATTAGACACAGTGACAGTGATAGGTATCAACTAAGTCCTGATTTGATATAATTTTATCTGTGACTTTTAAAATGAAGGAATCAGCACTCATGAAGCCATCTTGGGAGAGAAGGAAAGCAAAGGCGTCTTCACACCTGTCTGATGATGAATCACAGGGTGGCCCGAGGGCGTTCTCTTGCCGCACCAATGAGCCCAGAGTATTGGGCAGCACAAGTAATAGGGGTATAGGAAGTAATTGAGAAATAGCAGTGTGAGAAAGAATGTTAGAGATAAAGAGACAGAAAGTATGGTAGCAGAAGAAAGAGAGACAGAAGGATGGGAGGAAAAATGGAGTGAGAGGGGGAAGGTAAGAGAAAATGAAAATCACTCACTTGGAGCAGAGCCTTCTTAATTACTCTCCCCACATCCTGTCTCCACTCGGGTATGTCGGGGTTGAACTCGTCCAGATTAGGGGAGAAAGATAAAAGTAGAGATTTGAAGAATTCTGTCGAGGAGAGTCAGGGGAGAATCAGCCATTAATTCACTCGGATCCGGGGGCATTATTCTCAGGGAGCTGTGCCAACTGTCATTTTGCTCAACTTGAGTTTCAGGTAGTTAACACTTGATGAAAAGAAGAGGGTTTCTCATATCCCCTGCACTTCCCTTTGGCTAAATGTACCAGATGCACTTCTAGATAATTAGAAAATGTCACAGCTTTACACCAACCCATCAACTGGTAATAAATCATTGCATTTTACTGATACTTGCAGTCAGATTGCTTTATTCTTTAGAGGTTCTAACAGTAGGCTAATGTAATCTATTTTACTCAAGTAGGAGCAGTTTTATTTCAGAAACATTTCACACAAGGCAGAGTCAGAAGATGACTCTACAAGTAGTCTAAAGTATTTGGAAGCATTTAACTGCTTCCAATTAAACAGCCCTTTGTTAGCATGTTACAAATTTAGAATATGCCAACAGACTTGTAAACATTTGTTATGAGCTCCCACAAACAATTAGAAAACCAGTACTGACCTTTGACAGCTATGGTCTTGGTATCCTGCAGTATGGTGTTGGCTGCAGCCACTTGGACTGTGATGGTGTGCATTCCCTCGTTGGGGAAGGTGTGCGAGATACTCCCATCCAAACTTATCACTGGCTGCAAGCACAGAAGGTAAAGTTACAAATAATGTTACACTTGACAAGCACGTGGCATGACTCTTCTCCCAGTACACCATGTATCATTCACTTTCAGCTATCTTGACTTCATCAGGGTGGTGTCCGAGGTAAATCGGTGGTAGATTCATAAAAAGCAGGATTTGTTTTAGAACAATATGAAGTTATCCTTAAGTATTAAGATGGAAGAGATGTGTACTATGTTTTGAAAAATGACTACAAAAATGATTTCTTCTTCTGGTGAGGGTAGATGAAAAGTCAGGGGATCACCAAAGTCATTAGGATTCATCCTCTGGGTACCATGGATATCTATACCAACTTTATGGCAATGCATTCAACTTTAAATATTATGGCAGTAGATAGAAATATGCATTAATTTGAATTTTCTTTTGTTTTTCTTTTTGATTTTCTGGAAATTCGCTAAAAGATTTCACTATATTTAGATGGAAACCTAGATGCTGAAAAACAAAAGGAGCAACCGTAAAGTGATAGACCAATCAACTGACCAACACTATCACTTTTTCGATGGACCATATATAAGGAAACAATCTTGGACACCACACTGAGAAAGGTTAGAATACAATGTTTGGTGAGTAAACACAGCATAATGGAGAGGAGGTGTCCCATTTTCATTAACTTTGATTGAAGCTCTCCTCACTGTGTGTGCATCCTCAAAGTTAGAAACACATCTTCCTTGCATTTGGTTAGATGTCACACCTTTCAAAACTGTATGGCAGATGCATAGCTTCACAAAAATAATGATGCTTTACAAAAATAACAGATACAAATCCAGCATTTCAAGCAATAGAAACTAAGATTGAAATTTATATTAATGAGTCTTGTCTTAGAGGAATTACCTCAGTATTGTTGCCTAGCCACCAGAAGTAGGTGACTGTGCGTGAGTGGCTTGGCAAAACCACTGCTGTGATGTTCACCTCCTTGTTCCTTATGACCACGAAGGGAGCAAGAAGCTGGACATGCTCTACTGGACCTAAGACAGAAACACCACAGAGGAGTTGATGGCTATTTCTAATGAGGCACACTTGAGAGTGTGGTTTTCATTCAAATGTGAAAAAGCCAATTGGCAAGATCACAAATCCCAAGTACATGGGGTGTAAGGCTTATTTTAGGGAGAGAAACATTCCAAACAACATTCCCAGCACCTTGCCTAGTGCATTCAGAGATATGATCCACCCCCCATACCCATGACAGGATAAGTGGATAGTGTGGATGGATGCTTGAATATTTTAGGAACAAATATAGTATAAATATCACTTCTAGAGAAGATTTACCCTCAGAGGCAAACTCTCGAGGTGTTGCCAACTGTGCATTAATATGACATAATGGATGGAAAGTCTTTCAAAACTCAAAAATGTATGGCTTCTTATAACCATTCGGATGCAACTTTACAAAATGTAATCAGCTTCTCATTCATGGTGACAGATTATTGCTACTTGTCAAATTAGACAAGTGGGTTCTTTTTATGTCATTTGAAACAGTGTAAGAGTGAATTAAGGAAATAATATACCTTGAATCCATCCATGTAAAAAAAGTCACATTGTGAAAAGGATGGCAACAAACAGACAAACAAACAACATTATTCATTCTTCCTATTTGGTGCCTGATTTTTATACTACAATAAATGCAAAGTGAGCTGCTTGCTGGCAGGTGTACTAAGATTAAATGCTGTAGGTAAGACATAACTGTTTTAACAATGTGCATGCTGTGATGCCAGGAGATGAAAGACTTACACTATGTGTTCATGTGATTTTTCTTGGTCTCAGATTCAACGCTGTTTTTGTCACATCAAGTTGTGACAGTTCAATTAAACAGGTTAAATCAGACTTTGCTCTCTGGGGTGAAACAAGGTTGCTAAATACAGTGTACATTTATGCACATTTTCCTTTGGTAAATTCAGTCATATTGTACATTGTTTCATCTTACACCACTACACTTAAAGTCTTTTTTTCCAGGATAATAGCTAGGTAGGTAGCAAGCTATGTAGGGAGGTGACATTGATATTCTTAATCTCACCTACAAAGCTATGATTGGTCAATTGTTTCTCCAAATGGGCACAATTCCAGACTGAAATGATTTACTGAGAAAATCTGAAATGTGGGCAGTGATTCAGAGGTCTGAAACCAGACAAGGCTGCGTTCAGACCAAATCCGGGAATGTGTAAAAAATGGCAGCCCTGCAATTCATTTGAATGGGGTGGGGGGACCATATAGGGCTCTACAAAAAAATGCAGCGGTCGTCTGGCAAAAAAGTTGAACCGGGCTCAACTTTTGCCCGAATGCAATGTGATGTCATCCAGCAAGGCACTACATTGGTCAGGCACATAAGCGGGCAATCAGACCGAAGACGCCCGAGGGAAGAAGAACCGTGTTTACCATGTAGCATTGTTTGCTGTTTACTGAGGAACTATGAAGATGGAAGAGAGACTCATCACCACCATGATGACCTTTCCAGAGCTCTACAACACTGCCATGAGGTAGTACAAAGACGTCGCAATGCACTCACTTGGCGTTGTATCGGGCTGCAAGTTGGAATTTCTTTAAGTAATAATTTTTAGTATTTCTACTTGTGCTACGATAAGATACGTCAAACAACGAGCTATGTAGTGACACACCCACACCATTAGTCTGAACGTGGCCTAAACACTTCCTGAGCTTCATGTCAGCATTGACATTTTCAATTTTAGCCAACACCATGATCTTTCCCTAAACTTAAACAAGTGCTTTGAGTTGCCTATTCATAGCCATAATAATTGTAATCATGCTCTAGTTAGTTACAAAGGGATAGTGTAGAGAATTCAAAGGAAGACATGATCATTAAAAACCTTTCCTCATTATGTTGATGCAGTAAAATGGTATTCCAGGAAACACAATGTTTCTTTCAAAATGCATTTGCTGCTGCAAATTATTTGTATATAAATATAATATTTAGGGTACAGTGTAGTCACTCCAGTCTACTTTGAGCAATTAATTGCTAACACATTTTATTTACAGGCCTACCAAAAAACAAATTCATCTCCAAGAACACAAAAAAGTTTGCATGTGCAGTATAAAACAACAGATAATCAAATCATTTCACATTCTGACAGTATAACGTGGTGACTGCGAAAAATCACCACAGGTCTACATGGGTCTGTAACTGTGGTGATGGAACCTAAAAAAATCCTCTTCTAACCCTGAAAATATGTTGACGCCATCATGTATTTTTTGACATGATACCTTCTGGGTAATGCTGTGAACCTCCCCACTAAGAACCTAATAGGACCTGACAGGGGTCTAGGTTGCTTTACACTAATCTCAGGGATGAAGTTTCCCGCCGCGGACAGATGTAATTCACTACTTTCGTGGAAAAACTCCAACGAACGGTTTGTGCAGTGCTGTGGTCTGGGGTGTTCGTCTCGCGTTAACTCTCATCCTCTTTAACCAGAGCTAATCTTTATCCCCACTTTGAGATACTCAGTGTGTATGTGTGCATAAGTGTGTCAGTGTGTGTGAATGAGAGAGAGTGAGAGACTCATTTGGTATTAAATATATTCAGCTGAGAAATCATTGTAGTAGTTTTTGGCATTTCCCCTAAAAGCATCACCTACACTGTGAACTAAATCCTGCTAAAATTACTGCCGTCAGTAATGTATTAATGCAGAACACACTGGCTGACACATCAGGATGGCAAGATGTTAAATTAAAATGGATTGAACAAATAGATGTAAGAGCAACACACAAGACAACGAGACGATTCAACATGTACTGAGATTATTCCCTTGGAAATAATATTTTATTTTATTCCTGGAGGAGCAGAACTGAAAACCATGACTGTACTATAGTTTGTTATGTATACTGCTGTGTAAAATCTGCTCCATTTAAGGCCTTTAAGGCCCACTTCTCAGTCTCACATTCTGCCCACAGTGAAACCATGCATAAACAGACCTTCCTCAAAAAAGCTGTTTGTGTTTATCACAGCTGCTATATTACATAATCCTGTGTATAGGTCAGTACAGTTAATTTGAGATGAGTTTAGCATGGATCAACAGTGTGGCGGTCATTCAGGTGAACATATTTTAGCACCTGGAGCTAGCCATTGTAAAATATAGAAATAAAAACATATTGCTGCTTTAGGTTCAATGTTTGTCTCCCTTATGAGTTATGAAAACCATGTTTTCAGGATGTAAAAAAAAATGTCTTTTTTCTGAGGATGCAGTTTTGAAACTGCACAATGCATTCTAACACAGGTGCTGGACAGAAAAACAACCCCATAAAAATTTAAATTATTAGCTTATTATTAATTATTGAAAGCAGCAGCATGCAGTTTTATTCTGTCACAATATGGACACTTACATGTTACATGCAGGAAGAGTGTGGTGGTGTCATAACCCAGGTTGTTCTCTGCCAGGGCTGTGACACGGAATATCCCAGCAGACTTGTAGACGTGTTTGATCCCCTCCTCAGTCCAGCTCAGGTTGGAGTAAGACACGGCTGTGCCATCACCGAAATCCAGCTGGATGTTGGTCCGTAAAGAGTCACCCTGAAACACAGCACCGCAGAGCTTCGTTCAACTACAGCTGAACACCCCTTATAAAAATGATGCACTGACACCACTTTTTCACGTGAAACCCCCTCCCTACCACAGAAAGACCAAACAAAAACAAACAAAAAAAAAAACGTCATGTGACTGCTTTAAGAGAGGAGAGCTGTGATACAGTGAGCAACAAACAAGCAAAACCTAGGAGATAACAATGTACTGCCTATTATTTACAGAAGACTGAGTGATCTAATGATGTTGAAATGTGGGATTTTGTGACACACATGAAGCTCAACACTAGTGACATCCACTTCATGTACATACCAAGACTACTGTAGATCATTTCAAAAGAAAAAGGTCTAAAATATAATAGTATGGGCTATAATTTCATAAAACTTGGTGCAATCTCAATCACCAACTAAAGCTCTGGGCGTAAGTGCAATTAGTGTGACCAGCAGTTTTGGTGACCAGAAGTGGGAGTGCAATCCTGGAACAGCACAGTGCAAAATGAAAAAGAAGGTTAATGTGTGTTATCAGTAAGAGGAATACAGTATCAGCAGGTGGAGTTGAGCTGTGTTTTGATGCTGACTAATCACGTCAACTACGTATAAGTACAGAAGACAGGCTCCATTTCTGTAAGGAGAAAACTGTTCCTTCTTAAATATACAGCAAGCCAATATTAACAAGCAGCATTCCAAATATTAATATGCGTAGCCAAAATAGTTCAGGAGACACTGAAATTTCTGTCTGTGCATAATGACATGAAAAGACAAGGATCTCCATCCAATCAGGCAAGGAATGTCAATTATATTTTTGGCAAGAATCAGCCATTATTCTGTTAATCTACTACTTTTATGTGATAAAATTGTATTTTGGTGTGCTTTGAAATCTGTGCTCGATGACAAAATGTATATGAAACTGAATATACATGATATGTTTTTGTAACTAAATAAAAACTCACATTAAGCTGAGTCTTAATGACAAGGAGAAGTAAGCTGCACACAGACCACCACATCTGCACACACTTAACTCAAGTGATTATTATGTACACTGATCTTTAAAATATATAAGTGAGTTTTTTTCTTCATTTTAACAGCATTTGCGTCCTCTTTTCAAATGTATGTTCATTTTCATCAGTTTATAGTCATGTTATGTAATCATAGTACTTAGATATAATTGTATAGTTAGATAATTACAGTTGTTCTATCAATTATTCCTCTACCAGAATAAAAAGTATTAATGTCTCTTGTCTGGAATTAATGCTGCTGGTTTCAAAAGTTTTGTCTGGATAGTTCAGCAGCTATTTGTTTCATAATTGTTTTGTGCAAATGTAGCAGATACTGATTTGCTAAACAAACTGGTAAACATAAATAAATTTAATACAGACAAATATCCGCAATTATAAAACTCTGTTCTGAGAAGTTCTTGCAGACAGATGATGTGTTTAGAAGTTAATCCATTGTTTACAGTCAGCTTTGATTTGTTATGATCCAGATCCTTGTCTCCTTAAATTCTGAATATCACAGTTATCAATTACTTCATATTATTAGTGTTAAGATGGTACAGAATTTCTATATATCAAAATGTGTGTGTGTGCAAGAGTACAGCTGTGTGTGAGAGGAAAAGAGAGAATTTTGTATGTGTGTGAGACAGAGAGTGCACACGTGTGTCTGTGTAAATATGCACCCACCCCACCATGTTTGCCTTTGAATGGTGTGTGAGTCTTCAGCTGCCTGCACAGATTCCTCTGGGAATCACATCTGGTACTATCCGAGGATCAGCACACCGCGCAAGTGTTGGTGGCTCCAGCTGCCACTGCAACCAAATCTGCGCTCATCCCCCCCAGGCCTGCGAATGCAAACTCCCAGCCTCCCCTTGGCACATTGTAGCGCAATGCTACTGGGATCTTCATTTGTAACACTGCATTAGCATGCCGGCTTCGCCAAAACTCACAATGACACTAAATAAATAAACCAATTGTTCATTCTCTCTTTCCTGCTCTTTGGCTCCTGCTATCCCTCACTACCTGAGTCCCTTCTTTGTGTGCTTCCGAGCGTGAAAACGCAGGAGGTTTGGTTTAGTGTTCTGGGGATATTTCATGTCACTTTGCCTGGAAAATGATATCTTTGATAAGTGGCTGGAGAGAATGGAGAACAGTTAAGAACAGGGTTTGACAGTGCAGGCATTGTTAAGAGCTGTAATGAGCTGGCACACAAACAAGACTCAGGCTTGGTGGCGCCAATGTCACTCAGCTCTTTTCTGTGTTTGCTGTCCATTCTGTGTTCACGCTTGCTCTCTATATCAGCCACCATGGGATTCACTAATCTGCATGAGACTGATGCTGACCCATCTCTCTAAATGTCACTCTTTGTGTGTGTGTATCTCCCAGGGCTGAGCAGATCCAAACACATCATGGCTGGAGCTTTGAGGCTAGGACATCAGTGTTGGTTCACAATAGAGGAACTGTTGTACACGTTGACAGGGGTTTGGATACACAAGGCAAGCATTTGTTCAGGTACGTGTCAAACCTGAACCCACAGTGTCGATGTGATGAGTGACAACAAAAGACAAAGACTGTAAATGCATTTGGAAAGTCATTCAAAGTTTTTTTTTCATAAGATAGAGCTATTCATAACAAAGATATCATTGGGTAGAGAAAATAATATCTATGACATATAATTAAATTAATGTAATGACTTAATTTAAAGCTGCACTTATTAATATTTTATATAAACAATGGATCAAATGACTTTGATCATTGGATACAGGCAAATGTTAAAGGTGTCACTCATAGTCACAAAAACTGAGTAATTACCTTAAATAACCCAATACCTAACCCCTCAGAGACTTTTCGCCAATTTTGGATCATTGTTTTGGTTATTTGGGCCTACAGCTGTACTTGCATCAACCCAGTTTTCAGCAAAAAAATGAATTGAGTGGTTTCATTCCAATATTATAATTATTATAATTTATAACAATGGTAATTTATTAAAAGGGTTAAATTCATGTTTTTAAGAAAATGTGAAATATTTGGCACAGTTTTTTAACATATTTGAGTTAAGAAGTGGTTGCTCTCTTGGCTAAAAAAACACTAAAGAAAGTCTGGCTTATGTGGCTTTTTGTTTTGTTGTTTTGTCAGCTTTTTTATACCATAGAGCTGAACTGCAAATGGGCAAGGAAAGCTAAATGATCACAAGAGAAAATTGTGTAAACTGAGGCTAGATATAAAAAAATGATGGCATAACTCGAGCTTACTCATTATTTTTCTTGTATGGATGTGTAAACACGCAACTGTTTGCTAACACATTCACCATAACAACTCTGTAAGGCGAGAGTGTGTCAATGTTGTACTTTCAGCTCATTTTGCTGCCCCCAAGTGGCCAAAAAAAACAGGAATTGCAGCTTTACATATTACATTTTTATTTAACTAGAATGGTTACTTGCAACTTGGAAGTAAAAAATTAGTCAATTAGTGCCTGGTGGGAAATAAGAGTGAAAGGTTTTTTTGTTTGTTTGTTTCTCCTATTAACTAATTTGGGCTAATAGCCAAGCAAGTCAGCATAAATCCATCTAATATTATGACTGAACAGAGTTTGAACACTGCAGTTAATATTTTAGGTGGGAATCCACAGAAGTTGCGCCTGTCATGTTTGATCACAATGTTCATCGGCAGGATATTCCATCTAGCTTTTCCACTGGGGCAGAAATAAGTTTCACAAAAAGATAACATGAGCAAGAACAACTGTAGAACATTTTCTCCCAACTGTGACTAGAGTGTGAAACAGAAACTGGCTGATACAAATCAAACTGACAAAACAATTGTTAGGCAGATCACAGGGGGCTTATATTAACCAAGAAGGAACCACTGTATGATTCTTTTGAATTTGAACCCCCATTTGGTGAGTATTGAACTGAGGATGCCATGTAATGCAGTGATAGCCATACGCAAATGGGAAGAGGGGATGGGGCCACACATCTACAGTATATCAAGCTGAACACTACAGTAAGTGACTAAAATCCAAAAATTCAACTGTTATAAATAAATCCTTTTAAGTTTTCACATCCTGAGGCGACAATTAAAAAGCTATAATAAAACCTAAAATAACCACTGACAAACTGAGTGGAAAACAAAGCCATGTCTGTCTATGAAAGAACAAAAATAAAGCGTGCTGTCACCAGTGTCTCCTCTCCAACTTAAGCACTGAGCTGGCAAAGCTCTTCGTTGCTTTAGCTTTGCCAGCAAAAATGAAGCCAAATCTGATTCATGACAACACTGAACCAAGTGGGAGGCCAGTTTATACACAGGCAGGATTTAATCTGTCGCACTTGTTGATATAAGAATGAATCAACCACCGAAAAAACTAAATTTGCTGTACATACAGTATGCAACATTTTTTTTCAGGTTTAATCTGACAAGGACCATAGTGAGGACTTAAAAATATTGAGGTCATTAGTTCAAATTCCCACAGCCTAATCCTCCAATTTAGACAAGCTGCTACACTGCTACAGCTGCCAAAAAAAAAACATCACAGTGGCCACTTGTGGTCTTTTACAACATGCTGTTATACATTGCTTTTCTAACCCAGGCTGGCACCATGGAAAGAGAAGTTAGGCAAGGCACTGGTAACACCTTATACTGTATAAAATGACACTTGTTATCTGTGTTCCAGAAAATGGAAATGAAAAACATTAATCAATTGTGTTATATATTATGTTTGCTATTAATATAAAGAAAATGTGTGTTAAGTATTTAGATATACATTTTATTTCTGTATAAGATTAAAATGCCAATTATATCATAGGAAAGTTTGACTCGACAAATACCATTATAAAAAAATAGTGAAGTGAATGCCACACAATGGTTAAATGATGGATCTAAATGCTCTTTCAAAACCTTTTTCGCAATGTCAGGGATATAAATCTGGAAATATCCCTTTATTTTATTGACAGTTTATCATATTTTCTTGACAGAACAGGGCCTGTCATGTGTAATTTGCGTGTAATTGTAGAACATAAACTCCTGTCCTCCTGTGTCTTTGTTTTTGTAATCCTCTTTGGAGAGTCTTGAAAACAGTGTTCACTAGAGGGTTGCTGTAGATTTTCACTGAGCCACAGGTTCAGCAGTGACCTGTTCATTACAGTCAGTTTGTTGATGTACAGTTATTTGTATAATATCATCATGCAGTTATTTGTATTTTTTGGCAATGGAGATGAGCCTCATGCATGTAGACATGCTGTTTAAACAAGAATACCAAGCAAATATTCTCAACACTCCTGCTGTATATTCCTATATAGTTTCCACCACTACACTCACACTTACATACACCATATACTGTAAACACCAAATTATTTTAAATGGCACAAAGAAAATACAGAGAATATCTAAGTGTCTCAAATTCCCTCTGTCTCCTTCCTTTGATGCCAAATATGGAACGGCAGTTAAATTCTTTATGAATTGTTTGAGATTTGGTTGGTGTCATTTAGGCACAAACCAATCACTCCTCTGCCAACCACTTAGTGAAAAGTCAGTCACTTTTACAAAGCCCATCTGTAGCTGTAATTACTGTGTTGCACTGCAGGCTTCCCAGCCAATACAAAACCAGTTTTGACCAGGAAAATATACCACGTGGTTGTGCTGATCTTATCATATCCCAAAACATGTGTCCATTTTTTCTTAGTTTTCTCCCTTATTTCTAAATGTGGATGCGTGCCACAGAGTGTTCTACCCATGAAATATTTAAGACCATTTGCTCTCCCCAAGAAATACACCCATTGCAGGCTTCATGAATATAAATTAAACTTTGAATTCATCTTGAGAATTTTCTCAAATAGGGATGATACCACAAGGATTCTTTACCCCACCCGTCTCTTCTTTTATCACATTGCTTTGCCACCCACCTCCCTCCCTCCGTCACCCCCCTCCTCTTTCCATCAGACAATCCCCCTCTTAATGAAAGAAACAGGCCTCCATTCCTCAAGTCATCACACAGTAATATGACAACTGGGCCTGGACAAGCCCCTGGGGGGACACACTTTGCTTGAGTTGTTGCAGAGGTAGGAAAGCACGGAAAGCACTCCTGTTGCTAACGCCCCAAAGCCTGCCACTAGCATCAACGGACCATATTCTACCTGTGTAACATGTGAGCCAGTTTCTCAGTGACCAGGCGGCCTGGTGGGCCTGGCTCTGAGCACAGCGCTCTCACTCACTAACAGGGTCTCTTGTGAGGTCTTTTACTTTTGCCTCTGGCTCAGAACTCTAGCATTGCGTGGGCGAATTGGAGCCATTTGACTCTATTAAACTTTAGAGAGTGTTTAGAACAAGGTTACTTTCCTAGACAGCACAAGACAGTATACTCAAACTTCAGCATTCATTTTCTTCTGGTATAGACTAATTCTTTGGTCTGATTCCTTTCTGTGCAGTAACAAACACACTTTTAATTTATGTGTCTTTAAACTTACATTAATACATATTTACATTACACTAAATGAAACCACTCTGTGGTAATGTGTGTCAGCCTTATAACCCAAATCATGGAGTAATGTCCAACTGCTCTATAGAGGCAGAGTGCAATTAAGTTCCACCTACCCTGGAGGGACAAACAATTCATCATTCTCTATTGACTTTGTGTTGTGTGAAGGTACCTCCTTGTCACTTACGCCTGCTAGCAAACAGCAGAAAAATGCCTAAAGGCTGCTGTTTGGTGGGATGCACTACCAACAGGGTAAAGAACCCAGAACTAAGTTTTTATAAGCTGCTGAACCGAAAAACTGAGCCTTTAAGAAGGCAAAATTGGAGACAGGCAATAAGATGTGAGGCATCAGCAGGAAGAATGGGAAAACTGTGGGATCCTGACACTCAGTATGCCTACGTGTGCAGCAAGCAATTTGTCACTGGTAAGTCAAATATCCAAATGTCAATTTTAGGCTAACTATATTTCTGTTAAGCTAAGTTAAGCTAAAGCATTTTGACAGTATGCAACTTGTTTTATAATTGAATGTGGATAAATCAGAAGGCTATGCAGTATTTTGTTTGCAAGCAAGCAAGGTAAGGAGAAGGGACGCTGAGATAGACCGACAATATTCAGTTTGTCAATATACCTTTTCCTCTCTTTTAGACAAAGGGTGCTAAAATAAAATAATCCTTTGACATCCTGAAATCTAATGTTTTTAGCTAGTTACAGGCATTTTGTTATTGTTTCAGCCCTTGGTTGCATATTATGGCGCCGATTATTTTCCCCTCCGGTGAGCATGTTTTTCAGAGTATGACGCGTTGTGCTCTGTCTGGACCTTACTAGCTTCTTTTAGCTCATTGTTTTGGTTTTACAGTCTGAAAATTTGTGAACATTCACTGTACCATTGAGTCTGAGAGATTCAATAACTCCCGTAAACAGCTGTTTCCAGTTAAAAAGCTTTGATCAACCCATTGTACACCACCTGCCCAACAACAAACAGCAGATAGACTCAGTTAAGAAATGGTTAGCTGGTTGATAACACAATAGCCAAGTTAATAAGCCAGTTATATTGTGAGGGCTGTTATTTTGATGTTTTTCTGCCCCCTGGTGGACAAAAATCATTGAAAGCAGCTTAAACAGAAATCCTGACTAGTGAAGGAGCTGTGTTGGTTGTGTTCTCACCTCATCCAGATGCACCAGGAAGGTGACGTTGCTGCCCAGGTTGGCAGTATGTTTGCTGTCTTTTGTGGTCAGCAGAAGTCCTTTAGGAGGTCTGTTGGGGCACTGTTGCTTTCTAGCCGTGTACATTTCCTTTACTCCTTTGATGCAGTTGTTTAACACCACTTTACGGTACCTTCGAAAAGATACACAAGTTGGAAATTCAGGGTATTGCTGTTCTATTATATCCTTTATAATATATACTATATAATTAATCTACTCTAGTCTATAGTTAGTTTTAAATTAATCTGCTTGATGCTACATGAACTTGTGGTTTAGAAACAATTTTGTTGAACTCAGCAGAGTGGTCTGTCAGTACAGCTGTTGTGTTTGAGCAACCCCACTGTGCAAAAACTAGACTTGATGACAACTGACAACACAAGCTGTGTCAGAGGCTGAGACACCTTGCAAAGCTTAATCATAGCAGTGGTGAACAAAACACTCCCACTGTGATTAAGCTTTGCAAGGTGTCTGTCCCCTGGGGAGCCTCAAGAACTAACACAGAAGACACATCTTGCTGACACAAGAAAAAAAAATAGAATTAAAATAAATTATTACGCCACAGATGCAAACAATATGAGGTTATTATTAGTTTCTAAGATGTATATGCTGTACCGTAGTAGTAGTGATTTTAACTTTAGGGATGTGGTAGTAAATTTGGATACTGAAATAAGTTCAGTTGAGCACAGTGATGACAAAGCGAAAAGACATTAGGGACGCTCTGATCAATTGGGCAGTGACTGGAAATTGTCAATACTCATTACAAAGTATTTGTTTGATGGTCCCTACTTGATCAGGTACAGTTCAGTTCAGTTTGAATTCAATTCATTAAACTTGATTTGTCCCTGAGGATGCAATTAGAATTGCAGGCATATAAAAACAGACAATAAAACAGACATTGAAAATAAAACAGACATTAAAAATATCTACAAAAAGTGTTAACTGTGTTGATAAAGTGCAAAATGCATGGTTTGTTGGAGGGTGTTTGTTGTGGTAGAAGCGGGGTTGGGGGGGGGGGGGGGGGGGTGTCAGGAAGTTAGATGCTGACATTAAAGAGACGAACTGCCTCAGGAACAAATGTCTTCCTCCTTCGGACTGTCGAGAATCTAACACTCAGAAGACGTCTTCTAGAGGGAAGCCATTTTAAGGAGGAGTTGAGGATGTGTGAAGGGTCTTGGAGGATGGATCTGGCTTTTTGGACAGTCTGGATTTGGTGAAATGAAGCAATGCGATTTTTGAACAAGTGTTAACTACAGTGTCATGGCACTTCTTGTTTTGGATATTTAAGAAATAATACCAGCAAATGAATGAAACTGTAAGGATGCTTTCAATAAAACAATTGTAGAAAGAGATGAGTATGATCCAAATGAGTTCAGCTTGCGGAGGAAGTATCACCTATTTCACAATGATTGAGAAATACCTGGCACAACTAAAGAAACTTTGTTACGCTACCTTTAAGTATGACAGATAAACATGATGAAGTCTTTAAAGAAACTAACTTCAGAGAATCTTTGGGAATGAAGATAAATTCAGTGTGTAAGTAGCCTGTAATTACCACTTGTAGCCACAGTGCTGGCTTTAAGGGAAAGTAGATTGTAAAAAAAATACTGACTTACAAGTCCTGCACTCAAAATTTTACTTGAGTAAAGTACAAAATTGATAAAATGTTAAAAGTAAAAGTATTCATTACAGGTACAGAATTTCCCCTTTCAGGGTGTTAAATTACAGAGTCCCAAAGTTCTGAAAGATAATATTTTTTTATCTTGTGTGCGCAAAAGATTATTGATGCGTTAAACTGTAAAACAGCATTTTAATGTGGCTGGTTGAGGAGGACCTAGTTTAAACTATTTTATAAAGTTTGGTATCTCAATGACCCTGCACACCCACGCTTTACCTTCACAAATATTTTCTTTTTTTTTTTTCTGAGTAGATTTCTCATGGCTGTGTAGAGACATACACAGCACTTGGCTTGGATGACGTCTTTCTTGCTCTCCTTTTAGTGTTTTTGTGGGAGAAGTTATAACTTAATCTTTCTTATTAGTAAGAACTGAGTTTGGTGACTCATGTAAATCCCTGCAAGGTTTTGCCTGGGTGGGTATACAGAATCTACCTATAATAATGCATTATATTTTATAAGCTGATCATATGTTTTGTATATAAAATCAAATTAACTAGTAACTAAAACTGTTAAATACATGTAGTGGAGGAAAATCTACAGTATTTTTCTATATCAGAGTGCATTGTATCATAAATTGTATCATAAATTGGAAATACTCACATGAGGTACTTTAAGTACTTGTATTTGTACATGAAGTACAAGTACCTCACAATTGAACTTAGGTACAGTATACTAGAGTTAATGTACTTCATAGTGTACATTTCTGTCTAGATAACCACAGGCTGCTAACTTCAAAGCTCTTTCCTAAACAAATGGGACATTGCAGGGATTATTTCATGAACGTATCAGACGGTTTTATGCCCACAATGTAAGGCGACATGTCAGAATCAGGTTGTGGGCAGCCGCTTGTTGCACAGCATCATCATTCAGTTTTATGATACTTACCATAATAAACCTATGAGGGCTCTAAAAAGACTGATTGAGAATCCAATGGAAAGCTTCCAAAACAGACACATTTGTGCAAAAAATAAATGAACGTTACATCATGTCACATGAATGTATTTAGCAGTATAGAGTATAAATATGAAATGCTCACCCTGTGCTGTTGAGGTAGTTTTGACCCTGGCTGCAGCTTCTGGAGACAGTGGAAGGATTGTACCAGAAGGCAGGCCTGCAGTTCCCGTCGCCGCGGCGCTCATATCCATAATCACTGTCAGACAACAAAGCACATCCACACAGCACCTGATCAATATCAGCATGTGAAAAGGGACATATTGTCATACAGTGTGTTCCACATCCCTCCCTTATCTATCTCTTTATAACTGGTGACCAGGGGCCTGTCTGGCACAGAGGTGCATCATTATTATGTATTGATTAAGGCCACTGTTGACAAAAGCGCCACAGCCGTGTGAAGCAGTGTGTATGGATACACATCCTAGGAGGGGTCTGTTTCCTTACACAAGGACGACTAACTCTGACTCTATTGCTGAACATGATTTACATCGCACAAAGCAAGGTAAGCAAGTGCCCATTGTAATAACAGTCATGACATTGATTTATCAATTAATTACCAAGCCAGAACAAATAAACTAAACTAACAAGCCTGTGGCTGACTAGTCGAGTTTGATTCTGTGATTACGACAGTGTGAACTATTCATTAACAAGATGTCAAGGTATATTGGTTGCACAGACATATATGGGCAAAGAGGTAAAAGATCAGTACAGTGTCCATTTTGGGACAAAACAGCCATAAACATATATTTTGAATGAGATTGTGTAGATCTGTGTGAAAGCTAGGTGTGCACACAGAATTGGGATCCTAGTTCAACCATTTTATGGTATTGAAAATCAAATCTATCTAAATCATCAAAGAATAACCAAGACTAAAACTGTGTTCAAACAGAACCTTGCGTTACTCCTGCAAGTTTGACCACTCTTTATGTTTATGAAGTACATTAATAAAGCCGTGAAATACATGCAAATTATTCGCCCAAGTTGAAACAATTTCACCTTGTGCGGACACATATTCACGTCGCCTGGGGAAAATTTGCACCTACTTGCGTCTTTGCATTGACTTATGTCATGTGTATGTTATCGTGCCACGCTATAAATTTGCTTCACGTTCTGTCTGAACTCCATAAGACTCATTCAGTGGCAACTGTAAGTACAAGATAGTTTTTGATACTCTATGCTACTTCTTGATCAGTACTTAGAAAGTATCAAGGCAGATTATCCCTAATCTTTGATGAATCAGCCTCTTGTATTGTATTGTAAATAACAATGGAATTACATCATATATAGGCAGGTCTCTACCATGCGTAGTCATTTAATACAAATCTAATAAATATGCACTTGGGCTGATCATGTGCCAGACACTCTTTCACACCTCAAATTAAGTTAAATGATTTGGGCTTTTTTCGCTTTGGTGTTTTTTCAAGTCCTCATTTTAGAATTTTAAGCATGCATCAAATAATTCCCAGCAGAGGCAGAAAGAGTGAGATAGACAGGCAGGAATCAGACTCAGACACAGAAAGAAAATAATCTTTACACTAGTTCAATGGGAACCAATTAGCACTCACTCTGACTTTCTACAAACAGTATTTACATAACTGCTGTATGTTGGGATGGCTTTTTTTTAAGATAAAAAGTACAACTGTTCAGGATTTGCATACAAATTGAACCTATTTACACCCCCTACATCATCTCAACAGAATTACAAGCATAGCAAGCTCATAGACAGATACTATGGAGACAGACATTATGAGCAAATTGTGTAAAATGATCCCAAACTTATCAGATTATTGGAAAACATGCAGCAAATGGAGTAAATTAATGAGACACATGAATAGCATATGCAATGGAATTCAATTTCAATGGCTGAAAATTGGCCTACAGAATGAACAGTGCAAATTGTGTTTGTATGGAACTCCTCTCTTGCCCAGACTGCATGCTTGAGTTGTTGCACTGTTAATTCACTGATCAGAGAAAATGACACACCCTGCTTATAGCTAAGGAATAAATCACCTATTTTGCATATTTTTGAATGGCACTGACCATCTCTAGCTTGTCGCTGTAATATAAACCAGTTTGTTGCTCTGCTGCTGAAACATCTCTGCAAAAATCTCTCATCTCTGCAGTATTCCCACAAGAGCACACATCCATCAAGCTAATTTTCTTCAAAATATGTCTGTATCCACAAAGTGGGTTTAGTAACAAATGTAGTTATTAGAAAACCATTAAGAAAAATATATGTAAGAAAACAGTGGTCTAAAAGTAGCTTTATAGCTCAAAACAAATAAGTGTTATTACTAATCTGCACATTTTGTTTGCCTGTTTTTCATAAAATGCTGCTTATTAAATTACAGGGTTGAACTAATGTGAGTGAAGCACTAGGTAGGTTAAATCAAACTATAGAGCATATTGGAGTGGACTGAAGAAAGGAGAACTCAACCAACAACATCCTTTTGTGGCTTTTGTGGCTCCAGAGGAAGCTATATGAAATCTGATAAATTGATTCAGTGTTGGTTGGGGTTGAGGACTACAAGTTTGAAAATGACAAAAAGAATCTGGGGGTGTGGAGTTACTAGCTGTTGAGGCTAGCGTCTCAAGGCTATGTTAGCCGCTACTAGCATAACAAACCTGAATCAGGCAGGGCAGGTATCCTTATCAAGTACCATTAAACTTACTGAAATATTGTGACAATAGTCTGACTCAGTGTGAGTCCTGGAGCCGGGGAGAGCAGCAGGTGAGCCAACTGTCAATCACAGCTGTCGATCAATGCCCACACAACAGACATCAAAGCTACGATAAGTCTTCAAGTCTTATTAACAGAGCAATAATTTCCAAAATGACCACCAGCACACTTATTAAAGGGCCAATATTTATTGATTGAGACCATTTGACTCGATGAAAAAATGATTGACTTAGTATTTCTAGAGAGAAGCTGACACTTTTTGAATGGGAGTCAGTTAGAGCCAGAGATTTTTTGGAGCCAGCATCGAGTGGCCGTTGGTGGAATTGCACTTTAAGGTACTTCAACATTGGCCTCAAGCTGTTGTAGTCGTCGCTTGGACCCAACTGTCGACTGTGCATTATGGGTAATGTACATGCCAGATTTTGACAAGGATGAAGAACGCGTGGAATAAAAAAGACAATATCTCTAGTTCTGCTGCATCGATTTTGATCCTTTTTAAAACTGTCCATTGTGAGTCCGACAATATTGTTGAGCTGAAGTCATGATGTCACGTCCACTTCTGTAACTCAATGCAATTTATGATTCAGTATTTCTTTCATCTGTGTTTCTGAAAAAAAAATAGAGTGTTCCTGGGGTTTACTTTCCATGTTCTAGGAAAAACTGTCAGACAATTAGAAGTTGAAACCTTCGCAATTTTAACAAAGTTAAAAAATGAAAAACAAAAACTACAGTAACTGTGATAATGTAGGGAAATTAGGTTTCATAAAGGTGGCTAAAATATTGAATCCTTATCTAGACATATAACGTGAACAACACAACATATTGTTGAGAAAGGCTATGTTCCATGGCTGGATTTTTAGGAATTTGCATTATCACAAATGTCAATGGGATTTTAAATGAGGTTTTCCTCCTTCTGGCACTTGAGCTCTAGTAGTGCAATGCTAAATCTGTGGAATACTCTTTTAATGGAAGCTGGCTGGTAGCTATTTTTTTAAGAAGCCAGAGCTGTTTTTTACTTTTACTTTTAAATACAGTAGCATTTAACGGGGTATAGCATTAGTTTAATGGCTGGTTGAGTCACATTCATACTGTTACAAACTTTAATACTGTATCTGGCAGCTGCCCAGTTCAAAATAATTGAAGTACAAACACATTAGAAGGTTCTGAAAATATTAATGAAAAAAACACATCCTTTGAAAGTAGAGCTTCTACATTAAGATGAAGTGCTCCTTTAGCAGACAATTGAGAGAAACATAAACCCTTTTATGAAGGAAAGAGCTATTGAGCAAAGACAACCTTCATCTCACCATTCAAAATCATGGGCTCGGCAAATACAGGACTCAGCTGAGAGGATTCTGGAATAGTCCTTTCCCAGCATGCAGTAGTTTCCAGGTCTGCGTTTCATGTAAATCTGTTTTTGTCCCATCACACATGGCTCACCCTGTGGGCACAATGAACAACATTATGCTATGTGATATCACTTTTATAGCATGAACTTCAACACAGCCAGGGGTAGAAAGGCATACCTGAATCTCATGATGTTTTTTTTTTCTTACCTGGTTGTGCAAGTGCCAGGTTTGATAGTCTTCCTCTGTGCATTTCCTGCTGAAGATCGACTTATAGTCTATCTTTATGAGCTGCCATTCAGAACGGTGGCTGAAGTGTCCAAAAAAGCTGCAGAGGCAAATGACAAACTTCAAGAAAATTATACTTTGAAACCATGAGAAGCATGTCTATTACAATTCCTCTTTACTTTAAAGGATAATTGTGGTTTATTACAACTTGGGGTATAATTTTTTTGTAGTTTTTGCCATGGTTTCAATCTGTAATAATTCTATTGTACTCACTACAACTAAGTCAGATGGGGCAAGAAATAAGCAATAAGATGATCAAACAGGTTGGAAACAAGCCAACAGTTTAGCCAGATGGGTTGTAACATCTCAAGGAGATAAGGAAAGAGGTAAGGAAAAAACAAAAAACAAATGTATGCTCATTTTTTCAGATTTTTTCCTATTTTTTACTTTTGTCTTGTGGGGTACTGGAGACGTTCATCTCTTCAGGCCTTTAAGGGCTCTTCTCTCTGAAACAATTTGAGAAGGAAGTACTGTATCACTCGGTTTCAGTTGCTCAAGACTCAAGCAGACATTGCTTCATTTTAAAGGGTCACCAGTCAAAAAGGTCAGGAGCCACTGATCTAAACCACTTCAAGCCACTTTATTTGGGGATTAACCCCAAAGTGAGTGTACCCAAAAGGCTAGTAATAGTCTGTGATTGCACAGTTAAACTGTGGGAGCTCACAACTACACTGAGTTCACTAGGTCAAAATTGAATCAGAAAGTTGGTCTGTAAACTGTTTTTATTACTGACTCTGTTTTCTCTACCAAATGACTATGGCTAATTGTTTAAAACCTGATTGTGTGACTGCTTGTTTCTTTCCCCATCAGACTTCTTTTTAGTGATGTTGTCACATTCCAGATCTCAGCTATTCACTTGGTGAGTGAATGCGGACGTAACTGTGAGAGTTGAGTTGCATTGTGAGTAATGTATGCGCCAGGTTTTGACAAAGAATGAGTGGAATAAAAACAACAATATCTATCTCTGATTCTGCAGCATTGATTTTGATCCGTTCTTTTTTTACTGCCCATTATGTGTCTGAAAATGTTATAGGAGTGCAATGGTAAATTGGTGGAGTACTCTTTTAATATCCACAAAGGTCTGAGTAACAGTAACAGACCCATTACGTGCCACTCAGAAATGTGGCCTAATGAAGACTAAATACCACAGTGCTTCTGAATGGATGCCTTCCTTAAAGGTCCTCCATCTGTCTAGCCTTTTGACTAGGAAAAAATAACCAAAAGAAATTAACAGAATTGATAACATACCTTTCACCTCACACTCAGCCCAACAATAACCACTAAAAGGACACAAAAATCAACATCTTTTAACATGTCATTTGTTCCTTTTGGGATTTTAGGGACTTACGTCATGATCTGGTTTTCGGCCCCAGCTTCCACCAAAACGCCATCCACGAACAGAGGAACCGAGGAAAAGCTGTGCTGGGTCCACTGCCTCCCCTCATCAAAGCTGACCCTGTGTATGTGTGTCAGAATGCATTCCCATCACAAACCCAGCAACAGCAATGGCACAGAAAGAGACACTCTCTGTTAGAACCTGGTCATAGGGGAGGGTTTAGGTGAGAATCAGAATGACTGGCTTGTCTCAGCAGACAAGTTTCAGACTATGTCCACACTAATTAAAACGCTGTTTTAAAATAAAAACGATCTGTCCACACAAGCGTTTTCATGCCATTCCAGAAAAAAATCTCTGTCCATGCTAACACGCCTGAAAACGCATATCACATGACCATTCATGTACAGGGGGCATGCGCCACTGGACAGGGGAGTTGTCACATATTGCTTGAATAAAAGCTTGCCTACTGCACATGTAGGCAGTTGTAGCATTATAAAATGCAGAATTTAACCGCATAAACAACAAGATCAACAATGCCTGTAATTCGTTATCCATGTTGAATTAACCACTGGTAGTCAACACTGATGTTGTTTGTTTTCTCCCGGAAAAGGGTTATGTGACAAATCAGGGAAGGACATGTCGTGACTGATAAGACCCAATCAGGAAGTGAACGTGGGTGTCAGTGTCATCATTTTCAAAAGTCTCTGTTTCGGCCCGTCCAGACTAAGACAATCCTGGAGTTTTCAAATTAAAATGGGGTCAGCAGTTTTTTCAAAAGTGTCTGTTTTAGAAGTTTGAAAATGCCAGAGTAGTGTAGACGCTAGATGTAAATGTAGCAAAAGTTATGCGTTTTAAAACGAAAACGTATTAGCTTGAATGTAGCCTCAGAGTCTCTGTGCAATTAGCTACTGTAGCTGGGGGTAAATATCCAAAGGCTGAGCAATAAAGGGATATTTAAGAGACAGTCTGTCTGGTTATCAAAGCAAAGATGCACAAAAGTGCTTTCAGAGCACATGAAGAGAGGAAATGTTTTGGTATCAAAAAGAAAGAGTCACATCACGGGTCCAGAGTAAAGTCTGTGAAAAAAAACAAGACCAGAATAGAACTGTTTCATGTTCATCTACAAAACTGCAGAGAGAGAAGGAGACAGCAAAAAAAAAAAAAAAAAAAAAAAACTGGACAGCTTTCATCATCAGGGCCTGGGCTCTATTGATTCTGACAGCTTATCAACATTGGTGCTGAAGTGAGAACAACTAGGAGTACCTGAGTGTGACATGAGTAGAAACACTGCTGAGGCCTGTGCTTGAAGAAAGAAAATCCTCCCATGCTGCCTCTAAAAACCCCCACTGCCTTCATTTGGCTAAAAGCACTGACAACAGAAAAAGCGTTGACATGCACCTATTATGAGATTCAGGTCGGGGAAGTGACTTTACACTGGCTGAGAAAGCAATACTGTTCCGTAACTGCTGTACAGAGGCTGTGGAGATACACAGGCTTCTTTCTTTCTGTCATTTTTTTTCTGTTTCTCTACCATCACACTTAAATTGGTTGGGAGACAAAAACTCAGCAGGCTACACTTCACTGGCTCTAAAACTAATTTCAAAATTGTTGCAAAAGCGACTGGAGAACAGATCTGGTCTCACTTGGATTAGCCTGCACTGAGGCAAAGCGTAGGCACCCGATTTGGCAAGAGGAAGGCAACATGTTAATGAAAACACTAAAAGGGGGGGGGGTCTGACTGCTGGCTGTTAATGATAAGTGGCTTGAAAAAAATCTCTCAAATTAGATTGCCTATGACTTTTCTGCAGGAGCCACAGTCAAAGTGCAACACTAAATGGATCAAGTGTCACATATAATATATACATGCACTTTTTTTTTGGTGCATAAGGGTTGAATTAACCTAAAAATAGCTGTAGGAAATAGGAAAAGTAATTTAAGAGTGGACAAGTGTTCAAAAAAGTTATCTGAATGGACATACCACAAGTGTCTGGTTGGCACAGATGGCTGTTTCACAGCAACAAGGGCTCCTCCTTTATCCAGAAACCACAAATTGTGTTCCTCTTCAAAAATCTAAACAAACATATGCACACATTCAGCACATTGTTAGGAAAAAAATAAACCTTGTATTTATCTTCTCTAACATCAGCTGCAAGTGTTGAGATGTCTGATTATCTAGTTTACTTCCCACAGTAGTAACCTAGTGTTACATCCAAGGCGAAGAGTTAGCAGTTCAGGACTGGCAAACCTGCTGTGTAATATTCGCACACTGTGTGGGAGCTGGTCCTGGATGCTATCACGGTTTAGGCTAACGTTAGCGGCTCTCTCCTGCATTTTATTGGATTTGGGGTTGAAGTTTGAAGTTTAAACTCTAACAACCCCTAACAAACTTGCTAACTGAGATAGTGTTACGTTTTATGCATGGTTAATCTGCAATCCTGGGAGACTTCTCTCTTGTAAAAGTGACACATTATTTGATAATACAAAAAAGCATAAGTAACCACTGTGTTGTTGTCCAAGTATGTTCTTCTATAGTAAACATCTGAACAATGTTATGTTAAAATGAAATAACAGTGTCATATTACATTTTTGAGGATGAGGATACTGGCTTTTGCCCAGAATTGGCAGCTTTAGCTTCAGTCTTTTAGCATTTTATAATGTATGAAGCCATCAAGTGCACATTCAGATGCTTTTACAATTTTTTTTTTTTTTTTTTAATGAATCAGCAAATGATTTTCAACATACAGTTTTCAACCATATATCTGAAAGATGTCATTTCGGCCAACCAAATTGCTGGTTTCCGGTCCTTTTTTCTGAAATCAGCAACCCAGTGTTTCAAAATTAAGTTAAAATGTTGAGTGGTCAATCTGCCACTGTTATTATGTAAACTGCATGTGTGCCGTGCTGTGGTTCAAAGCTTGACATGCATAGCGACAGTTAGTAAGTTGGTTTTTATAATAAGACATGACATCCTAATACAATATTATATATGGAAAGCCAGTAGCTATTCTGTCAACATTTCACACCGTTATACAAATATGTCAGCTGGCTTGATCTTTGTGTGAAGCTCACCTGGCTCCAGCTATTGCCAGCATCAGATGATATGAACATGCCAACATTGTTGTAAGACAGCTCTGCTCCAATATTTCCTGCAGTGAAAATGCCAACAGAATATGTGACACAACAAAACTACAGTGAGATCACATAGATAAAGGACCATATGTGTTTTAAATACATGCTGCAAACCACACAAACTATGTCTTAATTAATTTATTCCTCTGGCTTGATCCGCAGATCAGCTTGCTGTCTCTCAATTCATGTGAATAATACAAAGAAGACCCAAAGTTAATTCCTGGATGGATGCCTGCATCATTCAGAAACATAATGTGAGATGTGGAGGAGGGCGGGTGCCTCCTTTGCTCTGGCAGTTTGCAGTGTTACAATGCCTCCAAAGCTTTTTCCTGTGAGTGTGCAGCGAGTGAACTGGTTTCTTCTGTTGATATGCTCTACTATCTTGGCCATGGCTCAGTAAATAGGCATGTGTTTGATCTGGATGGTGTTTGTCATGTTGGTGAGATGATCTCTGCACCAGCTGACGTTTTAAAAGGCGCAGCAGGCAAAGTGAATCACAGTTCCAAAGCAAAGGCTCGGCCAGTAATACACACACAGACCCACACAGACACACTATGCAAGCATGGCAGTGGAGATGTATGTTTATTCAGCATTCTCACACACCAAAGACAAAACAGACAGATCTAAAGTCAAACACACACTCACGCATGAACGTACACACACAGCAAAAAGCAGACTTTTTTCTGCTGACACTGCCACTGGTACTATCACATCTATTTTGTCTTAACTTATCTTTCTTGCTTCAACTCTTTCAAACGCTCTTACACTTGCAGGCACACAGATACATCACAACATAAACTGTTGCCTTTTCTCATACATGCATAATTGGCTACGTGTCCTCAAAACAAGTGGACATTTTTGATTGAAATAAATAAGTCTGCCTGTAGAAGAAGGGGAGATCTTGCCCAGTGTAGCTAAAAGTCCCCCTCCACTCAAAAATCAGTTTTGCTTCTTGTTTCTACAGTTGGCTGTTTGAGTTTCATTGTGCAGAATGATGTATGTGCAGAGTTTGACACTAGAAGACTGTTTTCACATTCATCTGCTGAAAGTGGAAAGTTTCTCTGCTCATTGAAAATCAGATTTTTAGGGGTATGCCTATAAACAGGATTTGTGATATCACAACTAGTTTGGAAGCCGAATCCTGGCTTATATTCAACATCCAACTTACACAAGTGTGATGTGGAAACTTGAAGCACAAACACTGAGAATGGACTTTACAGTGAAGTAGGAGGCATCCTGTGTTCAGCACTTACACTTTTGAAATGAGAACTATCTGCATATTCATAGAGTCTGGAATTTTCATAAGGCATTAAGAGTAGATGTAATTTTAAGGATTTTAAAGTGGTAATTTTACTTTTTTTGCAGAAAAAACATATCAGACACACATTATTGTTCCAAAGTATTGTATATGTCTTTAAAAAAAATCCATGAGGCAGAGGTTTAAGTGAGAGGGCATGGAGGGGTCACATCAGTGTTGCATTCACTCACAGTACAGCCCTACATCCACCTTTCTTTTAGCATTTGACATGTAATTCACTTGGCAGTTGCAAGTTGAGGCCAGACAATGCAATTATTTTTAAAAGGAAAACAAATTGTTGAGCAGAAATATGTTATTTATCAATACTCTGTGGTTTTACAATGCACAACTTGTGTTGAGTCTTTTATCTCACCTGTGGCAACTATGACCCCCGGTGCAGAGCTCCTGGTAGAGATTGTTCCTGACAAGTAAGGGTTCTCTGACATTTGCAGTTGGAGATGAAGTGAACAGAAAGGCTGGGAAAGAGGAAACACAGCTGAACTACATGCTAACTTGAAGGAAAAAATAGGAGATACAGAAAACTGTATATTCATCCAGAAAAATTCTAGGTGAAAACCATCTCTTAGTTAAGCCAGAAATCATCTTGAAAGAAAGCACATCACTTTGTTTAAGTGGTGGATATCTTATATTGGATTGTATTTACTGTAAATATGATATAAATCAGTCTTTTTCTCACTGTGCATCAGCATATTTAGCTACCAGGTAATGACAGAGGAGAGGGAGTGTGAATAATTTATTTGAAAATGATAGGGTCAGAACAAAATGCTTGAACAAAAACAAAACCATCAAAACACAAGCCAGATTCATTAGTCTCCCAAAGAGAACCAACTGTGCTTTCAGAAGTTTTGCTAATTGCATTTAATCTGTCATTAATACAAAGAGCGATGGAATTTGCATTAAAAGTCTGAAGCCAAGTCTCCGGGGCATGCACACAACAGAAGACAATTACATTTGTTCACAGAGCAGAAAAAAACGTGTCTGCTTTCATCTTCGCAGCAGACAGCGTGTCACTGGTGTAAGGACATCAAGGGCAGTGGGACTGAACAGGGTAATCAAAAGGAATCTGCGGCATTAATTAAAATGTCACATGAATGCGCAATCACAGTGAACCGGTAAGCCACACCACACAGTCCCAAAATCACCTCTTAAACAGTGTGAGGTACTCTTAATGTCTCAAACATGATTCCTCCTAACAGTCAGCCTGTTAGTTTTAGTTGCTGGGAGGCTGTCAAATGAGGAAGGAGACAACATCAACAAATGCAGTATATCTGGATCTGCCAGGGTAGCACCTTATCTGACTTATTTTAAAACCACAACTTTCACTTCCCTAAGCGTATATCATCATTAAACAAAGTTTTTGCCATTGTATGATCCCAGTGCTGTAAATGGAGAAACTAAAGTAAACTAAAGTGTTTTTTAATTACTTTTGATTTTAATTCTAAATCAATCTCTATCAGTTATGTAGTATTAATCACAGCATTTTCTGTTTGGTTACAATTTGTGACCAATGTGACATTTGGGTTGTGAAAAGTCTCTGTGGTTTGTGTACATCGTCCTCTAGCATTACACTTGCTTAGGGATGCTGAAAAAAAAAACAATAAGTGTTCTTAAAACAAAGTCTGCAGCTATAAATGTTAATAAGTTGTTAATAAAACCTAATGAACTAAAGATAAGCAGGTGTGTGACTGGTTGCTTGTTCAATCCCAGGACTGGCAGGATAAATCTGGCTGGGAATTCTTCTCAATACCACCACTGAAGTGCCTTTGAGCAAGGCCCTTAACCCAAACTGCACAGGTGGAGCTGCTCAGTAGCAAACAGATCAGAGTGGTTTTGACTTTAGACATTTTCCAGCATTTCTTGTCACAAAGGTGTTTTTAAAGATTGCATGGACCAAATGGGTCATTTTTATGTCTCTGGCAAAGAATGATGGAGAGCAGACTAAAGAACAGCAAGAAAGAACATGAACACCCATCAGCAGTTCTCAGGAATAGCCACAAAGATCTATAAAGCATTAGTAAATTATTTAGTAACCACAAATTAAGCCATTAATTCCAATTTATGAACTCTTTATAAAGGGTGCTTTATTACAAAGTGGTGATTCGTTCAAACATTCTGTATTCCAGTTTTGCTTCACACAGTTGTGCACGGCATATTTTCATCTCATTTTAAACATAAGCACAAAAAACTTTTGAGCTCCAGTAAATATACAGTGTCTTACCAGTATGCAGTGGATGTCGTTTCCATCCAGGTCAGTAACAGGGGCCTGCAGGAGCCTCCAGTCCCGGCCTTTATTGTAGGTGATAAAGGTCTTCACCTGGTTGTCTTGCCTCTTGTTAGCGATCAACATGCCTTTAATTCCTGCCACCTGATGGACACAGACACGTAACAGGTTGAATCTAATCTTAAACCATTAATGCAAGCCAGCAGGGAGCGGTTTACATCTCTTGGTTCTCAGTTGCAGATAATAAAGCAGACCTAATACTCTCATCAGAAAGGGCATTTTGTGTATTGAGGCAGCAATCTTCACAACACAAGCTCAGTTAAATGCAAATGGTGTGCTTATCCTTTCTTGCTGCGGCTGACAGTCTGGCAGACACCATCAGCAGTCAACTGCATTTTCTCATACCGATCTAAGTGCTATCTGTAATTATATCCTAACACGTCTCAACAACGCAGACAGTACAAAGTGATGGTCGTTGAGAAGTGACACCTTGTCTGTTTTCTCACAGTGAACACACATACACAAAAACACACATATACAAACACACACAGACCCAGCTAGTTGTTTCCCAGGGATTAGACACATACCTCAACCAAACCAAAGCGTGATATACAATGGAAAGGACAGAGTTGCTCCAAATGGTTGCCATAGTTAGGAGCTCCAGTTGGAAGTGTTTCCCTCCCTGAAGGGGCATGTCTGTATAAGTGGCACTAATAGGCAGTGCATTTGACATTGTCATAGAAACATGGCGCTCAGGATGGATGCAGCTAACGAGGGTCCTCCAGTCCTTATCCAACCCCACCTGTCAATCACTGCAGTAATTATTCATTGCCTCCACCTCCTCTATCATTCATGCACACACGTGCACAAACACACACACACACACACACACACACACCTACACGCAAATGAGGAGAAGCATGCGTTCCCACCAGCCAGAGTTTACTCTAGACTTTTTTTCCGGAATTTCGGCCATATAACATTTGCTGGACATATGTTTTAAATAGCCATATAATAGCCTACATTTAAACAGCAATAAAACACAAAAACACAACACAACAAATGTATTTTATTTTGAATCTCATGCCATGCTTAGTCACATGACCAAACACTCAGTGACTCTTTTAATGTCTTAACAGCGGAGGCAAAACAAACTTTTGCAAAATATAAGTTTAGTTGTCTTTGCAACATACTATAGGTCACACAATATTAGGCTATTTAATATGCTATTAATTTATTTGGCAATTGGAATATTTCCCACTGGACATTTTGGCCGTTGATATTTTCATCTACCAGACAACTACACGTGATACCGGCAAAAAGCCAGCATATGCCGGCTAACATAAACCCTGCCACCAGCATACTTTTCTCTTTATCCATCACTCACAGCATCCACACTCTTAGCAACAAAGTGAAGGATGCAGATGTAGCTCTCTATTCTACAGCACAGATGACTCTCAGCAGTGTAGCATTAAATGGAATACACAAACATTTTGGGAGATTTGCTTGTTTACTGCTTTTATGCACAAGGATTTAAAGGAGTTCTGCTGTTTGCTGCATGCCAAGTTAGTGAAAACAGTGAGAGAATAAAGCATGAAGATTGTGCTGCAAAATGTCTCGAGGAAAGCCAGTGAACATCCCGCTGGTTTTAATGTCTTACCTTCGGCAAAGCATATCTCACTAATGTGAGTCATAACTTTGACCATGATGTACAAGTGGCGAACAGTGCAAAATCTTATATTTGATATCTTAATACTTTTTTCACACAGTCCGTTCTGAGGCAGTGGACATTGCCTCGGAACCTTTGTGAATCTACTACAATTGGCTCTGAACAAACATCTATATTTGCTGATACTGTATTCAGCACAGGACTCTGTTGGCTTAGTCCTATTATCATACAATAGGGAATTCTAGGGTGGAGGGGTGAACTTGATTGGTCAGCATTTACTGCTCATGGAAGCTCTATGCATTTCAGACAAATCTATGCTCCTATATAAGAACGATAAAATGCTATTGCGGCAGTTTATTTTATATCACAACATCAATATGAAATCAATTTACTGTATCTGTAAACCTGTGTTCCCAAAACACATCCTGTACATTTATTATACTTCACAATAGCTGGGACTAATAATTATTTTCATAATCAGTTCCACCTGTGTGTGGAATTGAACTGCTAAATGTATTGGTTGTGTGTGTGCCAATATGCATTGGAATAACTTTTAAACAACTATCCACTTGAGTGCTTGAGATATACTGTATATTTAACCACATCCTACCCATAAATGAAAACATTTGTTTCCTCTTTGAAATCATAAATCTTTCCCCAGAAGAATACCAGTGGGTATAAGGTTAGTTCCTGGAGTCCTACACTTAGGTGACATCTTCTCCAAGATCCAAAGAGATTCAATAAACGATCTAAATACGATCTAAAACAGATTTGAAAAGCTGTGGATGTTTTACATTTTTGCTTGATATATCTTTTAACAATTAATTGATTTTAAAAATTGTTCTTTTTTTTCTTAATTTGTTAATTGCCTAATGAATTATTCAACTAATCATTTCAGCACTACTTTGTCCTTAAAGTTGCATTAATTATTTTTTTTCAGTCACTCAGGGGCAGCAGAACAAGCTGTAAGCCCAACATTTACATATTAACACCTTATAAAGTTGTTAAGGTGAACTTGTCAGCAGACAGTTGCCTATTTACACATACAGTAGACACGGAACAACATTGACATTCATTTTGAGCTGACATATGGCAAATGTAAGTCCAATATCCACTCATCTTTTAGCTCTCTTTCAGTCTCTGCCATATCCTGAAGCAGATATTGGGCTCATTAGCTGCTAAATGCTCCACTATGTTCACCAGCTAGTTGCTAACTCTGTCTGTTTGCCTTTTGGTGCTGAGCAGGTAGCATACAGTTTTTCTTATTAGAGCTTATTGAAGGAAAACAGCTGTCTGCTGCTGGAAACGGGGTTGGTAACAGTGGGCTGAAAAACCCAAACAATAAGCTAAAAGAGGCTAAAAAGCTCTGTAGAGGTGAGGGGAGTTTCAGAGTAGGGTAATAATTATCTGTGGGTTTGTCACAATGAGTGCTTCCTTCCTGTTAATGATTAAAATGTTGGTTAGTGCAGCTTTAAATGAATTAATCAATAGTTAAATAAATCTAAACAGCCACCACATGCATCAACACACACCTTTTGATCACCTTCTGAAAGTAGTAGCTCCATCAGCTTATTGCAGTTGTGATAGTAGCCAGCATGTCATCTCAGTGAGTCTTTAACTGAATGATCACATGAGAGTAGTGGAGGCCATATGTTCACTTGAAAATCTTTCATAGATTAAAACATGGCTGCCAGTCTGAAAAGCCTGCTTTTCATTGAAGATGGACCGTCTTTATTGAACAGCGGGGAATATCCAGTTATTTAATGTGAAGCAATTTAGCTTTCCACAGAATATTATATGGCTCATTTGTTGAATCACAGCTTTGTGGGTTTAAGTGTGTTGGCAGGAAAACAAACATGAAGGGCCACATCCTCATGAGTGTGAGCATCATCTAGATCATCTAATACTCTACACCTACAACAATCCACTCCATGTCTTCAGTCAGTCATTCACAGCTGTTTATAGCGATGCGAGAGAGAGAGAAATGATTCCTGATACAGTGAACCCAAGCCAATCAGAGTGACAATTGTTGGAGAGCCATCTGCTAAACCACCTCTAAGACTGAAGGGAAGTTTAGCGTGATATAGAGCCCTGATGTCAACAGAAAACTAGTTTGCACAACAAAGGTTCATGATTACAGAAATTGCCCTTATGCAATCTGATTGACAATAAAATAATCCCTCTAATTTAGAAGATAATTGTGCAATTGTGTGGAAATAGCATAATTGATTTTAGGAGGATGCAAAGCAAATGGAGCCCCTCAGGGAAGAAACCTGACTTCTAAGTGGAAGAACAAAACAACTTTCACATACTTTGCTGTCTCCCTTCTGGTCTGACTGGAGCTGTGTCCTCTGTGGAACATTAGGTCTGTGAAGTGCAGTTTGTCAGGGCCTAGCAGCAATAAATGGGATGAGTTCCATAGCATATATCTTCCCTTGTGTAATGGGTCTGATTTATCAGAGACAGCAGTGTATCATCTATCTCTTGTTTAGGCTCAGATCAGGAACGGAGCTGTGACCGTATGACAAATGCAATTAAAACGCCTTATCATCTAGTGCTGCATGGTGAAATGCCTTAACTACTGCTGCATGGTAATAGGAGCTGCACACACACACACACACACACACACAAACACATACACTCAGACCCACACACTACATACTGTGCAGGAAAAGTAATGGCATTGTTAATTACCACAGCGCTGCCACTGCTGCTGGCCAATATCTCACTTCCTTCACTCTCTCAGTCACACCTGCCAGCGTAGGAGTGATAAACTTGGTTCACCAGGGAGTGGAGAAGGTGGGAATTTTACATTCCTGCTATGAATGATAATGCAAACACATACAGTAGCTAGCCAGTAAGCTAACAAGGTCATTACAAGTCCAGAGGTGCATGGCAGTGAGCTCCATTAAGTATGCTCTTTACACTGTGTATGTCTGCTGTCAGGAAGATAGAGGACCACAGGCTGTAATGCAGACTTATCTATACTGTATAAGACAAGCAACAGCAAGACTGTGTGTGCATTATATACATTGGGGTTCATAAGTCTGAGACCACTAGTCAAGATATTTCTATTTTGCATTTGTTTTGGATGTAATACTGTTTTTTTTTTCATTACAAATGATAATATCAGCTTAATAATTTGAGTGAAAAGCATTAGAGGTATGAATCTTTGGGAATCTCACGATTCTATTCCATTCTGATTCTTGGATGTCCAATTCAATTTAGAATCAATTCTCGATTCAAAACCAATGCTCGATTGAATTAATAGAAAAGGGGGCACTAATCTCAGTCTCTCAGTCTACTGTGTGCCAAACCACTGACTGGTGTCCTTATTCAGCTGAAATAGAATATGAAACATAACTGGCAATTAAGATAAATGGTCTGCAGTCTTTTTATTTTAAAAAGTTAAATGCATTATTAATGAAATAATTAATTTGAAAACATCTTACAGTCTTCTGCCTGTATGAGAATAACAAAATGAGGGGGAGCGAGTGCTCCGCTGTGTTGTTATTAACATCATGTCTCCAGCAGTGGAGAGCAGCCTCTCTGCTGCGCCGTTAGGTCCGGGGAAAGCCATCGCTGTCCAACACGCTGAGCAGGCACAAGGTTTCTGAGAGGAAACAGACTGAGCACTGAGTTATTTTCTTCACCTCAGAGCTGGTTTAAGTTGTTTAATGCTGCAGTGTGTGTTGGTCAGCCGGTCTCGTTTGTTACTGCTGGAGTTCGCTGCTCCACTCTGCTAACGTTAGTCTCTGAGTGACGGTGTAGAAAGTTCACAGTATACTTCAAATTCATCTCACAAAAGGTAATTATTTAGTCATTAAATCAAAACATGCTTGCAAGCGCTGCCTTTTTTGAAGATGAACTACAAGATAACTCTAGCGTGTGCATGCTATGGACTGTCCGGGTGCTGAACTGCCCTCGCAGTTCAGTTCCACATTTTTCATTCTGTCAACATCACGTTATTAACTAACATTTAGAAAATCAATTTTTGACATTTGTGAATTGATGCAGGATCGTTCACGTCCACAAGGAAAGGGAGGAAACTCCATGACAGTCAGGACTCCTTGATCTTCTTTGGTCTTCAAGTAGTCCTTGCAAAGCTGTGAAGTGTGTTTGGGGTTATTATCCTGCTGCAATATGAATCCTTCTCCACAAAGATGCAAACCAGAGGTATAGCATGTCTCTAAAGAATTGAGGGGTAGGTCAGGGTGTAGTCAATTTGGTGCAGGTGTCCGACTCCAGAATAGGCCAAACACCCTCAGACTTGAATATTCCCACCACCATGTTTCACTGTTGGTTTGATACACTGTGGTATCATTCTCTTTTCTGTTTGTCTCCTTACATACACCCTTCTGTTACTGCCATAAATCAGTAAATATGACTTTTTTCCAGTCAACCATTGTAAAATGCTGGCATTTCTTAGCCCACCCCCAGTGTTTGGCCTTGTTTCCCCTCCTGAGAAGTGGTTTAGAAACTGCTACTCGTCCTCTGAGACCACTACAAGACAGCCTTCTTTTGACAGTACTTTTGCTGATTGGAGTCGTAAATCATCGTCAATAAATGTGTTTTAAAAACTTATTTCAGGGCTGTGCTCACTCTCAGTCCCGCAAGGTACTAAAATTTGGCACAGATTGATTTAACATGAATAACATGAATGAGTTCAGTATGAACTGACAGTATGAACCTATGAACTGACATGCGTAACCGTTCAAAAACATTCTCGATGGTTAACCGGTTAACAGAAGATACTGGCCTGTTTCACTCTTACATTGCCTTGCTTGTAAAACTTTCATGTCTCAGATTTTGTTGTTGTCTCCTTGTTGTATTAAAACAGTCCTCTAGTAATTTAGTATTGCGCTTCCATAAAGCTGGTGGACTCAAGGGACAGACTAAAAACTCAATGGTCAAAAAAGATATCCTGACCTTTAGTCCCTATTATGGGTCAAAAACACTGGATCCTACACTTCCCATAATGCAAAGTATTTTCACTAGACCCCCTGCGCCTGGTACACACCACATCTTTCGAACTCCATACCCGCAGTTTGTAGAGGAGGTTTCCCATTAAAAATGTGTAGTCTGATAACATCATCAGGGTTATTTTCTCAGAGCAGTCAAAGCCCTTTTAGAGACACAGAATACATTATACAACTGATTTCCCAGGCTGTGTATCACTAATGACAGGAACCTGATCTCGATGTGTAAAATTGGTAGACCCCTTTAAAATACCCTATATAAATAATAAGTACTCTAATAGTAAATGCATGTTCTTTTCTCATTTCAAGTAAAATAAGGGCTGCATTTAAGAATAAAATACATAACAGAGAACTTTTGAAAAAATGTGCATGCTATAATAAAGTGGATTGATCATATTGGACTCTTAGATCGTTTATTTTCTGTGCCTACAGTTCGGATTTGAGTGGGTATGTTTGCTCAAAAGATCTGTGCTTTGTCTCATAGTGGCGCTTCAGTCTTGCCACAGTCTCGGAATATATGAGACATACTGGTTTTGAACTGCCTGTGGGAAGAATGAACATGTAAGAGTCTGACTATTCTTGATTAAAAGCTCTGTTTTTGCTCAGACTGTCAGACTGTCAGTAGTATCTCGTCTCGTCTCTCCCCTGTGTGTGTATCTCACTCACTGACTCCAGTCGCAATGCTTATCAGAATGCACAGATTTGATTGGCTGAGTAGCATCATGTGAGATGATTTACAATGCATGCAATTGGTCTGTGAGTTTCCTGGGCCGCTAAGCCAGTGCTGTAAAGGCTAAAAAAGCTGCACTGGTTAAAATAGAAACGCTCCGTCACACTCAACACTCAACACTGCACTTCCTTGGGTCCCCAGCAGTTGACCCGCCAAGAGTGAAGAAGATCGGATGAAGAAGAAGAAAAGCAAAGAACAGACAGACATACAGATAGAGACTCCGTCCTTTATGGTTAGATTGAATTCAGAAAAGTTCTGAATTTAACACACATTCAACCACAAGCTTCTGAAAAACCCCTTTTTCTCCACTGCTTGTGTGTGTACATGTATGTGCCTGTGGTTTATAGAAGATCCTAAGAAGCCGTAAAAAAGTAATAGTCCCTGTAACTTCCCATAGATTCAATCAATGAAAACTTCATTGTATGTATCCCTGCAGGGTGACCAATTTCATCAGGTGCCTACCTCATACAGGTCCAGCATCTGGTTCCCCCCGATCCCCCTTGTGGTCTTGACATTTTCCATGGCCAAGGTGAAGTAGATCCCTCTGGTGTCAGACAGGTAGAGGTTATAGGTGTCGTTCTGGTTCCACTCCTGCACTGCCGCAAATACCTGCTTCTCATCAGTGCTGACAATGTGTAAATCCTATCAGGGAGCACGGAGAGATTAAGAGGAGTTATGACTGGAGGCGGAGAGGTGAAGGATTAGAACATGCTGACCCTGTGGGACTGGTCATGAGATCAATGCTGTGGTGTGAATATAAATGCTTGATGACATATTATATGGTATAGCTCACTCAGGGGTTCACTCTCAATGCAGTACTACAGCTAAGACTATGACTTTCAAAGCACGGTAAGCCAATTTTTAAGGGAAAACAAACTTTTGACATGCCTGTGGCTTAATGCATCTACATAAATTTCACCGTTGTGACAGCATCAAATTCAAAAGTTTTCAAGAATATGGAAATACCTAATTAACTCTATGACATTCTGAAATTAAAACAGACTTCTATGAGTCATAGAAAGTAAAATACTTGTCCGGCTAATTATGCTGCATCTTACCTTCGGCAGGGAATATTTGGGCAGTTTGATTTGGATGAATGAGTCTCTCTTGTAGGACACGTAATAAGTGGCTCGTCCTGATGTTGGAACCTACAACACATAAATCTCAGTTAGTTGCATACACTGAATATTGCATACAGTGTTCCCCTCTGTTATCTGGAACTTTGGTTTAATTCTAGCTTAAATTTAGCAACATTATACCTCTCTTTGATTTCTTTAGTACTGCTGTGATGGAGCTCTGCAGGTGAACAAATGCAGAGAACACCTTGTATGAAGGCCTCATGTGTAACCTCATCACTGACACCAGATCATATTTTCTCCAATAAATTAAAGTGGTGGGTGGAAGTGCACATCAATCTCTCGCTCTCTTTGTCCTAGTGGTTTTGAAGGTGCTGCTGGACATACAGAGTATTGAGGGGGGTCTTGTTTGTTTTGGGGTTTTTTTCTTTTTTGGCCATTTATAGTGATCTCCTGGCTTGCATTCAGAGGATGCCCTCTCTCAGTGTTAATGCACTTGGTGGTTTCAAAATGGACTTTGGTAAATATCTTGTAGGACAATCAATAGTCTCATTATTCTTTGTCAAGAGAAATCTTTAGGTTACCTAGCCAAGCCTCATCTGCTGTCCAAGAAAAAAAAAAAAAAGTTGTCCTTAATGATCTAGACCCTTTGCAAACACTTCAAGCTGTTAGTTGTTAGCTTATGCAGCAAGAAAACACAGGTCTGCTCAGTGTTGGAGAATTGTCATTAGCCTTGAGGCCACGGAAGCTGAGCACTTTATACACATACACACACACATAGACACGCTGAGCAAAGTGAGACTACAACTTCATAACCCACTTGTTTTTCCGTCCTATCAATAATAACATGAAATTCATTAGAGGAAAACCTTCAAATCAAACTTTTGGCTCTCTGTTGAAGAGAAGCGATATCAGTATTAATGTTGTATGACGGGGCCGATTCTTTTACTGATCTTGTAAGTGCTCTGAATGGCTCAGAAGAGAGAAAACAAGCTCTGAGCGGAAATATAACGGGCTAGCAGTGAGCACAGCAGAACAGTCCCACATGCAATCGAGTGAAGGAGCAGGAGATCGATGGTCAGGTAACCAGAGGCGGTTTGAACTTTAAGAGGAATTGGTATGATTGATTTTTTTCCCATCCCTTTCAGGGTCTTTCATCTGTGACGCATACGTGTTAAAATGTGGAGGTGCTTGAATTGAAGGGGAGGTTTAGGTTGAGTGCTTGTGAGTTTACTTGAAAGACTTCGGAGAGGTCAAACAGGATTGAAGGATCTTTGGAGAACAACTCTATTTCTTTGTCTAATGTACTGCCAAGGCAGTGAGGGTTCTGGTCCCTGTAGGTAGCTCAGGTAGGTTTCTGAAAAATCCCTGTTCTCTTCTGAATTTTAGTGGGATCAAACAGCAGGAAGCAACATTAACAGTACAACTTAAAATAATATGAATAATTTTCTAATTATTAATAGTATTACTTATACTTATATTATTAAAATATACTTTTAATAGCACAAAGGTAAAAGTACATTTAGTGCAGTAGGGTTATCCAGGGTTACACAGTTTACACAGGCTGATGTCAGATTGTGTGATGTTTGATGTTTTGTTGGAGAGGTGAGGGGATCAGGATGTGGAGGATTTTATAAGCGTTGCTTACAAGTTTGTTGTAGTGTCAGGGAAGGTTTTTAGAGGACAGGGGTCATCTACTCTTTAGGGCAAGAGTGCTATATAAGTTTAGAAGCACTTTAGTTCTGAAAATAGTGATTTTTATCAGATGATTGCAGAAAGGGGTGCCAGTAGATGCATACTCTAATGTGTGCTGGCCTTTGCAAGAAGATAAACTTTTAAAAGGTGAAGAGGTAATCACAAAACGTAACCAGATACTTTTCCCCGCTAAACACAGGTGCTGAAATCACCTTAAACAAACATCAAGCACCACAACTGTTTTTGAGGTAAATTTGAATAAAATTGGTGTTGTTGCGGACTAGACGTGTAATTATTCTGACTTTTCCTGTTGACTTTTAAAATGTATGAAACCTCATTTGCACAATGTCAAAGTAAATAATATTCACACTGCAGAGGAAATTAAAATACAACCCATAAATTTCATTGTTATTTGGAATTCAGGACATTATGTACCATTTCAGATTTTTCTGTCACACAAATCATGATTGATATGACACAGCTAGGATGAATATTAAAACTAGTCTGGTACTGAAAACAAGGCACAAATGTTCACTTGAGGTTAAAGTACAATATTTTTTACATATTGTCAAGCAACATTATTTATATAAGAGGTATTGTATGGAGCTTTTGCATAGAAAACCATGATGACAGCAGAACTGGAAATATTAAGGCACTAAAGAGGCAACGACCCCAAGAGGATCTAAAATTAAACCTAAAACTGAGCTAATTTTTCTATGAATATTCAATCAAAGAATTCTGTGTGAGGTGATCGGGTCTCGTATAGAGCCAAACCCACTGAACCCCATTGACCCACTGAAAATCAATACCCAACTCCAGCTTTTAGCCTGTTATAGGTCATTATTTAGATTTTCTGGCCAAGACATTAAGCCTGTATTGCCAAGTCTCACCATTCATCGAGTCCCATGCACTATAATCTACCTGCCCAACACAAAACAGCAGTGAGCCAACGGAAATATATGGCTGGTAAATAAGTCGAGTATCTACGCTAGCAAGCTAAAGTCTGAGGAGCTTCTTCTGAGCAGCTAGCAGAACAAATCCAAGATAGAAAGTGACTGGATATTGACATATTGAGTTGGTATTTTTTAGGTGACCGAAAACATTGAGGACGCTCATGTTGTTCTGTATCTGCTGGATCTGCAAGTAGGCATCTGTTTGCTAACATTTGCCACATTTCATGCAAAATAGCTAAGTTGGTCATAGTGGCTCCTCAATATACTGTACTGATAATGTCTAGCATAATCTGTCATGTTGGATGTTTGTTTACGTGGAAGTTGCTTAAAATCAAATATATTATTATTATTATTATTATTATTATTATTATTATCATGTCCCAGGTTGCAAGTGGGGCTTACTGTTTAGATACCTACCTGTATGAATATGTAGTCATCTTGAACCACCAAAGAGCTGATGTCGATGTATCCAGAGAATGGGTAGTTCCTGTTAGCTTCTGTGCACATCTGAGCTCTGCATGTGACATACTGCACACCTGTCACATTGGAAGACATACAGGATGTGAGAGGTTTATAACTACCAATGTTAGTATGCTTCTTCTGTTAATATAAAGAGCTGTAGCAATACCTTATCTGTTACAAGTGATACATTTAGGTCTGTGTATGGTAACTCTTTTTTCTCAATTGTATATATAATTAAAGTAGTGCTCTAAAATATATTTATGTGACTTGCTTTAACTGTGTAGGGTTGTGTTCCACCCATTTATGCAGTCTGACATTTTCCCTGACTAATTGCCTCTCTTTGTTGTTGTGATTTATTCTTATCATGTGTAGATACCACAAACAAGCATCCGCGCCTGTCAATCATACCACGGTTACATGAGAAAAAAACAACGCTTATATCTCAGAGTGATGCAACTCCAACATCACACGCTGGCATAAACAGTTACACCTATGTCACATATGGAAGGCCTTGGTGGTATTGCCATTCAGAGTTATGGAGCTGACATTCAGAAAGTGAAAGGGAAGAGAAGAAAGGCCACATTAATCAAGAATCATGCACTGGGTTTATTGGTGGGGCAAGCCAGCGCTGTTTCCCTGGGGATGCCTTCTATATTCCGGGAGGAATTCATTCCTATAGAGACCTATTTATTACTCCTCTTTGATGTGTATGTGTGTGCAGGAGACTCACTTCCATCTGGTGTGTGAGCCTCCATGTGGACCAGATCCGGCTCCTTGTCTAGGCCTGAGACAGACCTGCGAGAGAATGACAGAGCTTAGAAGAATACATAAGCATAATGACAATGAATAGAAAGGGCTGTAAAATAAAAAAAAGAAGAAAAAAAGAGTTGTCTGTGCAATGAGAGGGATGGATGAGGGAACTGCAAAATAAGTGAGAAGGCACTAGCAGAGGCATTGTGCTCCAGTTTTTTTTCCAGTTCTTTAACTTGGTAAAGAATAGAAGTATACAGGAAAGTTTCCATCCTAGTCTAAATGCCACATTATACCATCCCAAGATCTGTAGGCTAGGTCCCCTCCAGCAAAATTCAACAATACAAAGCAATACAAATATAGTTTCCCCATCATTGGTTGGGCGGTACAGGGTCATCACACTCTTTGACTGTGAGTATCTCACAGTAAAATCTTGCTTTCTTGTTTATTTCACTGCCTGTGGATTAGACTGGATGGATGCAGCTTTCCCATTGTGGTGATATTTCATATCCCTTGGAGGCTGATGAAGCCATTGTCTAAATGCAGCCAACTGGAGGCCTGCCTTGCCATTGCTACAGGGCCATCCAGTGTTTAGATGTCCTTGAAGGGGCTTTGGCAGTGAAGGGCAATCCGGCGATGGATTGTGCACATTATTTAGGATTATACTACGATGGCATGGAAGCAGCTCCAGATTTATGCAAGTTACGGTGGATATAGCCAACGGCAATCCCGGGCACACCCCAGTCACCTCAGAGAGGGAGAGAGGAGCAATGAGCTGGAATAGATCCGGGCCTACGTTTGTGATGAGTGTGCACTTTTAGACATAGTAGGTACACTGCAGGGGGAGTGAGCAGCAGACGTGACTGGATGAGAAGCGACAGGGACGTCCCAGATCCATTATTAGTCATAGCTCCTCATACTGTATGTATGCTTCTGTATCTGCATGTGTGCATCTGTAGAAAACCTCCCCCCTCCTTCTACCGCTGATGTAAAAATAATAATTTAGTATTTATGTGCAATATGACTGATATGAGCAGGGCGTGTATAAGAAATGAAGTGGAATGCCACATGCTCTCAGATGCTGAATGCAAAGCTGAAGGAGGGGATTAATCTCTGCCTGATTGTATCAAGGGTAGAAAATGCGCAGAATTTTAGCAGCAAACCACCTTGTTCCAAGTCGTCAATATCAATATCACTTGTTCAGTCACGCAGAACACAAACAACAATTTCTGCATTCCTGAGTAAACAAAACTTTGGAGAAGAGGAATGGAATAGAAGGAGAAATGACTCACCAGTAGAATCTGTTTGGCGTGACGTGTTCGTGGATGAGCTGCCATTTTCTTCCAAAGTCCATTGAGCTGTACAGCTTCGGAGATAAGAGGAAAAAGTCTTGTTAGCAAGATAAATGCATATTTCTACATTGGTCTCGCTTCTAATTAGACTGTTTGAGTTAAAAGTTGTAACGGTGACAAGCGAGCTTGAGACATTGCCTGATAATTCCAGGCAGAAGGTTAGTCTGTGGCTATAAAGCATTATCGGGAGATAGGCTGACATAGCACTGAACTGCTATCATCATTACCGACGCCCATTGGAGCTAACATATTGTCACAGATATAGGCATCTCTATCCCCTCTCCCCTTACAAAGGAGAGCTATAGGTTTAGAGAAAGCACTTTACAGGAATAATAACATGCACCTGAAATAGATATGAAATTAATGTGGTCATTTTAAGCTTGATCAGCAAAAAATTCAGTTTGATTCAGTAGGTTTTAGACTGTTGTATTAAAAACAAATATTGGACACAGAGCCGCTTCTTCAGCACCCAATCAAAACCAAGGTCTTGCAGAATGAGCTAACATGAATGCGAGAAATGATATATAGCTCAGTTGACGTGTAGGTGTACAGCACGAAGCCAGTGGCCCGATTTTGATGTACTAATTACATTTTCTGGTGCTCGGGCAAACAATTAATAACCTGCTTGCTTTTCCCAACACTGTATTGATTGATGTTGCAGAAACAACTCCTCACATCTTGCTGTGTCTGTGCATTGTTATTTCCTTCCCGTGTGGTAAGTCCGTGGCCCCAGTTGAGCTCTATGTTAATGTTCCTACTCATTGCCTTTTATCACAGCAAATCTGACACTTACTCTGATAAAAGGATACACATTCGTCACCTGCTGCAAATTTATTTGTCAGCTTTCCAAGGGCAAATCTATCTAGTTATGTCAGCAGGTGTGTTTTCCATAAAAAATTACAATACCAGTGTTCTCAAAACATGTACAGCAATAGTACCAGACATACACAGATTGCAGTAATAATCTGCTTTTAATTTGAAGATGGCCTGATTCTTTGGATATCACATACAGTATGGATGTCAAACTCTATCTTATAATCATTCCATCATATAATCAGCACTTGGTGGGCACGTGACTGTTTGGAGTGCTTGACAATGACAAGCAATGGCAGGAGACCAAAGCATTCATCTTAGTGTCCCCTGTGTGGTTAGGGAATGGATCCAGTGTTAGCTGGGAACAAGCATTTGTCTAAACCTTTATGAAGTTGAGCAGAGTCTAATATACAGTACCTATAGGCGTCTATTCTGTAGAAATTTTGATTTCTGATTCTTCCAACTTCAGTAAAGAAAGGTTCCCCACTGGAGCCTTTGGGTCGGTGTAACAAACAGGCAGGGTCCCTCATCACTTTGGACAGTGACATATGACGCCAGCGGGCAGGCTCAGCCTCTCCTCTCTCCATTCATCAGTTCAATGACATCCTAAATTTTAAAGCTTCAGAGCTGTCACAAAGTAAGCCTCATAGTTTCCCACTCACTTCGATAAATCAAAAACGCAGCCAACCAGCTGCCACGCCACCGATGGAGTCTGTGACAGCCAAAGAAGGACTGAAGCTCAAATGATGATTGAGGAATTGCAGAGAGAATTTTAAGTCATCTATTCGTGGTGATGGTGGGTTTAGAAAACATTTGGGTTGCTCTGATGTCATCAGGTTGCAGGTGGGCATTCAACTGAAAGTGCTGTAGAAGTTTAAAAAAATCTACAAATAATGTGTTTGTGGGGTAACAAGGAGACCAGTATTAACTTACTAGTTCCATATGCTACTGTCCAAAGTAACAAATTAAATGTTGATATAACTTTTCCCACAACCAAGGCAAGACAAAAACTAAATAAGTCAACTTTGAAAACTATAAAGAAATGTATTATAATTTTCGTCAATGAAAAAAAACTAAATAATTTGAAAGATGATGAATGGATTAATCTCATTACTGCTTCAATGCAAAGTCTCATTCAATGCATCTGCAGAATCAGTAAAACTGTATATTTCCACTCCCCACAATATCTGTTTATCTGCCCCACTAAGAAGCAGCAATATTAGCTAACGTTACAGGTTCTTGGAAGGAAAAAGTAACATATTTATGGATTAAATTAATGTACAATGCCACATTATTAGACAAAAAAAGGCTACACAAGAACCATAAAGGCCCTGTTCACACCTGACATTAACATGCATCTCCACATGTCTTGAGTGACCACTTGTGATGAGATGTCACTTCCCGCTCTATATGTAAATAAACATGTAGGCTACATAATTTACGCTTGCAAAGACCGAATTCATTGTTGTTTTTAACTGGTGGGAGGACCAGGGGTCCATGTACCCTCTGTCCAAAGCTGTATTCAACTTGTTTGATTACAGGATAAACAAATATACAATGCATTGTGTGCCCCCTCACAAAAATCAAATGCCCGTCCAATTGATTTGCTCTAGGATACAACAGGTTCAAACAGGTTGAACAGAGCTTTGGACGGAGGTTACATGGACCTGGAGGCAGCAATGCAGCTCCTGTGCCTAGTCTGCTGGAAAATAGAGGACATCATTTGAGTAGGCGGTCCTTCAATGTGGCCCAGAACACATTTGCATTCACATTGCTAAAAGAATGAGGCCACATGTGGCCCAGACCACCTCCGAATGTGGTCTGCGCAATTGGATCTCAATGCATCCAAAATGCGTCTTGGGTGCGCACCTGTACTCAGAGCTGTCTACTTGTGGTCGGATCACCCAAGATGCATATTAATGCCAGGTCTAAACAGGGCCAAAAATGTGCAGGTAATTAAACAGAAATTTATAAAAAGGTGTGCTAAGTAGGGTAAGCTAACAGCAACATTAACACATCACTAATATTATTGTGTTATTGTTTAGCTTCTCATCCAAGCTAATCCCAAAAGAGTATTTTAGTGAATAAGTGATTCAATACAGCTTCTTAGTAATCACGCTGCTCTATAGTGGCCAGAAAGCACAGGTAGTTAAATAAAAGCAAGTCAGTAAGAAGAACAGTGATTGCTAACAGTGCCTTTTATACACAATGTTAACCTGTAACAATGTTAACTCTACACATCAAAGACAGGACAGCGGTAACGTTAGAGTGCTTAGAAAAAAGGAATGCTCCATAATAATTTAATGCACAACCAAAATTAGACATTTTCACTAACAAAAAATAAAACCAACAGAAATCAAATGACTAAAATGTTACTTAAACTATTGTATATTTTTGTCTAAGACTAAAATTTGATCAAAATTAGGCGTCAAATTAACACTGATTGCGACATTTCTCAGAATAATAATGGTACTTGCATACGCCATACTACAGTGTGATTATTTCTTAGGCATACATGCAAAATATGCTGCCAAAGCTCCTGTATAAATACAAAAACATCCAGGGGTAGAAGAGGCTGTTTCAGTGTGACTAAGCTTCCTTATGTCAGGAGTCATTCATGTTAATCAAGATACAGTGAAAGGCATTTACTCAAACACTGTTTACACATGAGGTGTCAAGCCAAAAAGAATGTCTCACTCTGTGGTATAGATCAGAGTTAAGGTCTTAGAGGGCCGTGTCTCACAAGAAATTAATTCTGGGCAGCGCCAGTTTTATCACATTTAGCCGTTAAACAATTTAAAGTATGCTGCAGGCATATAGGCATAATAAGCAGGTTTTGTTTCACTACTCTTAGCTTAGTAGTTACACTGAGATATTGGATTTCACTGTATACGTATGGGGAATAAATGTTAAGGTTATGCATTGGTCTACATTTGTTTTTCCTCTTGTAGCCTTGACTTGTGCTTTACAGGAAACAAATCTACACAGAGAAGTGAGGTAAATCAAACACAGGTGGAACCTAAATGAGAAATGAATTGATTCAAACTCTGGTCTCTCACAGGAGAGCTTACATATCAGCGACTGAAAGATGAAATTCATGAAGCCTTTTCATGACTTTTTTTTTTTCTTCTTTTGGAGGTGTGCAGGGAATGCTTTTGGGAAATACACATTATTGCATTTGCTGTTGCTATCCAACTATTTAAAGCCTGGTTTAAGTGCACTTTTGCTCAAGATGAAATATGAATCAGAATAAATGATGAATGACTGTGCTACAGCGGCTGTCTACCCTTTAAATCAATTAAAAAAGTAGTCCTAGTGGTGGTGGTGCAAAGACATGTCCCCTGTGAACAGAACGACATGGGTTTTCAATGTTCCAGGAAAGGCCAACCTGCTCTCACACACAACAGAAAACTGACCCTGCTGCTAGTTTTCTGCTGCAAACTAGCAGAAGCTATTTGTTAGCAGTGAAGCTGTTGTACCATCTACCAAATCTACTGATTGTCAGGCACAGACAGAGATCATAATCATGTATTTCCGTAACTCTGACTGTGAGTTGTAAAAAGCCTGCAAACGAAGACAACCCATTTTTCTCACAGCACATTATAAAATGTTTTGAACTTGTGCAACTAGTGACAGGTGGCCTGTGCGGGACTGTTTTTTTCAATCCCGCAACCATCCGTTCCCACAGGATTTACAACCATTACCAGATGCACCATGCTACTCCCGCCTGCACCCGCAGAGATCCTGATCGCTACCACCTGCAAAAATGCTCTCCATTGACAGCCTGTCTACTTCTTTTTGCAATGAAAATAAGACATTATGGATTTTACTGGAGGCAGTGGGAACTAAAAGTGGATAAAAATGTGGGGGTCGTGCCCATGCGTCTCCCATTGTTTATGTTGTTTCACATAGCAATGGATACAAACCAGATCAGATTAGTATTAAAATTATTAGTGTGTTTCTTGTAATTAAAGATCAGTCATCCATTTTCTCTCTTACGTTACCTCTAGTGGTGTCTAGGCTTTATTAATATTAATACAATGAAGGTGATTGGGATTTCAAATGTGGTGCTCACAGCATTGAAAATTACAATTAAAAACATTTAAAAATAACATTTCTTTCCAGAAATAATGTTCCTGATATTGTGGATAATCAACAGACCTCACTGACATCAGTTATCAGGGGGACCTAATTGGAAAGTAATGAAAACTGTTCACATTGTGTTGGGATTGAGGAAGAAATCTCAGAGACTGGTATCTCCAAACCTGGGAAAATAACACCAAACTTATATGCATGGCTAGATAGCATTAGTGAGAAAATGTGCTTTTTGTGATTTTGGTGATCCATAGCCTGGTTCCAGACCTCTGAGTCACTTCCCACATCTGCGTTTCAAAAAGGTGTGGTGTTGTGCTCATTAATGGATGTTCCCTGGTTAGAAAACAACCAGACTACGTTCGGAATCTTACTGTGCTAAAGCCAGAAAAAAAAGTTAAGCAGGACCAAAAATGATATTTCATCCCATGAGTAATTGCAGTGACAATCTTGACCATCCACTCCTACCTGTGTTAGCATCCTGAACATTTGTGTTGACTCCTTCAGGCCTCCTTTACAGTTTGCAGAATGATAACAATAAACTGGACCCTTTGATTGCTTTGTGACCAAAAATGAAATATAAGGCACGAAAAAGAAGGTATAATATAAACTCAAGAGAACCTCCTCTCACTGAAAGACATTTTCTTCCTTCACTTTAAGATATAGGTCCAATTTCATCAAGGCTTTTGCCCTGATGTTGGGATAATGTGTGTAAACCTTTGCTATGACACACTACAGTAACATAAAGTGAGGCATATGTTTTTGCCTTTTTTCATTTACACAGTTCTTTCTGCAGTGTTGCAGCGGCAACACTCTGCCACCCAGAAAGCTTTGTGCATTAACATCAAAGCACAAATAGCTCCACCAACACATAAAAGTTCTGAGAAGAGAATCAAGACTTGGGAGTTATGAAAATGATAACTGCCACATTATAGGCCCCTGTGTCCCACACAATTACTATAAGTCACTTTTATAACTCCTAATTAAGTCTCCTATAAATTCTTGATGCATCTATGTACAGTGCTCTAAATCAAACCACTTCTGTTGGCATCGCTTTGGCATAATCCGTATGGGAGGGAAGGGGAGGACTGGTTTTATACCCCACAATTTATGGAGCATGCAAAGTACACAGCAGTGAGGATGATCCTATGGAGGGAGGTATAGGAAAGGGCTATGCAAATGAGCCGTCTGGATTGTTCTAAGTGAGAGGCTATAGGAGTCCAGAGTATAACCTTCTCATTACTTGCCACTGTATCTCTGTCAGACTAAAAAAATTGGTACTTTTAAGATGTTGGTTCATCTGTCTTTTCAGATTGGCACTCCTTCTTTTTCCCAACAGACACATGAGCATCAGAAGCCATATTAAGGTAATCAGAAAGCAACATTGTCGCCCTTCAGTGTAAAGACCCAGGGTATGATTTTCAGAAGCAGTAACTGTGACTCAGTTCCAACAAACACCATTAGCCATTTTTGCTTGTGGGAAGCCAGTGAGGGATCAGGTGAGTTCAGACACCTAGTTCCTGAAGCTGTTTTAGCCATTAAAATGCAATTTAGACTAGTTAAAGGTCCACTTACTTTGCTTTTTCTTCATGGCATGGGCTAAATTGTCATCATGGAACTTAAGTCACGTGATAATAGTTGGGAGGAAACTCCGTGACAACTAAGCAAACCTTTTGCTGATTAAGACCAAGAGATATTTGTTGAAAGCTCTGGGAAAAAGCTTGTGAATGGACATAAAGTTAAGATTATTTTGTAAAATTACTGTTCCCTAGGTTAAGAATGAACTTTCAAGCTCCATATAAATCTGGACTTTCATAATGTATACTTTCATAATAATGACAGAAGTGATCTATCATATATAAATAGAGACCACAGTTTACTCTGATCATACATTCAAGAAGCTTTGAAAGATGAAAGCTTTTATATAAAATGACAGCACATCAGTGGGATTATTATGCTTACAGCGCAGCTATTGACCTCATAGTGTCATGCTATTAAGCTGACACTGTATATTTATGTAACATAGGTCATTAAGGTGCATAATGCAATTATTTCTACAGCTAATTACAAATTGTTCATGTTTGATCATGACCTTTTATCACATTACATGCAGGAAATATTCAGAGCCATATTTTTCATCTTAGGCACATTGTGTATCTAATCAAAGATCTACAGTTCATATTATCACAGCTTGTGCTAAAGGTTGTTCTTTCTGAGCCAACAACAAATCTCTAGATTTATTTTTCTACATGTATTTACTTTGCCTTGAAAGATATTAATTTCACAAAGCAAAAAGCATATTATAACACAAACACAGTGTGGTTTTCAACCACTTGCTGTTAGTGCATGCTCAACAAATTAAAATATTATCCTGTATGATTATCAGTGTCAAACACTAATGTGTGCCCAGTCAAGTCTAACAAATGGATTCCCTCTGGCTTTGTGCTCACTTTCATACTGCACCATCTCTTCTGGGTACCCCCAATGAATCCTTTTTATGCTATCTTGTTACCTTATAGCTACATAACAAATGATAGCAGGCAGCACACCTGCCTGGCAGTCACACAGGTACCACATGTACTCTCAGATGACAGTGAGACATGTACTTCAGTTCTTTCTTATGTTCAGCTGACCAAGCACTGTACCATGTGCTTGGAAAAAGAAGCCACCAATTTCTACCGTATAGCGTTGGTTGTTAAGAGTTCATTGAAGATTCCCACACTGCTTTTAATTTTAGCCTGTCATGTACTGTATAGGTTGACATGTAGAAAGTAGCTCGTGTCAACCTGGGCCTTCAGGCAATCTTTTTTTTTCCACTTAGCAATAATTATGCTGTGAATTGCTGTGCCCATATGCATGAAAAGGAGCCCTATTATCTCCATTGTGCTAGCAAGTGCACTGTCTGTATTGTCCTGATCATGTGTTTCAAATTAAAGTCCATTAAAAGTACCCTGGGAGGGCGGGCCTGCCGCAGCCCGATGGAGCGCAGCAGAGCTGTCGCAGCTCAGGACAAGGGAGCTGAGCACTAAAGATACCTGCCATCTGGAGAGTCATTGAGTTGAGAAATGCACTGCAGCAGCTGAACAGCCTTTTTGGCTCGAGCTCGATACCACCTTTCAGACAGGGGGCGGGAAAGGGGCTGGAAGGGGATCTTTTCAAAAAGACACACTGTTATAGATTGTAACAGTGTGTCTGTTTTGTTCGTGAATAGCATTAGCAACTGCCATTTTGGTTACCACGCCAATTTATGCAACCAATTTTTATATAAAGTCCAAATTAAATTAAAATAAATGTTTTGTTTTTTTACTGCAATGGCATACACCTCTTCCTAAATTATATCTCCTGTGCTATTGGTTGAAAGTGACAGCCAGACAACAGTCTCTACACCACACATTAAAGAGCCTCAGATTTTGACTTGCAGCCCAGGAGACATTAGCTGGAAAGCTAATGTCTCCTTCTCCTCCCACAGGCATGGATCCCCATCTTGTGTTGCACCTTGTCTTGCTGATCAAGCTATAAAACAAAAACCAGGGAAGAGTGCACTGATAATGTTAGTTCACAGGTTAGAAAGCTCATTAGCAAGCCGAGTCACTTAACTGGTCCTTATTCTTTAATACCACTGCTAGCTAAGCTTCAGTTTCCACTGCAAGTTTGTGTCTCAGTGCCCCTGCTGGCTCAACTGTCAATCAAATGTATATATCTCCTTCTATCTTTAATCATAAAAATATTCAACATATTTTAAAAATCAATTTGACTTGATTTGAATGTTGACTGAAGAAGGGATGACTTGTATGATTTCAGTTGGATTGAAAATATAGACAGTCTGCTAGACAGGTGTCATTATAAAATCTGCTGCAGGTCCTGTAACATTATAGAAATAGAGGTCTACAGTTTAAGTAGAATGTAAGTTTAATCAGAGGAAAGTGGCCCTGCTTGAAACCACTCTTGGCTATAATTGGTCTGTTACAAAAATAGCTTTTTCACCGATGAACTGCTTTACACTGTATGACGTTATAACATCCTTTTACATGTATATGTCACATATCAGAGGTTTAAATGAAGAATCATATTTAGCAGGCAAAAAGGTGTCAGCTGAGGATTACAATGACAGAATGCCCCTGAAAGCAGAGCACTCAGGGATGTAGACTCACTGCTTCCTATTAAATAAGGTTTGAATTAAAAGAGCTTATCTAAAGAGGACTCTTCAATACCAGAATCTATAGCCACAGACAACAATATCACCCGTATTAGTAATGTTACAAAATGGAAAATGCAAATTCGTTTTATGGAGTCAATGCAAATGAAAAAGAATGAAAGAAAGAAAAAAAAATAATCCTGAATAATGTCTTCTCCCTCTCTCCCTGAATACTTTATTGAGTCTGATGTCCCCATTGCATTTCTGAAAACGTTTAGCCAGGATACAATTCAGCTAGAAATAATTAACAGCATAAATTTGCATCATTAGAGTGGATTAAGTCAAACAATGTTTGCATATTGAAGGACTGAAGGGACTGTGCAGCTCTGTCAGAGAGGCGGTTATGCCTGTTCCTTTCTCAGTTGAGGTGGGCTGTTAGATTCCCATGGGAGCAGATAGTGGAAAATATTCATACTTTTTTCTGGGAGAAGTATGCAGACACATTACTTTGGTTGTGTTTGGGTCTTGAAGGAAAAAAACGTGGCATACATATGTTTGTGTATACCTGTATACTACCATGCGTGTGTGTTAAGGTGCTCACACATGATCAGCAGTAAAACCGCTTTGCGCTGGCTGTGCCATTGTTCTCCTATTGGGAGAGCGGGGCCACCCAGCTAGTTGGAAGCATTACCCTTGGCATGGCGCACCGCTCGAAATTGCCACCGAGCGCTGCGGTGTTTGAATTTTGACTTTGGGTGCCACTGACCTTTCAAAGCACAACCAATGAGATAACAGCTCTATGTGACATAGCCAGAAGCGACGCACGCAAGCAGGGGAGGTAGAAAGCCTCTGCACCAAGTGTCTGCACTATGCTCTGCACCCTACGTTGCGGTAAGCAAAGAACAAATTTCTTATCATCTGAAGGCAGCTTAAGAGAACAGCAATAGAAAAGAATGGAAATTACAGGCAGCAGTGTAGTGTTTTAGTTGTCCCCTGAGCCTCTTTCAGTCACAACCTTACCAGCTAAAGTATCTTTTCTATTTTCCTCAACAGAGCAGTTACCCAATCCAAAGACCCTGACAGACTCAGGTAGCTTATCCAGATGTGCCTGCACCTGTTTCTTTATGTGTCCAGTCTATGAAGGTGAAGCCTATTCAGGGCATGTGACAAATATATTTTGACCAGCCAGAATCATATTAATTGTATAGGCTTTTAGGCTGGGAACAGACTTTAAGATAATAAAAGATGATGAGGCAATACCCGAAATCCCGCAAGAACACACAATCTTGCGTGTTTCTTTAACAAAACAGAAATCCTGTTTTCCTAAATTGCGCAGCAAGTCATTTAGAAAAACGAACTAAACTTTTACCACTACGTGATGTCCACAGTCCAGATTACAGTCATAAAAATGTACAATCACACTGTGCATCCCAGTTTTCATTCATTCCTAAGTGTGATTTCCAGTAATAACTGTTTCTAGGTCACCCTTGTATACAGAGGAATATACAGTAGATAGAAATAAATTGTATTTCCTCAAATAAAAGACAGTAGTCAATTAAAAGCCAGGTCTCTGATAATGGCCGGTGGCATGGTTGACACAAACAAATAAAGGCTGGCCCCAAAAACAGGCTGGTGCCTGTTATATAATGTGCATGCCAGTTAAGCATAAATAGTAGTTACCTGGATGTAACTCCAGTTCAATGAGTACATACGTAGCCCTCTAATAATGAAAATGATGACGGCAGCGACATAAGCATGAGTAACCAGGGTAATGCCAGCAAGCATACAGTACATCCATGAGTATGATACCTATACATGGTGCAGTTCAGATGACATCTATATAAGGTGACAAATTTCCATATTCAGAGGTGGCAGGTTGGATGGCTGGCAGATCCTAACTTGTAAAAAGTGGACTTAGTGGACTTTGCTGCAGGAGACTGCTGTTCGCTTCCCGTTTCCAACCACGGATGTCACATTGCCAACTGTGAGTCGGCACAATTTAAAAAAAAATATATATAACTACGATTGTCATGGTATTTACTGTTGCCATGATGACAAAGGTTGTCTCACTTTAAGAAAGTAGTAACTTTAAACCTGCAGTGTGGAACGAAGATATAAGTGAATGTCCGTTACAACAACGAGTTCATACAATGCTGATTAAGCCTATCACCACCAGATAAATCTTTCTGTATTTCACAGTATACAGAGTTTTTAAATCTCATGTTGGGGGCGACATTCCTACGCTGGCCGGTAGCCGTTAATCATGTGGCTCCTCTAGACTTTCAAAATGTTATCAGACCGAATGGATCAAATTCTGATAATGAAACGAGTCATTTTGCGGGGGTTGTGTGATGCTCAAAACAATTTATCCACTGTCTTACCATCTCAACATTAGGTTACGGCCAGTATGTACTGGCCATTGGGCATACTGTGGCAAATCCTGGTGAGCCATCAAGAAATACATTTTTCGGCCGCTGGACCATCAAAACATATCCATTTAATGGCCTTCTCTGTGTGCCTGTCATTCAGGGTGCACATGAGAGTGTGCTGCATGCCTGTGTCAGGCCGTATTCAGACCAAATCAGGTGTTGCAACACACCGCTGCAGGGTTGAGCGGAAAATAACGTTTTATTGATCTGATTCCCTGGCTTTCATGCTACCAACACTCCCTCTCTTCATTCCCTCTCTAGCTCGCTCGACCACAGCTGCTCTCTCTCTCTCTTTTTCTCTGGTCTTTTTGAAAATGAGTTGGGAAGCCGACAGAAAAGTATAACTTTACTTTTAACGTTATCAAACAAAGAGAAATGTCCTTCCCTCGTCATAGTAACATTTTTGTACTCAGGCAATCACAGCTGAGCGCCCCCCTTTACTCTCACTGCCAGAAGGGGGGAGACAAAAGTCCTGCACTCCAGCTTTAACCCACATCACATTTCAAGTGATCATTTTAACCAAACCATGATCTTTCCCTATCCCTAATCATGTGGTTTTTGTGCCTAAACCTAACCAGACATTAACCACAGTGTTGTCACACCATTAAACATTATTTTTTATCAGTTATTTGTGATGGCTTTGGAAAGCACTGATAAATTATGTTGTCCTGCCGATTACTGCTGATAGAGGCGCCTGATTAGAAAACAGACTTTTTGCTTTAGACACATTGTTGAGGAGCAAAGAAATGTCCTTCTTCTGATGGACTGAGTTGTGACTTATTTAGTCACGTAACATGACTGTATAGATTTGTGCTTTTATCTATTCACAAACATGAACAGATGTACACTTGAACCCCAGTCTTGCCAAGGTGATAGCCGTCCAACAGAAGACTCCTGGCAGACTTCATAACTTCTTCAGGGAACAAGTGCCAGCAACAACATTACCTCAACTGAAAATGACTCTGTCAACTTAACTCAGTCATCACCATTAGTCAAGCGGAAGAGTAATTCAGCTTATCCCCATTACACATAAGACAACAATATGGCACGGGGACGTCATTGGGTGCAAGAGTGGAAAAAAGTGATGAAGAGCTCAGTGAAATGAGATTAGATTTAAACAAGTGCCGCTGCTGTCCTGGGGGCCTTACATGGATGCTCTTTGAGCAGATAGGTGGAAGCTGCATAATGATGAGACACTTACTTTCCCTACTGTTCAGATTTATGGGCTCCAAGGCCTGTTACGATCATTAGAGGGATTGTGAAAGGAAAAGGGAAATGGGGTTGAGACTATATGGGCTTGGGAGGAGGTGGAAATTGCACAGAGGTTTTTCTGGTAACACAGCACTTTTGAAACATAAATCTTTGATCCTCTCCTCCCTATTTGTGCAATGGCATTTTATAATGGAAGACTCCCTATAATTTCACACTCCAATTAGTAAATTACTAATGGTGTCCTAAAATACTAGACTTGGGGTGGTAATAAACAAACAGGTCACACCCTGGGGGAACCTTCTTGACTAAAAAACTATATATTACACAAGGTTAACAAAAATCAGTGGCTTTTGTTTGATTGTGTTCGAGGTTAGTCAAATTACCCCAAAAAGAACTATAGCAACACTGAAATAAGGAGGCATAAAAGGAAAAATAACCCTTGAAACAACAATATAATGATTGTTTTTATTTTTGCATAATGCCTGCAAATAGACCAGAAGAAACCAAGTTTTCATGCGTTGGATTTTCTGGCAAGTGCTATACAAACATCAGCAAAATCTTACCACCACTAAAATACAATGAAAAGGAGTCATTAGGCATTTGGAACATGTTGAATAATTCATATTGCATAATCAACTTCAATCAACAGAAACATTTTCTTCTATGTTACCTGAGGTGGATTTATAATAGAAAAAACTGGTATTGTTGCCCTGATGACTCTTAGTCTCTTGAGATTCGCTCAGTTTTTTGCTAATGTTTGCTGTGGAAAGTACTAGGAAACCTTTGCATTCAACTGTTTTTGTCGACCATTTCCATGCTGAAGCACCACAGGACAAAAACATTAAATATATTAACTAACCCATGAATGCAAAACATCCAGGGATGTGGTTTTTCAAAGATTGTGTTAGGGTTATGGGGGTAGGTTTACATATTTGACCTTGAAAGCAGCAGTTGACAAAACAATCTTTAACTCAAGGTCCATCTACTTATTTATTCTGGAGCTTTCAACCATGATCATGAATCAAAGAATTGTCAACCTTGAGCAAACATGGAGGTCCTCAATGAGCTTAGAACCATGGAAACTTGAAACACCTACAGTTCCATGACAACAGAACAAATTATATCTACTAATGCAGACTCGTGATACAGTCGAAAACTAAAATAGGAAGCAACAAGCATATACAATAATTGGACCTTGAATTGAGATTATTTTGTTCATGTTAGTTTTGATTTGATTTGAATAATTCCAGTGTTTTTACAACCCTCTTGAGTTGCAAATGCAAGTAAAAATCAGTAATGCCAGTTTTGGGGCTTCGAGTGGTACGAAGTACAAAAAATGGATTTAAAGTAAAAGCACTTACTTTTATTAATTCGATGTATTCCACTGGTTCATACTAGTGACAAGAATAGTACTTTCCAGTAAAAGTTTGCTAGATTATGTTTTGTGCCCCCTTGCTGCATTGTGTTTCCATACACTGCCAGACTTGCTCGTGGGATGGCGGTGACTAAAATAAATGTCATAATTGCCTGCAGCCTAAAAACATACACCTTGACTCCTTGCTGCGAGAGAACAGCTCAGAGAAAAACCTGCATCCATCCTGCTGCCAGCCACCGCAGAGACAAGAGGAGTGAATGATATAAACTGTCACATCGCCCCCCACAGAACAGAAATATGCAAACCGTTAAAGTGTTTTTTCTTACCTCTGTCGCTGTGATAAAAGGGAACGAGTTTGATTCTAAGAAGTGATTTTAACTTAGCGTGTCATATCAGGGGTTGGCTCGGCTGCAGCGTCAGCGGGGCCGGCGATGAGGGAATACACCGCAGGCCTGGTTGAAAACTGATAAACAAGCCAACAAACAGATCAACTGATATCTATTCATCTGTTGCCGCGCCAAAGGATGTCAGCAAAGCCTCCATAACAGATAGAGATGGGTTATTTAATAAGAATTCAAGCATGATCCATCAATCTTCATTTGCCCTCATTTATTGGTTCATTTCCTTCCCTCTGTTCCTACGTCCCTACCTTTCTCTCACCCCAACCCTTCCCTTTACCTCACACACACACACACACACACACACACACACACACACACGGACCTGCTAACAGCCCTCTCACCTTCTTTTCTCTATCACCCACACCTGACAGCTATGTTTCTCTTCTGAGAAGAACTAAAAGTGGACTGACAGGCCCACACAGCTCAAGGAGAGCAGTGGCCATGTAAGAGACGTGTAAAGGTTACGATGAATGTTGAAATATCAAAGGCTCCTCCTTCAGCTGGTGAATTCTAAACACCTTCAGAGGACAAAGGGTGTTACCAACAGCAAAGAGGCCAGTCTCTACGTCCAAACCATCCTTCTAGAGGAAACCTTCCCACAATCTTTTGATACAGTGGAAACCGCTTATAGTGATCATGGTTTCAGCGCTCAACTGCTTATACTGATCAAAAAGCTTGGGACAGAATCATTCCTATACAAATACTGTTTAAATAATTCACTTATTGTAATCAAGTAGTCCACTTACAGTGCTCATTTTGGGCCTTTTTATACATGACAACATAAGGAAAAAAAACTACAGTAATTATATTTTTTTTACTTTACTCCCATAACGCACATATGATACTGTATGTATTTAATGGCTGCGGCACCATTATTGCCTCACAGTAACCTGTCTGCTTTCGGCTGGTTACCTGAGGCTGGTGTTACGTGCACACTGAAATCAGAAAGTCATTTTCTCTCAGTGAAAAATGTAGTCTTTGAAGCTTATGACAAACTGCCAAAAACGAACCAACAAGATGCAGCAGCGAAACAAGTGTTTGAAACAGCTGTACTGTATTTTGAAACAGTCAAACAGTCAACTGTCCATTTCATTATTTTATATTCATGTAATACTATACAAACGTCAATTAGATAGTAATCTGCATGAGAAATAAAGAAAAAGAAAATTCAGAAATTCAGTTATAATAATCATTTGCTTATAGTCAGACAGATGTGATCACTATAAGCGGTTTCCACTGTATAATGAAATCATAACACTGCGGTATAGCATACAGCATACCAGTTTATCACTGTACTGTATGGTATTTGCCTGGTCTGAAACTACTAAGGCAGCATGCCTAGATTAATCTATCAGGGGTCCCCAGCTTAGAGTTAGCGTTAGATTTAGAGGGTTAGTCGATAGGTTCACAATTAATTATCAACCTTGGAACCAGCATTTAAAAAAAACAATCTCAACTAAAGGTCTGCTTATTTGTTTGCTCTGGAGTTTTTGACTGTGGTTAAGGATGAACCGTCACATTTTGACACAAATTTTGACACAAGGCCCGTTTGGTGATAAAGCAGGACTTCTTTGGTTGATATCATTCCTTAGTGGTGCAGTTTCCATGTCAAATTTGCAATTTGTAAAATTACCAAAACCATAATTATATCAAGTAAAACCTTGAACCTAGGAGTGTGGGGCCCTTGGGCAGTTACCACTTTGCCCAATTGATAATCTAGTAATTTATTATTATTATTATTATTATTATTTTTGCAATTTCACAATTACAGGATAGGTAATAACCAGTGTTAGAAGAAGTACTCAGATTCTTTACTTAAGTTAAAGTCCAATACAACAATGTAAAAATACCCCCCATTATAGTTCTGCATTCAAAAATTCTAAGTACAGCAGTCTTCTCAGCAAAATGTACTTAAAGTATCAAAAGTAAAAGTACACGTTCAGCAGTAAAATGGCCCCTGTGACTGATATATTACTCTATATGACATTATTAGATCGTTAATACTGATGCAACAATGTGTAAGCAGCATTTTACTGTTGTAGCTGCTCGAGGTGGAGCTAGTTTATTGACTATTGTAAGGTTGCTTAGTTCAGGGGTTCCCAACCTCGGGGTCGGCCTGCCTTCACAGAGTCACAAGATAAATCTGAGGGATTGTGAGATGATTAATGGTAAAAGGAAAGAAGGGAAAATAAGTTCAAATTATATATACATTTTTTAAACTTTCCTGACATTTGCTTTTTTTGTGAAAAATTGGATACTCTTTGGGTCTCGCACAGTTGTCTAAATGAAGCCACCCAGTCTAGAGGGGAGATCTCTCTTTGGAGGAACTGTGAAACAATTTTTTAAATCAAGACGTCTGAAACATGATGATCCATGTAGACGCTGCTTTTATGTAAGGAGCCACAAGCCAAAAAGGTTGGGAACCGCTGGTTTAATCTTTAAGAATGCATTGTATTTTATAAGCCTATCTCAAGTAACAGTATTTCCCTCTAAAATTGTTGTGGAGTAGAAGTACAAATAAATAGACATAAAATGGATGTACTGGTAACACTTTATTTTAATTAAACTATTTAGCTTTTATAAGCCATATATAAACATTATTAAATGGTTTATAGCCCACTAAATTTTTGAGTTCTGATATAGGTTTCTTTCTCTGCAGACCTACTGCACTACCCATGATGCAATTAGATCCCCTATAGGCCCCCCACGTTCTTATGTTTCACTTCCACTCGCCTATGTTTGGTGTGGCTGTAGCACATATAAGTTATAAGATGTGTGACAGAATGTTATTTTTTCTGTTTTGAGCTTTTAAAAATGTAAAATCTGCTTGTCATTTTTATACTGCAGGTATGTTAGTGAAATAACACCTATTTACTTTTGGAAACTACTGTTTAATTTTGCAATATTCATCCCTGCTGTTGCTAAGACATGTCTAGGGAGATATTCACATTGTGCAGGCATTATTAACATCAACAAATCACAGATAATTTCACTTTACATCATTGTGTTTCTACAGCATTAATAAGTATTCATTGGTGAATGTGCTAACATTCACCATATATACAGTAAATGTATATACACCAATATACAGGAAATGTTTCCACCATAATTCACAGAGTTCTATATAGGATGCATATTCATGCTCATTAAAAGCAAACAGTATGTACTGCATAAACTACAATGTACAATCACACACTCGCGACAAGTAATCTATAGTTAGCATTTTATCAGCATTTATCAGTATTAATAAAGTATACATAGTGCACAGTTTACTTACGAGTTCTGTATCTGTATAACTTGACTGAGTCCTCACCATAACAGGCCTTTTACATGAGTCCATGTTCTAGTTTTGCTGAAGTTCCAGGTTTTACTCAACAATGTTATCCAGTTAACTTAGAAAACCTGCTTCTTTGAACAGACTCTGGCTCTAAATAAGCAGTATGCTATATGCAATTTACACAGTTATGCTCAGCAGAAAATACATTTTGTTGTACAAATAATCAAGGGGGGAGGGTTTGAATTGTTCATATATAGGAATATTTAAATTTAAGATATCCTGGTAATAGACTACTACAATTATATAGTACATAATAAACAGAAATGATTATACATATATATAAATCTGTTGTAGGCTAGGGTTGGGTTTAAAATTGTTTATAATACATAACAAAATATTATTTGGCTTATAACAATTTTACATTTCCTTTTTACATTTACAACTGTTAACATGGACATTAATAAAGACTTCATGTCCTTATATCTGCTTACAACTAGACTTTAAAGTGTTATAAGCAATTTATCAATATTTTATATAATGTTTATAAATGCTAAATTTTACCGATATACTAAAGTTAAGTACAAGTACTTAAAGGGGACATGAAACGTGAATGTTTTGGCACTGGTAGTGCCCAAATATATTAGAAAAACACCTTGCCCAATGACAGGCAGGGATGGGGGTTCAGACAGGGTGTCTGAAGTGTGACTGACTGCTTTGGAAAATATGGAGTTTTAGACGAATACTTTCAGGCCCAGACGTTTATAATGGTTGTGGTACATTTTGGTCACCTTATCACCTCAAACTGAATTTTATGTCGTTTTGGCTGCTATATAGTATAGCCAGATCAGAAAAATCCTATGCTGCAGAGATGCTATGGAAATCTTTAGGCTAGGGCGCGTGGGTCGGACTGTGTGTTGGACTGTGTGTCAGGGTGGGGTTGGGGAGGGGCAACAGGTGTTCATGAATGCTGCTGTTTGGAGTTAAAGATGTATTCAACGACTCTGTACCACTATTGTCAGAGTATGTTGGGTGGTCTGGTAGAGCACACATTATAGGCAGTGAAATTGAAAACAGATGGAACAACTTGAGGCTTTAGGCTGTTGGTCCAGCGAACCACTAGCTTGCCCGACTCAGAGGTCTTCTCCTCTATGTAATCTCCCACCAAAAAATGTTCACTGCAAACCCTGAAGTCAGTGCCCATCGGAGGAATCTCTCTCTTCAGTGGCACTAGCCAGCGCAGCAGTACTGTTCTCTGTTTCAGTGGCAGTTTATGAAAATAGACTGTTTTGTCCTTGGCTTTAACCCAATAAAACTCATTTGTACATCTAGTAGCAATACTATAGTGGCCTACTTTTTGTATTCTTCTGTCCTGTGGCTCCCCAGTCTCTATCTTTCACTGTCTCTACCGTTGTATCTGTAGAACTCAGCCAGTCCAACCAACCCTTTGACGCCCTTGTCACGAAAGATATAATGCATTTTTTCTTTTCTTTTAATGTTTATATTTGTCGTGTTTGTTATATAACTGTTGATTACAGTGGAAATCCTTTTAGTAAATTATGTTAACTTTAAGAAGTACAGTGCTTGAGTAAATGTGCTTAGTTACTTTCCACCACTGGTAATAATGCAAAGACTCACTAAAATAAAGCCCTAAAGCACACAGAGCACAGTCCAATTGTGGCTGTGTTCCCATGAAATCAATGAGCTATATATAAAGACTGAAGTAAAATCTTTAGCGAGGGCAACCAAGGAGAAAAGTTTCTTCTCATTGCTGTTGTCACACTCCACCGTTGGCTTGGCAGCACACCTCCATCTGCTGTTTTGACAACGGATTACTATTCCATCAGAACGAGTTACTCCATCTGTTCTGCCTGCCTCTCCTTGCCATGTAGCCATCACTGCTTCACTGTATCCATAATTTCCCTTTGATTTCTGAGCTCCTTTCCCTGTTTCATCATGCCAGATGCAACAAAACCACAATCAAACATTTCCTGATGAATCAAGCCATGCTTGACCTGGTGTCATCTCTTGCTATCTCACTCTATTCCAACTTCATATCCTGAAGTTTTCATATGCCTACTCACTTGCACAGATGCACCTCCCACATAAACTGTCTGAGGTTTGTAATAATGTTTTTTTTTGTTTGGTGTTTGCTCTCTGTTTGATAGTGCATATACTATATGTGAGGGGTATGCATTTCCACGAATTGATTATGACCCTGCCAGCGCTTTTTCTTCTCAATACCAAGCACACTTCTTCTACTGTCTAGAATTAACCTGCCAAAGACAGATCCCTCTATGATCATTTAGTCATGATCTATTGTATTATTACTGTTTCACTTGGAGCCATCCATCACCTGACTAATGACATTAATCCTTCCATCTGTAGCAGGCTGCGAGCTCAGTGCCATGGAGAGCATTGGTTGAATCCCATATGTGTTCCAGTTGAGACTCAGTAATGCCGCTGAGACATCAGCTCCCTGCGACAGCAGCTGTCCCTCCAGTAGAAATACAAACACACAAATGAAATGTTTGCTTGGACCTAGGATTTGTTTTATGCCATCTTAGGGTAATGCAATTGTGGTGTGGCGTGAATACGCACTGCATTTCCATGTGGATGATTCTTTATGAGGTTAGAGCTGAACCATGAAAGCCCCTGTCCTTGTTAAACTCAACACTTGCGGTGTGAACATACACTTGTGGCTCTCTTTTTTTTCTCTAAAGTGCAAGTTTGGTTATTTGCTGCTCTGGCATTTAGGGTTCAAAAGAAACGCGAGGAGGGGGAATTTCAATTTGTCAGTGTTCAACTTGTGTTTCTGCAGGCTGGACAGAGTGGAGCAGACCAGCAGGAAATACACCTTCTGAGTGTGTTTGTGTGTGTGAGTGTGTGTATGCTCGCGTGTGAGAGACCGCTGTTCAGAGGTGTGCTGGAAAGTCACAACAGGCGCCTGACAGGAGCATTTTTAGAACATGAGAGCAAAACAAAAATATGTCAGTCACAGACTTGTTTGTGGAATAGCTGATACCAAATCATTTAAAATTTCATGAATATGATATGACTGTAAACAAACAAAGGGAGCAAAGCTACAGTATATTCTAGACTGGATTTTAAAGGGGACTCAGACAGTTTTTTCATGCACTATTCAGCCTGTAAAAATAGTTGTATAATGTCTGCTGTGGCTCTGGAGGATGTTGTCATTAAGGGTTGTCTCGCCATTGGCTTGGAATTTTTTTGAAATTTTTTAAAGAAAGTCTGCTTTACAAACTGGGGGTGACAGTGACTACTCTTACAAGTCCCTGTATTTCATGGCAGAGTACTCTTTAATAACATAAAGGATATGGAGGCTCATAATATTGGTAATAAATATGATAATGATTATAACAAATAGTAGCTAGAGGAATATTCCATTCAGTCATGGGTCAGCAATTCACATAAGGAAATAGCAGCTTGCAAAACAACTTGTGATTACAGTGTACAGCACTGTACTTGCCTCTGATGAAATTATTGGATAAGTTAATCACTACAAAGACCATAAGAGAGTCATGGCCTTGTCTCTCAAGTTTGTTGTGGCGTGAGGGGAGGTATGGTAATATTCTGCCGTGATTGACCCACTGTTTGCAAAAAAAATCCCCACAATTCCATTGCAAATGACATACAGGTTTATGTTTATCTTCTTTCTTTATTCTTGGAGACATGGATTTCTCTGTAGTATCCCTCAAACACTAACACGCCATTAGAAATATTGTAGTTTTGAATTCAGATAAAGGGCACGAAAGTCTCTCATGAATAAGTGAAGACATTAGAAAAATCCACCTGTTATTGTCTGAGCTTTAGTCAAAAAGAAAAAAGGAAAATGATTTTAGGCAAGATATCCTAACACCCAGTCTACTCCGACGGTTCACAGGGAATAAAATAAGACAACGCCTATTTTTTCAGTGCGTGGAGTTTCTCTACTGTTCTTCTGTGTCAGGCTGTTTACATAACTCACTCACTTGGCAGCAGCACACTGACCTTATTCTCAGAAGCCAACTTGGGACTACATCAATGAGTAATTGTCTCCACAAACCCCTCACAGTCAAGAGATAAGCCTGGAAAGGTCACTAAGAGTTGTAAATCTAAAAATACCTCCATTTACTTAAGGAGGGGTCTGACCTGAATGTTATTTTTTTTAAGTCATAAAAGAGAATCAAGAATTACAACAAAATACTTCACTCCAGCCTATTTGTCCTGACATGGATCTGATGTCTTACTACAGAGTTTCACTCCTGCCTCAAAGTTAAGTCCTCTGGGCTGCACTTAACCACAGCTAAGCACCAACTTTGAGCTGATTAAATTCAGACTGACCCAGTCTGAAAACTATTAGCCAGTTACAAGCTGAAAATGAGCATAGTAAAGCTTCCCACTGCTGGCTCAACTGTCAAGATGAAGTGTCGAGGCTCCGAGGGAAACCAGGTCAAATTAAGCAACCAATAATATCTGTGTAAACCTATTTTAACTAACTAGATGAAGAACATATTCTTTATTTGCAAAAACAGCCGTGGGGAGGCAGCTGCAGTATGCAGATGACACACTCAGGAGGGTACTGAAAATGGGTCTAGCAGAGGTGGTAATCATGCCTGGGCCTCTGCTTTGGGTGCCAAGGTGTCCTAGTATTAATGCAAATTAAAGCCACATTAGTCATATTCTCATAATACCTAATGTAATCTTAATTGCACGCACCGACCTCGACTACCTTGTTAGTGTTGAGTTGCCAAATCCATGTCTCAGCCGCCTCAGCCTTCTTGAACTCTCCACTGCTTGATGTATATCCCGCCTTCATGACTGAGTTGTGTTTAATCAGTGAGATCAATAGCTGTTACCGCCATTGATCTTGTAAGTCTTTTTCATGGGCGAAGCAGGTGCACGTCATATTTTGTATATGCTGTAATTTTTATAGAAAATGTAAGCTGCTAAGGGCTGTTTTTAATTAACATTAGGAAAGACTGTTTTGGAATAATATATCAGCGGTGACTGATGAGTAGTTTTTACTCTTTGCAATCCATCAGAATAATTCCGTGTTTTGCCCAGAACTTTGGCTGGAGGCAGACAGCACCTCTCTTTCAACTATACTCCTACCCAGACTTCACTGGGATTTGAACTTCTTGAACCTTGTTCATCTTAATAGTTAATCTAAAATAGTAGCAGCAGAATTTTAAGGCTTCATGCTGAGTTATAATGCTGGAGCAAAGTAGTAGAGCTCAAATTAAAGTTATTATCCTTGTGACTTTTTTGCTTCTTGTGACTAGGTAGATGAGAGACCTGAGAGGAGGGAATTATTCTGTAAAAAGCAAATCACGAATGCTACCCAATTAGCCAGAGTCATGATATTTAGAACTACATAATACATTCAATTAAAAAGATGCAAATAAATAAGAGAGTCTTAATATCTGGTAAACACAATCTACTGTACAGCTACTGTATATGTATTGACTTGACGAATTTATTTATGCATGTCAGTGTGAATTGTTCACCCATTGTTGTAATTCCTATCTGTCAAGAAAAAGCCTGACTTTGGCTCATGCAGTGACAACCTTTCCAAAGGTTTGCCGTTGTCAGGTTTGATACGGCCACCACTGTTCACCAATCATCACCCTCCTGCACCATGCCTCCCCTGTGGCGAGATCACTTTGGCCCTCAGGACAGAGTCATTGACCTTTGCTGGGTACAATCTTAGAGCACTGTGTGACAATGATGTGTAGAGCTCCACAGTGTGACAAAGTCCAGTGAAGGTGACGCTATGACAAAGACTGGTATAGACTGGTATACCAATAGTTCTGAAATAAAAGTCAAAACTCAAAATAACAGCCAGTCTCAAAAAATAGCTGGGGCTGTGCTCTCCTCAAACAAAATGGGACAGTTCCAAATTAAGCCAGAGAAAAACAAATTACCTGCACCTTTACTGTTATGGTTTAGGCGATGAATTAAGCATAACCTACATTTCCACAGCATTATTTCCATCAGTACAACATAGTGGTGGCATACTTACCATTCCATGGCTTTGAGCTTCTCTTTTATTCAGAAGTACTGTTCTCACTGACTAAGTCATTCTCATCTATTGCATTTTTAATGCCCTTTCAACATTAAGCAGCTGTTGAGCTGCTGAAACTCAACACTTCCTGCAAATGTCTCACAATGAAAGAATCAAAAAAATGTAGTTGAAAATTCAGAATTTCACCTGATGAATGTCTGAGAACTGAGGAGCAAAATGTTGTTAAGAACCCCATTTAAACCTTGAACTGTATCTGGATACCCTTATCCTTATCCAGGATAAGGAAAAATGCATGTTGATGTAGGTGTAAATGCAGTCGGAATGCATTGCAATCAGAATGCGACTGGATCAGTCAGACCACATCTGGATCACATTGTGATCAGATCTTAGTCAGGTGTAAATGTAATCCATACAGCATGACCACATTATTATGAAGAAAATCTGCCCGGCAAGGTGAGAGATCACATAACTCCACCTCTTCCTGCTAGCTTAAGGAAGCTTGGCAAAAGCTAAAGAGTAGTAGCAGTAGCTTTAAAGGGGACCTATTATGCTTTTCCTTATTTTCAGTCATATACGTATATGTATGTAGAAGTAATCCCTGTGAGACGGATGACGGATTTCTTTATATGGTCATGTGCTCCACTCTGCTAATTCAATGAGGAACACATTTCACTTCCTGTAAATTCTTCACAATAAAAGTCTCCTGTTATATAGTCATTTAAAAGCTTTTAAATTGGAGCAGTAAAGCAGGAAATGTTGGGTTTGCATCAGCAGTAACTTAATACAACTGATACGGCTGCCCCTTGGCAGGTTTCTGGAAAGCTGGCCAATCCGAACAGTGGGCTCATCAGGAGGGGGGCCTTAAAGAGACAGGAGCTAAGACTGCCTGTTAGAGACAGAGGCTGAGCTGAGGGGCTGCATAAAGGGCCAGTAAAAGACAAGTAAGGAGTTTTTTGAACTGTGAATCATGCAAAGCTACTATAGTGGAGTCTAAAATTAAAAATATAGAGCTGGAAATGAGCATAATAGGTCCTCTTTAAATCTTCCCTCCCAAAAAATGAATGACACATATCCAAAGCATTGTTTCCCTTGACCTGGAACGTGCCATGTTTGTTGACAAGTCAGCCAGCCCCACTTAGCTAATTTGCATATTGAGTTTCAGTCACAATGTGGGTAGAATCAAAATAATGCTTATTAATACCAGGTATATATACCTGATATAATATGATAATATTAACTCTAGTTAATAGGTGAATATACTGTAGAAATAAGAACTGTAATGATACCCTGTCGCAAATAAAGACCTGGTTCTCTCTTCATTTGAAGGAAATAAAGGCTCAAACCACTGTTTTATAATTCACGGTATTCAACAAGATTCATATTTAGCCAGTGAATAGATGCTCTACCATCAAGATAATTAGCTAAATTGATGAAAAACTGGCCCTTGTGAATATGTTCTGTGTATAACACAAAGGTAGAGACTAATTGTGGCACGGGAAAAAAAGAGATGACATCAAGCACAATCTCACCTTCTGGTCATGACTATAGGCTAAGGCCCAGTCCTCTTCAGTGGGGTGGAATAAAAGGCTCAGGACGTAGAAAGTGAGGCGGTACTTCTGGTAACTGGCTCCCTCATCAGAGCTGATGAGCACACTGCTCTCGAACTCCGGATCAGTCAACACCATAATCTGAGAGTAGGGAGAAGAGAGAAGTAGAGGAAGGAGAGACATATGCACAGGAGTATAGGTGTGAGTTTTTGGACGAGGGAGAAAAAAGGATTTGAAGGGCGAGTAAAGATGTGGAAAGATGAGGATGGAGATGAAAGAAGGTAGAAGAGAGACGTTAGAGGCAGGAGCAGCGTCAGCAGAAAAAGGCCTGGCTTTTGGCACACGTCAGGCTTATGCTTGGCAAACAACTTCACTATATTTCCAACTTCATTTCATGAGTGTGACTCTGGCGCTTCTGTTGCAATGGCTCTGTGGCTCTTTTTGTGCACTCTGAGGTGAAGACTTGGAGTTTTCATCGTCGCTCACCAAAATACGATCAAAGTTGTTCAGAGCAATAAAACATGAACTGGTGTGTAAACCAAGACAGACCAAAAAGAACACTTGAAGCAGGTTGATTGTAATATACTACAGCATGGTGATGGAGCATGTAGTCTAGTTACAATTAAGTTATATATACAAGGTATTAAGCAGCCGTGCATTAATCTGTATATACAGTATGTTACTTTCTTTATCAACTAGTTCTTTAGCATGTAATTTCTTTGCATTTCTCCTTCCAATAAAATTCTAATTTCAAATTTAACATTGCTACTGTGGTAGAAGCCCTAATTTCATGCTTGGAATATTTCTGCCAGAGCTATCACAGTTATTACAGAATTCAATAAGAGCAGGAATTCCGCAATGCATATTTCTTTCAGCTAATGACATTTAGAGTCTTTGTGGAAGCAGATAAAATGGTCAGAGGAATTCCTCCTTGAATACAGAGAAGGTGTTTGAATAGGTGTGTAATATCTTTTAAGAAAATTGTAGTCTTTTGAATCAGATTATACTATTACATGTTTTCATATTAGAGGATTTTAGAATTTCAAATGTTGGAAGAAAAATCTATCATCAGTACATTTAACTGGATATTACATTCAACCAGATAACTGAATAGCAATTTTGTGGGCTAAATATTTAGTCAATAGAGGTGTTCATTCAAACTATATGCTGTTCTTCTAGGGGTGACTACATATTCCTTATCCTTTCAGAATCAGAATCCAATTCAGAAAAATTTTGTTGTCCATCACAAGGCGATGAAAATATATCATTGACATGGTTCACAAGTAGGTAAAAACACACAGTACACATAGAATAAAAGATGAAAATTGAAAGAACATAAACATACAGCAGTAAATATGGCTGTGCAAAAAGTGCTAAAATGTAAGCTAGCTTGCAAAATCCAGGGCTTGTTTCCATATTAAAGATGAATTAATTGATTTATTTGGACACTTATGGGCAGCAGACTAATCTAAAAAATGCTATGGCAAATGTGTTAAGCTAACTTTAATACTTTAACTTCAACTTCAAGTGCAGAGCTTGCTTTGTGCCTTCACTGTGACTGCAACGCTAGCCTCTACTCTTTTTTTTTTCCATTGTTGTGATGTGCTACTCTGATTAATTACCACAACTAAACATATGATCTGATTGATCAATCTTAAATTTGCAGCAGGGCCGAGCTCAGACTGTACTGCACTGTAGCCAGGACAGGTTCATGTTAGCAAACCTCTTCCACACTATGGAAATTTTTTGAAACATACTTTCAGCATACGACATACAACTTTCAGCCTGTGTGTTGCTGCTGTATGTAGTCATGATGTAAATGCTTCACAATACTGTAAATGTCGTGATATGACAAATTTTATCATATCAAGATTTATACTGGTATTATCCTGAATGATTTGATATGGCACACCCCAGTTTGGAGTCATGTATCTGGCCACCTGATGCATGTTCAGTCTTCTGCTGTCTGAAAGCAGTATTAGCCTTGACTTGACTCTTTCATCTGGCTTAGTCTGCAACACCCATGCCTCTACGAGGATTGTGTGGTGGAATTGTGGGTATAGTGACTGAGCTCGTGGCCAAATGGCTGTGTTTTCTTTCGTCAATTCTATTTGTATTGGAAAAACAGCAGCACATTTGTCACTGACACAAATGCTACTCCTCTTTCCAGAGATTTAACCAGAAACCCTCCCTGGTGGTGATTTAGATAAATTGTTTTTCATTAAGAGCCAATAAACAGGCAGCACATTCTCAACCTGGATTTCTCATTGGCCCGCGCTGGCCGATCTTGCCATTCATTACCTGTCACTGTGTAATGCCAAGGCCTCCTGATATCTGCCAGTATTGTAGAGGCTTGTCAGATGTATTTTACAGTTTTTAAGCAGTAATCATATTCTATAATATTGTAGTAAGCATCAGTTAAATAGAAAAATAGAAATGCCTTGCAGTAGAGTATGTACATACATTTTATATTAAAATCTATGCTTGCTCTCTATTCAAGCCTTGAACTGAGTGATGACTGTTATGTTCTCCTCTCTATGCTCTCCATATTACTATAGCCTTCAATTGCAGTGCTTTATGCTCATCTTTTCTCAAGCCTTGATTCAGGGAGGCTCACAGTGAGCTTTTTTAATACTGGGAACAGAGCCTAGAAAGTATCGTCACATTCACATTACTCATTTACTGCCATGTAAGTGTGAAAACAGCCACATTATTTCCCAACCTTACACATTATCGTAACAAGCCAGTTTCTGTCTGTCCCCTCTGCGATTAGAAAGAACCCACAACCAATTCAAAGCCAATATAAAGGCGGGAATTGGAGCAGTAGCCAATTTCTCTCCTGCTTACTAAAACAATCACCAACAATAATTACTCACTTCCAAAATCACAGTGACCAATAGCATTAGCAAGGGGTGATTAAGATTTTCCTCACAGCAGCCACTCAGCCTTTGTGAGGAAGCGGGCAAGTGAGGAGGGTAACAATACTAAATCGATAGAGGTTGGAGGGATAACCTTTGTGTTTTATCAGCCTGATGTTGAGCTGTGCATAAGCTGGAGCACAGAGATAGAAGCCGGTAGTTGTCAGATCATGAAGTAAGTGGAGGTATGGATCAGAGACGGAGGGATAGAGACACCCTGCAGCAAATGAATCACGTCACGCCAGATCAATTGAGCTTAGTGTGTCTTTGACGGAAGGTTTTAACAGAGTTATCGCTGCAATATGCTCATTAACCATGGATCAAGACTTAATCACCCACATTTAGCTATCATGTTTTCACTGTCTTGCTTCCTCAATGGCATTTTAAGCGTGCATGTCTTTATTTTTAAATTAACCTAATCTACCAACCATTCAATCAAACTGTTGAGGACTGAGCACACACGGAGCTCAGGAAAAAGACATCAAAATTTAGCCGAGAAGATTCATGGGAGGTGTCATTTTCAGAGGCTTTGCGCTAAATGTCATTACTATCATTCAAATCTATAATGTGACATTGTAAAAGGTCACAGCTTCGGCTTTTTCCTTGGACAATGTAAAAAAAAAAATTCTACATATGCTCCCCGAATCGCTGCAGTGGACATATAATGATTCCTTTATTGTGGTTGAAAGGAATATCTCAAAGAGCAGCAGACGATTATATCTTACAGTGAGTGATTGGACATCTCTTTTTATCCAGCAGAACACAGAAGGAAGCTAAAATAAGGCCACTCAGATGCAAGGAGGCAACAAAGGAATGTAGCCAGCATACAGCCAAACTTTCATCCATCTAGTGGATGGCAAATCGAAATAATTAGATCAGAGATAAGGTGCAGAGGGAGAACTGGCCAGCGGGCAGAGCCAGAGGTCAACCATTAGAGTAAAATATTCTCACGAGATTGTTACTAGTTCTTGGATGTCATGATTCATTTACACAGTAATATGCACACAATAAAACATTGTTTTTTCTTCACAGATTCAGGTTCAACAAATATCAAATATTTTGAATATGTTTTCATTCTATATATGTTTGGTGAAACTGATATCAGGATTGTGCTGTTCCTAAGTGTTATTTACATCGTATATATTGTGTAGTACAAGTGTGAATTCTTTCTTTCCTCCCTGGGGTGTTAATAAAGTTTATCTAATCTTATATAACTGAAATAACATGAAAAGTATGTCACATCAGTTACAGAGAGAATCTAAGGGACTGCATTCCTGCTATGCCCTTGATGTGGAATTAAATTTTCTCCACATAAAAAAGACAGGAGTGAGTCATGAAGAGTAATCAGAGCCGGCTATGATCTGTTCCTTGCCCTGATGTGGTTTAGCTCAACAGTCCCGGGATCTTATTAACTACTGTGCAATGCAAACGTGCTCATGGTCAGTAGCTTGGCTCTGCCTTGGAAAAGAGAGGCTGATGAACGCGAGCACCTCCACAACTCCAAGCACGCCCTTGTCACACACAAGTCATGCTTTATTTTCTGTGAGTCTGTTGATGCCACTCTGATTTGTATTTATTTCAAATATATTTGTCAGGTCAACCTGAAGTAAGCATAGCATTTTTTTTTAGTTATACAACACCTGTGATATTGCAGGAAAATTCTCAACTCTATTATATGGTGGCTGTTCTTTGCTACACCATTATGCTGATATCCTATTGTTTCAAATTTTAATGGGTCCTTGAATCTGTACAAACTGCCATCATTCTAACCTGTGTATTCTGAAGAAAAATTAAGTCTGCATACAAAACACAGGAAAAAAATCTTTCACTTCTACTACTCCAGCATATAATACACAAAAAGTACATTATTTAGATTTACTTAAACTATTTCTGTTGCTGTGTCTTGTTATTGAAATGGTCTTTTTACACACTTTAAAGCAAGACTATGTAACTATGACCACTGTTGCCATGAGTGGCAATTAAAGGATACAGCCCGACTTGTGGAATGGAACCACAAGCAACAAAAAATATTAAACATGTCTTCTGTTGAGGTAGTGTGTGTTTGCTTTATGCTGCACCACTGAGATAAAACCACTGGAATATTTATCTGTTAAATGTTAAAATGCATGCAAATGTAACAGTAACACAAGTTAAGAATAGTCATAAAGTCAGTGACCAAACTTTAATATGAATTTAAAGTTTGCTAACATTAGCTAACATTAGCCACCATTGGCTACTGGTTATACCAGACCAAGTAGGGCTGTAGCAGTCAAACCCCTGAACTGATCAAAGCAGCATGTTATTGTTTAGGTGATCAACTTTTAGTTTTTAAATGGAAGATTGTGTTATGTCTTTACATGATAGCTGACACTACACTAACTCAGACATGCTCATCAAACCCATTGAAAATACTCAAAAAAGGAGTTATTATTGCAACTAACTGTCATGTCAAACTCCCTGTAAAACTATAATGGTAATATCAACAGCACTGCGCTGCCAGAGGAACAGATCAGTTTAATGCTGTGCAAATGTCATTCCCTCTATGTGCATACAATCTGTTGTAATTAGTAGTGGACTGCTAACAAGAGTTGGGTCAGTTAGTATTTTTTTATATAATGGTCTTATTTTTTAGCAACAGTACTGAATACATATTGATACAGAAACAGCCAAGGGGCAATCTCGTCTACAGAAGGAGACTGCTGTAACTGAGCTGCTTACAGCACTCTGACCTCTTCGCTACGATTCCACTTGTCTATCACATTGTGCTCGGAGCACCAGGCGGATGGAGTTCACCACACGAGGTCAAATCAGATTTACTGCCTGATACTGTGAGTTGTGAATCATAGTATAGGAAAGTGTAGGTGTTTAGAGTGTTTCCTATACATGGAAACACAGTATGCATAGATGAGTGTAATCTTTTAGGAGATCAGTTACCTGCACAATTTAATTCAACCAGATTAAAGGCTGAATGTGATTTTTTAATAACAGGGAGGTGAGGATTGTTCTTTCACAATTTTTTACATTAAGTTAAATTAACAGAAAACTAAGACAGATGGTAGAAATGAAGTGCAAACCATATTGCTGATTAGTTAACTACATTTTTAGAATTATTAAAAAGAATGGAATTAAACATAATTGACACAACTCTCAGGCGGAAGAAAGAAGTTGGCAGCTGTCATATGTATATTTCATGACTTCCTCTTGTGTGGCCTAAAATTCTGAAATTTCACTTTGGTGGTTGCCAGAAACATCTTTATGTAGGAAAGAATACATAGAGTTTCCTGTGTCCTGTGTATAATGTTGTTTACTAATTGTATTTTGCAGAGAGGCAATGCCACAGACTAACACAATTATCCACAGAAAACTCAAATCTGTTTCAAATAACAGCTGAGTCTCAAATAATAGGTGGGTAAAGATAGAGGAGGGGTGGAATTACTTGTTCTCCTGTAGCTAACATTTCTACAGCACTTATTCAGTACAACAACAGAGTTAGTCATACTCACCTCACAGTCTTTGTTCAGAAATTAATTCCAATCTTGTCTACTTTGCTGTTTTTACAATTAGCATTAAGTTACTGTGCAGGAAACTCAACATTTCCTGCAAAAGTTTCAAATGAAAAGCCTGGAACAGGCAAGAACAAGAAAGATTACCCAATCTGAGGGGTTGGAAGGCTTTTAATGTGAAATATCTGTGCTGGAAGTAGAGTTGATGACGGGCGTTTAATCAAAAAAACAGCACATTGGAAGTGACTAGAATAATTCAACAGATTGGTGAGTATGACTTCACTCTGGTGTTGTACTGATAAACTAAGTGCTGTGGAAATGTAAATATTATATAATATACAGTAGGGTTCAAGTGAATGGGAAAGTGGTCTCAGACTTTTGGACCCTGCTGTATACAATACTGTATATACCGTAACTGAATTCATTAATGGGTAAACATGAAGCTTTGATTTTGCATTGACAGCAAACAACATCAAGTGGATCAGAAAACAGGGAGACCTTTCCCTAAAATAGAATAATATATCATTTTTAAATAAAAAAGTTTTCTTTGTAGTTGATGTAAATGAACACTTGCAACATCTTACCTTTCTCTTATTAGTTGGACAGACATAGAGGTAACTCAGAACGGTCTTGGATCCAACTTTGTCATTCATTCTCTCATATGTGGAGCCGTAGTCAGTAGATCTGAATGGAGAAAATAAAGGGAACATACAGTCAGAAGCAGCCAAAGGCTATTGTAGATAAGCCAGTCAAAAGATGACTGAAGGTTTGCTGAAAAGCTAATGGGTAAACAAACAGACTGAGGATTACTAGGACACTGCGTGATTCATGTCAAATGATATTTATTTTGTAGTGATGAAAAAGAATGCAATATCACACGCTATGGTAAAACAACAAGCAGATAGAGGCGGGTATGGTATTGTATATATACAATTACTCTGTGCAGGAGTGAAATCTCTGGCAATAGAACAAGCGAAGGTTAACCAATCATCTATGGCTGCCAACAAAAATGAACCATTCGAGAATGTCTAGAGACCCAGCACTGTAAATAATTAATTCTCTCCCAGTGACTACTATGAAATAAAATATGACGAGTGCAAAAACATGTGGATGTTCCCGAACCCATGGGCTTTAATAATTTAACAGTGGGAATGAGCCTGTTAGCCAGCCTAGTCCCTAGAAACTCCACATGAATCCATCATCACTAGTAACTACCAAATCTCCCTTCAAGTAGAATATTACAGCATTTACAGGGCTGTACTTGCTTTTCCTTTTTTTTCTTTTTCTATGAAAGCTGCATTCATGTGGCCAGTATTTTCAAATATGTCTCTCTGTGGGGACAAAAGCACCCACCCACAACTGTGGCATAACTCCCATTTGGATTTGCAGTCTACTTCACGGTGTTATGAGGAAAGTGAAGATGATACCTATTTCAGTGTTCTTTCCTCTTTTAATCAGACCGTGCTGCTTGCGCTCCTTCAGCGGGAACGGGATTTTAGTGAAATTGCAAAGAGATTTTTCTCATTCAAATTCATTCCTGAATGCCTCTCAGAGACACAGTAGTTGCTATGATTACAAAGCACAATAATGAGTCAGACAGACAGCTCCATTTCCACAGCATATTAAAGTGGAGGTGTGGGGAGAAGTGCTGCACTGAGAATGATCCTGATTTGGAACCAGGGCAGTGACCTACACTGTAGGAGGCCCCTAAGAGGAGACTTCATAAATAACATATAAACATATGTTGTTTTTGGCATAACACACTGAAGTAGTGCTAACCCACTACTCTAGTCTAGTTCATCTAGTCACTATTATATTTATTTTATGCTTAGATGTCTTAAATGGAAGTGGTGATATTATTGGCTTGGGCAGCAGGAAGATGTCAGCTCTCAAATGCAGACCAAGATTAAATGTGACACCCCCCACCAAATATTCACACCCAGCACAAGAAAGCTAATCAATATGAAAAGGAAAATGAACTGATTTTATAGACGAAGATGGCAGAATGACAAAAGAATGGTTTCCACCCACATCATGTTCTTTGTAAACACTTTGTAAATGGGAACACTACACTGTATCCAAAAGGCAATAGATTCTGAACCGCTGTGTTTAACAGGCACTGGACTTTCTGCTTACAAGTCACTCCAGACCATTTAGCTAAAAGCATAAAAATGTGCTCAAAATGTGAAATATGCTGTGTTTGTGCGGACCGTCACAGGTAAGTTTGCTGCAAAAAACAAAACTTACTTCCTATTAAACTGAGATAAAACCCACTTCATTTACTGATGCAGTCTGTTCTCACTAGAAGACTTTAGTTATAGGTACCCTGTGGAGATTTGACCACTTTTAGCGCTATGGAGCAACGTTATAATGAGCAGGCCCCTATTTTGTTTGTATCCTATATATGCATATGAGGAAGCATTAGCAAGTGTGCAGCATGGTACCAATGCAGGTTTCGAAATATTCTAAAAGATCGACTTTGCAAATATTTTATTTGGAGGGAATTTCATTCAAGAAGGGATACACACAACACATTTTGGTGAGAAACACTGAATGTAAATAGAAATCTGTTTTGTTTACAAGAAACTCCACAGGGTACAGGGTTTACAGTACATTGTTTTTTCAGTTATTTTCACATTAGACCATTGTTCAGGCTCTTGACAATAATCCCAAGCAAATTTCTAAATATGTAGACTCTATAAATTAGCATCTAGAGTGGGCAGAGACAATGAATGCAACACCTGCATACAGTGTAACTGAGTGCAGTAAAATAGCCTTGTGTGAAGCTGGTAATATTCCTCTTTATTGCGTGAGGGGGATGTGAAGTTGTTGAGCTGTACAGTTAACTGCTGAGACCCATAATTTGTTCACTGTACAGTGAATAACACAGATTTTCTCACTTTAATTAAATTCACAACTTTGCATACCAGGTCAGTTGATGCCAATCACTGACACAACCAATGCTTTACAAATACTATTCTACAATTAAATTTAGACTAACTGAAAGTCTTTGTTACAGGCTGCGAGTGTTTCCAGCCAACTTTGGCCTCCCCTTGGCCCTCTGATCACATTAAGACTTCAGGAACTGACAAGTCTAATTTGACCTGAGTTGTACTTTTAAGCATTCTCCATGATGCAGAGAGGATTATCCATGCTTATATTTCATAGTACATCAATTACTGCAGTGCCTTGTTTCTTTTTCTTGTTTCCTTAAAAAGCCATAATGCTTCCAGGCTTTTAACACAAACTAAGAGCTGGGACAATTGTTTTTATTTTCTCTTCATTGGTTGCCTGTTCATTTAAGAATTGATTTTTATGATTGTATTAACTATTTTTAAGGATTAATTAATTAAGGATACTAGTTTCTAAATAAACTAAGATGTGAAAATCCTGTTCCCCACTTCTGCATATGTCACTGGAAAAAGACCTCCAAGTGTGAAACCCAGGCTGTGTGTCTTACACTGCAGTACACACAGAGACTTGTGCTGGCTAGATCACCCACCACCTTCTTCAGTTCAACAACAATAGGTGAGATGTAGCATTTATTCAGGCTGAGAGTCTGTCCAGTGACCATCAGACAGGCAAGTATCTGGAGGCATTCCTACCTATTTGATCTTGGCAAAACAGATACAGGCCTGGTGTGGCCAGTGAGTGACACTTAAGTCTTCCTGACAGTGTCTCACAGCAAAGAATACAGTGCCGGGGCCTTAGTAAAATAATATGATGGTTACATCTTGTAAACCTCGGTCCAGAAATAAAGAGGCTGAGCTCCTTAACAAGCTAGGGTTGGGCAATAGGCAAATACATGCACTGACTATTAGTGATGGGCTGAATCTGTTTTTAGCTGATTTCAATGACTTTATATGTATTAATTAACTTCTAAAGTGGTTTGTGCACATTCATTGTTACTATCTCATCAGCAATATAGAGCTTAATTCACTGATACCCTGTGTTTGAAAAGTATCCCACACAACATTAAACTATTTATCTGCAGCTCCACTGTGCCTTTATAACAAACATTAGGTGAGTCTATTTTATGTTTAAAGAATTTGTAATACACAGGGCTATTTCAGGTTTGTTGTGGGACAAATTGACTATTGGGTGATGGGTGATTTTTGTTCTGTCCTGTACACTAGTCACTGAGAACTTTATGTTTGAGAGATAAGAAGAGCACAGTCTGCTTTTTGTTCATAGACCTAAGGTTATATTGCATAACCATCATTTTCTGTAAAGTAATATGGCTACATGTTTAAGTCTGCACAGGAACGACCCTCTTCTCATTCTCTACATGTGATTGCAGCGTTTACCCAAGCCTTGCTTTTCAGTGCTTCCACACTTCATTGACATGTTTCAGTCATTTTTCATTTTTCCCCATCAGCTCAGTCCATTGAGACTCTTGTTTACTTCTTGTTCTGTCTGGTTGCCGTGTGTGCAGAAATGAAGAGGCAAAGTTTCTCACAGACAGTTTCTCTGAAAATACTGCCACTGAGTGTTCTACATATTTTCAGTGTGAGGCACAACACCAGTATGCTTTCTGCAAAAAGCAACCTGTTTCCATTTCTGTTTAGACAAGCAGTTTGCGAGCTTTCCTGTGGAATTAATGGCTGTCTCTGCCTTATGGTGAAAGATATTGGCTGGAAATATTTTTTGAGACTATCAGTAAAAGAGATTAAGGCAGATTTTACTCAGGATGTTACATCAGATTCTCTTGAGTTGATGATTCTCAGTAAGTCCGTGACCATGAAACAGACTCAGCACACTGGCAATACTATGTTCTTGGGGGTACAGTGTTTAAAGAGCATAATCGATTGCAGAACATGCAAAAGCTACCTCTCTCACCCTCACCCGGGCTTTTCAGTGATAACAGTGTTTTAACAAAAACAACTTAGATTCCAACATTGGCAAAGCAGGTCAAAAATGTGACTTTCTCTTCAAATGAAATTAATTCAAAAATACCAAAATGGCTTCTGCTGTCTCTGAACTATCACAAAGTGGAGGTTTCTGTTATTTGTCTTTTGTAAATTGAAGTCCTCCATTTATTCGAGCGCCAGAGAGATACAGTGCAGTGCATTCCAGTGTGTGAACATCAAATGATTGGGAAAAAAAGGCAGGCAGAAATTGCATTAGGGAATGTTTGTGAGGTTTTGCCAGATGGCTGCCAGTAAAGCAGAACAATTCAGCGTTGGTGTACAACACCATTGACCATGCTCTGGGGAGTGAGACAGAGAAAAAAGCCATCCACTTCAAAGACTGAAGGATGAAAACTCCAACCAAATCATCTTAGTTTCTCAAGCTCGTACGAACAAAACACATCACCCTGAAGCGTATGGGAATTAAAGAGAAATGAAGTCTGTTGCAATGTTGTTCCAAGGAAAACAAAAGGTTACTGATCTCACTCATCTGACTGTAAACCTGACTGGCTTGCTGCTCAACAAAAACTGTTTGTGAATGCAAGCTAGTGCCTAAGAAACAGCAAAGAGGCACAATGAGAACAGAAAGCACCAAATCAATATTCATCAGGGGTCCGAACATGACAGCATCATCAGGTGGTTGTCAGAGTCAAACCGAAGCAGCAACAACTCAATTGTCTGTCCTCAGAGAGAGAGTCACACAGACACAGGAGGCTCAGAATGTGAGAGAGACAGATAGGAAAGGTTTCTTAGCAGAGAACCCTGCGGCAAAATCAAGCCTGAAGACTCTGAACACTCACTGAGTGTTGCACTTGAAAAACATTCTCGGCACTGGTGAGCCGAAGCGTTCTATGCAGTGCTGAGGGGTCAGAGGTAGTGACGCCTGAATGCGTCGCAGACATTTCCACTGCAATTGTCTGAATTGTTGCAGTCTTTAGGCCCAGGAACAGACTCTAGGGGGATGACAAAGCCAATTCTGTTCCAGCCACAGGTCCTTGACACAAGCCTGCTCTCTGGATAGAATCCAGGAAACTTTGGGTTACCAGGAAAAGAACAAAAGAGAACTGTCGCCACAACAAAATGCCTGAGAGTATGAGACACCAGATTTGGACAAGCTGAAAAACTTCTTATTAACCTTAATTTACCAAGAAAAGGGTTAGCTGAGCATTTATGCTCCCCCTCTACACTACGATGCTCTGAATATACAGACTCATACTTATGTGCGCACAGTACAGAGCTGGAAGAGCAAGATCCTGGGTTTAAATTCTGGTCCTTTTTGTGTTTTCTTCATGTTTGTGTGGGTTTCTTTCTGCTGCTCTGATGTCGTCCCACCTCAAAGACATGCAGTTTAGCAAAAATTGAACCTCTTCAGTAAGCACTGATTTGGTGATTTGGAGGTCAAATGACCACTATGTGTCTAGGTTCACATTTGGTTGAAAATCTATGTTAAAGGAAAACACATAGAAACACAATTAATTAAAGGAAAACACATTAATTAAAGGAAAACACATAGAAACATAATGAATGTAGATGCTTCCATCAAAAGCACTAATAGTCATAGAATGGTGTGACGAGTATACAAATGATTCATGCGCCTTCATAGTCACCAGATCTCAACCCAGCTGAACACCTATAGGAGATTTTGGACGGGTGTGTTAGACAGTACACTCTACCACCAACATCAAAAGAATATTTTTTGGAAGAATGGTGGTCATCCCTCCAATAGCATTCTAAAATAACCCTCTATTAACTGACTAGAATGTCAATGCCATTAGTTTAAAAGAAGAAGCAATATCTGTGTGTGGCAATTATGGTTAAGGCTAGGGAAACATGTTTAATGGCAAAGAAAGTACAGTTAAGGTATAATTAGGATTAGGCAACTAACTGTTTAGGTTAGGGAAAGATAATGGTTATGGCTAATAAAAAGTATTGTATCTGTATTTGGTGCCTGCTTCACAAAGAAAAATTGTTAATGATAACAGTTAGATTTAAACCAGATGTTTAAAATACTTAATTTCAAGCCAAATTTAGCCCAGTTTTAACCTACAGTAAAGGTCCAGACATCTAGACGAACTGAAGATCAGTGCTTACTGAGTCAGAACTGCCTACAGTGTAGTTTGTAATGTTTTTGTCTGTCTGCATGGCCCTGCGGTGACTGGTGACCTGTGCAGGGTGTTTCCCTGCCATTTCGTCTGAGGCATGAAGGGAAAGGCTCGAGCCTCCATGTGAGCCAGAAAAGGAGTACATGGGCAAAGGAATGGATGGATGGTTTGCTCAGGGCAATTAGGCTGTTGCTTGCAGCCAGTGTTAAACTTCATTGATCCAAAGGATTATTAAGTGTTTCATTCCAGAACAATAAGCTGACACTCTTTAGCCAACATTCAGGCAAAAACACTTTTGTCATAGTTCACTTTTATGACAAACATGGTTATCTTTAGCACTTTGGTTCCATTCAAAGCAGCAGTGGTCCAATCATTTCATATTAGATAGGGCAAAAAACACTCCGGGGGATAGAGAGAACAGTGTCAGGCATAACACTGTTGTTCAGTAGTGACAACATATTAGAAAGCTTAAATATATGTTCAAATGTCTGGTTTTCCATAGAAAATATCAGTCCATGAATCAGCATACATTTAAAAGACGGGCGCACAATTTTTCAGGTCTGTCTTAAAACAACATTCAGGAGCCCAAATGAACATTGAAACATGTTTTTCTTGCTGTAATCATTCCTGCTGTTCATACTGACCATTAGAAGATCCCTTCATAATGCACTTACAATGTAAGTGATGGAGGACAAAATCCACAGTCCTACTTCTGTGCAAAATATATATTTAAAAGTTTATCTGAAGCTAATATGAAGCTTCAGCATTCAAATAAGTCAAATCAAGTAGATATATTTCAATGTTACAGTCTTTTTAGTGCCAAAGTTCCTCTTTTTGTTACTATACTTCCACCACAGCTCAACAGGGAAACACTGTCTGAGGAAACACAAAGAGGGAATTTGATGCTAAAAAGACTGTAAATGTGGCAGATATCCACTTAATATGACTAACTCAGACTGCTGAAGCCTCATATAAGCTTCACATCAATTTTTAAATGCATTTTTGCACTAAATGACTGTGTGGACACAGTATGAACAGGAGGAATAATTACAGCGAGGAAAACCTCTTTCACTGTTCATATGGACACCTGACTGCTGTTTTAAGACACACTTGAAAAAATTCTGAACCTTTCCTTTAACAAAATGTATGTTTGGACAATATGACAATATATACAATGAGACTATTACTTCCCATCAGATATTTTGCTATACTGTTTATATAATGGTACCGTGGCTATCCCTTTATTGTTTTGGCCTGTATTCTATTGCAGCAATTTTGCAAATCAATGAGTTGAACTGCTTTATGACAAATATTGGATTTTTGCATCAATGGGAAGAACTAGCTTGATTTGTCAGGTATTAGATTTGCCAGACAAGCTGTTTTTCTATTGATTTTCCATAGAATGTACTACATAACGATATATATATATAGAGAAATTATGATATGAAACTAGAAATATCATGATAGAGGATTTTATCCATATCACCTACTAATATAGGTAATGCAACAATGGCCCATATTGAGCAGCAATAACAATTAGTTCTTTAAAGCCCCTACCTGTAGAATTCCCATATGACTATAGCATCTTTAGGTTGTTGTTTGTAGAAAATGAGACAATGGAAGTTATGTGTTGCTTTATTCAGTGTACTGATGTTTTGATACTAATGTTAAGAGACACCAGAGTCTCAGTATATGGGTTTGAACCCATATACTGTACGCAGCACCACTTTTTTAACTTTTAGGACAATGAAAAACCCCTCTGATATTTGCTGCATGCCAAGTGAATAAAAATTGGGATACATGAGATCTAAAAGAGAAAAAGGCATGAAAGGATTGTGTTGCAGCAAAGGCGGTGAACATCCAGCAGTTTTAATAATCACTGCCACCATCAGCAAAGCATATCTCAACAAGGAGAGTCATAATGTACAAGCTGTCAAGGAGTTTATCTGTGGAATATACACTCACCCTTTGCTGCACTCTTGTGAAAAGTTGCACACCAACTGAAGCAGACACACACATTCATGCTCAAAGTATGCATGCACGCACGCACGCACGCACGCACACACACACACGCATGCTTGCATCCTTCCATGTTTTCACCCTGAGGCAACTGCTGCACAATCTCTCCCCTAATGCAGAATCCACTGAAGCATAATTGAAAATGACTTTGGAGAATTGCCACATTGAGATTGGAAGATACTGTATTTGCAGGTGTTTCTGTGGGAGAGCACGGAGTTGTCAGTGAAACACACGTGAGAGCAGAGGACGGTGAAGCATGGAAAAAATAATGGAACCTCGAAAGACTGAGCACTGTACGTCGAAATCTGTCTCTCTTTCAATGGATTAAGAAATGTGTTTATGTGCATATTCGTCTGAGTGTGTGTGTGTGTGTCTTAATGTATGTGTCTGTGTTAGTGGGAGATAGTGAAAGGAAAATATAAAAGCAACCCAGGTGTGAAACAAACAGAAACAGGAAATGTGCCTGCCGAACGCGCTAGGATCCATGCTGCTGCTAATACAAAGCACTGCGAAAGTCTGCGACGATCCTGCAGTGTCAAACAAAAGATTTCATATAACAACTGTGTGTTGGAGTGTGATACATGTAAACAACAGGCAAACAGAAAGGGGAGAGCAGGAGATGATATACAAACTATAAAAGTCCTCACAGTATCCCACGCTGCCATCAGGCCGTCCCAAATATAGCCCTAACCGCATCATTGCACTGTGCCTGACAAATGCAGTGTTGAGGAAATACCTTAAAGGAACATCCAGAGTGGGACAGAAGTGCTGACATTCAAAGATCGCTCTCAGTGACAACATTTGTTGTGTATCCCACTCATAGCCCCTGTTCTCCATTCAACCTTGACAGTGGGTAGGGAAGTATCTTTGCTTCATCCCCTTCCCTGCTCACCATGCTCTAGAAATGCTTTTTCCAGAATGAATCTTTAAATGAAGTATAAAATTTTAAAAATTCCTCCCAGACATAATGATTTTTATATGAGGTCTAGAAGGACTTTTTACATTACAAAATATAAATCTGCGTTTGACATCCACCTTGTTTTCACTGTGAATGCCGGCTGCTGACCTGAAACGTATCATCTCACGACTTAGTCACCTCACCCAACTCTCTTTTCTTCTGCTCTGTCCACTCTGAGGTGAAACAACAACCAGCTTCCCTCGCAGTTGATCAGAGATGCTACTGTACAGTATGTGATTTAAATCTTAGTCAGAGTGCAGGCTTTGGAGGAAAAAAGCCCCCAGAGTATCTTTCTAACCGCAAAGCTGGCGGGCAAAGAACAACCAGAAATGCCTTCCTTTCATTATTCATGCCACGAGAAGGCCTGGAAAACAGCTATTTGATGGCTAGATTATTAAAGCTCTATTGCTGGAGAGTGGCAGCGCACCACAGTGGCTGGTAGGTTCGAGTCTGTGCTCCAACAAGGTCTCTGGAGTGTTGTTAGTGATGATAACTGACATGTCGGGGTCAGGATAAGTGGAAGTCCATGTGATAAAAAAGGGAAGTAGGAGAGCTCTCTAGTGGAGAAAGGTCACAGGTACAAAAATATATTTACTCTTTTCCATATCTAACAGCAGAATTGGAAATTCATATCAGTTATTTTAACTGTCTTAGTTAATGCAGAATGCAAGAACAGCAGGATATAAAGCACAAAATTTTGACTAAATGTCCTGCAACATTGACTGTTAGTCAATTAAATTTTTAATTTATTTCAATTAGCTATTTATCTATTAGCCAATCATTTTATTTTTCAACTATTTAATTTTCCTTTTTTCTGTCTTGGCACATATTTAAATGTCCTGTTTTCCTCACCACATTTACAATGCTGCTTATATGATAATTACTGTAGGTGGGCGTGCCCATGTATGTCTAGGGGAATGATTGGTCCAGGCTGTGTGTGTGTATAACATCATTAGAGCATTCTGCCCCGATTGGGCTACTTTTTATTTAATCTGGCAGGTAATAAATTGTTTCCACCAACGGAAGTTCGGCTATATTCCAATAAATCTGCTCCTCCTCTCATCTGAGTAGAATGAGATTGATACTGCACTGAGTTCAGTAGGCTGATGTGGCGTTCATGTCATATAAGAGTTATCATAATTACGAGTTTCCGACTTGTAAATAGTGTTCACGTCAACATCCAGGTTTCAATTATGCCTGGAATTTTTTTTCTGAAAGCTCTGATATATCCAACTTGGCACTTAATAACACAGAAGTGCCTAAAAACCAAACAAAAACTGACGTCTCACATCAGCCAAAGACCTCCGTTCAATGTAATAAACCCACATTTAATTGTATAGTGTTATAAGACCAATTCTGCAATCATATGCTAACTGTCTTGGTGACATGAAAGCTTGTAAGTAATTAACATGGGAATCTTTCCCATCTCTGCCATCCATCCTATATGACATGAATGCAGCATCAGCTCGATACGCAATGACAAATGATGACTGTCTGCACCAAATGTCATTTCAGTTTATTACAACTAAATTGACACTTATTTCCTATTCCAAGTATTATTCTGTCAGAGTTTATTGTTAAATGTGACATTATCTAAATCTAAAAATGTTATGATTTCTATCATAAATGTTTCATTATTGTAATTGAGTTCGCCTAATTATACAGATAAAACAGAAGACCAGAGAAAACAGGATTGTAAAAACTGGGCTACTTTCATGATTGGGCGGGTGGCTTTGATTGGGCTACTTTTTGTTAGTCCTATCTGGCAACACTGATTGAGAGGACTGTGTGGCTAGCTAGCTTAACTGAAAAAAAAAAAAGTTCAACACAGTGAGCACCAGCCTTGTCAGCTGGCTATACCTAGCTGCAGCTAACGTTCTAAATAAAACTGTCCTAGCCAATGCACATAATGTTCAACATCCATCTATTGCATACTGCTGCTTCATCACTGTATAAAGTCGCTTAGCATTAGCAGTAGCTTAAGCATTTTAAATGGCAAGCTAATGCTAGTGAAGCTATCAATCTAACACTACTTACAAGTCTTTAGTTTGTTTTACATTATTAGGAAGGAGACAATAAGTTATAGACTTGATAAAGAGAAGAGGCACACACTTGAAGAAGATAATGTTATGAATCTGTTTAGAATCTGATAATGTTATGAACATAGAATCATGCTGTTTGTGAACCTTACACCCTGGGCCAATCATTAAGCTAGACATCATCTCATTGTTATTACAGAAAAGTATATAGGAAAATGGAAAATGCTGCATGGAAAAAATAAGGAATAGACAAATTATTAAATGTCTGCAGAGATCAAAAAGCTGAAAAAAAACTACAGAGTAAAAAAATAAGCCATTGAAAGACAAACAGAAGATTAAAAACAATCAAGTTTTAATGTATTTCATCGACTGATTGGTGATAAAGGGGAAAGAAAGTGATTGGAGGTTAAAGGAAAAGTATTTATATTTCCTTTTTATACTCCGTTTTAATGATTCAACTAACAATATTATATAGCTGCGTACTTTCACTAATTTGATAACTGTTTACTACATTTAAATAATAATTATTATTATAATTTAAACCCAAATCCATCGGTGATTTGGCATTAAGTTACATTGTCTTTACTTTAAGCTAGTCCAGTGTCCTATTTTTCTTGCAGGATATGCCTACGGGGAGATTGTTAGAGGTGTAGAGCACAGACACGGGGGTCAGATGTGCTTTCACAATCATTTCCTCGAATGTATCTATCCCATGGCATTTGGAGATAGTTTAATGATCTGTCTGTAAACATAGTGACTTGCTCTAAAAATACAGCACAGAAATAAAGCTTGCTTTTTTAAAACTGGTATAGGTGCAGAGGCAAACAGTGAAAAAGAAATATTCCCCTTTTAAATATGTGCATTACTGACTGCAGGAACCTCTCTGAATCCTCCCTGCTTTTTTCAACCGTGTCCTAATGGATGCGGGTTGCAAACAAACTTTTGATTTACATCTACCATAGCTCCTTTGGATTTATGCTCATCATGCACTGTGTATGCAGAATCCAATTTTAAATCATTCCCTCCTCTTCTGTCAGCGCAGAAGTCGCTCGCTCGGGATGAACGACTCACAAACGCAAGTGTTTAGCAGAACACCAGCTGTTTCTCTGGTGGAGACTTGGTAAAGTAGAAGTGATAAAAGCCAGGCAGGAGTGTAGGAAGTCTGTGCACGCTCTAAAAGTCTTTTGTTTGATCGCCGGCTCATTTGCCAGCGTGCATCCTGTTGCAGCAGCATAGGGGTAAATACAGAGTTTGTTGCCATTTCCAAAGAGAAGGGGAAAAAAGTGCTCTCCTGGAAGGTGAGTGGGAGCTATCCTTCACGACTCTGCAGCGCCTTTATCCGTTACCTTTCTTCTTTCTGATAAGCAGTTCCAGAGCCAATGATGTGGAACTTATAACTCAGACATGTGAATGTGAACTTTTTACTGAGGTAAGTAAGCAAAAGGAGAGGAAAATGAATAATAAACTTCTCTTCAACCTTCACTAAACTTTTTTCCTATGCTGCTCACACTCATATGCTGTTCACACATTCAGCGGTCCTGGCAGCCTCTCTCACTGTTGGCAGCAACTCTTCCATAATCTCAACAGATCTGAGCCCGTGGCCTCAGCGCTGACTGTATAACTGGCCGTTGCGCAAGCAGTGGGCAGCTGGTACGTGCAAAAACAAAACATGTACCTAGCTATAGCACCCACGCCACCAGCTACATCACCAGCCACCACAGGCCGCTGTACAACACAGTACTGCGGGCGACTGATGTCAGAATGTTGTCCTCCGTGGAAATACTTGTGTCATTTCAGATAAGCAGTGGAGTCAGAGCTTTCAGGCTACCCGCTGCTGTCAACAAACATAGGACGTTTTGTCATACATTCGTCTATTCACTTATATTTGGTATGCTTGTGAGTACATTAGAGATTTATTATTTCAGGATCACACAGCAAAAAGTGATAACTATGATGTGGATGATTTATAAATCTAATAACTTTTAAACACTAAACAATTCTTAATTAAACATTCCTAAACAGAAAGATAAAGAATTATCTTTAATCACTGCAACATCTGGACAGCTGATGAGACTGTAAGTTGATTACGGCGAACCAAAAACAAACCAGAGTGGCCTCAAAGAGAGATGCCCTTGAATCACAGTAGAATGGATTTCCACATTGCCCCCAGACTAAAGTCTCATGATGAAATCCACCATTTGCAGTTATGACAGGAAGCAAATGAGTATGTGCTTCAGGATATGAGGAAAAAGCCCAAGAGTATGTAATTAAAAAGGTAAGAATTTAAATATTGTGAGAAAGGATCAAAATAAATGACCTCTTTAATAATGGTGAGGGTGATTTATGCTGTAACTCTAAGGTAAAACCATAAGGGGAAAACACAAAGGTTGCTGTAATTCATATGGAATTTGTTTTTAGAGCAGCGTGCATTCAGGGTGCCCATAACTCTGTGCTATCACTTTTTTTTATTTCCATAAAATGTATGACATGCAGAGTCATGCCTGCAAATGTGTTGGCTTTGAGTTGACTGAAGGTTGACAGCTGCTTATGAATAATCCAGTCTAACTAGTTCTGTCTGACAAATACTGTGTTTGACTGGCTTTTGGTGGACACTTGTGATCTTCGTAACTGCCTGTATTGCATACTAACATTGAAAACACAGACTCGGGCCAGCAGTGTATATGAATGACAAAACAGCAAACGGCAAACGGCAAATAAGTAAAATTCAAAGAGATTATTTTTGGTGCTGTTGTTTTAGTTTTATCCCATTGGAAGTATGTTCATATTGGTCAATTTACTGCACGATTAACACGCAATGCCAATATTCAGCATCAGTGCAGGTCACACTGTGCTTTCAAGGCAGAAAGTAAAGGTGTGGTGGTCATGGAGTATGTAGTGTGTTAATCCTTTATGTCAGAAACTTTATGCAAAAAGACAAAACAGAGGCAGATGAATAAAATATCCATAAAATATCAATATCAATTTGACAACATGTGCAGCATTTAGAAAATGCCTCAAAGTGAGAAATATAGAAAACACAACCAAAAACAGGAAACACAACCAATGCACAAAGGAGCAGCAAATACAGGAAACAATGCAGGGACACACATACTGGCCTAATTCTGAGGACCAAATCTGTAATCAGAAAAACACAATGCAAGACCAGTTTTAATAATGAAGCAGCCTCTGTCTGTCTCTGTATTTGGCTGTGTTTTCTGTATTTGCAGCAATGAAATGAGAAATGGTGGACAGTTGCAGAGTTTAGTGAAAATTCTCTGTGGGTTTATCACTATGACACATTCCACATACACATTTGATCCATTGTTCCAAAAAATAATAGTGCAACATAACCATAATGTAGTTGCCATGCATGATAATGCATGATAATGTAAAAATAACAAATTCGAAAAGCATTTAAAGTGAGCCAGGGTTTCGCAGAATCATCCAAAATCTGCATTTTGTCTGGTGATAGGGATCCATCTTAATTTTCACTAAGTTCTTCCACATAATTCTAGGAGAGCCTACAGTAACTACATCAATCATATCCTCTCCAGAGTGATTTCATAGAAGTGCTTTTGAAAAGTTCTGGTAAGTCCAGGCTGGTGAGGTTTTGAGGGAAATACCAAGTCCAATTGCAAAAGGTCACAGACATCAGGTGGGTCTCTCTCAGAGCTGGGCCCTTATTACAGGCACTGACCTGTGAAATATCACATAGCCTGTGAGCATGCTCAGCAAAATGATGCAATTTGAGAGGATGTCACTCTTCACCCCTAGGTGACCCCATCCTGGCACAGCAGGAGAGGAGGAGTCTGCAGACAGGGAGTGATAACGCAAAGCAATCTCCCTCTTTCTCTCTCTCTCAGCCTCATGGTCCCCTGTATTTGGGCGAGGGAATCCCCTCCAGTGTCTCCTCAACTCTAATGGCCTTTTCAACAGAGACGTTTAAGGTTTATGTTTTATTTGTCCCTTCTTTTTCTGTGCTCATAATTTACAAAGAAAATGAATTCTAAAAGTACACTTTATAGCTTTTTGTGGTTAATTCTACACTGGTTAACCTGCCTTTAAATAAGAATAACTAAGAATAATGAGAAGAAGAAGCTGACTACATGAATATGATATATAAGTAATATAAATGATGATTACAAATGAAATAGGATAGAATGTGATGTTTTAAAATTAGATTAAAAGTGTGAATGCAATAAAACCACGTAGAACAATTTTGTAGAAGTCAGACTTAAAAAATAATAAAGCATAGAGTAAAAAAATAGCCAAGCTTAAAATATCTTAGCTGAAAAAGGTCAGCCTCTTTCAACTGATTGTATTTGTAATTGTAATTGTAATTATTCACACAGAGGAAAATGCATGTCTTGATTTTTCCTACAGTACAACAATTTTCTGTAAAGAGGTACTACATGAAGTTGTAGAAAGATCATATCTTATCAGCAGTGGAGGTTGAGATATCCTGACTTTTAGTCCCTATATGGGTATACCTCCTAAAACACTGGATTCTACATTTCCCATAATACCACCCAAACCAACTTTTTCTTAGACCCTCCGTACCTGGTAAATTTCCTTCAAACTCCATGCCCCAAGTTCATTACACACACTTTCTGTTATAGAGATGAAAATAACCCTTGATGACATCACCATGGGTCATTTTATCAAAACTTATCCAGAGCCACAGATGAAGAGTAGTTCCAAAGCTAAGTAGTACAGTCTTTGAAAAGTGTTATTATTATTATTATTATTATTATTATTATTATTATTATTACAGTATTCTTATGTGAGGTGAATTTACCCTTTAACTCCTTGACATTTTCCAGATTACTGATTATTTTCCAGACAACTAGTGCTGCACAAAAATATCCCTACCAGTTGTCTAACCACTCCCTAACACTTAATAACCATTGTCATTTTTAGTGACACTAATTTCAGGCAGTTATCCTCATAATGAATATTTCTTCATACCAAACATCATTACAACTGTAATCAGGATGTTAATAGGGGACAAAGAAGAGTGAAGAGAGTGCTCTTTTCTTTAATCAGATCAGTGTTAATTTGCTGAAGGCGAGAATAAGACCAATTAAATCAAAATAATTAGACTCAAACGCCCGATCATTTGGTGTGAAAATATTCCTTCATGAAATAGGACAAACTGAGTAAGATTACGGCAGTGTTCCCTGGAGGACAAGATGAAAAAGAGCAGACAGTTAATACATGTTTGCTGGTGGTATGGTGTTATCATTTAGAAGTCCACTGGGAGAAAGTTGTTCATTTTCACAGATATTGATTGAACTGTGTCAGACAACAAATATAACATAGTAATTGTTAAACTGAGGGTTATTTCCACTGCATGCACTGCAGAGACAGTGAAGCAGCAGAGCCTTAGAGTAGCGTTTCATTGTAAAATGTACACTACTTCCATAGGTCTCTTAAAATGAACTGCAAATGTATTCAAAACGTTCAATGATACACGTCATTTGTGTAAATATTTGAACCAAAAAGCATTTTATGGAGAGAAGTGTGAGAGCTAGTTGTCTGGCAGACAACTCGAGCCTGCTGCTTCTTTCACATGACAAGAACATCTCCCTGTATCATATATCTAATGCAACCTTTGCAATATAGAGTTGGACTTAAGCCAGCAGTGCTCTCCTATGCCCTACTGTATGCTGTGCTTGGTATAGCATTGCAAAAGCACACTCCTCTGCCATTAGTCTGATCACACCCCGTATCAGATCAAGCCAAAGCTTTTTTTTGGTACATGCTCTCCTTTCCTGCTGCTGCCAAGACTTTCTTAGGCAGCTGTTGTATCAAACCAGCTACGGATAAAGTTATGACCAGGAATTCACATTAGGCTGAAGACAGTCGTAGGTTGGAGGCAGAGTTTTCCTGTCCATGATTTCATTAAGCATCTAATTCATCCACTATGATGCTGGGGATAATAATAATAATAATAATCATAATAATAAACTTTATTTATATAGCACCTTTCATATTATAAAATGTAGCTCAAAGTACTTTACAAGAGAAACAATAGAAATCAATAACACAGGTATAAAAAACAGGAGACACAAGGAGGAAAATGTACAAATAAAACACGATAAAATTCTAAAGAGATAGGATAATAATAGTAATAAAAAAGTCCTTCGCTTCATCAAGCACGCCACTTCACTAAGTACTTCCTATTTGTGCTTACATGTATATCAAGAGTACCATGGAGGTTTTAGCTTTGTTCCCTCAGATCTTGTGTGGTAGCAATGTCAGCTATGAGGCTGCTGATGGTCCAGTTGAAGCCCCACAGACCTGCTGTCAGGAATGCCTGTGCTGTGCATGCTCATATGCTGCTAATATCTACATACTTAGCTAATTTTATAAAAACACAAGCCCTGCAGTCTAGAGTTCTGCTACCAAAAACCTATTTGGTAGTACCAGTTGGATTTGGCTGAAACGCAGGTACAGGTCTAGGTTCAGGTTTCAGTTTCAGGCCTGTGAAAAACCCTGATGAGTCTGCCTCATTAGTGGCAATGATTCAATACTTTGCTGGTGTGAATCATTTTGTCCAGTTCAATACAAAGATATAGTAGTAACTCACCATGTAGTTTGTTCTTTTTTAAGCTAAGCGATCAGATCACATAACCATTCAAAAGATTCTAAGTTCAGTTTGTTTCATTTAGCACAACACTAGCTCTAAATCAGCATGTTTTTAAGATTAATACCTTAGCAAGTACATATCTGCACAGTCATCACATCACGATTGCTTGTGTGGCTTTTGCAGTCTTTCAGCTGGTTTATAACCAGGAAATAACATTTCAACAGCTTTCAGTCACCAGTGAGGGGAGCTCCAATGCTGAAGGCACTGTTTCCTGGAAGTAACAATGATGATTTAATATACTCAGTTCAGATTGAGGATTCCATGTTAAAGTTTCCTTTGTTCATGTACTGAGCACCTCCAGTAATTAAGCCTTTATTTTTAATGGCTACAATATCCAAGTCTCAGTTGTTTGAACAGAACACATAATAAAAATATCAGACTGGACTTTTGCATGTGCATCTTGTGGTGGTATAAAAAAAGATTAAAACCAGCTCATCCCCAAGCTCAGTAATTCACCAACATAACTCTGAGCACAACTTCAATAAACTCACTGCATATAGCACAGAAAACAACTGCTGCATAGGCTTGTTTTGCAAAAAGTATAGAATATGTCAAATTCGTACAGTGATAGGAGGGAAATACAACCTGACTTTGTTGTTGGCATTCATTTGCCCACGTCTGAATACCTGCAAATGAGTACAGAGCTTGTCATATTTGATAAATTTTCATCCACAGAGGGACAATACTCCAGAGGCCAGATGAGAGAGGCTGAACAACTTTGAAGACGAATTGTTTTGCTGAGTTGATTTATTGTCAACAATGAATAACTCGCCTTCATTTCTTTCCCCTCTACCACGTAGGAATGAAGGCCCTGAACATTATGCACAGACTGACTGATCAGCTTTCATTGTTTAAGGTCAGGATGTTCATTAAAATTGACAGACTGACTGGGCAATACTTTGAGGTGTTGCCACTGCCTTGACCTTTGCAAAAATGGCAGCGTTAGACTTGCCATTTGGGACGTTTTCCCATGAGGTGATAAACATTCACTCCAACTGCTCCTCTTCAAATCCTATCAGAGCTGTGATCTCAATTAGCCAGCAAAAGAGAGACGAGTCATGAGCAAAGCTGACATGAGACAGCTAGGTTTATCATCACGGCCACAGCTGAGCTGATTCAAGAAAATGGCTGCTTCAATAATAGTGGTACTTCAACTTTCATCTTTCTCTTTTTTTATCCCTTCATCAAATGTCCTTCCTTTGACATCCTGTACTTCTACCATTCCTATTTCAAAGGCTCTTTAGCTTATTGTAAAACCAAGATTAATGTGATTATTTGTGACCCTGTTTTTTAACATACACAACCCTGCATCTCTTCTGACACTGATATATTAGAAAGTCGAGACAAGATAGACAGCTGCTCCCCTCACTGTAGGTTTGCGGGTGAGTGACAGGGCTGGGAGTGCTGCCAACGCTGATCGCCAACCACAGTGATGTCCCTGTTCTCACACCAAGTATAAGTTACTTCACCTGATTACGTCCTCCCTAGAGTTAAACTGTCATGGTGCATTTAACTCTATTGGCAGTGCCAGGGTTTATGTGAGTCCAATCATCACTTGTTTGTGTTTAGAAATGTTCTATGTAGCTAAGAATAACACATAGTTGTTGTTAGTTTATCCAGAATATATATTGTTATATATAATGACCTATACTGTTTATTTAGGTATTTTTTGGGTATTTTTATTTCTGTGTGTGTGTTATCAGATGCTGTTTTTTCCCTGACCTGAACTGCACTTTCCCATTCATTTAGTATTTTTCTGCCTTATGCAACTAGTTAAGGACTCATGTGTGGCAGTTTAGCCATCTGGAGCTTTTTTTTTTTTTAAAGCCCAGCTTTAAAGCCTGCCATCTGATTGTCTACCACCCCTTTTGAAGATAATTTTTGGAATTTTGCCTTTATTTGAGAGCCGGTGTAGTGAGCCAGTAAGCAAGGGAGGAGAGAGAGGGGTGTGACATGCAACAGGGGTCCTCTGCCGGGAATCGAACTGTGGATGTTGCGGTTATATGGTATGTGCCTTAACCCTCCACCAGGGCACCCTGCAGCACCACTTTTGAAGGACAACTGCGTAGCCAACTGTCTTCAGATTGTCTTCTTCAGAACAGAATCAAATCAACAAAATTTAAATTCAAACAACCCTCATCGGCATGTAGTTTGTTTCTGCTGGGACCTACCACTTGATTGGACTAGTAGTTGGAACCACACTGATTTAATTGCTGATTGGAGGTAAGCTTCAAAACCCAACCCAGTGCCATCAGGCCTTTTCTCTAGCCTCCTGCACGACTTCATTCTGCCAGACACATATAATTGAACACTTTGAAAACCATAGTACACGATAGCTGTCAGTCTTGTGAAATCTTGGTAGCAGTATGCTAACAGTTATAGCACCAGTGACAGCACAGTGGTGTTTGGAATGACCATCGTGTCTAGTCTAGCTTTAGTTCAGGCAGATCACTGAAGTTTGATTTGCATTAGCTAATCAGCTTTAGCTGCTTCATTCATGCTTCACAATCACTGACTGATTCATTAGTTGGCTACCAGCTGACTAATACAGGTGTATAGGTGTACAGCACAGCCATTATAACCGGGCACTTCTCAGTATTACTTTGTTGATACACTCATGCCAACATCATTGGCTGCAGCAGCTTGTTCCACCACCCCAACCCTCTCCTTATGCGCAAAGTTTTTGGTATCGTTGATTTAAAATTTAATCTATAAATGGTCAGTTCCTTACTGTGAGTGTTTCTGAGTGGAATGGGCTACATAGTGGAAAAATTAAATGGTGTAGGCACAACACCTCGCTCAGGTCACTTTCAAACTTTTGTGCTTTAATTTGAAAGCAAAATGTCCATACCTTGTTTCTATGCCCTTCCTGGTGCTGCCTCCTCATAGCAAAATCAAACATTAGTAGGCCCTCATCCCTTTTGAATGTATTATGTTTGCCATGTTACATTAGACAACTTATACAACTATAAATACCAAACTTACCAAAATCAAAATCTTGATTTTAACATATTTTTTGTCACACACATACATGCACATACACTGCAACTAAAACACATTTTACTATTAACAAGGGTTAAATAAGCACCATTGAATATAACATAGGTGGGATATCAGATGCTGTTCAGTGATGACTGTGAGTATGAAGTAGTGGTGGTTGTGATGGGCATTATGTTAAGGGGTGTTTTTACAAAAGGGACTATAAGGAGCATCAAAGTTGAACAGATTCCAACTTCTACACATAGGAAATCTTTTTTTAAAAAGAACATATTTTGTTGTATATTAAAGTGGTGAAGATGAGGTAACTAGACTAACTTTAGGGATTGAAATAAAATCTTTTTTGTCATCTGTGTTTGGAAATGCAGATTGAGACTGATCACAAAACTGTCATAATAATTTAAGAAGTCAGACTACCATCCATAGTGTATGCAGTTGAAGCAGCTGTGTTACATCTTACCGCACAGTGTCAAGGGACTGCATTTTCTTTGCAGTTAATCAAACACCAGAACACAACTCTGTTTTTACCTCAGGGTCCAAATTACACAGTAGCTGTCTGAATGTCAGAAATGGCTAGCAGCACTTTGGTACCACTTATCATTGTCAAGCTATCACTTCAAGCCGGGCATAGTAAGCAAACTTGAGAAGTGTAAATGTTTTGTGCTTTAAAGGACTGGCATCTCTAAACTCCCAAAGAAAAAAAAGCACACAGATGGGACATTGTTAGTTTCTCTTCAGGCGAACAGAGCTGTGGGGTTTGAACCAATAGTTGCATACACAAGTAGGGAACTGCATCTTTGGCTACTCGAAAAGCAAATTTTAAGTGATCAAAAAAGGATGGGATTGAATGTCCTTGAGACGTAAACAAACAAATCACTATTACTCTTACTATTACTATTTTAATAATGCTATTGACACAGAATTGACCATTCAATAAATCCTGCCACCATTAGTTGCTGTTGCTACGCCTGTGAAGCCTTCCATTCTGGCATTACATTGATACATTGATAACAAAGGCAGATTTGCCGTAAAATTCTAGTAATATTTGAAACAGTGGGTCCTTGATTTCATGCAGAGAAAGACAAAAGCAGACTTCTCATTTTTTGGTAGTAATCATCAATTTTGCTGACTATCACAAAGACTATAAGCTAATATTATGTCCAAATGGTTGAAAGCACATTTTTTAATGTTTCAAGTTGACTAATTTGAAGACTGTAAAGAGAGTCCTGTAAAAGGGCCTTAAACATGCTCTTGATGGATTCTAAATGACATTGTGCAACATGACTGAGGCTAATGCTTAATGTCCCTGGCAGTCAACAACCTCATCAACTGATGATCCATGTAGAAGACATGGAACTAACAAAGAAATAACATTGCTCTCGAGCTAGTTAGTCTTGATCTAAGTGTAACGAAAAATGTAAGATAAGACTTTTTTTCGATTTTATTCTCGTATAACCCTGTTTGGCTGGGTTAGGTTACTACTATAGGTAGTAAGCTAGTTAGCTGGGCATATGAACAACTGCAGCTATATGTTAGAGCAGAAAAACATGCTGTTTAAAAGATGGGTTCACATTTCTGTCTTAAAACAACACAAAAATGCCCATATGTACATTGAAACACACTTTTGCTCTTGTGTTTTTTTGGTTTTGGAAAGGCTAGACACCACCCCCCAAACTCTTTAAATGGAGAGTATGGCTCTTAATATGGCACATTACTTCAGCATGTGGAGAAATCCAAAGCTTGACAGACTTGCTGTGCCTAGTTACAGTTGCTAAGCTATAATTGGACGTTTGGAGTTCAGGGGAGGTGTTTAGCAAATGGTCATGAGAGGACCCTTTCACCTCAAGTACACACTTTCATTGAAAAAAAATGGCCAAATCTAGCCCAGCCTAAAACTCAATGGAATAACTGTATTTGTGTTACAAAATCCATCCAAATTTGAAAATAGGTTACACACAATTCCAACTCATCAGGGATGTGTTACCCATCATTTTGCGAATGTATTTTTACTCTTTACAAGCATTCTTGTTGTTTCAGAATGCGTGTGCATGTGTATGTGTGTTTACTTTATTCCCAGTAGGGATGAGGAAGTGCAGTACATCAGATAATGCACCAGAAGAAGAGCATGGCAAACAACATCCTCCACCCTGAGTGCCCTGTCTGACCGTGCATGACACCAGAACATTGTGTTCATAGCACCAAAAGAATGGGTGAGGAAAGGACACAGAGTGATTTCCGACAGGTGGGAAAACAGACTGATGGTTGAATGAGTGGGAAAAACAGAGATGACTATCAAATAACTGAAACATCAAAGCAACCCACAAGATCATAATACAAGGCTAATTCTACCCTTTGGTACTCCTCGCACCATCACAGCATTCAAAGACATTTACTTGTTAATATTTCAAGTGTAAAAATCTCCTTTGTACTCACCTCCAAAGAGTGCTCTCTGTGACGCTGCCAATATGAAAGTCGTACAGCTTGGTTAGAATCAGGATCACCTGTGGAGAGAGGGAATTGAACTATTACAATCTAAACTATTACAAATTACGAAGTCAATCAAAGTAAGTAGTGAATTCTTCACTGTAGCAGAATCTGCTCTGTATGATCCTGGTGTTATACCAGAGTTTAGGAAACAGCTAGCCTGGCTTTGTCCAAAAGTAAAAAATAAAAAATAAAAAAAACCTGCCTAACAGAACCTCAAAACAACAATTTGTGATTTTATGGGGGGTTATGTGCCAAATTATTCCTGTCCGGGTGCAGCAACTTTCTGAAGTCATCATTATGAGGTTGCCCGGCAACCAGCAGACCCTTCAAGAAGGTTTTGCACCTTGCCAGGAAATACTCTGACTAAGTTAACATGTGTCAGATCATTTCTGACACATAACTTCTCCTCTAACTCTCTGCAGATGGCAAATAAGTGCATTTCCCAAATGTCAAACAATTCTTTTAAAGATAGTTTGGGCATCTTTGGTTTGTTGCTTTGCACTGAAAGAAGCCATTTGAGCATCTGATCAGGGAGCCTCCTTTACGCCTCGCTATGAAGATAGTCCTTACATGTCCAACTGGAAAGATACACCCCTGAAAACGCTGGAGGGGTTACATATCTTGTCTGGCCTGTAGATGCCTTGGGATCCCCCAGGAGGAGCTAGAGGTCGTGGCTATGGAGAAAGATATTTGGGCTATCTTGTTTTGCCTGCTGCCACTGCGACACAGACCCGGATAAACGGTGGAAAATGAATGCCTGGATGAAAGGATCTTTCTTTTTAAGTATGGTGGTAGACAAAACACATGTATATATATACTGTATTTATTTATGTCCTCAACTTTTTGACGCAATTTTGGCAAACATTCTACATAATAAGCTTCCCAAAGTTAGTTGAAACTGTAGTTAGTACTTCCTGCAGCTGCTTCACAGTAAATATTTGTGTATAGTTTTTACAGTGAATGAACTGCAGGTTTGTTAGAATAGGTAGATTACTAATTGTACATTTGGAAGATGCTCTAATTCTAAGTCTCATATTCTAGTTGAATTGCATGTCAAAAAACTACAGCTCATCATCAAGTGCAGTGAAATTACCACAATTGTTTGTTTTCTCTTTCTCAAACAAAAAAATACAGACTTCTTAATGCCTACAACAAAATAATTAACTGCATTTAACGTAAATAGAAACACTGCTGAGGAAAACACTATAAGGTTCTGGGAGTAATAGATGAGTATGTTGGGGGGTAGTGATTTGCATAATTAGCACCACGTAACCAACGCTGTGAATGCCACTTTGAAACTTAGCTTTCCTCTTGATGACTGCCATCCTCTCCCCTGCGGACAAGCTTGATCCAACATTCTCCATGCTCACAGCTTTGGTATCTGCTCTTTTGGAGCGATAATCAGCAGGCGGGGCACTTTGATAAGCACTGTGCAAGTCCTCAGAGCAAATCACAAGACATGAAAACCAAGTCTGCTATGAAAAGGATCAGTGGTCAGCTGTGATATTCCACTCCAGAGTAGAGGATCACAACTCTGTTGCACAGAGAGACAGCTGGGGGTGTAAGTTGCAAGAGAGATGAGAGGTAATACACTTAACTAGGGAGGAAAAAAACAGATTCTTACACCTAACCATCTGGTGACTGATATTAACCTCTGGGTTACAGAATGCAGTCAAAGGTGAGTGAAAAAAAAATTGTCGAACAAATGTTAAAACACAGGAAAGAATGAGGTGTGTGCACACGCAATTATTTAGCATTTATCACACACTTGACCTGACCTCACCGGTGGAAACATCCTTTTACATAATAGATGCAATTTTCATCCATTAGGCCATGTGTTGTTTGCTGTACTGTTTTCCTTCCCTGACTAAATGACGGCTGCTCCTCCTTATTAGCATCCACGTCTCTCATTAGCATTTCCCTCCCTCAACAAGCTCATGCTTGTTTAAAGCAACCTGACAAGCCTGACTTGAGTTAGTCAGCTGGGAGGGGATGTGTGAGGTGTGGCCTTAACTCAGGCATCAGCAATCAGGGCTAGATTAGAAGAAACTCTGTACAGATGGGAAAGAACCAGTGTCCTGGCACCCTCGGCCTCCTGAAGTACTCATGTCCTCGTGGAGCTCTGAGGACAGCAGACGTCCAGAACCTTCCCACCTCTGGCTGCCCTGTAAACAAGCCAGCCGCTCACCAGGGACCCTTGAATGGTTCTTGGGGGAAGATGTGCCACATGCCCAAGGGATCTTCCTACCAAGATTGTGAACATATTGTTAAGACCAAGCAGATTGCAGTGGCAGGGAGAGGGCAATGTTGAAAAACGAGAAAATGGATTCCTGCCATGCTGCTGCACCACAAAGTAACACTGGTTTTACGTGTTGCTTTGTATGTGCATGTGTATATGTGCATATTGGTATGGCATATTGGTGGCATATATGTGTATATTTGGTTGGATATTTGTTGTAAGCACATACGTGTGTGCCACTGCAGAAATGAGTATGTCTCAGAGAAAGCGTACATGTGCTCCTGTGGGCTTTGTGCTGTCAGAGATGTGTGGTCTCTGCTGCTTGTGGGGTGACACACACAGACACGAGTCATCTCTTCCCCACATGATAGTCTGAATTCACATTGAACAACCACGACACCAGCTGAAAAACAGAGAAATGACTTTTGTCTCTTCAAATGCTTCTTAAGAAAATCTCAAAATATGTCTCAACAACATCTTTTCAGCCAAACGTAAAAGCTTTTTTTAAAAAGAATATTTAATGCGTTAAGCTCCAGATCTGAATGAGAATGGTGTGTGGATTTCAAAGAACATCAGGCAGATACTCTTACTGTTTATTTACATGTTTGCTCACAACTGCTCATTGTCGTTGTACAGCAGACAGCGGGTATGATGGAAGGACAAAACTGCAGCACACTTAAATAAAAAAAAGTTTAATAGGGTGTCTGTATTTCAAGTACAATCTCCCCTTCTGAATCCCCATTTGACTTGCAATTATTGAATCAAAACGTCAGTCACATTACACTTGCATTAGCCTTGTTGCCTCAGCAACTAACAAACTGGCAGGCGGGGCACTTTGATAAGCACTGTGCAAGTCCTCAGAGCAAATCACAAGACATGAAAACCAAGTCTGCTATGAAAAGGATCAGTGGTCAGCTGTGATATTCCACTCCAGAGTAGAGGATCACAACTCTGTTGCACAGAGAGACAGCTGGGGGTGTAAGTTGCAAGAGAGATGAGAGGTAATACACTTAACTAGGGAGGAAAAAAACAGATTCTTACACCTAACCATCTGGTGACTGATATTAACCTCTGGGTTACAGAATGCAGTCAAAGGTGAGTGAAAAAAAAATTGTCGAACAAATGTTAAAACACAGGAAAGAATGAGGTGTGTGCACACGCAATTATTTAGCATTTATCACACACTTGACCTGACCTCACCGGTGGAAACATCCTTTTACATAATAGATGCAATTTTCATCCATTAGGCCATGTGTTGTTTGCTGTACTGTTTTCCTTCCCTGACTAAATGACGGCTGCTCCTCCTTATTAGCATCCACGTCTCTCATTAGCATTTCCCTCCCTCAACAAGCTCATGCTTGTTTAAAGCAACCTGACAAGCCTGACTTGAGTTAGTCAGCTGGGAGGGGATGTGTGAGGTGTGGCCTTAACTCAGGCATCAGCAATCAGGGCTAGATTAGAAGAAACTCTGTACAGATGGGAAAGAACCAGTGTCCTGGCACCCTCGGCCTCCTGAAGTACTCATGTCCTCGTGGAGCTCTGAGGACAGCAGACGTCCAGAACCTTCCCACCTCTGGCTGCCCTGTAAACAAGCCAGCCGCTCACCAGGGACCCTTGAATGGTTCTTGGGGGAAGATGTGCCACATGCCCAAGGGATCTTCCTACCAAGATTGTGAACATATTGTTAAGACCAAGCAGATTGCAGTGGCAGGGAGAGGGCAATGTTGAAAAACGAGAAAATGGATTCCTGCCATGCTGCTGCACCACAAAGTAACACTGGTTTTACGTGTTGCTTTGTATGTGCATGTGTATATGTGCATATTGGTATGGCATATTGGTGGCATATATGTGTATATTTGGTTGGATATTTGTTGTAAGCACATACGTGTGTGCCACTGCAGAAATGAGTATGTCTCAGAGAAAGCGTACATGTGCTCCTGTGGGCTTTGTGCTGTCAGAGATGTGTGGTCTCTGCTGCTTGTGGGGTGACACACACAGACACGAGTCATCTCTTCCCCACATGATAGTCTGAATTCACATTGAACAACCACGACACCAGCTGAAAAACAGAGAAATGACTTTTGTCTCTTCAAATGCTTCTTAAGAAAATCTCAAAATATGTCTCAACAACATCTTTTCAGCCAAACGTAAAAGCTTTTTTTAAAAAGAATATTTAATGCGTTAAGCTCCAGATCTGAATGAGAATGGTGTGTGGATTTCAAAGAACATCAGGCAGATACTCTTACTGTTTATTTACATGTTTGCTCACAACTGCTCATTGTCGTTGTACAGCAGACAGCGGGTATGATGGAAGGACAAAACTGCAGCACACTTAAATAAAAAAAAGTTTAATAGGGTGTCTGTATTTCAAGTACAATCTCCCCTTCTGAATCCCCTTTTGACTTGCAATTATTGAATCAAAACGTCAGTCACATTACACTTGCATTAGCCTTGTTGCCTCAGCAACTAACAAACTGTGGTGAAAACATATTATTAGCATAACTAAATGTCCCACTGTCCTCAAAGACTAAGTCAAAGTGTCACACACAATTATGAATATTGGTTCAGCTCATAGCATGCTAATGATAGTGTTAATGACTTTTGAGAAAAAGTGTTCCGCTTCTCTCTTTGCAGAGGAGCAATAGTTTGTGATCATAACCTTAAGAGTTGTAACCTTCAATGTCAGTTGTACAAGGCAACATACCAAGGCCAATGAATGAATCATTTTCCTGTGAAGAGCAGTGAATGAATGGGTTAATTCATGCAGAATGGAGTAATCATTAAAACATGTAGAAAGCTAACACTACACGGACTGTCATGTTTGGCATCAGTAGTGGAAGAAGTATTCAGAACCTGTACATATGTAAAAGTACCAATCAGCAATGTAAAAATACTCCAATACAAGTAAAAGTCCTGTGTGAAAAATCCTACTTAGTAAAAGCAAAAGTATATAAGTATTATGAGCTTGATGGAGTTAAAGTATTGCAGTAAAAGTAGTGGTTTGGTCCCTCTGACTGATATATTATTATATATGACATCATTAGATTATTAATACTGAAGCATCAGTGTGTAAGCAGCATGTTACTGTTGTAGCTGCTGGAGGTTGCGCTAGTTTGAACTACTTTATATACAGTTAACTAGTTTAGTTCAGTGGTTCTTAACCTAGGGGTCGGGCCCCTCCAAAGGGTCAGCAGATAAATCTGTGGGTTTGTGAGATGATTAATGGGAGAGGAAAGAAGAAAAAACAAAGTTCTGATACTCAAATCTGTTTTCAGTTTTTTTCTCAGTTTTCAGACTGATCTTTCTAATCTTTGATTTTTGGTGAAATATTGGATCATTTGAACATTTATTGAAATGAAACCATGTGAGAAGTTTAGAGGGAAAAATCACTATTTGGTGGAGCTGTTAACAACTCAAAGACATCTGAAATGTGACCTGACTACACACTGCTTTTTGTAAGACGTCAAAAGCCAAAAAGGTTGTAAACCACTGGTTTCATCTTTAACAATGTGTTGTATTTTAAAAGCTTGTTACATTATCCATTGCATCAAATCTTCATCTGAAAAGTAACAACATTTCCCTTTGAAATGTAGTGGAGTGGACATATAAAGTAGCATAAAATAGAAGTACTCAAGTAAAGTACAAGTACCTCAAAATTGTACTTAAGTACTGTACTGTATTAGTTACTTTCCATCACTGTTTGGTGTGAAGTGAGTTATAAAAGAGCTTAAAGTCAGTTTTATTTGTTATTCACTCAAATCAAACTTTTCAACAAGCAATCACAAAGCAAAACTGCAATGCAATGCAAGAAAAAAAGAAACAGTGAAACAAAAAAAGAACATGTTTGCATGAGATTAATACGATTAATAAAGTTTCCTTTTTGTGCAGCATTTATATCATTTTGTTAATTAATCCTGCTTCATAATTATTTTTATTCTATTTAATGTCTCTATTGACATCAGAGTAAATGATCAAAGCAAAACAAAGGATTTAAAACTAGAATCCACATCCATAGCACATGGATCTTCTCAAATATAGCTACTCAGACACCTTTTATTTTGGCTCAAACAGTTTCAAAGACGTCCACTTTGTACTCCCCATTCTTAACAAAAGAACTCTCTGTGCCTTTGATTGCAAAATGTCATGGTACTCCAGTATTGACAGTCTCACAGACAATTGAAAACAAGCTTTTTGTAGTCTGCAAACAAACGTCAGGATAGTCGACACCAAAATGGCAGCTGGAACTGATCATTATCTGGAAGTGATTAAGCGTCTCCCCCTCTCAGTAGCATGTCAACAGCTGAGCAATTACTTTGTCAATTGGCAAGAGCTGTTTTATGAGACACAATGTCAACTGGTGGCAACACAGCTACAACTGACATCAAGGCAAGGCTGAAAAACAGTGAATCCTTTCACAAAATTTGGCATGATTTAGAGGGAAAATGGAGATATTGACTTGGTGGTGGTGAAGTGGCTAAACACACAGTAAGAGGTTTTCAAATAATTGTATGGATCATAAATTGGACAATTAGAGGCTTGAAATAAAGAAGGAGACAACAATAGAGATTATCTGATGTACAGGAGCCAACTAATATGTTGTCTTTGTTTTCCCGCTAGCAACAGAAAGGTCAACATTGGTCTGTTCACCATAAAAATAGATTACCATTACTCTTGGAGGATTAAAGCTGCACTAATCAATATTTTTTACACAATGGACCAATTAAGGTGTTGATCCTGGTGTCAAACCCACAGAAAAATGATCACCCCCCGCAGTTCCCCTTAGCTCTTCTTTTAGCCTCTTTTCAGTCATTGTTTTGGTTTTATGGTCTACTAAACATACTGAAAATAACCACTATTCCAGCCTTAAAGCTTTGATAAAGCTCCAACTTGCAGCACGAAACAGCAGACCATAGACTGTATATAAATATGGACATAATGAGGTGTGACATCACCCATTGGTTTGCAATGGAGCTGGTTTAATGCCCAGAGATGCAGCTTATGGTCGGCGCCTTCTTTTTCATTTTGAGCCAGGACCTTCCAAATAAGGAGTGCAGGGTGTTGCCTGTCATGCTCTGGAAACATGCCCCTCTACCTTGGACCCAAGCTAACGCTAGCTTACTGGGAACACTAAGCAGTGTTTGGCTAACATTAGCTACTTTAACTAAACTGTGGTAACAGGGCAGGTATCGTAATCAAGTAACATTAAACTTACTAAATTATTGTGCCAATAGTCCAACTTGATCACCAACCCACTTATTAGAGGGCCTGAATTTAGTGATTGAGACCATAATAACTCAAGTCAACTGGGAGTCAACTGGAAAATCTAGTGGCCGTCGGTGGCATTGCACTTTAAAGTACATGCACACTAGCTTTAGCCTTAAGCCATGGTAGTTGCCGCTTGCAGCAGATAGACAATGTTTGTGAATAGCTGGTGAAGAAAGTCGAACATTAAGCTAGCTAAAGAGCCAGATATTTTTCATCAAAACATCAATTACTGCAGCCTAGAGTTAAAACTATTGTTAGCTTATTCATGTTAGCTTCTTGTCAGGGGAAAAAGTTAACTATGACTATCCATGAAATGCTCACATAACAAGGAATATGGTTCATGGGGAAATTAATTAAAACAATTTTGTGCCTTCAGAAAACATGTTTTTCATATAAATGAACAGTAAAATTATTTTTTCACATTATATCAGTCTAAGATGGAACAAGTAGGAGGTAATACCAGTGGAAATATTACCGTGGTGCAGGACAAATGATTTGTTAAATGCCCTTAGTGTTAGTAGACACAGCAGTCACATCGTAGAATGTCAATTTCACATTGACAATATGGTTATATGGCATTAAAATGAACAAGGCACGCACGATTATGACAAATATTCTTTTATAATTTAAACAGGAAGGACTGACATTACTCTTACTCAAAAATGAAAGGCTTTATGGGTCTATCCTCATGAACCCCTGCCTGCTTCCTCCTATATTACTATCCATTTGTTTTAATTATCTGTCCTTCAACAGCAAACATCTCTCTTAATATTCAACTATTCTGGGTCCATGCGGAGTCTGTATAACCAACAGGCATGTTCCACAGTTTGTGCTTCACAGACAGCAGAGAGCCTTGGGCCCTCCGTGCATTTTAGCACACAAATACTATGATGTCAAGCCTCCATGTCAGGCTTGAATAATGTGAGTATTTTGAGCGGAAAAAAAGGATTTCACTTAGAGAACTGGATCTAGGTGCATTGCGTTAGTGTCTGACTGTGACAGACACTTTTGCTTCTCTGCTATATGTTTCATGCTGCACTGTTAAGGGTAATGTGTCAGGCTTGAGCACCACATGTGCATGGACTCATTATTACACATATGTAAACACAGGCTACAAAGAGAAATAATCTCCTTTAGCCTTTAAGGGATGTCATTGCCTCATAGCTACCATTGCTCACAGCAAAGAAGACAGACCAAACCAAAGGTTTAGGCTAAAGTTCACCACTATGAATGCTGCAATTATTATGCTCAAATTAAATGCATGTAACATTTCTGAGCTGAAGGCCATCACAAGATAAAAGGAAGTGAGTTAAAATGTAAAATGTCTGCCTTTGCGTGTGTAAATGCAGTCCACCGGGATATGCTGCAGCTTTTGGCACGTTAACGTCCTAGCAAGACCACACCACAGAGAAGACTGCAGTACCCGTGCCCCTTCTGGACATCACTCACTCCGTTTGCTTGCAGCTCTCTCCCGCTCTTTTTTTCTCTTTCTGTCACTCTGCTTCTTCACACTCCCTCTCATGCTCTCTGTCTCCATCTCTCTCCTCCTTTCCTCCTTTGTATGCTTCGCTGGAGTGAAGTGCTCTCTCATTTATTCCATCCTTCATGTGTCTGTCTTCTCCTTGTTCCCTTTTTTCTTGCCAGCCATCTCTAACCCCACCATTACCTTACCATCTCTGAGTATTCCTCCCAACTAAAGCCCCTTTATCTCTGTTTATCTGGGTTCATCTTTTTCCTCATCCACTCACATCACTCTCCCTTGGTTTTTCCTAGTCTTCTTGCCTACCTCTTATCTTTATTCTCTCAGTTGTTTCTCATACCCCCTTCGTACAGTAATGTGCCCCAACCTCTGTTCCTCAACTTTACTTTCTCCACTCTATTTAACTTTGTTCCTCATGTTCCTCTCTGTCTACCTTTTTTTTTTTTTTTACTTTACTTGTCTGCCTTGTTTTGTTTCCTTCTCTCTCTTTCACTCTCTGTCTGTTTTGGCCTATTAAAGTAGACAGGGCAAAGCGACAGAGCCCCTAATTAAAATGATTTTAAAGGTAGTGGTTGCTGAACTACAAATGAGGACAATAAAGTTAGTGCTGTTCTCGCCTTAAAGGTTAGTTAGTCTCCACCGATTTTACACATCAAGATCAGTCTACTCTTCTTGAGGTACACAATTCAGCTTGTGAACACAATTCTGAAGTGAAAGTTTTAAGTCTGAAAAAATAACCCCTGATGATGATGATAAAACGGGAAGTGCAGGAGCCAGGGTTTTTAAAACGTGATCCATATTAGTAATTGAATCAGCATATCACTGCCTCTGTGGCACCAATTTTAACCATTCTTTTTTAAAATGTGTCTCCTGCTAGTCCACCCAACTTTATGAAAGTGCAATACTGAATCATAAGGGTCCGCTTTTAAATCCAGGAAGTGTGCTGTTACCACAGATTGACTGCAATGAGCCTTAAATGTCATTCTTAACCTGTACTGTACAGTGCAGCCACAAATATTGCTGATTATTTTTTACAATTTAATAAAACTTTCATGAACAACTATTTTTGTTTAATTGGTAATTTAGGAATAGAAGTCTGGTGTGTTGATGCACTCATCGTTAGTTGTTCTGTATGTGAGTTGACAGCTAAATGCAAAATCAAATCTTTTAAGCTGCACTGATATTTTTTTTTATATCAACATGTGAATAATGTGACAAGGGTCACTCCTAGTGACAAACTTGCAGAAAAAAAAATCATCCAACTCTGCTGTTAACCTCAGATCCCTGGAGTCTGTTTTGGTTTTCTGGCTCACAAACTTTCCTCTCAACATCCTCCTTACCAGCCGTGATTTTTTTTCATATAAATTCATAGATGTATAAGGACTTTAACTTCTCCTGTAGCAAAACATTTTCTAGAACACAGGCACACACTTTGTAATCTATGCTTCCAAGGCATTGAGAAAGTGTATTGCAATAAGCGAGGTGGCAATCTGGATCTATTGCTTTTGAAATGTGAAGCATTTTGGATACATAAATTACACAGACTATCACTACATGGACTGAATGAAGAGCTAGACTTGAGGTGTTTTGTTAACTGTTATTATTTAGTTTTGATACAATTTGTTGGAAATTATTTTGGAATTTGATTTTTGGTTTATTCTTTTGGCTGGATTGATGTGTTTTAATTTAACCACAAGATGCTAAAATATGTAAAGCAAACACAAGTGATTCAGATGATGGCTTGATTACCAAATGATGTGATAATCCTATAGTATGCCTTGTGATGTTTGGAAATGTATAAAAAGTGGTTTTCAACCCATTATTCCTGTTTGGCCCCTGATGAGGGTGGAAGTCAAAATGTTGAGCTTTGATTCAGCACAATTCTGTTTAAATAAAAAAGAAGCTGATGAAACAAAGTCTGTGTGCAGTCCTCCTCCTTCAACTAGTTAAGAGTTCCAAGGCTACTAGCACCAACATGTATTTAATGGGGTTAAGGTGTTTCTTCATTTTGATGTATAAATAGGCCATTTTTTGCTAACACATTCGCACTGACAACGTTTTAAGTTGCTATGTCATTGCTGTGTTTTCAGATTGTTCTGCTGCCCTCAATTGGTCAAAAATCAGTTAATGCAGCTTTAATTTCATCCCTGTATTTTTTTTCTTCTTTTGTTATTCTTAATTCGCAATTTAAAGAAATTAGAGATTTAATGACTAATCATTACTATAGTTCTTAAATATCAGTACATTTCTCTTTCAAGTAACTTAAAGGTTCTATATGTAGAATTGTGAAGCAATTTACATGTATTCATTGTTTTTTATTTCCAATGCGTGAACAGGTAGTAATGTAAATTAGACCTTCCCCGACTTTCTCGGTTGTCTGTAATAGCCTGTGGACTGATTTCTATGTGAAGGCCCTAGGCTGGATTTTCCATGAAAATCCAACAGATGTGATGTGATGTTTTTGCACGCTCCCGAGTGCCTTGCCTCTCTCCCGCTTACGTAAACAAACGACCGGCATAACAACACAACACAACAAAAACGGTGCTTTCGACTTGAAACACACTGCAGATGTTAGCACTCCAGCTAGCTGCCTCCATCAACCACCACACATTTCACAACAAAACACCCCCGCAAAGACAATTCACCCACTCCCGAGCACACACAGCTAAAACAACATTACGTCCTCATCAAAGGAGCAGAAAAAAAGCTCCAGAGTGATAGCAGAACATAGCTTACCTCTTGTTTTTCCTGTTGGTAGCCCAAAGGTCGTAATACGCACACATTTCACAACAAAACCGCAGCTTGTTGTTCCCTGACCACGGCTTGTTGCTGCCCAGCGACAGGTCATTGCTCCCTAGTCCACAGCGCATTGCAGCTTGGCCACAGCTCACTGAGCCTACCGGTGTTTAGTTTAGTAAAAAGTTGGTGGTTTGCAGGTCAGGTCAGGTTCGGGTGGTTGATTAACGCATATTTTTGTGGATTGCGGATTGGCTCTCACCGGCCAGGGGCCACAGCACAGCAGGAGCCTCTGTGTGTGTGTTTGTGTGTGAGCGAGCGCACGTACATACAGCAGGTGGGGGGGTGGACTGACTGGGACTGAGAGATGTTTTGCTGAAATATGGTGCAAAACACCACGTTAGAGATCTTTTGTGTAATTATGAGAAGTGTAAGCGAGGAAAAAGACATCACTTTCAATAGTCTCGCACCGCAAGCACCAGGATGTTAACTACAGCTCATTTAACAGCCACAGGTGTCACTAATGAGAAGTAATTTCTGATTTTTACATACAGAACCTTAAACCAGAAGTTTAACTTTTCAAGTGACAGATATCATTTTGGAGCAAAAGCTCTTTATTGGATTGGTTTATTATTGAGTGGTACAAGGTAAGTTTCTGCTTGAGCAGGTGACAAGACATTCAAAAAGAGCTGGAAGATCAATCTGGCGCTACAAGGTGAGGGAAAGGTCAATTGATAAACCAATCAAGTGCCTTGCATGGCAGGAGTGAGATTGTGAGACTATCCGCTTTATCACCTCAGCTGGACTTCTACACTGTGGGAGGAATAACCTTTCCAGCACACTGAGATAAACCTGTCATATTACGCTGGGTACCCCCCCCCCCGCCAGAAAAAAGTTTTAAGTACTGCCATTTCACACAAGCACACTATATCCTACCTCAGCTTTAAAGACTTGAGATAGCAATGTTACCATAACAACCGCTGTCTGCAAAGCAGCTGCAAATGCTCGCAAAGCTCCAGCCATTCTGGATCCACAGTTTCTAAAAGTCTAGAGAAACCCACTGCTATCTTCTTTAGAGAGGATTAATAATTTGTCAAAAGCAAGGATATTCTGGCACGGGTGATATGGAAATGCTGAAATGTACCTGACGTCAAAACGAAATTGGAAAGTGAATTATTTTACTTACATTACTTTTTGCTGCATTGCGTGAGCTGGCTGTCCATATGCAAAGCATGATACTGAGCTGCTAGACTGCATGGCAACATTTGCTGCCATTCTAAATGATAGCAGTATGCTGATGGATGATTCATCTGAAAAAAAAGCTGCTACAGTCCTTCAGATTTGAATAAAAAGCTGTATTTTCAAGTAATCCTTGGCATTTATTTTGCCCCACTTGGTATACACCCCGGATGTTGTTTGCTGTATGACGAGAGTTCCGCGGAGTACAGTAGATGTCAGCCTCATTCTAACACCTAATTAGGCTTAAACTAACAAAAAAAATATTCAAAATTGAAAAGATTCAAAAGGAAATCTACGTTGTCTTAAAAAAAATGCTGCTTTTTTAATGTCTTTTGGTTTGTGGGAGAAAAATTTCAATGTTATTATTAATAGTCTCTATTTGCATTGGCTATTTTAGGCATAGAGGACACCAGCCACTAAGATCTCCTATTTGCCCATTTTTCTGTCCCATGGTGCATCTGTCTCTCAGGCCAGCTCTTGAGGTAGTCAAGCGAAGCAAACACTATCTGGCGGCCGCGGAGCCTGCACTGGAGGTTAGCGCTTATCACAGTGCAAGCAAGAGTGCAATAAAAACAAAACCTCACTGACTTTACTCCATCATACTATATAACACAGAGAGACAGATAGAAAAATGGAAGTGGTGGCATTTCATTGACACACAGACTTGCCAAACATCACAGTAAAACTAAAAAGACTGCCCACAATCTCATAAGCTAACACGCATTACAGAAAAAGAAGGAATGTGAAACTATTATAATATATATTTGACAATAAGAGAAGAGAAGCAAAGCAGTCCAGTTTTTCTTTGTTCTACTGCATCTGATTTTTCATATCTTATCATTAAATACATAGAGGGTTAATTCAGTTGGAACCCACAGTGACAATCTGGGAGATGTTCAAAGAAATTCTATTTCTCTGAGGGAACTATTTTTATAAGAATGTAGCCCTGCATGTTCACTAATTAGAAAACGGGCCAGTAGCTGCTGTATATATGGGAAGCAACTGATACCTCATGTTGAAAAATAGACTGCGGCACAGAAAGTACCCAAAATGTCACTAATTAGATGGTGCCATTGGACTTGACCAGCTAAATGAATATAGTCTGTACTTATGTACAGTATAGTTTAGTGAATGCTGTAATAATTGCATGTTCCCCTACAGGAAAAGGTGTAATGATTGAAGAAGCTACAATCTGAAAAGTTAATCTAATTTGGCCAATTTTTTAGTTTATCTAAAAACAAATTACAAAGCCCTTCCTTATCTAAGAGGAATTCAGCATCTACAATATATATCCCTGTCTGGGTATGATGAGGCCAGTGGATAGCCTGTGGACATATATGCGTACAGTGTACTGTGTATGAAATCTTTTTAGAACCTCATTTTGTAATGTTTCTGCATGCTGGGCAGTTTTGTCTGTCTTGTGAGATTTCAGCACATATACTGTACATAATGTATTATACAGATTTACAGTCATGCCTACAACAAAGGAAAATCTAGTCAAATGTGGGTCAAAACCAGGCCGAAAGGAGCTCAAGACTAAGGTGATTTGGATGGAGGACAGCAACAGCTACTCCAGCAATTTTTGCATTTCCAAACAGTAGAGGCTGAAATATCCTGACTTTTAGTCCTTAGTATGGATCAAGCTCCAAAAATGCGGAACATTACACTTCCCATCATGAAATTTATTGTACCATTTCATTAAAGGGAGACTCGGGGGACTAGCACAGCTTACAGGGCGAGGGTCTTATGACATACAAAGACAGCCGAAGACGTCAGAATTCTTGCTTTGTGTATTCATACAGGTAATCAATGTTTCACAAGTGCACAAGTGCACAACAAATTAGTAAAACTCTCTACAGCAAGGGGGCAAATGTAAACCTGGTTAATCAACCTGCCACATTTCACTTCTAGTTTTGACAAAAAGTTAGATGCTACCTGCCTTGTAAACATCTACACCTTTGGAACTCCATGCTCAAGGTCAATAACAGAGGTTTTCTGTTAAAATGTTGTACTCTCCAAGCCTGAGCTGAGATAACCCTGAGGACATTTCCAGGGTTGTTATTTCAGATTTTGGAAAGAACCTCCAGCGCCACAAAATGCACAACTGTTTTCACAGGTCAAATATAGTGCTCCCCATGACAAGTTAGCATGTAAAATTGGTGGAGTGCCCCTTTGAAGGATAATAAATCTGATCTGTAAATATCGTTTAGCACCAGCTTTTGTGCTATATATAACAGTGATAAAATGGTAGTGGTGCAAAAGCGTGTTTCTGTAAAATGTTATCACAAAATGTATGGCTGTCCTTGAAATTCTGCAGTGGGTGTTGAAAGTATTGAGTGGAATTTTCTTCATGTGGAGAAGACTATGCCGTCTAAGTTCTGGTAAAAATGCCAGAAAATAGGAGAAGTTTTTACCTGACAGAAGCATTATGCACTTGTTGCCAACAGGAACCCAACTGAAATGTGTGAGTGGGAAATATTTTACATTACCCAGTATTTTTTTTGGTAAAAAAAAATGGTCAGTTTTTTGCAAATTAGTGTGAAAAACTAATTTGCACACAGAAGACTTGCTGCTGTCAGCGCAGGGAGTCAGATCAGGGTGGGCGGTGTCACCAGCTACGGTGGCGATTGCAACATTTCTATCTTTGAAGATGTTTTTCTAAGACCCACTGTATACTGTTAACACAATGAAGACTGCTAGATTTGATTCTCAAAAAGCATGAACTACCCTGACAGCCGAAGGTCTAAACACATCCTTGAGCACAACCTACTTTTAATCTAATCACAGTCATCTTCCGCTACAGCGAGTCAGATTTTTTTTCTCCTCATGTTACCACAGGCACATCATTTCTGATTAGAGGAACATATTGCTCTTTATTCAGCAAACGAGCGACAGGAATTAGTTGGAGTCTGTCATTTTCATCTTCACATTATTTCTTTTTTTTCCCACAATCTCTCTCTGAGCTCTGGTAATTTCCCCCACTCTGGTGTCAGCAGGAGCAGAGGAAAAGAGAGGAGAAGCGAGGCAGAAGCTTTAACTGTAGGCGTACTCGCGTCATTGCGAATCTTCTCCAAGGTGACACAGTATGGAAGCAGCAGGACAGCTGATTAACACCAGGCTCCCTCTTAAACTCTTAATTAAGTTTTTCCCTCTGACGCCGTCTCCTGTCTGTAGATGGTACATTCTGATGGTGGTGTTGTGAGGTTTAGTTTGAAGAACTGTTCAGTCACTGATAGCGTACCCTGAGCTAATGCAGGTGTACCTCACTAGACACCACAGAAACACTAAAAGCATCAGAAGTGCGCTGGGCATAATTAAAATTGCAATATGTTGTCCTTTTAGGGACATTGTGTTATCCATCAAGCACTTGATCCATCGGCTCTGCTCAACACAAGCTAGCTCACTGATGGCTCAGGGGCAGCTTACATTGACATCTCCTGTGACAATGCTGGGTTAGCAGACACTGGAGTGTGCTGCTGATGCCACCCTGGCACACCATCCATTATGCCTTCCACCTGACTGATCGACCCTGTTTGGGGAATCATTTAAGGCCAGACTTTTTTTTTTTTTTTTTTTTTATAGTGAAGAAACTTTGCAATCATGGAGTAGATAAAACCAAACTGTTACTTGTCTTTGATCTGTCACCAACAGCAATTTTTCAAGTATTAGTCATAAATCACAGTTTCTCTTATTTATGGGAAAAGATTCAATTTATTCAGAGAACCAAAAATTAGTAACCGCCTTTACATTCAAGATGCCATTCCAAAGAATTCAGCAAGATTAGATAAAGCTCTGAACAAATATTTGAATGAAAAATGTCAAAGAGTAGAGGGGATTTCTGTAACTAATGGAAAAATGACAAATGGTAAGATACTGTAAGTTGGACTGAAAAAGTAAATTGGAAGCTTATATCCATTTTAAAATCCTAAAGTCTTGTTTTGCAGAGATCATATCTACTCCTAGACTAGAAGAGAACCGGTGAAGTGGAAAAAAAAAACATTTTTAGTCGAGGAACAAATCTCAGGCTATTTCTATAAAATTGGTCCATCAAACTCCACAGTTCCAGAGAAAGAACAAACTGTCACTATGGTGAAGTTCCAGAGTGACAGCTCTGCAGCTCTCCAGTCCTGTTGACACGCTCGGGACTGGAGCTTCAGAAAGCCTGCACGTCTCAACCCAGTGCCTTTGCAGGTAATGGGCAGTGGGCATCACTTTGTGCCACCAACAGTAGCCCGGCAAACAGAACAGTTTGTGCCATGTGTTGCATGGCATGATTCATTATGACAAGCTTAACATCCAGCCTCCTCACAGCCAAGGAATTTTAAGTGAGTCATTTCTGAGTCAGCTCAGACTGGAGAGTGAGGCTCTGGCTGGATATGTGGAGGAGGTTCACGGGGCAGCAGGTCCCCAAAACAAATGCCCGCACAGACACTGAGAGAGATGTTAAAGGTTTGCTCTGAAAATGTCCAACCTGTCCTCACAAGAAAAACAACAATATAGGTATTAAATTCAGTTGGCAAAAATGACCTATGTTTATGCCATCTAGCAGCCGTAGTAATTATCACCCGGAGAATTGATTCAGATTTAGATGATGTCAATATAAGTTGACAATTTGCCTTATTAGGAGGAGGCAGGATGGCTAGATGGGTGGTTCAATCTCGGGCTCCTCCCATCCACATATCAAAGTGTCACTGAATCTAATTGCTTCTAATTGGGACACCATTGGTGTGTGTATGAATGGGTGAATGAGAGGCAAATTGTAATGTGTTTTGTCCACTAAGGTAGACATATACAATATAAGTGCAGTCATTTACTTGTATTGCACAGGCAGGTACTGCCTTTCAATTCACACAATAGCTGTTCTCATTTACATGTCTGTCTTTTTCACTGGTTTGATGTCAGCATGATTATAAAACCTGATTTGATCTAAAATGCTACCAACCCAGTCAATTAGCCTTGGTTGGCTCATGTTGCTAACTGTTTTTCCTTTCTGACAATTGCATATTTAGAAAATGTCACGTTAGCCACCTTGAACAAAAACAATGCAGTATAGGACAGTTCATAACCAACAAATATGGTGGATCAGAGTGTATAACATCACACAATGACAAAAAAAACCTGAGCCCAGACATTCCTAGAAGCACCCAGGGGCAACTGGGCACTTCAGGGTGCTTTATGATCATGCCTGCCCCATGTGTGAATTGTAAAGCACAAGATCATTATTTACCAGATCATTTATCCTGCTCTGCTGCCTGCCAAAAATAAATCATTTGACCTCTTAATACAACTTATGAAATGAAAATTATTTAGTTCCAATCAAAACCACATTTGGAATTTCTTTACAAGACATCTGATTCTGATTGATATTGCAAAGCTGAACAATCAATTAGCCTCAATGAACTCTAAAAGACTATGCTGGTTTCACAGTTCATGAAAAAGCACTATTTTTCGATCATGCATGACATTGCTTGAATGAATGCTATGAGTTCAGTCCTCACATGGGGGAATAAAGAAGACATTTGAAACAGCCTTTACTTATCTAGCCAAGCTTCAGTGCAGCTGTGAGAGACTTTTACGTAAACCAATTAGAGGAAGAAAAGGTCATACAGTAGCCTTGGAGAAAAAGAGATAAAAGACTGATTGGATTGGTTCATGCTCTAATTTTGACCATCACAATTTTCACATACTGTAATTATTCAATTGAACATAGAAGTAGAGAGAACATGAAACTATGTGCCCATTACATTTTGTCTCTGAAAGCTGCTGATAAAAAAAAAAAAAAAAAATTATCAAAATGGATAGCAAGCTCCCAGATCCCTGAAAGTGCCCAAAAGAAGAAAATTGATCACAATCTATAATGATTTTTTGTGAGAATAACAACAACATGAAACATGAGTTGCTTATCAGTGAAAACAAGGGAAAAGAAGAGTCAGCTGCACATCAAAAATTCTACAGTATGCTGTAATACAACACTGGTGTATCTGACACAAGTTTTATGAGAACATCAATTCAAATGTGTATGTGTTTCTGCTGAGCACTGAATAGTTCTGCTTGTTTCTTGTCTACGTTAATAAATTTCATGTGGCTGCATACAGACATACATATGTTTGAAATAGGTAACTATGGACTCCTAAGGCAACATGCGTTTTTTCTTGAGCGCCAGATTTTTTACACTATCTTGCTGAGAGCTTGATGAGAAGATCGATACAATTCTCATGTCTGTGCAGTAAATAGAGCCGGAAGTCAATTAGCTTAGCTTAGCATTAACACTGTGGGAGCATTAGCTTGTCTTGAAAGTTTTAAAAAAATATACCAAACAGCAGCTCCAATGCTCTGTAATTAATCTGTTATATCTTGTTAGTTTAATCTGTACACAAACCAAAATGTTAAACTGACAAGTTGTGGTGTTATGGGGAGCTTGTGCTGGAACTATTTACTGGAAACCAGTCATAGTGACTTCCTCAAGTCCAGGCTAGCAGTTTCACTCTGCTTCCAGTCTTTATGCTAAACTAGGTTAATGAACTCCAGCTCCATTGTTAACGCACATACACACAAGTGGTATTGATTTTCATATCTAACTCTTGGCATACTTCCCAAAATGTTGAACTATTCCTTTCGTAAATTAAATTATGTCAAAATGGAATAGCATTGTTGCCACACTAAAAGTAAAAAAACTGGGTAAAACACATAAGTCCTAAGGGAACATGAGCAAAATCTTTTTCTGGTGAGCACCAGGTGGTTTCTTGTGCACTCAAGAAATAAAGTCTTGGTCAAATGTCATGCCAATTCTTTTAAAAAAAAGACCTTTTTACTGTAAATGTGTATCAAGCAACCAAGAAGGTTGTGTTTGAAGTAATTATCAACATCTATTTTCTAATACTGTATTAAAAAACACAAATGACATTTTAAACAAAATACCAATAAGCTGTTTTCCACTGATCAATATCAATCCTTGCTCTTGGACAAATAAAATGTCCCATAAAAAGACATTAAATGTTCTTTCATTGTTTGGTTAGCATATTCTTTAAACATTTAATTGCACATCATTTCCATGCCTATCAATCAGAAAACTGCACATTCTTCCAATCTGAGTTTTCTTTGTTCACAGTGTGAAAAGCTCAAAAACCACTCTCTCCCTCCTATTGTTGTGGGAGCATAATCTACTTTGTTGCCTTGACTGCAGGAAGAAAATAAAGGATTCTCTATTGACGCAGAGAATTAGGACTATTAGGTCTCATTAAGAGACTTGATCAGAGCCTGCTTGTGTGCTTTTCTTGATATTCGGTTTACTAGGGAGATAGTGAAGGCCTGAAGTGATCGTTAGAAAGAGAAGCACATTTATTCTTTCTGTCAGCTGCTGAGACACAGTGGATGCTGCCAATGAATCTCTAATTTCTTAAGCCACAGAGATGGTGAACTTTCTAAAAAAAGCACCTAGCAAATCATGCTTGTTGTTGTTGTAGCACCAGCAGGGGAAGAAAGAGATAGATAGGGAGATCAAGGAGAAAAAGATGGGAACAGAGTATCGATTTGATCTCTCTCTTTTTTTTTTTCTCAGGGGTGCCTTCTTTTTCAAACTGATCAGCATCATGGAGAGCCTTTTGAATGCAAATAATATATATGGCTTCTGCATGTGGAGCCATTTTTATTCACAACAGTGAAGACACCAACACAGCTTTATACTGCCTTTTTTTTTATCAGCAAAGAGCCTTTTACTTGCTCCTTTTTCATGCTTTCTCAGTGCTAAATCTAAATGTTAAAAGTGGGACTTCACTGTGTGGTATAGTGTTAAACTTACTCTTCAGCTGCCTCTCTTGGCTGCTGTGGTCTTTGTAGCTATACCAGCATTGCTAAGCTATAAATAGGGATCCTCAGAAAAGCGAGGTAATAAAAGTGTCAGGATTTTGGAAGGAAGAATGATGCCTTTGCTCTTAAGTTTCTCCATTGGGCTGATGTATCATTGAGGTTGAGCTCTCATTATCAACTCGGAGGATTATAGGCCCTAACTCTCTCAGAGGAGGGAACTGTCTGCACTCCTTGGATCAGGTGTAATTCAGCAGCATAGAAACTCACTGGCAGCAGAAGGGGGACATATCTATCCTCTGTTCCGTTTCTCTTGCCATCCTCTTCCTCCTCTTTCTGCCTCCCTTTCTCTGTACCCTTTACTCTTCCCCTCCCTTCCCGCATTTCTTCCTGCCATCTTTCCCCTCTTGGCCATTTTCCTGTCCCCTATCTCTATTGCCTGCCTTCATTTCTTTCATGCTGTCTGGAAGTTCAAGGCTTTCACTGACTTTGCTGACTCTCAACAGACTCTGAGGACTACTGGAGTTGAGTCTACCAATCCTGAAGCTGACATCTCTTCTCAATTAAATCTGGCACCCTAGCTGCAGACTGTGATGGCTTTGGTGGTCAATTAAAAGAAGGATTTGGTTCTCTGTAGCAGGGTGCAGAGCTGAATGTAGAAACAGAGGTGGTGGTTCATTTGGACTAAAGAGAATATGATATATAACCATGACACCCTTTGTCTTGTGACCCCCAGATGATTTAGTTTTCAAGAAGCATTTCTTTTGGCATAGCACATTAATTATACTTATAACAGGGTCATGTGTGAGCCATTTTAGCAGTAAAACACAAGCTAGCATTCATATGTTATAGTGATGATGCAGTAGGTGCAAGGTGACAAGTAGCATATAGGAACAACAAACTATCTGCAAAAGTAATGAACCAATAACCAGAGTAAAGAATAACCTTGTTAAATAAGTGGGATTATCTTTGTTAAGTGCATGTGTACTGCCTGAAATTGGCTTTATTAATGAATGATGCAATGTAGTGGTATGCAACTTCATATACCCCAATGATATGTTTTGTGTTTTGTGATGTATGGGTTGGAGTTGAGTGGGGGAAGAGGAGGGCTTATGACAGTAGTAATGGGAGACTACAGAAAGCATCCCCTCATAGACAGCAAGGAAGCACATGACAATCACCATCCAATGAACATCGGCTTTTCCTCAAAAAGAGGAAAAAGAATTTACTAAAGATGTTCGCTTTTTATTTTTATTGTGCAAACAACAGATGATTTCAGATTTCCCTCAAAGCAAATATGCTGCAGAGTGATCTATAGCACAACCTAAGATTGCTGTAAATGTCACAACAATCACTGATACATGTCTGAAAAAATCTCACTTCCACTTGCACTTCCAAATGTTGATGACACTTTCTAATGAAATGTGAATGCACTTTTTGTAATTCACTTTAAAAAAAATGCTAAATGAGCTGCAATAATCAATATTTTTATATTAACAATCCATCAAATCACTGTAATGTGAAAGGAGTAACTCGTAATCATGTTTCAGCTAATTGACAACTTTGCTGTTTTGATTCTATTGTTTTGAACCTACTGTATCTGCCCAATATCGTACAGGAGACAGGCAAATAAGTGATGAATTGATGAACAGAGAAGAGCATTTAGCAGGTAAATAACCAGATATTTTCCTCAGGAGTTGGTGGAGATCAAGGAGAGTGAATATTGGACTTCTTCCATAACAAAAGAACATTTGTGTGTCTCTTGTGTTGATTACCAGTAGCTTTGTGAAACATGGGGCAACAAGTTGGTAATAAACTGTTTATTACTGATGCTTCCAGGATAAAAACAAAAATTGATTGAAACATCTGACAAAGTGACAAAGCAGTTATCATCAGTAGTTCTCAGTCCAATCCATTTTAGAAAGCTGAGCTAAAATGTAGCATCAAGCCAATGTCAGATGTCAGGTAATATAAGTGGGTGTGCATGGGGTTGGGTGGGGTCCACAGCAGCGACAAAAAAGCAGGGAGGTTGGTTGCTGTTTCAAAGAATCACAAATTGGTCTTTAAATTGTTGTGGTTTGATCCTTGCAAGTTGTTTTGACCAGAATGTGACTTTGTGAAGTTGCAAATCATTCATTTTTAAAAGGTGACCTGGAGTCAGTGCACTTAGAGTCTGTTTACATCTTGAGTGTGGAAACAGCCTCATGCATGCAAACACACACACACACTCATATACACACTCATATACACAAACAGCAAATGAACAGAGAGACTTATATATACGTGTACACCACAACATGTTTGATGATTTGCCAGGTGACGAACTCAGCCACGAAACACAAATATCATGTCTGAGAAAAAAGAAATATTGTCATATATTTCGCCATTTTTATGTTCAACTACTAAAAAACAATGCTAAAATACTGCCTGTCAGCCCAAAGGGGGTTTGTTGAATTATTATAGCAAACACAAAAGAGCTATGTGTTCAGCAGAAAACAACAAAACATTTAATATAGCTAGTGGAAAAAAACAATCTCAGAGGCATGGATCCTCATGTCTTTATATGACAGAGGAGGTAGGAGGAATGGCTTGTTTTGCTTTAAATCCCTGGAAACAAGAATTTATGCTCATTGTGAAAATCAATTAAACAAAGCCACTGGACTATGAAAGCTAAGAAGTGCACATTTTTAAACTAACATCATGTTTGGAAATGTGTTCTGTCTCACCATGAACTGAAACAGGGCTGCAATTCCCCCGAAAATCAATGCTTCATTTAGGCTTTCATTTCTGATACTTGCCACTATGCTTGACCTGCTCGACTCTGCAATGTTGCAGAGTGCATTTATAATCAAATCTAACCTGCTTTTATATACTGTTAGGTTTTAAAGAAAGAGTGTTTTTCATCTATTCATTCACTTCATGATTTCTATATACAATAAAGGAATGAAATATTGCTGTAATTCAACCAATGTATCATATAATGCTATCGAGTTACTGTGTTCTCTTATGGCACAGAAGCATCTCTGTGGATATTGCCTTTTCAGTCCGATGGCAACAGTAAATTGAACAAAACGTTATACTGCCTCCTGATTATATTTCCCAGATCCAAAGTGCAAACAGTAAGAGATTACATCTTAAAAAAAATCTTTCAGTATATAGGCATTACAGGGCACTGTCAAACAAACACAACCTTTTAAAGTCTGTGAACCAGAATAGCCGCACACATTTCAAAATAACCTCCATTTGCATTTGCCATGTTCACAGAGGATGTACAACCGTGAACTTCAGCATTTACATTGCGTTATACCAAGAAGAATGTGGATAAAAGCTGGATTACCAACTAGGCAATGACGGCAACTCCCCCAAAGGTCCCCAAAATTCCCAAACTCATTGCATGTCAATTGGTTTTGCTAATTTGATTAATCTGTAAATTGTATTAGGAAAATTGCACCATAACATTCAATGTTAAAGGTACCCTGTGCAGTTTTTGTCCTCTAGTAGTGCTATGGAACAGTTTTTTTTTTTTATTTTTATTTTTTTATGAGTGGGTCCCCATTTGTCTGTCTCATGCACACACGTGAGGACATGCACACATGGACACGGATGACTGGTTTCACACTGATCTGCTGGTGATGTGCAAAGAAATCTAGCAATGCCCCAACAAAGACAAGGAAGAAGAAGACTGCAAGCTAGAATGTATGTAGTAGTTTGAATGTTTGAAGAACATCTGCTTTGCAAATGTTTCATGAGAAAGGAGATGGATTTGGCATGTTTGTCAGACCTCTGGATGAACACAATGTGTTTTGGTTGGTAACAGTGAACGTAAACATAACTTTTGTTTGTTTACATGAACACCACAGGGTGCCTTTAACTAATGCCGCTCCTGCTTTACGAGCTAATGTGTCCTGTCATACTACTTTTGAGACCGTTATTACTTTAGTTGATGTTGTGCTTACATGGTGCATATTTCTAAATAAAGTTACAAATTACCACAAACTAACTGACACATGGAAAACCTAGAGCCAGGTGTTATTCCAGCAAAGAAATACAGGTTGGTCTCTGAGTGAATAATGAAGCTGTCATGTACAGTCTGCTGTGCGCACTCTACTCAATGGGAACAGGAAATATGGACAATGAATAGAGGACATCTGGTGAGAGGGGTGGGGGGTTAGCAGGTTAATCCAACCTTGCTGTGGACACCAATGTCCACATACTTTTGTGCACTTTTGATCTGCGGCTGTTTTTCATGGTTTGGGTTAGGCCTCTTAATTTTATTTAAGGGAAGTCTTAATGCTACATAATGCAATGATATTTTAGACAGTAGTGACCTTTGAAGTTTGTGGCAGCATTTTGGGGGAGACCTTTCCTCTTTCAACATGACAATGCCCGCATGGACAAAGCCAGATCCATTAAGAAATAGCTTTCCCAGTTTGATGCGGAAGAACTAGACTGGCCTGAATTGGATTGCAGATTGCGAGTCAGACATTCTCACCCAGCATCAGTGACTGATGTCATTAATTCTCTTGTGGCTAAATTGGAGCAAATGCTTTAGCCAGGTTCCAAAATCATGTGGAAAACAGATGAGTGGAGGCCTTTTTAGCAGCATATTAATGTACATGATTTGAGATGAGATGTTGAGCAATCATATACTGGTGTAGTGTTTGGGTGTCCACATACTTGGAATATAGTGTAGGTAGGAGCAGCACATCATTAGGTAATTCCCTAAAAACCTCAAGCACTACCATAGGTCCAGGTGGGCAGATATCCCACAATCCATAATACACTTGATGAATTAAAATGGCAGGGTGCCCATTAAAAAATCCTCCAGTGGAATTTTCCATAGCCCACAAACCATAAAGGTGTAATTATTAGAACTTTTTCAGACGTTACTGATGATCACACATCACACAGATATTGGACAGGCTGTGGGTATGAATGGGGTATGAATTAACGGAATATACTTAAAATTTTACACTGCACCTGTAAAACATGCTTCTTCTTATCGGTTTGGATATCAGAAATGCTGTATAAAAATCAAAATGTATCACATATTTCCCACCCAGAATGCTTGCCATGAGTCAGGAGACAAGAATGATGAAAAACAATATGTAGTGCAGCTATATTTCTGCTTGCATTCCTTTTTGCACTTTCATACAAATACTACAGTATGCATATGAATAATGCTGCTCAGTAAGAGCTGCGTTCATTCATTTGGTTGTCCATTTGTTTCTTCGTGTCTCTCAATATTTACTTTATTTTCATTATGATAAATTTAGACTCTGCAAACCAGCAGCTCTGTGCTGTGTGCTCTGAATTAAGACATGTTGAAGGTCATTATCTACCCTATTTACATATAAATCCTGCATGATTTATATTTGTTCCAGAAAATTAGTTACTTTTTAAGAGTATCTGTCAGGTCCTACTGCATTTCAGTGTGGTTAGCGGACTCTGTTAGAGGTGTCTGTCAGGAGTTGGAGCAGCCAGTGACCTTTCAGACAGCCAACACACACGGCAGCCTCCAGTCACCTCTTCAGCTTTAACTTGGCATGTGAAGACTCTGCTGAAGGCTCCCCAACACCCACCAGCTCTAACACATCGCTTTTTCTGCATGACAGGCAACACACAAAATACACACTTGTTTGCTCACAAGTCTATGTGCTATCACACAATAAGACCACACAAAGCTGTTTCAACATCCTGCCAACCTTATGTACGCAGTCACATGTCTCTCAGACTCTAGCTCTCTCTCTTTTCCCTCTCCCTCTCTGCTGCTCTATCTCTCCCTTTTTCCTCACAGTCACATGCAAACACACTCAGTGGATCAATCTCCTTGGATTGGATTGATGGCCCGCAGGCCTTCTGCTGACTAAGGCATTGCCAAATATGGTGAGTTATTGGGAAATTATGCTTAGCTGCCACTCTATCTGGGATGGTGATCCACTTTGTCAATCCTGATCTTTAGCTGCTGTCACCGTAGTACCACCCAGCATGCCTCTGTGACCTGACGCTGCTTTTGGAGACAGAGCAGATGTCACTACAGGCATGATAAATGCATTCCAATGAGTTCAGGCTTCCGCTTTTTTGGTCAATATTAGTGACCTGCAATGACAAATGTTACATTTCCTTGATGAATTTTAGTCTGAATTAGGTGCAGGAAATTTGTGCACACAGATATCAGCTCATTGGAAATAAAACAGCTGGCACTGTCAAGTTTCTGGCAGAAACAGTGAAACAAAAAGAAACAAGTGCCTGTGTGTGGTTAGAGGTTGGTGAAACAAAGGCACACAGAATTTCTCTTTCCTTTCATGCCCGGTCATTTCCATATGTCCCCCTTGCTCTCCTACCCATCCATCACATTTCACTCTGGGCAAGACAGCTGTCTGGGGCTGAAGCATATTCACAGTTCAACAGTCCATCAAATTGCACCAAATACAGTAATTCTTCAGTCAAGCTGCAGCAGGGTGTGGAGGGATGGGAGGCAAACAGTGTCAAGGAGGCAGGGTTGTGTTGGTGAACCCTGCCAACCTTAACTCTTTGAACACCAGGCGGTTTTATGACATGCTCACTCCATATTCAGTGTGTAAGTCCTGTTAAAAAGCCAAATGTCACTTTTTTAGTACATCTGGTTGCGTGAATGCAGATTCAAGAGTGAATTATGTAGCAAACAGTTTGCCCTAGATGCATTAATGATTGCTTTGAACAACATTGTAAATAAACAGTATGGGAAAAGGCTTGAGAATAGGGGTAAAATAAAAAGGTTATTTTTTTTATCAACTCAATAATATAAAATCTAATGCTCCATTTACTATGAAAATCAGTTTCCTTGTTGACTTATATCTTTGCTGTGATGTTGATGAGTAAAATGTCATCTCAAATTATGGTGGTCAAAACTAAAAATAATTAAAATGTAATTTTACTTTAAATTAGGTAGTAAAATATTTATAGGAATACATTTCATTTTTATTTTGGCATTCTATTTCAGATGCTTATAAAACACGGTATTATAACAATAATAAATAAATAATGCTGGATCAACTGCACTGGTATGGAAATTCAGAGGAAGATAATTAAAAAAAAATCTCTGCCTTTAGGTATAGATCTTTGCAACAGATGAGTGCACTGGATCCATAATTGGAGAGGATGCATTTTGTGTGCAGTGTGCAGTCTGAAGTGCCACTGGATGGTAAGGTACATCTTGACAGGTGGATAACAACATTATACTAACTCCACACACTCAGGCACCAAGGTCAGGTATGTTGCAGAGATCCAAATCATGTCTTAGATTGGCTGTGAAGAGGCCTCCGTATAATCTATTGCTTGTTTTACAGCATGCACCATCTACTATATATTTTATATGATGCAACACCAAACCTTTAAAAAGAACATAATAAAAATGTGTTAGTTCTTCTAAAATATTTTGTTTTACAACATAACTTGTACAATAAGAAAAAATCAGCGCATGCAAGGAATTCATGAATAAACACTGTTCAGTTCTGAGCAACACAAATCATCAAATCAGCTGACGCTCTGTGAAATGCTGTTCATGTGTACAGCTTCCTTTGCAACAAGAAAACATCACTGACAAACAGGAAAACTTTTCTGTGTGGCACTCTAAATATACTATTATTATTATTAGCCAGCCTGTTGGCTTGTTTCAGTCAAACAAGTCGAGATTCTCTATTCCCCAGAGTTAGTGCTGAAAGCTCAAACAAGAATGTCACTGTAACATTCGACAAGGTTGCAGAGGACATGAGATAAAAGGCTGGCGGGATCCAAAGGGAAATCAAATGTGAAGGTACAGGGATGATTGAAGGAAAGCTTGATTTGTTTACATTGTTGTTGCAGGTAGGTCCAGTATTGAGATGACACGCAGGATGACTTTGTGATTTAGTATGCTATCCTTAAGATGCATTTTGCAGGTGGCATTTTGCCACCATTAAGTGCTAAAGAACAAAACTGGAAGAAGCAGCTTCAGCACAAGCTGACAAGTGACACTGAGGCGGCCAGCGGGGTGGAGAGGAAGAGGAGGCATCTGCACTGTGAGACTCGTCCTCCCCCGCTGCTTCCATCGTCTCTCCCTCTCTCTCTTTGCTCTCTTCACCCCTCTTCCTATCGGACTGCCGCTGCTGGGAAAAAAAATACATATATACGAATATTCAAATACTGATTTTAACGTTTGAATACCATGGCAACGAACTAAGCTTCAAAGCTTCGGGTACAGCCCTATATCTGTGATGCAGAACACTCATAAGAGCAAAAGTATTTCCTTTTTTAGGTTCTTTCCATAAAAGACCACCACTATTACCTAATAAAACAACGGGTGTGCAGAAATATATTTGAAATGTCACTTTAGCACATGAGGTACAACGATTTCATTTCCTGTAAATATAACTGTAACCATGTGAAAGGTTTATTGTGCTGAGCTCTTTTCCCCTTCCTTTTCCCTTTGAGGGGTTTATGACTTTTTGGAAAGGCTTGGATATGAATGAGTCTTTTCTCTCTGGGGCATGTTGATTCTTCACTTGAGAGTGCCTTGTTAACCCACTCAGCAAGCACACAAGTGCACTTTATTTAATGCATGGGGGTGGCACCTAGCCAGTTGCTGCACATTTTTATATTATGGCAGGCTTCACTCAAATCCCCCCTATTAAAGGCAGCCAGCTTCAACTCCAGTACTTATTCATTATGTTGTGATTAACCTTCTTCACCATGGTTTGTCCCTTTTTTAAGCATCCTCATGAATGCAAATGAAAAGCAAGTTATACGACAGATGAAAACAGCTTTATTAATGGGGAAATCAGTCCCCCACCTGCATCGCTCGCTTCCTTATCATGGACTTGTTTGCATGCCCTCTTTACCCTGGGAGCTGTGTTGTCAGGGGTTATAGCTGCTGGTATGTTCTCTGAAGACAAATTGGGCCCAGGTGAGGGGCCAAACGATTCATAGTACCCTATAAACGAGCTTGAGAGGAAAAGAGTGACCTCACCTGGAGTAGATACACCAGGACATCTGCCTGGAGCCAGGTGAGTGCTACTAGTGGTGGGGCCTTTACTCATCGCCTTCACCAGGCTCTGCTCAAAGAAACAACATGAGGCCATTAACATGTGGGCTCACCCACAAGGAGAGGTGCACAGCCTAGTGCATAGCCAATCAGGTGACAGGCAAAGGAAGGAAGCCTTGGTGGATTGACTCCTGGCTTCAGAAAATGGCTCCTGATCTTGATGTGGAATGAAGCCAGAGACACTGTAGTTTTCTTGAGCAAAACTCCTTGGTTGTCCTTGATGAGCTAGGGAAACTTTGGCCATCTCTCTGGCAGGGGTCAGTGAGGTAGTTTAAAAGCTACAAAGTGGCCAGTAGTAGTGGTAGAGGAGATTAGCCCTGAGAAGGCTCTAGACAGTGTTGGGTCATCTTAACTGACAGGTCTTTACAATGTTGTGTAGTGTATTAACTATGGACACATGGACTGGCAAAGGGGAGTGGTGATTCCCATCTTTATCTCTGGAAGGTCTGCTGAAATTATCAGAATATCACACTGCTCATTGTTTAACATTGGACTGGGAGTTTGCCTGTCCAGTCTGAATGTACTGAATGTGGTTTTGTGAATGAGCTTCCTTCAAGGCTCACACTTGGGGACAAGGTGAAGAACTCAGAAATGACATACATGCTTGGGGTAGAACCGCTGCTCCTTCACCTTGGAAGGAATGAATTGAAATGGCTTGTACATCTTATCAGAATACCTCTCTGTGGAAATACCCCAAAATGAATCCAACTGGAAGATGACCTCTGAGTACACCCAGAACACAATGGAAGAATTACATGTCCTGTCTAACCAGGGAATGTCTTGGGATCTCCCAGGAGGAGCTGGAGGGCGTTGCTGTCGAGTACATCTGAGCTACTTTGCTTCGCCTGCAGCTGCAACACAGACCCAGATAAGCGGTGTAAATAGATTGATGAATAGCTTTGTTTCCCTATTTCCCTCTCCTATATTTCAGACCATCTATTTGAGGAACTCTTCAAACCAATGATGTTGGGTGAAATTGCTGGGTGAACTGAAAGTGAAAAGTCATTAATAGTTCTGAAACAAGAATTTCAGTCAATTTTATTCACTAGAACTAGACATCAAATGTGGACAAAAACAAAATTTCACAAAATAAATGTCCAATATTGTTTCAATACCAGCAATGCAAGGTGTTGAATTTCTCATTGTTAAATGAGATGCTACTTGTCATGCAAATAAACAAACAAGAGACAGCAGCCTGGACAATGAATACAGATTACATCTGAAATATTAGCACAGTTAATTAACTCCAAATCACGGTTGGGTAAACAGTACTGCAGTTTTGGAATATCAGCTCCTGGCTTTGAATTAATGTGTCAAACTGACAGTAATTTCCTACCATTTCAAATTTAATGGAAACATCTGAAACTGGCACTGGCAATGACTAGAATTATAAATTGTTTTATAGAACGGCGATCATGCTGGAAAATGAAACGCCAGCACAAACACCGTGACACCACCTGAGATTCATAACTTTTAATAAAATGTTAAAGTTTGCAAAGTTAACCTACTTTCCTCTTGGTGGTTCATGTGACTCACATACTTTCAGAATTGAAAATCTCAATGTACAGAATTAAGTCATATATGAAAAAGAGAGAAAAACAGTCATTAAACACTCTGGATTCTGAGAGCTGGCGATTCATTCCCTGTAATGTTTTATTAATGCTGTCTCTCTGCCTGAGGGGTAAATGTTTCTTTTCCAGTGCCACACATCCACTTTAGGAAATCAATCATTCTGCTCACTAATGGCAGATCATCTGCGCTGGCAGGCTAGCAACATCCTTTCAAAGTCCCTACACCTGAGTGTTTCCACTCTGATCAGAAACTGCAGATTAAAAGAGAACAGCGATGATGGACCTGTAAACCTCTTTTTTAGGTTTTTGTTAATTCTGCTGAGAAACTAGCACAAGTGCAGGCTATGTCAGCAAATATAACTAGATCTAGTCTAATGAATGTTGAATTATCGCCTGAGTTTCAAGAGACTTAATCAAAATCAAAGAATATAAGATATGCCAGCTCCGGGGATGTTATCACACTGGCTTAGCCTTTAGGGCAGACTCTTCTAACAGTGCAAATAGCTTTGTTGGGTGACTGTTGTGAGTAAAGTCAGGTTAGAATATGTGTAATAAGCAGTTTTGCTGACATGTAGGAGAAAATTACCTGCCTCACCTGTTGGTCATTATCAGTGATAACTACTATTATTTAAATCACAGCGAAAGTGATTCTGCCAGATGAAATAAGTGAGTAACCATCATTTACATCAGAGGGTCTTTCCAGCTCCCCTTTTATGAATCATCGCTTCCCTCACTAACATCTCCTCAGTAACTAGCTCCTCCTACTTCAGACGAGATGTGAGAATGGAGGAATGCACACAGATCTTTTCTGCCAAATGAGATCCTTGCTTGTGTGAGTGCCATTTTAAAGTGACATCAGTTCCTTTGACACACAGCTGTATCACCTGTTACTGAGCTGCAACAGATTGTTCCTCTATCTTTTCTTGTCTTTAAACCTGGTTTTCTGTAAGCACAATTACTATAAGATTTTTTCTTAAAAACACATAAGTTATGCAGTTTGATGTGCAAGGTGCCATAGACTCCCTCTTGCATCACCATTATTCATTAAGGCCTGTGTGAATAAACCTTAATCAAGTCATTATGTGTAATATAATGATGAATGACAATAATTGTATTCCACATACTCATTTGGATATAATGCATCACACGAGATTCTAGCCATTCATTAATGGACTTGTTCTTTTAATTTAAGCACATTAGGCACATTAAAAATAATTTGGTTTAAAAAAAATAAGAGACGCAATCCAGATTCCTCTCTCTCATCATCCTTTTACAGGATCATCATCAACAGCATCCAGTTACAAATCAAATTTCCTATTGGCCAAATGATGCTTTTAATTGATTAATCAAGTAAGCACAATTTTATTCATGTACAGTTTTTATACAGTATATGCATTCTTCCTTACATATATATATATATACATCCCTTAGAAGTCCCTTAGCTCTATTGTACCTGCGTGAAGGAAGTGATAAAACTGTTGTAAAAGTGAGACTGTGAGACAGGTGACAGCTGGCCGACGAAGCGGTGTAAGCCAAAAACTACCGCACATGAATGGTTACATCATTGTCACTGTGGAGATCAACATGTGAAAAAAGGAAGAAAATCTGTATCCAGACACATTTTGGGGGGTGTTTTTCTTTGTTTCTCCCCAATTTAGAATGCCCACTTCCCTCTGCACAACAACCCTTGACGTGAGTATTGACAGCCACATTGTACCTCCTTGACACCTGCATAATGCCTTCCCCCTGAGATCCCATGCCTCCCTGTGCAGGCAACCATCAGCCGGATCCACTAGTCTAGCAACAAAGACATGACCCCTCACTGTCTTCCCATGAACAAATATGACCAGTTTAGTTTGTGTGAATGTAAGATCAAACCACAGTTACTGCCCCTGGGAATGGAAGCCCAGGTTGTTCTGTGGCGAAAGTGTGCTCCTGTACTACCCATCAGGTTCAACGTAACATTTTTTCCCCACTGGCCCACTTGGCCAGTAGATCAGAGTTTTACTGGTCCCTTGTATATTTTTACTGGTCTGGCAGCCAAAAAATGAAAATAACTATTTTTTTCATAATTGTGGTGATTTATTATACATAATATGTACAACAGTGAAGTTCCCTTTAGATCTGGTAGTTTTCCTTTAGTTATGGACATGTAATGTTGATATATTACACAAATATGCAAAATATAAAATTAGGCCCATATTGGATCAGTAAATGAATGGTATATAAATGTAGGTTTCTCCATATTTTGTGTAAAGCCAGAGAGTATGGAATACATAGTGAGAAGAGAACATTAACATTATCAATTAAATAAAAGCTGAAGAAATGTACAAACAGTGAACAGTGAGAGAAAGAACATAATGGCATTTGTTTGTGTTCACTCTGGGTTAAACCTCAGGTTAGTTACTTTAGGTTTAAATATATTAACCACAGTCAAACAAACGCAAACAGAGAAACAGTTTTAATATCTGTACTTTAGGAGAGATTTCTGCGGTAGACGTTGACAAAGCTGGCAGGAGCCACAGAGATGAAGACTACACCTAAAAAATGTCATAAAAAACACTCCTGGTGATCAGCAGCAAGCATTCCATTGGTTTTAACTAAACTGGTTATGTTGTTGTTTATAAACCTTGGTGATTAACACTTAAACAGAGAGCTGTGTGTCTCCTGCAGAGGCTGCTGCTGCCAAAGTCACACAGAAGACATGCACATAACTATGCAGCGAGGATGCTAACCAGCTAGCGAGTTAGTCAGCAAACTGTACAAGACATAACACAGTCACTGTTTTCCACCCAGGAGCATTGCTGCTTCCACAAAAGTAGAAAGCTTTTCGTAGCCTCATAAGTTTCGCGCATTGACATTTTTTTTGAGTACCGGTGTTACACCATATTTGGTGACCCATCAGATTCACAGGTAAGAGGCTAGCAGGCAAAGAACACAGATGGAGACTTCAGCAGACCATCTATCTACTTTACAAGAGGATTCTACATTTCACTTGTCATCATTAATGTAAATATGAAAATATATATGAAAATTCTTATCAGTCCCAATTTATGAGTCGTTTCATTATCATAAAGTACAATTTTTTGTCTGTGTTATTATCTGCTTTATTGGCTAGATGAAATCCATCTATTTTTAGACTTCCAGTTCCTGTTGAAATCCCAAAGCCCTCCTGCTGATTTCTTCAGTTTTTTTTTTTTTTTTTTCAATTTAATTTGGTATATAGAGATGTGCAGGCACCACGGCAACAGAAAAAAATCTTGGTCTTTTACCCTGCATTATGAAAGCTTGCCCTGAAACCAGCACTGTACTGGAGTGTATTCATGCAAAACCTGTCTGGCTTGGTTCATGCACCATGCAGAAGTGTAGAAAATGCAGAATGTCCACAGAGCTAACCTTGACCGTGGCTGCCACTGTGGGCGGCTGATGGAGGAGTGGGGGAGTGGAAGAGGAAGAGGTCATGAACTGCCCCTCTGGTACTAAATGGATAATTCAACTCTATTCCACTAAAGCACCTACCGGAGCAGGAGGTAGTGGAGTTTGTACAATACCTCATGCCATCAACAACATAACAAGCTTTATCACCTCTTGGAATAAAGGAATGAACTGGTGAGCCACCTCTCCATGTAAACACCTCCTACCCCCACTTTCTTTTCTATTACTTATTTCTACCGTTCCCTGCCTGTAGCTCGATACAATCCATCATCTTCTGCTGTGGCTGTGCCTCCTCAGGTTCCATGTGTGCTCAATGCACCATATGGTTTCCCTAACAAAACATTTCTCCTCACTGAATCCAACTCTCTCTGCCCCTGTTCTTTTGACCTTGTGTTATTATTAGATAAGATACAGTACAAACCACTTAGGGAAATGCTACCACACATAAAAAAATGACAGCAAAGACAGAATGCACAGTAGATAATAGTATCCTTTCTATATGTCTTTGCCTCCCACTGTGTTTTCATTTAGTTGTTGCAGTAACACTTTCAAATTGCACAGTAGCTTCTTCATTATACAAATACAGTCTGTACATGATGGATAAAGTAATGATGTTATGTTCCAGAAAGCACAAGACTCATTTTTTATCCAAGGAAAAAAAGAAGCTGTTCTTTGTGCATTATTGATAGGAGTGTTCTCATGGAAGACACATTGTTTATTAACTTGTAATTGGGCAAATTCAGTGTGTGAGATGGGATGCAAGTCACAAACTACACTTCAGCATATCAACACATGAGCATACCTAGCGTTAGGCAGAACCCATTACTTAGTAATAACTTTTTTTCGATAATGAATAATATAAGGAATTACAATTTGAAATTCAGTAAAAACAGTTAATAAATGCTTCATAACTTTTAAATTTCGGGGGCTCGGCTTGTTTGCTGTATAGGAAGGTTGATATCAGTTTTGCCTCTGTGTGGTCAGGAAAGGCTGGTCTGGGATGTCTAAGCTTAGCGCAGGGGCTAGAGGTGGAAGCAGAAGGTTAACCTCCCAAAGAGGAGAAATACACCATCCGGTAACTACAAAGTTGTGTTATTTACATATTTTGTCATGTTATCTGATTGGCTAGCCACTGGCAAACCTGCATTCAGGAATCTAAGTAGGGAGGCTTACTATGAGGATGAGATGAGTGTTATATCACTGGAGCTAAGCTAGCTGTTGATGGTCAGTAAATACATCAAAACAATGTGTTTCACATATTTCTACACATGTGAAATGCAGAATAAACAAAGTGTAGTTTACAGCAGGTTTATCTCAGTTTTTCTGCAGAAAACAGCTGCCTCGAAACTACACACCTCGTGACTGGAAACTACACTGATGAGAGCAGTGAGACTGAAACAAAATGGTAAAGCTGTGGGCCCTAAAACCAAAACAATGAGCTCAAAGATGCTGGGTTTGTATTGAGTAGTGTAGCTTTAAACAAAAAAGTCCCCTTTGGCCTTTATTACACTACCAGATGTAATATGTTCTCTGCAATGATATATAGAGTATGTGTAGTAGCAGTCAAAGGTTTGAACAGACTTTCTCATTCAAGAGAATGGAAAGGTGTATGCAAACGTTTGACTGGTACTGTATATATAAGTACTAATGTAATATGCAGTTGCTGAAGGTTTATGTACTACTGAATATTTATCATTGAAAAGGCTTCAGAGCTCATTTGAAAAACTTACTTAGTGAAGATCATCCTTGAGTGTTTCTGTAGAGATGCATTGCTACTGCTCATCACATATTCGTACCCAAGGATGTACAGGGATTAGTCACACTACCATTTATCTATAATTGTTGTGTATTGCTTTATCCTATTTTAATGGAAGGATTATTTTGTACTTTGAGTTGGCTTTATTTTGTTTCGTACCTGGTTTGATGAAAAACCTGCTATGATATAATGATGGGCTGCACTTCTCTGCATAGCTTGTGTATTATAGTGTAACAAAACCTTGATACCCACTCAACATTTCTTAGGTGCTGGTATTATCAAAAGTGACACTTACTGCAGCAGCAACAATCAATATTCCAGGTTTCTTCAACATCTGCACTCAATATCTCTCACACTATTTAGATGCCACTGATTCTCCAAACTGAAAACACAGCAACTAAAATGTGTGATAAAAGCAGACCGATGCGCGAAGGCAGCCAGACGGTGGAACTGCCAAAACATTAATTTAGGAAAATCATTAAGCCACCTTCAAAGACCTTATCGAGGCAACTTGTTTCTCTGCTGCCTCAAAGGGGTAAACATATCCTGTCAGCAGCGAAACAGTTTTGTTAAGACACTCACTTTTGTTGTAAAGTCAAATGAAGGATAAAGAAACAATCCGTCTCATGTAGCTCATTAGAGGAGAGATGAGCCGGGCGCTCTCAGCAGAGTAAGACCCATCAGCTGTCAAACACCTGCTTTCTATGTCGGAGAGACAGGCAGAGAGGGAGCCTCAGAAAGCTGAGTGCAAACAGTCGGTATGACTGTAAAACATCCAAAACAACAACATCAAGGGAAATACACCACATCATTACAACGAGAACTCATTCCACAAGGGTGCCATGCCATTGGTCCGATGGCCCATTACTCCAAAACCCCAATACTTCAAAAAACTTCCTGTTGGACTGAAATCCCATTAGTCCGACGGCCCATTATCTCGAAAACAAAAGCCCACTGCTCCAAAAATACACAAACACAAAGATATCATTTACAAAGTGCTTGCTTTTTAGTGCTTTGTGGTGCATTTAGTGCACCCTAACCCAAAAGACGACAGAGGTAGTCTAATTGGAACACCCCCCCCTGCACCCGCCGATTCAGCACCATGGACAGGGCCAGAAGACACAGAACTCCAACGACTCCAGAGTGCGTATTTTCGGAGCAATGGGCAGTCCCCTCCACAAGTACACGACAATATGATAGGAGCTCAGAGCCTTTGTGGAAATTCAAACCGCCCCACCATCTTAAAAACACAGACAAACACCTGATAAAGGCCTGATTTTCATACCATAAAAGGCTAAATGAAAAGCAAGGAACACACATTTCAGCTCTTCTGCAGTTTTTTCCCGTCTTAACCTCAGTAAAGGTCAAGCTAAGTGAGGAGTTTATTACTTATAGTCTACTTGATCCATGCCAGAGGTGTAAAGATGAGACTACCACCACTACTTGATGGTCTTTTTGACCAATCACATTGATCATTTTCACATCAGACTAGTTGAGATAAAAGATGCCCAGGCTACAGGTTTACATGCTGCTATCAAATTTGCACTAAGAGCTATTCCATCTTGCAATTAATTCACTGATATCTGAATTCACTGCATACATGATTATACATTTATATTTAATTCCAGCATCAGTGTAACTGAGAATAATGACTGCTTTCATCTAAAGGTAAAAGAAAGTATTTTTACTTGCTAAATAAACATTTACTTTTACTATGTATATATATTTCAACTCCTTTTAATGCCTTTACTTCAACTGACACTTCATATCCTTTCAGGTCTTTCAGTTTATACACTTGAACTGGCACTAATTTCTTTACTTCCACTTCATCTGGCACTTCCAGCTCAACGTATCATCTACACTTCAACTCCTTTCAGCCCTTTACTTCGGCTGAATATTAGACCTCCCCCAGTTCCTACACTTACATTGACACTATAACAGACACACCTTGTTGCAGCATTTCACTTTCTCCCTTTCTATTTACATATTCATATTTAATTTCAGCAATGGTGTAACCGGTCTCTGAATAATAACTGTTTTCATCAGAAAGAAAAACAAAGCATTTTCGGGTTACATTTTTAGACAGAGAAATAAGGCATTCAGGCTAGGTATACAGATTTTTTTAAATCTGTGTAGCCTTAGATACAGCACAAATGAGCAGAGCCTTTGTGATATACAGCCTATATCCACCCACTCTCTACTTCCTGGAAAATGACTGTGAATCTGGTCTACACTTTCACTTTTTATTAATAATGCCAGGAAAAAACTAAAATCCAACATTTTTCGACAGTGAGAAAATGTAGAAAGTACAATTACTCTGTATTACACCTTACTTCTGGCTATATTCAACCCTTAAATCACACACAGCTTCACTTAAGAGGAAAGCTCATTTTGTCAGAGAAGTAAATGATCTTCTCGCTTCTGTGCTTTTCCCTTGTTTCACCAAGCAAGAGACTCACTCTTAATCTCTTCATGAAATGAGACTATAAACAATGAGAAATTCACCAGACATCTCCTATTCCATTCCACAGGAAAAGGTTGAAGTTAGCCTTGGGCAAAACTGTTAGTGCTTCATGCTCCAGCAATCTGGCAACTACTTCTGTTGGGGAACCTTCGCGCAAGGGTGAGAGAGTTTGTGTATCTTGCCAGGCGGCATGATGTGTCTTTTTTCTCTCTTTCTTTTGTTTTGAAAATCAATCCTTAGTTTTGTTGTGTACAGAGGAGAAAAAGGGGAATGAGGTTGTTTTAGTTGCGGCATGGACATGTCTGGGACAACTCTTTGTGACTGATGTTGCGTTCAAGCACTGCAAAATTGAATTTAGCTTGAATGTCGGAATGATAAGGAAATGTAATCCATGTGTGTTCACATCAGAATAGCTGGCTCATGAACAAGATGACAAGTATAAATTGTTGTGCCTTCCCATCATGTAGTTTTAAAAATCTATAAAGGTCTTATGGAGTATTATTGAATCTTTTTTGGATGGAACTGAACTGATATTGCTTTTCAAATCAATCTCTTTAGAGATTAAATTTATCCATGTTAACCTTGTTCAGCTGAGTGTGATGAGGCTGTCACTTTAGCCGACGTTCTTTTGGAAAATCAATAGATGGAGGTGCAATGGCCTGGTGCTCTCAATGAATTCCCCTCTCATTCTGAACTTCTTAGGATGGTTTTACATACTGTATGCAGCCATCTTCCTCCTCTCCTCTCTCACCAGGCCTTCTGCAGAGTATCTCTCTGCTCATTAACCTTTGTGCTCCAGCACACCCCAGGGCTCTGTTTTTGGGGCGCTTTTGCTTCTTTTATGTTACTCAGGGTCTGTGTGCTGGGCCATTTCACTGCTTGACCAGATGCCTCCTATCACTCCTTCTGAACCTCTTTAGCACATTTCTGCCTTCCTTTCCTGCCTCTGTCCTTTGATAAAAGGCTTCTATCATGCTGGTTGCAGAGTCCTCCTGTTCTCCTCTGCAAACCACCAGAGGGTATCCCCTAACTCTGCACTGTCCTTGCACATTAAATCAAATATATGTCCTCTTTGAGCAGGCTCTTCCTTATTCCCTCTTTACCCTTTTTTAAAGGGGGAATTTCATACAAATTTGCTGAAGGTCACATGCCAAGATTTTCCGCCAAAGAATTTGGGCTGCCAGCTCAAGTTCCCAAACTACTAGAGTTACTTTTATAATTGCTAGCTTACTACCACTTAAATCTAATTACAAATCTGATTTTTGTTGAGCCTTTGAAATTAACACCAAAGAATAGGTGAGGCGATATTACATTAAGCACGGCAAGAAATTAAATCCAAAAGCAAGTTTTAAAGTCAACGTTAATCTTGATGTTATATGTTGCGTTTGTCATTCATTACATACAGTTTTAGCCTCTAATAATCTATTGGCTTCTGAAACAACAGTAACAACAATAAGATGTGAGTCTTCTTTTGGGTTCAGATGATACTGGCTCACCCATAAAGAATGTTCTTTTGCAGACAACTAACAGTCTGAAAAATAACTAACATAAATAACAGTCTGGCAAAAGCAGCTCAGACAGCAAGACACCCAAAAATAACTGCATTGCACAGATGATCCAAGATCAGGCTCCCTGCTCCCACCAATGCAATGCAGTGTACAATATGCATATTCAAAGATGCAAGTAAAAGCCCTACTCAATATTCCAGCTTTTACTCAGTGGGGTGTGCAACAGGTTTCTGTCTACAAAACCATTCCACTTTAACTGTTTGTTTTCTGCTGCAATAACCTTCTAATCTGAACATTCTAATCCCAGACATATACCCCTTATGCAGTGTTACCACCACTCGTGTTGTGTAATATATAATATTGATGTCTGTTTAGGTTTTATTATGACTGCTGATACTATGAGCTGAGCTTACTTTCTACTTTGTATCAAAAAAAAAAACACAGAACCCAGTAGAGTGGTCATTAAGCTGCAAAATTTAGCAACATGGGGGGTAAATCATTCTACAACAATCTGTAAAACTCAATCTCTAGCAAATCATCACTTTATGAAGCCGTTAGCAAATGTAAGGAACAATGGAATTCATTTGGAGTCATGTTTCTGTCAATTCACTTACACTCCAACCTCCAAGTCCAAAGAAAAAACATTTGCATTTTTAGCTTGCTGGATGCTTCACTTTGTTCACCAGCTAGCCACTAACTTTATCTGTCTGCCATTTGGTGCTGGCCAGCTGTATTTACCCGAGTTTTTTTGCTAAATACTGCCTGCTGCAGCTGGAAATAAAATTGATTTAAGTGGTGAGACTAAAGCAAACATTAAATGTGCTGTACAATCAAAACAACAAGCTAAACAAGGCTAAAAAGCTGCATAGTGTCGAGGGGAACTGCAGAACTGGGTGCTAATTCTGTGTGGTTTCATCACTAGCAACCACCTTTACATTACATGAATACATCTGATCTCTTGTCACTGTAATACAGAAAATATTTATTAGTGGATCTGAAGTCAAAGTGAATGCACCATAGTGTTTCACATGCATCACCCTGCAAAGGTAAGAACAGATGGCAGAGTGTTTACTGTGGATTGACAGTGTTCTGCTTTTGTGCACTGTAAGAAAGAAATTTAGAAAGAAATTCAATGATCTCAGCAACCAAAGAGGAACACGGAAGAGGAAAAGCTAAGGTAAAATAAGTGAGTAATTAATCTCACTCTCATGTTTTTTGACATTCTTTATTCATATATTTGTTACAAGAGTAATCTCACATGCTCACGCACATACTTCATTTTCTTGAGGGAATGCAAGATCTTTAGCACAGAGTAGCAAGGCAGCAGCAGAGTTTGGGTCTAATGAAGCAAAAACTACACAGCTATCCATTTGTGTTCCATTTTAATGAAATGACTAAACATTGCCCTGGGCTTGGATGTCAGTATAGAGCTGTAAAGAATGCATTACATTGACAAAAACGGTTTTTGTGTCTCTACTCATCACATCCCATGTAGCCACAATATGTTACTGAGTGAAAGTAGTTTTTAAAAATCCAATGTGATGAAATTGTTCTCAATATCCTGCCCTGAGGTTGCACAATAAAAACATTTTGAAGTCCTTTGTTCTCCATTATTGTCTTGACTCTTCAAAGACAAACATGATGAGCAGTCATGTATGCAACACCTTCACAAAAATGTTTCTACTTTGTAAAACAGTGAAAACATACAGCAAGTATCTTCCATCACCTATTTTATATGCTGCAAGGTCACAATGCAATTATTATTTAATTGCTGCATGGAGTTAATTCCAGTGTTAAAATAGAAATATAAAATTCCTCATGAACTTTAAACAACTTCCCTTTACTCCTTTGCTGTCTTTATCTGTCTCTCCATCTTTCCGTCTTCCTTCACTCCCATTTCTGATTCAGTTGACACTACATCAGAGGCACCCACTTTTATTATTTCCAATGTCGTCCTTATCCTCAGCAGACATTCCTCCCTTCCTCTTCTTCTTGCCACCTTTATTTCACTTCCCCCTCTGTGTCACTCCCACTTCCTGGGCCCCAGACTGCATCTGCCACTTTGCATTCTAATGAAAATGGGGGGAAACAGAGACACCCCAAACAAGGTCCTTCAGCGCTGATTGCCTTAATTCTAACTCCCTCTTATCATCTGCCTTTTTCCCACAATACTTCGGCAAAGTTCCTCACAGTTTCCCCTAACTGTTACACAATCGGTACCCGCTAATATAAGTCTCAGGTGCAATTCAATTTGTTCTCTCCCCCTTCACTTACCTCGTCTCTCCACCCACCCACTCCCCCATTCTCTTGTTCATCTTTTTTGACAATAATTCTGCCTCGTGTTTCACCAGGGCAATGACTATTATTCACATTCTTGCACTTAGAATAAATGACCCTTCCCTGCAGTCCTTCAACTGACTTAAGAGTCAGGGCTAACATGTTGATGTTTAGCAGGTATAACTTTTACCATGTTCAACACAAAGATGAAAGCAGCGCTAGATGAAAACATAAGGGATCACCAAAGTGATGACAATTCATCAAGGGGGAAATGAATGTCTTCACAAAATTCCATGGCAACCCATCTAATAGTTGTAGAGATGATTCACTCAAAACCACAAACGTTAACCTCATGATGGTGCTAGGGGATTCGGCAATCCCCATATTGGTTAACCTCTGGGGACAATGAATTTCATTTCATTGTAATCCATCCAACAGTGACTAATGAGATATTTCAATCTGGAACAAAATGGTCCACATTGAAATATTCCAAAGTCCGGATCCAAAGTCCAGATCGAAACCCACACTACCATTCCTAAAGCCATGCCGCTAACATGGCTAAAAATAGTATTTTCTTCATCTTTCTCTGCAGCGTGCAGCTTTTGACAGGACATTTCTAAGTGCACAGTTACCATATACAATATTGTTGAAGACACACGATTGGAAGGTTTATCCAAACTGCTTGTTGACAGTTCTGTTGGCCTTAGCAGAAGCCCAGTCATGATGACATTAGGGCTGTGTGTTTGGTAACTCCCTGGATGTCTGAAATCTAATTATGTTCATCTCTGCACTCGCATCGGACATTTCTCCCCCTGTCACATTACTGTGCTTTTTGGGATTTCATCTCTTCCTGGAGAAAATCACAGATGGCACATTGCAACTGATGTGTTCAGGACTAAATGGGCCATGAACATTTTGGCCTGACCTCTTGCAAGAGTGCACATCTCTAAAAGAGAAAAATGCATGTCATCTTTGTCAGAGCTTTTCAGAGCTATCCTCTCCTTCCCTGTGTCTCTCTCTGTGAGGCTGTCAAGGATTCAATTTAAAAACTTGCTGCCGCTCTCATCAATGAAACTTCATCTAAGTCAATAAGCCGTGTGCCAGCATGACATCAAGTTCTAATAGTCAAAGTAATTTGCCGTTACATATTGAGACTCCACAGGGAGACTTGAAAATGGACATGTGGACAGAGGCTGTGAGATTGTGAAAGTCATTGCAATTAGTTCATTTCCTTATTGAGGCCATCAACAGCTTGTCAGCATGGCATTTCATTGCCACATTCTCAGCAGGGTAAAACTAACAACAAAGATGCTGGAGTGGGCATTAATGGAACCTATCAATTCAATGGCTTTGACATGGCAGCTATATACTAAATGCTATTGCTAAATGTTTGGACATACACAAAGAGCTTGTTCTAAAAATTTGTTGTCCTTTTTTTTTTTTTTCCAAGTGCAAAGGGGACATGTGCACAAGCCTGATGAAAAGTAGTTGCCCTGGAAAAGTCTAGAAATTGCCTTTGTTATTAGGGGTGGGAGAAAAAAATCCATTAACGCAAGAATTGCGATTCCTTTCTTCTGCAATTCTGAATCAATTCACAGATTCTAAAAAATCAATTTAATTAATGGTGGAACTCAACTGGGAGGGCACAATGCAGCACTCAGATGATGTACAGCAAGACTAAAGTACTAACGTTACTAGTTATTTTGTAGTATTTTTGTATTTTGTAGTTTATCTTCAAAAGAAGGCAAACATTTGGGCACATTTTGGATTTAATAACTTATAATAATTAGCTTTGCAAGACAAAGGTTAAGCAATTTGTTAAGCACTAATGTTAGTGGAGTGGAGCGCCAAACTCCAGCACCAACAAACAAACTGACCAACCAACACACACTGCAGCACTTTACAAAACTTCAAGCCACCTCTGGTCGGGTGAAGAAAATAACTTGGTCCACCCTGTTTCATTTCAAAAGAAAGATTTCATTTCTGCATCCCAAACAGTGGTGGGGATAACAATGAGGGTGATCTCATCTGCTAGAGATGTTATCATGGGGCAAAAAAAGGAAAAAGAAGTGGAGTGATCTACTGTGGTGTTAATACTCCATAACAAATACATCAACTTCTGTTGTACAAAAGACAGCCAGTGGTGGTGATCAGTAAATTACACTTTCATTTCATTATTCCTATACAATAAGACAAAGACTGAAACCTGCTTCCAAATGAATGCAGTTAACATTTTTAGATTAAAAAAGCTTTTCAATGCTTTTCTCTGCTTTTTTTCTGTCCGGTCAGACAGTTAACTTAACTGTGGTGGTCTTAGGTACAAGTGAATGGTTTGGCACACAGTACATTAGAGTGATAATAATAATATTAATAATAATAATAACAAGAGCCTGAAAGTAGTGCTATTTGTTAAATTGACAGTTTTTAATCTGAATCAAATCATGATACCAAGAATCAAATTGTTACAGTATGTATGTATTATTTTGTATTTATGTCCCCAATGATAATTTATTAACATAATAACAAAGCATTTTTATAACCATTTCTGTGAAGTTGCAGAATGTTCATAATGAACCTGCAAAAGCATTCACTGACCATGTATTTCTTATGTTTTCCCTACAATATCCACTTGTAGTAACTAAAACATGATTAAAATTTCATGACTATGTTTAGGTAAGCCAAGGCTCTTGGTTAAGGTTAGAGAAAGATGGTGGCTGAAGGCAACACAGACTATAAGCATGTTTACTTTTTTAATATTTTACCCTAACCTTAAAAAGTGTTTAAGGAACTATGTATGGAGGTTAAACCATCCTTAGGTTAGTAACCTAAACCTAACCATATGAGGTACTCAGGACACATATCTGGTGCCCTGTGCTTCATATTCCCACCTCACACTCTGAGCAGTAAAAGAACACTGACTGGACTGGAAAAGGTTGCAGGTAAACATAATCCAGGAAGAAATTATGCATCCTTCAAACATAATATTGACAAATTAGTATATAAACATAATTTTAGAGCACAAGGTTACTACAGACATCGTTTCAGAAAGGGTAAAGTGTTCACTAAAGCTGATATCATTTGAACTTTGAGAGTCCGACATGAACCTTTTTAAAAAAAAATATTCTTCTTGAGGTATTTTTGCCTTCATTTGATAGCAGACATTAAAGAGGCAGATAGGGAATAAGGGGAGAGAGATGGGGTATGACATGCAACAGATGTTGCAGTATGTGCCTTAGACAGATGGCTGTCAGACCCACCTCTGACCATTTTTTCAGAGATAACTAATTACAAAAGGAGACTCAGGGTTTTATGGTGCATTGGCAAATGAACATATACAACAAACAAAAAATAGCAAAATTTGGCAGTATTTATAAATGAGCATAATGTATTGTGGGTGCTAGTTTCTTTGACATTCATAGAATACAGTGGTTAAAACAGTGGAACAATGTGGTGTCATGACACTCATTTTACTGTATGTCTAAACACTGTGAATGAAACAAAAACCATCATGTAATTGTCATCATGTATGCACACAATACCAGCTGATAGCTTCCAGTTGTATGATCAGGCATGCTAACCTTTCCTCACAGTTAATGTGTGTGTGAATGTGTTTGTCTGCCTTGTTGAGGCCAATCAGTGCAACGTGATAACCAGCAGGAGGATCATTTCATGGTGATCTTAGCTATATATGGCTCCTCATCCGAATATTTAAAGTGTTGAGTAATTGAATATTTTATACTTGAGTGCATCTCCATAACCAAGTGCATTGAGCTGATTCATGTTTTGGATTTGCATAACAAGTCACACTGCAAGGGCTGGAACTGTATAGGTGCGCTGCACAAATCTGAGATTTGACTGATTTACAAATTAATCTGTAATGTATCTCCACACTTTGTCCCTGAGCACCTTCAGAGTGTAATTTATGTGACTGTAAGACAACAACTGATTAAAGCTGTTCAATCACAAATACAAATATTTGAGTCATGTTGAGGTCTAAAGGTCATCTTTGGTTTCAATTTCAGGGCTATGCCTATACTCATAGATTCTGGAGTTACAATACGTAACTAACATTTTATTTCATGTAAGAGCTGTCTCTGCTGGGTTAAGGGTGAAGCTGATGTAGTCAGTGCCCCACTGTGACACCAAAGTCCACAAGCAGATACACATACCAGTTCACAACCCCACAAGTGCAGAGCATAATAAGATAAAAAGCAAAGATTGTGCCATGGTCATTCTCCATGCCAATCCCTGTGTGAAAAGTCAAAGTGAAAAACTTTACTCTCCTTTCACACAACACACCTGCTGCTGCTGCAGAAGAGTGGGACGAAAATTATGCACCATAATAGTCCCAACATGAGCAGAGCAGGTGATGAAGGACAGCACAGCTCACTAATCCATGATGATGAGATTAGAGGAACACTTCCTGCGTAAAAAAACACCAGAGCTGACAACATGTCACCGGCTGTTGAGCATGTTCAACATGGAATGCGTCAGGGAGGACTCAGGTACATCACGCATATAAAACTGAATACACGCACAGAGAGGCCCATGATACTGCTGCTAAAATGTCCGCCACTGCCATTCCTCTGAGAAGCGCTGTGGTAAGAACAAAGCCCTTGACGAGTGAGCACAGACACCCTGTGGGGGATCCACCCATAAGCTTGTGTGATAGCGTCACACAGCCAGTGAGTCAAATGCTGTTTTCGACAGTGACATATCTTGTGAATCTCCCCTGTAATGGACGAACAGTTACTGCATCTGTGTGATATTTGCTCTGTGCATTACATAATGAGTGCGCACAGGGCAGAGTTGGTGAGACATTTCCTCTGCTTCGCTCTTGTGTGGCGGAGGGACTTGTGTTGGAGCGCTCAACCCCATGGGTAAATCCCACTGTGGTGCCAAAGAGCGCACAACAGGTCTCTGTCACCTGAGTCCTTTCAAAAAGCAAAAAACAGATCTCTATCCATAGCCTTCGTGACAGGATGAGATGGCTGCAGCATACGCCTTAATCAAAGATGGAATCAGTTTCTTATCTACCAACATCTGGAGGTAGGTCAGCACGAGAGACAGAGGACATGGCATGGGATGTGAGCCTCTCTCCATGCACCAGCACTGAAAAGCGAACCATCTACGTGCAAAACAGGCCATAATAGACACAACCCTCTCCCCCTGGATAGTGCATATCACTGCAGGGGGTAGTCCTAACCTCTCCAGGAGCTCAGGGGCCAGGCCCACAACCGCTGGCCTATCACAGGGAGGTGAAGAATTGCACCATCCTGTTGTGACAGTGCGTCTCTGTGGCACAGGAGCTGCCATGGCTCCCCTGCGAGCAGCTGCACCATGACCACTAATTTCTCCTCCTGAATGCGTGCTAAGAGACGAGGAATAAGGGGAACTGGGGGAAACGCGGAGGAGGAGCTTTGGGCCATGGCTGGTGCCACAGCACACATTGTGCATTCTCCCATGAGGTGAATAGATTCACTTCCACGCTCCTGAATTGGTCCCACAACATCTGAACAAGTGTGGGACTCAACCTCCACTCATTGTGGGAGGGACCTCTGTGTGACATCAGGTTCGCAGTTTGGTTCTGTACACCCAGGATGGACAATGCTCTGATGGAGTGCAGGTGTTTGTGAGACCACAGAGGTAGTCCAAAGATTGTAATAAGCACACATTTCACAACAAAACTGCAGCTTGTTGCTCCCCAGCCACAGCGAGTTGCTCCCCGACCACAGCGCGTTGCTCGCCGGCCACAGCTCACTGAGCCTACCGGTATTTAGTAAACATGGTTGGTAAAAAAAGTCAGCAGTTTGCAGGTCAGGTCAGGTTCGGGTGGTTGATTAAGGCATATTTGTGCGAGTTGGGGGGTGTGGATTGGCTCTCAATGGTCAGTGGCCACAGCGTAGCGGGAGCCTCTGTGTGTGTGTTTGTGTGTGAGTGAGCAAGTGCATGTACTTACAGCAGGCGGGGGGGCTGACTGACAGAGGGAGAGATGCTTTGCTGAAATGGTGCAAATCACTAGTCACTAGCAAAGCGATAGTCTCGGCCCGCAAGCATGACCACACGAGCACCAGGATGTGGACTACAGCTTATTTAACGGCCACAGGTGTCATTAATGAAAAGGAATTTTTGGATTTCTACATATAGAACCTTGTTGTTTCACAACATGACACTTAAAGGTCCAGTGTGTATCCAGTGTGTGGCATCTAGTGGAACGGACTTGGTAGAAATGAAATATAATAATAATAATAATAAATTATAATAATATTAATAATACAATAATATTCATAAGTATGTTTTAATTAGTGTATAATCACCTGGAAATAAGAATTGTGTTTTTGTTACTTTAGAATGAGCTCTTTATGTCTACATAGAGAGCGGGTTCCCTTCATGGAGCCCGCCATGTTGCACCGTCATGTTTCTACAGTAGCCCAGAACGGACAAAACAAACACTGGCTCTAGAGAGGGCCTTTCGTGTTTTTTTCGTGAGTTTTGCGGCCACCGTAGGTTCTCCCACACGCTTGGAAGGGGAGGGTGAGGGGAGCGGTATTCAGTTGGTTGCAATCTGCAATTTCACCACTAGATGCCACTAAATCCTACACACTAGACTTTTAATATCACAAACTGAACTGGCTGACAGGACACTAATCCTCGCTTAGCATGATGCTAACAACATAATAAATCAATGGGAAATACCATTTTAAAATGGCAAAGCTAGCAGAGTTAGCATTACACTATTGAACTTAAAACAATTACTGTACTAGACGTGTACACAAAACATCTTTATGAACCCATAATAACTTTTAAGGTGTAACAGGAGCATTTCCAAACAAACAACATGACAAGGGAGCCTTGAATTAAGACATGATGAACATAAAGAGCCACACACAACTACAGCATGTGCGGCGCTAAGATACAAGAAAGATAGCTCACTGCAGTCAGTCAGTTTTTTCTGCAGTTGCTTCACTTGTGCTGGAGATACCGAGCAGAAATACTCTGCCATTGCAACTACATTGTGGTTGGAGGGGATGTAATCCTAAAATCCTGTCAGCAGGATTCCATCACTCTGCTGCCACCTAGCATCTACAGTTATCTAGTGCAGCCCCCTCTTTTACCACCATGGCAGCACCGTAACACGGCGGTAAAGCAGACAAACGGAATCAGAAACATCTGTACATGCTTGTCCAAGTGTCTCAACACTTTCAGCACTGTAGACAGCTCCAGGCAGTTTATATGGAGAGATGGAGGCACACTGATCACTGAAATTTGTGATGTACCTCTCCCTAGAGGGGAACCCCCGTCGACAGAACATGGGGGGGGATTTCCAGTACATCAGATCTGATTGCAGTGAGGGAAGAATAGTTATCGTACATCTCTTGTGCTGTATCAGGTCAAGGCGGAGAGGGCTGAACCATCTCTGAAGCTTTCTCATATGAGATGCCCTAGAGGAACAACCATGTGACTGGCAGACATCATGCCCAGCAAGCACATCACCAACAGTGCCGACACCACTCTGTGAGGTGTGACACATGACAGAAGAGTTGAGCACTTCCAGCTTTGCTCTCATGGTGGAGGAGTCCATATGCATGCCCAGATAAACTATCAACTGGGAGGAAAGAGGGGAGCTCTCCTGCCAGTTTATGGCAAAACCCAGCGCTGACAGATGCTGCACGAGCTGTGTGGAGCAATTGTATTGATCCTTGGAAGGAGAAACGCAGGAATTTCCTGTGGCTGTGGATGATTTGCACATGAAAGTATGGGTCTTTTAGGTCGATGGATGTGAACAACACACATACTCCAGCAAATGTTTGATAGTCAACATGTGGAACAGTCTCTTTATTATGCACTTGTTGAAGAGAGATAGGTCCAAAATTGGCCTCATCCCGGCTGTTTTCTTCAGCACCATGAAATGGTGGGTGTAATGACCCCTCTCCTCACCTGGAGAGACATGTGAGATAGCCTCTGATAGCCTAGGGAAGGTGGGGGGTGACCTGAAGCACGTAGCCCTTAATTAATCTTGTCATCCATGCGTTCATGGAGAGCAGACTTTGCCATGACCACAGCCCATGGGAGTGCGCAATGGAAAGGGCTGGTGCTGGCCACGGTGCTAGAAGTGTGTGACAGTGTCAGTATTCACCTCAAAATGTTCAGACTCTGAGTCCGACTCATGACTTGGTGAAAAAACCCCACTAACTCACACCAATGGGCGATAACCATTTATGGCCTGTTGTGCACACTTCATCCCTGCTCATGAAAATGTGAGTGACTGAACTGCCTCAGTGACTGATGCACTGTGTATGTATGCAGTGGAGGAAACATGTGCAGGAGCAAGTGTCTCAGTGGAAATAGCCACAAAATGCTCAGTGGAGACAAAAGTGGACTGAATACTTGGAACCTGCTCTGAAAAGGGCCGCTGTGTTCAGCAGGATCAAGACATACGTTCCCTGCGTCCCATCATTGCCATTGCCGGCATTGTTTGCAGTGGCTCAGTGGGTGGGTTGGACCAGGTGTACATTGAAGGTGCTGGTTCTTGGTGGCGAGATGGTGAGATGGCGCGGAACCTGTTGGGCCACAGCTGCTGGAAGAGAATATCGCAGAGGCTGAGGCACAGCCGCGGCAGAGGCAGTAGCAGCTGCAGGGCACTTTGCAGTGGTGCTCTGGAGGAGCGTACCAAAAAGTCTGGTGGGGCAGATGGGACCATCCAGCAGTTCCCACCTGATTTGTGTGGGAAGCTGAGACATATGCAACCACATGTTTTGCTGCATCATCGTCTGCCACGCCATTATCCTGGACAACACCACAATTGAGGCCATGGTGAAGTTGCTTTGGGAAGCAAGATAGTGGCAGGAAAACCATGCTCTGTATCCTGGTGGACTCTGGTGAAAGACTTGTAGCGGGACACTGGTGCCTTCAGTTTTCCGGGGTTGGAGAACACTGCCTCCATGTGGGACCATACAGGATGTAGGACTCGCTCCATGAAGCGAGGCCACACTGGAGGACACCTGGACAGCAGCTCCTGGATGTAGTCATCTCCACCTAGGAGGCGGGGATGTCGATAGGCTGGCATAAGGATACCACTCAGGCATTTTGATGATGCCCAGCAGGTCCTTGAAAAGTACTTTCATGGCAGGCTGTTGGCTGCAAGATTGTGGTGGAGAAAGAGAGAGCTGCAGCCATGGGGCCCCTGGTCATGGCAGGGAAGGAGAAAGCTGCAGCTGCAGAGCTCCTAACCCATAATCATCAAGCTCCAAAGCTCCCACGGGGGAGGAGGGAGAGCCAGGGAGAGAGTCAGCGATGGAGGGAGCTGAGTCATCGGACTCGTGCCTGTCACCGTGCTTCTCCTCCGGGATGTCCGGGGAGTCAGAGCCGAAGTTGCCCAACACCTCCGGTGAAAAAAACCTCCCAGGTGGCCCAGCTGCCATCACTGTCACCCTCAACATGAAGTGCCGTGAAGGCATCTGCTCACGAGCACAGGTGAGCACAAAACTGGCAAGCAGCCCAGGAGGTGAGCGCCAGTCCGGCGTTCTCAGCACCCAGGCATGACTCACAGCGAGGTTGGAGATCTGATGGCAGGATGTAGCTGGTGTGGCAGGCGGGACACAGACGGCCTGCTTCCGGATGCTAAGTATTCTTCATTTTTCTTCTTACTTCACTTTCCGACTGCTTTATAACACATTGAAGAAAAATTGGGAGCAGAGCTCAGGTCAAGATGATATTATAAACCGGAGATGAGGACCTGAGGGGGCACAGTGGCGCAAAATAAAATTTACGACTGCGCATGTGTGCAGGGATAAACCCAGCAGCACCTGCTCCTAGAGGGTGAAGCCTATATGAAATAGAAACACAGTTTTACAAATACAAAGCTGGTGCTTTGATTACAGAGTCTATCTTCCTTTCTACATTCTGTTTTTATCAAGTACTTCCTTTTTTATAGACAATTTGAGTGCATCACTAATTTCAATGATACATATTTAGACATCAGTAAACTTTCAGTAGTTTAGGAAGTTGATACATTCACTTTTTATCCATTTACAAAATGAAACTGCAAAACAGATGGTGGATACCTGCATCAGCTTTAGAAAAGTAAGAAGTTTTAACAATGGCTCACAACAAGGGCATGTGTCACAAAAATTAAGCATCGCAGGCAGCATCATACTGCATGCTAAATGACCCGTGTAATAGCTGAGACGGCTAAAAGAGGGTCCTCCAAAACTACTACAGGCCAAGGTGGAGTGTCTCTTTCTCCCGCTCCATTTCTCAGTTTCTAATCAGTCAGCACTGACAGATTTCAGCCACTGCTATACCATAGTCCTGGCTGTTTAGTGATATAGTTGGGTCTGAGGTGGGGGTTATTAATTAATAGACACAATATATTCTTGGATTTGGTGTAATTAGGATATTTTCCAAAGGTTAGCAGCACTTAGCTTGCTGATAAGAGGTGAGGTGAAGTGTTTCATCTGGCTGATGAAAAATGATTTTGGCCCCCTTAACCCTTCCAAGGTGGCTTGAGTGCAAGAAGACTTGAGTTCTCACATTTCAACCAGGCAAGGCTTCATTTCATGCTGAGACTATAGACAACATCAACTGAAGCACTGAGTAATATCTAAGGAAACCTGCACACTTTAAAACTAACAATATATGTACTGTATTTTCTGCTTACCACTCCTCTTTTCTTCTCCTTCTCATTTGACTCACACAGAATGCCGAACGTCATCTCACCCAAGCACATTATTGGGTATGAGGCCTGCAATTCTAAGCTAGCTGGTGCTCACAGATAAACCTGTGTCCAGAATCTGAGATCCTCTCTATCCTCTAAAAGCTTCCTAACAAGATCAGGGGAGTCATCCACGTTGTGAAAGAGGGATTCTTTATCTTAGAAACCAATTAATGGCAGAAGCTTGGATGGCGTTCAACATGGGAACTTGCATACGCAACACTTTTAACACAGCACGACAGTTTAAGCACATCACTAGCAGAAAAGATCAAAGCAGAGATGCTAAACTGCGCTGCATGTTTTTTTGCACACTCAAATGTTGGGATATTTTTAGTTATCTTAGAAGACAGAAATGCCAATGAGGCTTGATAACAATAAGAGATTTAGTGATTAAATGAAAGATTAATTAAGTAAGTATTTCTTATTTGTTTATAGTGCAATACAAGTGACCAAAATGAAAACAAGCAACATATGACAGAGCACAAGACAAAAGGGAAAACTAGATTCAAACTGAAACAAAGAAAAAAGGCAAAACAGCAACAACAATAACAAGAACAACGAAAGTAAACAAACAAATGATAAAGGCGTAATATTTGTCTTAGATTTTCTTATTGTGGCACACTTGTTTAGATAGGTATGTGTGTTTGTATGGGTTTTCTATGTGAAAGGGGAGAGACGGTATTAACCAAAGGTAGAAAAAATAAATAATAAATAAATAACATAGCTACAATGCTCTTGGAGGGCATCTCTGGTTGGGCTCCAAGGACAAAGAAGTACTGGGGTGGATCCAGGGCAGGCGGGTCAGGAAAGCTGGGTCAGGGGAGAATTTTATGTATTTATTTTTCTTTTCCCTTCCTTTTAATTTTTATTTATTTGCTTGTTTTATCCCCTTATGCCCTTTAACCCTGGTCAGCAGGAGGGGTCTGCTCAACTAGGTCTGAGGAGCAGCTTTCTGTTTGGAGAGGGGCTTAGCAGGGATCAGTTCCTCTGACTCCAAGCTGTCCCAAACCAGTCCAGTCCCCCAAGCCCCCCAAGCCCCCCCAGTCTTTTTTTTTCTTTTGTCCTTTTTTTTCTTTTGTCCTCTACTTTTTTTTCAGGGAGAAGGTATACTTCTTGACATACAAGTCAAGGTGTTACGGGTAAAACTTTAACAAATCTGTGCCTTATTTATTTACGCATTTAACAGAAACAGAGCAACATGGGCATCCTTCTCACTACCTGTCAAGTCCAAAACTCCCCCATGCTTTAGCCCGGCATCTGGGCAGTGCTAGATGACTGACTCTTCTATTCAGTACTTACCAAAAGAGCAAGACTTTTTGTACACATTTTATATTTTATATGTCTTAGCATTTTGGTATTGTTACTATTCTTTGCCTTATTCCATTACAATTAATGTTTTTAATTCATTATTTCTTTATCTCCCATAGTACATTGCCACATTTTTGCATATTCCCTTCATATCCAGAGACATATTCTTTATAGTATGAATCAGAGCTGGTAAATATTTTCCTACATAGACTTAAATTGCTTTATAAAATAAAAGTAATATTTACTCTAATAGTGTGCTAAACAGAATTAACCAAACTTGATTTTTCAGATTGCATCATGTTTAGTCACAAGGTTAATATGAGGTTAGATTACTGTCAGAAATATAAGATTTGAAACGTTGTTAGAGTGAAGCAATTATATCAGACATCCAAATCTTATTTTCAAAATTTTTAATCCTGTTTCAATTTTAAAACTATATTTTACACTTTCAAAATGTATTTTCACTCTTTAAAATCTTTGTTTGAATGTTATAATTTCTGACAGGAATCTAAACTCATAGATTAAAATGTTGGATCATTTGTGGCAGAAAATATCCTGTTATAAATCTGTGTCCATATTACTGAAGTTGAATAAGACTTTTTTTCTCTTGTAAGATTTATCAGTCAGTCCCCAGCTGTATGCTGTCTGCTGACACAAAAGATGGAATTCTGTGTATGAGCCCTTTGCCTCATTAACATATTTTAAGCACTGCGTGTCTTCTTGCCTGTTTTTCTGTTGGCCTCTTTCTCGATTTTCCTCTCTCAGTCAGGTATATTTAGTACTCCATTCTCATTCTGCCTCTCTTTCTTTCCCTGATGAAAGCCAAGATTTTGTGGTCAGAGCCCTGTGGCACTGGGCAGTCGAAGACTTCCATTCGTCTATAGTTGGACTTTCAATGAGTTGTCGTAATTCAAAAAGAACCTAGAGATACCAAAGAAAGAAAGAACGAAAGAAAGAAAGAGAGGAAGGAAGCAAGGATGGATGGATGGATGAATAGATAGATAGATAGATAGATAGATAGATGGATATTAAACTATATATATTGGGCTGATACTGTTGCTGATCATTTTTACTAAGAAGAAAATAGAGGTAGCTAACCAGCTTCAAAGCCCACACTCTAATTTTAGCTCTTTAACACAAATTGTATGAAATAAAAACTTACCCAGTTAAGGGATGAATATCCGCAAGTATACTTATGCAATCAGTGAATTTGTGTCATCTTACTGCCTGAGAACATGTATATGAAAGACTCTGAACATACTGAGCCACTCAGCTCATGCACCATTTAATATATAGTTAATGTGAAGAGGCACATAAGTGTTTTGACAAGGCTTTTTCTGCACAATGTGCTTCACTGGATGCTTGATAAACAAGCATCTAATGCTCTGAAAGAAAACACTTCTGGCAACAGGGGACTTTGAGTGTTTTCACATATACTTCTTTTTTAAAATAATCAAACTCAATTATCTTTAAGTGAACCAGCTGCAAATGAAGCTTTCTTTGTGTAGTATATGTGTAAGTAAGTATATATATTGTGCATGTTTTATTGTCTTAAAGGGGAGTTAATGTGGCTTTTGTCAAAATGAAAAGCATATCTCTACAAAGTGATGATGAATTACTAAAAATATAAAATACATCATCTGCTTTACTTGTAAAATCTGTTTGCACTACTTAAATGTTAAATGTAGCACCATTAGTCCCAGAGAAACAAAATTTCATCCCTACTGTGTACTTGCATATGAATGGGTCGACAATAGTCGATAATTCCACCTCTGCAAATAACTTCCCATAGAAAAGCTTAGGGAAGTGGCTGTGGCGTGCTCTTTATCAGAGGTGGGGTAGTTAGGCACACGTGCATTTGCCAGTTAATCTTCATTTTCAAGCTCTTTTCTCTTATAAAACCAAAAATACTGTTTGAAAACATTTCTGATAGAGCATAAATCTCACCTTGGTGTCTGACTTGTCCAAGTTTGTTTTTGAGTGTGGAATGGGCAAATTTTTGCCCTTGGGGGAAAAAACACTCACTACAGCTGCGGTTCTCACCCATCGTCAAGTGCCAGGATGTGCAGTAATGAGCCCATCACAGCTTGGTGCACCATCATTAGGCAAAGAAGACACCACAGTCAAAAACTTAATTCATACAGCACTTTTCATTGATAGTGAACTCAAAGTGCTATAGTATTAATAACATAGAAAACACAACATAAAGAAAAGAGTAATAAGAGTTAAGATGAAAAAAAGAGGAGCAAGCTGCTGGCAGATCTAATGGTGTGGATGGAAGGCTGTGGTCTGATCAGTTTCTGTAGGTAAGTACGTCCAATTAATTATATAATCAATGAATTGTTTGGAGTAATTTTTTTAAGGAAAAAAATTGTCTCATTCCATCTTCTCAAATGTGAATATTTTCTGGTTTCTTCATTATTCTATGACAGTAAACTGAAAATCTTTGGGTTGTGGGCTGTTGGTCGGGACAAAATAATATCATCAATCAATATCATAATAATGTCATCTCGGGCTTTCAGAGATAGCGTTCGACATGTTTCACCATATTCTGATATTTTATAGATAAAACAACTAATTGATCTATCGAGAAAATAATAGACAGATTAATTGATAATGAAAATAATCGTTAGTTGCAGCCCTAATTGGAAGATTCTTCAAAAGATAACTTTGATAACTTTCAATGACAATGTTTTGTAACGTTCAACCTGCAGTATAGTTAAAGTTAGGTAAAAGTTGTGGTATTGGGGCTTATGGTTAAGGTATGGTTAACTAAAACACTTGAAAACACTTGGTTAAGGTTAGATAAAGATTGTGGTTATGGTTAAAAAAGGGAACATTAATTGCAGGACTGTGGCACTAAACTTTAGGACTGTACGTATACTGTATGTGACCTGTGGAATAATAGTTCCAATATGAATCTAATTTCTTGGATACTGGGATAACTGAGTCTTAGTGGGAGGCTAAAATGACTCAAGTGTGAGGACATGAAAATGAGGATTGTTGAATAACTTCCATCATGCTGTGTTCAGGGACCCATGCCTGGTTCTAAATCTGATGGTAAAAGATCATATATTATGGGCAAATTAATAGGCATTTCAGAAGACAAATGGGACAATTCTAGCAAATGGGTAATGGCTCATTATATTGCAGGGTGATTATTCAGTGGAATTCAATTAAAGGGAATTCAGCCCAGAGAGTTATTATGCTCATAGCTCATATCTGAATGCAGTCAGGTGACCAGAGGATCAACCAGGGTCAACACAGAGAGAAAAATGTTCTCTGCCGTGTGCTCAGCTTTATACAACAGTGGCCATAGCAGCATGTTCATCTGCAACTGAGCATTATGCATTTGAGTAATATGAAAATTCAGTAACCCACCGCTTAATGTTTTTTCATCTATTGCATTTGCCTAGCTAACTAGCTGGATAGCTAATAGTAAAAGAAACATCAACCTTGAGGCAGCCAGCGTGCAGTATTTTGCATACACTAATGACCAGCTGGAGTCAGACATGACCTTAAAAGTAACAGAAGTGATGAAGAGTTGATTCAAAAACATATCTTTTCATTATCACTGTGTGGAGTTGGCATGCTTTTTAATTATGACCCCAAAGATATGTCTTCACCTGAAGTCTAAATTAAGGCAAAAATTAGAAACAAAGGCATATATTTATGAAGGACAAGTTGATTAAAGCAAAATAAACTTCAAGATCATTATAAATATGCATATGATGTCAAATTGGGGGTTAATGTATTTATGAAACTTCCTTAGTATTCCTTTTTTATATTGGACTGCAAATCTTGTGGTATGCAACAACAATTCTTGAGGGTTTTTACTGTGGCTATATTATAAATGAGCTATAGTCAGAAAAGGAATATCAATCTCTAAAACAGTCCGAGGGCAGAAAAAAATGGAGCTTAAATACGGACGTAAGTGACGGGTTTATGATGCATGGATAATAGAGTGAGTGGTACCTGTAAAGCAATGAACCTGAAACTTGTTTCTTGGCTGTGCAAATGCACAGAATGATCTGTATCCTTCATTCAGATGGCACTGATTCTTTTCTGAGCTCGATCTTCCTTTATTCTCTTCCTTTTGAGTTTCTAGGCTTCTATTTTGGTAAAGAAGGAGTGTGTCTATTTAAAAGAGCTCAATGTCAAGCATTTCCAAATGTATACTAAAAGAAGTAAGTAAACAAGCTCAGTTAAGATTTCCACAAAGCTATAGTCGATCCTCTGCCAAATATAAACAAGCCTTTTGTTTTAATCAGCATATCACCACATAAGTTATGATCCTGCCTATACAGCTCTTTACTTTCCTATTTTCCAGGGCAGTGGCTGCCATTGAGGACACAGAGGTGTCTCATGCTCAATTAAGTCCTAGCAACCCGGGGGGAGTTAAAATTCTACAGTTTAAAAATACACAGCGGGTAGTTAATAGGCTCTTTCCAGTTTTTAGACTCAGTATATTTAAAGCTGCACTAATCAATATTTTTATATTACCAATGGGTTAAATGACTACTTGTAATGTGAAAGGTGTCACTCATAGTGACAAACCCACTGAGAATTATCAACCAACTCAGCTCTGTGAAGCTTTTTTTCATCTTTGAGCTTATTGTTTTGGTTTTACACTCAGCAGCTTTTACATTTTGGTTTAGTCTCACTGCCTACATCAGCCTCCTTTATAGGGGCCACGGGCAGCTATTCTCAGCACCAAACGAGCTAGCGACTAGGTGGTGAACATAGTGGAGCATTTAGAGAGAAATTTCTTTCAGGAGTTAGTTACTTTATCAGGTGGCCAGAAACTCAACTCTAAATGAATGATAATGTTGCTCCGTGTCTGCTGGATGTGTAAATAGGCAAATTTTTGCTAACAAAAAGTCAGTACCCCCAAGTAACCCAAAAAAATCAATTAATACCACTTTAAATTTGACTAGTTTAAAGCATGAATAAAGGATTCACTATTTAACCACCAGAATTTATTCCTCGTACTGTAGAGAAAGTTTTGAAACAGCATTTAGACCTTAATGCTTCATACATTTACAAAAAAAAAGTGTAATTCCACAGATACATTAAAAAAAATCCAAACAATTAAAAAGAAGACTTTCCCTTTGGAACCTGCTCAGGTTTTTCTGTGGGTGGTGCTTTGGGGGACTTGGACTCATGGCCTCAGTATTTATAAAGTCCAGGCATCACTGATTGACTGTGTATCTGCACCATCTCAAGGTGGAAAAGAAAATCTACTGAACTGAAACTAATCCACATCACTGTAAAATGCATTAATTCATTACCAGAGGATATGAAATGTATAACAGCAACATTTTCTAATTGTGTGGGGAATATGCCGATTCTCTCTTAAGAGTGTTAAATACCCGAAAATCAAGTTGAGCTAAATGACAATTGGCAAAGCTCCTGGAGAGTAATACCCCCGGATCAGACTGAATTAAAAGGGGATTTTCCCACAACTCTCCATGAAGGAATTTTTCACATCGCCACTTTCATCTGCGTGTCTGCGTACAGTCTGCTCTGCCGTCGAAGCATAAAACTGAAGCTATATCCTCAGAATGGAGGAGCACTTTTCCAGACTGAGGGACAGACGTTGCCAGCTTTGTCTCGCCTTCAAGCCAAGAATGCTAATTGGTCTATTTAAAGGCTGTCCATTCCTGGCAAAAAAAAAACAAACTGTCCACATTTAAGCTGCTTCCTGGATCAGTATATCATGTGTCTGAGGAAAACATACTGTACATCTATCACTTACAGTATGTGGGATGACTCTATTAATTCATAAGCAATGTGGGATGTCAGTAGTGACACACATGTCACATTCACAGTGTTGACTCTAGCAGTTTGCCATTGTGTATTCTTGGTGATAAGGAGCATGACTGATCTGTGCAATTTTTCTTTAAGGTTTTATCCAGTATTGCAATTATGTCATCTGATGATAAATTGATGGATGGTTTAGAACATATAAAACATAATAAATCAAATTGATTTTAGCTGAAAAACTGTTCGATTTATGAGTTTGTGTGTACAGGCAGTCACAGACAGATCCACGCCCTCCAAACTCACATCAGGCCCCACGCAGTTAAAGACAGGGTGACATGATGTGAGAGGAAACACTCTCACTGCAGGATCTATGGTACAATTAATGAAGTGATGACATTATATATTTATTTACAAGTCATTAGGATTCAGGGCCCGAGGAGTCACATCCCGTCTCTGCCAAGGCTCTCTAAGGAGCATTCATTTTGTTTGGTCTACATAACAAAGAGAAAAATTAAAAGCTGGCATAGAAGCCCTCAAGCTTAAACCACACAAAGCCTCAAGTTTGTGCTGTTGACAGAGAAGCTTTAAGCATGGAGAGTGAATTTTGCGACTGAATGTTTATAGATTTAATTAAATTACAAGACGACACAAAAAGCCCAAAGGCACAGCGCTATAGTGTTTAACACAGGCCGGCTATGGCTATTGTTTGGAATGAACAATCAGCTGAAATTTCTTTTTGAGGTTTAATTCTGCATAATATGCTGACTAGTAATGGTATCAGTGGGTTTATTAACTAATGGCTGCACTGAAGAAAATTCTCAGAAGTGTGATCTGGGAAAAGAAACAGCAAACACAAGAGAAACAGAGAGAGGATGTACAGTATGTGCGGGCACATTCAGGTGAAATGAATGCTTGCATGTGCGTGCTGTTTCCAGTTTTTCTCTCTGTGAGCTCAAAGTGTGCAAACCCTCCATCTACATCCCCTCCTCCCTTCACTTCTCACAACCCAGAGGTGATGAACTGGCATGGAAGACTGCCATTGTTAGGTTATGTCATCAATTAGTCTCATCAATTCATCTGGTGACATAACATGCCCCCTGACTATACTGAGAGCTCATTCTCAGCATGCCCTTGCCCACATGTATCCCCTGTGACAAAAATCAAAGTGTTGCCAAGCACTGATATTGCCGTGCGGAAGGTCGTGCTAAACAAAGGGGCTCATCCAAGTACTGACGCTTTTCACATCTTACAGCAGAATGGCCTTCCCACTACCGAATACAGGTCTGCATCAAATGATCTTTTTCACATGGTGTAAATGAATTCTCAGAAAGCATGAGAACTTCATAGAAACACAGCATGAAATGATCAGATTGGAACGCAGCAGAAAGAGATCACTAGGAGATGAGGTCAATATTGAAGGTATGGAAACTAATAACAGAGTGATTGATCTTTTCTTCTAACTGCTCTGACCAGGTTAATACGCTGCAAATTTGCAAGTGGTGAATTTAAAAATCCAGGACCTCACTGAGCTCAACAGTCAAATTGCCAGTCAACTGTCAAGATACCTAACCTGTGTTTGTGCCAACATGCTCTGCGATCCAAAATTCAGCATTAGCCAAACACTATAATGCAACGACACAAGAAATGATGTGTATTATTTTGTCCTTGTGAGGAGAAAACCCATCTCCAACAAATCCACTTGCTACATGACATGCACTCAATGAATAAAACAGCATGAAGCCTGAGACAGATTGGAACAAAGACTGGAATCATAATTTGATGATGAAAAGCACTGAGGATGGAATAACCTACCTGTGCTAAATCCCCTCTGCTCTATGCATATTTACTGTTAGGAATATAAATTTAGAAAACAGGTGTTTTCAAACATTTTTGGGGGGGACAAAATCTACCTTAGTGTGTTTTTACCTTTACTCCAATAAAGTAGAATTCCAGTTACTCTCAGACATAATCCAAGCCTGTTGTATTTTCTAATATTAGTTTGAACCCTCATCCCTTGTCCAACTCCAAGAGGGCCACTGGCCAGGTGTTGCAGGGAGTTACTGGGTCAGCTCAGCGCTGGGGGCCTCAGCAGTGACTGGAAAATGAGGCAGAAATAGGTCAATGGTGAGAGAGGGTGGCAAATTGGAAGTGACGCTGAACCCCCAGTGGAGCAGGAGAACATGGAGAAACATGGATGCACCGTGGAATTTATGGAGCGTCTCGAGTAGCCATTTCAAAAAAGTGACATATTCATTCATGCTGCGTATAAACAAAAAGTTGTATTCCTATTTGCTTGGGAGGCGAGATATAACATTAGGTGTTATCTAGAATATTTATGCAGGAGTTCAAGAGTTCATGGCTTCCAGCCACAGCAGGAGGTTAGCAAGGTAAGCAGGTAGAATCAAAGGCAACGTCCCACCTGACTGTGTGTGTTAGCTTTAAACCTGAGGAGGTACTTAAGCAGGAGAGGAGGGCAGAGAATAATCAGATTCAGCCATTACTTACACCTACCTACTTATATTTTGCAGGGACACAGGCTCACATTGGACAAGACCATCTTCTGCTTAGCCCTTTTCTCTTTCCTGTTCATTTCCCTCTCGTTCTCCCTGTTACAAAGTTCAGACAAGTACAACTTCAAAACGAGAACATTACTGGGGTACATTTCACTTGGAAAAACTGAGGACACTCAGAAAATGATCGGAATTGTCAAATCAGCCAATGGATCAAGTCAGCCATAAGCAGTTAAGCTGATGCTCAGCAGGCAAAACAAAAACAATATAAGCACAATGTAGAATTAATGACAAGCCTCACAGCAAAGGCTTTGTTTACAAAAACATTACATTGTGGTTATTGCTGCAGTTCAGAAAATGTTCAAATTATATATGGTGGGAGGAAGTCATACTATATCACAATAAGCCTATTTTGAGTTATGTATTCTAGAATTAGATGTCACTTTTGTTATTGCAACACATTACAGTATAATAGTAAGTGTATAGTGAGACAGTTGAAAAACAAAATGATATCCATTTGCAGTATTCTATGGGTATAGAAAGCAGTCATATAAGTACTTTAGATGAGAGTTTAAGCATCATAAAGTATTTATCTGTTCATGTCTAATCTCTGTTAAATCCTATTCTCTCAAAGAGGGAACTTAAAATGTGAATATTCATACTGGCATGTAGTCATGCATGCTGATTGTCTTTTATGTGTAAGCCACTATATAACTGAGTTGCACATGCACTGAAAGTGCAAAAACTTGATTAGTTTAACCCCTACCTATTTTTATACCTCCGCACACCTGGACAATCACTGCTCAAAGTGGGTGTGAACGTTTAACTCTTAACTCATTTTATAGAAATTAGAAAATAATTAGGAGTTATCTTTACATGAAGCAGTAGTGTTGCAGGGGTTTGGGAGGTGAGGAAATATACAGTATGTGTGGGAATGTAATTTAATACTAAATCAAATAGCCCAGCTAAATTGACGGTCATTAATTAAAATGGATGCATTGCATCCCTTTCTTAGCCTCCAAGATGTGAAAGTGGAGAGATAAAGGTAAACCTTGAGCAAATTACCGAGCAACAGAGAGAAAGATATCATGAGGGAGACAGGGAGACAGAAGGGGAGGGTGTGAGTTTGATTAGACAAGCTCATAGAGGGGCTTTATTTTGACCAAGGGCCGTTAATTACCGCTATAGTTCAAAACTCTCTCTCTCCCGCTGAGTTCCTCCCTTCCTGTACGCCATCAGCCACATGCTCTGTCGCATGGAAGCCCCTTCATCAGGCTTAGGGGCCCATGTTGCGCATCGCATCCTCATCACCCCAGATTGGTGCAGATCACCCTATCACCCTGTAATTAGCTCTCATAGTCCAGTTGCCATAATCAAGGCACTGTCATCACTGTTGTAGGAAGTTACTGATTGAGTTCCTTAACACACTAATGTACCTGTCAGTGGTGCTGTTTGTAGGATACATTTAAAGAGGTGTATCAGACACTCCTGAATGACTTTACCTTTAAAATGCTCCTTCAGTACATTACATACTTGCTATCTATGTTCTATGGCATTTAATTTCTTTAATGGAAAGTGCCCCTGGTATGATGTACAGTCAATGCATGTGTTACTCTTTGGACCTTTTCAAACCATACATTCTAACCTGATTGTTGTTGCGTCGGATATAAAATGGCAAATTGAATCATTCAGTGTTTTCATTGGCGAATGTCATGTCTTCTGTTGTAAGGTCAAAAGAGAATGTCAGCTCTATCATAATTAATCTGTCATTCAATATCAAAAGTAAAGCGGACACACTCAAACTTTCTGATTACCAGGTCTTCTATCATGATCATGTTATGCCCTAGTTTAACTTTCATTTGGTTGTATTGGTCAGACTGAAAAAGGTGCAACATGAGCATGAATATGGTTTTATTTTCAAATGCGAAGCAGCCATTCAGTCACTGATCATAATATATATTTTTATCAATTTTTCTGATAATGCAGAAAAATGGGGCTATAGACTATTGTCCAATCAGCAGAGAGGTTCACTGGCTACCACCTGTCCTCTACCTGGGTTCTGCACAACAAAAGAAGCAGGAGATTACAGTCGACCCCTCTCATCCCTGCCGTCACCCGTTCAATCATCTCCCATCAGGGGGAAAGCTCAGGTCAAATGTGACAAAGAACCACTTACTGCAAATCCAGTTTCTTTCCAACTATGTCATTGCCCTCAACAACGTATATGAAGACCAGAACCCCTCGTCCAGGACATGCTACAAGACTAGACGTGCCACTGTTTTCACTATATATACTGTACAGTATAAGTGTTTACAGGTTTAAATCAGTTGGGGTTCTGCATATACAATGAGCCTTTCCAAGGCTTGTTCTTTGATAAAATGTCAAAGGTACAAGCCTGTATGCATAAAGATTTAGGGATATTAGTTAGCTATGACTCCCATGAAAAACAGCTAAGCTAATACATTCAGCAGTTTACAGTTGGTTCAGTTGGTTCACTTTCAGATTCTTGATCAATGCAGGAAGAATTCATCAACTATTGTGTGATGTTTTCTTCCCAGTAGCAACTACTGTTGCTTCACCTCTGACTGGCTGTTTCTCCACAAGAACAGTGTTGGAAGCTCATAGTTTTTGGAGCCATTTGCCATACCAGGCTAACAGAAGAAAACATGATTGTTGGCCATCACATGAACCAACTACATTGAGGATATCATCAGGGTTAGGGTTAGGATTAGGGTTACAAAGGGGAATTTGAAATCTTCCTTGCAACCCCTGCCCTCTTAGGTACAAGTCTTGTAAACACCTTCTAAATGTATATACATTTGTGTACATCTTGTGAAACTAAATCAATGCATGTGGTGACACTGATATTGATTATCAGCAGGCCATCACAACCTTTCTTTTATGTATTCTGTGCTCAAAGTGTTCAGTAGTTTGAACTCATGTGTTATGTTTTTCAGATCATCAATCAATCTATGACAACTTCCTGGTAAATAAGAATCATGAAATGAAGTAATACTGATGCTGATATGTTTACTTCCAGGGGAAAAAGATAAATGACAACAGAACTCACACAGTGGTTTCATATCTGTGCCAGGGAGGCATGGCAGCCATCTTCTTTCAGCCGGACTGTTTTAATGCAGAGCTCTAATCAATCAGTATTCATCCCTCATCCACACTGGATTTACGGAGACTCAGCCCACGGCTGCCATAGGGCTGCCAGACCTAAAGAGAAATGGCCGGAGGAGTTCTGCCATCCACCATCCACACTGGGAGGTTCCAGACGCCGTCGCCACACAGGCTGTTTACTAATCAGGATTTACGCCATCCGTTTGTATATATCAATAAATCACTTCTGAGTGCATGTGGATGACCATGAATCTAAAACAGGAGTAGATCCCTAATTGCCTCCCACAGGGCTGAAGCAAATATATACCATGGTTTTACCTCCCAGGATTCTATATTAGACTATGGGGAACAAATGCTTTGTTTTTAATTGCTATATAACCGTGGCTTCTGGGGGAGATTTTCGTTATTAGGTAGTCTTGATAGCAAGAAGTGATTGTCCCAAGTGCCAGAGGCAAGGCTGTGGATTCATCAACCACATATTCAACTCAGTGTTTTGAGAAAGCTAATTTCTTTTAAGTTCCTGTTGAGAGAAAATAAGTGTTTTCTAAATCTGGGAGGAAATGATCCGACAACTAAACTAAATGTGTCACTTAAGACAGATTTTCAAATTTAAAATGTCGTCCTCCGATGAGGGTGAAATGTCACATTTCCCGAGGTATAGCCAGCACATGGATGGAAGAGAATATTAGATGTGTCTAATGGAGAAAGAGATATCCTCTCAAGGTCACCATGTGAGACCATGATATCTGCAATAGACAGAAGGACCCTTAGAGGAGAGGAGGAGGTGGAGGAACTAAGGGGCTGGTTTAAGTTCCTGTCCTTAGGGAAATCTCCATCCATCTGGGGAGTCACTGAGAGCGCAGCCAATTCACACGCTCTAACAGGCCCTTAATTTGGGGAAACATATGCCACCGCTTAGGCCTTTTGGAATCTGTTCACATGGCAGAAATTGGTTGTTATGGTGGACATTAGCTGGTAGACTAGATGCGGAATAAATAATTAGAAGTGATGTACACATTAACACTGTCTCCTAAGCAAGCTTGGTTTTGTTTGAATCTCACTTCATGTATTTGCACTCTATTGTTTACTTGTGACACTAAGACATATTGAATTTTACACATTATAATATGGAAATCTTTAAGACCACAATCTGAGCACATGTAATCCATGACACAGAATGCCCCTTGTTTTTATGCAATTTTTATGCAATTTAAATTTACATAACAGTAAGTCAAATCCCTCTCTGTTTTTATGGATAAAACCTGGACTCAAAACCATAGGATGAGTGTTGGAAGAAGTATTCAGATTTTTTACTTGTGTATTTATGTCAAAGTAAAAAGGTGGGGGGGACTGAAGCAAGAGGAACTGAAAACAATTTTGACATATTATCAATTTTTAAAGTACACATGCAAACAATTGCCTATTGGTCATCCAACAGACAGAGAGTAACATTAGCATTCATTTGGAGCCATGTTACTGGTCTCCACAAACTCCTGAGGGAAATATATGACACTAGTGTTTACTAGCTAAATGCTAAATTTGTCTAGTGGACAGGTTGTGTACAATGACTTTATCAGAGCTTTTTTTGCTGAAAAAAGTGTCTGCTTTGGCTGGAAATGAGATTGATGAGAGTGGACTGAACAGTAAATTTGTAGGACATAAAACCAAAACTATAAGCTGAAAAATGCCAAAACATTGCATAGAGCTGTGGACTGATAATTGTCTATGGGTTTGTCACTAGAGGCCTAATAGTCATGTGATCCATCATTAATATAAAAATGCTGACTGCTGTAACTTTCAGTGCCAAACTGCATGGAATATTGAACCTCAATATTGTTTTGGTAAAAACTGAAATGTATCTGTAGCACTGGGTCTTGAGAACTGGTAATTACCAAAAGATGTCATCGTCTGGTCAGATCTGTAGTCTTGTTTGCTTATTCTTTGAACAAAACGTTCCTCATTTATATTAAAGTTTTGCCAATATTTAGACTATTTTATTAAGACAAAGTTCTTGCACAACTATTTGTGTTTAGACATTTAACAACTGAGATCATTGGCTTCTTTTGTTAAAGTGAGACTGTGTAACATTTGCTACTACAAGATAATGATAAATGCTGAAACTTACTGTAACAGTAGCACAAGACAAGCAGAGTCCTTAAGTCAGTAAAATGATTCAATAATTTCAGTTATACAGTATCCATCTAAAGTTTGCTAATCTTATTGGCCACCATGAGCTAGTCATACCAGGCCAACTAAGGCTGTAGCAGAAAAAAAACTGAGTGTATTGAAGTGAGCAAATTTGCATTTAATAGCTTATGAATTCAACATTCCTTTTATGAGAGAAAGAATGTGTTATTTACATATTCTCACTTTACACTTTTATATTTCTCAAAGGTATAAAAAAGGGTATCAACACTGAATCGACTATTGTCTATAACAATGCATATATGATAATATGTTTTGTATGTAAAATCTTAATCTGAAAAGTAACAGCTGCCAGATAAATGTCAAGGAGCACAAAGTACAATATTAGTATATATATTTTCCTCTGAAATGAAGTAGAGTATTAAGTACCATAAAATGGAAACACTCAAGTACAGTACAAGTACCTTACAGTAAAACCATATTGAAAGGAGAAAATAAAGGAATGGATGGTCTCATGTGTTGTTGGTTGGGTGAGTTAGTGCACCCTTCAGGCTTGGAACAATCTTTGCCAGTACACCCGGACCTGAATCCTTCCTCTTTGAATAAACACAATTTGCAGGGGTCCTGGCGCGGTCACTAGTGGTCCAAGCTCTGTCAGCTGCTTACTGGGCTGAACAGCAGTGACATCTTAACGCTGATTATTCACACCCAGCTACTGTGGCGATAGCATCACAGTGTCAAGTTTGCAGTTCACTCTTTACAGTTGCTCCGAGCCTCGACTGTATGCTACTGCAACACACCACAGCGCTGAGAGAAGTTTCCTACTACAGTGGCAGCCCCGGAGGGAGCACAGAAAAATGTGGAGTGGGCTCTTTCAGTAATTTCAGTCCCAGCCCCCACCATGCACATCAGAGCCTGAGGAGCAGATATGGTCCGAATTGTGAATCCACCCACACTGCATGTCACTCTCAATAACACAGAAACTGTGAGCATACTATCTATGCCGACCACACGTACATGTCCACACACACATATCCACATAAAGTCTTGCAGAAAAACTGTGTTGCACACATATATATCGAGAAATAGAAAACTGTGGACATAAAGAGATGGAGTCGATTATGGAATCAATATACTGTAGATAACAACAGGTATTACATATCCCAACATTCTCTTTGCACTCGTTTCAGAGTGCTTCCAGTCACGCTCCTGCTGTGACTATCTATAATCTCGCCTTAATGTTGCATCTAAAGTTTGATTATGAGTGGGAGCCTGGCATGTTGGCACGCTCTTTGTCTGCCCCTTGATACAACACTTTCCACTCTGCTGAATTACCCACTCCATGATGACTCGATGCAGCGGAGCAAAAAATGATGCTCCCCGGTCTCCTGTGTATTCAGATTCTTTCAAATGGATTCCTTAGACCCCCCCTCATGCTGCAGACCCAAGCAGACCAAAGATTTTTGATATCCAGCTGCTAAGAAAATGTCAACTATGACTAGATTTGACAGTGTGTATCTCTGTGTGTGTAAACATGTGCACAGGTGTGACTCACTTAATTTGTAGCAAAACTAAAAAGACCATAAAACGTTTGATAGGCAACCAAGTGCATGCTCATTTGACTAAAATGCTAAAATGTGTTGTTTTGGCATTGTTTGATCCTCATTTAGTCTCTGTTGTTAACATGTTTATGGATGCACTGTAGAAATTCAGTTGAGTGAAGGATATTACCATCACTGGAAAGAATAAAATTACACGTTAACCGTACTGAGAAAAGAAATTGCTCTATTACCAAGCGGACTAACAGGAAAGATTTCAATTTAGATTATTTTAATTTCCATACAAAACTATGTTTCTGTGCTCGTACAAATTTACAGAATCATTTATTAAACCGTTTTACTTCCATTGCGTCGTGACTCCCCCTCTAGGCATTATTGATTGATTTGACCCATCACCTGTCTCCCCTCGTCAGCACTGCAATGCTCTTGGTGCTCATCACTCTGTGTGCAGGCCGGGGGTGGGGATTGCACGTCCTCTGACCTTTGAACTTGTGTTGACAACTCAGACGCCTCAAGTTGCAGGGGAGGCTCATGCGTGTCTTGGTTAGCATGGCGATGACATGAGATGTAATATCACAGGAATATATTGGCGTGCAGCTCCCACTTCTGCATTGACATTCCATCCACAGAAAGGGGACATGGCAGGCAGTATGCAAAATATGTCGATATTGTTATGCTGGGATCCTTTTTACTTTTATGTTTATTTACAATGTGGATGGATGGATTGAACAACGCATCAAATTAATACTGTTTATACAAAATTCAGCAATATTGCATGTTGAGATGACATTACATAATCCTTATTATTGTCTACACTGCACCCTTTCCACAGCAACAGATCTATAATCTATATGATGAGTGCATTGATGCAATGAAACAAAGTGAGTCATTATTCTATGGGGTTCAAACGTCCAATGCGACCTTTGTCATGTCATCCTTCCTCTCTCTTTCTCCTTTCCTGTCACTCGTCACCATGCGCTAAAAAGCAAAGCACAAAGATCTTAAAATAAACCTTTAAAAATAAAACAGCCCAGAGATAGTCAAGTGGTAAACTCCACATCTGGGGCCCCAATGGCCAAGGACAGAATCCCACCAAAAGTTTTTCTCCTGTCTGACTCCTGTCTGTCTAGTCTGCCTGAATAAAAACAGACAACAAAACTAACAGTTAGTTTCATTATCAATTAAACTGACAATTACGTTCTCGCCTAATTGATTATCACAACTTCCTAAAGCCCAAGGTGACATCTTACTTGTTTTGACCAACCAAAAGTCCAGAAACATTCAATTTACAATTATGTAAAAGAGAGAAAAGCAAATACTCACATTTGAGACCTTTTGAGACATTTGATTAGAAAAATAGTTGAAAAAATAGTATAGATAGAAAAATACTGTAGTGTAAGGAAAGCTTTGGATGGAACTAGAGCTTTTGTTAATTAATCAATTAGTCAATTGACAGGAAATGAAACATTGTAGTCATTTATCAATAGCCCCTACTATTCTCTGGTGGCAGATTCTCCAATGTGAAGATTTGCTGCTTTTCTCTGAAAATGAATAATCTTTGAAGATGTCACCTTGGGCTTTGGGAAACTGGGATGGGCATCTTTTACTGTTTACTGACATTTTATTGACCTATCAATAATTGATTAATGGAGAGAATAATAATCAGTAATGAAAATAATATTTAGTTGCAGCCCTAGTGGGGACATGCAACATACCATACTATTGACATTCTAACCCCTTTTCTACAGAAGGACAAACATTTAGTCCTGAGGCTGGTGCTGGAGGAAAGTTGTTAGCATCAAAAAGGACCATGTCTCTGGAGACATGTTCAGAAAATGTAATGACAATCTGTGTATTAGATTATATCTTGTGACTAAAGTTGACACTTCGGGCACCAAAGAAAAGCATAATGAAAGGGTTCATCCTCTAGGAAGCGTGGAGGGGTTTAGTAAATTGGCCTTATGGTGGTGCTATGGGAACAGTCAGGGGTTCACAAAAATCACTACGAATATCAATCACCATATCAAATTTTAGTGTCATCTGTGGAGATGTCATGCTCTGGACCAATGTGTTGAGTGGACCAATGGACAGACAGAGAGATAGACTGACCAACATTGTCATCACCAGCGGGGTAAAAATGATAAATGTTAGCTGACACTCATCTCTCTTTAGGGAAAATGAATGAAATGAAAAAGTGAAATCATATGCCACACTATGACCGCTATACCCTGAAGCGCAGCACTAAGATTTGGCTCCACCTAAATTCCTTCTCCCAGTGATGGCTGAAACTAAAGCTCCTTAAATGCAGTGATAGGCTGCAGAAGCGAAGAATCTTTACTAGCCGGATTATCTCTCTTGTAGCAGCCTGCTCTACAAATGCTTTTCTATCTGGTAAACCATGTAGCTCTAAATTCAATTAGGGCCACATAAACATTTTCATGTGTGGCAAGTGAGCTGTGAAAGGGCAGCAAACAGGCTCGGGCTGCAGCTGGGAGAGACGAGCAGGGTCTGATCTACTTCTGAGGAACAGAGGAGGGAACAGATTTGAGTTGCTGCAGGAGATGCGCTATAATATTTAGCATGCACCGAACTAGCTGCGTTGTGAGAGTCCAAGAGTGCGACCGTGCCTTTTTATCACTCAGTGTGTGTCTGCTGCTGTCATGTTCCCATCCATCTATCTGACTCTGTATGCCTCACCCCCGCCTTCTCTCATCACACACAAACAAATACAGACACACACACAGTCTCTTATCCACGATTTTCAGTCAATTACAGAATCTTTTTATCTGCCACAAAACAAGAAACTTATCTTTGCAGGATTTCTCTAATGACATCCATCCAACTACACTCTGCATTTACAACATACAGCATATGCATCATCCATTATCTAAGAGTACTGAGGCTGTATAGACTCAGTGTGGCTGCAGCTCTAAAGTAAGGGTAATGAATAATCAGTGGTCTCTCCCTCTCGCTCTACTTTTCTCTCTGTCCTCTTGTCCTGCAGCTCATATTATACTTCATTATTATTTAGGCTACCCACTCCCTCTAGTGATGGACAAAGGCACTGCCTAAGGAGCAGCCGGCAGGCAGGCAGGCAGCAAATGTGGGACCACAGGAATGACAGGAAGAGTCAGCCTCCCTCGCTACAGGCTGGATGGCGTGCCAGGCTGCTGGTGGGAAGCACAGCAGTGGACTGAGAGGAACACTTGTTTGACAAGATCACACAAAACAGTCGCTTCCGCATAAAAATGACTGGTTTAGTGCAAGTGTTACGCTCTGTTTCAGGAAGTGTGGTGGGCTAAAGTGCTAAGAGGCACAAAAAACAAAAAGCTTAGAAAAATAGGCAGAGGGCAAAGACAAACACACACAGAAGCACACAAACAGACTTGATTAAATTGCTCTCTGCTGTGAAAAAGCATGTTCATTTGTATTTAAGTGGCGCAATGTGATAATTACCTGGGCTGGGTTTCTTCAGAGCTGCAAGCTACTCTGTGGGTTCCCAACAATGCCTAGTTTCCCTCGGCCCCCGCTCCCCTCATCCATCTTACTGGTCTGGATGATGCAGCGATGCCTTCACTCCTAGCCCTACCTTGGCGAATGTTAATAATCATACACAGCCTCCACTTTCCTATCTGCATTCCCAGCACTTATCAGTAGGATATCGTCTTCGAATGATAAACGCTGTGACCAAGACAACAACCAGGACAGTTGCTATAATAACCCATCAGTTATTATATCAGATCCTCTGTCCTTTGTTCAGAACAGAGCAGATTAGAACAGTAAGAATCAAGCTGAATGTTTAGATACATAATGAATATAATGACTCACTCAGGAGCTACATGCGCAGAACAAAGGTGAGTGAGAATTCAAGGCACCGAACTGAATAGAATTAATTAAATAAAGTTGCTACAGAGAGCTCAACATGCAACAAATCATTGCTTCAATTTGAGTGGCTTCATTTAAATTCCATTATGTCTTTACACTGACCTGTTTAAAATCAGATAGTAACTGGAATGAGATCTATCCCCTTCAAGATAATTGATACCGCCAGAGTCTGGGCAGGCCACACGGTGGAAATAGGGCATTATTCATAATTCATTAAATTTTATATAACTGACTTACTTTTGAAGATTACACAATAACATATTCATTGTTAAAGCTGGAACCACAGCCTACAAAGGCATTATTGTATTGACAGCCCAGATGTAATGAATTTAAATGAATCGCCCCCAATGTTTTGTCTGAGACATGCTGTGTAGTCTATTGCCAAACTACTAGATTACCACAGTGTGTTTAGTGGTGAATCCAGGTGATTCCAGAGTACAGTTTATCACACTGATGTTGGCCATTTACAGGTTTTGTCCATTTTTCTGTTGTGATTCTCCTCATCTCCCTGATGAAAAGGTCAAGCCTGAGCTAATGCTGTCATATTGTGACACCTCAGGGATAATGTGTGATAATTGAGATGGCTTTAGCATATGGCTACTATTGCTAGCATGCTGTGTGAGTCAATGGGAGCCATTTGTGCCTTGTGGGAAAAAAAGAAAGAGAAATGCAGTTGTTGATTTTATTCATGGAATTCATGTAACAGGAAACAAAATGCATCATAATCATTGTTAGGTCAGTTTTAATTTGAATGTGTCAAGTTAAAGCTCAGTGAATGAATTTTTGATCACTAGCAAGGAACAAAAAAGCTACATAATACAGCCACTACCATATAGCTTATCTGGCTAATAAAAATGGCTAAGTGTTAGCAGTTGCAGGGCTGCCAACTCTCATGCATTGACCATAAGACTCACGCAATTGCCATTTTTCACACTCTCTAACACCACACGTCCATTTTATCATGTAGTGAAAAACAAATTCATAACCTATAACATCGCAGCGCGAAAAGAGGACACTGACAGCGCACAGACAGACAAGACAGAGCAGCACAGTGCAACAGCAGCAGGGGAAAGCAAGAAATATACACAAATCTATTATATTGCAATTTATTCCCATGCATGCTGCTCAGAGTAATCTCAGCGGCTCCTTTGGCAGCAGCAGCATCTCTCCCTCTCCTCTCACGCCATGTGCACACAGGCAAGAGTGAGAGTGAGTTACTATGGTTAGGACACTCTGTCTCTGCCTTTCTGAAACTTTCTCATGATTCCCAGTAAAAGGTTTTTAGGTAACCTACTACCATTTTAGGCTACATAATGTTTTATAAATATAATTTCAAATATGAAATAGCCATTCTTCTGATAATCATTTCCTGTCCTGGTCCACCCAATGATATGTTGTTCTTGATGCATTCTTGGTTTTCATAGCACCCTCAATCTAATTAATCTAGACTAGTGCAGGTCCCTGTTTCTTGACTTAATCCAAGAGGTTTGGTGATGTAGAAATGCAGGAAATTTGGTTTAAATTACAATTTTTTTTTCTGGGGGAGGACTCCCAGACCACCTACCAATTATGGATCTTACCAAGTTTGCTTCCCCATTTTAAAACATAACCATGCTTGCACATGTTGTCTTTTTTATGTGTGTGTGTGGCTCATTGATTTCAATCACTGACCTCACAGATTTCAGTTATGTTAACTTGACAGGTATGCAATGGTCATTTGTCAAATTTTATGAATTAGTCAGGTGTTACTCTGGATCTGTCAGTGTAAAGCCTAATTTACCTAATTTACCTAATTTCACTAATTTACCACAAATAATGCTCACTTTATTATGAACCCGTCTGTAGCTTGAAAAATGTTCAAGTGTCTTCAAAAGCTAGTTGGTAAAAAAAAATAAAATGATTGCAGTGAACCATACAGCAAAAGTGAGCTGTAACCCAAAACAATGAGCTGAAAGAAGCTGAAAAGAACTCTGTACAGAGTTGGGTGTAAGCTAATTTAGCAGAATTTCAGTGCTACAACTGATCCCTGTCACATTTTGGTAATTTGATTCATTGTTAATGTCAAAAATATTGATGAATGCAGGTTTATACCGTCCTTAAACCACAAGAAGATACAGCATCCAAAAAAGTCTCACTGTGGCTGAACGGTTACTGCCTTATTTTCACTGTAGCCTGAAGGTATATGACACACCAGGAATGATACTGAGTACCATTGATTATAAAGGCCCACTATCAGTCTCTCTATGACAGGACTGGGGCAGCACTGTGGCTGAGAATTATTGGGATTAAGAAGGTTTAAGCCTCCACTTTTGGGCAAGAAATGCACTAGGAGGTGCCAGGTTTGGGATGACTAAATGTACTTTCCATCAACAAATGACACAGCAGTATAACTGAATATTCAGGAGGGTTTCTTCATTACAACTACTACTGAAAAAGCTTTACATTAAAAAAGAACGACCCCTCATTGATGCTGCCTTTTATGTGCTGCTCTCAGCACGACGAGCAACACTGCAGAAAATCACTGTGCTGTTGACGCAGGCAAAAAAGAGACTCGCAAGCTGGAGCACGTAAAAAGTGTCAGACTAAGGATATTTATTTAGTTACACGCCTGTTACCACTCATTACTCAACATTACTGCTTGTGTTCAGCGCAACCTCAACTCAAGACGCTGTGAATAAAGTGTGGGAACAAACAGAGGAAGTGGGGAAAAAAACGATGAGGGTCGAAGTGGGGCCACTTGGGGACGTCTTTATTACACCAGCATGAAAAAGACAGATTATTTAGCTGTTGGGGTTAATGTAAAGTAGAAGAGACATCAGCACTTTCTTTTTCATTATGGGTTGCTATGTATGATTATCCATTTACAGCATATTTGCACTACAGTGTTGTATTTCTACATTTGTTTTAGTTGCTGCAAACAAATTACCCACTGGGGAAATGAATAAAGACTAAACTTTTTGTGCTCGAGCTCTGATGCTTTCTTTGTCAGTTAAATAAGCAAAAGCTGAGAATTCTTAAATCATCGTGCTTCTTTAGGTTTTTATGAGTTAGTAGCAGCTCACATCCATTAGCAACACACATTAACAACAACATGCATGTTCACACATTGAAGCCATTTATCCTCAAACGCATGACAGTCTGAGGAAACTGCAGTTTAGTTTCCGGAATCTGACAGCAAACAGGAGCTATGCACGTGGACGAATGTAATCTCCTCTCATCTCTCTACAGACAGACAGACGCTGACTGGCAACAAAAAGCAACCACCTCACTCCTCTGTGCATTGGCTAAACAAACTTGATTACAGGTGGCAACAGGTTGTTGTCTGTTGGATCCAGGTGCTCAAAGATTCTTGAAAGTAATTATCAGCTAAAACAACATAACAAATACCGTTTGGCAGATAGTCATTGAGTGTCCAGACAAATAGAAACCCCAGTGCACTGTAATACAATCCAAAGCAACTGTCCTGTAAAGAATGCAACTAAATTTTTAATTTTGACTAAACAATCTCCCCTTAAGGTCAATTTACTTACTAAATCCTGTAGCTTTTGATCATATTACACAATTTTTGTGTACACAATTTTCTAACATTAGCCACCAGAAGCTACGGGCCATGTAACTCAAAACTCCTGAGTGTACTGAATTCAGCAATTTTGGTGGTGTGTTTTATTATTTAGTTCAACTTTACATTTTTATTTCTTCTTTCAAAAGTAGTGTTACTTTAAAAGTTGAACTTGACAGTTTATTTTTGATTTTAGAAATAGCAGTTCCCAGGTGACTCAAAGTCCACTTACTAGTTCTGGAGCTTTCGATCATATGACACGGTGACATTAATTTTTACTTGTTGGTGAGACTGTGTCAGAGAGATCCTGTATTTGTAAAAACAGTATGTCAACACACAAACTTAAGTATCAGCAAGAACTAACATTTTCAACAAGGTAGTATTTAGTACTTGTTTGTATTTCCGGGTCACTAAGAGCATCAGTAAGTTCCTTCAAATGGGGCCTCAGTGGAAATTAAATGCCAGGTTTGCAGTGTTTCTGTCACCTCTATTCATTGACTAACCAAAGGGATTATTAGCGATGCCTTTACTTTTTTTTTTTTTTACAAAAGCTTTATTGAATGACACATTTAAAATTTACAACAAAGAAACAGTGATATAAATTGACAATAAAGTGCAAACAGTGCAAAGGTGCTTTTTTTTTTTTTTTTTTTTTTTTTAAATTAAATATCTGTACCTTGGCCTATCTTACTCTTTATTCACAGTATTTTTCTCAACAAGATTATGAGAAGACACTGTACTTTCTGTTCCAGTGGAAGCTCCACCCTCATAGAAAACACCTATAAAAGAGCATGAGGATTAATAATTCATTGATAGCCGTGACTACTCACAGTCTCCTTTATAAGGCAGGATTATATTAGCACCGTACCCGTCAAGCAGTCTAAACAACTCTTAAGGCATCATTAAAGTTTTAAAAGCAGCTCAGCATAGAGGCTGGGTAAATAAGAGACAATTACTGTGTTTGATAGAAATGTGATGCAGTTCCCATTCAAAGGAAGTAAGTGCAAACCTTGACTTATAGCCAGATGAAGGATGATTTATTTAAAGGGCACTTTTCAAGCTGAGTTCCACACCAGATAGTATGGACAGTCACAAGTTCAGTCACGTATAGCAGCAGCTGGAGTATTTTGTGCTGCTTGAGAGGGGTATTAATAGAAAATAGAAATCCAAAATCATTAGCATCTATCTCCTGCCACCATCAATGAAAGATGCTTACACAATCTGTTTGGTAATGGGGGATGTTTAAGCAGGTTATTACCATTAAAATCCAAATGGAAATAAAGAAGCAGACCTGATTGTAAAGTTAATGCAGCGTGCATTCATTTTACAGCCACTTTCAATCTCTCATAGATAAACCAGTAGATCACTTTAATTAGACAATGTGTTAATTGACTGCAGGTCCCGGGGTGTGATGTGTCAACATTAGTCTCCATCAATGACAACCTCCTCCAGGCACGACACCATTCACTCCGACCGAGAGTGAGACATGATACTGAGAATGATTGAGTGTGCATGTACGCGCACGTGTGCATGTTTGTATGTGTGTATATGTGTGTGTGTGTGTGTGTTTTTTTTTTTTACATGAACATATGTGTACATGTGTGCAACTTTGTATCTGCCTGTTAGTATGCGAACAATTATGTCCCTGGGTGCCTGTGATTTTGTGTATTTGTGAATACATATCAATGTGTGGGAGGGACAGAGACTACTGAAGGAGGACAGCGAAGAAGAGGGAGGGAAAAAGCGAATAGAGGGCGAGGCGGAGAGAGAGAAACACAGCGTGTGGTCTATCGCTTCACTGTGGTCTGACATTATTACGTGCTCATTGCCTGGCCGCTCTCTCTGGCTTGCCCATGTTTAGGAAATGGCAAGGGACATCAGCATTACAAGGTATCACACTTGGCTCAGAAAAAAGGTGGATAAGGTCAAAATGCACTGTGCCTCTGGGACTTGGAAGTCTCAAAGCCAAAGCTCAATATTCCTTAAATCAATCGAAAGGTGTTCAAACTGTGCACAGCACAAGGAAGACAGTGAGAAGAAGCTATGTAGCCCTAGTAGGTGGTACGTTCTCTGGATGCCCCAGATGGGAAAAAGGCATTTAATAGAATAGAAATTAAACCAAATTAAATATGACACTGGGTTGCACCAATGTAATTAACACACATATACTCACATACACACACTTCTCTCTACCTCGCTCTCGTTCCCTCACACGAATAATGTCAGCACCCTTGTACTGCTGAATAGGATCAGTGGCCAAGCGTATGATTATACTCAACTCTCTGAAGTCATAGCAAGGTGGCTTCCATCAGCGCCTCAGCCACAATGGCAATCATACAGGAAACATAATGAGGCTATTAGGTTTGGTGAACGCAGCCTTAAAGCCTCTTGTCCGAGCGGCTGGGTTTCTACTACGCACGTGCTCATATCTTCAAAGCTTTTAGCAGCTTGATTTGATCCGAGATCTGCAGCGCGTTGCATTGCATCCTGATTGGATGGCTTCCTGAATGGCTTCCTTAATGTGGTAGCAAGTGTATGCTGAGCGCAAAGGAAGATTTTAACATTATGTGACACTTTTAAGTGCATCCGGTGACCTTTAACAAGAGTTATAAAATGCACTCTAAAATTGTGCTGACCTAGGTAACATCTGGTAGAAGGAAACAGGTGGGACTTTTTTGTAAGCACAGTCGTAGGGTTAGATGTTTTTGATAGCAGTATGCGTTAATCTGATATGCTATGCTTATTTTTCTGGTTATATTTCAAATGATGTACTTGGATGCACTGCCCTTCCCACACAAAACCCTTGTAAGCAAATAATGATTTTTTATTCTGCACGGCTAACAACTGCACTACACATTAAGGTATCCTGAAATTAAATATGCCCTATGTAACTCATCCTACACATGGAAATTTTAAAGCTTAGGCATACAGTGTAAGCATTAAGTGGCATAACATGCTTTTAAACTACACTGCATGGAATCAGGAGGTCAAGAGTGAGCCTCATTCCAGCCCTGACTGTTTAGGAACTGTGGCCAAGAGTTTAGTGCTGGAGGCCAGTCAAGACAGATTTTCCATTCATGTTTTGTGGCTCATGGCTTCTTGCCACACTGTCATACTTCCACTGCAAAAAAAAAAAATAAAAACAAGGGACGGGAAACAAATTTGTAGACACTAATTAGTGGAGGAGTAGGGGTTGTAGCGAGGAGAGATCGAGGGATGAGGGAGATAAGGCCCGCTGGAAGGCAACATTATTTATGATATTCTATTTTTTTTCCTCTCTCTTCCTCCAGAGCAGAGGGCCACCAGGGTAGCGGGAGAGGGAAGAAAAGAAACAACTTTATAATGTATTATCATCAGTAATTTAGGGTGACGGGTCAGAGGGGTTGATGGAAAGTGAGCGGGAACAAGACCCGCCTCCTCATCCTAATCACATCCCCTCGCTGCAGAGGTTGTGGTTGGAAATGCTACACACGGCTCTGTCCTTGTCTTCCTACACTATGTATGGTGCATATAATGACCATAACATGCAAATAGCAGTCAGGTCAGGTTGATAATGTATTCTACTACAACTTTTTTGCTGGATGTCATATTCTAAAAGACTCCTGTTTTGAAAGATTGTCACATCCAGCAAAAAATATTGTATTTGCCTGATCCTTAGGCTTAAACATTTAAAACCGAGCATGTGCATTACGACATGCATGTGTGTAATGCCTGGTACGTGTGTGTTTTTGCTGCATGACATTTCTGCCTTCAAATACCACTCACTAGCCTGCGTGTGTTCCTTCAGTTTTCAAGAGGGATCTGGGAATTTCAAACACACACAGTCAGCCCTGATGACGTGCCAGATACGACTGACCTGTCTCTGCATGAGTTCTCACGACTTTAAAGACCACTCAAGTCAAGCCCATACTCAGACCATCTTATGCTAATTTTCCTCAACTCCCCCCCCCCCAACGATGGAGGACAACAAAGGCAGCGCCATGTGCTACAGTACATGAAATAAACTTCAAGGGGTGAAAATGTGGCATTGGTTAACCGAAAATAAGCTGATATGTATGGTCACTGTTTTCTTAAAGGAAAAAATTCATTGTGATTATGCTGTTAGGATGAAATCTCAAGGTCCCCCTAGAACAGATAAATCTTTTAAGATCACATTAAAAGAGACACTGCTAAAGCTATCCATTTTATATTCAAGCTGTCAGTCACAATGCCATTATGCTCATGACTGCTGAGGGTGGGGGGTTACACAGCCTCGAAGATACTTGAGGAGAAAGAACTTGTCATTTTGCTGTAGGGATGCTTCATTGGAATTATGCCCATGAATATTATAAATGACAGTTAGTCTCAACATTGCTACCTCTACATTCCCAGTTAATATCAAAGGTTAAGGCTTCAACATAACCATAAGATACATACAACGACAGACAGAGAGAAAGAGAGGTAAGGCAGTGGGAGCAGAGACAGTGAGTTGGACAGGTACAGAGAGACTGTGAGAGTACATTAGCCTTGTGTACACGCCTCAGAGGACACCCCCCCCCCCGAGGGAACCCACAGCAGCGTCATGTCCTCCAGGAGGTAGTCACAGTACAAGACACGGCCGACCAATCTGGCTGAAATAGGACTGAAAGTCTCTGCACCAAGAGGTTGTGAATTTATGCTCGATGCCGAGGCCAGTCAACCAGACAGCATACCAGTCAGCCAGCTGAGATTCATTTACATTTATATTCTAGGCATTTAGTCCAGAGGAATTTAAACGGTTGAGCAGGTAAGGATTTGCTGTCTTGACTAAAGGTCAGTGGAATAGGGCACATGACTGCCATCCATCCAATCAGTTTGTCAGTCCTTCAAGATCAGTTATGTTCCACCAAAAAAAAAAAATGTTATAGTACCAACAAGTCCTCCAACCTAAACAGTTAAGCAGGTTGTTTGTCAGCCTTCCAAATCTGATCCATGTGAATGTTTTCTAATCTGGCGCCCCTATTGGCAGGATAAAGTTGTTTTTCAGTGCCTTCCAAAATCCATATACCTGTTACAAATTATTCATATGAGCAATTTACTCATCTGTCACCTCCATGGTCATTGTTCATTAAGTTTAGGCAACTATAACTACTTGGTTAAAATTACTTGATTTGTGGTTATAAAAGAAACCAATGTTGACTGTCTGTAGGAAACGGAGGGAAGGGGGAAGGATTAAGGTTAGAGAATCATCATAGTCATGGTTAAATGAAGAACTACTCAGTCAAGGTTAGGCAACGATTGTTGTCATGTTTAAAAGAACTACTTGGTTAAGGTTAGGGAGAGATTGTGGTCAAGGATAAACAAAACCAATGTTAAAGGTGCAGTGTGTAGAATTTAGTGGGATCTAGCAGAACGGACGTTGCAGAAATGGAATATAATATGCATAAGTATTTTTTAATTAGTGTATAATCACCTGAAAATAAGAATTTTTGTGTTTTCTTAAGGTCCTTTAACTGTTGTAGGTGACGGGATGCGATCATCTCTAACCAAGTAGCATTGTCCGGCACTATTTTCTTTGGCTTTTTTGCCTTGATTTAAAGGTCGAGTGTGTAGGATTTAGTGGTATCTAGAGATTGAGAGATTGCAGATTGCAACATACTGAAAACCCCCCACTCTTCCAAGCGTGTAGGAGAACCTACGGTGGCCGTGAAACTTGTGAAAGACGCGAAAGGCCCTCCCTAGAGCCAGTGTTTGGTTTGTCCGTTCTAGGCTACTGTGAAGGGGACCCACTCCCTATGTAGATATAAAGGGCTCATTCAAAGGTAACAAAAAATTCTTATTTTCAGGTGATTAAACACTAATTAAAACATACTTATGAATATTATATTCCATTTCTGCAAAGTCCGTTCTGCTAGATCCCACTAAATTCTACACACTGCACCTTTAATAGCAGACAGTGATGAAACAGACAGGGACCGTGGAGAGAAACCCCAGGGTATTACATGCAACAAAAGTTCCCTGCTGGAATCAAACCTTGGACATTGTGGTTACAGGGTAAACATCTTAGGCCACCAGAATGGCCCAGGTGGTTTTAAGCATCTAACTAAACAACCAGTACTGTCCCTTTCCTCATGAGGACAGTCCCTGTAGTGAAATGATGTGGGAAAAATTGAGCCTGCAAATGGTACAATAGGCGGTGAGTACACAGTCAAGGTTAAGGTGACTGATCCAAGCAGGTCATCCATCCAACCAGCCAGTCATCCCATTAGCCAGCCACTTACTCTTACTCTAACTTAACTACTGCTGGAGTTAAGTTAGAGGACTTCAAGCTCAATCTCCCGGTCTTTCCACTCCATTCATCACCAGAACAAGCACCACCGGCCAATGAAGATTAAGTAGCAGATCTCCATCTCTTGAGGATGCTCTTGAGGCCAAGCCTGATTCCACTTCTTTTTCCCATGAAATAAGAAAAGACTTTGAAATAGAGGCCTTGGTCTTCAAGATAATTATTAAAGATGTAAAGCTGAGGGACAGCGGCACACAATAACCCCTTCACCCTCTCCATCCACACTCACACACGCGTACGCACCCACACACAGACATGTTCCTCTCACAGCGCCTCAGTCTTCACTGCGGGTTAAAAAACAAGTTCATGTACCGTGTCATAATCAGCTCAGACAAGACTGGGGGGGGGGGGTTAAACAAAATAAAGTGAGTGGAGCAGCCACAACAACAAATTAAGCTTGTGAAACCCATCGGCTCTCCGTGAGCTTACATGGTTTTGTAAATGACTTTGATTCATTTTTTCTCATTATTTCTCTTTCTATGAGGGCCCTCTTGTGTAAGAGGGGCAGGATTTTCATCCATTTTGTGTGCAGAATGGGCTTGACTATGGTCTGTGTCATTTCAGAGATGAGTAAGTGATACTGTGAGAACTATTTGCTGCTGCTGTAATGATGTAAAGATACATGTTATGGCAGGAGGTCTCCCCTGCCTTTGACCTGTACAGTAATGTTCTGACACTCTAAGGACTGCATGTTGTCTTCCTACACTGCAGGGTAACCTATTAGGGTCCCAATTCTGATTATACATATTTTCACAGTCTTAAATTGAACAACTAGTATAAGTGAAAACTGTATTTTTGTAGGTAGTTGTTTCAGACATTGGGCAAATAAATGTGAATTTGTGTCAACTGTTAAATAAAGTGTTAAATAAAGAGATTTTTCTCAATTTCTATTTTGCATTACTACTGTCACGACAGTACAAGTCAGTGTAGCATTTAATCCCTGAGTCCATGTCATTAGACACCATTGTTTCAAGGAGGCACAGATCTCTTACTTGGTGATAATGCAGATGGGGGTAACCCAACCTCCAAACACTGAACACCCCCCTTTGGAAAGTCTGTGGTAATGCATCCAGGCTGACACCTTTTATTTTCAGAGTAGAGACTGTATGACATATAAATGTTGGTCACCATTTACATTTGAAAAAATATATTGGTCCTACATAGTTAATAAACTATGAATGAGTGAACTGATGATGAATGATGAATTCACTACTTTAGGTGTTCAGTTCAGCAACCAGTAAAGCTGCAAATTCAAAGGAACCATAAGCAATTAAAGAAGAAATTCATGATCTAACGAATTAAAGGATTTATGGTAGATTGAGAAATAATTTATGATTCCCTCCTTCCCCAATCGATTAATTTGGATGAAAAACCTCGCTTCATTAGGGAGTAATGAATCATGCATTAGCATATCTCAAATTCGGCGCAAATAAATCATAAATATTTTTTCCCACTAAGGCTATAAATTACGACAAACTAAATATTAAACTCACAGTGTGCAACATTCGGGTCATGCACTGGATTGACCCAAGTGTAGATGTCAGGATAATGTCACAAAACAGCAATAGAGATGCAATAACAGAGAGGGATTTTCGTGCGTAATTGGAGAGTCAAAGGTCGAGGCCGAATTCAATTCACAGTCGCTGCACAAGTCTTGTATTTAGGGAGCAGTGTGCGTCGGTGCGCATCTGTAGCCTCCAGTGCACCTGTTAACAGTGAACCACAACTCAGCGGCACAACAGAGCACAGAGTCTCCGCTCTGTGCGTCACGGAGTTTATTCACCCAGCTGCTCAAAATACCCCACTCTCAGGAAGGAGTTAATATAAACTGTGGAGTCGTGAAAGGCAACTAAATATACAGAGGAAAAATTATAAACCAGGGATGTACTTACGCTGCTGTTTTGCCCTGACCAGTAGACCACCGCGTGGTTATGCGCAGAGTCCCCCGTCAAAGCGAAAGTACTGCTGGTGATCTTGGGCTCATCCTGCCGGTTATTCCCTCTCCCTTCATCCCTATTCCATCTGAATTCGGACCTGCCCTGCCTGTGTCCGTCTAATAACGAGCCCCGACCCTCCGAAGTGCCTGCATCCACGCCAGACCGCCCAGTCCACCCGCTCTCGCTGAACTCGGCAAACTCAGGACCGCTTCTCCTCGCTCTCCGGAGCGCAGCATCCTCACCCATTTCGGGCTCCCCTTCCTTATCACTGCCGCGGTGACTTTTTTCACTGGACCCTGGTACATCATCTTTTGTACTAACTCCATCCAAACTGACATCTTGAGGGAACTGGGGGACATCCACGGCAGAAACGCCTGTCTCATGGTCGTCGTCCACTCCAGGATTTTGGTCTGCAACCCCGAGTTCCCTAAAGTCTACTCGGATGTTTTTTAGGGGGCTCTGCTCCTCTGTCGGGTCAGTGCGCATACCCAGCTGTAATTCCTCCAGGTGAAGTTGAACTGGCGACGGGCAAGATGCGCAAGTTATCTCCGCCTTGGCATTTTGTAGGGTATGAGCGGCTATCATCACCCAGATACCCAGAGATAAGTGCAAGCCTGGGCAGAAGCCAGCCCAAGTCTCCATCGCTGACAGAGATTTGGGGGGGTGAAGGACCGTTGGAGACCTTATCCGACACCTTAACTCCCTTCTCTCAGGTCGATATGGAACAACTGACGCCTCGATTGTCCGTCTGGTTATTTGGGGGGCGGGGGGGAGTGCTCTTCAGCGAAACTGTTCACGTCCAAGGATCTTTGGTCGGGAAAGCCACCACACAGGAGGGAGGAGCTGTATCGCAGCCAGCTGCCGAGTGTGAGTCCGGAAGAGACAGGAGAGAGAGAGAGAGAGAGAGAGAGAGAGAGAGAGAGAGAGAGAGAGAGAGAGAGGAGCGCTGTCCGTGGTGCTGAACCCTCTCCTATTCTTTCACTTAGAAGTAGTTTAGATAGGATCTATGGAGTATAGTCTATAGCGCAAGTCATATCATAATCTAAAATCAATCTTTTTAAATTGCATTATATTTTTCTTATTTATTATATATTTTTGTTGTGTATTCTATTATTTTCCCTGCAATTTGTTATATTGAATTTTCATTAAATTGGGCTTGGTTCAATCATTATCACCAGTATTAACTGTATCACCCCGGAGTTACCCAACTTGTGACTCAAAAGACTCTGTGAATATAGAATAAAAGTAACACAAACTCAAATTATATGCAGTGTATTTTTTGTAGAACTACAGAAGACCTGCTCATCTGTGCAGCGGCACAACAGCCTAAGTTTTTAGGGCGATGGATCCTCTTCCTGTGGCAGTGAAACCATTGCAGACTTGTATTGAAACGCAAGACAACAAATAATTTCCTTTACACTCGACGTTGGACTTATCGGAATGAAGTGGTCAATGTCCACAACTTATTAATACGTTATTAAGTTAATATGCTTAAATTTGGCTTTGTTGAAGGGTTATTACTAACATCAGCATGTCACCCTGGATTTACCTAATTAATGAATGGATTTTCATTGAAAACATCTAAATGTCCAACATTTCATTACTGCTATTTTAATTTTAAGAAAAATTCAATAAAATAGCATTGTATCATATTAAAAACATCAGAAAACATTGTATTATGGGGCAATATTTCATTTTGGTCGAGTGAAATAAAAAAAATTTACATTCTAACCGATTACTTGAGCCTGTTATGTTGATATTACAAATTTGTTTCTTTTTCTCAAACTTGGTATGAATTTATATCATTCTGTTCAGTAAAACACCTGACACTTCAAAATATGCTTATTTAGAAAACTTTATCGAAACAGGACAAACCATAGTTCCATTAAGCGTTTTACTCAAAGATGACTCAGTCAGTTGGAGTTAAGAACAATTCATTTTTAACAAGATATCACAGCTACATAACAGCTACACAGTTACATAATTACATAAATAATAAGAAGAATTGTGTCCCTTTTTAAGCCACAAATCAGCAAAATATCACATGTATGCTGATGTACAGCCGCCTGAAAAGCAACCAGCAGCCTCCACTGGTCAACTATTTGTCCCTTCTGTCAGTGTGATATGTCTATTAACGGCATGCCAATCTCTTGCTCTCATACCAAACTCAACATAATGTGAAGAATGAAGCAGAGACAGCTCCTTCTCAGTGAGGAGACCCGGTCAATCTGACTGTATGGGGAGAAAAAAATTCAGCGCTGGTGTATGTGGCACCTTGGGGGGGCAGAACACTCACTGATGGATTGGGGAGAATTGGCAGGGAGTTGCACCACTCCTAGGGGGGAAATAAGGCAGCGCCTAGAGGCATATGAGAGAGAGGAAGGAGAGGGAGTGCTGGGATACAGTGCCGCGTTATGCACATCAAGGACTTAGAGCATGGATGGAATGGTGATATAAAAGCAGGAAACGTGTGTGTGTGTGTGTGTTTGTGAGTGTGTGTGAAAGGGAGAGAGTTTGTCTGTTTGAGTGGGTGTTTGTTTGAGTGTGTGTCTCAGTGCAGCAGGGTTATTCATTAACGATCTGGCATGTTGTGTCCTTGTCTATCAACTTGACTGCCCACAAATTGCCCATCAGGGAACACTCAGGGGACTCTGTCTGAATTTCAACAAATTTCCAATCATATCAGTGTGAAAAACATGGTTGTGTGAATTTCCAACTCCAGCTGCAGAGCAACATGATACACATTCATGTGTGAAAATATCAGTTGGAAGGAATCAATGCAGCATTACATAGAGAGTAATGTGAGTCCTCTGTATTCCACAGAGCCAGCCATGCACATTTCACCCAAAGTGTCAGAATCAAAAGGAAATTAACTGTCCCTAGAGCTCCTTATTCAAAGAGAGTTGAGGTACGCTGATCCAGTTTTCTGAATTTCTCTACCCACAAGGCCATGCTGCTTGTCCCCATAGGCCAGTGGTTGACAACCTTGGGGTAGGGACCCCTCCTCCAAAGGGGTTACAAGATGGTTAACATGACAGAAAAGCAGACAAAAAAAAAACATATGTGGCACAAAACTTTTTTTTTTTTTTTGCATTTTTTCTTGTGAATTGTTGAAACGTTCTATCTCTTTAGGCATCTAAAAAGTATCCAAAATCTGAGAACTCTTGAACTGGTCTTAACCTGTGACAAGGGGTTGCAAATAGACATAGCTTTTTCATTTCAAGGATCACTAGCCAGAGGTTGGGAGCCACTGCCCTATAAGCTATGTCCTCTACCACCTCTATCCTAATAGAACTATGGCCATGCAGGTCAACACCAAAGAAAAACTCTGAGGCAGTCAGATCAACACAGACAGTAACTGTATGCCGAGACTGAATTATTTTGGAGAGAGACATGTAATGAGATTTTAATGAAAGCGAATGAAACTTCTCATCTCTTGTGATGCCACCATTCATCAATTACCGTGGTTTACTAATGGAGTGGAAATTATTAATCCCTTTTAACAATAAATCAGATGGGATTTTTCAAATCAATCAACATCCAAGTAAGATGTATTTGTAAGTTGGGGGAGCACTGTACCAAAAAGGTATATTTTATATGTCAGACATGCCTCACATGTATCTTACAACTATATGGAGCACTCTTTCTGCCTGATGCTTGGAGACCACCTTTTAACAGGAGGAAGAGTCCTTGAGCAAGACACTTAATTCCACAGCTCAAGTGGAGTGCCAGTTGTCCCCTTGTGTATCGCCCCAGGAAGGGGTGGGGGGGGGGTGCATCAAGTCAGTGCCGGGCCTTGATTACTAGGAAAACAGACGGCTGTGCTATAGAAGAGGAGTCATAATAGCAAGGCCAAGATAGTGATAGACTAGCCTACGTGACAAAATCTGGTGTTGGAGCACCATAACAGATGAAAACATAATCAGTGACAGCGCACCTTGACAAATAGGAAAACATTACCCTATTGGTGACAGCACACAATGACACAGATGAAAACATTATCGGTGATGGCGTACCCACGCACTGACAACATTATTCATGTCTGCGCATAGGCCTCATAAACACTAAACACAAGTGTGTGAGTTGATTATTAATCAAATAAATAATAAAGAAGTTCTGCTTACATCAGTGGTGTTGGATGGTGTGCTGGTGCTAGCATTGGCTCTTGCTCAGTGGAACAGCTAGTCTAGTGCTTGCTATCTCATCTTTATTTTTAAAGAAACCGCCTATTTTTGGAAGCTTTGCTTTTTCAGGCTCAGCTGCTTCTTTCAATTTTCGCTTATGAAACCCACTTTTGTGTTTGTACTTCATTGCTCATTTCTCACTTAAAGGTGCAGTGAGCAGAATTTAGTGGCATCTAGTAGAACAGAAATGGAATATAATATTCATCAAGTATGTTTTAATTCGTGTATAATCACCTGAAAATAAGAATTGTGTTTTCGTTACCTTAGAATGAGCCCTTTATATCTACATAGGAAGCAGGTGCTCTTCCACAGAGCCCACCATGTTGCACTGCCATGTTTCTACTGTAGCCCAGAAAGGACAAATCAATCTTGGCTCATGTAGTACTATAAATACTTACCGCTTACAGTTGAAATTCAGTTGTTGCATGTATACTATAGATTCAGTGCCTGAGATGGTTGAGATCCTTTGATATGATAATGAAGAGATAAAGAGGGGTTGCGATCCCCAGTGCAGCTGCATTACCGGCATATATATGAGAAGTGCTGGTGCCCAAGAAGTCTTGGTACTCCAAAGAGTTAAATGTAGAAGTTTTGGTATTGCATACCGGTGAGTACTGGCCCACTTCGAGCACTGCTTAATTCCTCCCTGAACTAGACGTGTTGATCTGTAGTTGACCCTGCCCTTTGTCTTTCCTGAGGCAAGGCAGTAATAGACTATTACATTATTACATAAAAGCAAGTTTTCTGATATGAAACGCTTCAGCTCTGTGAATTGTCTCGTAACCCCGATGTAGAAGGTAGTGGGTGTTAATGATCGTAAAACCAGGGATGAGTCATTGTTTTGAAATTCATAAAAGATGTAGATGAAAAATAGTAATTATGTCAGCTTTAGCATGTAATCCAGTTGAAAAGAAAAAATGTTTCAGTTGTATTACACTACTTTCCAGTGGCAACAGGGCCATAGCTAGGATTCTGGAACCACTGAGGTCCTGTCCCCCGACACAAGCCCCCAACGCCACAAAAAAAAAGTTTTTTTTTAAATAAAATAAAAATGTACTTAAAAAATGTTAATTTAAAAAAAGGATCTATTATTTGGATTTTTCATGTTTTATTAATTGCTAAATGTCTTTTTTTTTCTTAAATTTTGTATTTTTTAACATGAAGGTCTAGATGCTGCTCAAAGTCTCCTTCAAACTGTGACTAAAATTCTAGTAAGGAAAATGCTGAATCTTTTATGTATGTATTTATTGGAAGCCTAAAAGTAGTCAAACTGTCATTTCTGGCACCATCACGTGACGCACATAGGCCCAAAAGGCATTCTATTCCCCTTACACAATTATTAGAAAAGAAACTGAAGTAAATAGCTGAATACATTTTTCTGAGTGTCACCCTGTAATGACTCTTTGTATTATCAGAATTTGATACAACAACATTTGGAACGTTTAGAGGAGCCGTGTCATTAAATCATTTAATTTTATTCATGTCGGGGGAGTCAACAGGAAGTCAGCCGGCTCGGCTGGATGAAGTTGCACGTGACCTCACTTCTCCAACCTGTTTGGTCATACACCAAGTATTGGACAAAGACAGATGTTGACCTGCTGGTGGCGTTACAGGAAAAGTCAAGAGATCATCATAGTCATTAGGATTCATCCTCCGCATACCATGAATGTGTGTACAAAATTTCATGGAAATTTAGACGATTGATTTTGAGATATTTCAGTCAGGCCAAAGTCTTTGCTTTTGCTATCTCCAGAGCCACGCAGCTAACATGGCTAAAAATCACTAAAATATTTTTAAAAAATAAAAAATCAAAGAGGAAAATGGCAATAAAATCGACTGTCTTCAGTGAGTGTTTTAGTGCCCCAAAGTACAATGTTAACATTCATTATTTTCCCTTCTTCTGAAAAATATAAATATATAAAAAATAATAATACTATAAAGCATTTTATTACCATAAATCATCCCAGCTCTAAGAATGTCACATATTGTCTCACAAATTCATTATCTGCATGATAATTGATGAGGTTATTGCTGCCAGCTTGTGTTATTACTTAAATTAGTTTTCCTGGTAAACAAATTTTAAATCAGAGCACATCAGCCTAGTCAGCATGTAAAAAAATATTTCAGCACTGCTTCCAGCAAAGCTAACATGCTGCTTTGGAAGCCAATGACTCAATTAGTTGAGGTTCAAAGGTGTACAAATTGATGTTTGCTTTATGTAGAGTAAGTGATGCTTTACAGAACACAGATTCATTACAGAGCATGATCTCATAAAGGCAACATGTGTATTTAGGAGATACTTCATAGAAACCCAGGCTGAGTTAGCCTCCCATAGGACAGCTGAAAAAACAAGAACAATCTTTGCTGTATGGAGATGTGTTCACAGCCTGACAGTAAGAGCAAATCTTTTGCTACATTTCTGTACACTGCTACAGCCTCCAAGGTAAATGAAAAAGTTTTTTTTTATCTTTTGACTATAAAAGTGACCTCATGGTATTGTCATTGTGATGTTCTGAACACAGCACAAATCATTGAATCATTCTAAATTCTGCTTTTGTACATGAGCTGTGTGGACATTGAGACTGTATAAATAAGTGTATTTCTATCGCTGGTTCAGTTTAAGATGAATCTAAAATGTATTGTATTGATTAAAACTGAGACAGATAACAAAAAAACCTGGCTGAAACATGTCTGGAAAATAAAGGGGTCAGTATACTTCAAACAAAGTGCTTGCCATATTGTCAAAGAGCAACTGAAAGGCATTCAGACGTAGGAATACAGAGGATGCGTAAGGTATGCAGGTAAGCTCTTCTTTTTGAATCCTTTGCTAAATTACTTCCCTCACTTTTGTTGCGTACAACAGAGTTTAATACCATAAATGCATTTCTGTCCAGAAGTGTGTGCCGTTATCACCATTTGTATGATTCATCGCATCTCGCCCTTCTCTATGACAGCAGCCTTTTCACCCCACCTTCGAATGGCTGTTCAGAACATCTATAAACACTTCTGTCTTAAGACGTGCTCAGACAACACATTCGTTGGACCTTGTTCCTTTGAAGCATGCTGTACCCTTAAGGCACATCTGCACCAGTGATGGCTGGTGGTTATTTACCTGTTACAACAACTGTTACATTTACTCAACAACTGAATCACAAAAGCTAGACTAGTTATTTAATTTGTCTCTTTTCACACCAAGCAGAAGAGAACATAACACTTCGGACTTGGAAATAATACAGCTAAGGGGGTCCGCGTTGTGTCTAACAACGCCCTTTGGCTGTTCTAAAATCACTGTACACTATGCCCCCCCCACTCTAACCTCCTACTTAATAGCACTATAAAAATATCATGCTTTTTTTCAGGAAGACCACAAGAGCTTGTTTGTCAGGAGACAAATGTTGAACAAACAACCAATGCAGTCATTGTTATGGCGAGGGCAGTCTTCCTTGATGCTAATCTCCTAGAATTGAAGCTCTCATCATTGACCCCTCCAGGGTTTTGTTTTGTCCTACATAAGATGATTGGTCAAAATAACTTATTTGTCATAGTTATAAATACTGAACTCTGACCCACAAGGTTTCTTAAATAAATCAGGGTGTTTATTGGTAGAAACAAACTGTGTAGAAACTATTCCATAGCCTCTGGCTGTCTTACAAAACACACATACGTATGTATACAGCCTGACCACTAATTGTAGGATTTCATCAGTAGGAGTCATTTGCACTGAATCAATACATGCAGGCGACACAGTAAATACACCAAAGCCTTGGGAATCTGGGGAATCAAGCAATGTCAGGAAACGTGACATTTGGATGAGGCTCTGTGGGTTTTCTGGCACATCAAGCTAAAAGGTCATGCTATGATAGAGTCCTTGGACACGCAACTGTAACTGACCTTTTCCTTTGATAGTAGGCCACGGATTGACATATGCTTCTATAGGGGCCCGGCTTTATTCACTGCTGTACAAATATAATTAGTTAAGTTGCTCAGGGAGTCATTAGGTAGAGTAAGTATTAAGCTTAGAGGACGGGGTTCAGCAGTGGTGACAAAGTGAAACACAATAGCTTTTTTTTTCTTTCTTTGTATACAGCACTGTTGTGGATTTACTGCCCACAAAAGAACTTTAATTCAAAAACAAGATATTCATCATTCCTGTCTTTTGTGATTAGATACAGCTTTCTGAATCTAATCGCATGACTGTTGCCATGGCCTCTTTTTGCTTGCAAATATTGATCAAAACATATAATAAAACGTAGGCTTCTGTTATGACTGATGCAATATGACTTTATTTTTGTGATATCTTGATCAACACAAATATTACAAATATTACAATTACAAAAGTTTCTCACAGCTACTGTAATACAATAATGTTACAATAACATTAATTGACTTTCAGCCTCTCATTGTAGTTATCTGATGGGTGTTGTAATAAATGCCAGTATCTCATGAACAGGCTCTCCTACAGTATCACTCTGATTTATTTACTTTTTTATGCCTGTAACCTAGTAGCCTATCAACAGCCATCAGCTAACCAGCTTTACTGAATTTTTACTGTGTGAAAATAAATCCAAGCAAGTCTGTCTTGTCTCTTAGCTTTTAATATCTGAATGAGCCTCCAATTAGCCATAGATGTTGATTAATGAAAGACATGGATTTTACATCTCTCCCACAATGCAGTGCCAGTCAGAGTCAACCAGCTGTCAGTCATGTTTGAATGGAAGCTGGCTGGCACATCCTGTGTGTACACTAGTCACAGCTTACAGACAAATACTGTTTAGTTCCTGTCTGTGTTGGAGGCAAAGAGATAATGAATGCAAGTGGACACAGATTGGAAATATCTCCTGTGTTTCTGCAGACGAGGTGATGGAGAAATATTTTCTGTTGCTTACAGAATTTGTCTGTTAAATGCATTTTTCCCCCTTTAATGTAAATTCACTTTCTCATCAAGTTTTATTGTGTCACAGTTAATTAAACAACTATTCATGAATGTCAGTAATAACACTGTGTAATAATAATAATAGATGATGTGTGATACCATGTGACACTCCCTGATACTGGATTAACCTATTAGGAGGCCCTGGGGCAAAAATGTACTGTTGGGCCCTTATTGCTTCAATAAATCTTATACTTACACAAAGTCTACACTGGAAGCATTTCAGCTGCTTTTCTGTGTCTATCTGAAAGAACAAATGTGCTATCACTATCATCAGTAACAGTCAGCTCCATTCAAAAAACAGACAGACAAGGCTACTAATCAAACTAGGATTAGTTAGGATATGTTGATTTTTCAACAAATAATTATTTTATTTCAGTTTGTCTTAAAATAAACATTATTTAAGTATTGCTCATATTAGTTTCATTATGTCTGTTGTATTAAAATGTATTGCTTATTTGGTTGTGACTGTAGTGGTCACGTTGTGCACTGAGGAACATCACTTTAAATCAAAACTAATCACTCAATGTAAAAGTGAATGCATCTCTCTCATCTTTGAACACCCAGCCCAGCATGTAGAGCCATTGCTCCTATGTTGTTTCTTATCCAAGATCACTTAAATACTTCACATTATGTCTTTCCCTTGTTCACTTATCACTTGATCAGTCTACCACTAATTGCTTGTTCTAGTCGCTATCACATCTGGCAGTCTGATTACTTGTATTGCTTTTGTGTTATTTTTCTTCAAGAAGAGCACAGGTGATGAATCTATCCCTGAACAGTGTTGTTTTCTGTGATCATTTTAGTGGCCTTGAGGCCTCATAGCAGCACTTGTTGATGAGTAAAGATGCAAGAACTTAATATCTGTAGAAGTTTCCAAGTATTTCAAAACCATAAATTCATCTTTGTGAATTTTAAGTCTTCCATCCAGTCACAGACAGTGTGAGGGGAAGGGTGAATGGTTGCTGTATCGATTACTGCTTTAATTCTAAATAGAGACTGACAGCTCAGGCAGCTACTGGATCCTCCAATGGCTGAGTCAGTGCCTTGTCGCTGTCACAGCTGTGCTTGCCAGTGGCAGGTTTGTTCCCCTATCAGTGGATAAGGATATCCATCTTCACACCTCAGGGTCCTCAGTAGGCAGCCGCTCTCCCAAATGGCCAACTTTGCTGAATCTAAGCAGGGCATTTCAGGTAACCAGCCTCTCTCTGGATGCATTATTTAGCCGTACTTCAGGGACGTTTTTCGTGCTGGAGCAGGAAACTCAGGGGCAATGCTTTGAACTTTATCATACCTCTTTTTTCATGCTTGATAAATTTTATGAGATAGCCAGCATGTCTAGAATCATGTCCTGACAATATACAATCTCTTCAATGTGTTAACGTTTAAGGAAGAAAGAAAAAGTATGTCATGAAAGGGGGCTTGAACCCTCATTCCTACTTAATAATACATCCCACAATTTATATGTATTTTGTAACTCTGCGGTATGAATCAGGTTCCAATAAAATATTTAAAGTCCCCCTCCACTGAAAAATATGTTTTTCTTCTTGTTGGATGTTTGAGCCTCACTGTGCAGAATGATGTATGTGCAGAATTGACACTTAAAGGCTGTTTTCATGTTCATCTACTGAAAGTGGAAAGTTTATCTGTGGTCATTGAAAATCTAATTTTAAGGAGTGGGCCTAAAATCACAACTAGTTTGGAGCCAGGTCCTGGTTCAGTATGCAACTTACAAAAGTGCGATGTGGAAACTTGAATCCTTCAGTGCACAAACACTGAGAGTGGACTTTTCAGTGAAGCAGGAGACAGCAGTTAAACTTTTGAAATGAAATAATATTCATAGATTCTTGAGTTCTTGAAGGAGTAGATGCCATTTTGGGGATTTTAATATGATAATCATACTTTTCTTTGTGGAAGAAACATATTAGACACACGACATTGTTCCAAACAAAGTATTCTTATATGTCTTAATGCATGTCTGGAGGGGATTTTTAACAGCTCTTACTAGTACTTTGAAGTGCAAAAATTGCCACAGAGTTATACCCTGACCCACTTTTCTGGTCAGTCACAATATACCTGCAATAACCAATAACTGACTGCTGCTGAAGCAGAACTCAGATCATTTGAGACAAGCAGAAAGATTTGTTCTCTACAATGATTGATGGAAAATATAATGTTAATGGACCTCAGTGAAGTTAATAAGGAGGACAACTTCAATCATTCTCCCAGACTCCTTCATTCATTATTTCCTCTATGCCGCACCTCTTGGCTTGTTTCCCTGCTCCCTCTATTATCTTGTCAGTTTAAAGTCTGCAGTCGCAACTCCTTCATGTTTAACTTTATCCAATCACATAACACTACAGCTCCTTTCACTTAAAAACAAAATGGGAGCCGATCACTAATCACAAACCCGCTATATATATTCAAATTAAATGCACATGTAGCATGGTGCCTCCAGCTCCTGATCAGGCATTGACCCCAGATAGAAGAAGTCTTTTATCAACAATGCAGTATGTTCTTAAACTAGTATATCCTTTCTTGAATTATTATCAGTGGTGGTAGAAGAAGTAGTTCTTTAGGTTTTCTGATTAATAATAATAATTGATGGTCACGAAATTTCAGGATATTTTCAGTAGAAAATAATCCAAATTCTTTTACAGGCTTCATTCTTCATAGCTGCATACTTTTTTTTCTTTTGTTATAGTTTGTCAGACTTTTTTCTCCTTTTATATTTCCAAACCAGGCCTCTCTTGACAAGGTGAAGAGGAAGTGAGGACACAAGCTGAGAAAACATGGAGCTTCCATTAACTGCCAAAACCATTCAACACTTTAAAACACTTAAGACTAAAAGGTTTAGTTTACAATCTGTTAATTCTCAGTGCGAGTGGTTGTCAACACATCTGTTACTCATAAAAACTTGTCATTTATTTGTAAGATGAATTACGGGAACACTACATATAGTACAAGACAGTATTCTACTGTATATCTATATAGATATAATCTCCCCAGCTGCAGGTGCATGCTCTGTTTTATCATGGGTTCGTTGCTAGTATTGTGGCAATACATTTTTAGCATCTCAGTGTATCTATGAAGATTGCACGCACCAAAAGAAACATTAAAGTCTGTGTAAAGCAATAATAAATATGTGTTTTGAGTTTTTCACACCACAGAAAAATGTGTTATTAACCACCCAGCTAAATCTGACTGATTAAAAAAATCACCAAGTATATAAAATTAGGTGCAAAAACAAGCAGTATTCTGAGCTCTGAAATGCTGGGGGCGTGTCCGCTGAAGGTGTTGTCATGCTAGTAACGCCTCTACATCACATGTTAGGCACGCCCAACAAAACCAGGAAACCAGGTTTTCAGCTATTATTTTCTAACATGTATAATGTGTTTCAAAAGAAATCTCTGATATTCCTTAACACTGACTTTAAAAGAATTTGCTGTGCCGATTAAGATTTGTATTCATTATTTGATTTCAACTAATAGGTGCTGCAAGTGTTGAAAGTAAATCCTCAAAAATAAGCGTAACACATTGCCTGCAGGTGGTACAAATATAAAAATTGCAACGCTTACTTTCTCTGCCTGTAGGAGAGGTTACGAAACTGCTGCTGCTATTCTTCTCCTAGGTGGTTTAGGCTGGCTTGACTGGTCTGACAATGACCAAAAAGGTCCTGTGACTGAGGATAATACTTGATGAATGATTTTGTGTATTTTGCAACTATCTATCTACCTGAAAGTTCTGTCTGTTTACAGCACTTGTATTATGTAGTTCAAGGTCTATTTGGAAGGTTTTCTTTTTTTCTTAAGATTCCACTTAAAGTTATATGTTACCAAGTTCAGGAAACCACTGAACAGTAACAAGAGGCACCTCAACTTGTTCTAAAGTTAAAAGAAGACAGCAGTCATTCCTGTATGTACAGTAGCTTCACAGTGATGGAACTGCAGGTGTTTTGTCCTATATGTAAAATAATATGGGATTCCAGTAACTTTCTAATTCCAGGCACAGAAAAATAGAAGATTTAGACTGTCTGTGGTTGTAGACAGATTATTTAGTAATAATATGTTGATGTGTTCAGTTACCCAACTGGTCAAGGCAGATGGCCGCCCACCTAGAGCCCAGTTTTGCTTGAGGCTTCTGCCCATTAAAGGGGAGTTTTTCCTTGCTGCTGTCGCCAAGTGCTTGCTCATGGGGGAATGTTGGGTCTGTGATAAATTAAAGAGTACAGTCTTGACCTGCTCTATGTGAAAAGTGCCCTGAGATGACTTCTGTTATGATTTGGCACTATATAAATATATTATGGAGCGGTTATTTTGTTTTTACCAAGTTAGTTGATTTTTAGAAATTTCTCATGATAACAGACATGAACAGATGACAAAAAAATTGTTTTGGAAAAGTTTTTTTGTTGTTTTTTTAAGCTTTATTTTTTCAGGAAATCTCATTGAGATAAAGATCTCTTTTGCAAGAGAGACCTGAGAACAGGTTACATATACGCAGGATCACAATAAGACTAACAATCACAAAACAAACATCAAAAACACTCACAGACACACGACTTAAAACAATCACAAACATTATGAAGAATATCAGCAATAAAACTTTAAAGTCCCTCAGAAGAACAAGTGTCTCTTCAAGCTGTGCTGCAGTTCATTGCAGTAGTAGGGTGCATAGTGCTGGAAATCAGTCTTCCCCAGTTCAGAATTTGTATAACTTTGAGGTGTGTTTATGCAACTTAAAACATCTATTTGAATGAAATGCAAAAAGTGCATAGCTGCATTGTCTTAAGTCTTTGAATATGTCTGCACATCCTCAATTGTTTATAGTCAGGAAAGCCATCTATATTATTGATCAGAGTTAAGCCCATTGTGGTGGGATGAAGAATGAAGAGAAAAGAAAAATATTTTATTGTGCTACTGGCTTGCACATTGAGCTAGTGATTTCCAATTTCACCCTCCATTAAAAAAATATTAAGACATTTTATGAACAGATCTAATTAATATGAGTTTTGAAATATCAACTCTTCCTCTTAATCAGTGAAAACACGTTTATCTACTATTTTTTACAATCTTCATGTTTTCTTCTTTTATGTTTTTTTCTATGTATGATATTCATCTTAAAAGTGCATTGTGGAGTTTTAACACAAACAATAGTGCAATACATTACAACCATCTGTAAATCATTGGAATAAACATTTAAACATTTATCTTTTTGTTACTATACCTCCACCACAGCTCAACAGGGAAACATTGTCCGAGGAAACACAAAGAGGGAATTTTAAATCCACTTGATTTGACTTATTCAGACAGCTGAAGCCTCACATAAGCTTCAAATAAAAATTTAAATACATTTTTGCACAAAGGAGGCTTGTGGATTTTGGCCCCCATCTCTTACATTAAAAGTACATTTGAAGGGGATCTTTTAATAGCCAGTATGAACAGGAGGAATGATTACAGCGAGGAAAACCTCTTTCACTGTTCATATGGACACCTGACTGTTGTTTTAAGACACATTTGAAAATAAAAACAATAATAACAATGCTACTTTAAAGAGAAATTAACTTTTAAGTGGTGTAAATGAGCTACCAGCTGCAGTCTATAATCAGTGGACAAACTGATTGACTCCTGCTGCTGCCAACTCATTTATCAGCATTCCAGTAGTATTATTATAAAATTGGCCGTGGAACTTGTGGCACTTGTGATAATGCTTTTAACACCAGCCGATGCATTGATAAGGAGACAATGAATTATTAATTTAAGTGCAACAGGAATAGGAATAATCCAATTCTGATTTTCTAAAAAGGCCAGGAGCCTATACTTACTGAGGCTGCAACTTTTTTTCCCCTTTTGAATCTTTTTAAAAGTGATGTTTTTAATTGCACAAGTATTGGAGTTGTCCCCACTTCTGTGCCTTTTCATTTGCAATTCCTTCTTTCCTCCTTAAGAGATAAAAGAGGCAAACTGCTTTATTTCAGTGCCTCTAAATAATTGATGTGTAATGCTGTTGTGAAGTGGAAAGTACCTCATAGTGGCTGCTTCAGCGAGCAAGAGAGACACAGCGCACCTTTTCAAGCTCCTTCCTCCTGTCTCGAGAACAGAGAGACAGAGGGGGAGAGGGGCAGAGGGGCAAAGGAAGGGGCAGACAAAACAGAAAGGCAGCAAAATAAAAGAAACAGAAAAAACCCCCCATGGTCATTGACATGGTTGGCAGTATCTTAGGTTAGACAGGAGTTGTGACTGAGAGAGCAAAAAAACAAAGAATACAACAACTGCTTTCTTTCCACCTGAGTTCCTCTGACGGTGTTTGTTCATTTCTCATAGCTGCCCCCCTTTACTAGATGTTCCTGGTGTGAGTAGATCTTGTTTAAATGCTAGGAGCTGTTGCGACTAGCAGGAGGCCTGAGATGGTGATTAAAGCAGCAATCATTGCTGGGCTGAGTAAGCAGCTGGAGCTGAGGAGCGGGAATTTCCATTTTTCAGTTTCTCATCATCCAATATTTTTCACAGGCCAATTCATCTAAAAGCCTCCGCCCCCTTTGAGGAAGCATTTGGTTCATGGCACTTCTTAAGAGGAGCCTGTGTGTGTGGCTGTGTGTGTGCGCGCATTCACAGAAGTGGATATACTGTATGTACACATAAATGTGTAACTATAACTGATCACTGAAAAAGGTAGCAAAATGCGACAGGCTTGGGAGAGCAAGGTTGGAAAAGGAAAAAATTAGGGAAAAAAAACTGCATCTCTAAAATCTGCTCCTGCTATTCATATGCAAGTATAAATATTAATGCAACTGTGCTGCCAACAAGCTTTTAAAGACCCGTACACTGAAATGTGGCAGGGACTCCACTGACACATTTTGTAGTCCACTCTTAATGCTTTTAAGTGATTTGGACAGATGCTGACAGAAACCATCACAATCATGAACTTTGAACAAGGCAAATCTGCTCAGTTGTCCTCAGTCAACTGTCATCAGTTACTAATATGTTAACAATGACTGACAGTATAGTCTCCCCTCTATTCTATATCCAAGCTTAAATTCAGCAGGTGTTCAGCTTATAATAGCATATGGTGATGTTAAGCCCTGTATATTATCAAACAGTGTTGTGTTGTAACATCAGCATTACTGCAACATAGCACTATTGAGTAACATGTTACAGCAATGTATTACTTTTAATTAACTAATTACCTTTTTCAGAAATGGCCTGTGTAAAGTCCAACACACTCTCACCGAATCATGTAGCATTGTAGCATTTGACATCAGTAGCACACATGAAACATATAAAAGAAACGGCCATGTGAACATCTCTGAATGACCCCCATGTTTGTTGCCTACGTGCTGCCAGCGTCATCGTATCATTTGATGGCCTGACAAACCGAACGTGCCATAGAGAAAGATATGGGAGTAAAGGTACAGTAGCTGGGATGTGCAGAATACAATAAAAAGCAATGCTTTTCTGGAGCGTTGAAGTGCAGCAACACTGGGAAACAAGTTTTTTGTCCTGACGTGTCAAGAGACTGCCTGTGTGGACTTACATAAAGACAGTAAGTGCAGGTGTTTTGATGCATGTGATATGCTGCTAATGTGTGCTATCCTTAAGGGTTTACAGTTTGTAGATATTAGGTCAAGAACACTGCCGGCTCAATTGTGTGTAGAGGTCTAAACATCATTCATCGTTCATTCAACCAACTTTCTTCTGCTTTTAACCTGGACGTTACCCATACCTCTGTTACTGTAACCCTAACCCTACCTACAGTACACCATGCTTACTGGGAGAACTGGAATTCTGGAATTCAAATCTTGGATGTTTCCGTCAGTTTAACACAAACAACTTATGTTATATCTGAAATAAACCAGGCTGCAATGTTATCAGATGGCATTCTCTGGATCAGTTGATAGAAAGACTTTTCAGATAAACCATGGCTTCATTTCACGGCAGTACTTGCAGCTCTAAAGTTGGAAAACAAACTACACCTCAGGAAAAATATCCTCTGCAATGTCACATATGCTAATTTGTTCCCCTTGTACAGTTTGAAAAGAGATCATTTATGATCACAATTTGGTCAAAGACAATTTCCTGTTTTATTCAATGGAAAATCAGCAGCCAAATCTGTTATTGTATACAAGAGTACATTATGTTTGCTCTGGGAGAGATTTACACAATAGATGTCTGTGGAAAAATGTCTAGAGACTGATTATGAGTGACTGCTGACACAAACGTGGGAGGAGTACAAGAACGATAATATTGTCACTACATCCTCTTTGATATTCTCTCTCCATTTAATATTCCAATTTAAAAATCTTGCCACAATGATGTCAATTGATACAATGATGCCAATTGTTTGTTTTCAACCCTCTAACACGGTGTTCTGAGCTACTTCTAACCACTCTCCAACTGATCTGTGACACACCACAAGTATTGACAGAGTCACACAATCCGAAATCAGTGTTTGATTGTAGCATTCATAGGTTCAGGATGTAAGTTTGTAATGAGAGAATGTTCATCTTTGGTGCTTAACAGACAGTCTGCACTGACAGACAGTAACAGGAATGCAAACTCTTTGAACAAATGTTCTGTTTCTGGCAGGAGGAGCTTTCTGTACTTCCAGCGTCTCCTTAGTCTTACGCTGTATTGTCTTCACTCCACTCTGTGTCACTAAACAGCGCTTGCTAATTATCATGGTAAGACGGTAGGTGTCAAGCAGCACAGAAGACTTGGCTTGGCCCCTTCCGCCTCACCTTCCTCTGGCAGCTTGTATAATTAACTGCTTTGGATCGTATCTCTGATCTGCTTTTAATTTGGTTTACTCGATCGTTTGCAGCAGGGCACTTTATAGTGAGACTGTTTTTCATATATCCAACTAAGAAGAACTCCCTTTATCTATAAATACTATACAGGGTCTGGCTTGATTTGGAGCTATTGCTGGAAGTCTGCTATGCTTTTTTTATTTTTGGCTAAAAGTTGGGATATAAATGTATTTACTTTCTACTATCTTTTATAACAAAGCTCTGTGAGAGTGCACAGCAGGGATTTCATTGTGGTAGAAAAAAGATGGATTCATTTTCACAGGTGGTTGAAGGATCAGTCTTAATTATCTCAGGTTCTGGCCTTTCTGATCTTTCTGATTCTTGCCCACGTCTCCAGGTGCCTCAGATGTCTTTACACATCATTTTGGATGTATTTGAAGTGTGGGAGTGTGTGCTGTTGGACTTGTGTCTTTGTGAGGATCAATGTTCTCACAATGATAGAAAGATGAGGAAAAACTTTAAAACTACAGACATTTTTGTTGGTTCCCAGTGTGTCCAAGTGAACTCAGGGTTATTTCTGGACTACAGCTAATGTCCAGCTCATATATTACATTGAGGGCGAGGGTTAGGGTTCATATTAAAGTTAGGGAAAGGGATTTATTAGGGTACTCTTTAAAAGAGCAGTACCCAGCAACACAGCTGATCTGGTAAGCAGGGGAACCAGATATCAGCCCCTGGGCATCAATTTGATATTAATAATTCCCCTTTCAACAATGCAAGGGCCAATTGGTTGTGTTTGATTAGGAGATTGTCTTTATGCAAAAAGCACACAATGGTAATTACCGTACATGTAAATGAAGTGGAAATACATGGGATTAATTAAGGCTCCTGGTCCCTGCCGAAACTCGTGATTTAACTGTACTGAAGTGTGGCTTGTTTTGTGCCGCTGTGCCTGCCTGTTGAGCTGAACATGTAGCTACGATGTTAACACTAAGTGAACTGATTGGCTTTTGTTTCTACATACCTAACACATGTCAAATACAATTAGGGCATAGTGAAAAGAAAGAAATGTTTTTCTGCCACAAGTCGAACTCTGCAGCAGTATCTTAACACTTTTAACACCCCCCACTATGTTTAATTTCACTTCACTGCCATACTTTGCAGATAATGATAGCCCTCTGGTAGGACGTTGCTGCTTTTGAAGTCAGAAATAGCTGACTACTAACCACAGCACCTTTGCCCTATCATGTAAGAAAGCTCCACTGCAACGATGACCAAATCTAAGTTTGTGTTAGCTTTTAGCTGAAGCCCGGGCCTTCCTTGGCTCCCTCCAATCATGTTTAAACAATGTCTACCACTTTATAATGAAGCATGATGAAGCCTAAGTAATGAGGTGGCAGTGAAAGGCCCTTGTATAGCTTTTCCCAAGCCCTTTAACACAGAGCCCTGACCTTTTTAACTAGCAGAATTAATTGGGCCGGGCTAACCTTTTAGAGGCTAGCTGTGAAATAAGACCAGCATTCCCGGGTCGCCTCATTATACCACACTAGCTTTGGAGTGAGAGTGCTCCTTTTCCCCTACAGTTTGGGGACGCACAGCAGCCAGTCAGCAGCTTAGATGGAGAATAAATTTCAGGTCAGTCCAATTGAGCCTGATGCTCTAAACCTGGTCTTTTAGACTCTCCAGTCAAGGGGGTAAACTACTGTTCACTCTCAGGGAAGGGGAGCCAGGGCTACAGTGCATCTAAAGTGTTTTCATGGTACACGGCAGTACTACATCAGATTTGTCCTTTCTAAAATACACGTATTGAATAGTGTCCTATTGAACCCAAGTATCATGGTCCTGGAGAGCTTCAAATGTGGTATACAGAGCCCCAAACACCCACAGTTAAGCAATTAACCCATTGTTAAAGAATTTGCTGAAAAAGACCTTTTTGACATTATGGGTACCTTTCAGGAGTAGAGGGGGTAAGAGGGAATGAAGAAAAAAAGTAAAGAAACATTTAATTTCAAGAATATTCAACCAATATGAAAGAATACAGAAAGAGTTTTATGGGGTGAACATGTGAAACTGGAAACTGGAGAAGGCACCGCTGTGTCTCCAGTGATGGTCATGTGTTCACTGCAGCAATTTTACACACAAAAACTATATGGAAACTAAAATTGTACTTGGTGATATATGCACAGTATTAGAAGATATTATTAAAAATCTATTAGTGCTCTGTTCCACAATTCTTTAAAGTTATTTGATGTCATCTTGAATTTCTACAACTGATATTTCATTAATAGTTCAATAATAAATCACAGATTTTAAATGGTTATGATCTGAGTTGGCTTCTATCTTTTAAAATTGAAAGGTGCTTATGGAAGAGTTATGGCTCATTACAAGCACAAGCACAAGTAACACTGCTGGCTTGAATTTTTATAATAAAGTGGATCTATAATTAATGTTTGATATTAAGTGAAATGAAATGTGTGAGAGGAATCATTATACAATCTGGTTTCAATTCACCACCTCACCATCTGCATCGCCAATTTCACCTGTCTCCAAAATGTTCATATCAAATAAATTCCTACTTTTTCATGGGAAGTGACGTACATATCTTTGAAGCCCCGTTTTGTGCATACACAATGGTTATAAAGGCCCCTGGTTGGGTCGTGATGTGAGCACAAATAATTGCAATATACAAATACCAACAATCCCAATAATGGCACTCCATTCATGATGGCTGTAGACTCAGACTTTGCCTTTACAACCACCAAACCACACGAAAGTTCACAGCAAATCGAAATACCAAATGAGTACAGGTGGAAAAAAGATCAACTGGTAACAAAATGTTACTTGAGCACTGACACCACAAAAATAGTCTTATGCATGAAAATGTCAAATTCAATTTAAAATATTTTGTATAAAAATAAAGGACACAGCATTCACTTGGAAGTAATTCAATTGTGTTCTCAGTGGGTGTTGGACCAAAGCTGCCGCTTATCACCGATTCTGTTTGTGATTTCTGAGCCCATGGTACCCTGTCAGAATACAATGAATTGAGCCCTTCATGTCAGAAACAAGTTGATGCCCCAAGTGAGGGAGCCAAATATATTAGGGTCTTGTTCAGTTCTGAGGGGAAGATGAAGCATAGGATTGACAGGTAGATTGGTGCAACCTCTGCAGCAATGGATTTGCTTCCTATTCTTAATTCATAGGGGGCTAAGTGTAAAGGCTAAATTCTCATGAGGGCTAAAAAGTCATGAGCTTTTCAATGTAACTGACCCACCCTTAGGAACAGAGTGAGGAGTTCGGACATTCAGAAGATGCTCAGAGTAGAACCGTTGCTCCTTCTCACTGAATGAAGCTGGTTGAGATGGCTGGATGTCTTCCGGTGAAGTTATTCAAGGCACGTCCAACTGGAAGGAGACCCTGATGCAGAACCAGAGCATGCTGGAGGGATTATATGTCCCATATGGCTTGGGAACGCCTTGCAATCACCCAGGAAGAGCAGAAGGAAGTAGTTACCGAGAAGGGAATATGGGGTACTTTGCATAGCCTGCCACCTCTGTGACTCAGGCCCAGAGAAGTGTCAATGAACAGAGGTGGCCCCTTGCACACACTTTCGATTTATGTCAGTTAAAGGGATACTCCTCTATTAAATGAGCCTAGGACTGGAAGATGGTCGTTTAAAGTAAATACTTTTCTAGAGAGAACAGCAGCTGTGGTCAGCCTAAATTTACATAGGTTATAATACATGGCAACAATAACAAGAGAAGTAACAGTAAGTTTCTGGCTCAGCTGGCCTCAGCAAAAAAGTTGTGACATTACAAGAACTGAACAGACAATGTTGCTTTGTCCTTTCAAGATGTGACACAGAGAGGTAAAGTAAATATTTCTGCTGTCTGGTAGGAGAGAAAAGCCACCTGTGTCTGACCAGGAATTGAATCACACTGCCTTGCACAGACTCAACTGTCATGACTATTTTTAATAGAAGCCTCCTACATCTTGACTGTGATTCTGGCTGCTCTCTTGCCTAGTGGATCACTATCCAAAATGGCTACTAAGTAATTGCATCCATTTCAACATTTTTATTGCTAAAAATAAAAGACATAATTTTATGAATCTAAAACATGCACTGTACATAATTTCACAGTTATCCATGAATTGCAATTCAGTGTAAACTGGTAGAGTATTAATATATACATGAGAGATAGTCTATGTTTTCTCATTTGTTTACAGGTCTGAGTAACTGAGCATGTAACTACTCACTCAACCTAAATTCAGGTTTTTTTGAGAAACCAGGTCAAATACAAACGTCTCTACTCACAAAGCAGTTAGGTCAGCTTTTATGATATAATAACAGAGACTGTCAACATCATGTAGTTTTCTTTGAATCACCCCACAACCATACAACAGAGCAGTACACAGTACAGAGCTTATATTGTCTGCACTGATCATTTCCACTGAGTCCATGTCAACCCAAACAAGGCACAGCTGCTTTGTCCTGTGGCCAAGCACGTTGATACTGAACTGGAACTTATCTAGAGGTAGGTACTGTCTGCTGAACATCTATTTTTATATTTTGCATGACATTTACTGTTGTCTGGCTGTGAGTGGTTTGTTTTTGGTCCCAGAAAACAAAAAAAAAGAAAAAAAAAACATGGTGTAGCTGCAGTCAGGTGTGCTACATCAATACCCTCTGTCTCTCATTCTCTTTTATTTATAATGTACCAGTTGCATTTGCATTGCAATTTACAAATACATGTATAATTAAAGACAGAGAGATTTATTACATTTTTAAGTTTTTGAAAAAAAAAATATATATATATTCAATGTGCTTTAGTGGCTGCAGTGACTCATAGGTTGGTTTATTTCAAGAAAACTGTTAAACTTGCAGAAATTCAGAGTGGGTGGCAACTTTAAGTTCTAGTAGCCATTGTAGCTGTCGATCCAAGTCAATTTCCAGCCCTGGTTACAGCACCTGACTCACTCAGAGAGGGGCTGAAGTCACAGTCTCAACAAGATGTTGAGGACTTGTGCTGAAAATATTTCCAACAGTAAAGGCAGAGAAAGTCTCTCCTACCATGCTGCCATTTTAACTGACATCTTGAAAGGACAAAGCAACATTGTTGTTTCAGTTCTTGGTATTTCATGACTTTTTTTCTTAACAAGTTTATTTCTGACCTTCTAACTGTGCTGTTAGCCAAAAAAATACTCTTAGTAATTTGAATGGGTTTCTACATTTGACATTTTGCTAAGGGAGCTAGGTATCTAGAAATGCTGTTTTACTCACAGCTGTCATTGGGACCACTGTCTATCACCACATTATTACTAGTTTCTGAACATCTGCAAAGTCACTTTTTTAAACTTGGATAACAATGGATAGAATAACTGTATAATGTGAAGGGGGTTGCTAGTAGTGACCAGCTGTACACAGAATTTAGTAGCTAAGATATATTTCTTAGGTGTTGGTGAAGCCAAAATAGAGTTAAAAGGAGAGTGAATATTATAGTTGAAGTACAGTTGTTAGTGGCCAGAGACACAACCCCAGATAAATGTGATGATGAATGTAAATGAACAACAGTTCACTAACATATTTACCATATCAACTTTAAAAGGTGATAAATTATTGATTAAATTGTCCACGTTGTGTTTACAGCTTATTATTCTGCCCCCAAGTGGCCAAAAATGTATTAATGCCCATTTAAAGAGATCACTGAGTATAAGTTTACAATTGTAATTGTCGTTATGCTAGCGTAGTTTAGAGGAACATCGTAAATTGGCTCTTTGTCTTTGCTCTTTGCTCTCTTCATTACTGCTCAGTAATTCATGGCATAATTTAGTGATGACCCATAATGCTTATCTATAGTGTAATGTCAAAGACGCCACTAAAGGCCAGTATCAAACAGAGATAAGGTTACAAAAGAAGTCTCATTGAAAGATTGCATCCTAATTCAAGAACTTAGTCTTTAAAAACAGAACAAATTGGCTTACTTTGCATAGTTCAGAAACATTTACCTGCCTGTAAAGAAAGTGGGTTCAGACTTTCAGAGGCAGAACTGCAATATACAGAGCCTTCACTGAATCCAAACTGCTTTCATCGACTTTTGCATTATACTGTATTTGTTTGGATAGCACTTGCAATAAAGACAGATAACATCATCACCATAGATTTTAATATTTTAGTCATTCAAAAATAACTCTCTGGTCAATTCTGCATCCTGTGTGATATGGGTAACTGCTGATCATTTTAGCAAGCCTTGGGAGTGTATTGGGTGAACTGCATTATCTTGCTATGAAAAATGACAATGACCTCCTTAATATTATTTAACATTCATGGATACAATTTGATTTGCCAGTTTAATCCTCATTAAAGCATTAATAGTATTGTTTGAACTGCATTATTTTTCTAAGAAAGAAAGAAACTTGAGTGAAAAGTACTAGCCAGAATTTTAGCACAGATGAAAAGGTCCAACTACACACAGTTTCATTTTTTTGACAGTTTCACTTGGGTGGCAATTTCCTCATCTCCGGCAGCCAGGAAAATGGCAGTCTGCATTAACAGTGTGATGTTTAGTTCACAGAGTATTAACCAGACTTATCCTTGCAGTGTCTGATGAGCTCCTTATCCCTACTAACCCGTGCAGTGATTTTTTTTTCGAGGACAATTCCCGTTTCAAGAAGACCTGTGAAAAAGTTAAACCAGCAGAAAATGTATCAAAATTGGAACTTTAAGCTTCCAGAAAGGTGGCTAATAGTTGGATGTTCACTGAGTTCCTTTATAGTTCTGCATGTGAGCGAATGTATCTTCTGCACGTGCGTATTACTTTATTAGATGATTCATGCATGATTCATCCTGGAACAGTAGTATTTATGGGCTGAATTCAGCCTGACTGGGTAATTGCACAGTAGATATTGTCTTTCCAAACAGAGAAAATGCTTGCTTTTTGCGTCCTGTTTAAGGTCTAATAAGTATTTGTCATTTGTAATTACATCCTCAAGTGGCACACTGACAGTCTTGCCTTCACCAAATTCTAAGCGCCACCCAAACATTCAAATCAATCCACCCTCAGATTGTATGCCAGCTTTTGTCAGTATAATTCTGCTTGAAGAAAAATAAAAAAAAAGTACAATTCTACTTTATATGCTGAAGATTTAGTCTAGGTAAGAATGCCTTATCTATATGCAAATTATAAGTTATCAACTTCAATAACTGTTGAACGAGGTGTCTCCAAACATGCTATTGCCTTCATTTGTCAGGCTGCCAGGGTGGCCCAGTTTTTAATGCAAAGCATTCAATCTTGAGGGAGATGGCAGCAAACACAGACAAATAGTCCATGGAAAAGGAGAGGATAGTTAAGAGCACAGAATGCCAGTGATGATAATGAGTCTTCTTTGTGTTGCCCACTTCATCTTTATAAGATATGATAAACCAACTAGTCAAAAAGCAAATGAAAAACACCTCTGTAAAGCTAATTGAAACAATTTTCTCTGTGCAGCGAAAGGAATTTTCAGTTTTAGAAAAGATGTGAAAGTATGTCCTTGAGAGGATCCTGAGATGCTACATAGTCCAAAATCCATCTGCTATGGAAAAAATGGCAAGCATAATTAATTTCTAAATAATGGCTGACATTTTCTTAATATATCGTTGGCCCACTTTATATTGTACAGAAGTTATTTCATATGGCCCCAGGGCAGCTCCTTTCATAAGACTTATTGCTGGCACAAAAAAGCAATGGTATCACAGAGCTTTGAGATAAAATATGGAAATCATACTGATACTTAGTTTCTGTTCAAATGGCGATGATGAGAGCTGATACTGGAGCTGGTTGGGGGATGTTTGTTTGGTTGGTGAATCACTGGGTGTGGCATGGGGGATGGGTGATACAAACAAATGGTCATAGTTTTGAATAAGAAGTCTACTAATAAATAACAACACATTCCTCCAACTACTGTCCTGCCAACAATAAATATTGAGGAAGGCACTTAGCAGTCACCTGCAACACTGTCCCCATTACAAAAATAGCAAGAACATGGAAGCTTTCTCTCTTAATGTGTGCGCTTTCACCTTTCTTACACATTTTCTTACATGCAGCATTTCTGGATTTGAAGCACATTGTTCCTTGTATATGTGGTTTCACTCCTGTATGTGTATTATTTATTGCATTTTTTTATTTGGATATTTTTCTTAATGTTAATGTTCACTGTTGTGTGTGTTTTGGTATTTGTGGCATTTTTTGCATTTGAAATACATTTTCCCCAAATGTTACTGTTTTCATTATTATATGTGTTTTTTTATTTGTAGCACATTTCTTTTAATGTTTGTGTGTCAGCTTTTGTATGTTGTATCATTTGCAGCATTTAATTTGGAGCACATTCCTAATGTTTTTTGTTTTTGCTTTTCTATGTTTTATTTTCTATTTTTTTTATTATTTGCAGTTTTTTTTATTTGGGGCACAATTCTCTTAATGTTTGTGTTTTCACTGTTTTGTGAGTTGTAACAATTGCTGTGTCTCTGGATTTGGAGTGCATTTCCTTAGTATTTGTGCTTTTCCTCTTGTATGTTTTGACCTTAGGGGTCACCGTAGTGGCGGTGGTACACAAAAAATGTTCTAGTTGTTATTAGACTACAAATGCTCTAACACATTATTACAGTAACTGATATAAGAAGCAGTATTTTCTCCTTGAAATGGACTCTCTTTTTAACATCCTATCACCTTTTCTTGTACATACAGGTTCAGTGTGAGGGTGTAGGGACTGAGTCGCCAACATCAACCTGCTGAGAGGAACCTGGCTGCCTTTTCTCCCATCTGTCTGCCTGCAGAAACAAGATCCATGAAGGCAAATTGTCACCGAAATCCAAAAGGGAGAGGGTCTCTTTTTTTCAGCCTCTTTGAATGTCAGGCAGTTGCATATATCTAATACACTTGAAGGCAAAACTGTTGAGATCCAATGTGTCTGAGGCAGATGATTTGAGCCTTAGAAGCCCTAAGAGCTATAGTCCTTATCTGGTCCTCCTTCCCTCAGCAGACGGCAAATGTATGAACGTCTCCTCCATTCGTCTGTACTGCAAACGCTCTTATCTCCGCTCCACTGCATACCTTCTCCTTGCACTCACAAAATTGAGCCACAATTCATTTAACTGCATGTTAACGGTTTCATACTAAAATGTGATATGTGATATATCCATTTGGAAGAAAAGGTACTTGATATTTTTCCTTTTAAACACATATGATTGCACCCTCTAAAAATATTATGACTTTGTACGCAAAGGTCATGGGATAGCTAATGACACAAGGAATATTCTAAAATAACTTTTCCTCTCTTCATTCAATTTGTAATAAAAGGTACATTTCAGAATGTGACCATCTCCTTCTTAAACACCTAAAAATATAATCACTGATACCAACAGAGTTTTGCCATTAAACAGCCCTTCAGAAATGTTGTAAGAGCTGAAATCCACAACAAAAATATATAGTGCGAGGAAGATTAATGCTTCAGAGCATTGCAGCAGCTTAAACAATAATTTTGTTACAGTTGAGTACTGACTTAAATTCCCTGCATGCCTCCTACAAGGGTTATTAACAAAGGTAGTGTTTATCATGTTGGGTCCTCTGACAAATAAAACAAAGGGAAAAATGTGTTTGTGCTCGTTGTGGTGTAACACACTGCATCACTGTAATTGAGTATGTACTGTATATGTAGGCAGTGCAGGAAAAGATGTTGAGTGACCACACTATTGCTTGTGTTTGACATGCGTACTCATTTTAAACACACAAACTGCACACGTGTACACAGCTCAAAGTAGAAATCACCTGAACTCGAACTATGAGACGCGGATGCACACTTTCTTTTTCTCTTTCAGTCATTTTGTTGAAAAATATACTTCATCATCCAACAGAATATTCTTCTCACAGGTATTTGTTTACCTCTGCAAGGGACAAATATATTATATAATATTGCTAGAAGACATACAATATGTTGGCTATAGGCAGTAAAATAAAATGAACTTTAGTGTGATGCGTGTCAAACTGTCAGTGTTTTGAGTTTGCAGCTAGATTACTGTACTAAAAAACTGTAGAGTGCCGCAGAGCCTTGTCAACACTGAAACATGCTGAGGTGAGTTTGGGTGAATGTAATGATTTGACAGTTGAAATATGTTAAAATACACTAATAATAATATATCTCTAAAGCCAAAGGCTTGAGTTAATGAGAACCTCAATTAATCAATTAATCATGTTTACTACCCCGGATTCTATCCACATGCTCTTGGGAACATATGATATCTGACGTCAGCTTGTTGGTAAGGTAGAAAAAAACGTTTCAAACGAAGCATCAGGGCAGGTTGAAGCCCTGGCTTTTGACTTGCAGGGAGCATTTCTACATACATTAACCTCAAGTTTTGGATCTTTGACCATGTTTAACATAGATGTATCTGACATCACAGCAGTATATAAATAACAGAAAATTACAAAAAAAAGCACAATATGGCTCCTTTAAGCTTTAGACAAAGGCCTTCTATGCTCTCACCACACTCCATATTTACTCTGCTTGTACTGTCAACTATATACAGGGAAGATGTTTGAGGTGCAGATAAAGGAAAATGTGCAGCTGTATATTTTCAAGTTTGAAAAGTAATGATATTCAATACCATTATCAGTACAGAGGAGTGGGAATCAATACTGGAAAAAAACAGCACTGATATCATTTCAAATTTTCCATGTTGATATGTATTGATAAAAATAAGCCTTCAGCACAGGTTCAAGCAGGAAGAGAATTATCATTCTTATTGTCATCACTCTAGGACTCCACTTTCCAGTTATCAGTCATATATACAATGATTTGTTCACATGCTCTTCTGTACTGCAATGATAATCTTTACTATTTAAACCACCTTACCTTCTATCTCTCTGCCCTTGCTGCTTTACGCCTACACCACCCCCCACTGCCAACAATGTTGAGCTCTATATCTATCACTCCCTAGGGGGGATCTCCAATTGGCTGCAATTTGTAGAGCCCTATCCCTATAAATGTATTTCATTGATGGGATCAATGGAAACAGTGTTTTTATTAAATGAACTGTATATTTCTTGGTTGAATTATTCTTTTGACAGCACAAGTAGAATTCTGCTATAATTTAACTACTAAAAACATATCTTGTCTTAGCCAACAAGAGCACAAAGTTGTAATGTAAATGAGTGAATGCTTTATTGGACCGATCAGTTTAAAGTCAGATGATGCACCCTCTCATTATAATCTATACATGAATGAACTGAAAAGATGCCACATGCACAGGTTGTTGTTGTTTTTTGGTTTGATTTTGTTTAAGGGAACCAAACCCTCCCACAAATCAAACCAAACCCACAACTGTGATCCATTTTCCATCAATTTTTAAGCGGACATAATTGCCTCCTTTATGATAAAAAGGCAGCTTTTTCTTTAAAAATTCCCTCCAGGTTAAGAGAGTCCAACTTCCTTTTATTAAATGGATAAACAATATGTTATGCTCTGGCTCTGTTTTAAAGCTGATACATTTCTGGATGTAGAAAAGCAAAGTGGCCAAACACTTATACTTCAACACAACTGCAATCAAGGGAGACTGTTTCAAACACGTTGTGATCATTTTTAAAACCAAAGTACTGCTTATCACATTAAGCAAATAAACCTAATGGATGTATTGATCTCTGAGGGATCTCATGGTTAGAAAACTGACTTGTACATGATAATAATAATAATAATAATAATCATTATTATCATTAGGTTCTTGTTAGTAAAATAAGAAATACTTGACATCTCCCTTTTCCCAACAGAGCCCCAACCACTTTCATCCCTGTGAGAGGAGACACAAAACGCAAATACAGCAAACAACAAAAATATGTCCCATTACAGTATATGTAGTTCATGTAAGACCTGATCACTCACACAAGTTACAAGCTGATTGAGCTGATTGAGATGATTTTAAGGTCTTCCTAGTTTTTGCATCTGTCTTTTTCTGTGTTTTATCTTTTGTGAGGCACACTGTGTGTATTTGTATTACAGAAAGGAAGGGTTAGCACATTATTTTACTGTAACCATAATTTCTTAGGAGGTACTAATTAAAAAGAGATGGAGAGTTATTTTCATGCATTTAATTCCAATTAATTGTAAACTTCTGTAACCTTTAATAAAACTTAATCCCAAAAGTAACCATAGTGTAAGTTAGCACACAGTGTACCAGCTGAACATGTGAAAATGAAAAATGTGTCTCTCCATGTAGATACAAGAAAAAAAATATGGAGAATAAAGTATATATATAATTTATATCTAAAACTGCAATTTCTGTTTGGGATTTATAACGCACTCTATCTATCTATCTATCTATCTATCTATCTATCAATATTTATTGTGTTTAAATTGATCTCCATCAGTGTTTCCAGTTAAGGTTTTAGCAATTCTTTCAATAAATTCTGTCTGGATTTTCCCCATAATTAGCACCAAATGACACCATTTTTTCTAGGACATTCCTTAGGAGTATTATCTGTAGAATACATCATTTCCAAATGAAGTATTAGTAGTACTAATAGTATGCCCTGAAGTATCCTAAAAATAACATTTACAGTTTTTCTAAGTCGCTTTGGTCCAATTCTCAAATAATAATGAATATTTTCAAAACAACATGTGAAAACCTCCACACTGCTGGTCACTTGTTCACAACAGATTTGACATTCTCATTCTTTTACACAAATTGCAAATGTTTTCACACATCTATGCAAATGATTAAGTACAACTGTGTACAACTTGCACAATTACCAAATGCAAATGTGTTGCTGATCAAAACTGATTATGTTGCTTCTCAGTTGAATAATTGTACTCTCCAAAACATGTAGGAATGTATAAGTCATCACATGCCAGTAGTCCATTCCATTGTCAAAATCTCTCAGGCATATATTCCATAACTAGCATTGATATGGAAGTTTTGTAACATCTGCTAAATTAGTAAATTGCCTGTCAGGTGAAACTTGAACATCACTAACAAAGGGGAGTTTCTCATATCTTACATCAACCAATCACACATCCTGTCAAGTTAGATGACAGGTGCTATTCATCAGTGTGGATATTGTCAAACATGTTTATAGAGCTTGAGCAACAGAATCACCACAAATTCTGAACATGGAGGAACCTGGCCAGGTAAATAATGAACAGAGGCAACTGCCCGCTCATGGAAGAGGAGAAGGAAGAGGAAGAGGATGCATGGTGGTATAGTGTGGACCATGTAATTAACCATGGCCTTACAATGGCAGAGGCTGGTTGCCAAGTGCAGCCTAATGCAAACCCGTCTAAAGTGTCTTCAATTATACAAACATTCCGCAGGGAAAACAGGTATGTACTCACTCAATACTGTAATTATTTATGTTACAGTATTTCAGTTAAAGCAATACAGTAACTATAAGTCAATGCATGTCTGAAACTCATACTGTAAGAAATACAGGCACACAGTACAGCACAGTACAGTGCATTGCAGTACAAATAAAGTAATATGATCTATTTCTGAATTCCAATGTGTAGGACTAGACAACCAGTGGCAAAAGAGCAGTTTTCATACCTCAGCAAGAGCAAGAGATCTGCAGCATGGTGACAGCAAATAATGCTATTAGATTGAGAGAGATCCAGAGTGCAATTTTAGAGGACAAAGGTGTCTTTCAAAATATCAACTCTGTCACCATCTCTACAATAGACAGTGTTGAAGAGACATCAGATGACCGTGAAACAACTCTACAAGGTACCACATGAGAGAAACTGTGACAATATGTATGATTCTACAGTAAAATTGGTTTGATATTTTGTTTACTGTATTATAGAGAATAATGGAACTGGAAGGAAGTGAAATCCCTCACACCTTTGTGTTCGTGGATGAGGCTGGTTTCAATCCGGCGAAAGGCAGAAGACGTGGCCGAAACATTATAGGCCACCGAGCTACGGTGGATGTGCCAGGCCAATGCAGGGGCAATATAACAATGTGTGCCCGGAGAATGAGAGAGGTTTGATAAGACATGACTTGCCAAATTTTGTAAATGTTGTGTGGGATAATGTAAGCTTCCACTGTGAAAATGTCATCAGGGAATGGTTTGCTGTCCACTAACGGATACTGATGGAGTTCATTCCACCATATTCTCCATTCCTGAGGAAATATTTTCCGCATGGAGGTGGAAAGTATATGATCATCGGCCTCAAGATCAGATGTCTCTGCTTGCTGCAATGGATGCTGCTTGTGATGACATCACAGCAGAACAGGGGATGGTTGCAGCATGTAAAGACGATTTTGACGAACTCTGTGGCCAGACAGGAGCGACAGGACCTCCAGTGAGGTGGATGGAGTCTTTAATGTAGCACTGTAGCCTTACTGTGTTACTGTACAATACTATATAGTATTTTTGGTTTCCACAGCACATGAATTTTTTTGTACTGATGCATTTTTGCTTTACTGTGCTGTGTAAATTTTCTGTTTACTGTGTTGTAAGACATTTACAGTTACTGTAAATGAAAATATAGTATTGAAATCAATGTCTGAATAGTATTCAATTTGATACGCAATAGCATTTAGTTCACATTACATTCTAGAACATTCAGTGTCAATGAAAAAATGGGAGAAGACTGAAATTCAGATGTAACACTTCCAGGGTCCACTGCCATACTGACAACACATCTAAACATTTTGACCACCACTGTTTACACAATGTCAAAGGAACTTTTCATTTTAGTGACATTGGCTTATTTACTGACACAATAACTTCATTTTGAAGCACGAGTTAAATGTTTTGGGTGAGTTATGACCTTTGCAGGTGAACCGTGGTGTTGTGCTGTACCATATAAGCTGTTCTGACAAATCCATCTGGAGCTTTGAGAATGTTAAAACTGTTTCAAGAAATGAGCCAAACCAATTGAGAAAAAACTGTAAACCAAGGGTCAATTCCAGTGACTTCATGGTTAAAAAACATGCAATTTCAAACTGTCACGTAATGGTTTGATAATGTGGCACCTGTTTACATTTCCATCTTTGCATTATTTGCCATGGTTTAAAGTTGAAGCAAGAAATAACTGAGGTTATATGTGTGTCATTGAGGAAAAGCCAGTATTGTCCATTAACAAAGAGATAAGAGCCCATTATTGTGTTTTCTCTTAATCTCTGTCTAAAGCCCAAACACACACACACACACACACACACATACACGTACACACACACACAAGATGAAGCAGCTATTCACTGACAACCAAGGGCATGAAATCAATCTCAATATTCATACATAGCTTGGAGGAGTTCACTACCCTGAGCAAAACGTGTGTCCTAGAAGATACCATCAAAGTGACACTTGACAATAACTGTGGCACGAGTAGAAAAGGGCTCATTTTACCTGAGACATGTCCTCTTCATTCTATGGAGCGAGGCCCTGTGGGACTCAAGGTTACCCTCTATCACCGGTTGAAATCATTACGGCGAGACTGGGAGACAGATCTACAGAGCATGGTCCCTATTCCCCGGCATCATAGCCAATCTGTTTATTGGTTTTCTAACGATCACCGCACATGGATGTTGTCACAGCGAGGCAAGCTTTTTTAGACCTTGCACAATTGGCTGTTCAGCACATTTATAATACATTAAAATATGCTTGCATCTCCCCTGGTGTTGCCCTCTCCTGCACCACATGCACTGATACACTGCATATCATAACAGGGTGATGTCCATCAAATCGTTCACTGTGCTCATGTCTCTCAGTGGTATTGCAATATTCACAACGAAAAAGTTTCACATTACCTTTTTTTCTGTACTGAAATACTAAATCAACAAGAAATACATACAACAGTAGCTCCTGTCCTGTGAAATACCTGACTCAGTCTGCACAGGTCTGCATATTGCACTGACTTACACTCTTCACTGAGGAGCACCATCTACTAAAGAACTGAAAAAAGAGAGTTAATTTCCAGATGGTTTATTGCATTTTTTAACTTGATCTTTTCTCCAACATTGAAGCCTTCACAATTAACAGGTCATTTGTATTTCTTTATTGCCATCTTGGCAGGTGCCTGAAGTCTGTTCATTTCCTCCTGAGAGCTGTGGCTGCGCTCTCCTCGACGCCTTCATCGATTATAGAGGCTGATAGGACCGGGCCATCAGGGAGCCCATTCTATAAATGCAGCACGCTGTTTGTTCCCCCATGTGCTGGCCAGGCTCTGCTCTCTCTCAACTGGGGTTCATGATGTGTGTGTGTGTGTGCATGTTTGTGTGGCGTTTGCAGACATGTAGTTGGACAATATGAGGTAGGAAAACCATGTCAAGGAAAATCTGAGGTAGTAGAGCGAGTGCGGGAGAGTGAAATAAAGAGGCTGAGAAGGAGAGCGTGCAGGGGCTGGCGTCAACTCCTCTGATAAATGTTTTCCTTTCTCCTCTCCTCATTTCATCTTCCTTCTCTCTTCACTGTCCCTTTTTTTACCACCTCCCTTCTTCTGTCCCGCTACCCTTCCCCCTTCCCCCTTTTTATCCTGTTTCTCCCCTCCATTAACTCCCTTGTCTTCCCTCCCATCCTCCATCCTCTTCCACTCTATTATTACCAGCCACATTAATACCAGGTGTGTAATTGTAATGATTCTCCTCTGTTTGGTAACAGAGGCCAACCAAGCCCAACCATTATTAAAACATAGTTAACAGTGGCAGATCCAGGTTAGCTGCTGTGTTTATGGTGAATCTGGGATGGAAAGCATGGTGTTGGTTTGGTTTGATTCTGTCAATGTGCAGCTGAATCAGATGCTTCTTAGAACAAAGACTGCAAATTTCAGAGGAAAAAAGGACTGTGGCACACTGACAGATTTATAGCCTTTAGTAGTGCAAACAGGCCAATATTTCAATACAACTGCGTCTTCATCAGAGTTAAAATGTACAGACATACAGAAAATAGATATATAGTCAACCTAGAATAGGTGTAAAATTGTCACTGGATAATTGGATGAACAGGATTTCAAGTCTATTGGATGATGGATCCAAGGGCAGGAGTTGCCAATAGTGCCACACCCAAAACAAACATATAAGATACTTCCTACAATTTACTGAATACATAATACAAACAAAAAACAAACAGATATCTAAAACAAAGAACACAGATTCAATACAGCAAGTGTATAAGACAAAAATTTAAATAAATTAAAATATAAAATCGTGTTAGTTATTTGTACTTAAATACTTGAATTACTAAATTTATATGCACTAGTTAATAATTCATGCTCTGAACATATGTTATGCTGTGAACATATTAACAGAACTTAACATTAAACAATATTGTCAACTTTTTTGATGTCAAGGATGACTCAGTGTTGTGTTTGACAGGCAAAATGTGAAGTATAGGTGGATCTAAGGGATAGTTTGACATTTAAGGAAATACTTCAGTTTCTTGTTTCTTGCTGAGAGTTACATAAGAAAATTGACTCTTGTGTTTATGGTAAATATGATATAATTCCAGCAGTTGGCTAGCTTAGCTTAGCATAATTCCTGGAAGCAGGGGGAAACAGCTAGCCTGGCTCTGTCTGAAGGTAACACATTCCACCCACCAGCCCCTTATGCTTTGTTTCATCTGTACAAAACTGAAATCTACAAATGACAACATGCCATTTTATGAGTGGGTTTGTACCAGACTATTTCTTGAGTGGGACAAGTTGCCAGAGAGACTCCAGTAAGTTACTCATCCCAGCCAAGACATAGTCATTAATGAAGTAATAACATTAATTATCGAGCTTTAGAGGTACTGGTAGGCAGGTTTTCTTACCTTTGGACAGAGTCAGGCTAGCTGTTTCCCAGCTTCCAGTCTTTTTTCTGCTGGCTCCAGGTATATATTTACTGTACAAACACGAGAGTGGAATCAATCTTCTCATCTAACACTTGGAAGGAAAGCGGATAAGCGTATTTCCCAAGATGTCAAACTCTTCCTTTAAAGCCAAGCAGCTCATTCAGATTGTCTGGCGACACATAGATATATGTGCTTCTACCTCAGCCAAAGCTGCAGCCACTGCTGGTGAATGTATTGCTTCACAACTGTAGGCTTTATACATAAAGCTTTATACATACATCAAGAGTGTCGAGGGGACAAAGACTATAATGAAAGAATGCCATAACCTAAATGACATAAAATGTAATTGAAGTGTACAGTAAAGTAAAATATAAAGTAATATAGAATAACATGGGAATTCAAATAACTAAAAAGCACTTTCTTATTTCTTCTCCACCATTGCTATTTTGAGAGCATTATTTACTAATTAATACACTCCAGCTAAGAAAATAATTATGCTCCTGCATGTGCTGGGCTCAGTGAAATACAAACACGACTGAAGCATCGCACAGGATAAAAAAACAGTTCATATATCTGTAGCAGTCCTGGTAGCAAGGCTAATCTGCCTCACTGTCATGGTGGTAAGGATTTTGCTTAGTTTACTATAACTTGAACTGTTTGTGAGCAATTAAGTTAGCAATACGTTATTTATTACTGGCGCATTGTATTGTCATTATGTTGAAATTAGAATAAATGACATAATGACACATGCAGGCACCTACAGAATCGCTTCCTATGTTGTACGTAAATACTAGTCAGCCCCAGCCTCGGCTTCAGCAGAGAGAGGGAGGTCTTCCTCCCTCCCTTGCCAAAAAGGATTCAGCAGCGCTTCAGTTGTTCATCTCCAGAGTTGGTTCACTGCACAGCTCCATTTGTAGCATCAACTGTCTGAATGCACAGCTTGTTAGTGGCTCCAGGCCAGTGAGCTCGCTGTGGTGCAATGGGGACGCAAGCAGGGAAGCAGCAGGCCCACTGGCACCGCTGGCCCAGCCTAATGGTCATCATAGCAGACAGGTCTGATACTGGTTGGAAAGAGAGGGAGGGAGAGAGAGAGAGAGGAATAGGGAGATGGAAGCGAGAGATGAACAGAGAAAGCATAGTTGGCCACAGCAAGATACAACTTTGATGATATTAAAAACATAACAGAAAAAAGCAGTCATCCTGGGATTTTCTGTCTATCATAATACTGACATCTGCAGAACAGGCCGGAGGAACTGTCAAATTGATGTAGGCTGTGGGCTAAAGGGTACGACAGAAATACTGTAAATGCTACAGGAATAGAAGAATGAGAAGTCTTTGTGAATAGTGAGGGTGAGGATTTTCTGCACAGAGCCCCAGGTACTTTACCTGCCCATCTCAACGAAACATAAGACAGAGTAGGGCCATGCAGAGACCTTTAGAGGGGCAGGTGTTCAAAGTTACAGTAAAAAGGGGCACATGGAACAATATTTTAAAACGTCATACACCAACATAATTTTCAGCATAACCTGTGGAATTATAGCATCCCATATTAAACAGAATGTAACATGGAATCTTACAACAAACCACATCATACTATATCATTGTCCCCCACCCAATGAAGTCGGAGGGGGACTATGATTCGCTCTCTATTGTGTGTGTGTGTGCTCTGTTGGCACCTATTAAACATCACACAGCCAAAGGCAACACTCTCTGCAGGCTGGACGAGGCACACAGAGCTGAGAACCATAATGGCCACAGTATAGATCATAAACTGTGAGGACTGAGGTTTTGTCATTGTAAGTAAATGAATGGCAGGATTAGCCCAAGGCTTCAAGTATTTTTGTCTGAAGGACAGAATGGCATATTAAACAATTTGTTTTCAAAAACAAAAAAGCCTGAGTGGTGAAAAGGCTGCTCCTTTAAAGACATTTAGCATATATATTTTTTTCTAAACAAAGAATATGCTTTTGATATGGTGACAGTCTCTGATCCGGAGGATAACATGTAGCTCTTCAAATTCCATAATTACAAAGACATTTTAAAAAACTACAAGACATACAACAACTGGGATGGAAAGGGAAGAATCTTTAAAGACTAAAAGATAAAGCTAAAAATAATGGAGAGTTCAAAAGTAGTGCAAGAGACAATTAGACAAAACCACACAGCTGTAAAGTCTTATCTTACAAGAAACCACACAAGTTAGGTGCAAGCAGCACATGGCTGCCATTCCATCATTTATTTTAATTTACATCTTTGTTTCTGCAAAAGTAAGAAAACATTATGACATCTAAATTTAACAGCTCCAAGCAACACAGTAAAAAATATTTATAAATCCTTGGGCACCATTTACTGTATTTCAGAACATGTTTTGGCTGAAATACTTTTGGATTATTGGATTTTGGATTTTTAATTGTTCTAAAATGGAGATGTCACTGAATAAAGACTCAGTGTTGTAGGATTCTTTAATATACGTTTTTCCCAACCAAAATGAGAACAAAATGAATCATGAATATTTCCAACTGGATTTTTTGTACTTTTCTGCTACTTCTACTTCTAGTCAGCACATCTTCAAGATTTAAAACAATAAGAAACATTCATTGTGCTGAGATGTGTAATTTTCAGTTGCTTCCAAACATGTTTTTGTCAGGAATGGGAAAATAGTCTCCCAAGTATTTAAATATTTACACAGAGATTTTGGGGGTTTTTTTGCTGGCGTCTCACCTATTTCATTAAGGTACTGAGGTCAACAACCTTTTAACAGCTTAAGAAAACATGTTAATAGAGTTGTTGTGTAGTGTTAGTACTTTTATTAAAAGATCTGTAAATCCTTTTATAGCAGGTTTCCATCTTGTGCTTTGACTTTTATTAGTTGGATGTCCTTTAGTTTACATTTGGATAACAGATTGTGCCTTTAAAAATATTTACCAGAACAGTAATTCATCTTGATACAGCTGTAATTTCCTTACAGTTTTCCTGCTTTGAATTTGTTCATGTCTCTCCATCACCTGACACCTGGGCTGCTTCTTTGTGTTTCTCTTTACTCCTTAAACTTGTTCTTTCAATCTTGAGTCAGTTGTGTCTTCTTTACTTTCTCCTTGTTTTTCTTTCAGCACCATTACATCCTGCAATTCTTCCTCACTTGTCTCCTCTCTCCTGATTCCTTCACTCACTCTCTGACAATGTAAAAAGTCTTCCTTTTAAAAGTGTGACAGAGCATGAAGCAGAACTTTAACTTGTATGATGTTAATTACAGAAATTGTGGACAAACAACACAAAAATGAGAATACATCAGCAGTCAAGCTATGCAAACTATCAAGCTACATTAACATTACTATAAAGTAAAGCAGCAGCAGCAGATAAACTGGACGGTTAAAACAACATTAATGTCAATTTAAAAAAGCTTTAGCTCCATTGAAGAGTTTTTGCTAACTACTTACTTTGTCTTTTGTCAAACAGATTATTATTTGATGCTGCACATGTCAGTTAATGTCATATATGATCATCTGAACTGTGATTCATTCATCTGTCCCATGAAAGCGGCTGCAGTCTGCCTGCTAGCTACAGCACAGAGGGTTTGTTTGTTTTAAAACCAGTGTAGCAGGAGTGGGCGGTGATTTGCTGGTTGCTCCTTGTTAACAGTAACAGCTGTCTCTGTGTCTCATGTGAGGATACAATGTTCAAACGGAAAACAAAATGAGCGTTCCTAGAAGCTACAACAGAAACTGTGGTAGGAAGCCAGTCTGAGCTAACAGCTGTAAAGTGATGGACAGTCTGCCTAAAGCTAAACATAAAATATGCCTTGACAAAAGGGCACTTTGGACATCAAGGGGCAAAGGGGCAGGTGCTTGAAATTTAAGTTCTGACAGGCATGTGGGATTATGGGTTTGAAAAAGAACTCTTTAAGCCCCTATGGACTAAAACGGTTGAAATATTGAAATATGAGTTTATGTGCCCTATACCCAAGTTCAGACAAGCTTGTAGTGTGTTTGACAGATTTTTTAATGCTTGATTTCCTAATTACTATCTATGGTATATTTGACTCATGATTCAGTAGCCATAAAATACTGTAACAAAATAGTATAAACTTTATTTGCACTTTTTAAAACAACAATTACAAAGTGTTTTATAGTCCATAAATGAAGAGAAGAGCATGGCCAGACATAAAGGAATGAATGAAGTACAAGATCACGTACAGACAATAAGTTAATAAAATCATCATCTAAAGACAGTGGCTAATAGAAAGCAGTTCCCTTCCAAAGCAAAAGCCGTGACAGCCAAGGCTCCTCAGGTTGTTAGTCTGGAGCTAGGAACAGTCTGGAGACCCCTGCCAGAGGACCTCAGGTTGCAGTCCAGCTTATAAGAAGTCAGAGGGTCACTGATGTAGTACATGGCCTGACCTAGTTTTGCCTTGAACGTAATGAGTACAATTTTAAAATTGATTCTAAAATTACCTGGGAGCCAGTAAGGGGAGGCTAAGACTGGTGATGTGGTTGTGGTACTGGATTCTCGACCAACTTTGGGATAAAAGTAATCCAAATAGGGTGAGATAAAAGCATGGTTAACTTTATTCAGGTCAAAAGAGGATATAACGACCTAATTTTGATATATTTTTTTTTAACAGAGAGACGTCTTTCTTAACTTGAGCATTTAAACTGAGGTCTGAGTCCAATAACACTCCCACGTTTTCAGCTACAGACTGTACATTGATTGACAGACGGTTATGGATCAGATGGATGGGATTGAGAGGGCCACATTATATCACCGTTTAGTTGCAGGAAACTATTGGAAAAAGCAGCTAAATCACTATTAAAAATACTGTTACTAAAGGTCTGTCATATGGCCCAATGGCCCAATGCATTTTGGACAATCATGAAGGAAACATGGTGGAATCTTGGGGCAGTTGTGGCTCAGGAGGTAGAGCCCATCGTCCGCTAATCGGAAGATCGGTAGTTCAATTCCCAACTCCTCCAGTCCACATGTTGAAGTGTCCTTGGGCAAGATACTGAACCTCAAATTGCTTCTGATGGCTGTGCCATCAGTGTGTGAATGGGTGAATGTGGCTTGTAGAGTAAAAGCACTTTGAGTGGTTGGAAGACTAGAAAGGTGCTATATAAATGCAGTCCACTTACCATTTCAATCTTTTGTCATCAGTCCAAACTGCTGCTCCAAGATCACACTTTAAGTCCTGTCCCCAGAAGGCTGATTCAGAGCTTTGGTGAATAAAGGTGTCAACAATGCATCAAAATTCCAACAGGGTTCTCTCAGAAATTTAGTACTAAAATCTTTCAATGTGACTACTGTTCTTCTACAAACCACCAATTGGAAAACTGCATTAAATTAATTCTCTGGCTGACACAGAATTTTAAGTGACTTATTAAAGTAAACTTTTAAAAAAGGAAATCTTTTGAACTTTTGGGACTTGAAGAAAGAAAGACATGGTGAGCATAGAAATGTCAGTGACAAGAACAAGGCTTGGTTAATACCGCATTTTCAAAACATGAGAGTAGCAGAGATAAATGACACGCAATTGATCACACAATCTGACATGCCTCAAAACTGATACTGTATGGTCTGTAACAGATTGTTTATTCTATACCCATCTCACATGTGTGCTTCCTTTTTCCCCCAGAAATAGTGTTAGAATAATAGTGATAGTGATAGAATTTCTAAATTGCTGTAAGAACACAGCTGGCAAACTAAAAAGGCAAACAAGTAGCTAATAACAACAACACAGTATCACACTGTCCTCTACTACAGCCATGCACAACACTAAAGGCATGTGTAGTGTCCCACCTCACTGAACACCATTCATTTCCCTCTAAGCACAACCAAACACTATCATCACTGGGGCCTGTTGAACCTCAAATAGGAGTGAAAATACAATCCTATAAGCCAGCGGGAAGACAAGGTATATTCACTGGAAGAAGCTCAGCACTCAGCCATACCTGAGTCCCTCGCCAGCTGCTTAAAGTGTGCAGCAATTGAACATATGTCATACAGAACATGGTTGACATAATAATCATCATTAAAGTGTATGAAAAAGAAATGTTTACTGGTATAGAATCTTAAATGTAGGATAGTTTAATTACACATTGAGATCAATTAAAACGTATAATAATAGCAGATAAATAAACAAAACATAAATATGTAAGAAAAAAAAAAAAAATAAAAACGCATATTTCTCATTATTGATAAGTTTAACAGACTCAATGTAATTTCTGAATTCAATATTGAATAATTCAATAGACGGGAGAGATATACAACATTTGGACTTACGGATATGGAGTTTACTCAATAAAATTAGTTAATTAACAGTCTGTTGTAATTTCAGGCTCTTGTTTTCATAATATAAAATAATATTTCTGGCTTCCAACTTAATTGTATCTTAATATTGTATGTGAAAGTGAAAGTTGAGGGAGTGAGTGAGAGAGGGAGTATTGCAGGAGAGGCTGAGGCTCAGCAGGAAAGAGAGAGGTGCACGCAGTATTGAAGGGGAAAGGGTTGCACTAGCCCTGCCACAGTAGTTCATTTAAGAAATCAAATTTCAATTTACTACTGTATGTAATGCTTAAGTGTGACATGGGCCTTATGGGTGGTGTTGTTGGTGGGCCAGTTCAAGTTTTAGTCTTACTTCCTATGTCAGTTTCATCATTGTGTCAGTTAGAGGGTAAATAGCAACTCTTTGTGTGTTATTTTACAGGATAATTTCCCTTTTTTCTCCCTGCTCCAGTGTCAGCTGAACCTGCTGACCCTGTGCCTTCACCAGAGGGAATTCTATATTTGTGGAATGAATAAAGTATGTCAAAATGAAAAAATAAAACACACTGGAGAGCCAGAGTCAGGATGTTTGAAAGACAACAGAGTAAAGGATGGTGCGTGTTGTCTGCAAACTGATGCTGATTCTGTTTACAGTCTTCAGGCTGGATCAGTTCCACCTCCAGCAGGAATTGAACAAACACTAATGGGTAAATAGAAATGAAGTTTTGGAAAGGAATCCGTATCCTCAACAGCCTGCAGAGACAAAAAAGTGTGAATGTAACGTTGTAATTAACATGAAGTTACTCTAAACAGCACAGTATGAGAGAGGGCACAGTGGTTGCCAGCATTTGTTTTCCGAGGAAGAGCGAGACAAAGAATAAAACAAACAGCATCTGTTAACAAAGAAAAACTGTATGACCCATTTAGAGCCGGGCTCCGAATGCAGAGGTCTTCTCTATGTTCTGAGCTCTCTGCACTTCAAAGATGCTCTCTCGTTACTCCCGTTTCAACCCGGCCGACAAGACACTCCACTGACTCTCCGCTTTAGCTTGTTTTCTGCCGCCCGCTCACACCGCTCTGTGTCCAGATGGAACCAAACACAGAACAAGCGTTTGCACTTTCTGTAGGGGTTCAGACATCTGTGCCATGCTCTGGGTTCACTTTGAGCACACTTTCTGGCTTAAGGAAGCTTTGATACTGAAAACAGCAAGCACAGAGCCACAACTACCAACAGTTATACTTAATGTAGAGCAAGAACATGATAAATTTGTAAAAATCAACCAATTAGCATGGAAATAGAACCAGGACAATAGTTGCACCAATAGTTCCCCACATGGCGCAAAGTGGAACATTGAAAAATGACACACCTGGAAATGCTAGCAGCATCCAGGTGGGGCTAACAACCACATAAAACTGAAACAAATTAAGTCCTATTTAAAGACCGGTGACATGGCTGAGGTGTTGCTGGGTTTCTGTTTTGTTGTGGAGATGAGCGAGAAAGCAAGAGACAGAGCAGGAGGGAGAGAGTGAGAGATGTAAAATGGAACAACTCCCAGGGGCATGAGCATTCATATTTTCAGGGAACATCAGAAACCTAAAAGGGATTGTTGAAGAAATATAACAGCCATTAGCTGTGAAAGATGCTGCTGACAATGAGGAAACCATTTTCCTTCAGTGTGTGATTGTCCCTCAAAAGTGAATGGAATGAGCCTTGTAGAGGAAAACAGTCCAGGGGAGGAGCTAGGGGTGTGTATGTATGTGTGTGTGTGTGTGTGTGTGTGTGTGTGTGTGTATGTGCGTGTGTGCAGGTGTGTGGGTGTCATGGAGAGGTTACAAACTGAATAGGAGGTCTTCAGCCCTGGTTAGTTTATTTGGCTCACTAAAATAGCCTCCAGGTACACAGCAAAATGAGAAACAGTAACAGGCAGTGAGTTTACTTCCCCTGTAAATTGTCTAGTGTGAGTTCCACTCCAAGGCCTGTCTGCTGCGTCCAACCAGCAAATGACATGTTTGTGTACATGTTAAACATGGTTACCAGTACATTTTTTTCCTGATCGAGGCTACCTGAAAGGATGCACATGAGAGTAATTGTGAAGATACATTTAGAATATAGAGAAAACTTCCAGTCCTGAATTCATTAAACTGAAACTAAACTGCCTCTAAAACAACAGCAACAATTCTGAAAAGTACAGACATAATACGTACTATGTTACAGAGGAAGAAACCAGTTTGAAAAGTGTGCAACTTGGATAATAAAAATGTGCAAAAATGACAATAAAATGAAAATTTTAAAGGTCCAAAAAAGATCACCATCACTGAAGCACATGGCCTGCTGTGTCTCAAACATTGTGTGCTGTCTGCAGATCCTTGACCTGATTCACATGAAGGATTTCTTCCCAAGGTGCCTGGAATTGATTAATCTTGGTGTCACAATCGGTCCGTGTATCCAAGGGTCAAGGAAGGTAAACAACAGGTAAACTAGATTCAAGGCCACGTGTAAAAACCAAATACAAATACAGGATGAGAGGACACACAAACACTGTTTAGACATTCAAAGAATTCACTACAACTTAAAATAAACTCATTCACAGTCATGGTTTGTTCAAATAACTGTTTTTTCTTTGTACATAAAGGATGACACGTAAGTGAGTAATTTGTCACAGTGCTCTTAATAAGGTGAAACGAGAAAGGGTGGGAAGTTCCCAAAGTTCAGAAAGGCCACAGAGATCTGGTACCTTCATACCAGGGGCCTTGAAGGTCTTATGTGGGAATACGATGGATGCATGTGTTATATGTTTTGGCCAGAGACCCTAGAGGGACACCAATGATCTTGGAACATTTACTTGGAGCATGCAAAACACGTCTCAACTTTATTTGTTATATACATTGTTGCAGTTATGAAACAACTGAAAAGAGAAGAATTGAAGGTACGTTAGCCAGGAATGTGTCAAGCAAGGTAGTAAATCTGTAAAAAAGCTTTGTGGTGTACATCCCGGCCCACCAAAACTTTGCCATGTGTATAAACAGAGAAAATATTAGGGTCGCATGTTTGATGATGATGTAAGTATCTCCCAAGATACCCCCAAAATGTCCATTAGCTAGGCACTTCAAAAGTAAATAAATAATACTATCACCTAATTAAGTGGCCTGCGGAGAACCATTAGGCAAGGCAGTTGACGCTACACTAATCCATATTTTTCTATTAATAATGGATCAAATGACTATGTGTAATGTGAAAGGGGTCACTCATGGTGATGAATGCAGTTCCCCTCAACTCACCAACCTCCTTTCCAGACACAGCAGCCAGCTGTTCTCAGCACAAAAGCTTTGATAAACCCACTGTACACTATCTGCCCAGCACAGCAAAACAAAGAGACAAAGTTAGCAACTAACTAATTTGTCTCAGCAGTTGGTGGAGACCAAAACAGACCTCCACCAACTGCTATTGGATGTGTAAATAGCTAATGTTGCTAACACATTAGCCATAACAACTTTATATGGTGATAACAGGACAATGCTGTGTTTACAGCTTCCTTGCCCACATATGGCCAAAAAAGTGACTACAGCTAGAGGGCAGTGGTTGGCTGCATTTTACATAATAGGATGAAAATAATTTAAAAGTAAAAAAGATCAAATGTAGGGAATTTGTAAAAGAAAATGTGTGGAAATACAAGGAAGTGAGCCACAGACCCAACATAACCTCTGGTTGTGGGGCTGTGACTGTTGTCACTTATGGGTTCCCATTTTCCACTGTAGGCTCTCAGTCCAGGCTTGCCATCTCTGGGACAGGTGAGGACAATCTCTTCTCGTCACTCTCTTGATCTCCGGATTGGGAGCAGGCAGGCAATTCCTTTGTGCTGACAGGCAACGGCAGTTACTCTGAAGAGGAAGAATCACACTTTGTAATAAGCTATCTTCCCCAAATAGGCTCAGGAGGATGGGCAGAAGAGGTAGCAGCGTGGGAGCTGACACAGGGGTATGATGGGAATTAAAATACCTTGCGTACGAGAGGAACATCACAAGTATGATAATGCTTCTTTGCTTCAATGTAGAATAATAACTGTTACCGCTACAGACTTTTTGCTTCACATTGAGTCAGTAAGCACTCTGTGACACAGCCAGGATATACTTCATTTTACACTGCTGACAAATGTTTTCTTAGAACGTATAAACGGTATAATGGTATTTAGCTTGCTCCTTTTTTATCTAAAATCTGATGCCAGGATTCAATGTGTGAGTGCATGTGTATACTGTACTTATTTTTCCCAGTTGCACTGTACAACAAGCCTCTGAATATTAGATGAGGAAATGATAGTTGAGTTAATTTAGTGGTAAACAATAAGAAAGAAGCAGTGATTCGATATACCACATTCCCCTGAGGCAATTTGATTATTTTAACCGTTAGAAAAAGTGTTTGTTTACAAAAAACATCAACCCACACGGGAGCACTTAAAAATTCACTAATTAATTATTGGCAAATACTATGAAGTCCTCTGAAGTGGCAGAGTAATTAGTTGTTCCATTATAAATTTTTTATGAATTTGTTTTCACATGGGTTGAGAATTATTGCTTTTTTTATTTCAGATCAGTGGCGATCCTAGACTCTGGGGGGGCCCAGGCAAAGAAGCCCATTGTGTTTTTTTTAATGTTGCTAATAATTAACTATTTGTTTTTTCTCTGGATTTTTGTTTGTTGAAAGATCACATTAAAGATGGAACAAGTCTGACATTTACGTTTTTGTTATTTCTGTCTTTATGTTTCAAAAACCTGCAATTTCATAAGGATGTGGAGACTTTTTATATCCCTGTAGGTGATCATCTTCTATCATACAAACATCCCCTGTCAGTTGAATACACACACACAAACACAGACAGTGAGGGAGGGGCGGGGGGGGGGGGGGGGGGGGGGTATGGTTGAGTGTGCTCCATTTGAGTAGTGCCATTTTTCCCAACATGGCATGGTGATGGTGTATCTATGCCAGTTTGTTGGGAGAGTAACAGTGTTCACTTGTCTCAATTGGCCACTGGGCAAGGCTATCTAATATTATGAAAAGGGCTTGGAGTAGGCCTACCTTCTGTAGGAGTGATAGGTGGCAGCAGGATGTCATTCTCATCATGTTCATCTTGTTCTGTATGCTCTCCCTCATCATGGGCAGCATATTATGTTTGTGTAGAAGTGGAAGAGAGAGAGAGAGAGAGAGAGAGAGAGAGAGAGAGAGAGAGAGAAAGATCAGATGGAAACAAAAAAGGGGCCTGTAAGCCTAGAATACATTGACCTTACAGTCAGTGTCAGTGTCAGAAGTGGTAGATGGAGATGGTTCCAATGGCTGGAAGAATTTTAACAATGCTCCTAAGGCCAAAAATGGAAAACAAATGACATGGCAAGAGTGATTTTTGTGTATAGATTGAGAAAATACTAGCACAGTTGCATTATACTGGACTCCACAACAAGATAATTAGATGGCAAAAAAGTCAGTTCTAAAATGAGACTTAGTCTCATAGTCTCTTAATAAGTTAACTCACTAACTGGCTCACAATATGAAGCTAAGCTAACTTATCTACTACACATTAGCTAGCTAACTTAACATCAAGGTGTCTTATGTGCACAATTTTCTACATTGTCTTATCATGCATCTTTCTTTAAAGGGTTTATGATAAATGTATTTTAACTATTTGTATTTTGTACCCAGATATCAACTGAATACATAACAAATGAATCGCTAGTTAAAATGTTTTGTTATATAGCTTAACTCAGTGAGCTAGCTGGATAGATAGCTAGTGATAGCTAACCAGCTGTCGAAACCATATGTAAAAGTTTGCTAGTAGGCTGTGTATCACTCATATGCTGTTAAAACCTAAATTAACTTGTGACTTGCTTTTTCATAGCCTATATCTGTGTATCATTTTTACATAACAAATAACACTTGTCAACTGATGAGAAAATAAGTGTTTTAAGAGAAGTTGCCACAAGCTGTGACTCATCAGAGCAGTAATGCTTAATGACATGAACTGACACGTTACCTACGTAGCTAACGTTAGCACATTTGCCTGCACAGACAGTATAAAGTAAAATCAATCTAATCAGGGTGTATTTATTTATCATAATTATATCCACTTACCACTGTAGGGCATTTTACCTATTTTTATTTAATTTCATTGGATAAAACAACCCTTCTTTAATTGCAAAATAAGGAGGCGAGTGAATCCCAGAGACATGGGGTGGGTATCTCACCCAAGAGATGAATTGACCCCTTTTAACCTCATAGAAGTGGGGATCTGATAGCAAAGAAGGAGGTTAAACAGACCTCCTGAGAGACCATTTCTGACCTACAATTATTGTCTGAACTAAAAACATGAATGACCTTTGGGGTCATTTGAACCAGAGAAAGGACAAGATAATTCCTCACAAACATGGACAGAAAACTTAACCCTTTTTTGGATCTCGCTTATCTCCACTGACTGCCATAAATCTTAAGGCACATTCCAGAAGAACACTAATCAGCTGGAAACCCTATTTCAGCCAAGCTTTAATACATGTTGTTTGTCATGAAATTGCATGAATAATCATATAATTTTGATAGTCATACAATAATCTATTGATACTGAAATTTGATTTTTTTTTTTTTTACATTATATAACGTGACAATATTGCCCTCTATTGATAAGGTTAGAACTTCATATTGAATTTTAAATGTTTTGACTAGAGTTAATGAATGTTTATATGGTCACTATGCAATGGTATTTTAAAATCACCAAAGTGTTAACTTTGGCTCTACTAACCTGATAGACAATTATATTTTGATAGGCCCATTAGACAAGAAGTCATATTAAATGTTTTTATATTACAAAGTAAGAGTTATGTTGAATATATATTTGAAATTGTTTCTGAAAGATTATCTAGTCACTACAAATGTTATGTTTACAGTCACCGAATTGTTGCTTTAACTTTATTTTATTCACTATAGTATTAAACATTATATCCTTGACAGTCAAATTAACCAGAAATGCCATTTGGAAGGATTGGCTTATTATGAAATGAATGTATAATGCTAAACTGTTTTTCTGAATAGTTTTACAATATATTATTATCTACAATTTCACTTGAAGTATTCAGAAATAATGACTCTGAAGTGTGGATTTTGCATTTAAAACTTAAAACTTAATTCCCCAGTGTAGGAGAGTAATTTCCCATCTCAAATCAGAAGACATGAATCACTATCAGCCACACCTTAAAAGTCCCAAACAAAGAAAATAAATATTCATCAGTGTCAGCACGAAAGCTTTCAAACTCTGTCCTGTCTTGTCCAAGCTGATAAAAACAAACCTCAGAGACAGACACTTCTATTTTCTCTTAAGATGTCTCCGACCAAGTGAATTAGAAGTCAGTGTAGCCAGACCAAGTTTTATTCAACTCAACCATAAACATCACAAAGTCAGCAGAAGCCTCAACTCAAACTGGCATGTCACTGATGAAGACAGCTACGCTCGAACCAGATCCCACCCTGCTTGCTTGCTGATAGCAGTATGGCCAAACTGATTGTTAAACGGCCAACTATCACCTGCTCGCACCTGTGACCACTTTCCTCATGCCGCCTGGGAGCTAAGCCAACAGGAAGACACTTTTCACGGCGCAATCTGAAACAAGACTAAGCCGCTACATTCGCAAAGACTCATACACAGCCGGACTCAGCTGTGCTGCCCCCGCTATACAAGCCAACAGCAAAGACTCTGCTGGTGTCCTGACAAATAGAGCACCGCTCAGAATAACTTACCTTCAAGATGTGCGCATGTGCAGAGCCTTTCAGAGGCGAAAAAAAACAAAAATCCAGGACACACCCATAATTTTAAACTCCCTGGGATTTACATGGTGGAGAGAGTGGTCTTCTACAGGTAAATTAAATGAAATTAGATTATATTAAAATGTTATCTCTAAAATTAGCAAGAAAAAAATCAAATATTTCTTATTTTTCCAATAGCTTATGACAGCTAAACTAGCTGTTTGGGTGCATGGAAAAAATTTTGAAGCAGCAGCGTGTTGTAGCTGCTGCTGTTGAGCTTTAAGTACTTTATATACAGTTAGCTATTTTTTTTATTTTTTTACTATGAAGACATCACAATGATACAGTGGCTAAAGTTACATTTTCTTATATAGTTTTGCTAGAATCTAGGACTCTATGGATATGCGAAAGTGGTGCAGTTCAGATACAGTTAATATGCTCTTCAAAGACATTGCTAGAATAGCATTTCAACCAAAAATGCTAGCTAGCTAAGGGGCTAATTCACAAAGAATGGATTGCAGCCGCTGATAGCACCATGAATTGCATCATTTGCAACCACTATCTGCCCCGTCTCAAGATCTGATTCACAAAAGATATTGCGCTAATGATATGACGGCGCAAACAGTTTTGCAGCGGAGTGCAATTTACCCTTGTTTTGCATCTGTTTGAGTGAGCGGAGCAGTTTCCAGTGTTTCAGGCTTTTCTCCACATTTCAGCACACAGATTTGTCTATAATAAAAACTGCAGAGAGCACAAAAGCCTCAAATTGTGTGTTTTTAATTAGGAGAGGTGTGCACACACAGAGCTCTCCACAATCACAAGCCACCGATTCAAGTTTATACAGTGGAATTGTTTGTAATAAAGCAGCCCTTATGGATGAATCCTGAGCTCCATCAAGTTCAAGATACCCCACCCCATACATGACTAAAGATTTTGCCCTTGATATTGTTCAATATCTTTCAGTGCCTCACTCTAAGCTATTAGCGCTGGTCTTAGTGAATTGGACTGTTTTTGCAATGAGGCTTATTTGCACAGAAAGACGGCTAGTTTTGCGCCAAATGTATGCATATTATCTCATTTACATACGTGCAAATAGCAAAGCAGCACCGAGAAGCTATTTGCTTAGAAGCGCCAGTCTGGGGTGCATTTCACCCTTTGGAGGTGCTTTCTGAATTGCACTGTTTCTTTTTGTCTCATTTGCGCAGGTTTAGCGGTCGCAAAAGCTATGCAATCCTTTTCTGGTTTCGGCCCTAAATACAGAGACTTTGTAGAAAAACATTGTAGAGTTATGCAGGTCAAATCAACAAATCCTTTCCATTAATTTGTGGTGAGGCAAGTCATTCATAATGTGTATGAGCTGATGTGCAGATGACTTGTTTGATATATGAACAAAGAGTAAAATTATTGTTAACTCTGTTTTACATATAGGTTACTTTATGTTTATTTCTGTCCCTGTAAATGGTTGATTATATAAAATATTTTGAACTAGTACTAGTACAACTCTCAGTCTTCTATCTTCTATTGAGAAATGTCTGACCACTATTATTCTCCTCAGGTGCAGTGTGACATTTGTCTCTGATGAGCACATCATGACTGTCTGAAATCTGTCCCTGCAAATGGAAATGAAAATTACATTTGCTTGAAATGCAAAGAAAAAAATATATAGGTTGCATTTTCTTGAGAAAATGTGTGTGCTTGTGAGATAGCACATAATAATAAAAATAAGTGATAAATGTGTTTGTGTGTGTTTTTGTGTACACGTATTTGATGCTCAATATGAGCTACTCTACTTTTGACCATATTTATAGTAGTCCATTCTAAAAGATACTTCCTACCCGACAGAATGAGCTACTCTACTTATTATTACAATTACAGACAATTACAGACACATTACAGGTTAAAGACAAACTGCAGGATTCAGTTTGATGATAAAAAAAACCTCTTAATGGGAATATGTGAACAGTGTGATGGAGAGCACACTAAGGAAACACCTCTTACTATCTACAATTTTCAATCTGCAGGACTTTACTGTTAATTATGACAAACTGAGTTTCACAGATGAATCTTTTCTCTCAAATCATGCTGCAATTAGTGTCATTATGTGCACAATGAGCGCTTAGCTAAGTCCTGTGAATTATGCAGGTTTTCCCTTTAATCTTATCTCATAGATGCTATTTTTGGCCCTATGAAAACAGAATATGTGAGATGGTGGGGGCTGGATGTCACTTAAAGAACTCGGTTTTATGAATTGATTATTATTATTATTTTTGTATGTCCTGGCACACTGAGGTGGTCACCGGGTGGAATTATTATTGGGTATCTGAAACTCGTCTTTTGTTCAGTTATTTGCAAAATTACGTTCATATACTACTAAATGGTAAGTTGACTTGAATTGGGATATTTCATTAATTAACATGACAAACAAACAAAGATAACTACTCCTGTGAAGTGCTAATGCTAACCATTTCTGTGACAACTGAAAATTACCTCAATGGATAGATAAACAAATGAATACTGATTGTTAGGGCAAAATACCACTATACGATTTGATTGATTGGTGTTCTTTCTTTCAAGTTAGCACCTAAAGAGGCCAGCATGGACATTTTTTTCCTATCGTCAGCTATAATTAGCTTCTTATTGGATACGGGCTAATGCCTCACAGAAAACAATAATCAGAAAAGGAAAGTTGCTGTTAACTTTACTTTTAACTTATGTTCTTTGCTAATAGCTCAGCAAATAAAGTTATCAGATCGGATAAGGACAATATTAATTCAGCCTGTTAGCAGTTTACGCAAAGCAACAAGGTGCGATGATGTCACAAGCAAGCCATCTTTGTTATCTTTGTCTATAAGACCTCTCACTGCTGTATATGGCAGCTTTAATCAGTTTGGCAGATGTTAGGTAGATAGATATATGAGTAATGCATTACTGTAATTTTGAACACTGTGTAACAACTAAAGAAAACGCTGAAGAAGGTAACCTACCTTTATGGAAGCTGAAAAGATGGAAACATTCCAACAGTCACACTCACTCAACTTTTTATGAGGATTATAACTTAAACTTAACTTTACATAATGCCTTCAGCCTTTGACCTGCCCTTATCATACCTTTCACCATGTGTTTATTTTACCACTACAGGATTATTTACTTGAAGTTTCAGATATAATTGACCTAAGTAAGAGTACCAGCGTGACCTTGTGCATTGTGCAGTGGGTACAGAGGGTTTGAATGTGCAGGTGTGTCTTCCTCCTGACTTTGAAGATTTTGCTTTGAATGAAAAATACAGTTCTGTGTCTGCAAAAGATGTTCAGCTTTTCTTTAACAGTCAGCCCTTCAGTTATAATGGCTTTTTACGCAGACAATGCAACCTTAATCTAACCTTTAACCAATAGTGGTATTAGAAGCCATTTGTATTATCATATTCATGCATACACAGCACAAAATTCTGTGTAAGCCCTCAAGAGTTCGGCTGCCAAACCTCATCTTGAATGAACTGGCAAAGAACTATTTTTTCATCTTGAATTTAGTTTAACACCTGACATGGCTTATTTATTAAAAATCTGTTCATGTCAAATGATAGTTTTGTGAGCCCTGTTCAGTCAAACCAAGCAGGGGCAATGTATGTCATGTACATAGGCTATAGGACATGTGATATATTAAAAATTCTAATAGATTGTGATAGAATTGGAAATTAGCCAGCTACGCATGAGCAAGAAAGATTTATAGCACAAGATTTTTTCATATCCTCAAGCAGGATGCAATCAAGGCCAGCTAATTAGAAACATATGAGACTATACAGTATTGCTATGATCCAAACCTTGATTGGTTTTCATCACAATTAACTTACATATGACTCACTGGAAATGGCCCAAAATTGGAAAATATGTTCCAAATGCTCAACAATATTGAAAAAAGAATTAATATAAAGTTACAGTTTGCAAGGTGATTACTTTGTTGATATGAAGTATCATTTCAAGGTCAGAGGTCAGTTTTTTTCCCCTGTCTCTATACCAATACAGAAAACATTCATTGATCAATTCAGTGGCAAGCTGTCATTACAGTTAATGAATGCAGTCACAAATGATCAAGAAACACAAATGTATTCTATTTATAGTGATATAAAACATAGAAAAGTAGCACAGCCTCACACTAACATTTGTCTTTGCCATACCATTGTTTGGGGGGTTTATGGACCAACACAGAGTGCAGTCTCTTTGCAGTAAGTAGATTCTCCATGAGTATAAACATCCTTGAGATGAAGAACTCCATCAAAAAGATTATTCTGTCAGAAAACGTAGCATGTGCAGCATGGATCTGAGTCCAACTGGGAATTCCCACAACCACTAAAAGCCTACACTGAATGGACCTGTTTGAATAAGATATTCTAGGATATTGTCTTTCATGTCAGTGGAAGTACCACTCTGTTGCTACGCAAGGAAAGGTGAACCACAGGTGTTGCTTCACTAACATTAACTTCATGTGGCATGTTTCCTGCATCCTGCTTAACTCACAGCTCTTTCAGAAAGGCCAAGAGAGTCAGCTATTCATGCAGAGAGATCATTGGCATCAAAGGCCAAACACTCAGTCGGTTTACAGGTTTTTGTTTTTGCTGTTTATCCACACAAAAAAACTTCACTTAGTAACTAAGTTGGCCACAAGTGGTTATGGAGTCTGTGTTTGGCTGCTTAAAAGGTCGGCATAGGTGTCATTTAAACTCACAACAAAAACAGAAAACAGCCCCAGCATTTATCATAGATCTTGTGCTCTCCACCGGATTGGAAAAAGAAAGAAGGGAAGTGCAGCCAGAGGCGTTAGATAATAATTATAGTATTCATCAGTAACCTGACCCACAGCAAGATCCTCATCCTGAAACCACAAGATATACACTCTTTTTTTTACTACTGTTTTTAAACCATTGGAAATTGTATTCTCAAAAGTTAATACATCACAACTCATTGAAATGACTGGTTTATTTTATTGGGCCTTGAAGGCTGTTTTATTAAGCTATTAATTAATGTCTATAATCTTAAGCAGATAGTACAATTCATTTCCTGTTAATGCTTTAAATAACAATAAACTGCTAAAATCATGTACACTGGACAACACTTTGCTCCCATCCTTAAAGCTGCTATAATCAATATTTTTGTAACAGCAATGTATCAAATGACAATGTGTAATGTCATTCATACTGATGAATCTACAGACAATTATCACCCGACTCTGCCCCCCTCAACTTTATATGGTATTATAGCAAGTTTCAGCTCATTGTTTAGATGTTTTGTTTGTTTTGCTAGTTTAACGGCAGAAAAAATGGTCGCAGCACCAGGCGCATGGTTCAAAAGGATTGTACTTAGTCTTTTACTTAATCATGGGTGTGTTTTGGGTGTAACATGCAATAAACCAGTCAGTGTCCTCTCCCATTCCCTTTAAAAGCCACTGCCTCTACCCTCAGTGCTGAAAGCATCAAGGGGTTTGGGGGCTAGAGGTGGGCGTCCAAGGTAATGCAATGACAACAATAAATCAAAGTGCACAAACCATGCAGTCTTCTTGTGAAAATAATTTATTTACATTAATAACACCTGCAACAAAGCCGTTCAATAAATAAACTGTAAATGTCATGCAGCTCCGCTGGCTGAAGATCCTGAGGCTGGACCCAGTAGGCAGGAGCAGGGGGTAGTTGTGGGGAAAGACGGTGGAACAATTATCATCGAGGTCGAGAAGAAAGCTGAGAGACCCAGATCACGACGTGGGAACATCATCTGGCAGGAGGACCACCTGTTCCTGGAACTCCAGCAGGCCAGATTCAACATGCTGGAGAGAGAATTGGGTAGAATCAGGCGAGGTGTTTGGTGAATGAACACCCGCCTAAGCCACATTGAGATGTTGCTGCAGCCCCTCGGACGTAAGAAGAACATCAGTTTAAGATCCTGTTTGTTAATTTGTTGCAAATTTGTTTTCGTTTGTTTTTTGAAAAGGTTTTTTTTTAATTATAGCTTTGGTACTCTTTCAAATCGTTTTGTTCAGTCATGGAGTAACAGGTAAAATCAGCGGGGTTTTAATTGCTGAAAGTATAGAAACCTGATCACTGTAATCTCAAAAATGTTAAAGAATATTTGTTAAATATTGTTCAAAAATTGTTTTAATCGTGTAAAAAAATCATTATACACAGTTGTCAGGACTTTGCACTGCGGTGCTCTCCAAGGTGCTGATCCTGCTGCTGGCAGCAGCAGCTAGGAGCTGTCCACAGTTCTTTACTTATCCCCCTCAGTAGTGGAAGGCTCCTGCCAGCCAGAGCTTCCAGCCAATACCTTCTTTAGTTTAATCATTGTTTTCACCTCTTTCCTACGGCATATATACACCCTCTGTTAGTGTGTTCTGGTTGCTGAATCTTGAAGTCTGCTTTCATGTGTGAGTAACTGCCTGTCACAGAAGTTAGTCTGTCTTAGTTCTGTTTGTTATTTTCTGCACCGTAGTTTGACAGTCGCCGGGACTTAGTTAGATAGTTTTGTTGGCTGTAGTGTTTTTTTGTTATGCCAAGTAAATAAATCTCCTGAACTGGTTCTTCAGTGTTCTGCCTCTCATTTGCACTTGGGTCCTTTCTACACTCTAATAATAGTGAATCCCCGGGGAAGCATTTGAAAAACATTTGTAAAACGCAATGTAATTTAAAATGTCCAAATAAATGCAATATTTTGACTTTTTTTTAATCAAAACATTCAGTTTACAGATGAAAGCAACAGATGAAGCAGCTCTTCTGCCAGCTGATCCCTCCTCACCCGTGCTGCTGCTGGCATATTTGGGTTCATTGGCATCAGCATATGCAGTTCAGCATCACACCTTCTAAAATCCTGTACTATGTCCTCATTTATTTCCAAGAGACATCCATTACACATGGCAATGTTATGCAACACACAACATGCCACAAAGAATGCTCCTTCTGAGGGCTGTATTGTAATGTTCCACCTGACTTATCCAAACATCTGAAGCACATTTTCAGCAACATTCTTTCTATTACACTGTGTTTTTGTGTGTTTTCGATCAAACGACAATTCATGTACTGTTGTAGGCATGATAAATGTGTAATCAGCCATGTCTTTAATGGATAGCCATTGTGCCCTAACAGCCACCCCTCCAGGTGAGGATCCCCCTGGAAGACTGAAGTAATGACAGAGGTGGGCAGTAAAAAGGAGTCATGGTTTGATCCAGGATAATTTGCGAATACATGTGTAACTTTACATGTTTGCATCGCAAATCACCTGGATGTTGATGGAATGGGTTCCCTTACAGTTCACATGTGCTGCGTGCTGGGTCCTGACAGACACCCTCAACCTGACGGGTCTGTTTAACCTACATGTATTGCCACGTTTGGTCAAATAATTAGACAATTTAATTTGTCATTACTGTGATTAGCTAATTCTGATAAATATGACTAACCATTATGACATGTATTTTTTAAAATATGTTGATGTACACAATAATAATCTTTCACATTGTAATCCTTTTATTTGTAATCGTTTGCATGTTGTGTGCTGCTGTGCATCTGTGTATGTGTAACAAGCAGAATGCACCATTGACTTCAGACCAGGTTTTTTATTGGTCAATCACACAATTGCTTTCTGCTGCCTCAGGACAGCAATGCACCAACAATGCGCCTGACCACACCTCATTTTAAGACCAACACGCCCATGGGCGCTAAGATGGGCGCAAGTGCATTTGCTATTTAAACAACCTGGACACTGGTCAGGAAAATGACAACTGCGTCCGTCTTAAACTAGCAAAGACACTTGCATTGCACTCGGTGCCACTTTGCACCAGGTGTAAAATAGGGCCCATTGCTTTGATAGTTTCAGACTGATATTTTACATAAAAGTAGTAGTCCACCACTCTGTGCTAGTTGTCATCCTCCTCCTTTTCTTCTTCTTCTGCTTCTTGTCTTGTTGTGGTAGCACTGGACTTTGAAGTGTTTATTTTTTGCTGGGACTCTTTCCTATTTTATCAGTATCTGGGCTCCAGGATTGCAGTCGACATTAATTTCAAAAATTGACCTTTGCCTTTTATTGCTTTCATCCGTCTTTGTAATGTCTCCTCTCCTGACATAACTTAGACTGGAAGATTCAGATTTTTTCTTTGCCCTAGAGCTTGAATCAGCCTTATTTAAATATGGCTGATATTTGATTTGGTCCATAATATCAACCATAACTATAGCCATAAATATAACTATTAATACTAACTTGTGACTTATATGATTTGATGCCGTTAGCAGCTGTCGCACTGAATGGCTCTACTATAAGTATCATATCAGGTACATACAAACTAGATATCTGCACTGCCACTTAGATAAACCAGCCTCTGGTGGCAACTGCTAGAGGCCTTGCAGCAGGCATCCAGTGACCAGTGTCCACTGCCACTTATCAATCTGCCTATTTGAGCATACAGTTACACTGTAAGGGATGCAGACATAACACACAACATAACAGTTGATGGGAAAACTGTTCACAAAACAGTTTATGGAATCACTTCATCTAGGGAGCATGCATATGCTTTGCAAATGTCATGGCCTCACCCTATCACATTATGCCTTATCTCGTGCACAAGTGGGGAGTTTGGTGCAAGGAAATTCCACAGGATCACTAAAATCAACAGGATTTTTCCACTGGGTTGCATGAATGTCCACTGTTGCATGTCAGTATACTATATTTCAGCCATTAGAGTGAAGTTAACAATTTTAGGGAGGCCACAAGAACAGCTCAACATATGTCTCAATGAAAAAGTTCCATCTTGCATATGAACGTGTTCAATATTTTTCATGGCAGCCTCGTCATTATATGTTGATGTTCATTGTGTACAAGTGGAAATTTGGACTTGTGCTAGAAGAAAAAAGCTAAAGGAAAACTGAAAAACAGTTCAGATTAAAGTATAGGTTCACAATTTTTCAAATCTGGCTTAAAACAGCAGCAAGGTGGCCATATGAACACTGAACAGGTTTTGCTTGTGAGGCTAGTAAAGAGATCTCTTCCTAATGAGCTTCTGATGTAAACGATAGGGGACAAAGCCCACAGTCCTCCACCAGTGAAAAAATATATTCCAAAGTTTATAGCTAACATGAGGCTTCAGGAGCCTGAGTTAGACAAATCAAATGGGAATCTTGGGAAAGTTACAGTCTTTTTACTGTGAAATTCCCTTGTTTTGTGGGTTGTCACTCCTCAAAGGCATTCATGATGCTGCACTCAGTTATACACGCAAAAAGTGTTGAATGCTGTAGTGTGAAGAATGAAAAACAGGAGCTTGAGAGAAATGTTCAAATCCTGCATGACAGGAAGATGTGCTATTCCTTTATAGCATATAGAATATGCTGTTGGGACCAAATTGGAAGGGGACCATCATCTGAGAAGTGTGAATGTGCACACTACATGTACAAGTAAAATTTTAGTCTGATGGGGGTGCTAAAAATATCAGAGAGGAATCACCAAAAACATTCAGCATTCATTGAAGTGAATTTTCATTTTACATTTTCATAGATCAACATTCTGGTGAAGGGGAATTTGACTTGATGATACTAGTAAAAAGATAAAAAAAATTAGAAATTATTCACTATGGTATATATCCATACCAAATGGCAATGTGTTATAGTAGTTAGACATATATTACTCTGGACCACAGTGTTGGAGAGGCCAACAACTAGTGGACCAGCAGACAGCCATGCTGCTAGAGGGCAAAACTGTACATATACTCTTGTGTGTATAGAATATGTTTTCCAGACGCCCATGAAAACACAAACAGGTACAACAGCATGTCTGCACACCTTGTTCACACGAACACCTGTGAGCACTGACACTTTCTGTACATACACACACACACACACACATAGACAAATGTACACACAGTTCTGCTGAATCCTACATATAAAAACTTCTACGCATTCACACTCACATACAAATTCAGTGGGAATTCAATGTCTGTTATTGTCTGAGCAGCTGGTGCTGGCTGACACAGCTATTTCAACTCTTCTCCACAGAGACAGGGAACTTGTGGCTAAGTCTGTGAGGTTGTCCAACAGTGACCTCTTGGAATCATTCCCCTCATCTCGTCTGTGAAATTTGACTTGAAATCAAAAATCTGGAGACTGTCAAGACATCTTTTGTTGAGACATATACAATCATACACATGGCATGGCCACTTGTTTTATCTAAGACTCTAAGCCAGTTGTGTCATTTAAGTAGTAGTTATTTAAATAGTTAAAGTTTTACCTCAGGGTAGTGTGGTCATATGGGAGGAAGAAGAGGAGGAGTGGGAGGCGGGTGTGTTGGAGTCCTGTGAAGTAGAGTAAGACTATCTGGGGCTGGAATTGCAGCATGTAATGTTGCATTTACTGGAATAAAGTCAGTCTTCTGTGCCAGCAGACAGCTCATTGGATTTGCTAACAATGTAAATGAGGTTAGTGTGGTTTCTGTATTGATGCCTTGTCTGCAGCATATATAGGCTGGGATATATGTGCAGTGTCTCACATTGATAAGTTATGAATCAAGGGTGGACAGGGAGTACAGCAAAGTCAAAAGTGAGGTATATTCTGGCCAACCCTAATGCAAGATCAATGTCTGGCCTTCAGTCTATGAGAGTCACATTCAGACTTGTGGGTGGCAACCTATTTCAAGGTTTGGAAAGAAACTGCAAACCACCCCCACACCTGAGAGCAGTCAGCAGCTTGTTAGGCAGGTAGGAAGCACAGTTAGCCCACAATAATAGTAACAAAAAGCACCTACAGTCACTGACCTGCAATTAATTCAGTCCATTTTAAAAACACATTTGTTCAACTCTAACTCTGCCCAACCTGAAGCAAAGGGATGCAATCATTTCTCACCCTAGACCTTATTTACAGCAGACCTGTTGACTTGTAGCAGGGAAAGCACAGACATGCCACTGAGGCTGCATGCACCATATCAAGACCCTGGCACTGGAACACCACAGAATGCAGACATGATTAGTGTTATTACTTACAGCTGTGTCAAAAGACACAGCTGTAAGTACAGTACAGTAAGTACAGCTTTTGACTACAGCTTTTGACTACAACAAGTCAAAATGTCCACCCTGCCGTTGACCCAAGTACTCCTCATAGCATGCATGAGTTTTATGAAGGTGGAAATTAGAAATCACTTTTCTGATTTGAATCATTTTGTTCAGTACAGTAAAGACACCCACACACATTTTCACTTATTTAGCCTGATTAGATCACCTCTATCAAGACTCAGACTGAGCATTATTTATAATAGTGTGACGTTACAGCGCTGCTTATTTCAGTCAAGACAGAAATAGCACTGAAATATCATTATAAATGACAGCACCATGTACATAAGCACTATTCATAAAGTTTATAGCAGGTGCCACATATTCATAGCTTATTTTCACAGTAATTGAATCATGATTGTTTCTGTCACTTTGCTGGTCTTTACATGTTGTACATCACAGCTGACAGTGGTATTTTCAGTCACCTTTAAAAAAAAAGAAATGCCAAAAATGAATACTGATTCAGTCAGTGACAATGACCCAATTCACTTGTACCTTATTTACACTTAGCCACTCCATGTGTTTTGGACAGATCTAACAGCTATCCGATATAATCAAAGCAAAGTTTGTGTTGTTTGTGTTTATGGGTAGTTGTTAGCTTCTTAGCTAAAGTGCACAAGTCATTCTTCTTATGGTATTTTGTACTGTTACAAAACCAAGACGGATTTAAATATTATTTGTGATGTAGCTAACACATGTAAGCATATTGTTACGTCCACTTGGTGAAACCAGTTGGCAGACAATAGCACGACAACCAGTCAAACAAGTCTCAGTGGAAGTGAAGTGATTTAAAAAAAAAAAAAAAAACACACCAAGGTGGGGGAGGATGGGACAAAGTGATTGTGCCAAATAAAATGAAATTGATATAACAAAAGAAAGCCTGTCTGAGCTACCTCTGAAGAAAGTAAACATGCCTAACTGGCTTCTCTAACAAAAGACTGTCTCCAAAACAATACAGCGGTGGCACAACCAATAAACCTAGTGGGATAACAATGATCATCTACGTGAGTGCAAAAATATAAAGGGTAACTTACCCACTTACCTAGTCCCAAAACCTCCCACACATACCTGAACAAACATGTCTCTGAACGAGCAGCAAACGAGACAAGGATAGCAAAAACCATGTGCAGCAAAGTCAAGAGTCAAGAGAAGAGAGCGAAGGTCTGATACGTCCTCCATTTTAAGGTGTCTCCTCTGTTGTGATAGGCCAGCTGAAGAAGTAATTATCCAATAAGCCGCACAGCCTGCCCCCACAGGTGAGCGGCATCCCTGCAGCAATTACCTGAGAAAAAACACAGCACACAGGGAAGGGGGAGGGAACACATACATGGCTAAATGTAAGCAAAAGTGTGTTTAATTTCACCTTAACTGAAGACTGATTCATTCATGTAATGAACGTCTCTAATGTTCTGGTGTGAAAACTGATGAACAGGATGAAACATGAAAACAATGAGAACATGCTAATTATTCACAGAAAGGATTAGGGCTCAGATTCAAACACACAACATTGTTACTGTGAGGACCCACCAACAGTTGGATCTAGTGAAGCAACCTAATAACAATTGATTTGGTCATTGATTAGATGCAATAGATACTGTGGCATTGAAAGCTGTGAGTGTGTGTACTTGGATTCCACTGTTGCTGCTGTTTGAAGATTTATTTGGAGGCACTTTGTTCTGAAAACATCATAGATGCTAAACTGGGAAACACAAGCATGGCAAATGAGATTAAGCTAATTGTTTATTCCTTGGGGTTTATATGAATAACATTACACACAAGGTTAATTATCTCAATAAAATTCACTAACATAAACGACAAAGATCATGTCTTTGATTAGCAAACAAGAGTTCCGTTGCTTTATTCCAATTAAACACATGATTAATGGCGTATGACAATCTGCTGGCTCTGCTCACTATGTTTACACAGGAACCCTCTGAACCTCTTTTAAAATCACAGTTTAACAGTGACATATACTATAAGTCATGGGCTTTACAACTGACAATAAAGTCACGGCTCATAAATCATTATGTCACGCTGTTGCTGTTTTGCTGTGTGCTGTGATAATGACTTATATTCTGATAGCAGGCGGAAAAAAAACGTTGGCCATTTACAGACGATTCATTAACATCTCAAAATGTAGTCAACCTTCTGCAGCTGTGCTCAAAAACAGTTAAAATGTTCTGTCAGTCAGCGTTTGTCAGGGGAGAAACTGAGCTACATGACAGTGCAGGAGGATACCTAGATGTCGCACACTTCCACCGCTTCCCTGAGTCATTAGCATTGGTGTGTGATGACAGCACCTGACACATGACAGGCAAAGGCCTTCTCAGTCGTTCATCCCAGAAGAGCACATCTGACAACCAGCTGACTTGACTGACTGACTGATTCATTCACTGACTAACTGTCTGACTGACAGACGATCCTGCAGTTGAGGGCTGCGGCACTACACAGATGATAAGCAAAGAGGACAAACAAGCTGCAGACTGGAAGTGAGGAGTGGAATGGAAGAAATTGGCACATGGTAAACTGCTCTGTTTGTTTGGAAAGTAGCCTTACCCCGCTACACACCAAAGCAGGAGCCATTTGTGACCCGAGTGACACACCACCCCTGCTCCGCCACAATCCCCCACCAAACTTGGAAAGTCAGAAATAGCAGCAGAAAGGGAGGAGAAAAAAAGACACAAAAAGACTCAGAGAGACTAGTGGCGCTCTGTGCTAGCTTGCCAAGTGGCACCGGTGCCACTGCGCACAGAGTTAAGTGCCAAAGCTTGTCAAACACAGGGCACACATCCAATCCAGTCCAGTGGCAGAGGGGAGAGTTGGCTGCCACTCATTTCACCTATATAAGAGGCGTCACCGCTTGGCGCTGCCAGGTTGTAAAAGCACCTGCTTTCGTATAGGTCCCTTTGTGGTATAAATGTTCAAATTGCAGGTGCATGTTCACATAGACGGGAGGAGGAAAATTAGATTAGACCCTGACTATTAGAAGGGGCCATATGTTTAGAAAACACTCCAAAATATGAGTGCTGAACTTTCAGCTTTCTGCAAATTCCTTCCATACCAAACCATATGTCAAAACTGCTGCATTTGTCCTGTGCTATAAATAAAGGGAGGCTTCTTGCTGAACCAGTAAATTTCATGGTGCACAAAGTTTAAATGACAAATGTGTCTCGTGATTGTAATTGGGGTTGGCTCGCTCGCAAAAGCGCTTTGTTCTGGGTATTTACTGAAAAAAAGCACCTGAGGGATATAAAAGGAGAGTTGCCTTTTCAGTCGGGCACAGAGTCAAGACAAGTGTGTGTGTGTGTGTGTGTGTGTGTGTATGTGTGTGTGTGTGCAGACTGGGTCTACCTGTGCACGATGTGTGTCTTTATTGGATTTTGGTGTGTGTGTGTGTGTGTATGTGTGTGTGTGCATGCTAAATTGCATCTATTTGCATAATCATCTTCAACAACGTTTCTCATTGTCAAGGCAAGAGACTATTTACATTTCCCACACGTTTACACCCCCTGCGTGTCCCCACCTCGACAGATAAATAAGTGAGATGTCCAAGAGAGATCATTATCAGAGAGGCTCTAAATCGATCCATCCTAATTAATTACCTGCTTGATAGATAGGAGTGAGGACCGTCACACTCCAACAAGATGATCTGCAGACGATTGGCTGTTCAATTCCCACACATTATACACACAGACAACTATAGACAAACTGTATAGACAAATGCGTAACAGTGTCGTTGTTAACAACAGAGTAAAACTATTGATTAAACAACATTTTCATGAACTGAAATAAAAATCACCAGAAAGTTCAAAATGTAAACTACAGTGTGAAAAAACTATGAAATAAATATAAAACAAAATAATAGAGCTTTACAGCACTACTTTTAACGGAATGCTAAAGAGTAACTTAATACCAGCTGAAAAGCAGTGTTTCACTGCCCTCTTGGTTGATTCAAGGTTTCAAGTGTGTTACACCTCTGACCACATCCATCTTTGATGAAGAATGTGGTTGGTTGTGGTCAGAAGTGTGCTCTGTTGCATCTGTATTGCAAGCCAATTAATTGAAAATGTAGTTTTACTTGGGTGTTATTATGAAAATAGTTATTGCTTCTTAACAGAATCAAAACTGGCCTCTTAAGACATTAAAAGTTTGTTTTGTGTTGCATCCAGTGTTGCATTTTCTTGTTATTTAGGGGGAAACCAGCGTGGCAAGACCATTTTTCTTCTTTTGTTGTATTTTTTCCCAATTTCTTTCACACCCTGTAACGCTACTTATAAAGTTTTTCTCAAATCAAACTACTACTACAATTACTATAATTGATACATTTGATGATAGAATGATAAAGAACATGTAAAACCATGAATGACAATATGGGCTTTAGTTGATTAGTAGTGAAATTATTTATCACTTAAGTGAATTCATAGCTTCATCACAACTCATTGCAGTGGACTGCTCACAGCAATAATCATGTGACAGGTTCCTCAGGTCCTATCAGAGGCCACATGACCACATATAACTATTCTTTTAATAATGTTGAATAATGTCCACTTGTACATATAAACTTCTGCGTATTGTATTACATACCTGTTTGTTATTTTATATACCTGTATATTACATACTTGTACATACCTGTGTATATATAGATTCACTGTACACACATCTAAGCAATTCCAATAATGCACCTTGCCATATCAATACAATACAATTTACTAGGCTTTACTAAACATGTAGTGTTTTTCTTGTTAAGAATTTAGCTACTTGTGTTTTTTATTATGTCTTATCTACCTCAAAGTGCCCTCATGTTGTTTCTTTTGGTATTCTTATGTGTGATTTGACATGTTGGCATTGGTCAGCCCTTACATTTAAAGGGCCAGTGTGTAAGATTTAGTGGCCTGAAGTTGCATTCAGTTGCAACTGAATGAATACACCTCACCCTCCCTTTCCAAGATGTTGGAGAACCTACGGTGGCCCTCTCTACAGCCAGTGTTTGGTTTGTCTGTTCTGGGCTACTGTAGCAACATGGCGGTGCAACATGGCGGCCTCCATGGAAGAGGACCCACTCCCTATAAAGGGCTCATTCTAATGAAAACACAATAATTCTTATTTTCATGGGATTATACACTAATTAAAACATACCTATAAATATTATATTCAATTTCTGCCAAGTCTGTTCCACTAGATGCCACTAAATCTTACATACTACTTTAAAGGGTGGCCAAACAGTGTTAAAACTGCAACAGCAAAATGTGGTATATTAATGTGTTTTTAACATGACAGTTTTCAACTTTTCAACCTCCTTCTCCAATTCAAACTAACAGAAGGCTTTTATTGTGAAGAACTTATAGGAAATTAAATGTGTTAGTGGCGCTATTCTTCAATAAAGACAGGTTGACACAACAAAATCTGGAGATATTTGGAGCTCTTTGTTCAGCGGATCAGCTAGAAATAATGCCAAGAGGATGTTTGATGAAGAGCTGCAGACAAACCCGGCAGGAGAAGCAAATTTGTGGACAGGCTTTAAATTTTCTTGGGGGCCACAATGATTTTTCAACATAACATAAGAAAAATCATAATAGAATACATATACAACAGATATACAACAGCTCAATAATATTTCAACAATATGTATTGTCAGTTTTCACATTGAACTGGAGGGATTATAAATAATAAGTACTCTAATAATAAATAAATGTTCTTTTCTCATTCCAAGTAAAATAAAGGCTGCATTTAAAAGTAAAATACATGGGAGCCTTTGAAAAATGTGCATCTTAAAATAAAGTGCTTCATTTTAGAAAAATGAAATAAAAAGTGTAGCTTGAGTTTCCCTTTTTTTCTTTTTGTTAACTCCATTTCACATCTTAAAAGTCTCATCCAATTTTATAATAAACAATCTCAGCACATCTTAACAATTGAATACCTCCTTTTCTCTTTGGTAAATGGACTGTACTTGTATAGCGCCTTTCTAGTCATCCGACTACTCAAAGCGCTTTCTTTCTTTCCCTTTTATATCCCACTCCCCCTCTTTCTCTTGATCAGTGAGAGAACTGAGCTCTAGCTTCTCCTGCCAGGATTTTAAATCTAAAATGTGTTAGGATTCTGGTGGATCGATCATATTGGTTTCATAGTGACATTTCAGAATGGACATGTAAGAGTCTGACCATTCTTGATTTAAAAGCTGTCTACTTTTCTCTTTTTAGAGCATGCCATGTGAAATTACTTCTCTGATTCGCTCATTTCTCTGACTGTAGTCTCTTGTCTCACCACTCCTCTGTGTGTGTGTGTGTATCACGTGCGAGTAGCATCATATGAGATGATTTACAACACATGCAATTAGTCTATGTCCTGGGCTAGTAAACCAGTGCCATGAAGGCTAAAAAAGCTGTGCTGGTTAAAATAGAAACGATCCATCAAAATGTAATAACTCTCGAATAATTTCCACCTATTAGTGACCTCGTCCATAGACCTGGGCTATAGGCTACTCACGAAACAGAACAAACACAAAAAATAAAGACAAAATAATTAGGCTAGAGACTCCATCCTTTGACATTTGTAGAGCTACATAGCAGAAATAAAACCCAGGATGCAAAGGGAAAGGGGAAAAAAATAGAAAAATGAAAAAATATTACAAAAAATGCTCAAACTCACTGAAAACAGACATTTAAGCAGTCTGGAGTGCCTTTGATTGGCTGTACAAAGTGTTGAACTCACTGTAGTTAGATGGACAAATGGACACGCTGCCTGTGTGGAGGAATGAAGGAACCTCTACACTCCCTCCAGAGTGCACAGGCAGGGGGCAGAGAATCCAATAACTTTTCATTTTCTTGTTGAAAAGGACTCCCTTTCTCCTGTGTAATCCTGTCTGTGCAATGATCCCTGCCTTTTTTACCCCCTCACACTTCCTTATCCAAAGACATGCACCTAAGAAGAGTGTCAGCAGGCTCATCTGAGAGCTATCTTGACGACTAATGTCACATTAAAACCCTGCTAAGTTCCAATTACATAGTATGTTAGAATAAAGTAGATGAAATACAGCTGTACTGTAATCTGGTGCTGAACTGGGACACTATGTCAGTGGGAAGAGTGCAAATGCGAGACATAAACCAGCTCAAATTGGTTGAGTGAAGCACAATATATCTGCTGGCCACATCCTCTCAGTATGCCCTCAGTGTGTATGTGTGTGTGTGTGTGTGTTTGTCTTCTCTGACTCTGTCTCTGGGCTTTTCTTCTGTCGAGACTTTCTATCTCCTCACCCTTATATGCTCCATTTCCCCCGCTTCACTCTTTCCCTTCTTGGACTAAAGCAATAGTGTCAATATTATTTTGCACAGAAAAGTTCTTTTCCGCACTTTGCAAAGTTTCTTTGGATCATCACAAAGATAATAAAGCCAAAAGATATAAATCAAACTGAAATTTGAATTCTTTTTGTGTGAAGAAATATAAACTATGATGATAGTGCAGCTGCTGTGAATATTTCTCCATCTTTCAAAGGAGGATAAAACCGTTTTTAAACATGTATAAGAGGAAACAACATCTCAGCTTCAAGCCTCTGGGTGGGCATTTCATTTCATAGCAGTTCACTCAAATTTTAGAGTCAGAGCTGCTAGGACATGCACTAAAAATGTCTGTAGTGCGCTACTGACTAGAGCACGTTCTAGCCCTGTAGCCTATGAATATTGATATTTGACATTTTTTCCCCTTTTCAACAAGCTCACACAGCATTGGTTATATACTGTTTAAGATATCTGTCCTTTATAACATTCAACATTTGTGAACTCTTCAAGTTTATAGAGAGAGTTGAAGTCATGACGACACGTTCCGGTTAGCCTCCGTTCCATTAGCCTCTGTAACTCAATGCAATCTCCCATTCAGTGTTTCTTTCATCGGTCTTTCTTGAAAAATGAAGCGTGTTCCTGGAGTTTACTTTCCATATTCTAAGACCACTCGACGTCGACTACAGCAGCTGCTATCAGAAATTTAAACCTTGGTTATTTTAACAAAGTTAAACATTTTTGTTGTTCGCATAGAAAAAACTACAGCAATTAAAAGAACTACAAGCATGTCACCGTAACTTTGTCCATATCCATAAAACTCCCAAATGCTTTCTTAAAGTAATTTTTCAGATTTCTAGTTGTAATCTGTGCTGTGTAAAGAACAGCATTCGCTCCTCTCCGTCCTGCTGTTATTACAGACGTGCCTGAACATGCCGTGACGCCTCCACTCGCTCTTGGACGTGTCTCCTGTCGAGCCATGATGTTTAGCTTGCAAACATCTAGGACTTATGGGAAACATAATTATTGAATGAACAATTATATTAGATCATTTTTCAGAAAACCCATCCTTATCTAAACATATGAAGCAAGCCACATGACACTGTTGAGAAAGGTTCTGGTCTAAGGCTGGATTTGTAGTTATTAGTCACAAATGTTAATAGTCAGTATAAGAGGTTTTCCTACTTTTGGAACGGAATCTGGAAGTTCCAGTTGGACAGCTCTCTATAGTCCACTCAGAAGGTGGAAACTGGAAACTAGTGAACCTAGCTAACATTGTCACTGATTCTCACTAGACATTACTTTTGTTTCATATTATTTCAACACCTACCGAGTTATCAGCAGCTCCTACAAACTCAGTGTTGTCTTCATCTACCATTATACAAAGCAGGGTGCTCAATTCAGTGTTAGCTGTCTTTTTTTCATGAGTCCAGGTGTGGTGATGGCAAATGACTGTAGTAATGTAGGGAGTGCTCATATCCAACTGGGACTAAGCCATGGCTAAAAACGTTTGCAGCTGGTTAACTGACAAAGCATTTTTAGTGCCTGCCTGCACAGATATTGCACCAATTTGTTGGCCAGTACTAATATCCTCAGTAGGATCCAAAAAAAAAAAAAAACTAAATAAAGATATACCTATTCCTAAAGAAATTAATACGTTCTGACTTCAGTTTGACTTCAAGAACATAAAATCCAAAGAGAAACAAGGTACACACAAACATATTGTATGTGCGTGTGCATGCAATGTGGCATGAATCACCCCCCATAGCGTATGTCCATCCCTTTACAGTATTGTGTGTGTGTGTGTATGTGTGTGTGTGTGTCAGAAGGGACAGACAGGGTGAGACTGGGGGTTGTAGAGAGGTTAGACAGGCAGACAGAGCAAGCGCGCAGCAGCACCACACTGTGTATGCCACGCTTGATCAACTCTCATTACAGCTGTGCTTGCACAGCGGGCTCATAAACATGACCACAGAGGCAGGATCACACACAGGCACACACATACATCTGAACACACACACTGGCAGATGTAATAACCTGTGGCCTCATTTGCATACACTTTATTGCAGACTTGTCAGCCTTCTGCCCGACACCTCCTGCCTCGCCTTCTTTACATGAGAATTGGCATCAAGCTGCGATCGCTCATCGTGCATCATCAGAATCAGAGGAAGTATCACAACACACACACACATGCACGCGCTTGTACACACACAGAGAAACAAAGGACCAATGAGGCAGAAATAAATCCACCATTGATTTTGAAAGGGAGAAGTAAAAACCAAAAATTATTTTCATGATAAAATGTGTTAAAACAGCTCTTAATAAGTTTTAATAGTCAAAGTACACTGTAAAGAATTGACTGTTGAATTTACAGTAAATACCTGGCAAAAAAGTTGCCAATAAAGTATTGTAAAATTGCTGTTAATTACTGTAAGAATTACAGTATATTACAGGATACCTTTTACAGGATTTGTAATATATAAATTACAGTAATTCTTTGTTTGTTTGTTTTTTGTTGTTTTTTTACAGAAAAACAATTGTAATCTAGTTTACAGCATTATCTTGTAAATTACAGAAGTTACCTGGCAACTATAAATAGCTATAAATACTTCACAATAGAATATGTTGTTGTAGAATGCTTTTATAAAACCAGAGTCAGAGCTGTAATAAAAAAAAAAACTTTTATTAAAATTCAATACATAGCTTTCAGAACCTGAGATGAACCTGACCTTTTTCTAAACTCCTAAAATCAGAGCCTAAGATAAAGATCTACTCAGAACAAACTCACATTAACTGGAAAGATGACGTTAACTTGAATATTTCAGGATAATCTTCACATCTGGCAGCCACTCAGTTGAATTCAAATTAGTCAGTGTTGCAACAAAGTCAAACATTATTAAAACTGACCATACACAAGGCTTAAAGGCCCAATCTGAAGTCAGAACCTGAGGTAGAAATCTATTACGTAAGAACAAGGTGACATTAACTAGAATAATGTTATTGCCTTGAACAGATGAACATGTATATTTGCACTTAATGAAATATTTAATCCAAATGACCCAAATAGAATTTAAGCTTAAACAACACAACAACAATGACTTCTTCCCCCTTTTTAAAGCTACAATTAAAATCAGATAAAACAATAACCAGCTGACTTTAAAGTGATAGTTCGGATTCTTACTCATATAGTGGTGTTTGCTGCTCCATGTGATTGTAATACATCCACCAAGTTTGGTCCATTTGGTCGGTTCTCACGACAGGGAAGGAGTTAATGGACCAGACTTGGTGGATGTATTACACTTGCATGGACCATCAAATACCACTATAGGGGTAAGAATCCAAACTATCACTTTAATGCTGGATGTGTGTGTAATTTATAGCAAGTTGAGCCAGCCACAAATTTAACATTAAATTGCATTTTCATTCCACATTTTTTGACAGTTCAGTCCAAAAAATCCTCAACTTAATCAGCCTTTACCTTTTTTCAGTGTGTCCCTAAATCTTAAGATATACGCCACAGGGGTAAATAAAAGATTAAGAACAATTTCTATTCACATTGTGGGGAACAGAATAGTCCTCATCTTTTGCATATGACTTACGCTCAAAGCCATTCAAAGTCCATTAATCGCTTGAGGAGAGAGACATGAGGATTGACTGAGTTGTTCTATTTCTCATGCACCTTCCCACGCTGGTCGACCAGCTTTGCCGCCTGGGTTGGTTCCAATGAAACATCTGAAATCACAAAGTCATATGAAAAGAAACTTCATGAATGATGGTCAAAGGCATTACACTCCTTCCTTGCACAATATCCCTGGCTGGAGAATGGTCTTGATTGTCTATTTGTGCTGGCGAGTGAAAATAACATCTTATCCGTTACTCATGTTGGCAAACTTTACAAAATAACAACTCACCAGAATTCTACTTCAAGCACAGTTACCTTTGAATGAATTCCAGTGTGCAAGATGTTTGCTCCTGGTACACCAGATTAAAGTTGTAATAGTTTGAAAAGAATGCTGCCATTCCAGCCACAAAGTTGTGATGTGGAGGCACAACTACTTCACCCTCGATGCTCAGCATCCAAAGGGTTGATGTGAGCACTTCACCTAAACATAAATTAACATATGGTTTATGTATAAATGTTTTTTTTTTTTCTGTTGCCTTCCACATATCACCACATCCACATGTTAAATAGTCTCAGTCTTTGTAATGCTTTACAACAGATTAAAAAAAAACTATATACACTACCTAAGACAATTAGTCTCGGAGAGTCAGGAAGCAGCAGTGTTCTTTTTCGACATCAGCTGCTGTTGTTAACACCTAAAAGACAAAGAAAAAATACATTCAAAATTGACATAGTCATTATCCTCAGCTCAACTGTTGAGCATAACAAGATCATACCTATATAATTATAAAACGCTTCAAACATATCGAAATTTCACAAGTAAAATATATAAAACAGACTTTTTATATATTACTTCTGCTAAATTTGGCATCATGTTTCACTCAGTAGAACTCTGATATCAGCAGTTATAAAAATGTGTAAACTGCATTAAGGCAGATGAGCATTATCTAGGAAACATCACATAAGCTCGGTAAGGTTGGCTCCGTTAAATTTAACAATATATTAATGGTGGTTTTCCTCCAACAGTAGGAAACAGTTGAATACTTTATCTGATGATATTTAAGTACATTTAACTTAAATTAAGTTATTACACAGACCTTTCACCATTCACTCAGTTCTTCTGATAAATTCAGTGTCATGTTTCACAAAGCAGAACTCTAATTTAATGAAATCACATTATAAAAATTGTGTGAACGTTTTGGAATGTCAAACAGTAATGTTACCCATTTTACTTTAGTTTATTTAACTAAGTTCACAGAAGAGCTGTTAAAGTTAAATATCAGCCGAAAAGAAAAGTCTTTCTTCAGGAGTCATACAAAGGCATACATTATGATTTGTGTTATTATTTAGACGTTATCTGTTAAATTGAGCTATATGTTAATGAAGCCTGGTAAAGCCGGCTGCACTCTGACCTTTCAATTGACACCCCACTTGACCTAATAGGAGCTTCCATGTCCTGTCCACAGCCTACAATAGCCAATGAGAGTCCATGTTGAAAGGAGGTGCCTGCCCCTCTTCTTTCATGTAAAGACCAAGCCAATAGAAACAGATTCTGCCCATGACTGGCACTCTAAATAGCCAGTGAAATTCTGAAAATGACCATATGCTGCTTTATTGCTTTTTATAAAGCCACAATGTGGAAATTATGTAAATTTAAATAGTTTGCTGTTACTTTTTATATGAACTGCTTTTCCACTATAGCACTTGTTTTGACTCTTTTATATGCACAAAGTTTAGTTTCAACAGGGGAACAAAGCACTATAATGTGTTTATGCTTCAGTTACTCTGAAGCAGGGGTTATTTGGGGTCTTTAAATGGCCTTTCTTTGGAAGACGCCTAGACATACCCTCAGAAAAATGTGTAAAATATTCATTTTCTGTGGTATTGTTATTAAATTTGAACTTGGACTAGGTAAGGTTCCGTGCTGTGGTCCCATTGTGTTTTCCAGCTGATAAGTCACAGCTATAGGTCATCTGCAGATATCTGTTTGCAAGAAAATATTCAGGTGGAAATAAAAACCTTATACTTCAGTGTGTTCAAACTACTTTCAAACTTTGGACTTTCAAACAGTTATGGTTACCGACTCTCTCTCCACCTCCGTATACTCATTTGAGTGTAATACATTTGCCAGAAAATAGGCAAAACACACAATAAACAAAGTTAAAGATGATTTGACTGATTGCATTTTTTTTCTAATTTTCTATAGATATCACGATAATATCATTATCGTGATTTCTTTTGGCCACGATAATCGTGTTGTGAAAATCTGATATCGTGACAGCGATATTTGGGGGGCGGGGGGGGCTCCAGCTGATGAAACCGTCATCAAATGCTCTTATGTCAAGCTCCTCTTTCTAACTGCCTTGTGCAACGTAATCTGATATCAACAGTATTTAAAGCCTAGTTCAGATCAATGATTCGTAATGAGACAAAATGGTTTTAGAATGTTGCAGAGAAAACTGCAGCAGTGTGAACTGTTCTCTTCAGACAACAAGGAAACACCACAGGCCAGTACGAAAACATGGTGGATTTCTGGACAGAGGGGAGGACCAGCTCATCCAACTTTTTGAAGAACAGCATTCACTTCACGATTGTAGATCAAAAATGTACTCCAATAAAATAAACAAAAACAACACCCTTTGCTCAATTGCAAGCATCCTGGGTGTGTCCGGTAAGTTAAGTCAGTCTTGTTCTTTTTCATTTTTGTTAAGCTAATGTTGTGAATTAAGTTAGCTAAAACAAAACACTGGTCACCAGCCAAACAGTGGTAACATTTAATCTGTTCATAGACAGTAACGTAGTTTATAGGCTATCAAAAAACAGATATCCAGCTAATCCACTTAATACAGTGTATTAATGCAGAAGTGGTGGGGTATGCCAGTGCATCTTTGCTATGGAAACGGAAACAGTCATCTGTGTTTGTATGCATTGCTTTGATGTGAACAGCCCAGTTTTAGAACGTTTACGATCATCATGGGATTCTTTTGCAAGTTACATTGAGTCTCATTGTGAATCATTAATCTGAACTGGCCTTCACTGTAATACACATTATCTACAGTCAGAACACAACTTGCTTGTAATTTTACAATATGTTACTGTGGAAAAATGCTGTCAGCTACTGTTATTATTTTGGACCCATGATGCATTGCGGTATACAGATAAATTTTGTAAATTGATAGAACAAGAAGTTACTGTAAAGCTTTACTGTAGAAATTACAGTACAGTATAATTACTTTTCCCTCATGTATCTTCATGTTTTTTTTTGTTTTTGTTTTTTTCAAATGTTCAGGAATTAAGACATACAAGCATGTTTCTGTACTGAGGATACATGCTCCACTGAGAGCAAGATGCAATCTTGCTCCGTGATTTTCACGGCTGATGTAGTTTAAAATGTCAATTTGCACCCGTTATCAAGATAAACACAGAGCGCTTGAGGTATCGTTAAATGATTTAATTTCATGGTCTAATCAGAGCAGATTTCATGGACAACACCAGATCTGTATCTGAACACATCTCCTTACAGGCTACCTGCTCATATCAGCCAATTGCTGTTTGAATATTCTTAATTGATTTCATTGACTTTCTGATTGTCATTAGTGGCTCGACACGTGTGAGCCACGGAAATGGATGACCCTCATTTTAAAGAGAAGAGAATGTAGGATTAGAAAAAAACAGAGGTTAAACTGGCTATCTCCTCTATCGCCAACAGTCAATAGATGTAGAAAGTGATGAAAGCTTATTACTGACTGGAGTTAAAGGTGGAAAGAAGAAGCCAAGATAATCCCAACTTGCATCTCTGTTAGCGAGGAATTTGACAGATCCTCAAAAACTCAAATTCTGAGGATAAGTTTAAAATCTTCTTTTAAGTTTCTGGGTGAGCTTTTTGATGTGATCATTAACATACAGCTGCTGGAGTTGTAGAAATGTCAAAGGTCTCTATGTGAACTGCATGACTAAGAGGTGTGACCTCACTGAAAGATGGCTATGTGCCACAATAGCCACAGTCAATTTGCTCAAAAGACACAGTGTAGATCTATATTGATCTACACTGCTGGTGGCCACTGAGGACTTGATTCCTCAATCACTCTTACATTCAGCACTGATGAATCTTCTATGCATGTTAAAATTGACCCTGGACTCTGAAAAGGCATCCGACCCCAGCACTGAGCAGACACAACCTTCCCTGAGCCTCTGAGGGAAACAGTAGATGAATATCGAAACTGCACTCTCCCTGTGAGATCAGACTGCTCTGAACACTGAGGAGCTGCATTTAGCTGTTGTGTTGCTTCTCTTTTCAGGATTGAGATTTTCATGTTTGGAAATAAGCCAGAGGAGTTTCCTTTGGCACAAAGAAAAGGTAGAAACACACACATTTCACTGTCAGCACACACACACACAAACCTCCCTTAATATTCGCTACTCTTTGCCACTGTCACCGCCACCACGTCAAAGTCTGAGCATGAGGGACAAGAAACAAGACAAGAAGGGTAATGGAGGCATTCATAGGGAGGGAGAGCAGAGGACAAGAAGTAGATGGAAAAGGAGGGTGAGTGGTGGAAGTCTGGAATTGTGGGAGGTGGAAAATGAGAGAAAAGAGAGGAGATTTGCATAAGGAAATACTTTTTCTACTTTTCTTTTTTCTGCAAGGTGGGGGGTTAGTAAAGTAATATAAACCCAGGATCATCAAGTTATATACACCAATCGGAATCAAAGGGGGACAATGAGATGTGCACATGGTCGGCACTTAACACATTCTACAGTTCTGCAGTAAAATATTCTTCAGTCTAAGGTTCACAGCATGACTTTTGCACTGAGTGATGTGCTGTAGTGCAGTGGTTCCCAACACGGGGGTCACAAGACACCGATGGGGGGTCGCGAGATGATTTCCAGAATGTGTGAAATAAAATTTAAAAACTATTAAAAATACTCTATTTTAGCCATAAGTGTTACAAAAATAAAATACAGACATGCAAACTTGTCACCTTTCAGAGAAATTTTTGCGTTTGAATCCAAAATAGGTCACCTACATGATTCATGTAGATCTGAGTCTATGAAATTGGGGTGGGGTGGTGGGGGGTGTTGAGAGAGAGAGAAAACTTCCCATGTTTGTGGACTTCGCTGGTGTAAATTATCCAACCAGATGTTGTTCATCGCAGATTGTCACACTCACAAGCCAATGGGATGCGTGCGCATGACACAGACCAGCGTGGGATATCTAAAAACAGAGCATCACTCAATTTTAGCTCATAGATCACAGATCAAACATTGGAATTACAACGGTAAGATTCGTATTATTGTTGTTGAAAATTCAATCAGTAAGAACGAGTTAACAGTTTGCTACAGGTGGTAGCTGGCCAGCTAACATTAGCCTTGCGCTTGGCAAGTTCACATTTAGTCTACCAATTGAAAGTAAATAAGACATTATTATTAAAAGAAAATAACCTGCGGATGTTCCAGGGACGAACAATACTGTCGCTCCGACTTTATCTGTCCATTTACTGCCACCGCTAAAATGCATTTATACTCGGAGCAAGGGAGTGTCGCTTATACAGTTTGTCACTTTTGTGTTGATTTTGTTGGGAGCATTAGAGTCCTGCTGTCTGACACTCACTGCATTAACTGAGCAGCTGCTTATGTTCAAGATGCTAGTTTAGTGTTAGCATGAGCCTCAGATAGCTAAACTGGCCAAACACTAACTCTATGAATTTTCACAACCAATAATCAATTAATCATTCACATCCCTACTTTATATCATCTATTTTCTCTGTACCAAGCCTATGTAGAATTTCTTAATACCCTAAACGTGGGTGTGGATATGTTTTAAGGCCAGGCACCACAGTTGAATAGGGACAAAATAAATCTTGTTCTTCTATCAGAATGAAATTAATATAGACCCACATACAATATATTTCTGTATTATTACCCTTATTTTTTTATCATGAAATCATGCAAATTTGGCAAACTCATGAAATAAATCAGAACAAATATAGTAATTTCAGGTGTGTTGTCTTCCATTAATCCTATGTATATAATAATAATTAATTAATAATACAAATTAAATTATATGTAATGAAAAGTTATGTAGATGGTTGATTTTTTGAAAGAGTGAAAACTGAGACAAGCTTTGCAAAAAAGAAAAAGTAATCAGTTTCATTTCATAGATTGAAAATGGCATTGAAATGACAAAAAAGAAAACTGGCAATAGAAAAGCTGTTCAAAAGCATTTTCTTCCCTTAACACATTATTGGTCTACAGTATTGAAACTTGATGGCTGCATTAGAGAATATGGTTATGTGTGGAGTAGTGCTGAAATCTCATAATTTTACATATTGTGTTATATGTAGGGGTGTAACGGTATTTGTATTCGTCCCAAACCATCAGGGTACTGACATTACAGTTCGGTAACCTGCAGAACAACAATTCTATAGCGCAAGTTCCACCCGGAACATTCTGGCAGCGCACCACTTAGCTGCTCGTATCAAAGAGTATAGAATCACAAGAGAAAACCCTGGTATTTTTTTGACAACCGCTGCTTTTGGTCTGAAAACACCATCACTTCATTCAAATTCATCACACCCAAAATCTGCAAATCTCACAGCCAAATCAGAAGCACAATAAAAAACTTCTCAAAATAAGTCATCAGTAAATTGTATGACACTTACAGTATATACTAGTGATGTCACCATACTAGAATTACTACTTAAGTTCCACTACTCTCAATACCTGATGTGATACCATGGCAAAACCAGAAATCCCATTCAGGACACACTCGTTTATTTAAAACCTTTTTATAAACATTAACAATTGAATAGAAACTTTGTGTGTTTCATTATTTAAGCATACAGGCTGCATTAGAATAAGAGTTACAAATTAAATGTTGGCCTGTTGCCTTCAAGTAAGAAAGCAAAGCAGCTCAAAACATAGTCATTTCAAATTAGAGGAACTGTATGAAATGTCACACTGTAACAACAAATCCAACTGTGTGATTATGTGCTCTCATTTTGGTTTGTAAGTATGACTGAAACTTTAAGTTTTTCAACATTTAAACAAACACACTGGCTATATTAGAATAATAACACTGAGTTATAGAGTGAGGTGTTACTCACTGATAACTAAAAATGCTGCTATTAGTATCATTTTCTAAATGCTGGTATTGATTTGGTATTTATGTGTCTATGGTATCTATGTATTGATTCTTGTGACATCCCTAGTTTTATCCACTTTGTAATGTGGTTATCGAGTTATTTAGAAGAATGGTTCCCAAACTGGGATCCAAAGACCACCAGGGGTCCTTGGGAGGACTGCAGGGGGTTCCCAGCAAAAGGACAAATAGATTAATTTCACTTTTATTACACTAATATATGTAATATATATATATATAATATATATATAATATATATGGGAATATGTTTTGGCTGCGGCTTGAAAAAAATTTCAGTCAAAAGATTTTTCTTGCTCTCTCTCTCTCTCTCTCTCTCTCTCTCTCTCTCTCTCTCTCTCTCTCTCTCTACCAAAATATAACATAAGCTGTGTTTTCCATTTGATTTGTCAGATGTTGTGCATATTGTGTTTTTGTTTTGTTTGTTTGATGAGCTTTATTGGATATTGGATGCAGTGCACTTTAATACAATTTTGGACCCGGCTCTCTTGATGGTGTACCCTGAATTGATGTCCTCTTTACATTACTTTTGTAGCAGTTTTTCCTATATCCTCTTGCTAAAATTGACTGTAAATATACATTTTAAAGCTGATATTTTAAAGCCCAAAGGGGTTTGCACATAGGTCATTTTTTTAAGCTAGGCTTTAAGTCTAGGATATTATTTTTGTCAAAATAAAATGGTTATTACCAACCAAAGACAAAGCACAGAGAGAGAAAAGAAACATCAACATCAACCTCTGGTATGGGAGGAGACCACCGTGTGTGTAAGGAGGACATTCATCAGCAGTCAGACCAGACTTCCTCCAAGTGTCAAAAGTATCAAAAGGAATATATCCAGTCACATGCGTCGTCGACAAAGTACAACATCCCCAATGTGTAGTATGCACTAAAGTGCAGTAAAGATGTTACGACACTTGAAAACCAAACACCCCTCTCTCGCTGCTAAACCAGTAGATTTTTTCCATCGAAAGGAGCAAGAGTTGCAAGGCCAAATCAAACTCCTAACTAAACAAACAACAATCCCTGCCAAAGCTCAAAAAGTATCATATGAGGTGGCATATTTAATTGCACAGGCAAGAAAGCTGGCTGGTTGTTAGTGTTTGTTAAGGGGTTATGTACTGCAAGACATGGGTCCTTTGTAGGGTTTATTTTTTTAAAAATATTATCTTTGTCAGACTTGCACTCTGACTGGCACCCCACTCCTAGTCAAACCACTACAACATGATCAGGGAAACCCTAATCAAATCCACTGCTTTTGCTATAAGTCAGGCTATGCATGGGGATAAACTGGTCCATGAACTAGAATCTGTGCAGCTATCTAACGGGACCATAGCAGGCCGTTCCATACAGAAGTCAGGTGGCTTTCATGATTCATTCATGAAGAAAGCCGAACGCTGGACTACGTTGAAATGGGTAGGATTGATATCTTTCCTGACCTGGACGAATTCATGGGGGAAAATGAACTGTGAGTGTTAACACAGTGAAGAAGTTTATCACTACCCACCTTCAAGCCCTCCTGGAACACTTTAACAAGGAAACAGCTCCAGAACAATATCACTGGATAAGATCACTATTCACTCTAACGACTGTAAATCACCTGACATCCGACCTGGAGGACGCATCGGATGAACTGTCAAGCGATCGAACCTTAAAGATAGTGTTTAATTCCAAGACGCTTGCTGAGTTCTGGATTTCAGTCAAGAGGGAATACCCACAGCTATTCAAGGCCGCAATGGATGTACTGACACTGTTTGGCTCTACCTACATATGTGAAAAGACTGGTACTGACGTACATTAAAAATTAATACAGATTGCAACTAAACGTGGAGGATGATCTCCAAGTGGCTGTCTCCAAAATTAAACCCAGAATGGACTTGCTGTGCTCCAAGCATAGTGCCCACCCATCTCATTAGGTGAGTTTAATGTTACTAGCCTATATTAAATTACTATATAAAATAATATTATGGTTGTTCGGCAGTTGTGTTCTTTTGTGTTGTTATTATGCCTGTGTTTGGATAGGCCTATTAACGTGTATGCTTCAACCACCTCTGGGGATAGTGGGGGTCACGAGGCTCTGGCACCATTATTTTGGGGGTCAGGGTCTGAAAAGTTTGGGAACCTGTGCCAGCTCAATCCTCCACAATGGCAGCACAACTGCAAGAAGCCCCTGGCCTGTATGACCAACATCAGCTAGTGGTAACAAGGAACTATATTGTTTTATCTGCTAATAAATGGAATGCGGAAGTCACTGTGGACATGCGTAAAACAAATTTTAAGATAAATGCTGGTTAAAGAGTGATAAAGTGGTAAAAGAGTCTTTGTTCCATCTTTGGGCATGCCATGCTGTCAAAAAATCTGAAGCCTACAATACAAAGACATTCTATAGTAAAGTCAAGTTTCTTTTTTGTACAGTACCAAACCATTAAATCTGCAGTACGGAACTTTTACATATAAATGAATGTCCATAACATTCAAGCCCTTGCCAAACAAGTTCACACAATGCTGAGTAAGCCTATCACGGCCAGATAAATCTCTTTGTATTTCACAGTATACAAAGTTGTCAAATCTTATGTCGGGAGGGACATTCCCACACCAGCTGTTTGACTGCGCACCCAGAGACTTCCACCCGCTAACTTTAGCCCTCTGCTAACTTGAATGGAGATAAAATAATTTAATCGTGCGGCTCTTCTAAACTTTCCAAATATTTTTGGACCAAATGGATCAAATCTTGACAAGTAATTTATCCACCTTTTACAGCCGCAACAGTAGTGACGGAGTAGGCCACAGTGTAGCCTATGACACAAGCATGTGTTGACAGTGTTTTTGTAATTACTCTCACTGCCAGAAGGGGGAGACAAAAGTCCCGCACTCCATCTTTAAATTAATCCATGGGTGTGTCTGGTTTACATCAATCTTGGCGTGCTTGCTCTTGTTCTTTTGCCAGAGTACGATGACAATTATTGGTGTTTTTTTGGTCACATAGGGGCAGCAGAACAAGCTGAAAATACAACAGTGACATTACTACCCCATTTACACCTGGCATTAAAATACAGTCAGTATCTGGATACATTATCTGGATAAGGAAAAACGCATGTTAATGCAAGGTGTATATGCACTCAGAATGCATTGTGGTCAGGCTCACATGGTGATCGGATCTGTTCAAGGAGTGAATGCAATTTGTACAGTGTAACTGTATTCATAACAACAAAAAAAAACGCCCAGCAGTTCCCTCGACTTTGTTCACGCCCTGTTTGTTGACAGGTCTGCTAGCTCTGCTTAGCTAATTAGCATATTGAGATCTGATCATAGTGCAAACACAATTGAGAAAACGAGAACGCATTTTAATACCAGGTGTAAATGCAAAGACCCATGGACCGCATGTCATTATCCACATGTTAGCAAACAATTGCCTATTACATATCAAGCAGACACAGAGCAACAGAGTATTTTTTGCAAGATGTGTGTTTGGCCTCCTGACAACTGTAAGTCCAAGACTTACTGTCACTTTTGCTCTTGTTTTGGTCTCCAACCAACTCCTGAGGGAAATCTTAGATGCTGTTAGATGCTTTTCTGTGTTTGCCAGACTTTGTCTATCAGCTATTTGGTGCTGAGCTGTTTTTTATTTTTGCATTAAACTGCAGTCTACTTCAGAGTGAAGTTTGAGGGCCAGAAAACCAATATAATGAACTAAAAAAGGCTAAAAAGCTGTGTAGTTTTTTAGTTGGAGGGAGATGAAGGGAACTGTAGAATAAGAAATAACTATATAGGTTCGTCACTACATCTTCAAATCACGATTTTCTTAACATTGTTTGATCGATTGTTAATATAAAAAATATGGATTAGAGTAGCGTTAAAGAAGTTAGTTTGTAATTGTCGAGTTAACCGACATTGACACATTTTCTCCTGCAGTTTCTTGAACGAATTCAGAGCCTAATAATTAGTTACAGTTAGATACATTACATTGACATTTATATTGGTCACCACTATTATTCTAAACCTCATTAGACATTAAAAAGTACATTACCAAAGGTAAAGTCCCTATACTCCCTTGCCTCACACGCAATTTAGAAGAAAAACCTTTGACCTTAGATCTGGGCAAGTTGCAGCAAGTCAGCAATATTCATCTTTATTTTATTCCCCTCCTCATCCTCATGGCTCCTGTCAGCTGACTGAGATGTCACTGACGTATAGATCTTTGCCACACTGAGTAAGTCACTCTGTGGTGGAAGCAGCTCGGCTGCATGTTAAGGGGCATAGTTTGAAGTGATATTATGTTTACTGCGAGTCAGATCCCACGCCTCACAGCTCCTCCGCATCAATGCCGACGAACAAGAAGAGAAAGAACAAGGGAAAATGCTTTTCTTTCACTGATAGAACAGGTGATACACTTCATGAGCACAGCTGATAGAGAGGGAATGAAGTAGGAGAAAACAATGAGTCACCATGAGGGGCATAAATGAAATCTATCTTATCTCTTTCTGACTTGAGACAAAGGCCTACCAGAGGTGTGAAAATAAACAAATGTTTATGTGTGATATATTGGCACTTCTTCTTATGATCTGCTTGCTATTTCACACATCTCATTTCTAATTGTCCCAGTTGTTCAAATAAACCTGTCTAGACACTTCAACACCATGAATTGGATTAGTATCCGGTGCGCTGCACACAGAACGTCAGGTTCAGACACAGATTCAAGTGAATGTAAGTATTGTCTTCGGGGTGTACTGGAGCCGTGCTGAGGGAGTGCTCGGCAGAAGGGACACCACAGAGGCCAGCTGGGGTGAACAGCCTGACATAAGCCCGGCTGGATCTGGTGCATCAAACCTCCCTGGCGCAGTAATGGAGACAGCGCCCTGGTCTGCGTGCGGCGTCCAGAGAGGAAGCACTCTGAAATGGAAGTGCTGGCTTTTGGATACCATTAATTTGCAGTGACAGTTTGGCTTTCCTCGGCCGCAGTGCTGCATAAGAGAGGTCGACCTTAATACAGTGCTCTGCCTCTTTTTTATGTGCTTGAAAAAAGAGGGGAGGGAACTGTCTCTCTTTACATACATTTGGTTAAACAGCAGCTGGCAGTCAGCCGTAATTATACACCTAAGCCTGTGCATTATTTATGCCACCTTTTAAAATCCATTAAAAGTCATTTGGTCTCCTCTAAAACCTGTCATTATCGATTGACTTTACTGTAATTGCTGCTTTAAGCCCTCAAAGATTTTCTGCCGGGTGATTAAGGATGTAGGCACGGTTGCAAGAGTGTGCAGCTAACATACGCTAATCAAGGCACTGTAAAACTCGCAAGCACAAGTAGTATTTCACCCTGTGGTCAGCAGCCGAGACGGACCTGGATTCAGTCTCTGATTGGAGTGGATGGAGGTTTTACAACTCTGATCCCTCAGACGTACTGCAGTGCTCCTCCTCAGCTGATGATTTGTACACTAATAAGACCGTGGTTTACTTCCACAGTAGCAGCTACTAAATTTGAATCGCATCAATCACTTGCACTGCAAAAAAATAATAAAAAGCATAATGCTGACTTCACACTGTGACTTGCTAAACTGAAAATGAGGCAGTGTTTCAAAGCAGAAACCATCTGTTATCTGACCTGTAAGCACACTCTGGCCCCTTAAAACCAATATTTTTATTATTCTAATTATTCTAAAAACACAATTAACAGCTATTATTGTTCTCTCTAATTCTCCCTATTAAAGACCTGCAGAAGTACTTGAGTGAGGGAGAATGATCAACCCTGACATCGTTACCACGGCCTTGCCAGAGCGCCTGTCCCAGCGTTCTATTTAACATTTAACACCATGAGCCTTTGGAAATGCTTCTAAGGGGCTTATTAATTCAAAAGCAAGTCCAACAGAGTGCCCAGCAGCTCATTGATCTGAATCTAAAATGATTGAGTCTGAACTAAATGCAGTGATGTTGGAGGCTGTAGGTGTAGGGGATGATAATGATAACAGGCATTCATAATGTTGCACATACAAAGTGATCGAAGTACTCTGATTGTAGCGCTGAAAGAAACGTTCAAATCCCGCCCACTTTGTCACCTGCACACACCTGAAGAGTCAATGCATAAAGTGGCCATGAATTTCAGATTATCCCTTTCACAAAGTTACAGGAAATGTCAAACACATGCAGCTCCCCCCAATTTCCTTCAACAAGCACTGTGGATGAAGCATACTGACATCGAGATGTGAATACGACAAAAAATGTGTTCTGTGAAAAACATGATTGCCTGTACCAAATTTCATGATGATCTATCCAATAACTGCTGAGATACACAAAAGCAAAAATGTGAGTGGATCACCACAGTCATTAGGACATGTCTGGGAACCAGCCAATGAAGTGGTAGGATGACCAAATGACGTTGTCAGTACTATTGAGGGCACTTTTCTATATTCAGGGAGATGCAATTTATGCCTGATTTTCACCAAAATTGAAAGTTGCACATAGTAACAGCCATGTACAACTTTCAATTTTGGTGAAAATCAGGCGTGACATTATTCTGCCAGAATAATGACTGAACTTTTATATTGAAATTTAGGCCATGTCTAGTGTGCCATATTCTGTGGTGTAAATAACCTTATATGCAGTAAAGTATGTGATGAAAAAAAATATCTCAGATTCCATATTTGAATCATAAAATGAAATTAACTGTGTATCAAATACTTTCAGTCATTAACTTTTATTTAAGGGCCTGCCGCTTTCTCTTCCATTTATATCTAAAAGAATATATGCCTTTAGTAACTTTTTAAGATGGCCTCAGTATTTGTAAAATCCTGACTGTACAACTTTTGGATATTGTGAATTTTTGGATATTTTTTTTGTCAGACCTCTAAAAAGTAATCACATGAAGCAATCTGACAAGGGGACATCACTTTTTGGTTGAACTGCTTGCAACTCCTAAACCTATGCAACCAGTGACAAGGGGTCAGGAGAGGACAGCTTTACTTTAAAGTCGCCCTTTACTTTACTTTAATGTGTTATGCTTATTGTTCCTACAGTTGGATGTTTGAGCTTCACTGTGCAGAATGATGTATGTGCAGAGTTTGACACTAGAAGGCTGTTTACACATTCATCTACTGAAGAGGGAAAGTTTCTCTGTGCTCACTTTCAATCTAAAAGCATGATTTTGTGTCATTACAACTAGTTTGGAAAACAATCCTGGTTCAATATTCAACTTACAAAAGTGTGATGTGGAAACTTGAAGCCTCCAGTGCACAAACACTAAAAATGGACTTTACAGTGAAATAGGAGACTTTGTGCATCCAGCAGTTAAACTTGTGAAACAAAAAATATTTGTATATTCATAGGTTCTGGATTTTTACACAAGGGAGAAGGAGTAGGTGTAAAATGAATAACCTCAGAGTCTCTCCAATCTCACAGCACTCGTATTAGCAAACTTTCGATATCATCCTTCACCCTTGATTTCCCATTATATTCCTGGTTTAGTCCAAATTGCTCCACTCTACAACTGTGAATTAAACTATGCTTTGTTTCAGGCAGTAAACACATCAGACGAAGTGTAATTGGGCATCGGTTCAGAGATGACAGCATATGTAGCAGCCACCTGAACAGAGTGCAGGCCAGGCCTAGGCTGGGGCTGGTCTGATGGGGGGTCTACACACCAGACTCCCATGGTACCAGCAGATGGCTGAGAGGCTGACCAAGTATGGCGATTCAATCTGCTGCTATTATCCAAGGTGGGCCAACTTCCTCCCTCCAGTAGGTTGTCTCTTTCATCATGCGCTCACTCTCCAAAACTAATGTCGCCTGTGTGTATCAGCAGTGATGTTGTATACTCTAGCTCGAGCTGAGGGTGGAGAAATATGAGAATATCTGTCATGCTCACAATTTTGGGGAAAGCACTTGATTGCAAATGAAAATGAAGCAAGCAACTAAATCTTGAAATGATGGAGAGCACTTGGGAGCCTAGCAACAAGAACTAGATGGGCCTTCTAATTCCTCCTAAAGATTTTCATATCTGGGCTTGGGAGGACATGATTCATTTGAAATGTTGAAAGGAAATAGAAGTATGATTAAATCATATGTGCATATGTGCAATGGGGCTGCATGTGTATCCATTTGTTTGTGGATGCTAGTGCATCTGTATGGCAGTGTCTGTGTGTGCAAAGATGAAAGTGATTAAATTGGACAAAAATAACAGAAAAACCTTTCAATTACTTTCCACAGGCCAAAAATTGGGTATCCTGGCAGTGCTGGCACAGAGATACAAGTCAATATTTAGGTAAACAAGTAACTACAAAGTCTCTCCTGTCAGACAAAGGTCACAAAACACAGGGCTGTGGAGCTAAGCCTTCAATTTCATTACTTAAAATCTGATTAGAGTGGATCTTCTCAAGGGAGGAGCCACAGGTGATTCACACACAAGCATGGCTCAACTGGACATCTTGAGCAGCACATTTGCCTCTGTAAGAGCCCATAATGAGGGCCAGCCACATATCACTGTTTAATCTTCCATGGCGCAGTTTCTATTAGAAGCCAGACAAATGATGGTAGGTAAGGAAAAAGAAAGGTCAGCCGTTACTCTGCCTCATTGATTGTCTGATTTTCTACCTAAGTTGCCTCTGTGTTCCCTCATCTGATTTTATGATCTGAAGTATCGTTTGCCACATGTCTAGAGCGCACACTGACAGCTGCTGATCACCCAGAGTGAAGGTCATCTGCAGTTACAAACGCAACAAGGAAGAGACGCAAAGCAGCAACACAGAACACCCCAAAAAACGAACAGTAATTGTACCACTGAAGTTACAGTGCTACATGTTCTGTTTCTCCCTCCTGTCTCCTGCACTAAGTTCAGTCCTCTCCTTGGGGGCTGAAGCACTTACCTAGTCGAGCAATTTCACTTGTTCTGCTGATTTTTCTTCTTCATGTTCTGCAGCTCATTGGTCGACCCTTTTTCTCATACTGCTTAATCTTGGACTCCACCATGTTCAGCTGCCGTGTCTCTGCCTGCAGGAAGAAATACAAGTTGGTCAGTTGGTGTACGGAGGCAAACAGGTACAATGCTTCACCTGTTGTTTGCCTATTTTATCTTATTATATCTTTTGATAAGACATAATGATTTGCATTTTTTGAATATGCTGCACTGTCCTTATGCTGTAGTAGTTTGCATGATATGACTTGAGGACAGTTTCTGAATTATCTTGGCAAGCATTTCAGTTTTTTATTTCCATGTAAATGTATAAAATTTGAACTTATATTATCAATACATATATTTTACATATTATTATGTCTGTATGCTGAATCAGTAGCTGGGACAGTCTCCCCTCACAGTAATGTTGATGGTCTGCTATTCTGAATCCTCTTTATTATATAGTACATTGTTAAAGGGACATTTCACCCCTAATGATGTGGATGTCCACTAAAGGCTGGCAGCTGGTTCAGTCTATTAAAATTATATTAGCACAGTGGTGCCATTAATATTGACTGAGAAATTGTCACTGTCATGCAAAAAGAGCCTGTCCCACAGAGCAGACATGTTCCTTTACGGATTGTAAGGATCTCTGTGGTCACTCACAGACCTGTCCAGCCAGTTTAGCTTACAGCTGGCCTACAGTATACACTGCACCACGGCAGCATCCTGACAGAAAATATATACACACATGGCATTGCATGTTTTGTTTTTCCAGTGTCTATTTTTATGCAGTTGGGAACAAGCAGGTAAAACACATACAGAAGTAGCTCTAATGCTTTCTGTCAGCAGCACTAGCTATATTTAGTATAACAGCAGCATTCTACACTATATTGCTGGCTATATCAAAACAGATTACAGAAACACCCAGTAATTAACAGTCCTCTTCTACATAATTGCACCATTTGTTCAGTTACACATAGGCTTTTCACTTTTTAGGACTTTTACAAACCTTAGGTAGGCATGTTCATGTCCACCTGCACTGAAATTTGCCTGTATATCAACATTTGGATGAGCCTGCTTGACTGTATGAAAGGCTGCAGTTACACCTCTCCTTCCTGACATTTGTTTATCACCGCATTTTGTGCACCAGCACCAACAATTACATTTTTAGTACTGCCAGGCTTTCCCTATAGAGAGATGATGGTATAGCACTATCATTATTTCCAGTGCTGCCTTCATTTAGAGTTTAGTTAAAGTAACAGCCAGCCAGAGTGTTTTACACTACCAGCTCTTGAATTCTTTCAATTCGTCCCTCACCTCCACTATTCAGCTACTCTCCTGGCTCTTAAAACAGCATTGACATAGCACTGAGCAGCACGTCCTATATAGCCACACTAACACATTTTCACTGTTATAGCATCAACAGCTTTGTGCAGTGTATAGAGGTGATAAGTGACTGTCTTGCTGCCTACATGGCTGTAAAGATGTAAGATCAGCTAAAAGGGAAAAACTTCATACCACCTATGAGCAGTTGTAATAAATACCCACTGATCTACAGCTACAGTAATCATTGACACTTTTATAAAAACTTCATTTTGCCAAGAGGAAAAAGAGGAAAGGAAAATTTAAAAGAGGAAAGGAAAATACGCAAATCCTGAGATATGGGCTGCTGACCTGGTCTGAGCAGACTGCAGCAGATAATGCAATTCTGTGTCTTGCTGGACGCCCACATTGCAGTGCAGTGTAGGATCGCCTTTCCTCCCAGTCTTATCACCAAACCAGGCAAGGAACAAAACATCATGTCAGGGAAATTGTTTTTTCATCAGAGCAAAGCTGTACTATGTACATAAAAACAGTGAAATGACTAAAGGTGTCGTCATGTCAGTGTCATGAGAAGAGATGTAGTTACAGTATTGGGATTTGCCATTTTAGCCTTGCATATTAAGAGAGCAAAGCATGTTTGAAACAGAATGATAGTTACACATGACAACTCAAGTGCCACGATCATAAGTGCAAGTAATTAAAGCCACCTTGAGCTGCCAATGGTCACTGAAGAGTTACTGAGCTGTGGCCCCTTTTATAGGGGTGTCCCCATGTGTTTGAGTAAGATCATGATGATATGCACTGGTGAGCTGCAGTGCAGAGATGAGTGGTTCCACAGATGATCCTTTGATAATTAGACCTTGAAACTAATTTCTTTTAGTTTCAATTTTAGAAACACATTTGAATACACATTGTCTGGCTCTTTCCCTGTGCTGGCATCAGCACCTGAATCTGACAAGATAGAACAACAGTGAAACTCACTGCAGCTTAGTGACATGGTTTCAGTTGGCACTGATGGGCAGCAGGAGAACAAGTGCTGCCATTTGGCTCTACCTGTCAGCTCCCAGTAGTTGTGGCGGTGCTGTTGTATTTCTGTTTCACTCCATTGCTGTTTAATGTATGTAGATTCTGTTTCAGCCCTCAATCTTAGAGGCTAACAGTGAGACTGTTAGACCAGCGATGTGGGTAGAAGATATTACACAAAAATGCAGCATCAGTGTGCCATTAATTGCCTACACATTGGTTGATTATTGAATATTCATACAGTAGCTCTGTTGTCAACTAAAGATGCTCTCTGTCTGACCTTTTTTTCTTATCTGGGGTTCAAATATGCATTCTAATTTTGTTTTTGCACAAATTACAATTTTGGATGACAATATTATTATTTTTTATTATTATTATGTATTTTTTTATTATACGTACATGTGGTGCTACAAGCTCAGATCAGTTATTGATGACAAGAATAATAATCTAATCAATTTGTGGATGATGCTGATAAAAATTAACATTTTCAGACCTTGATGAATATGTTTTTTGAAATGCTAAAACTGTCTCTGCAAAACATAGTTGTAACACTGTGTTGATCTTATTAAATCAGTTGTAAAAACCTGTGCATGTAACTTTATAGCATAACAAATTGGTTATGCTATTTTTCTTTGTTTTTCAGTTATTGTGGAAATTAGCATCACAACTGTTGTTGGCGTCCCTGCTACACAATGGAACAATAAGGCTGAGAAGCAAAGGAAAAGGTCTTTCTCGGCTTAAAAGACTCAGTCTTTTTTTTGTCATGGCAGGCATTTATTTACAGCTATTTGTCATTTAATGTCAGAATCCAAACTCTGTTTGTATCTCTTGGTCCATAAAGGCATGAATCTGTGTCAATCACTGTTTCTTTCATTTTACCGCAGGCAAACATCAAGAGATCGTTTTTTTATTTGACATAATATGACTGCATCACAAGGGCCAACAAAGCAAAAAATGGTTGTATTAATTAGCAGCATTACAAATGAAGAAGCCAGCTGTTTTATTTTCAGAAAGACACATTTTTCAATTTTGGCTTACTGGAGGCCTAAACGGTGCTTACTCCATATTAGCATTGAAACTGCCTGAATGCAAGCTTGTTTAGCTAAATCCTTGCCAGCAATGCTGGAGGTCCACATTTAATTAAGCTTGGTAATAAATTATCAAAGAACTGAGCTCAGAGTATCTCCACCTCTGGGCATGGGTGGGCTTTCTATTCGACGTGCCTATAAACTTTCCAACATATTTTGCACACCGGCAGTATTTTGAAAATCTCTCCTCAAACGTTGCATGGCTTGTTTTCTCAAAAGTAACACTGAGCTCTCTAATGACCACTGTGAGAACACCTGAGGTATCACAAAGAGAGAAATAAAATGCAACTTTTTCATTTTTGCCCAGAATTCATATGAATGTTTTTTATGGTGTATGAATGAGAAGTTTCACAGGAGTCTTTGGGGATTTTTAAAATCCCAAATGTTGGTTGCAAACTCAGCCACAGTCACTCTTTATGGTTGAGCTCTTAATTAGGTGATGGTGGTGGTGGTAGTGTGGGCTAATTATTCATTTAAGTGAACTGACCTGAACTCATAACTAGTCTGTGAGGGAGAAATGATTTATGGGAGCCCTGAAAAGCCCTCTGTGGGATGGGCAAGTGTAGAGGCAGAGTTGCTGGACATGGTGGCAGTGGTACTGTGAGGATAACAGAAGGCGAGGACAGACACAGAGAGGGGGAGAAAAAAAACTCTGGCACTCTGGGGCTGATGGGAAATACTGCTGCCTTAACATGCACCGCAGGACTATATCCACTATGGCACCGCTGAGCCTCAAGTACCATTTCTGTGCCAGTGGTCAAAGATACCAGAATAACAAAAAAGACAAAGTGAATGAGTAAAAGACAAAAAGCGAGACAGAGACAGGGGAGGGGTGGAGAAAGGTGGGACAGAGAGATGGAGAGAACAAGACAGAAAGAGACAAGTGGAAAACATGCAGGGCTACAAGAGAAATAAAGATAAAGGTCAAAAAGGCCTAAAACACAAAAAGAAAACTAGAAAAAGTGTGTGTTTGTGTTTGTGTGACAGTGTGAGAGAGATGCTTTGACTGGAGTAAAAGTAGTAGGGAGGAGGGAAAGATAAAACAGAAGACAGAGAGAGATGAAAGTCAGTGAAGACCTTGAGCTTTTTGTTCCTCCCTCTGATGGTACTCTAGTACTGAAGCTGCTCAGCTGCCTCTGGATCTCACAGCTGCACCAAAATGTGCTTTAGCTCCACACACCCTGTCTCCTGCTTGGAGTGGGAGAGAGAGAGAAATGAGTTAGTGAGTCAACAGTATTGAACAGCCTCTTCAAATGTGCCACACATCCCGCTGGCTGCTTTATTACAAGCTACAGACACTGAATCACACCTTCTCCTGTAGATCTGAGTCAAGATGTTACATTGAAACGGTTGACAGGGTTCTGGAGTTGCAGGTTACAGATAAGAGCAGCGTTATCATCGTTGCATGGTCACAACTGTAGGCTAAGCTAATCAGAGCGCTCCTTATAGAAGCAGGTTTCTCATTTCTAGCCAGCAACCATCAATTTTGCTGATATGATAACTGCTAGCAGGTTTTATAAGCTGTACCTAGCTAGCTAATTAAGCTAACATTGAGTCCATGAGTTGGTGAAAAATGCTAGTTTTAAAAGATCATTGTAAAAGTGGTACATGATGTTTTGGACATTAACTCAGGCTCACCCATTGTTAAAGTCTCCCTCCACTCAAAAATATGTTTTTCTTCTCGTCCCTACAGTTGAATGTTTGACCCTCACTGTGCAGAATGATGTATATGAGTTTGACACTGACTACGTTTGCATGCACAAAATATTCCAATTTTTGCCCTTATTCCGAAAAAGACAATATTCCTACTAAGCTGTTTACATGGCTAATGTAAATGAATATTCCACTAATATTCCTGTTTACATGCAGAAGGTTTTCAGGGTTTCCCTCTGCTCCAGTGGGAACAAGAATCACAAGATCTCCACAGGCAGTGAAGTAAACCAGCGAGGTGATATGACTGATATTATACATTTATAGTTACAGGCACATCCAGTACCTAGGTTGTCCCATGATGTTTACTACACTGCTGAGTCGAGTTGTCATCGTCGGTCCATGGCTGCATGTCAGGATAATAACCAAGCCCTCCATCCCCGTCATGGAGAAGACACACTCTGTTTTTCCAGCTCTCCACTCTCCTCTCATTCCTCTCTTCTGTCTGCCTTCCTGCTCCAGTATGTCATTTTGCCTGCGCAGGGGTACGTTACACAACCAGCCTGTCATGCATCTCTATCCCAGCCTTGTAAACTGTTGGCTAGTTGGTTTGTTTACAACGCACAGAGCTGACCATAAACAGGCAAGAAGCTGTGTGTCACATACTGCAGTAAAAACCCCATTTGAGATGTATATTCCAAATGCACTGTATCCATGTCCAAAGAATGCTTCTAAAACCTGAATAATATCGGCATATGCCACGTCTTAATCAGAAAATGCTACATTCGGAATAAGGCCTAATTTGGACTTTACAGTGAAGTAGGAGACATCTTGTGCCTAGCAGTTAAACTTCTGAAATGAAATATATTTACATTTTTTTTTGTGGAATAACTATGTGATACACAAATTATTATTCAATCACAGTATTTTATATACAGTACATCTTAAAACCTGTCTGGAGGGGATCTTCTTCTATTGCAGTGTATAGCTTTTTAGTATGATGAGGAAAAGATAAGATTAGTTGTTTTGTTTTTAACATAACCCTGTCTTATGTTATCTTACGTTCTTTTTCATATTTCCAAACAGTATATTTTCACTTTTACATTACATGACAAAAGGCTTTTGAGCTAACCAGTGTGTTTGGTGAGCATAACACTGTCTCGAGTAACGTTGCCTAGTTTTGCTAAACTTCCCCAAATCCAATAGTAACTTTATTTTAAATGTATTTCTATTTATTTTAATAAAGAGCAGGTAAGAGCTGCTAATAATAGCCTAAACTCTGATCCTGGCTTCCACACAGTCGGGAAATAATGCACAGTGTGTGTGCTAGCTGTGTTAGCTAATGACGTGATCTTGGCCTTGGAATCTTGGTTACCTTTTTCTTTTTTTAACTATTTACAAAGTGGAACTTACAACAGGTTTACCATTTCAACAACAGTAACATGGCAATGTATGTTCAAGGTAGTGCACAGATCATAATACACCAATGAAGAAATAAAAAAAAGAAAAAGCCTAAATAAACTAAATTAAATAAATTACAAATCAAATTCATTACATAAGGCTCTAGTTTTCACAGCTTTAGAGTTGTGCAGTATTCTAGTGTGTCCAGGTAGGATTTTAAGTAGGATATGAAGACAGTGAGGTTGTGTTTCTGTTTTGGATATTTGCTAGTGTATATATGGATTTTTGTTAATAATAATAAAGAAATAAGATAACATACATTCTTGACAGCATGCAAACACATTGTTTAATCCATTTCTTACACTTTTGCCATAGTGTTTTTGGTTTTGAAAAGGCTTTTAGAAAACACACCACACAAACTCTTTGAATCAAGATTATCTCTCTCATACATTCTGGTTCAGGATGTAGAGAAATCCAAAGCATGACAGGCCTGCCATGCTTAGGTTTCAAGGCTATGACTGGACAAGTGCTATTTGGAAGGATGGTTTAGTGAACGGTCAATTGAACAGTGTAACCTGCCTGCTTAGAAAGCCAGACACCATCCTTTAAAGTATCACTAACAATTAAAACATGTCTTTTCAGACCATACATGGCGAGGACAGCCTACTAAATCAAAGCCACAGTCTATTAAAAGTGTAATCAGGCACGCTGTGGTGGGACTTCAGGCCTAGTTTGACCCCATCAAGTCTTAATGAGGTCCGCTGAGTCGTTAACCCGCACATTTAAATAACATGCATCAATATTAATAGGTTATTAATGAGTCAAAGCAATTATGTATACAGTGGGCTGGACAGAGAGTGCCATGCAGACACAGTAAGTGAGAGGACAGTGATACTTTAAAGAGTGTGTTCGTGTGTGTGTGTGTGTGTGTGTGTGTGTGTGTGTGTGTACATGATATGTAAATTCTCAGTTAAAGGCCAGTATTCAAATAATGACTGAGTCTTAAATTTGGTTGGTTGGCACAAACAAGGCCTGATGTTATCTGATGGCTTACATATTCAATTCAGCATAATGTACATTTCCACACCACTAATTCCATTACATCATTCATGTCATACTCACCACTATACTGCTCTTTATCTGATTTAAGTAATTAATTAATTTCTTTATTTTGCCTTATTGACAGTAGGTCCCCAGCCAGATTGAATCACAGGGTGTCGTAATTATATGGTAAGCATCTTATCCCCCTTGGCCACCAGCATTTCTTTTTAATCAAAGACACTGTTCTCACTCATTTATTGAATCAGATCACTTCTACTTTTCAGTTTTTCAGTGTTGCTGTCAATAAAATGCACAGCTCCCTGCAGATGCTTCACATTAAAAGCCTAAGAGGAAAGGGAGAGGTTACACCTAGAGGTCTTTACGGGTCCTCTCGGTTCTTAGGAATCTAATTAAACGGAATATAATTTGGGTCCCTTTTTGTTGTCGCAGGTCTCAGGTCTCTGGGTCAGGATCTCTAATACTTGAGGGGATCTCAACTGTCTTATAATGTGGCGATCATAATCATCACAGAAGAAGAATGTATGTTTTGAGTCAAGAAGGAGAAGATGAACTATAAAGTGTGAGGAAAATGACATGTATTGCTGTAATATTATATGTTGAAAAGAGAAATTCAGAGCTGCAGAATAGGGAGTATAACAACTCAGTTGTTGCACTGATGAAATTAATTATCAAGAAAAAGTGTTAAGTGTGTATTAAAAGCAATATCATCAGAAACCGTCGTAGTAATGGATAAAATACTCACACGTTTGGAATTTACTCTATTTCTGCATAAATATGAACTTAAATGTGATCAGCTTTCCATGCAAGTCCTAAAACTAGATAACGAGACATCAATTAAACAAGTGAGACAAAAACCTTATACTTGTTTGTTTATTTATTGAGGAAAATGATCTGATGTTACATATTTGTGTGTGTCAAAAGTATGTGAACCTCTAGGATTATCAGTTCATTTGAAGGGGAAATAAAGAGTTAGGTGTTTCAATCAATGGGATGACAATCAAGTGTGAGTCTGGGAGGCCCTGCCTTATTTAAAGAAGAGAAATCTGGGTCTTCACTATCAAGGTCTGAGCTTCACAACACAGCAAGGAACACACAGCAACACAGGAAGTATGTCATGGCTTGAACAAAGGAGATTCCTGAGGACCATAGAAGAAGAGTTGCTGATACTCACCAGGCTGGAAAGGGTTACAAAAACATTTCTAAAGAGTTTGGACTCCACCAGTCGACTGTCAGGCAGATCATGTACAAATAGATGGTCAAATAGATCACACTAAGAGCAAGGCGAGTAATAGCCCGGGAGGCCACAAGGGACCCCAGGGTAACATCTAGAAAACTAAAGGCCTCTCTTGCAGTGAAGAGAGGCCATCGGGAGAACAATGAACATCAATGGCGTGCATGGCAGAGTTGCGAGGAAAAAAGCCACTTCTCTCCAAAAAGAATATTGCTGCCGTCTATGGTTTGCTCAAGACCATGTGGATAAGCCAGAAAGCTATTGGAAAAATGTTCTGTGGATGGATGAGACCAAAATTCAACGTTTTGGCTTGAATAAGAAGCGTTATGTTAAACCAATGAGCAAACGCTGCGTTCCAGCATAAGAACCTTATCCCATCTGTGAAATGCAGTATCATGGTATGCTTTGCTGCCTCTGTACCAGGACGCCTTGCAATCATTGATGGAGCTGTGAGTTCTGAGTTGTACAGAAAATTCTACAGCAAAATGTCAAGGTATCTGTCTGTGCACTGAAGCTCAACAGAAAGTGGGTCATGCAGTAAGACAACAACCCTAAACACACAAGTTGCTCTACCAAAGAATGGTTAGAGCAGAAGAAAGTGAATGTTTTGGAATGGCTGATTTAAAGTCCTGACATTAATCCTATAGAAATGCTGTGGAAGGACCTGAAGTAGGCAAATCATGCAAAGAAGCCCACCAACATCCCCGAGTTAAGACTGTTCTGTAAGGAGGAATGGGTTAAAATTCCAACCAAGCTGATGTGCAGGGCTGATTACCAGTTACCAGAAATGTTTGGTTGGAGTTATTGCTGCAAAAGGGGGTCACACCAGTTACTGAAAGCAAAGGTTCACATAGTTTTGCCTCACACAAATATGTAAGATTTGATCATTTTCCTCAATAAATAGATGAATAAGTTTAATTTTTTTGTCTCATTTGTTTAATTGGGTTCCCTTTATCTAGTTTTACGACTTGTGTAAAAATCTTATCACCTTTTAGGTCTTATTTATGCAGAAATAGAGAAAATTCTAAAGGGTTCACAAACTTTCAAGCAGCACTGAAAGCCTGGTTCTCTCTGAACCTGAGATAAATGGGCCCATATTTGGGGGAATTTACTATATATGCTGACTGCATTCATGGCAGGGTACCATAAGATAGATGGGGACCGCAAGGTGAGGGCTCTTCACTTTGTGTAAACTCATATACTCATGACTGGGGGGCAAACAGCAGTCAGCCCATTCATATGCAGTGCTTTTTACTGAAATGTGTATGCTAGCAGCAGTGAAAATATTGGTTGGCCTGTATTGGTTGTGTATATGCCAGTGTGTGTGCAGGTTTGTGTCTTCACAGCACAGAGGTGAGCGTCAGAGTTGCTCCGTTCAGATCAGTCCAAGCCCAGGAGGTTCGCAGGGGGGTGAAGCACTCCACTGAGGGAGAAAGCAGCACAACAATCCCAAAAGCTGGTCCTAAGCTAAGGCTTAATCCTTTTATGTGAGACCTCTTTTCATGTTGTGAGTGACAGATGCATGTGTGAACACCTACTGTAAGCAAATGTTTATTCACAGGTTTCTGCAGCATCAAAGCTATAAAGATGTGAAAGCAGCAGCACATTGCTAAGTCCAAGAGAATAAATTTAAGTCAGACTTTATTTTACAGCACATTTTCCAAGTTGGTGGTTACAAAGCGCATCATAAACAAAAGGAGAAACAGCAATCTAATATAAGACAGACAATAAAATCAGATACATGCATAAAAGCAGTACCAACAAGTCAGACAGTAAAGCCAGCAGAGGGCTGACATCCAAAGATGAGTTTTGAGACACTGTTTAATCAACTGTGTTTGCAGACTCTACTCTCTCTAGCGTCCAACAGCAAACACACTCCTCTAGATTTAGGTTGAGGGAGCCAAAAATCATCACTATCCAAAGAGGTGCTGCAGCTTCTGTAGTCCTGAAGTCCTGAATTTATCAAAGTTCCCAGAATTATACTTACTAATTCTCCCAAGAACAGACCAGAGGGAGAAAAAAATCACTAAAGGTGAAGAATAAGACTCATTTATCAAACGACTCATTCAGGTTGTAGGAGTAACCTTTAAGAGCAGCTCTCAAGTGATCATGAGATTAATCACATGTATGCTCAGAGCAGGAACAGCCGCACACAGGAATATAACCTACTGTACATTTTCTGCAGTGATGTAAATGCCTGTATGATTTTATTTTCATTTTTAAAGTTAAAAGAGTGTGTAAGTGTGTTAAACCAACCTTATAAATAGGAATGTAATTATAGGAAATTGGCCAAAATGGAGACAAAGAAAACCAAACTGGAGCACGGACAGTCTGTGAAGGTGAATCAAGTACCAAATTAACTGCAGAGAAAAAGATGCATAAAAAGAAATTAAGAACAAAATCAATGCCATCTTTATCCCTGTTAATTGCACCACTGATGAATGCTACACAACAACAAAATAACATCATATTAAATCATATTATTATCATATTATCAGTTTACAGTACAAGATAGTGCACGGTGCATCCAGCAGACTAAAAGTAATCTACTCTGTATATAATTTTTTCTTTAGATAATCATACAGCAGTTCATCACAGCCAATGATACACTGCACAGTCATTCCAAAACATCTGTATGTTTACATCCACACAATAAACCAGGTTATTTAGAGAACTGAGGTTACATAGGTAATCTGAGAAGAGGTTACTCCATGTTTGTTTCAGTTTTAGTTGGACTTTGCAAGGAATTATTTTAAATACCGGGATGCATTGCATGCTCACATGTTAAAAGATTATTAAAAACTCAGTTACATATACAGTACCAGTCAAAAGTTTGAGCACATTTTCTAATTCAAGAAAGGTGTGTCCAAACTTTTGACTGGTATAGACAAGAATTCAGCATGTTCCAGGAGAAATCATCCCCTACCTGTTTCTCGTTTACATGACATTTTTAAAAAATGAGGTTACTACAGAATGCAAACTGTAGCACAATGACTGAAATGCATATAGATGCACTGAATGTCTCAGAAGGTGCTCACCTTTGTCCCTTTAACGTCAAGTAACATAATTATGCAGATGAAACCCAGATTTACCTTATTCTGTCACTGAGTGACCACAGTCCCTTAGATTCTCACTGCAAGGACATTAAACAAAGTGATTAGATGTGCCTGAACTTTCTTCAGCTAAATGCAGACAAAACTGAGATTGGCTGAGGTGGTGTTGACTCTGTCTCATATCAGAAACGTTGGTGTAATCTTGCGCTCAGACTTTAACAACCTTAATAACCACGTCAAATCAATTACAAAGTCTGCTTTCTAACATTTTAAAAATAGCAAGAATGAGATGATTCACTCAGTTTAAAGTACTGCTGCTTGTCTATAAATCTCTTGGTGGCTTAGCCCCAAAATACACCTCTGAATGTCTTTTACTGTATGAACCCTCTCTGCCTCTCAGGTCATCAGGCAGCTAACTGCTCCCAGAGTGCAAACTAAACATGGAGGAGCAGCATTTAGTTACTGTGCACCACAGACCTGGAACAAACTCCCAGAGGTTATGAGACTCATTCCGACTTTGACCATCTTCAAATCCTGCTTAAAAACCTTTATGTTCTTTTATTTTTTACTGTACATACACATCTACTATATACCCATCCTGTATTTATGCCTCTGTTCTTAATTCTTCCTTTAAAAGGTTTACATCAATTTTATTTGCATTTTATGTTTTTAATGCTGTTTTTTCTTTTTTATGCATTGGTTTTTAAAGCATTATGTAAAGCGCTTTGAATTGCCTTCATGTATGAGATGTACTATACAAATAAACTTCCCTTGCCTTTACTAAAGCCATCTAGGACCCTAATAGGCTGCTCCTGCTGCAAACCATGGGCGTATATTTGGGTATGGACGGTAGGTACATGTCCCTACCGATGTCAAGGTGTTGCTAAATTGTGTCTAACAGTATTTTTACTGATCTTGAACGATCCTGCCAACTCCACATAATGTCATAATGAGATCTATGCAGAATTTCCAGGTTTGTATATTTTCTGCAAAACGTGGGTTATTATGATAAGGAGTAAAAGAGCGACAGCTCCCAATAGGATATGTGGGATACTCGACCTGATGATCTAGAAACCCTCAGCTTCAAGCTGTAGTACGTATTGTTGACTAGAAGCAGCCCGGCAGCAGCAGTAGTAATGAGGTCTGTGAGCGGTTAGTATTTATTGTTTTAAACATCACAGAATTGAAACAATAACAAAACAGAGGCTTCTGCAGAAATGCGACAGTGTATTAAGGAGAAAAGAACTGCTTTTATTAATGGGGACTTAGTTAAAATAAAGAGGACGGAACTAAGATCGAATTTTAAAGAAGAATAGGATGAAATATAAAGACAAGGTAGAGAGTCAGCTCTGTTCCTAATGCCAGGGATGCCTGGAATGGACTTAGTGTTATGATGGGTATGAAGGGGAAAAAACAAGATGTCCTACTGAATAAAGGTGCATCTTTTGCTAATGAACGGAACCATTTGATTGATAATGACAGATTTGATAACCCTTCCTGCTTTAATTTTAATGATAATGATAACTTTGACATATTCACTGATGACTCCACAATTGTACTGACAGAGGCAGAAGTAGCAGCCAGCTTAGCTAAAATAAAACTCAGTAAAGCACCTGGACCTGATGGATTAAGGGTGATTAAATCATGTAGGTTTCAGCTCACAGCAGTTTTTATAAAATTGTTCCAGTTTTTATTCAATGGACATTCTGTTCCCAAAACATGGAAACTCTCCACTATCATTCCTGTTCCTAAGAAGCCCAGAGTAACACAACTCAGTTATTTTAGACCAGTTGCACTGATCAGCATCCTATGTAAACGTATGGAGAGAGTCATAGTCTATCATGAGTACTACAGTACAAGTGAATGGTTTGACCCACTTCAGTTCGCATACAAGAAGGGCCAAGGTACTGGAGACGGATGAATACTGTCAGTAAACATCTACAGCAGCACAAGAGTTATGCCAGACTTTTATTTATGGATTTTAGTTCCACTTTTAATTGCATGCAGAAATATATTCTGATTAAAAGGCTTTGTGACATTAACACCAACAGCCACATCATACAGTGGATTAAAGAGTTCCTCACAGATCGACCACAGAGAGTGAGGTACAGTGGTATTATTTCTGATACAGTTATCCTGAATACAGGAGCACTTCAAGGCTGTGCACTCTCACCTGTGTTGTTTTCCCCATACACTAATGAATGCAAATTATGAATTCAACCTGCCAATTTTATAAATATGGTGGTGACATGGTGCTAGTCAGTCTTATGCAGACAGGGAACACAGTTAATTAGTCTACATATTTCCACCATATTGGTGAGCTTACCAAGTGGTGTGAAGACAGTGGCCTTTTTATTAATGAAAGTAAGACTAAGGAGCTGGTTATTGTGAGTCACCACAGTGTCTGTCATTATTTTCAATCAAAACGATTAATGAACAGCCTGTTGAAGCAGTAGAGGAGTTATTATTTAGGAACCTTTTTTGATTGCACTTTAACTTTTACAGCCAACACAGAATATATTTTAAAAAAGCAATGCAGCGCTTGTATCTAATCCGGAAATTGGATTCATATGATATAAGCAAGAACATTTTAGAGACTGATTACAGAAGTCTGGTTGAAAGTGTTTTAACTTTTAATATGTATACATATTACAACAAAAATAGACTGTCCAGAATTACAAACATGGCCAGTAAAATTATTGGGAAACAGCAGAAACTACTGGGATGTATATATAAAATGCAGGTGAAACAAAAAGCACAACAAATTGTGTCTGATCCTGTTCATCCCCTTTTTAATGAATACATAAAACTGCCCTCAGGAAGATGCTATAGAGCTGCTGCAGCAACCAAGAGCATTTACAAAAAGTCTTTCATACCAAATGCAATAACTTTGCTAAATTCGTAAACACCATTCACACTGAAACCATGTCCGTTATTCTTGTCTGTACTGTGCATGTTGTGCTATTTATTATGTATGTATTGTGATTTACTATGATGTGTTTTAACCAACCTGTGAAGCCGAAGGCACATTTCTATATTTGTGGACAATAAAGATTATTATTATTATTAAAACGTCTTAATAAATCAGAATTTTGCACCTCCACAGTTGCTGGAAAAAAAATGCTGCTTTCAGCTCTGTGATTGGAGATCCAGCTATAATTTTACAGAGGGCCGAGTGATTCAAATGACAGTAAAATTGACCAATCATAACCATATCTTCCTTCTAAATGGGCGGGCTTTGTTATCGCTACTTTATAACAAGTTCAGCCCGCTGTGTGCTGTGAATGGGTCTGCACCATTACCATGCTGGTACACCTGTGGTGTGCTGAGTAGGCAGAGTCTGCTCACCATCTGACAATTATTGCAGCCGGCAGATACGCCGGGTCAGCCGCCAAATTTCAGAGGCGAGAGCGGCGTTTACGTCACCACGACCACATGGCCCATACAAACACAAACACGTCAAGGGAGCTTGATAATAAAAAAAAATACTGTCAATGCTGGCAATTATTTGTCAGTTAGGAAAGCTACCATGGCTATTGTCCTGTAGGCCTAGATTGTTGTTTGTTTTTTCAGCTGACAATTACGTGGCTGCTGCCATTGGTTGAAATGGAGCAGACCCAATCACAAGCTAACGGGGAAAAAACAGATACAGCAGGGAGTAAGCATGGCTAGTGAGGATTATTCATGCCTTTTTCAGGATTAACTTTTAATGAAAAATTGGTGTTAATCTGCAAAGAAAGACCTACACCAGAGCTAATTCGGTGCAGAAAACCAACACTTTCAAGTTCCTTAAAAGCGAACTTTTATTAATGTGATCATCAAAGGGTAAGTTAATAACAGCCGCTGTGCCAACTGATATTATTCTGGCCGCTGCTGCCACTGTTGTGTGTGTTACAGTGTTTTTTGGGAAAATATGTACATTAATAATGTTGGTCGTGTGCGCGCTGTGATGTGTGTGTGTTTGTGTGTGTGTGTGTTGGCACAGTAGTCTATAACTTTGCCTACTCTAACAAAATTTCAAGGAAAGGACAATTGCAAATTAAGTCCAATATGTAAGGAGGGATGTGATTGCTTCTACAGTTTCAACAGCCATGTTCATATTCGGCCTGTATTGTTATTAAGTCATCATATCATTAAGCCTTCCTATAATGAGAACAGTTGTATTAACCAGCTCTAAAATATTTATTTCACCATAGCCACAAAATAGTCTGTTTTGGCTGGTTTGGGTTTTACAGCTACATTGTCATCATCTTTTAAGATTAGTTGAAAATCATATTTTCAAAAGTCAAATTGGCTTAAAGTTTGATTATTGTGAAGGTGTAAATAATAGAAACTATATAAATGCAGCAGTAGTGGTAGGTTAGCGTGTAGCCTAAGTGAAATTGTGGTCCTTGGTAAGCTATGTTTAGGCAGGTGAAAGACAAATGGACAAACATTAGACCAAATGACCAACTAACAGTATTGGCATCTGCAGATATTTTTGTAAACAATCTTTGACTGCTGTTATACATATGTATGCAAATTATGTACAATAATTAACTGTGCAAACAGCAGTGATTTACATCTGATGCATCTATGTTGCTGAAGTGGTACTCAAAAAATATGTCCTGGGTTGGCAGGTCTGTATTAATCTACTTTGAAATTAGTGGGAGAAATATTTATTATTTAATGCCATGCTTCCCCTTTTCCATGAGTGGATCAGTAGCAGAGTTATTATTGCATATGTGTCATTAAGACATGAACATTATTTATAAGCTCAATTGGCCATAGCCTGTCCAACTGAACTGTTTGTGACTGTCAGGCATCATTTTATTATAAAAATCCAATCAGCAGCAGCCTGAGCAGCACAGAGACACACAGAGCTGAGCTGCAGCCTCTCAGATGAGCTCTGATGTCAGAGTGGAACATCTAGCCATGAGTTCAGAAGCTGAATGAAAAATAACACAAGTAGAAGTTTTTGAGAAGATATAAAGATTCCTGAAAGAGCATTGCTTTGGCTCTGGAATGAAATTCCTCAATTGTGTCACCCAAATCAACAAACTGAAAGAAGCACAAAGCTACAGAATCTCAGCTGAGGTCTGAAAAAGGTTTACAGCAGATAGTTGGTTTAAACAGAACACATTACCTACACGCTTTTATACATGTCTTTTCTTGTAACATTTATTGTGATGGTCTTTGATGATGTATGATGAAATATTAATTTTGGTCTCAGATTTATATCAATAAAATAAAATGTAAAACTTCATGATGCAAGTCCTGTTTCAGGCAAGTCAGCAAAGACATATTCAATAAAGTAAACATTTTGCAGAGTCAGGCTCTTTATGTGTGTGTGCATGTGTGCATATGACAGAAAAAAGAGAGACAGAGAAAAAGTGCACATACCAAAGTTAAAACCAAATCTACAGCCTTGCTGTAAAACAACTTAAGAAGGTTCAGGACACCTGATAATTAGGTTTGATTTAGTTTGTTTGGCAGTAAGGATAAAAGTAAAGGATTTTTATTTTTACCTTTTACAATAAGAAGTACTCCAGTGTTTTTATATTGCATGTAAATAAAGTTGGAGGGGAGAGAGAGAGAAAAGAAAAAAAGAATGGTCAAAGTTGAAGCAGCAGAGGCTGGAATATCCTGACTTTTAGTCCAGAGAATGAGTCAAACACTGGATCCTACACTTCCCATAATGCAACTAGCATCTTTCAATAAACACCCCCCCTGCCTGGTTAACACCATGCTTCACATGTTTTTTAACCATTTTCTGGCTGAGTAGTACTCCCAGAGACCATATACAGTAGGTAAAATCGATGGTGTGTGCTGTAGCTGTAGATAAATGCCTGGGTAAGTAATCAAAATAAAGATAAAATCGGCATCTTGTGGCTTAAAGTAGGTATGAGTAGAGGTATTTAGATTTAACAAGATGGGACGAGATGGAGCACAAGTATGAATTCACAATTAGAATAATGAGGAAATAACAGGGCATACTTTTTTAGTACAGGAAATAGACAGTAATGCATGTTTTTACTGGAATAAGGAAAAGATGCCCAGCACATGTTGGATAGCAGCTTGGTGTTGAGGATAAGAGGACTGACACAGACTTTGAATATGCCATGAAAGCATAAATCTGTGCCTCCATGTGGTGTTTTTGCTCCACTGTGTCCAGATGTTAATTGTCACAGCGAGCCACAATTAAAACAATCAAAGCCCCTGTGCTGTAGCGGCTTTTTACTGGACACATGAAAACAGGATGTGTGTATTTCACCACAAAAGAAGCACAGTGTGGATACACAGCACATTAGAAAAGGACATACAGTATGGTCCTTGTAGATTTAGTGTAACTTTTCAGAATATACATTTTCTGCTGAAAGCGGGAACCGAGAGAGAAAGCAGAGACCAACTGGACTCTCTGCCATCGTTACTTCTTCCTGCTCTCCCTGTCTTGAAGGGAGTCCACGTATTACAAAGGAGCAAAAGACTCACTGGCTGCATCCAGAGCAACTGCAGAAAATGTATTCAAAATGCCCTCATTTATCTCAGCTCGCACGCTCGCTCCTGGATATGGATTGAGTGCTTTTCTTTTTAAGTAAAAATTGCAAAGAAACAAAGGAGTGGCACCTGAAATAGCTCAGACGTGTTTTTAAAGGCCTGCTCACAGGAAATATACAGCACCTCCATTGTAACATAGCATTGATATGAACATATAGGACAAGCCGTTCTGTGTGACTGACTTGTCTATATGGGGGTGTTGAGGCAATTGCCAGCTAAGTGACAGTGATCAATATGTATGTTATCAAGTGAGGGCTCCACTGTATGAATGGCATCGTTATCTGCCCGGGAAGAACAATATTCTCACAGCAGTTTTTCCGGGCACAATGACTCTTTATTGGGTGCTCATGAAACTCTAAGCTGTCAAACTGTCAAAAGGAAGCCAGCTTTCACTAATATATTTCAAAACTGACTGACTGCAATACTGTTGCTGTGAGAGGGGGGAAAGAAAAAAGAGCAAGTGAGCTCCCTGAGAAAATTAAACCACTGCCAGTATATCGACTGCCTCTTAGCAAGAGAAGAAACAGAGCAAGTGAAAAAAAGGAGACAAATTTTTATTGGTGCATTGTAAATTAGTGGGACACAAACAAATGCAATCTCAATATGAGAGACGTAAATACAACGTGCAAAGCGTGGGACCCTCAGGGACCAAAGGTCCAACCAAAGCAATCACAATTATGGCTGTTTATAATCAACATAATGCATCTGAAAGGCTCTACAGACCCCATAGGGGGTTAGCGACATCTACAGGTTGCCATTTTGATTGATAGTAACAAGGATGGGCTCCCAGTAACCGTGGCAACAGTTGCATATCATGCATGATGCCCGGGCCCGCCTTTGTCCTTTAATAGCAGGCTAATGAGCGGCCCCGGCATCGGAGTCAGAGATGACAGAGAAAAAAAAAGCGAGCGAGTGAGTCGTGTGAAACAGAGAATCACAGGCGAACAGAACAAGGACTATTACTGCAGACCGAAATCATCTCAATTCCACAACAGCGTTCAGCCTCAGAGTATCTTGGTAACAGTAGCTGTCACCCGCGCTGCCTCCCATAGTTAAATTATCCTTCTCCTGCTCACACTATAAAAATTTCAGCCACAGCTGTAACAGTCTAAACCACTGGAACAGAGACTTGGCTCTGCGCCAGCATGTGTGGGAGAGGAGCAAGGCTGCTAGAAATAACATTATAGGAGGGACAACTGTACCTTTAAAGCAGAGAGCAACAGACCAAATTAATTACAGCGAGGAAAAAAAAAACTAATTTCGAAGACACCATAACAGACACTAAAGATTTTAATCTAAATTAAAGATGAACATACAGGTTAATATAGTCTCACAAATCCTCCTCTGTGTAATTATCCTGCATTAGTGCTGTAAATAATACTACACAGTCGACCCAAAGTAGTACAGTTTGTAATACAAAGCATTAATGTTTCTTAGACATTAAAAAATACAGAGGACATGATGTTAGTTTTGTAATTACTGTACCATGATCCAAGTAATTACAAAACCAACAAATTACCTTTTCCTTCTATTGTCTAATATTACGTACGGCTGACGTTGAAAAGCGTGCAGACATACAGTATCAGTATATTATGTTAGTTTAGGGTGAAAAAGTCTGAAAAAAAGAAAGAAAACTTGTAATCAATAAATCTGAAGCTGAAAATGAGGAGTGAAATCCATAAATGAGTAAGAAGCTGTTGAAATGAGTTGTCGTGATTATATTATAAAACATTTTTTTTCACTCTCACATTGTTCACAGGCCTTCACACATTTCTTATGTATTCTCAGTTCTGGCATTTTATCTTTCTGATTCTGTCTTTTTATACTGGGCGAAGCTGATAGATCCTGTAGGCCACTCAGCAAGTGAGGGGTCCTCTGCTTCACTTGTTAATGCTCAGTTTTCCAATTTTTTTGTCAGATCTGATCTTTTTCTGTTGATGGTTCATGTTTGAAAGTGACATGTATCCAGTTCCAGTGTGAACGCCGTTCAGGTCCTAAACTGCCACGCATGCGTTCAAGAATGACAACAAAATGTAATTTGTGTGACAGTCAAATGAATAAAATAGAATAAATAAATAGAAGTTTCTCCATAAATGTCTGACAAATGTGAAACTTTCTCGTCTCTCCACTGACCCCTGTCACTGTTATTGCTCTCCTCCATGTTTATTTTTTCCAGGCTGTGAGGTGCCAACACTGATGACAACAGGCAATAAGCACAGAGAATTGAGGTGTTAAAAAAACACATGAATTCTGATCTGACTGTTCAGATCGGTCCATATCAGTGGCCCAGATCTGATATGGAAAAAATCAGATTTGGTTTGTTCACACTTTCATAACATCATCAGATCTGAGTCACTTAGAGGCAAAAAAAAATCAGTCAGAACCTACTGTACCCACTACATGTTACCAAAAGTCTGTAAGGGCTTGCTTTTAAAAGTGTATTCACAAATCTCTTACAATCAGCTTCTACTTTTAGGTTCAGATTTGAAAATAAACTGTATTTAACCACTTGAAAAAGCCAACATTTTGCAAACTTACATGTTGTAGCAACTGAACTGATTTCGAGGTTGTGGGTGAATGTGGCATGAGGAGGCAGAGCCTGCAGGGACAGGCACTGTCCCCCATCAGGTGACATCCAGCTGTAACATGATGTTTTTCAAACAGCGTCCTCGCACTTTGGAGGATAAAGGAAGCATGAGAGACCCATCGCCATGAGGCTGCAATGTCAAGTAATGTAGCTTCAATCATAAAACATGCAGTAATTTTGACATGTGTTGCATCTGTAACTGAACTGTTGGGTTCTCAGTACAGCATGTGGCGCAGCCTAATTACCTTGACAGTGCTGCATACAGTATCTAGCTCTACTCTTATCAACATACTTTTGCATTTAGAGAGATATATTTGAAGAAGGTCATTCTCATTAAATCTTCCAAAAGTGTTGAAAGAGGCAGACTGCTAGAAGAAGACACTTATAGGACTAATTGTGATTCGGTCTCAGAAGTCCTCTCCACTACCTTAACTTTTTTAGTGCTACAACAATTTGTGAATTACTCATATACTAAAAACTTTAACAATCTGACTTTTATATGTTTTTAAGGATTTTTTTTCCTGAATCAGCTGCTGTAGCAGCCACTCTTTATTTTATGAATCTTTGTCCTCAACATGGAACCAGACTTTGTAAACAACTGAGTAAACATATTTAAAGGGGACGTATCATGTACATTTCCAGGTCTATATTTATATTTGGACTAAGAGCAATATCATGTGAAATAGAATGTAAAGGCAAATCATTGATGTCCTGTGAAAACCATGTATCATCAAAACTTTCCATGAGCTAAGAAAAGCAACCCTGTTTTCTGCTTCAGGACAATGCATTTTTCAGATTATCCAATATGGTTTGTAAAAGGTAGGAGTAGGAGAATTTTCTTTTTCAATATGGGAATATTTCATATATATATACAAAGGTTTCACTGGACAACAACAAAAGAAAGGATTTGAGAGCAATATAAACATTTTACATAAGTCAACCATTATAAATGAGTTATTGAAATCATCGATTGTTACTCATTTACTAAGCCTACAGTTAATTTTTGTTAATACATGCAACTCTTAGTTTCTTCCTAAATATTATTAACCTTTTGTTCGTGCACACAGTTGTGTATCAGAAAGAGAGATATATGACTGGCAGGAAATAAGTCAGGGAGAGAAAAGATGTAGTAAAAAGAAAATATGAAAATAATATACAATAAAAACAAGGGAGAGGGCTAGAGGTAATCCTGTATGTGGGTATGAGGGTGGACACACACAGTTATCAATTTTCACCACTCCTCTTTTCTCTTTTGCCCAGGACAGGCAGAGCGATGAATGCTAGGTTTATGTCAAAGGGAGTGTAACCCTGGAGGCAGCACACATCCTCATACAGCGCTGAAGGATGGACTAATATCCACTGATGTATTTTCCCCATGTAGACCCTCAGACTCTCCATCTAGTGAATTAATAATGAACCTTAAAATCATCAAATGCAAGTCATCAACAAGTGATCAAAAGAGGAAACAAAACATTTAAGCCAAAAAACACCCTTATGAACTCAGTATTGGTTTGTGTGTGTGTGTGTGTGTGTGTGTGTGTAATGGCCTGTGTTTGAGGGTAAAAGTCCATACAGAATGAGAAATGAAAATGTTTTTCTTTATTTCATTCAAGAGAAAAAAAATGCTTTGTGTGATGTTGCAATCATCATCAGGTAAGACACCATTAAATTTATTTTAATGTGGTTCCAAAAACACATTAAGTACTACACTGACATTTGTTTTCCAAGAAGCACCTATGCTTCTAAACTGAAGACGCAAACAAAAAAATACATACTGTATGCATAGCTAATGAATTACTAATCTGGAACTGCACATATGCTACTTTCTTCTGTTCAGTTTTCTAGCATGAATTAGTTTATACAGATAGTACATATGGTAAAGTTTCATATATATGGATATACATAACCAGATTCCAACATTCCATAAAGGCTCTGTCACTATTTTATGGTTTCCTTATTATTAACAAATCCCATGAAAAAACAAACCAACAATGAATTTATCCTTCTAGCACATATTGTCAGTGTGCTTCAATGCCACAGATCTCCACTTGCATCCAAAAAGTATCTAACATACATAAAAGAGCCATCTTGTTGCATAGGGTGACTTTATAAATGCTACTACTTGCAGTAAAGAATGACATGTGGGTATGTTTTGCTTAACTAGTCGTGGGATTGTACTGTACCATATACTATATGTAGGTCCTGGGAAGGCACTAGTTCACATGCATGGCACTGCTTTCACAGAAAAACCTCACAATGTTTCTCACCCACAGGACCACTAAATGGTTTACAGTCACTGATGCCAGGATGCGGCAGATAGTCTCCATATACAGTATAAAAGGCTCATTGAACATTATAGCACTTTGTCTGTTTGTGCTTTAACCCTTTTCTCCTAGTTTCAATGTCCATTTCCATTCACATTTTCTCTATGCAGGCACGTGGACCAACCAGTATAATTTGGGGAAAAAATCTGTCACTGGCTTCCCACCAACAAACACAGCCAAACACTGGTGGTTGTTAAGAACCTTACCTTACTACATACACACACTTTATGCACAATAAAGGGAAAGAACTTCCATTAGAAGTTGAACCCCAGATGTTTACTATGATAGGTGAGAATTTCACTCCCCATTTCTAGTACAATGTAATGCTGCAGTCGACAGCAACGAACAATATGTGGTGAGCAGGCTGGAAAGTAGCTGAGGGTGTTTAACTTAATGGGATGTGGTGGCAATAGGTATGTCTGCTCAGCAGCTCTGACTGACAATGTCATCTCAGACAGGTTGGATGACAGTTAAGTCATCTCTGGGCTAAACATAAGTGACTACTTAAAAAAAAAGTATAAGTACCACACAGCAATGCATTACAGTCCAGCACTGAATCAGCTGGATAACCTAAACTACAGTTTATTGTGCTGATTTCCTTCTTCAGGCATTGTAAAATTGCACAAAAGAACTCTCCCCTCTCTTACTAACCATTCTTACCCGAGTATAATCCACTGTGCTCAAAGAGGATCAAGTGAAATGGAGTTTGTGTCCTTTGTATCCTTTCTGTAATGCAGTCTCAATAACAGAAAACACACTGACGGGCAGCACCAGTTTGTGTGTGTGTGTGTGTGTGTGTGTGTGTGTGTGTGTGTGCAGAACTGAGCGCATGTATTTGTGCTTACATGTGGTAGAAGAGGAGTATGATAGGGCATCATGCTCCATTTCTGCTATCTTTCCCTTTTCATTATTTCTCTAGAGGTAGTCAAAATAAGGCTCCACTCCAATTCCCAATGCACATGGCAATCTCTCAACGGGTTCACTTTGCTACACAGAGATCTCATATAGGACTTTCCCACACACACACACACACACACACACACAGACACACTGTCTGTGTGTCTGTCAGTCTGCCTGCCTTTCTCTTTTAACATGCCCTCTCTCTCTCTCTCTCTCTCTCTCTCTGTTTACTTATCTTTATAGACTGTATCAACTCAGCAATTCTCTCTACGCAACCAAAAGTATTGTGGTAACAAATCTCATGGTCTAATCTCACCTGGACTTATGTCAGGGATGTTGCTGCTTGTGTTTTCCAATCTCAGCACTGAACACTCATATGATTAAATTACTGAGGCAAATCGGCTATGAGCGAGGCAGTGAGGGAGGGTGGGCGAACACGCTGCCCGGCTCCCATTTCAACTACCCTGTAGATAGAGGCCTCTATGTGGAAAAGTCCATTGAACTCTATAGGACAACATTACCAGACGAAATCTGTCAAGATCAATGTGTTTTGATGGTGTGCAGAGCAAAATAACAACTGACAAACAGAACAATGGTTTTGGCAGGAGTGAATGTGGTGGCATTGATGCAATCTGCTGCAAGTCTGGCAACAGGGCGAGCAAAAGCCCATGAGCAAATCTGGGCAAAGCTGCATGGGCTACATCAAGCTGTGCATGTGAAATGATAATGGAAAGGGGCTATGATCTGCACCGATCTCAAACATGACATTATGGGGATGAACTTAATCTGTTAGTTGAAAAACAATTCTTGTATGGAATGAGACACTTTTATTTTATGTTGCAAAGCACAGATAAGGCAGAAAAGAAAAAAAAAACATAACATCTAGTTACTGAGCATCATTATGCAGTTGCAGCTTTTAGCTCAACTACTCCAACATTTCTGCAAAGTAAAGCAAAAAGTTAAGTTATACTTTATTAATCCCAGTGGGAAACTTCTTCATCTAAATTTGACCTATCCTCACCTTTTTAGGAGCAGTAGGCTTCCACATGAAGCACCCAGTAATGAATCCAGGCCAGTGCCATGGTCGAGGGCAAAGGCACAAACAGGCCTGCAATTAACCAGTTCTTTCATTGTTAATTAAGCTGTGTATAACTTTAAAGCTGCACTAATCAATATTTGTATATTAACATTGGATCAAAGGACTATGTGTAATGTGAAGTGGGTCGCTCATAGTGACAAACTCACAAAGAATTATCAACCAACTCTGCAATTACCCTCAGCTCTACAGAGCATTTTAGTGTCTTTCAGCTCATTGTTTTGGTTTTACAGCCCACAGCTGTTTATTGTTCCAGTCTTAATGCTCTGATCAGCTTCATTTCCTGCAGCAGTAGGCACCTTTTTTAGCAATCGGCTCTGATAAACCCACTGTACTCTACTTCCCCAGCACTAAATAGCAAACAGGCAAAGATAGTGACCAACTGGTGAACATAGTGGAGCATTTAGCAGCTAAAGAACCAGATATTTTTCCAACTCTCAGGAGTTCGTGGAGACCAAAACAGACTTAAAAAGAGAATGAATAATGGGCTTACATTCAGTGTCACCAGAAACAGGAAAATTTTATACTAATTTGGCTCATCACATTGCTAACACATTCACCATAAACACTGCCCTCAAGCCACAAAAAAATCAATTAACAGTTTTAAATTAAGGATACATTTATTATGTAGTTTATAATTTTCAGAAAATTCCAAAAATCAATTTCAAATTGCTTAATTTATCTGACCAACACTTGAAAAAGAAAAATATAATAAGTTATATGTAACAAAGCAGGAAGTCCTAATATTTGAGGTGCTGGATACATTGAGTTTGTCATATTTGCTTGATAAATGTAACCTCAGTCTCACCATTGAGACTGAGGGCAAGGCCACACATAAAGGCCAAAATTGACCCTAATGGGATTTGAACCCAGGACCGCTGCCAGTCCACCCCTACTCCAATAAAAGAAGTAGTAAATGGAATATTCTGTTAATGTAAGTAATCTACAGTACATAAAAAGCAGCACAAGAACAACAGTGGAGACAAATCTCTGTTCTGAAGGCATGCTGTTTATTTTTTTGTCAGGCTTCACTAGGCCAATAGAATGACATGTTAAAGGCTGTATATATGTACAGTATAATGTAGGCTAAATTGTATATATATGACAGTATGTGCATGTGTGTGTGTTTGAGCAAGTGTGAGTTTTCACCTTGAGTAAAGGCGATTTGAAGACCAGTTCTTAGGTCTTGGAAATCATCATCAGCATCTCTAAAGTGAATCTTCAAAAATCAGCTAATGCTGGATCTGTGGGGGTTGTGAAAGGTGTTAAAAGCTGCTACTGACACACGCGTAACCTTTTCCATTTCACAAAGCTCCTGTGTATTCTGCTGAGCCTGTGTTAGGGTTATCATTCTTTTTGGAAAGGCAGCTTTGAACTGGAATGACCAAATCCAAAGGCAACAAATGCTGGGCTTCACATTGATTTTTTGCAGAAGAGTACAGAAATGATTAAAAATACAGAGGAAAAGATGCAGGACTCAGATTCAGAGGTTATATAAACTCCATTCTGTGTTGTAACTGTGACCTATGGATATACCATATTTAGAGATATACCAGTTAAAACATGGAATTTAGTTTACTGTATATAACCTTTTATTTAGCCTTTTCTGTTGCACCAGCTGTGTGTAAGTTCAAACTTAGTTATAATGTAAATTATTAATAAGTTGTGATTTATGCATTACTATGATAAAAACTTGCACCACAGAGATAAGTTACAACAGAACTCTGAGTAACCACTAAATAGTTAACACATGCTCCTAGGGTAGGTGTCAATCATAAAATGTCAGAACTCACTAATGGTAAAACAGCAGTTTTTCTGCCACACAGCATCATTTTTTTCATTAATTGCTGCCATTTTACAACACAGTAACCTAGTAGATACCTAATTTATTGATGATGATATGAAATTTCAGTATCGTTCTAGCTTACTACATGTGCTAGGTTCTAAGTGGCTCATGTCAGCTTTCACATAGCTTGTGTAACCCAGTGCAGAAACCTATGTTTTATATAGTGTTAGCCATTGAATATAGTGTTAGCCATTATCACTGATATTGGTCAGTGAAATTTCAGCACAGTGCCTCACATTGTAGGAAAGAGCAGTTATCCAGATAGCTAGCTACTGGCTTGACATTCAATATCATATCCTTCAATCTGTAACATTAGAGTCCAGCAGCTATCGTAGCATCATTATCTAGCATTAGCTTTATTGCTACTTAGCTAGCTACTACAAATGAAACGTCTAACGTTACACACAAAACGGCATTTTAATGTTAACATAAGACGTCATACCTCTATATTGGGTTTTCTTTTCCTGCTCCTCTTTTCTCTGTTTTCTTCCGTGCGCTCCTGAAGGTTTGGACCTTTTCATTATGAAATAAAATATCTGAATATCTGCCTCTTGACATCTCACGGACTTTGTCTGTGATGCGCATCAAACAGTACCCCACTCTTCACTTCCAGTGTGCACAGTACAGGTGCAGGGCAGATGAAATATTGTGAGGAACAGGGGTGCAAAGTCTCTTTCTTTATTTCTCTATTTTCTCATTTGTTACCTCAGGGAAGAAAATGGGGAACAGTGCACACCGGCAAATTTTCATTCTTTTTTTTATTTATTTATTTTTTATTTATTTATTTTTTTCCTTTGAGCGCCCACCAGACAAGGTGGTGCCCTAGGCGTCCGCCTATATGGCCTATGCCTTTAGCCGACCCTGGAAGCATAATCACAGAAAGGGGAAGATTCGACATCCATGCCGAGACTATAAAGCAGCAAATTGGTGGAGAAGATGCCAGCGGCCTCCCCAAAAACAGCATTGTTCCCTGTTCAGGAGCAGGTGGCAGGTGATCGCTGATCAAGAAACAGCACTTCCTACCGCTTGTAAGTGTCTGCTCGTCTCCATCAATGTCAGCATGGAATTGTGCCTCCCCCTCTTCTACATTGGAAGAGGGGGAGGCACAATATCAAAATCAACCAACATCACTACCTGGTCTCTGTGAAGCTGCCACTGGAAGAGCCTCTAGAAACCTACATGTACATCATTCAAGTGCAGCTGGTCACTCAGCTTAGTGCTTGGACAGCATATGACTCAGCAGTCCGAGTCACCCTCACCCTGAAAGATGGCAGTTCCATGAGAGGACAGGAGATGTCATGGAATCATACAAAGCTTGTATTGGTTCACCTTAGCCTAAGTGATGATTGGTATTACTCACTTGTGTCCATTTTCAACTCAAATTTTTACTACCAAAAATATTCTACTGATTCTCAGTAGAAGAGAGTGGGTCAGCCAGTTTTGATACTTGGTGCAGCAGCTACTATGACAGTTAGCTACGAAACTGAACTCAGTCTTGGTTCTTTTCTCATGCAGCAAGAGCATTTTTTGTCACAAAATATGAGAACAATTTCCCGTATTAGCATAATATGCTAACAAGAATCTATCTGATTAACAGCACAAAATCATAATTTAGTGCTTTAGAGTTCCTCTTTAAAGTCTTAATAACAAACTGTTCGGGTGATTTAAATAAAGCACTGCTATAATATTAAGACAATGTCATTGAAATTGTAAGTTCAGTGTAGCTGGATGTAAATGGGACTGTTTAAAATGAGAGAGGTGAGGCAGGGTAATGTGTTTAGGAGCTCACTACTCTGTAACTGTTCTCTTCCTTCATCATCTTGCCCCCGACTGAAACAGAGGTAAATGGATGAAATTGCGATTCAGACAGCAGTGGTGGCCCAATCAATTGCTTTTCAGATGCTTGTGTTACTGCCCAGGCATTTTAAACACTTGTCTGTGCCTCTGTGCTTTTTTCCAATGCGAGATGCTTCCTCTGTGCCTCCTCTTTCTTTCACATTATGCATTGATGGTGTCAAGCCAGCCATATGCTAACCAATCGAGTGGCAAACCAGAGATGTATAATCTCACAGTTAAAGTCAGATGCACCAGAGACTTTACAGTTTTATTCTGAGGAAAACAAATGGTGATAATGGACAGCTCATTAGGCAAATACAGATAGAGAATCAAGCTATTATCTTCAGGCTCCTCCTTGATGTCATTAGCACAGAATAATCAAATTATATATGTGCCCTTGCATAAGAGCCCAACTTTATTCTTGATCCACCAGATATCTTGTCAATATCATAGACTTTGTCATGCACTATCAAGTCAGTGAAGAGACGACAAACCATGTCAGAATGGAGCTATATTTGCAAAAATGCATATAAAAGCCACTATACGGTATAAGGATGTCAGCATATGAGATATATTTGAACTTTTCTTAGTCCAGTCCCTTGTAAAGGAGCTAAAGAAATTGATTTTGATGTGTGTGTGTGTTTACTTTGTATCTGTGTGATTGATTCATTGAGGTAAGCAGGGTTGCTGTAGTGCTGATAGTCTCCCGCCTCAAAGTTTAATCAATACCTTAGACTGGAAGCCAGACTCTCTACTATTTTTTTCAGCCTCCAACATTTTTATGCATCTATATTAATTCTACTTGTGCAAGCTCACGTAAAACTCTGTGGTCACAGCCAGCTGTGCATATGACTGCATGCAGTGTCTGCTGAGAAAATGTTAATCAGAACTGCCCATGATTTGATCCTTTCATCATGCTGGGTGGAAACAAGCAGGAAAAATAAACTTTTGGGGGGCATTCAGTTTTGTTTATGAAATCTGGTTCTATGAGAGATATAGATTCTACACAGTGAGAGTTCACAATTGTCTTTGATATAGAAAGTTAAAATCTATCATCACCATTCAATTTCTTACTAACAACACAAAGACAGGGAGCTCTGAACTAATATTGAAACAGATCACAAGGTAGCAAAGGTAAATAAAAAAATTAAAACAATTATTTTTTTAGAAAGATAACTGGGCTTTAATACTGTATTTATTAAGTTTTGAGTGATGCTGATTTTTGCAGTAAAAGCAATAGTTTAACATTTACGGAAATGTGCTGATTTGCTTTCCAAGAGTGAGATAAGATGAAAATTAATCTTGTGTCTGTGTGTATGGAGCTGCAGTCAGGACTTTGTTAGCTTAGCTTAAAGAGTGGAATCAGGGTTACATAGTGTCTGGCTCTGTGCAAAGTGCAATAAGAAAAAGCACACCAACATCTCCACCTATAACAAAACATGTGCTTACCAACTGTATATGACAACCTGAGCTGTGGCTGGAGACGCTTCACAGAGTTACTGTGCAATGTATTGGTGTATTTTTGAATTTGGAGAGAGCCAGGCTAGTTGTTTCCCCTTGCTTCTAGCCTTCATGCTAAGCTAGGCTAACCATGTACTGACTATAGTTCCATACTTAAAGCTGCACTAAATATTTAAATTTTAGCAATGGAACAAATGGCTACATTTGCAAAAGGTGTCACTTGAATCATCACCCAACTCTGCAGTTCCCCTCAGATCAGAGAATTGTACCTTTAAGCTCATTATTTTGGTTTTACTGTCTGCAACTTTAAGCTACTGTTTTGGTTGAGTCTCAACGCTCTCACGTACCTCGTTGCCAGCTGCACCAGGCTGCTGTTTTCGGTGGAAAAGCTCTAATTAACTCTTTGTACACTACCTACTCAGGACGAAATGCTAGACAGACAAAGTTAGCGACTAGCTGGAGAACAGGGAGAGTGAATATTGGACTTATATTTGCCAGGTGGCCAGAAACACAGCAATCAAAATAAGTGCTAATGTAGCTTCCTGTCGGCTTGATGTGTAAATAGTAAAGTCTTTGCTAACAGTTTGCCTTAACAACTTCAGAAGGTGATAATATGTCATTGGCCCTGTTCACACCTGGCATCAAAGTTACACAGCACTTGGGGTGATGTGAATCATAGAGACTGGCAAAGTAATATGGTACAGACCAGGAGACCAGGCCATGCTTAATGCATGCTATAGTGTACTGAGAGTGTTTGTGTGTACAGATGTGAATGTATGTAGTGTGTGTACAGAAGATTTTTGTTTCAGTATGTGTAACTGTGTTTATGTATGCGCGTGTTCATTTGTTTGTTTGCACATTTGTAAGGGTATAGGATGCATCTGGCTGTCTATGATATTTCAAATTTCCATTCAGGCAGAGAGTAAGTAGGCAGGCACCTAATGAGCCGATTACTGGGAGCAGCATATGGTGTGTTTTGTATGGTCCTCCTGGCTCCACCATTAGCACTGATGAGAGCTGGGAGAGATGTGGAGAGTGGGTGGGTCAGCTTGGGGAGAAAATGCACAGATATGCATCTACTTAGACACACAAAGCTGTTGCGTGATTACATGGCCTCATTGGGATGGAATGTACAAAGAAAGGCGATGCAGAAAGGGCTGCAGGGTTTGGGAATTTCCTCCATTTCATCTCATGTCATTATGAAATTCCTACAAGTCCACTTCAGAAGCTAAATGTGCCACCATGTTTAAAGAAGCAGTTTTTAATTAAAGAGGAAATGCTTCTGGCAGTTCAGATTGATGCCTATTTTCAGGACAGAATAAAATATTGAAAACATCATTGACTTCGGTTTGTTACTAAAACCATTTCGCGTGTGAAACCTTGCTCATTAAAAGTAACAAACATGAACTTCAACAGCTTTCTACAGAAGTAGGTGCCTGTTTGCCTCTGCAAATGACTGTGTGTATGTGAAAGGGGTTGCTCATAGTGACAAACCCACAAAGAATCAGCCAACCCAGCTCGTTTTTTTTTTTTCTTTTTACTCCCTGTTTAGGTTTTGTAATGCACAACTTTACTGGTTTACCTTTTTTGTTCAGTTTCACCGCTCTCATCATTCCATGTGATGCAGCCAGCAGCATGTTTTCATCAAAAAGCTTGACAAACTCACTGTATGCTACCTGCCAAGCACCAAACAGCAGACAAAGTTAGCAACTAGCTGTTGTCCATCGTGGAGCATATAGCATCCAAGGAACCAGATATTTCATTTTAGCATTTGCTGGAGTCCAAACCAGACTTAAACTAAGAGTTAAGAGTGGACTTACATTCATCAGGTGGACACAAACATAAGTCCATATGAATGCTAATTCTCCTCTGTATCTGCTGGATGTGTAAATAGGCATCTGTTTCCTAACCATAGACTGTGTAAAAATAATGGACATAGCCACCGTGACGTCACCCATTGGTTTGTAGACTCTCTTTTTGAAGTCTCAAGTTTGGCATTTTCACCATTTTCACCATCTTGGTTTTTTGGAGCCAAAAGTGATGAGAAGTGACCATATTTGGACGAGAGCGTATAGCTGGGGAGGAGCTCCCTAGGGTCCAACTACAGCAGCAGGTTTATGGGTGTACACCACAGACTGTATATGAAGATATATGATATATGACAGGTCCCCAAAAGTGAAGCCAAAACATCTGGTAGTAAAGGTCATAAATCCTGCCCCCTCCATGTTAGCAGATGGGACATGGGAAATCAAAGTGCATGTCAAATAAATTTTTGATGGTTTCTGTCATTTTAGGTAGTTCTTGTCGCACTGATGTATGTTCAAGTGTTCATTTTTCTGATGAGTTTGTTTTTAATTAGTCATTTGACGATATAAAAAGGGAGTGTGACATTATGATTGACAGCTGTGACAGCCGCTCTCAAACCTCCGTTAGATGAGTCAAGGGACCACAGCAGCTTCTGATGGAAGACGTTAAAGTGCGTTAAAGTTAGTTTAAAGTTTACATCGACAGGACAGCTGTCGTTTCCCACGGTATGTCATCCCACCGCCCCGACTCTACTGCGCAGACTCTGGTTACAAATGATGTCACACAAGCAAGATGGCAGCTCCCAAAAATTTGATATTTTGGCTTCACTTTTGCACAGCAGCAGCAAGTAGAGACACGTCATCCATGTTTATATACAGTCTATGCTGTACATCAAGAAAACAGAATATCAAACAGAATATTAAAGGTATTAAAACAAATTTGTAATAAAATTTAAATTACCATAACCTGTGTCCTTTGGGTCCTTTGGGTCCTTTGGGCCCCCTGGGCATCTGGGGTTAAATAGAAAATGTGCTTGAGAATTATCAGGTAGTTTAATTTTGTGTTATTTTAAAGTCCTCATTATCATTTGAATTAGAAAAAATTGAATTAAAACCATACAGCAAACACCATAAACCAAGTGCTTTATGCTGAATCTGCATGTACCAAGTATTGCCATAATATCTCCCTTGTACACCCAGGAAAACTTTGAAATATCTATACTTTAATAATAAAATAATCCAAAATGAGAAGCCTTTTTATTAGTGCATAATTCAGGCTCATTGATTATTTATTGAAGCGGCTGGGGACCGACTGCAGTCTGAAAGGTTATATAGCAGAGCCTTCTGCTACAGAAATAACCCAGAAGTAGGAGGGACAAGAGAGTTTTAATTTAAATGAATCTACCGTGGGTTTGAGCTTCATGTTTAAGGGACAGGCTCTCTTCCTTTCTATCATGTTCTCTCAATGACAACTCAGTCTCTATCTTATCCTGAGCCTCTTCTGTTCTTCTTTCTGCTCTCTCTCTGTTGTGGAGTCTTTAGCCTCTTTAGCCTGTCTTTTCCTTCCACCTCAGTGTCTCTGTCTCCCCCCTAAATAATTGTTACTGCACTCCTTTACTGCCCATTATCCCATTTTGTCTTTGTCATTGCTATGAGGAGTGGAACTCACAGCAATGATGAATGCATAGTGTATTTCAACATTTGTGGTTAATTTAACAATAAATGCGGCCGTACAATTTCCCTCGAAAAAATTATTTCTTAACCCTTTATTTTATGAGCTATTTTCTAATTATTTTCTAAAAAATTATTTTTGTTTGTTGAAAATTTCCTGGAAAGAACTATGTAATTTGGTTTTAATTATAGGGAAACTAGAGACAAAGTTACAGTTATTTTAATTATTTTAGATAGTTGTTTTGAGTGTAAACACTCTTAATTTTCAGAAGAACTACACTGAAAGTAAAGGAATGAAAGAACTGCACCTTTAAACCCAGTTCTTCGTTTGTTAAGTATTGGAAGTTTAACTCTTCATACCTTCTGAATTGTATGCTTGCCTATCAACAGATTATTTTTTAATGTTCAACCAACCTGCTGTGCACTTTCAGAAAGATCTCTCTAGCCTACACTTGATTAGCATTTAATTGGAATTAATCATTTGGAAGTGTACCACCTGAACACTGTCTCTATTATACCTATAGTAAGTGACAAATGACATGACTATAAACGCTTGATTTCAAAAGATCAAAAGAGTAACAACTAAATGTATTCATTGACACTAAAAATGGCATACTGATCAGTGGATGAGAACAATTTCTAAATTATGCTATTTTGAAATGTTGAAATTTAGACATGTCAGACAGTTGATAGTACCAATACTGGTTAACCACTTTTTCAGTAAATAAAATATATGACATCAGGAAGAAACTTAAATGTCCTTTCAGCATGACATTGGTAATGTCATACCTAAATATAACTGTTCCAACAGAACAATAGATGCCATACAGGAATTCAAATCAAGGATCACTGGCTGTGCATTGACATATCATGCCGCAGGATCCAATAAAGAGACATTTTTCAAACCCCCAAAAAAGCCTTCAGTCACCTTTGTCCCCAAATACCAAAAAAATGCCTTCAGCTACCTTCGTCCCCTCACAATTTTGATCATATTTGTCCCTAAAGTGTCTCTCTTCAGTAAACACAGCACCACAATGTAAAAAAAAAAAAGCAGAAATGGTGGAAGTGGAGGCTGTACAGCCAAATATCACATACAACAGCCTGACTTGTTTCATCACAAACAACAGAACACTTTTTCCACATTGTAGAGAAATTTTGTTGAAATTAGTTTTTCACACAAGAATATATATTTACTTCTTAATAGGCATTGCACCAACTATAAACTTTTTGTATCGTCATCATCGTTTGTTAGTGCAGTCTATATGCTGCTTTCAGTTAATTAATTCTAATTGTCCCAATCACAACGTGGGGGGCAGTTTGTTTTATAACAGTTTTATATTGTTACTATGGTAACCAAAGTCAGAAAAATCTTAGACACATGAGCTTCAAGTTATTTTTTTCTCAAAAGGTTCCCTAAGCCTATGAACTCTTGGCTGCCTCTGTGTACAGGCTGAAGGTATAGTCACTACACGTCTTATCTAGGCATGCAATACATTGTTATTTTCAGAATAAGTTAAACAACTCAGAAATGCTATCAACTGGCATGTCGGTGGTAGTATACAGTACATGTCCTAGAGCAGTTTCACTGAAAAAAATGTTTTACACAATTTGAAATTATTTGTATTTGTTGCCTGTATGTTCACATGTTTTCAACATATATCTGTTTGTGATTGGATAGAGGAGTGTGTCAGTGTTTTAGGTATATATGAGCCATGTTGATGGGACATTCTAAGCCTAAAAAGTATTCATGTAAACAAAGGTTTTGTTTACATTCAGTGTTATGCAACAAAATGCAATGCACGTACTGCATTGACTGCCTCACAAAACATTCGCAAAGTGAATTTTTCACATTTTAAATAATGCATTGTTTACATTCATGTTTACTTGCTAGCAGTCTTTTTTTTTTCTTGTGTTTTTTTCAGAATTGCAATTCTTCAAAACTGGGACCCACTCATAAAAACATTGCTCTACAGGGTACCTTGACTATTGTAAAACCAAATAAGGAATTTGTATTTCATATTTTTTCTTTTATGGTCCCCCTCATGGTTTGGGGGATGTAAACAGGAAGTATAATGTTGCCACAACATTAAGTAAAACATTGAAATGGTGAGTTAGCTCAGCCCCTTCTTTTACCCTAGCTACTGTTCACAGTTCCTGTTTTCACTGCAACTATGGATGTATTGACAACAATCAGCTGGATTACATTTATTACTGAAGAGAGAATCTACACATCACAATTATTGGGCAAAGAAGCATTTTTGTATCTCAGCTGCAATGGACATTGCTATAATAAGAAAGAGGATGATGTTTCTGGGTTCACATTTAACTCAATTGTGGCTCAGCAAAGAAGGGGTGCAACCTTTTAAACCTGATTGACACAAATTGCGTCAATCAGGTTCAAAGGATTAAAGAAATTCACTGATGCAATAGCTTAGCATCTCTCTAGGACAACAATCTCCCATCTTGATGTTACTAAGGCTCCAAGTGTTGCTCTGCTGCTATTGTCAGTGTTTCAAGTGAAGAGTCATTACCCTGTTAAACAGTGATTCACCCCTTAGGAGGGAAAAAATGAATAGCCTCATCAACACAATTATTTCTGACTCTGTATAAAAAGATTGCACCATGACAGTTGCGCTTGCTGATGGAGACATCTTTGTCTTCAAAGAGAATACCCACAGTCAGCTTCACTCTTTCAGATACAAAACATGGGTTTTGGATGCTGCATAGACACCATCCACACATGGACACCGTTCCTAAAGTAAGCCCTGCCACAGTAATATGTATACTATATAATCAAAATCAGCACTTTTCTACCACTTAGCTAAGCCTGTCAGTTTGGTTAGGGTCTGTTTGGTCACCTGTTGACACGAGCATCCTGCGTAACAAATGCTCTTCCCAGTGTGTCACAACAGGGGCACTAAGCATAAGTATTCAGACAGCTGCATTTTACTTGGCGCATGGTTAGCAAGGTCGCAGAGGCCTTTAGGCTTCAGTGGGAGAGGCTGGCTCTGTGTTTAATGAGCTTGGAGCGGACCCAGACTTTAGTCTCTTTCATCCCTGTAGCAGTCAGTGCAGCCAGTTAGATCACTGAAGCAAGGAAAGACCCCTTTAACAACCCCTTTTGTTCCCCTCTCTCTCTCTCTCTCTCTCTCTCTCTCTCTCTCTCTCTCTCTCTCTCTCTCTCTCTCTTTCTCAGTCCCTGCTTTCTTCACATCTCTTTCTCTTCAAGTCTTACTGTCTCCATACCTCTCTCGGTCTGTTTCTTTACCTGGTCCAGTTGTTTCTTCTGTCGGGTCAGCTCAGCGTCGGGTACCATCATGCACAGTTTTGCTCCTCTGCCTTCTGGCTGTCAATGCACTGCCTTGTTTCCTCCTCCTGCTGCTTCATTAGCTGTGGTTCCCTCTGTATCAGGACACAGAGAGGGAGAAAGAGATAGACACACACACAAACACAGGGTTTACACTGGAGTTGTGTCTCTAAAACTTGTCATATACGGAACAGAAGTGGCCTTAAGGTTAGAAATGTGGGTTAGGCCTTAGTTGTTGTAGGTTAGGGCCGCCAGACTGGATGATCAGTTTGGGGAAAGTAATTACTCTTTCTTCTCTTACCATTCACAAGCCCTTGATGAAAACACTTAATTTCCAGCAGAGATTCATTAGCTGCACAGATGCCAGCGGCTGTGGTAGTTGGACTGGACATCTCCCTGGAGTCAATGTGCGTAACTCTGACTGTAAAGCCAGTCTGTGCCGAAATATTTTACTTAAATATGATTTTACAGTTTTATCTGTTCCTGTTTCACAAAGATGCATATGGCATATGTTACACTGCATGAACACTTGCAGGAAGTGAAGTAAGACTGTGAGAAAAAATTATGAGACAGAAGGCAAGGGATGAAAGAGCAGCAGAGAAAAGTGAGGTAATTTTCTTCTGTCTAATAAGCTTCAACCTCTGTCCTTTCATTCATCTTAAGGAGGCAGTGAGGGCAGTCTGGTGGTGAGAGACTGCCATACTGATGTAGCTGAAAGGGCTAAAGATCTTCATTTTGTGCCCAGATCAGGTGTCCCTCGTGCTAGCTGTGCTTCCACACTGGGCTGTGGTCCTCTGTGGTTGGGTGGGTGGTGACTGATTTTCAACAAAAGTCCTGATTAGAACAGTCCCTTAGGCAAAAAGGGAGGACTGCCTTGCTTTCACTTCTCCCCCTTTGCCTTTTCAAAACCAATACTGTGATGATAACCATTATCTGTTGATAAAATAGATATGTTTATGATGTGACAACGCTATCGCTAAGGTTTGGTTACATTTAGGCGCAAGTAACGACTTGGTTAGTATTTGGGAAAGTTCATGGTTTAGGTTGAAATGACTACTTTGTTAAGGTGAGGGGACCATTGTCGTCATGGTTACAGTAAGAACCATGTGGTTAAAGTGAGGGATTGTGGTCATGGTTTAAAAAAAACAATGTCGACTCACAGTTGGAAACAGGAAATGAGCAGTGATCTTGTGCTAAAATCCGATGCTTTCTTTACCAACCACCTCCTTAAGCAGACTTTGTCGCTCAATATTAACATCCTGTCATAATTATTACAGCCATGTGAGGGCTTTGTCAGTTGAAGGTTAACATGTCATTTTGTGGGGCACTTGCTGACAGGACCAATTCTGTCATTTTTCTTGGAAGGACAGTCTCAATTATTGGAATGGTTAACAGTCCACCAGACTAGCACTTTTAATGCCACAGAGATCAGTGCAGCATGGTTGTTTGGTGAATATCAAGCTGGTATTCATACAGAGCTGTACCACTTGAGGACAAGTTGTTCAAGAGAGCATGCACTTCCACTAAAAAAACAATGCACGGCGCACCATTACACCATGCCTTGTGTGTGGAGGCCCAGTGACTCAGAGCTGCTCATATTAATGCTATGAGAAACATACAGTGCAGGTTTTGATTACAGCTCAGCCTCAGATTTCACACGCTGATCATGCCAGTGCAACACGTGTGTATTGTATGTGATCAGGCCGTATCATGCTTTAATTGCTGTATATTCTCCATAGTAATGGTGTTTACATTCTTTCAATGACGTTGTGGTATAGAGTGACAGAGGGCCCATACTTATAGAAATAGAATTACATTTCACCTCATTTCGTTGATAACAAGGGACTACTCCCATGCAATTGCAGTTTTATTTTTTTCATTCACTGTGCTAGAGAGCGGTGACTGTAATGAGCGGAGGGTTTGCATTAAAAATAGTTTTGCTATATGTACTGAAAAGCAGAAGACTAGTGAATCTTTCTTCAACTCTCCTAACGTCATCTTCATCAAGAAACAATCTCTACTGGCATCAGAAACTTGTAGGAGAAAACACAAGCAGCCCAAGCTGACCAGTCACTGTTCTTCACATGTTTCTCCGTAGTTTGATATGTTGTTACATTTTTGAGGCGGACATCAGCAAAGATGTAGCTATGTCAGCTAAGTGCCTTTGCTACAGCTTAAACCAATAACCTCCATAACTTACCTGGCAGGGGAGATACCATGATCAAGAAGGTGGTTCATCCAGGGCAAGGCTCAGCAACTGCACTCCAGTTGTGCTGACCCCTGTGAGAATTCCCCAAATGTGTGAATCTCGACTGCATAATTTCTGGTAGCAGGAGACTGAGTTTGCACTTTCCCCTGATCTTTTTGGGAAGCAAGGTGGCTCAGCGGTTGGCACTGTTGCCTCACAGCAAGAAGGTCCGTCTCAGGTCCTCTCTGCGCAGAGTTTGCATGTTCTCCCTGTGTTTGTGGGTTTCCACCGGGTGCTCCTGTTTCCTCCCACCATCAAAGACATGTATGTCAGTGCCCCTGACCACTGGCACTGGCAAAAAGAACTGGAGTTGGTCCCTGTGTGCTGCACTGTAGCTTTCCACTGCTCCTAGTGTTTGTGTATAGGATGGGTCAAATGCAGATGATCAATTTCCCCTCAGGGATCAATAAAGTACTTCTTCACAATTATAAATCTCCCCTGAAGTTGCTCACACACAAACAGCTGATTGTGACTGATAGAGCCTTTTTCCTTCAAGGGGGGTTGATGGGATACTTTTCAGTTGAAACAACAGTGACTGCAAATGGGCTGCATGTGGAGTTGTTGGCACACAGTAATCAAGGGACAACTTAAATTGGGTCATTTCACATAACATATATAATGCTACATATATGTTACAGTCCAAAAGTTCCCATGGGAAAGTGGTCTCAGACTTTTGGACCCCACTGTATATACAGTATACATGTTATATAAAATACTATATAACATGTATGGTGTATATAATAACATATACAGTATAAAAATGGATATAAATAAGGTCATATGCTTAATTGTGTTCTTAATTTGACCTTAAAAATCATCATAAAAATTCTTCCCATGTTCATTAACACTAATTATACCATGGTCTGGGTGAATACTTTTTTTCTGATTGGCCAGCAGGTGTGCATTAAAACCGTATATTGCACACGTAGTTCGGCTCAAGTTTAATCACTGTTCTAAATTCATCCGCTACCCAGCCTGTAACCATAGCAACACTAAAGAGCACAGCTGTCAAAGCTTATTCGTTATAAAGTTTTGAAGAATGGGACGCAGCAGAATAAAAAGAAATGGAGAAGAAAAGAAAGAAACCAAGTGAAAAACAGCACAAGGAACTGACACCTGAAGAGCTTAAAATGATAGAGGAAGAGAAGGATGAGATTAATGCAAAAAGGCAACAAAATGGGCATTTAATACACTGAGAGACTTTCTCTACCAAAAGCATAACATTTGGAGACATACTCACGGTTATGCTTAATGACACCTTATGTGAATTTTATGCCTCGGTTCATGCTGGTGGCAAGTACAGTGTGGCAAATCGTCATGACAACAGTAAGCGCTTGCTTCATAAACTTTCGATTTTGAGTGCAAAACTTTCACAAATGCTTTTATTTCATATTGTTGGCAAATGACCATGGTATAAGTGGGATAATCAACAAGTAGGTGTGAGTTAAATGGTTTTAAGGCATTTCACAGAGGTGAACCGCCCTCCACTTCGCATCAGTTCTTCACCTCCACATTGTGCCTTAAATGTATGTATGTATGTATGTATGTATGTATATGTATATGTATATGTATATGTATATGTATATAGATAGATAGATAGATAGATAGATAGATAGATAGATAGATAGATATAGATAGATAGATAGATAGATAGATAGATAGATAGATAGATAGGTAGATATACTATATGTAGGCCAAACATATAGTCCTGGCATTTCTTATAATGTTAATGAATTCTTCTTAGTGGTGATGAAAAGGCAAAAGACACACAGCTAAGGATCTCTTTGGATTAAGAATAGGCTTCAAAAGGCTTAATTGGCACCAGCCTTTATGATAAGGGCCTCATATAACAACTGCAACATATACAACTACTAGACTTTAGTGAAAGGAAACCATGTTCTTCTGTAGGTAATTAAAGTAGAAAGCGAGAGAGAAAAGCTTTTTCTCTCCTATGTCCAACTCAAAGATTCGGCAAAGAGCAGGCTCACACTTCAAAGAGCGAGGGTTGAATCCCTCATTGAGGTAGACTAACCGAAACATCTTTGGAGCTGAGCATCCATAGTGCATTCATTGTGTGCCGCTTCACAACACAGCATGCACACTAAAATGAATAGCAGGTGGCCACTGAGAGATAAAGATGTCGAATTTAGCATAATTTAACACATGCCTTGAAATGATGGTAAAGGGGGAGAGAATACAACACATAAACATAAAAAGATGATTATTCCACTGCATTAAATTAAAGACATGGGTGTGACATTTAATTATGTTTATGCACCTAATATCACACAAAACCACATCAGAATTTAAAAGCAGTAAATATAACACACATCTCTGAAGGAATTAATGAGTTTCGGAGATTTTGTCGCATATCCTTGTGCGATGTGTTTTTATTCATTGCATAACCAGTTCAAAGTGAAGCAGAACCCTTTTTCGAATCCTTTTTATTTTCAAACTCTTTCGTACTGGTTACCTAGTGAATAGAGAAAATCAAAGTAACAAGACTATCTCTGACTACAAAAAGGAAGACAGATGAGAGAGGCCATAAAGTCAAACATGTAAGATCTATTTCAGCTGCATACATTAAAGTCTAACATGAATAAGACAGACTGAGAATCCCTGAAATGTTGAACAGAATTAAATGACACAAAATCTTCTGTACAACTATAGCACATCATGGCAAAATTTACAGTCAGGTTTAAGTGTCTGGTTTGTTTTGGTGCAGAGAAAAGCAGAGCAATCCAAGTGACAGGACGGCACATGGGTGCTGGGAGGGAGAGGCCACACACATGGGAAATCTGTGCGGGGCAACACTTACTGTGGAATAATTCAGAGGGAACAGCGGTGGAGTGTTTAGAAGCGACTAGGGCCTTCACGCAATTCTGAGAAAAACCTGCTGATGGTGACACTTTTTGACAGGAGAAAAAGTAGGAGCATGGTGGAAATTCAGAGGCGATGGTTAAAAAGAACGAGAGAGTAAATGGGGAAGAGGACATTGACAGGACATTTTTCCCATTTTTGTAGGGTGTGTAAGGCTGGGGCTGAATTTGTTAGCATTTCCAGAAAGACCTATTGACATTCTGTCATAGGACTGGTAGAAAGGTAATTGTTAAATGAAGAGTGAAATATGAGAGGTTGACGAGAGCAGGGGCTGACACCTGACAAATTGGTGGAGAGGACCTGAGAAGACAGAAGTCATCTTTCTTTAATGGTGAGCCAGAATGTCAATACCCTTTAAAGGGTCATAGATTATGCTATTTAAATAGTAACACATCTGTAACTCCACAACACATTTGTTTGCAAAGTGCCACCTCACTCCCAGACAGATGTAAAGTCGATGACTGGAGACAATTCTGTTTGCTCTTGTAGAAAAAACAGCAAGTCAGTGGAGCGCAAAACTCCTCCTTGCTGATCAGCTTTCGTGATAAGCCTTTTCTTTTATTCAGAATCGCCTCCCTTTCCTGATTCTTCCCCTCCCTCCACTTCAAAACCAGCTCAGCCAACCTCGTCTACACCAATCTCAGCTGGAGAAACACAAAAGACAAGAAGGATGACTTTAAATTGACGAGAGAAACAAAGCGAGAAATTATTTGGGGTTGCCCATGAATCCCTCAGGAGGTAATGGCTTCTCATAGGAATCATGTTAGGAATGTGTTTTATGAAATTCAAGTGAAATTGCAGCCCTCCTCACATATAGAAATTCAGAGTCAACATAGGATTTCTCCAACTACTCAATTATTGACTTAAAAGCTCCACTAATCAATATTTTTTTGTATTAACAATGAATCAAATGGCTATGTGTAATGAAAGGGGTTATTACTCACCTCTGCAGTTCCCTTAGCTTTAGCTCATTGTTTTGGTTTTACAACACATTTACTGTAAGGTTCAAACTCACTGCTTTCAATAATCCTGTTTCTAGAAGTAAGTTAGCTGTTATCAGCAAAAAAAAAAGCTTTGATAAACCCACTGTATGCTACCTGTCCAGCGCCACACCGAAGACAAAATTATATTAATGTTGTTAAAGATGTACTCTGCTCTGTAATTGACTGACTCTGTGTAATTGACTCTGTAACTCCAACAAAGTTTGAAACAGAGCCAGCACGTGCAACAGGTGGTTGTTTGCTGTCGGTGCAGTATGGTAAACAGACACAATGGTTCAACACAAACCTTTTACACACCAATATTTCTCACTCAGTTGGTTAAACAGGATCAGACACATCAGCAAGTCAAAGCGTAGATGTGGGTATTAAGAAGAAGGACTCTTAAATGTCTGCAGCAGAATGAACAAGTGTGATGTGGGCAGCAATCTGTAATGATACCAGGGGAAGTGGTTGCTTGAAACATCCTGAAAAAGCCTTTGTAAAGAAACAGGCAACCTCAAACAGATAAACAGGTTTTCTTCAGAGCTAAAAGCACAAATTGTATATATTTAAAGATATAAAAGATGGTGCTACTGAGAGTCTTTTATTCTAAATACTTACAGATCATACAGATACAGTGTATGAAACCTAGCTATTTGTACAGAATACTGTACAGAATGCTTTCTCTTGAGCAGACCTTTCTTTCAGACATTTTGACTTGTCAAACAAAGTTGTGACTAACAACATAATACTGGCTCCAGCATTATGAGAGCTAGTATTCACAGTACCACCTCTCCTTTCATTAGTACACCTAAATGGAATGCAACCATTATTAATGTTATCATTTACACCATGTTTGCAAATCTGCTGTGAGAAAGGTCTATTGTGTTGGTATTGTAACATCAACTTTCCTCTCAATTCTGGATGATTGAGACATACCTTACAGGTATATGTAAGGCTGTTTATGTGATTCTTAGTACTAGAGGGTACAATTCAACTTTCTTTTTTTCTTTAACATCAACAATATGCATCACCCCAAGGTCTCCTGAAACATTAATTGACGTAATCCACCTTCTGAACTCACTGTCTACCTGAACCAAGCAAAGTAAGTGACTCACTTCTTTCCTGTCATGCCTATTGAACCTGTCATGTAAATGTCTGGTTGTGGTTAGAGAGATGAAGCCTATCTTCCTGCAGGGCTGGCAGCAAGTTTTCCTCTCTTCTTACAGTACAGCTTGCTGCCTGATTAATTCAGAAATCATGGTGCAGGGAGGGGTTAGGGGTGGTGAAGTAGGCTCTTGAGAGGCTGCTAGTTGGTGAGTAAGGGGCCTGAGGTCGCCCTCCCTGCTGTTTTTATGTCCCTGTCTTCCTGAGAGGCTGGACAGATATCAGTACTGTGGGAAGCCGCCATGCTAATCAGTTGCTGAGGGCACAAGCAGCAGTCCCTGAGGGTGAACGATAGCTATTGGCTTCACATGGATCATGGTGCAGGAGATACGAGTGAGCAACTGGGGACCCTGAAGCATGCTGGGTTTAAGCTGAAGGGTGGACATGAGTGCACTGGTAAAGTTGAGATCACACAGAAGAGAGTGAAGGGGTTTGGGGTGAGTTTGTGTAGCTGCTCCCAGGCACCAGCAGGATTTCATTATTCCATCAAGCTCAAAACATATTGCTTATTACTAGGAATGATTGAATACTGCTATCAGCACTATATATGTCAATAATAAAATGGTTTTATTTTTTGGAGACAAATCTTAAGTCTGTTTTCAATGACAAAGATGAAGCAGTTCAAAGATGAAACTTGATTTTGACTGTTGATTTTGGTATAAACTGGATGAAATCATAGCACCCAGTAAGTGTCCTCTGTACTCATTTTGTAGCACAGGAGGTTTTTTATTGATCATTTTAGGTTTCGATTCCATGCCTGTTTATGCTTTGGTACAAGCTGTTTATTTAGATATTAATTCAATGTTCAAAGCTGTTTCTAAAGTTGAGCCCCAGGATGAGAGGTTCAAAAGGGGCCCAGGTGGTAGCACTGCTCTGTTTCCCCCTTTCCCAAGCACACACACCCCATGGCACAACCTAACTCAATGAAATGTTCTGTATGAAATGTAAATTCACAACTTAGAACAATTTTTCATGCTTTTGAATCAGTGGTCTCTGTCTGTGAATCTGTGATCTGTTGTCTCCTCTATAGCCATGGGTGCAGCTACATCATCTGCACCTGTGGCATCTGTACCAGTGGTTAGACATATACTCACTAGTGGCTGCTAGTTACAATGAGCTGATCTTTATGGGCCCTCTATCAACCAAGACCTACAAATAAAAGCTAAATCTTCCACAGTCAGAAGTAAGCTGCACATGGTTCACCATATTAATTACACACAAGTAATTATAACTATTAATTCATCATGTACTGAATATTGAATAATTGGCAATTAGGGGTCCATTGTGTCATACAATGGGCATTAAAACTCTTCCATGTCCATTGCTTTTACAGTTGCATTCAGCAAATCCCAATAGTATCATTATTTCAATCAGGAGAGACCAATGAATGGAGTAAAGATAATGTTTATTATAACAGAGATAGAGTCATGACAAACATCTTTGGCGCTTGGATTCCACAGGACATCATCCCTGAGCAGCCACAAGACAGATCCCCCCGTCGAGTCCAGACACTGGTGGTGGTGGCTGATGACTTCTGTTAAGAGTGATAGGCTGATGAAGTGATGAGACTGATGAACCTGCAGAGACTGGGCGGAGACGGGGAGGTGGAGAGGCGTGCATAACAGCAGCATGCACAAACTAAGCAGAGAGGGAGAGAGAGACATTTTTAAAAAGACAGCAACCAGATGATAGGCTAACATTGAAGGTGTGTTGCTGTGCTATTGGACAGATGAACAGCTGATATCTCGATCTAAGCCCCAGGCAATGACAGCTAGGAAATAGAGTGAGCATGCGTGAGAGATGAGAATGACAGGATGGAAATAAAATTACGGGCTTAGGCTTGCAAGATAGTCTTCCCGACTGAACTTTTGCTAAAGCTCCATTTGTTATACATGACAGGTAGGTAAACAATATGAGATAAAACTCTGAAAATATCCTTTTATAAACAGACACTGTCACTTGATATTTGCTAATGTGATTTGTGCTTAGAAGGTAATTCATGTGTAAATAATAGATGCATGTGATTAAGATTCAAGATGTAGTACTATAAATGGCTTTACTCTCAGCTTTGAATTCTAATCATCAAGAAGGACTGTGTGTGTGTGTGTGTGTGTGTGTGTGTGTGTGTGTGTGTGTGTGTGTGTGTGTGTGTGTGTGTGTGTTATTCATGTTGTCGAACGTTAATGCTCATGGTATGCTCATATTTTAAAGTGCAACATCAGCAACGTTAGACCACCTACATGGACTGAAAACAAGCTCATCTCATTTCAAAGATTTTAAACTGTTCACCGGTTGGATGTAGCCAGTCATGTAAGTTAAGAAATCTAACAGAGAGGGTGGTAACAAGAGTTAATCGAGAACCTGAAGGACCAAAATAAATTTCAGACCTGATTTCCTGTAATACCAACAGCTTGTTCCTCCGGGCCCCCGGTATTAAGCTCCGCTCCATGGGGGATGGAGCCTTCTGCTCTGCTGCACTGCCTTCCTAACCATCTAAGGGCAGCACAGACCCTAGTCTCTTTTTAAAAAACCTGCATTATTGTTATTATTATTATTATTATGATAATATGAGATGTCTTGTAGATGATAATATGAGATGTAAATTGGATAGTAATATTGGTCTGCATCCTTACACCCACATTATACTGCGACCAAAACCTCTGAGTTTTTGTAAAAGTTTGAGTCAGTCCGTTCAAAGCTTTGGTCCACGCTGAAATATCTCGACAGATATTGGATGGATTGCCATTAAATTATGCACAGACATTCATGGTCCTTAGAGGATGAATCCTACTGACTTCTGTGATAACGTGACTTTTTATCTAGTGCCATTAGCAGGTCAAAGTTTTTAAACATCAAATGTAATATCTTTACATCTACTGGATGAATTGGCGCAGAATTTGGTACAGACATTCATGGTTTCCAGAATAATCCTAATGACTTTGTTATCCCCTGACTTGTCATCTAGTGCCATCATCAGGTCAAAATTTTTTATCCAATACTTGAGTTTTGACCAAATACCTGTAAACTTCTCATCAACCTCAGTTGTTCAGTGCTAATTAGCAGGCTAACACACTAAAATAAGATGTTGCTATGATAAACATACCTGCTAAACATCAGCATGTTAAATTGTTATTGTTGCCGTGCTGACGATGGCATTTAGCTCAAAGCACTGCTGTGCATAAGAACAGCCTTACAGCTTTATTGCTATGGCTAGTCTTGTTTCCATTCAAACCAGCATTTCAGAGTCAGCCACTCTGCAAAGTGCTTTCAAAAAGCACTGTTTTTGTGTTGGAAAGACATTAATTTGAAGAAACAAGATGCATTTTCAAATTTATCCACATGGGACATGGCCAAAGTTTGATGCTCTAAATACAGTACATGAGATAACCAGTCTAATTAATCACTATCCTTGCTCCTCAAGTAGTTTTTGATAAGGTTTAAATTAGAAAATTATCCCTTTGCAAACTATGACCACAAGGGATAATAAGTTGAACTGAGTGACATAGGACACACTCCACATGGGGAATCAAAGGCTTGGTTAGAGCACAGGCCCAGTTTAGGTCCCTGGTACACTAACTATTGTTAAGTAGTGCCACTGTTGTCACTTCTGTGAACTATTTGATGGATATCAGGTTTATTCTTTTCACATTTTCTCTGTCAGCAGGGGCAGTCTTCTTGTGGTATCCCACTGTTGCCGAATGAATGATGAATGTACAGTGAACAATGAATTTGTGAGGCATTCACATACCATCTCTTGTGTGGCTAGTGCTGTGTCACTCCCTCCATTTGGGCTGGAACTCATTTGGGTGGATGGAGGCACTTTGGGTGATGTGCTCAGTCAGACGGATCATAATTGCTTTTTTATAATCATGGCCTGCTGTTCGACAGCTAAAACATGGCAAACATGAAAAAAACAGAAGAGAACATTTTACCCTTCACATCTCAAACACACAAAGACACACACATATTGTTATTTTTGCTGTTTCCCTGGGTCATCTGGTCTTGTCTGTGGCAAGCCCCCCAGTGGTTGAGTCAGCTAACGTGAACATCAGGACTAATCTATCCCCAAAAACCTTCCGGTGCACCCCACCAAATCCATCTGTTCAGACCTCTGCTACTGGGCAGGCCCACAATGTCGCCACACAGCCGGGGAACTGTTGGACCCACATACCTTCCTGTTTGGCTGGCCGGCCGATTGCTGTCTCTCTCTCTCACACACACACACACACACACACACACACACACACACACACATACACAAACATATATACACAACTCTTTTCTCTTTTGGTGGACCTTACTATGAATATACATTGCTGTCACAATTGTGTATGGGGTAACAGGGAGGAGGAACCAAACACAGACTCTTGTACTTTACTGGAAGCCATGAATAATAAAAAGGCTTACAGGTTAAGGCCACAGGTCAACACAAAGGTAACAGAAGATTTACAAGATCAAAAGCAAGAACAAGGTAAAGGTAGGTACAGGTTTAGCTTCGCAAAAGTATATGGCAACATTGATGATCTAGCAGAGGACAATTGGGCGTGTATATACTGCATATAGGATGGAACAGCATGCACTGGAAAGCTTCACAGAGATGCAAGGTCTGGGGGAAATGAGAATGGCTAAAAGAAAGCTGAAGGAGGACAGACAGACTACATTTGTCGTTGTGACACTGTGGCACTGTGTTGTGCTCCATCCACTTCAACTGAACATTGAAGCATAATTACTTTCTGAACTACAGTACAGAACATACCGTACTCACACAGTGGCCTTTTTAAATTGAAAGCACATTTATTTATATATAAACTATACAAACATAGACTACAGATTCATATAAACATTTCTGAATGTTTCAACATCTCTTAATTGCTTTTCTCACTACCCTACACTCACATACACTATATCTTGCATAATGTACATATAGGTACAGTGGTGCTTTAATATAAATACTAACATCAACATGCTTACAAAGACAATGCTAGCATGTTGATACCAGTGTAATGTTTACCAAATTCACCATTTAGTTTAGCATGTTAGCTTGCTAAAATTGGGGATCTGGGGATTACCAAAATTATTACAATTCATCCTGAGGGGGGCATGAGTGTCTGTGCAAAATTTCATGGCAATCCATCCAATAGTTGTTGAGACATTTAACTCAAATCCACAAATGTCAACCTCAAGGTGGGACTTTTAGTCAGGGGACTTTTAAAGTCATTACAATTCATCACCAATGAACCATGAATGCCTGTGCCAAATTCTTGCCAATTCATCCATTAGATATTATGTTATATTACACAAGGTAATTTTGAGTAGAAAATAGGGCCCTGCTAGAACTGTGAACATTTTAAGCTGCTGGTGGCACTAGGGGAAGCATCAGGGGATCACCAAAGTCAGTAGGATTAGTCCTCTGGGCACCATGAATGTCTGTGCAAATTTTCAATCCATCCAGTAGTTGTTGAAATATTTCAGTTTGCACCTAACTGGTGGATTAATTGACCAACTCTCACTGCTATCCCTAGAGCCATGCTGCAATGGCTAATAAAAATTACATCAACGAAAGGTGAACACTACAATAATAAAGAAAAGTGTACGGCACATGTCTTGATAACAGGATTTACCATACAGCTACAACAAGGTTTATGAATGACATCCTTGTTTTGAAAAACTGGCCTTGATGTTTGTAGACTCTTCATATCAAATATAGAACTGAAAAATTGATGCAGCACCATTTCTGTGATAAAAATGTTCTAACAGACATTGATTTCAGTTGTAGAATTAGGGCCAGATTTCATTAATGAAAAGAGGGAGTGCCTTAGCTGGAGGTATTTCCAAAAATCTACACTTGCTTAGTTAGGAAATCCAAGACCGCTGAATTTTTAATAGAACTCAGATAAATAATCATCCTCTCCAGGAGCACACCCTCATCTATGATCTTTTTTTTGTTCTCCAGAGAATCTTCCTTACTTTAAGATGTACATACAAGGTACTTCAGTCAATGAATTGCTTGTATTGGTCTGCAGAGACATGTTCCTGATGTATTATAGATTAGAATTAATTCTTGAAGAGTGAGACCTTATTAGTATCACTTTTGTGTAATTAATTAATTCTGGATATCAAGAATGTGTATATTGTGCACAAAGTTGTTTAACAGTGTTTGCCATTTATTTATTAGCTCTTTCAACCAGCTTGTTGTTTAGAGTAAATTCAACTTTCTTTGAATAATGGTGTTCATTTCAAACCCAAATTTGTATTGATATTATTCCACATTGTTGCATCTTATTAGGTTTGATACGAACAATATTGGATTCGTCACCCCATTAAAACCATAAATACATCACAAGTAAGACCACTGGCATAAACAGAACCATCATTGTCTAGCCAGTATTCTTCTCTGGTTAAAAGAGATATTGACTGGCCAAGGTATGCTCTCTCCTCATCACTTGAACTAGTTAATACAATGATCAGAGAGAACTATATGTCCTTCAGTGGCTCCGATTTGCTTTAGAGGACTTATGGAGATGAAAATATAGTAAATTGTGGAGAGAAAGCCATGTGTTGGGAAAAGAAAGTAAAGTCTCACATGGATACAACATAGATATCTTTTATTTTTATCTCTATTCTGAGATAGTACCAATAGCTATCAATGTCAAAGACATTCTTTGTCTATCTCCATATTTCTTTAACTGGATACAAGCTGATATTATTCAAATATTCACCAAGAAATTTCTTATGACTACTATTAGTACTTGTAATATTGCAGACTTTGTAGAAGTCAGCAGAGATCACAGTGGTTAGGTCTCCAACCTACCTGTTGAGCATAATGGGTTATTTGTCCACTGTCTTGGTCAGTGTGATAGTTAAGATGCTGTAAGTCCACATTTTTCCTAACAAGTACAAATACCCTGCTTTGAGCATGATATATATCTTCAGTTTTACACCTATTCAGTTTTGCCTAGAATAGGCATGACTAATCATTCCATCTTTCAATCTCTCAGATCTCTCCGCACTTAAATGGGTCTGCTGGTCCACTGTTATATCAGTTTTGTTTCCAACATTTAACACATGCGCTTCTTCCCCTTATAGGCCAATCATATCCTGAAATGTTTCATGTAACAATCATTTTGAACTCTATAAGTCATTATTTTGTCTTATTTTGTTTGTAAGATTGAAACACCATGATATTGTGGAACTTTCCTATCAGCATTACTTCTCCCATACAATTATCAGATAACATCTAGTTCTTTAAACTTCCATAAATGAGCCGCTGACTCACCTCACAGCCGATGCTGTCAGTGGGCGACCCAGCAGGAGGCTTAATATTGTGTTTTTTTAAAAAGAAAGCAAGCTCATTTCTAATCACATTAAGTATCATGAGTCACATGTAAGGTGGCTAATCCAAAAATAAACTAATCAGTAGCTATGTACTGTTTATAAAAAAGTCTTCCCCTCCTCTGATGAGGAGTCTTTTTCAAACAGGAACTTCAGATGAGATGAAGACCATATTTAGGGGAAAACACTCCTTTTCCCATGAAGGACTCCTTTCACTGGATTAGAATGAACTTGTTTCTTGTAGGGTTGAGCCGAATACTCGGATGAAATGAATAACTGGTGTGGATAATGTACTTTTTATGAACACGAGTGTCATGTGTCAATATCCATACTCATAAAGGCAAATCCTCATTGGGTAGCTATGTCCACATTGCTCTGTGTGTGGCTGGCCTATCACAGAGTGATGTGGACACCGCTACCCAATGAGGATTTCTTCTCCACTACACAGAGTCTATACAAAGTTCACTGCTGCTGTGCCACACAACACAATCTTGCCATCGTCACAGCCACTCTGTCCACAGGGATTAACAGCTCGTGACTCTCATTGCTTCAACCCATATCAGTTTCAGGCTTAAAATACCAACTTCTGGTTAGGCCCCACACATTCTGAGTACGGATACGGATACAGATAATGGTGTACTCGCTGACCCCCAGTTTCTTGGCATCCTCAGGATAAACTCTGAGGATGTTTCCTTGGTATTTCATCTAGTGTTGCGTCACTCTTCTCAACCTCCTGGTCACAGTATGAAGCACAAAACAAATGGTCTTACAGGGGATCACAGGCAGCAGGCTTAGGGCCAAGAGTGCAGTGTGCTATAAGCAGCTGAGGAGTTCTACAAACCTCTAAGCCTATAACTTATCCCAGTACTTCAGAGACAAATATGGTGGGGTCTATGCTGTCTTTGCAGCCCCTGGGTACTTTTAAGTTATGTGAATTGGACCTGTGTGATCTATTCGCCAGGTCATCCTGGAGAGTAGCCCTTCAAAACTTTACCATGATTCAATGTAACAGCAGTTACTGTACGCCCATACCTATTAGGCCAACACCAACACAGCTCCCTGCCTTAAAACAGGGTTAACGCAGGGCTGTTTTCAGTCTGATTGTCCATTAACTTACTAGTTTGCTAGCTATATTTGCTGTTGCTGTTGATGCTGTGCGTTTTTACAGTTGTTCATAACATTTACAACTTATTTGATCTGTGTCAAAAGGTTGTAGTAACACATTTTACATTTATTTTGGAAAATAAGCTGATCAGGAGAGCCTCTGTATTGTGTCCTCACACTACACCCCACCTCAAGTCCTTGAAAGCCTTTTTCAAGTTAAAAAAAACCCTTTGTACTGAGTAATATTATTTGGCATGTATTAACTATAGAAGCCAACAAGTGTCGGAAAACGCAGTTCAGAGGCAATATTCCAAGAACTGATAAAATACTGGACAGACCTGGAAAGGTTAAGTAGCAGAAACTTCAAGAATGGAAGTGATTCACTGAATGTGTTCAACTATGGACAAACATTGCTAAGCTATTTTGTAGAGCACAATGCTGTATGTTATCTTGGCTGTTTAGGTTAAATTACAGAGGCACAAAGTAATCTCCCAAAAAAGCACAGAGTTGCTCAGGGCTGACCTCACAATAGGCACTATCGTGAAGAAGTAATTTCATGTCAGAGTAAAATCGCAGCTGTTTGCTGCAAATGTTGTCATGGCATTTCACAGCTTTTATTGCAATCATTCTCTTAACCATTACAACAAATACAGACATTTAAAATGATCGTAAAGCTCTCTTTTTGAGAGAGTAAAGCTCTCAGATGGAGCAGCCAACAAAATGATTTATATCTTAAAGCCAAGGTGAACTCTCCCTGGTTGAAATGACTGCAGACAGCAGGATGGTAGATTGTTGTACACAGTTGTAGTGTTTTCTACTGTATTCTGTGACTGTCAGAATGTGTGACCCCAGACACAACGGCTGAAAGAGTGCACTTTGGCTTTAGGTGCCTTGAGGCCTTTTTAAATGCCAAATCCAAACCTTTATCCTCACACGAAGGCCTGCATCTATCATGTCCTGGCCAAAACAAAAATGGCCTAAATGATACCACAATATCCAAAATACACCAACAAACATGTAGTATACTACTCACACTTCCCCCTGAGTATCATGTCTACTGTACCCTCTCCTGGCTGTAGGGTCTATCACTTTTCTTCCTTACAAATGCTAATAAATATAAGTCATCAGATGATGCAGCATAGTCCTTAGTTAGGGAAGTCACTTTTTTTTTTACTCAATTTATTTGATAATTTGCCTCTGACTCCAATCTATTTATTTTTTGTTTGATGTTTTGTTGCATGGCAGCGCCTGTCTTCAACATTTTGTCATGATTTTCAGCTTAATGTTATCGCTACAATTTTAACTAAAAATCGCTACAAATTTAACCTTGACATGAAAGAAAAGGGCATAATGTCTGTCAGTCAGTCAGTTGGTCGATTGGTTACTCAGTCATTCAGGCAGACATGTAAAGATCCAAGCTGTGATACCACTGCACATGTAGCAGGAGAGAGAGGCGTGAGGTGGGGCAAGGCCAGGGTACATGGGGACTCTCATTAAATAATTACAGCCCGTGGTCAAAAAGCTGTGAAAAAAATGTGACAAGGTCGCAGTGCTTGTCAGTGGAGGACACTCTCAGAGAAAAGTGGGAGTTGAGCCTTAGCCTTTTTTTCAAACTATCAAAGACATGATATAAAAAGATGATGAAACCAAGAGGGGAATCAAAAAATACTTTGATATATACTGTATCAGAACTCTTCCTGTGATTGTGGCATTTTGTGACATGAAAGCCTCTCACATTCATACTTTTCCTGTTTTCCCCGGTGCCATGCCATTGGTCCGACGACCCATTATTCTGAAACCCCAATAGTTCGGAAAACTTCCTATTGGACTGAAAACTCATAGTCCAACAGCCCATTATCCTGAAAAAACGCACTGCTCCGAAGGCCCACTGTTCCGAAAACAGGCACTCCCTTGATGTGCAAGTTATCATTTTAACCTAAACCATGATCTTTCCCTAACCCTAACCAAGTGGTTTTTGTGCGTAAACCTAACCAGACCTTAACCACAGCATTGTCACACCATAAAACATCATTATTTTTTAACAAGCGTGTCAAAATACACTAAGATATTAAGGGCAAAAGACGACAGAGACAATCGGAGTACCTAACCATCAATAATAGCAGTGCGTTATTATTGGTTATCAGACACTTGTTTATTACCTGACAAAACAGACTTTTTATATATTACTGAGGTCTTCTGATAAATTTGGCGTCATGTTTTACAAAGCAGAATTCTGTTTTAATGTAGTCACATGTTATAAAATTGCATGGATGTGCACTGACTGACGATGTTTCGGAATGCCAAACATTAACATTACACATCTTACTTTAGTTTATTTAACTTAGTTCACAGAAGAGCTGTTAAAGTTAAATGTGATCCAAAATTAAAAAGTCAGCTTTAGGAGTCATATAAAGTCATACGTTATGATTTATACGTTATCTGTTAAGTTGAGCAATATGTTAATGGAGTCTGGAAAGCAGCAAGGCCAGCAGTTACTCCAGAGTGTGTTTTCGGGATAACGGGCGTTGGACTATGGGCTTTCAGTCCAATGGAAAGTTTTTTGAACTATTGGGGTTTCGGAATAATGGGCTTTTGGACCAATGGGCAGTTCCCTTTTCCCCAACTGTCGGTGTAGTGTATTAATATTGGCAGCCCCCATTGGCAGCTCGGGAAGGTCCAATTGGACTGGAACAGCATTTTAATGGGGATCAAATGGAACAAGCTCAAACAAACAAACATTAGGCTGTGAGTTAATGAGCTAGTCTGCACAATATAAATGACCTGCATGAGGCTGTCGCGTCCTTCGCTCTGTATAGTGTAGCTGCAGTGTCTCCCACAAGAAATTCAGCTTGTTAACAAGAAGCAACAAAATTTAAAGTGTGGGTGAGAGTTTGGATAACTGTGAAGGTGAGAGAATAAATACAGTAAGTGACTGATTAATTGTCATTAAATGTATAGAAAAACTGAATGACTGGCTATCTGACCAGGCTTAGTCATGGTATCTGTAACATGGATTTATCTATCATTGGTCTCTGGTGTAAATGTTCTGTAAAGGTTTGATCCGAAGATGATATGACTGGCACCCAGAAAATAATATCAAGGAGGAGGAGTGTTCTCAATAAATTAGTGATAGATTTTATTTTGTAGTTTTGATCTTAATAATGAAGCCCTATGCCTAATTTCTACAGTCCAACAGAGTCCCAGCATAGTTGATTCATACTGTATATAGCTTGGATAAAAATTTAGGGAGATCTTTTCTGACATTTTTTTTCCTCTTTTGATGCAAATCCAAGAATAAACATTTTTATAGACTGCCGTGGCACAAGAAGAATCTCCATGACAACTTAAAATGGGCTCATTCAGTGTTCTGTGGTTTGACTGACTGGTAACATGAGAGAGAAAGAGGCATATTACATGAAAACAAAGAATCAATATATATCATGATATAGCAAAATCCCCTATAAACAAGAATGTAACTGATTTTCAGAACAGTTATTATGTAATTACAGTATTGTACAATTGTTAAGTAATGAGACATGACCCCAAATTCTTCCAAATTCTGATGTGTAAAACAAAAACTTAAATAACCGATGTTGTTTGTATAACGATAAAATAATACAATTATATTATCATATGATTCCACTGGAAGTCAACAAAGCTTCTAGCTCCTAGCTTCTAGGAGCACTCGTTTTGTTTTACAGTTGAACATTGTATGCTTGTATGAGACACTGAGGTAGCTGTTACTATAAACACGGAGCAACCAACAAATCATCATCCACCTGTGCTACGCGGGTGTTAAAACAAACAAATCCTGCTGAAGCTAGCAGGCAGACTGGAGTCGCTTTCAAGGAACAGACGAATGAATCAGAGTTCAGAGGATGAAATGTAACATTAACTGACATGTGCAGCATCAAATAACAATGTCAGACAAAGACCACAAAGTAAGTAGTTAGCAGAAACTCTTCAGTGGAGCTAAAGCTTTTTTAAATTTACATTAGTGTTGTAACCGTCCAGTTTATCTGGTCTTGTTGCTTTACATTACAGTAATGTTAATGTAGCTTAATAGTTTGGATAGCTTGACTGCTTATACATTCCCAGTGTGTGGTTTGTCCATAATTTCTGTAATTAACACCATACAAGTTACAGTTCTGCTTCATGCTCTGTCACACTTTTAAAAGGAAGACTTTTTACATTGTCAGAGAGTGAGTGAAGGAATCAGGAGAGAGGAGACAAAAGTGAGGAAGAATTGCAGGATGTAATGGTGCTGAAAGAAAAACAAGGAGAAAGTAAAGAAGACACAACTGATTCAAGATTGAAAGAAAAAGTTTAAGGAGTAAAGAGAAACACAAAGAAGCAGCCCAGGTGTCAGGTGATGGAGAGACATGAACAAATTCAAAGCAGGAAAACTGTAAGGAAATTACAGCTGTATCAAGATGAATTACTGTTCTGGTAAATATTTTTAAAGGCACAATCTGTTATCCAAATGTAAACTAAAGGACATCCAACTAATAAAAGTCAAAGCACAAGATGGAAACCTGCTATAAAAGGATTTACAGATCTTTTAATAAAAGTACTAACACTACACAACAACTCTATTAACATGTTTTCTTAAGCTGTTAAAAGGTTGTTGACCTCAGTACCTTAATGAAATAGGTGAGACGCCAGCAAAAAAAACCCAAAATCTCTGTGTAAATATTTAAAGGTTCTGTATGTAGAAATAAAAAATTCCTTCTCATTAGTGACACCTTCAGCTGTTAAATGAGCTGTAGTCAACATCCTGGTGTTCATGGCGCAAGACTGTTGCAGGTGATGTCTTTTTCCTCGCTTACACTTTTCATAGTTACATAAAAGATCTCTAACGTTGTGTTTTGCACCATGTTTCAGCAAAGCATCTCTCAGTCCCAGTCAGTCCACCCCCCCACCTGCTGTATGTACGTGCGCTTGCTCACACACAAACACACACAGTGAGGCTCCTGCTACGCTGTGGCCGCTGGCCAATGAGAGCCAATCCACACTGCCCAACTCGCACAGATATGCGTTAATCAACCACCTGAACCTGACCCGACCTGCAAACTGCCAACTTTTTTTACCAACCATGTTTACTAAACACTGGTAGGCTCAGTGAGCTGTGGCCGGGCTGAAACGCGCTGTGGACTGGGGAGCAACGAGCTGTCGCTGGGCAGCAACAAGCCGTCAGGGAGCAATGAGCGGAGGACCAGGAAGCAATGGGCTGTCACAAGCTGTGGTTGACAGAGGCAGCTAGCCGTCTCATTATCTGGAGAGCTAATATCTGCAGTGTGTTTCTAGCCGGATAGCACCGTTTTTGCTGTGTTGTGTCGTTATGCCGGTCATTTGTTTGCGTTAGCAGGAGAGAGGCAAGGCACTCTGGAGCGCACAAAAAGGTCACTTTTCACGGAAAATAACCTCTCAGCTCTGTAGGCAGTCTGGTGTGTTTGTTTCATCTATTTTTGGGCTTTGATGAAACATTTTTGCCTGTCCTGAGGTGCCTGCACAAAGTTGACAAACTAATCACAATACCATCTATATTACGTAAAGACGCGAGTAGGCCTATCTCCCAAAATAAAATTGAATTAAACTAAACAGGTGGGACATGTTTGCTTCCATGAAATCAAGCTCTCAAGTAGGAATAGGAGCTTCTCTTGGGTTATTTTTTTTTTCTCAAGTGAATGCATTACACTTCCATAAACTTTAGTGTTGGTCATGGTGGGAAAAGGATCTTAACCAGCATGCTAGGTCGGTTAAACATAAGCGCGCGTGCTGTTTGATTACAGCAGGGCAGGCAGTAAAGGCACCTGGTGATTAGATCTCTAGAGCCAAGAGAGGAAACCCTTCTCATAATGTAAAAATTATGGTTGAGTAGGGTCCTGGCAAATCTCCCTTATTTCCAAAGCCCATGACAGGTATGATCATGACCTGTTTTTAAGCTTTTTTCAGTAGGAACCAGTGGGCTTGGGGCTCAGTGCAATAGCATAAGGAAGTCAGATAGTATTGAGAGATAGACTGACAAATTTTTGAATCGTTCATTATGAGGAAAATGTAGAATATTGCCAGGCTTATCCTTGAAAACGACTTAATGACTGGCTTGTCATATCACTGACTGACCGGCTGGTGAGCTGACTGGCACAATTGCAGGTAACTAACAGAACAAGTGACTGACTAGTAAGCTACACCTCAGTTGTGGATGGCAGTGCACACCATCTTTATCTGAAGTGGTGTTTAGCTGTAGAGGTTCTCTAGCTCTGGCTCAGTGATGCTTTTATTTATGCTGAAATATCATCTTCTTTTGTACAACAGCATCAGAGAGAGTGTAGGTGAGGCTTCATTGGAGTCAGGGAGAGGCTTATGACCAAAATTTTTAAATTCTCTTAAAATCTATTTTCCTGCTCTTGTCAAAAACCTGCCATCTTTGCAAAGGTGGAGGCAAAATTGCAGCATAAAAATCAAGCAGCAGAGACATCTGTTACACTGTTGTAAACTTTTCAGTTCCAACTGCTGTTGGATGACTGGAGATGTGTTAAAGGCTTTGTTAACATCCTCAGCCAGTTTGTATGAGATCAATAAAGCTTTCACATAGACTATCCTATCATTTTTTTTTTTGCTTCTGTCCAGCTCAAAGCAAGATAAGAAACATCAAATTACATTCCTCGATCCTTTCTGAATCAAATTAGATTTCTGGGTTGTATTATACCGCTCCCTGGGCATGGGTCTGCTAATCCAATCACGGAGTGCCAAGGCTCACTTCACCCCAGTCCAAGATAACATGCACAGAATCAAATGATTCAATTCGAAAGGGATTCATGAATGAAGCAGTTGTAGAACAGTTCCCCTATTCTTGTTAGTGAGAAGCACTCCTAAGTAACATTAACCCAGGAGGGGACTGACTGAGTGTTTTCTCTTCTGAGTGCATTTGAATAAAAGGATGTACCTTTAAAAGTGGCTGCTGTTCTGGATACCAGGTGAGATGAAAAAACTTTTTTTTAATATTTTCTCAGGTTCATCCCAAGCACACAGCTTTTCTACAAACTGAATAAGGTTGGTAGTGTTTTTATTTTTTTTGAAAGGAGATCAGTCTTCCTTATGAAATACTTATTTGGCTGCTTTGGCAGAAGAAAAAGGGTTGAATGGCCATTTCCTTTTCACCTCACAGGTGACTGCCTCAGGCTATGAAGAAACAGGAATTAATGCTACCAAGAGATGATTGATTAAAGGTGGAAATCAATCAAAATCAATAAATGCACTGCAATGCTCAAGTAGAATTTTATTGTTTTAACTATGTTGACTGCCACAGCTACAGTTTTGGATTGATTTATTGAGCAGTGTTTTGTGCACTGGTGGCAGATTTTTAAGCAAAAAAGGAAATATTCATGAATGTTGGAGTGTTTCAGTGACTCAGGGAGCTATAAAGGCACATTCAGAAAACCATTACTAGGAGGCTGATTTCAAAATCCTGCGTGGTGCTTTATGACAGCATTCATTTTGGCAGCTTAGGGTTGTAGGAGATGTTATTCACCACCCTCCGCAAGACATTGCTTTAATGGCCAACATGGGAATTTTGTCAGTCAGTTTAAAAGTTCAAATTGAAATGAAGAATTATTTTTTATTCGAGACAAAAGTGACAGCTTAAAACCAGCCAGAAGTTTGCGCTGTAATGCGCAGTGACATAAGCAGAAGGCTGAATATGAAGACGTGGCAACAGACAGTGAGCAAAATCAAAGAGAAAGTTTGGAAGGAAGCTGAGTAGAACATCTACTTTTGGTACCACATCTGGAGAGCTGGTGCAAAAAATAAAAATAAAAGGAATGAAATGAAATTCCTTGCAAAGTTATACTGGGTTAAAAATAGAGAGTGTGTACTTTTGTAGCTTTTTTTTCTCTTGAAAGCTACAGAGATAAACACTGGCTCAGCTGTAGAAAGAGTAACTGGTGATGTTTTTCTTTTGCTACAGAGGTACATTGAAACAGAATGACAAAGGTGAAATAAAAGATAATAGGATAATACAGACAGATAATTAGGTGCAGTAACACTGGTCCTAATATAATAATTAATCAGTGTATTTTGACCACTGTACACTGGCCATTAGGGACTGCAGAACAGCACAGCGTCATGAGAGATTAATGTACATGGCTTAAGGTAGTATAGCTGCCTGCTACTATGGTGCACTGTAGTACAAAGCCTTTCTACAGGCTGTTGTTTGATGAGCGCCTTTTCAGAACTGTTTTCCACTCTTTTAGAGAGACTGAAACACGTAAGCATGATATCTTTGAGTGAAGGGGGCATAGAAAATGACTTGGATGAATGCAGGGTCTCTATTGTACTGTCATTACCAGCTGGATGGCTGGTTGTCCTTCCTCTCTATTGCATCAGTGTCTGTTTGCTGAAGCTATGTGTCCAGCTGACAGAAACATGTTAAAATTGAGAGACGAACATTGCGAGCTGAGGATAACAGTCTGTGTTGCAACCAATAATCTAGACAAAGTGCCAGCGCATAGCCAGGAGTCATTGATGATAAATTGCTGTATTTAAATCAAGTTGCTTCCTCACTCATTTTTTCTGCCTCATCGACAACACGTGTAAATGTTTTATGTTCAACACCCTACATGTTACAATTTATGGAGCATGTCATTAGACCATATGTCAGTGAGTGGCTTGAATTCTAACATCATCTGTGTTCATACACACTTGTGTATGTGTGTGTGTTGAATAATAACAAACTAAATTTATAAATCCAAGAATTCATTCCAAACTGTTACTGCATTGGACGAACGCCAAGTCTAATATAAATTCTAACTCCTAAAAATCCTCTCATAAAATGAGAGAGAATGTGCACAGCAAGCTGACACACACATTCTAACAAACATTTAAATTCACATTAGCTGAACCATAGGTACAATTCTTTTATATTCTGTGATTTCAGCATTTTAATGAAACTAAATTACATTTTTTTTTCTGTCTGCAACACTGTTCTGTTCCAGTCATTCCAAAGCTTACAAGACACATAGTCTGATCTTTGTTAATTCCTAGGGCCTTTTCACAACTTATACAGGCCTTTATTTTGCTACTTTGGTGCCAGATGGAGAGTTTTAGCCATATGGGTCAGTATGCAGAGTGCTCCTATGTATTCCTATTCCAGTATTCCTAAAAAACTTAGGGAATCACTGAGAAAAATATGAAAGAGAATTTATTATATTATATGTTATCTGGATATATGTTGTATGCTATTATGATTGACACATTGTTCTTGGAATGATCTTGAACCTAGTCTGGTTCTTAAAACAAAAGCTATGAATTATTTACTTTCAGACATGGATTTGCTGTGAACTACCTGCGAGAGTGCATGACCTGCCATGTACATGAGTCAGGGCCTTTAAAAAAGCAGTTGTGGCTTTTTTCCAGCTGTTGATGATCTTGACCAGCTTCTGGTTCATAGCTATAGGTTATGTATCTATTTGTGGCTATGTGAGATTAATAATTGTAATATGACGATGGTGAAGCTAAGGAAACTTTGTTTTCATACTGTTCATACACCTAGGTTACATGTAAGGTTGCATTCACCACCAAATCTGGCAATGCAGCACCTTCTTGCAGGGTTGTGCGGAGGTGTGGGCGTGTTTATTTGTGCTTTAGAATGTAACTGTCGTGAAACAATCAGAAAATAACGTTTTATTTCAGGCAGTGGAAAAATGAAAGAGGGAGGGGGTGATGGTCGAGTCTATTACCTTGAATAAAATTCTGGGGTTAGAGTGATTTGTGAAAATTAAGTTAGAGAGGAAGGATGCTCTTGCTTCTTTAATGGCCTTTTGATAATTCTTCATTGCATCTTACCAGATCTTATAAAATACATGTTACAACCCATTTTTTTCCATTTTCGTTCCTTTCTCCTACAGTCTCTCTTTAATTCCGGGGTGGATTCATCTAGCTAGGGCTGAGGTGTTCTATTTGACTTTTTGTCTTTGTGGGGGGACGACAGAGTCCAGGATAGTCTGACAGGTGTGATTAAAAAGGGAGACCAGCTCCTCTGTGTTAGAATGTGGATCAAAGGCAGTTAAAGAAGCAGCAGTAAAAAGCTCAGAAAACTTGCCAGCAGACAGACATAACATGGCAGCGGACCGGTGTGTTGTGATTAATAGGTAATTGGGATAAAACCATACTGAATAAAACTGCTTTGTGATCAGACACACAGATATCTTTAGTCTCAAAGTTGTCGGGGCTGAGACCACTGTACAGAACAAAGTCGAGGGTGTGGCCCTTCGAATGTGTGGTTCTTGTATTGCCTGAGTGCAAGTTAAAAAAAATCCAAAGTATCCATAAAATTGGTGACAAAAGTCTGAGAAGGGCAGGAGACATGTATGTTAAAATCACCTATAAGAATGTTGTCATACTTTGATATAAAATGGGATAACTCAGCAAACTCTTGGATAAAAACATTGTTTGGCCTGGGCAGTCTCTAGATTATTAAAATTATCACTGGATCTTTAGAATTTACCATAAAAACAAGATGTTCAAATGATGTAAAACTACTATGTAAAATGGGAGTGCATTTAAAATCTTTTCTGTAAATAATCCCCTGCCTGACAGCTGGGGTTGATGGAGATGTGTAAAATCGTCCTTCAATAAGAGGACGGCAGTCTCCCTGAGATAATCATGTCTCTGGGATAAAAAATCATTATTAAAAGTAATAAAATCATGACATAAAAAAGATAATTTAGGGATCTGTTTAAAAGATCAAAAATTACAGGATTACAATTAAGAGGAGAGGAGAGCAGAGGTTAACAGAGGTTGCCAAGGGACTTGAATTATATTGTTATGATTAGCAGCAGGGGGCGTGATATTGGGCATGCTGCAGTGGGTCTGTGATAGGAAATGATGGTGGTTATAAAAGAAGGCATACCAGTCCTGTTTAGGAGAGCTGAGTGGGGGGTGCAGAATTAGGGGATGGTGGTGGTGACTTAACATTTCCTACCAGTCCATGTTCTCATACAGCATCTGGGATCCCTGCTGTTTGGGTGGAGGCCATCACGCTTCAGAAGGATGGGCCTCGCCCAGAACAGGTCGAACTTGTTGATGTAGGGGATCCCAGTGGTGGCACAGTTGTCTTTTAGCCAAGTGTGTAGGGCAAACAGTCTGGACCACCTCTCGATTCCTCTGTTGTGTGTGGGGATGGGGCCTGAGATGATGGTCTTGTAACCAATGTCCAGCAGTGAATTGAGGAGATCAAGTCAATTTTATGTATATAGCTCAAAATCACAGGAAGCAAATTTGCCTGAAATGTCTTTGCAATGGATTCCTATCCAAAATAACTGTTTATGCAATATTTGAAACTAATATAATAATACCGTGTCATCATATGATTTTAAATCTCAAATATCAATATTGGCATTTACCTTAAAATTCCACTGTTGGTTGCTCATTTTTACACTTTGTGAAAGACTGAATGTGTTTGATGATACAAATCAGGCTCTCATGTATTTTTGCACAGAACAACATGCTTCTTCTTGCCTCCATGTCATTCTGCTCACACAATCATGTGTCTCCTAACAAGCCAGAGTGTGGTGCAATGCTGCCCAGGCCAATTAAATATGAATGGGCACTCATCTCCTTATACACAACAACGATACAATATTTAGCACATGATGATCTGTGTCAGGAGTACCCTCCTTTCGTATGCATCTCACATTGAGAGCCTTGAAGAGCAATTAGGGTCCTTCTTTTCAAGAAGAGGAGGGACGGCTGGGACTTTAAAGCACTGTTTTAGAAGCAGCAATACTTCCAGATCAAAGCCTGGCTGTCAGAGCCTCTTATAAACCATTTTTGGACTCAGGCTTGTGTCTTGTCAATAAAATGTAGGCCATTGGGACGTACTCTTATTGCAGCTGTATGTCTCTATATATCTTCCTATGTTAGGGGAAATATGCAGGAGTGGCACTGCATGCTTAAAGTACAAAAAATAAAATAGATTTGCTCTATTCCAAAAGTTATAAGGATTTCTGACTCCTTCCCAAAACAATGGCTGTAAATGGAATTTAATTTGTGGTGCTCTCTGATAAATGATGTTTAAAAAATTCAACAGCGATGTATCTCTCTTCATAAGAAAGTAGTTCCATTGCACACTGTTAACACTGAGGTCTGTGGATAATCCAGAGAAATGGCAGTCATTTCATTTCCTTTTCACTTCAGTGTTCAGTCGTTTCATTTTAGCCAAGTTCTGTTTGGGAGGGGTTGTTATTATTATTGTACAATCACTAGCGAGTGACATATTGTTCTGTCAACGTCATTTACCCAGTTGCCCAGGAACATTTATCATGTCAATCAAAGAAAAATGTTGATTTACAGTTGTTGGTACAACAACTTCAGACCTTTATACTTTTTATAGTCATCTCATCCATGCTTATAACCATTAATGTGACTATTTTTGTGTCCCTATTTTTCTGGCCCTGGTGGATGACATCCTCATTCCTATTCCTGCCCAGAAAGTTCTGATTGGCTTGGTCTTGGCTGCTTTTCCAACCATGCAAACAGCCACCAATGAGCACAACACCAGCTGAAACATTCTTGAAAAAAAGTGGCAGGAAGACTGTTTCTAGATTTTGTTGAATTTCTTAAGTGTCCTATTTCAGTGTTGTGGCCACAACTAACAAAATTATATTCAACTTAATTATATCAGGCTGGGGGCAGAAATTTCAGGGACAGATATTCCAAAATGAGGATAAATAAAACCAAAATTGTCAGCATGGCTAGATACTGTAATACTTTAAATAAAGAGGAACATTTGTCATTTTTTTCTGTGTTTTTTGTTTGTTTTTCTGTAATCTGGGTGAACTGACCCTTTAATAAAGAATTGTCCACAGTGTTAATACAACATAGATACAGAATGTGTTTACAAAGGCTTTACTGCACGTAGATTAAATCTATATGTGTTACTAGGAAACATATTCAATGCCAAACAGCTGGACAATATGAAATATGACACATGATGTTGTGCGTGAAATAACATGCCAGGTACATTCTCTTGTAGTGCAACAATTACATCATGGAGCTGCAGGAGGTGTGACCTTTACACTGAAACAAGGAGGGTCTTCAAATGGGCTCAAACGGGAAGAGGCAAATTGAAGTGACAAGCTCATATACCTCACACCACTAACTTCTGTAGCCTGCGGTGAGGCTCATAGCTTATTCAACATGTCTCCTGGGCCTGCTTTTCTGTCAGCCTCAGCTGTACTTTTGGGGGTTCTCAAGCTTACGCAGGGAGAGTGACAGTGAGTATGTATTGTAGTCAAAACAATTTGGCTTGTGACATTTTGATTACTACTATTTTTCTTGCATGACAAGGAGTGTGGTTTAATTTAGTAGCAGGATGTGGGCTATGAAATCTGAAAGAAATCTTAGAGTAGTGAGAAAAAGCCTATTATTTTTATGTCTAACAGAAAATGATGAGAGTATACATAACAGAAACAATACACAAAGAGCAAGAGAGGAAGGATGCAGTTGAAAGAAAGAAATCTCTTGAAAAAGTAAAAAAGTAATCCTGGATAGTAAAAAAAGCAAAGAGAAGGCAGAAAGACAGTGAGAAACAGAAGCAGAAAAAAAACAAGCAAGTGATCATGTCTTTGAAAGCAAGAGAGAGACCAATGAACATTGCTAAGTGCATACAGTGTCAGAAAGCATGAGCATCTGGGTTGTCATAAGAAATGGGCATTTCGTGTTTTCCCTTTGGTCGCTGTGCAGTGGATCGTGGCTGTTGACCTCCCCGTCAGATCCTGGGCTCCCATCCATCACCTCCAGGAGACATATTAAGGTGGCAGCATGTTTTTAGCTCATCCATCACAACATCAGATGGCCCACACAGTACTCAGGTAAGGACACAGTCTAGTCACTCAGACAATTGATTAAACAGACCTCGTCTGACTCTCTTAAAATGAAACCATGTGGTATTTAGATGTGTCTCTAAGCAGCCCAAGTACATAAAATTGAAGTGTGTTTATTGGTTCTCTGTTAGTATCCGCACCACAAGGTTGATTTTAATAAACAAGAACATTTTCATTGTCTGTGCAGGCAACCAAAACTAAGGATGCACTGATCCAATACTGATATCGGATATCGGGTCCGATACTGACTCAAATAGCTGGATCGGGTATTGGTGACATGGGGCCGATCTTGGCCAATCTATCTAGAAAGGAAGACACACCGGTGGAGCCCATGGTGCCGTTAGACGCTTTTCTCCCGCCGGAGCCATGTTGCTGCTGTTGTTTCAGTATTGTGAAGCACAAGGCTTAGACAGTACAAAGTGTATGCTAATTTATAACACTATGTGAAGTTGTTTACCAGCTATTGTAGCTAATCTTGCAAATAGAAAACCAGTCGCATGTGGCCTAAAATGTAACGGCAAAACACCTCAGCTAATTAAATCCAATGCAACATATAACTTAACAATATCCTCCGACTACCTACTTTATAACCATGATGATTATGTCAAAGCAAACAACTAATAAAAGTTGAGTTTCCGTTTGATTATTTAGCAATGGCTGGCTCAGTTAGCATTAACTCTGCTCCTCAGGCTCACTTCAGGGGATTACTTTGCTCTCTCGGTCACGTCGTCATCACTCCGGTATCTCTGCCTTATTGTCAGTTGCCTTAAAGTTGGATTTCTTATATATCTTATATTGTTTATGTTTTTTGTTAATTATATACAGATTAGCAGGAACACACACACACATGCTCTGTTGAGTGTATCCTTATACCTGTCCTCTTTTCAAAACAGTAATGTTATATGTGTGTATGTGTGCACTGCACATTGTCATGTTAAATGTTAGACTATGCATATAGTATTAATCTAGATAAAGGCATATATCTGGATTGCAGTCCAAGACCAATGTTGTTGAATCATTGCAGCTAAACTTTAGTAACCCGAATCAGCTGTATATTTGCTGTCTTGAACACACCCGATTCCTCCTGCGAACGAATGACTTGGATCACTCATTCATGAATTCATGATTATATATATGTAATTTTAAACAAATAAATATATTTATGTGTTACAGTTTGTTTTACAAAGTTAGAAAAGCAATGTTACTTACACATACTGTAAAAGAATGGTCCCAGTTTCTTCCACACATTGGTATCTATTGGTATTGGTATCTGGACATCCCTAACCGAAACATACTTACAGGTTGTATAAAGATGCTTTTTTAGTCTTTTTGCAGGTATTGAGTGTATGTGTGTATCATCTCACTGGTCTGGTGCATTCATAGCCTCTTGTTCTAAAAGGCTGATCAGGACCTCACTAGAATGAGCTTTTGTTTGCACTGGCTGACCTACACCAGGTGAATCAAGGCCTTGTCTGAGTCATGGTTAGTAAGCAAGAGCTCATATGGGCTCCAGGGCTTCTTGGAGGTATTTGGCAGGCAGTTTCTCAATGGATCAGCCCTATGCTCCTTTCCTGCGTCCATGACCTCACATTCTCATTCTCACACAGTCTCTTGGGGGCAGTGACCAGGCCCATTCAGTAGGGGACTCAAAACGGACACCCAAAACACCTTTGGAAGCATTAAAGTTGTTTTCAGTTGTTTGTAAGAAACATAGTCCCTGTTCATCAGGAGACCAACACAGCCGAGGGACTTCGACATCTTAAACTTAGACACACAGTCGCAATACTGTTAGAGGTTTCACGAGGAGGACACATCCCCGGTAATGTCAGCACCTCATTCTTTGTGTGATGGGGCTCTGTTCTTTGCTGGTGCAAGTCATAATCAGAAGTGCCCTGGTGAAAGTGTAGGGCACTGGAAAAGCTTAGTTTTTTAATGACCATGTCCGCAGCAAAGTTCTTGATGCTTCCTGACCCCTTGACACCCATGAACCCCAGCTGGTAGGTAACACTGTTTTCATTGGTTGAGCTGGTACCCAGACTGACAGCTAGGAGGTAGGAGACAGCTAAGCAGAGGGGGTGGCCAAAGAAAACAAACTTGACTCCACATAGGCTGTCCTTCATGTGGCTAAATACCTCAACAGTCTCTTTCCAGAACCATGGTTTTTGTAGGGGAGGTTCACCGGATAACTGGTGAGCAACTGGCACATTGGAAAAATTCTGCAGGCTCCAACACAGGTGGTATGGTGCACCTGTCGGAGAACTGTCCTTTAGCTTCTCACCAACTCATTAACACTGTCTTATGCTACATATTGTAAATGTGTACATATATATATATATATATATATACACACACACACACACACACACACACACACACAGGGTGTATATATATACATACATACATACATACACATATACATATATACACACACACACATATATACATATATATATAAACACTAATATAATATGTATATAAAGACTTTGTGATCGACAGTGATTGACAGGTCTTTTGACAAAGCAGTTGTGGTGTTTTACCAACTGTTGGATGATCTTGACCTAGTTAGAGTAGTTATATCATAAACTGGATTTCAAACAACCATATCAGTGCATGGGTTAAAGGAGCACTCCACCTATTATACACATTGTCATGGGGAGTACTCCTCCTGTGAAAACAGTTGTACAGTGTCTTCTGTGGCTCTGGAGAAGCTTAGTCTATGAAAATAACCCTGATGATGTCAGTGATGTCATCATGTGACAGTTATCAGCTTGGGTTTAGGGACTTTTTTAAGAAAAAGCCTGTGGTACAAGCTGGGAGTATAGGATAGAAAGACAAGTGTTTTGCAGGCAGGGCAACAAAAAGACACTATCAAGTTGTATTATGGGAAGTGTAGGATCAAGTGTTCTTGACACTTGACCAATAATAGGCACTATTCTTCGACCATTTTTTTTCTCTGTTTTTCGCAAAGTCCTCCAGCTTTATGGAAGTGTAATACTAAATTCCTGGAGTGGCCTTTTCATTGTGACGTCACTGGCTGAACAACCTATTTGATTTTTTTTCTTTTTCCTAGAAGATGTCAGAGAAGGTGCTAGTTGTCAAGACACTTGTGGTCATGACAGGGAGGGATGGACAAGGAACAGAGAGGATGTTAATGTCGTATTAGTCGGGTTGTGTGTCTGGAGAGAGAAAGACGAGTGGATAATACATTTCATTGTGTCACCAGCAGTAGGGTTATCATCCAGTTTTCTTTGTCTCTCTGGTTGTATTTCATGAGCGACCTCCATTTTCTCAAGGAAGACAGGTATCACAGTGGTTTGGAAAATGTAATCACCTTGTTTTTTGATTTTTGTGTTTCACCACTCTCCCCTCCTACCCCATCTCTACATTTTCTCTATTTGATCTCTATCTCTCTATCTTGCTCTTTCTCCTTTTCAGAAATGACTACCTCCACTTCACAGGAAATGACAACAATCCTGCAGCAGCATGAAGGGAGCTACTCATGTTAAATCAGAATGCATGTCATGTGCCAGCACATCAAAAGCACGCTGTGTTGGCATTCTCCTCCGCCTCACAAGAAACATTTAGGTTGGTTGTATAGCTCTCCAGTGGTTGATACATTAAAATAAAATGAAAACTTAAATAGCACATTTTTCATGCTTAAGATTACAAAGGATCTCCCATCTCCTGGTAGTGGAATACAAGTGTTCAGCAGATGTAGTTGTTTTTAGGTCCATCACATGATGAACTGTGTCCAAATAGTGCCCTCTTGTGGCTGCATGTGACGGAAACCTCCCCCTCTTGTGACAAATTATTCATTGAAGTCTTTAGATATGTTTCCATTCAAATGGGGGGGGGGTCTGATCTTTCTTTGTACACATCTAATCTGAGAATCCACTACCACCCTTATTATTTCTATTTAAAGTAAAGATGATGTGATTTAAATATCCTTGCTTCTGAAGGTATGGTAAAGAGGACTTCAGAGCTTTCCCTCTAGTCATAATTCTAAAATGAGCGCCATAAATTGAAGACAGTATGTTGGACAAATTTAGCTGGGTATAAATGTAAAATCAATGTAGGTGGGGGTGGTTGGGTGGGGGGCTGAGGACAGTTAAGCTCCAGCTCAGCATGAATCATACCCTAGAGAGCGGTTATTTTAGAGCTATACATGATATAAGTGTACAGTGCAGCATGTGGATGCAGCAAAAGCTCAGAATACAAAAACAAACCACCCTATTACTGTGAAAGCAGCGTTGCCTCCGGCTCAAGGAGGCTTTTTTTGATGGAAGCGAGATGAGATTTTCCCAAAGAGGAATAACATTAGAAGCCTCTCCACCTTTCCGAAAAGGTCAAATATCATTCAGTTCCTGCCTAGCTGAGGACTAAAGGAGAAGCAGCACCTAAAAAAGCAATACTGAACTCCCAGGACTGTTTACTTCCTTCTTCTGGAACCCCCCCCCCCCCCCTCCTCAACGAGGAACACTTTGAGATGAGAGCACTGCGTCTCTTTCATCTGTACACCTACTGTCAGACCTGCCTCTCCTGCTCCTCTTTCTCTCTTAGGCTCTCACATTCACATGCATGTAAAAGCATACATACACACTGTGGACATACACAATGCATACCCATACATACACACAGAGAACATCAGATGCCCCAGGGGAACCAAGGTACTCCCCTGCTGCTCAGGTGTGTAAGTGCGTTGGCGGCAGAGAGTTTACCTTCAGGTCATTTGCTGATTTTCCAGAGAGAGCTGCTCATTGGCTGATACGTGCCTTTTTCTCTGGCGTTGTCTGTTGTATAGTAACTGCTTGCTTTTTGGGTAATTTAAGATCTGTCAGATCCGGATGAGGGCTGCAGTGCGGGGGAGAAACAATATGGGACAAGATGAGATGTCTAAATGGCAGGTGTGCACAACTTGTGTAGTACCTGAGTGCAGGGGCAAAGCAAAAAAGAACCGTTTTCAACAGTGAGCTCAGCAGTGGCCATTTGCAAAATGTCACTAAACACTTCAGGCTATGGCAAACCCAAATGTCAACAAGAAAATCAGCTACGGCAAGCTGACTCAGATTTAAAGCAGCCAAACAATAGAGGCAACAGCTGAGCGTTTATCACTCTCCAAGCCAGCAACACATCCGACTGGCACAGTGGGTAAACTTGGCTCTGCTCCACATTGCCACAGCCACAGGAACAGAATGGAAGACGCAATTGATGGTGAAAAAGAAGAAGAGTGGGAAAGACTGAGAGACAGAAGCGTAGAAGAAAGTATTTGTTTGATTGCATAAGTCTTCATGTTTTTATCTGTGCAAAGCTAGAGAATAATTTCCTGTGGTAACAATGTTGATGTGGTAAGCAACACACACTTTGTACTTCCCAGTGACTCTTTTGGTATATTGACCTGTTGCCAATGGAGACGGCCTGAAGGGAAATTACAGTATTTGTCAAGCTGTCTTATTCTCATATTTTGTCCAACATGACAAAAATGTTATGCACGATAACATTTTACTTTATAAAGAGTGCAACTCTCCTATGGTTTTGCAAAAAAAAACATACATTTAACAGAAATCCTCTCAACTATTCTCTTACAGTCTGGCCAGAGGTAAGTAAGTGGAAGTAGTCTCCTGCACATCCATGTCACTGTAGCAAACAGCACAGCATATCATATCTACTGGGTCAACTTGCCACCTGCTGTTTTCTTGCACCCTTGCTAGAGCTCTGCTACCTGACCTTTATTGTGTAAAGCTTTGGGTTTTGTTATTTTGTAAATAGTAAGACATTTCTATGTTTCTCTCCTTGACTGTGCCAGTTATCTGTGTCATGTGTTAGGAGGGAAAGAGGTGTTCAGCCAGTAATAGATGAAATAAAGTAAAAATAAGTCTCAGGTCAGGTTAAGGGCTCAAATTTGTCCATACTAGCTGTGTTCAGCTTCCCCTTAAGCCATCATTAGTTGATGTATTTGGCCACTTTGAGGCAGGGAAAAAAGCTGTAAACACTACCCTGACATTATCTCTTTTTAAGTTGTTATAGTGAGTGTGGTAGCAAACAGTTGCCTGTTTACACATCCAGCAGACATGGAGCAATAAAAATTGTGTTTATGGCCACTTGGTGAATGTCAGTCCAAAATTCACTCTCCTTCACTCTCTGTCTCTTTAGCTGCTAAACACTCCACTATGTTCACCAGCTAGTTGCTAACTTTGTCTGGCTTTTAGTGCTGGAACATATAACATACAGTGGGTTTATCAGAGTTTTTTCTCTGCTGCGGCTGGAAATAACACTGAGGAGAGCAAAGAGAAAGAAACAAAACCGTAAAAAGCCTTAAAACCAAAAAAATGAGCTGAAAGATGCTAAAAAAGCTCTGTAGAGCTGAGGCGAATTGCAGAGTAGGATTTATACATAGTCATTATAGTCATGTTAATAAAAAATATTTATTAATATAGTTTTAAAGACAGGTACAACCTGGTTAGGGTCCCAGTTTTAGGCATGTGCAGAACCCTAATGTGTTTTTTTAGCTTTTGATTTAGCCTGCGCGAAGTTGCAGCAAACATTAGATGATGGTTTGAGTCTGCAAGTTTCTAAATTAGAAAAAAATACAAGATACAATGTAGTTTCATCAATGGAAGTGTATCTGCTACACTATGCGCTCTGCTACGACAGCCCCAGGGATTTCCAGGGGGACTACTTTCTGTATTTACTTTCAGTTGTCAGAAGTGTTTGAGATGATTTATGTTAGATTGAAGTTGTTTGGAAAGCTGCTGGAAGCATTGGCTAGACATTCTTCTTTCCGGAGTCCACCTCTAAATGTGAGATGGTGAGTAACATGTTATATTGACAGAATCCAGGGTCTAAGGATAGAGAGTGTTGTATGTTGCATATACTGTAAAACCCTCTGAGGAAAATGTGCTGTTTGTGAATGTTGGGCTATACAAATTAAATGGGTTTGACTTGACTAATAGTCAAAATTTCTCTTTAAAGAAGAACACAGGCCCTGAGAGTCGACCCGTGACTTTGTTCAGCCTGAGTGCTGCCATGTTTAGTGAAATGACCATCCCTGGTTATGCATCTGTGCATGTCAGTGTCTAAGTATCAGTGTGTTTGTGTGAGTGGGTGCTTGTAAGCTTCTGCCCTATTGTCCCTCTCTTTTGTTCACCTTCAGCTCCGTCACAGTATCTTGTACTCCTTTTCAAACCCTCTTGGCCCTGCAGTGTCAGGGCTTTGATGGCCACCGTCGTGCATGGCCTCCGTGCCGGCTCTGCTGCTGCTTCATCTGCCTCTCCAGCTTCTCCTACTCCTCCATTTCTCTGGGGATCTGACAGACCTGGAGGTCCTGCTAGAGCTATATTTGGAAACACCAACGAGCGAAAGGGATGAAAAAGATGCCCAGAGCTGGTGTGCTTCAACTTTTGGAGTGCCTGTATATATGCCACTGACAGCCAGTAATACTGTATCCTGCTGGGGTTTTCTACCTTTCTGACTGCATTCTCTCCAAAGCAAAGTATCCTTTATCAGGGCCAGTGTTCAGCAGTTACTCATGTACAAAGTAACATTTCCCTTATTGATTGCAAGTGTTTGTTTAGCAGAAAGCCCATTGGCTCTTTCTTTTATCTACTACCTTTAAAAAGACAGCAAAAGCAAAGGAAAAGCTACTATAGGTGCAGAAGTATGAGCAGAAAATATGCATGTCTGATTTAGCATATCTAACATGAAGTTCCAAGGGCAGGCTTATGGCAATGATGTCAGCCTACAGCTGAGAGCAAAGCATTCAGTCATATTGCAGTTTAGAAAGACTTTCATGTGAAATCATACACACCTAAAATTACTAAGCCAGGAATGTACAGGTGGAGTCACGAATGAAATGTGATGTGCATAATGAAATATTTTTTCCCCTTTCTTTATTGCCAGCAACTTAAAAGATCGCTATTTCGCAACCAAATTATACCGGCTGGAATATCAACAGTAATATTCATCTTTCAGCCAACTATATTTAGAACTGTGGTAAAATTGTGATTATAGCAAGACTGTGAATGAATAAGGCTACATCCAGGCTACTGTACACTGACACTTTTGATTAGATTGTGGATAGGTGGAGCTGGAAAGCAAATCCAAACTGTCAGTGGCTTCTTTGTTGTGTTGTTTATTGTTGACTTACACTAGATGGCAGCTCTACACAGTTCATGGACCATGATAAAGCATTCATTATGCATTTGTGTTTTGCATGTTTGTTTTTAACAGACTGCACCATATCAGTTTAGTGGAAAGTTGAAGTCACATTTTTAGCTGAAGGATAGCTAGCTATAGCCCTGCTTATTACTACTGTCTTTTTGTGTTATTATGTCCAGCTTATTAAATTATTAAATTGGTAACTGATATATATATATATTTTATATATATATATATATATATATATATACACAGACACACATATATATACATATACATATATATATGTGTGTGTGTGTGTGTGTGTGTGTATATATATATATATATCTCAGTTTTTATTTAAAAAGTTTCATATATTAAAATGTTTATACTGAACCTTTTTATTTCCTTTTTTCGTTTTGGCAATTGAAAGCAAAGCAAGGGAATTATCTCAGCTGTTGAGGCTGGAGAGGATTACTCAGTCGCCAAAAATTCTGCTGATGAAAAGCCAAAAGCTCCTTTAGGATGCCACATCCTCATATTTTCGCTGCACTCTGACTCCTCACCTGTATGCCTGGAGCCTGTTGCCTCTTCCGCTTTTGTCGTCTTCTGATGATTGGAGGACGTCTTTAAAAGAACAATACTCCTGTCTACGACAAGGAGGGGGGGGGGGGGTGTTTATTTATCTACTTCAGAGGGAACTGTCTCAGCCGGCAGCAATCATCAGTCATATAAACAGAAGTCATTCAAAGCCGCGGTGAATTCCTCTATCAACATCTTGTCATGGGCAATAATGTATCGGGGATATCGACGCTGCAAAGAGGACAACAGCAGGGGTTTCAAAGACTTCGAAACTCACAGAAAGGTCAGTAGCCACCATAAACACGCAAAACACTGTTACGGATGGCTAGACCCAGAATTTGGCAACAATTTATGAAGGTATGTGGTTAAAATGAGTAGTTTATAGGGCATCCTATAAAAATGAAAAAGTGGTCGTTTTATTCACTTTCTCCTGTTTCTGATGCTGGTGTATCAGTATCTGGTGGTGCTGAAGAACAGCTCCTCTCAGCTGGAGGAGGCGGGCCTGTTGCTTATGGGGGTTTAAGGTGGTTGTAATGGTTGGTGCATTTAGATAAGATGTGACCTGTTGCCAGCGACTAACTCATCAAAAGGCATACACACACAACAATAAAAGAATAAATTGTGTGTAATTTATTTTTTCTAATCTAAAAAAATCTGCTGAACTGAGTTGGGGGCAGTAGGCAGCTAGATAACATTCTTATCTTTTTGTTTTTTAATTGAACTTTGGTGATCATACAAAAGAAACAGAACATGCCTGATGTTAACTTTTTAAATATATATATTTTTAATTTTCTTATTAAGTATCATAGCTCTCCTATCTGCAACCCCATGCTTTGTGTATGTATCCTGTCACCTCCCAGTTCCAGTCAAGTACAGTTTACGCAGCAGACTGCACATGAGCTCCAGGTGTTTTGTGTGTCTGTTAGTTTTTGGTAACTTTCAACATGTTTTACAGTACCCTCTAAGCTTAATATAGAGTAAACTAAAATAATAAAGGATTAAAATGAGGTGCTAAGGACTAAAGGATTGGGTAATAATGCAGTATCCATTATAATGGTGTTGTACTTTAATTCTAATCAATTAATCAAATCAACCAAAAATAGATAAAAAACTATATGACACACAGTGAACCCATTGGGGCCCCTAGGGACATTAGCAAACTTTACCTGCTTATTAATCCAGCAATGCTCAACCCAATCCAGCCCCTCCCCTATACCTACAACCCTGCTCAGGGGAAAGTCAGGAAAATCAGGAATCTCAGTGTTCCGGTCATTGGAATAAAAAGTCTAATCTGTCCATAATTGACAAAACAATCACACCTCAAAGTCTACTTACTAGCTGTTCTGGAGCTTTCGATTTTATCATACAAGCATCATCAGCAGATGTAGTTTATCCATTTGTCATGGAATTGTAGATTTTACAGAGCACTTTAAAGAGTTCTCGTCCATGTCGACTTAAAAGCTGAGCTTCAATGTTTTGGTCTTGTGCAAATATACAGCAGGGTACATTAAGAAGTGTGTGGTGGTAAGTTGAAAAAATATGCTGAGAGTTGGATCATTAAAGTAAAACTGTTGTGAGGAGTACAAGACTGGAAACATATACAGTACCGTAAACACAATCCAGTTAATAATTATAGTCATTAGCCACAATGTAAGAATAATATTTTCAATGCATGTGTTTTTTGGGATTACTTTGCTGCATGCTAAAAATACATTTATACACAGAGGAAGCAAAATAATGAAGTCAGGCAGGTGTTTATGAATACAAAGCCCAGCAAAACGAACAAAATCTATCTCTTCTGAGTTCTCCAATCAGAAGTTAAACAATAAAATGTGCTTCATACAGCCAATAATATCCTTATATATCCATTCTAAAGCTCTTTCCAAGAACCTTTGATTCAAGTCTCATGTGTAATACAATCATGTAAAGTACAAAAAGTCCACCTCCACATCTCCCTGTCCTGATCCCACTGTTACATCTGGATTACAGAGGGGGAAATGAGCCTGGGGGAACAATTTAAAATGGAGCTGTCATCAGGATAATCACCATAAGTACACAGTTTGCCCTTTCACATCCTCTTTCTCTGTCTCACCCTCAAACACACTCTCTTAACGCACACTGCTATTTTCACATCGCAGGAACACAGCGCAGAACAAGTGAGTCAGGCAGAGAGGCAAGGCAGTGCATGAGAGAAGAGGCACCATTATTCAGCCAGGTTTCCTTGACGACCACCCATAACATGTGCAACAGTTCCCATGGTGATGGTTTCTAGAGAGCGTTATCAGCGGTAGATGATGGCTGATTGGAATGAGGACGTCACTGGCTGCCGTTCAGTAATGAAAGAGCGGGGATGTGTTTGTGCTGCTCTGCATCCGAGTTTATTATGCTGGTGTTTGGACAGTGTGCAGTGATTGGTTGGATATGGAACAGAGATATCTGCAGACACCCACACACACACACACACACACACACACACACACATCTCCCCAACTCACGTCTCAGAGACACACTAATATCTTCAATACAGACATACATTAATTTGTTTTCATCAGGGATGCGTGGCCTTCTCTTAGCTCTGATGAATCAGCTTGGTGGTGACAACTCCACATATATTGTCAGAGCAATCTTCATCTCATTTCCTAGTTAAACCACAAAAGTGCATGTAATATTTTAACCATTGGTAGCTTTCTCACTGACATACCTTTCATATGCATGCTGTGGTAATATGTTTATATAGTATGCTAGGGGCCTATTATTGTAGGAGAATTTAGTTGCAATAATCAATTCTCAGTGTATAGTTCAGCTATAGCTATCTTTTCCCCATGATATATTATCTGGAAATTAAGCTGTTAATGAATAAAAAAAACTGAATATGATGAAGTAATATGTTAATTAAATACCTGAATACTGTAATTAAGGTATTTAATTATACTGACAATATTGCCATAAAGAAGTCCTACTCATTCGTTTGCAACATTGCCCACAATGGACTAATACAATCATAGATATTGTGATTCTGAGCTATATAAATAAACCTGACTTTAAAGGTTAAAGGTTATATTTAAAGTCCCCCTCCACTCAAAAATATGTTTCTTCTTGTTCCTACAGTTAGATGTTTGAGCTTCACTGTGCAGAATGATGTATGTGCAGAGTTTAACACCAGAAGGCTGTTTTCACATTCATCTGCTGAAAGTGGAAAGTTTCTCTGCTCATTGAAAATCTCATTTTAAGGGGTGAGCCTATGAGCAGGATTTGTGACATCACGAGTAGGAGACATCTTGTGTCCAGCTGTTAAACTTTTGAAATGAAATATATTTACATATTTATAGATTCTAGAATTTTTAATGAGGAGAAGAAGAAGATAACATTATAGGGATTTTAAAGTGGTTTTGATGATTATTGTTCTAAGCAGAGTACTTTTATATGTCTTAATACATGTCTGGAGGGGATCTTTAACATAATCATTAATATAAACAAAATCTATGACAGTTGACAAATCTATCATCTGACAGTAAATATTAGTGGCAGAAGTTTGAATTTTCTTGAAAGTCCATGCTATGCCCAAGGTGTTGTGCACCTTTTAGGCCACAGGAGGCTGACAGGTTGTGCTGGTACTGAATGCAGTTAAAGCATTTTATCCTTCTAAAATATGTAAATGTAGGCTATATTTAGCTGATGACATATTAAATTATGGTGTTTTACTTTACTTTCTGTGATAGTTGTGTTGATTCTACTCGTGTATTATTTTTCCAGTAAATATATGATATTGAAGTATTTAAATCAATCTGACAATCAATGTCAGTCTGACATAGGTACATAGGCTACTAGCTAGCTGGTAAACATATAGCCCTTTTCCATTGGCACTTGTGGCCACGGTGAGTCAAACCATGCTTCATTAATTTGCATGTCCATTACCATTTTAAACGCACCAAGTTGCGCTGAGTCGTGCCCAAGATGGACCATCTCTGATGTCGGGTTAAAGTCCAACCCGCCTCCAAGTGGGTTGCGGTGACATCAGATGGGCTTCATCATCATTCAGTGACGATTCAGCGACAATGGTAGCTTCCTCTTCTAGGTCCATTTCCTCATCCCACCTCTGTTTTTCAAGCAGTAAGCGGTAGATGCCAAGCAAAATCATAACAGCCTGAAAACCCATGATGACAAATAACTGGCTACGAACAACTGTTGTACCGTGCAATAGAAAAAAAATAGAGGGTGCTGCTTCTAAACATCATCGACCCAAGACAAGCACGTCATCAGACACACCTTCAAGCGGGTAGCCCTGTTGTAATGGTGATGCAAATCCCTGCCGCACTGGGCTGATGCACCAAGTCAAACCAAGTCAAGCAAAGCAAGCATATGTGTATGGAAAAGGGACATTGGTGTGTTTAGCAGCTAAAGAGTCAGATGTTTCCCTCAGGAGTTGGTGGAGACCAGAAAAGGAGAGTGAATGTTGGACATGTACATACCCAACTCAAACAACGACTTTTTTTCAGTTTTTGTTATCTCTTCAGTGAAATATTATTGAATGACCCCATATTATAATCTATGACAATTCAAGTACCAGTAAGCATAGCTGTTCATGTGACAAAGAGGTAGTGGGATGTTTAGACAAGAGTCATCTTCAGGGACGCTGCATCGCCAAATGCATTTGAACATGGTGTTCAGTCAGAGCCACGCAAACAAAATGTTTGAAAGAGTGCGCTGCCTTATGTTCACACTAAGCAGACAGACGAGAAACACTGAGACACAAACAGATGAAGAAGACATGTAGTGTGATAATGTGTGTATGTGTATTTGTGTGTGTCTCCCTGGAAAAACTGAGTGAGCGTTCGACAAAAACAGAGGCAGACATGGGAAATGCAAATGCACTATGAACAAGATGTAGTAATGTCTCATGGGTAAACAACAGTTTAGTTCCAGTTTCATTTCTCCATCTTTTTAGAGATGAACCCCCACCTCACTCAGAAAGTCCTGCCTGAGTAAGGTAATAAATGTGTACAAAGACTGAGTAGGCAAATTCAATTATCCTTGTTAAGAAGGTTATATGAACAGACAATAGTGCTGTATTTATTTCATGAACATTTATACAAACAAAAAAAATGAGTTACGGCTTGGGAGTTAATTTAATGTCTTGCTCTCAAGAACACTTCAACAGCTGTCGTGGAAAGCAAATCCACTTTTGAATTTCAGTGAGGTCAAAGTTGTGCAGTTGTTTTTTTATCCTTATAATTTCATACGATAGCACCTGTGACAGAACTGAAAACACATCTGTGGAAAGTGTTTTGTTGGTCACTGCTTCATTGAGCCGTGCCACAGTCCATTTACACAGAGACAGGAGTGAGGAGTTAAACAGCCACTCTGAGCTGTACAGCATCACTTTAATATTACAGCTAACTGACTTGAGCTCAGCCCGTTCTCCTACATGATGTTACTGCGAGGGCACCACAAGGGCATGCTGTTACCTCTCTCTCTCACACACACACACACACACACATACATATACCCACAGATGTAGTGTGTGATTCACATACAGCACATACTGTATGTATGTAGACTACTGGAAATCAATGTGGTCTTAAGCCAAAGATTAGTGATTTAAGATGCATCTGTCAGTAAACTGATGGGAGTGGGTGACAAACCCTCACACGTGTGCTGTCTTCCACCTATTTTTCCTCATCACGACTCCCTGTTTCCACATATAACTCAGTTACTATAGTGACAGAGCTGATGTGGACTTGGCTCTTTCTTCTTTTCTGAAATAATAACTTAAATTTGTAACCTGTGATATTGGCTATGCATTCTACTTAAAGCTACACTAATCTATATTTTATTATATATATTATATATATGTATTATATATTATATATTTTATTATTATTATATTAACAATGGATCAAATGATTATATGTAATGTGAAGGGGATCACTTGTAGTGGATAATCTGCAGGGAATTATCAAACAATTCTGTAGACTCGTTAAGATCAGCCTCTTTTAGCTCATTGTTTTTGGTTTCCCAGCATATAAACTACACTCTGATCAACCCTGACAGACTAGGAAGAACAGGAAAATCTCCTATTATTCCTGTTTGGGAGTGTTTGCACATTATTACAAATTATCCCCCACTGCTAGGCTTATAGTAGTGGTGGAATAAGAACTCAGATCCTTTAATTAGAAATAAAAAAGTAAGGGTACTGCAGTGTCAAATTCTTAGGGTCTCAGATTGAAGAAATTTAAAATATCCCAAAACCAAATCAGGAAGAAACTTCTCTTTGGTGTCAAAAAAATCCTCAGGAGTCAGAGATCAGAGCAGCAAAAAGTGTTCTTTTATTGCCAGGCAAGAAAAGGAGAGCATATCATCACACAGTGTGTATCTGAGATGACTCTGGTCTGCTGTGGCTTCTGTCTTGTCTTTTATATTCTTGGGCCTGCAAAGGTCACGCCTATGGTCAACCCTTTTCTTTTAGGTCAACCCCTTTGTTCTAGCCAATTACACTATTAGAAATTATTTTAATGTCTGGTTGTTAGGTCAATTTTTCTGATACAGGTTTCAGCAGACCAGGTTATGCCCAGACATGTCTGAACTTTGTTCAGGCATGTCCTCTTTCTTTTAAGATTATTTCTTGTTAATTTTACACCAATATCTTCACAATTCCCTTTGGCCTTGTTTTTTTAAAGTTATTACCGCCTATTTTACACCCTTAATTCTAAACCTTCTCCTAAGGATATTTTTAAAAAATATTAAAGTTTAATACACACACACTTCAAATTTCAACAAGTGCACTGAGTGAGATTGTCAACTTCATAATAAGTGCCTTCACACTAAATCAAAACATCTTGTGAGGTATACATTAAAACATAATTAATCCAGTGTTATAACATTGTTTTAACCTTACTTAAGGCTTCATCATACAGTATCACATTAAAATCATTCTGCAATGCAATTTTTGTTCTTCTTTTGCACACCACAAGTCTTTTAGAAATTATACCACAGTACCAATACAGCAATGTAAAAATACTCCATTACATGTAAAAGTCTTGCATGAAAGATCTCACTTAAGTAAAAATAGTATTACCAGTAAAATGTAGTTAAAGTATTGCAGTAAAAGTAGTGGTTTGGTCCCTCTGACTGATATATTATTATATATGACATCATTAGATTATTAATACTGAAGCATCAGTGTGTAAGTAGCATGTTACTGTTGTAGCTGCTGGAGGTGGAGCTAGTTTGAGCTACTTTATATACAGTTAGCTAGTTTAGTCCAGTGGTTCCCAACCTAGGGGTTGGGCCCTTCCAAAGGTCACCAGATAAATCTGAGGGGTCATGAGATGATTAATGGGAGAGGAAAAAAGAAAAAACTAAGTTCTGATACACAAATCTGTTTTCAGTTTTTGGACTTTGGACAGCATTTTTGTGTTGTTTTGAGACATATTGGATATTTTTACCTCTTTTAGCATTGAACGGTTATTTGAATGACACCATGAGAGGTTTAGAGTGGAAATCACTATGTGGTGGAACTGCTGACAACTCGTAGACATCGGAAATGTAACAAAGCACCAGCTGACTCTGCTTTTTTGTAAGAGGTAGCAAGCCAAAAAAAGCTGGGGACCACTGGTTTAATCTTTAGCAATGTGTTGTATTTTATAAGCTTTGCATATTTATTTTCCTTTCTGTAAAATCTTAATTTGACTAACTAACTAGTAACTAAAGCTGTCAAATTAATGTAGTGCAGTAAAAAATACAATATTTCCCTGGAAATGTAGTGGGGGAGAAGTGCTAAGCTGCAAAAAATGGAGCACCTCAAAATTGTAAAAGTACAGTACTTACTTACTTACTTTCCACCACTGCCTTATAGTCACACAATTTAATACCTTACATTAGCTACCAAGTGACACCAGATAGAAACAAACTGTTTACAGTTCCTTTTAAATGAACTATATCACTATTGTAATAGTGTAATAGTGGGTTTTGATACTGCTGCTAGTTCCTTTCACCAAGTATTGTTGCTGTTACAAATATCTTCAATTCAGAATTACAGCTAGGAGGCAGATATGAACTGTTTTTCTGACTTGGCTGCTCGTAATTACACTCTGAGCAATATGACATAAATGTGACATTAACCTACTGTATGCTACCTGCCTAGCACTAGCAGACAAAGTTAGCAACTTACTTCTGAACAACTTTGGTATTTTTCTCAGGAGTTGCAAAACAGAGTTAAAAAAGAGCGTGACTACTAGACATACATTTGTTCCAAATGAATGTTGCTCTGTGTCTGCTGGATGTGGGAATAAACAATTAGCTAACATGTTCACCATTACAACCATATAAGGTGATAATATGTGTTGTGTTTACAGCTTGTTCAGCTGCCCCCAAGAAGCTAAAAAAAACAATCAATGCAGCTTTAACTGAATTGTTGTCAGCAATACCTATTTTATGTACAGGTGAAGGCTGTATCACTTTGTTTGCTAGAGTTTGTGCTAATTAGCAACTATTTAGCAGAATGTACTAGAGTTTTGCATAAGTTTAGCAATTTGTGCTAAATAGGAGCTGCATAAGTAGTACCTAACTCTTTGTTTGATCTTTGTTTGACAGTATTTCTTGAAGAAATTAAAGACACAAACTCCTGGTGAAATTAATCAGCTTCGGTGTTTGCACGTAATAGGAAACTGGCCCTGTCTGCTGTAAGTCTTGTGAACTTAGAATGGCCTCATCAGAATTTTGTGTATTTAATCTTACTTACTCTGGGGAGTGGTCATTAAATGAAATTATACTGCATTTTATAATTAGGGGACCTTAGACCATATTTCAAGCACTGCACAGTTGAGTGGAGTCATAAAAGACACTAATAATATACCCCAAGAAATATTCAGAAAACATTTCACCCATTTTCTACTCTTCTTGCTATAGCAGTGACTTCTCTGTTTTCTTTGTGTGACAGTGTGACCTCACTTATACAACATGGCACCGACAGTGCAGCTGCCTGCCCAGAGTGTTTTTGAACATCCCTAACACCTGCCTAAATAAGAAACACATACAGAGAGGTGATACAGGCACACTGTCACTCCTGGGAGTATTTGAGCACCTCTGGCACTGTAATGCAGCATTCACACTTTGTAAACATTAGTTATAAAAAAAAAGACTGCCTGTGTTTTCAATCCCAGACAGTTGCCTGTGCTAGATGAGCTCATCAGGTTAGACGATGTGTCATACTTATATAAGACAATCCAAAGGCAAGGAGCAATCACAAGATTGTTATTCATGTATTTTAAATAGCCAAAGAGCGTCTCGGTGAGAATGGTTAGTTTGCTCCTGGATGTACAAACACCTGTTATATTATAGTATATTTATGTAAAGTACTGTCAGAATTATTTGATGAAATTGATGAAATTATGCATTCTTTTTACTAGAAATAGGATGTTGGTAAATCAATGAAAAATGTACTCATGTAGTGGCTTTATAGTTGCTTTAGTACCATGCTTTGGTGTTATTATTTGCCTTCCTGCCCTTGCACTACGGTAACCAAGACAGAATCATGGCACTGTTAATCACATGCCTTGTAACTGTTATTCAAGCGCACAAACGTATTGACTTTCCCCCTATAAAGACGGGAACATTGGCTGCTTGTACACACAGTGACAGATGTGTTTTAATGCTACTTTACAGTGATGTGGGGACAAGCTGCTTGCCTTGTGTACTCAGCAGCTCCACAGAGTTTATATGGGTGGACGGGGCATAATTCATCTTAGCTTGACTCACAGATCATATGCCTTTTATACATGTACAGTTAGTTCTGTAAAAACTTGGTGAATCATGGAGATCTCAGAATAGATCGTTTGTCTGAAGCAGGAAGCTGTATGCTAAATTTAGGTCAAGGATTCATACAGTACAGTCTTTTGAAAGCAGTGATTACTGCTTGTCATCTCATAAATGTTTTTCAATAAGCAGGTTGTCCAAGTTAATTAAAGAGTCACAGGGGTCAGCAGCAGTGTTTGAGATTGAGATCAGTTCTGTAGTGTCTTGATTTTCAGAGGGCACATTGTCAGCATTCAGGTGTAGCGGTGATGTTTTGTGGGAGTGGAGCCATAAATGTCAGACTTAGTTTTGTTTGAAGAACTCTGATGCTATGATGGAACCTATTTTTGATGTTTGAATGTTTATAGTTTTTTAGAAAGAAGTGAAATATTTGACATGATAGAAAGTATAACAGCTCTATCAGATAATATGGTAATGCTCAAAACCTCCAAACAACACTCCATTCAGGTGGAATTATCTTCCATGTTCGCAAAATGTTAATTTTCCCCCTTTTTGCATCAAATGATTAATGATTTGTGTAATGGAAATATTTTACGCATAATGTTTTCCAATAATTGAATAGTCTTGTGTGGCGCTGATAATAGCTTAATTCATGTTAGATCAAATCGTGTTACTCAACTAGGATCAAATGAAACAGAACACAGAGGAATGTTGTGGTGAGCCACTCTGCAGAGTGGAGTCATTGTGGTTGGAAAATTAACTGACTTGGAGGGGCCAAAACATTGTCCTGATGCGACCTAATGCTTAAAATGTCAAAAAAGAGTGTTGTTTTTCTTTCCAAGCAGAGCACCAGACAAACAACTTTTTCAATATGGGTTTGATTGCACAATTAAAAAAGAGAAGTTGAAATGGGAGTTTGAAATGGGGAAGTAAATGTTGGCAACAGGACAAGTCAATCAGGATGTGAAGGGATGCTTTGCATTTTTGTGGCATGCTAGCCTTGAGAACAGGAGGTGATTATTTTTAAATTATAGAGGGTGAACAACACTTAATTTAAAATACTTTCTTTTTTGTTTTGTGCTGTAAAAGCAATATAATGTGACTATAGTTTGATCATTTTAAAGAGGAAAATATGAGTGTAATACTGTAAAAACATCTACACATTTGTAGTTGAACAATTTCTATTGTGCGCAAATGCAGTTAAAGTGGAGATGAAATGAAAAATTAACCATTTTAGATCAAACCCCCGGTCATATTGTGCACCTATTTAACAATATATGCCAAAAAAATACCAAAAAAATCAATTTTTTTGTATTTTTATATCAAAACATGTTTTCTTCCTGTAAAACAAAATGTGACGTGTGCTTACGTAGGCTTGAACCAAGCAATTTCAACCAATAATATCATGACATCCACCCATCAATCAATCTTCAATTTTTAGCGGCACAGAGCTAAGATTCATTATGACACGCCCACTTTTCAACCCTCAAATCAAATTCCTCCCAACATCATGTCCTGCCTGTCTGTCTTGTTTCACGATGCGGAAGTTAGATACTCTCAAAATGCCCTTTCATCTGGACTTAGTAAGTTACAATTCCTGTTAGCTATTCAATCAGTGAAGAGAGCAAATCATTTTGGATCACTGCTCTCAACTGGCCTTGTTTTCTGCAGAGAAACAGACAGTATTACTTGATGTAAATAAATGTTTTTGCTTAACTGGCTAAACTCTTTAGTTTATTGTAAACATTGTAAGACTACAAAATCTGGCAAAAAGAGTCACTGTCGGTGAAGGTTTCAACAAATCATAGATTCATTTAATATTTGGACAAACTCTCCATTAATGCAATTAATACAAGTTTACAATGCAATTTAAGAATTTTGATTGCTTCTAGAAGAGACAATTAAGGCGATAAGTAAAATTATTACAAATTATTACCAAATGTCCATTGTAAACATTCCTCACAGTTTACACTTCTTGCTTCAACTTTGACCTATAGCATACTTGCAAAGGTATGGGGTAGTACACCGTTTTCCTGTCCGAGGGATTATTAGTGACATTTCAGATGCGTTCTCTTTCAGTTTTAGATGTAGCTTTGTTTTTTTTTCGATAATCTAGTTTAACTGATGGCTTGTTTACAACCTGTCTGTTTCTTGCCCTGTCATCATCGAAAAAATAAGAGCTCAGTCATAATGAACAGGAATTTTCTGATGTTGACACATTTATGTAATAATTTTAACATATTTGGTTGGGTGAGGTTGTTATTCCGTGCTCAATGTTTTTTATTTTCAACAGTAACAAAATGATAGAATACAAAGACCTGCAATTAAGAGAAGACATACCAAAAACCACAACACAAGAGCAAACACAGACACATAAACAACAACAAAAAAATAAATAAAATAAAATAAAACCAGCAAGAGTCACAAGCTTACAAAAAGTGGTTTGGATGTACTTATTCTGTTAAATTTGTTACCCCCATACTTATGACTCTTGACCATTCCTCTTTCAGGTATATTGCTAATGGGGACCAGTCCCTTACAAACTCCTCAAAAGTACCTCTTAACACATGTGATAGTCTCTCCAATGGCAAAATGGACATAAGTTTTTCATACCACACCAAAATATCAGAGGGCTCTTTGTCCAGCCATTTTTGTAATATTATCAGGCGTCATAATTAGAGTCTAATCCCAGTACAAAGTGATGTGGATTTAGATGTATATCTATCCCAAATATTTTCTTAATCTCGTTTTGGACTGATGGCCAAAACATTGCAATTTTAGGGCATGACCACATAAGATGACTATATCTAGCACAGCTATTTTTCATATAAAATATATATTAGATATATATTTTCAGACATAATAGAGAGCACATAGGATCATATTTACATATTTACATGTAGTCTGTAAATAATCTTATATTGGGTCTCATAGGATTTGTTAGAGCATATATTTTCTTTGCATTCATTAAAATGTTTCGCCACATCTCATCATCAAAATGGGACCCAAAATCTTCCCCCCAGGATGTTTTACTGTTGATAGTAGGGATGTTAACAAACATTTGATCACAAATATAACCTATAACTTTCTTCCTTATAGAAGAAGCTTTCAGTAGTATCTTTTCCAAATAATTCATGTACAGACCACTCTTATATACTGGTATGGATTGGATGTAACTCCTAAATTGCAGATAGTGGAAAAATTGTACTTGAGGAATTCATTCCTAGATTGTGAAAAGGATTTGTAGGACCAGTGTGTAGGATTTAATGGCATCTAGTAGTAAGGTTGCAGGTTGCAACCAACTGAATACCGCTCCCCTCCACCTCCCCTTCCAAGCATGTAGGAGAATCTACGGTGGCCGCGAAACTCGCAAAAAAACGTGAAAGACCCTCTCTAGAGCCAGTGTTTGGTTTGTCCATTCTGGGCTACTGTAGACCCGCTCCCTATGTAGATAAAAATTCTAAGCTAACAAAAACACAGTGATTCTTATTTTCAGGTGATTATCCACTAATTAAAACATACTTATGAATATTATATTCCATTTCTGCCAAGTCAGTTCTGCTAGATGCCACTAAATTCTACACACTGCACCTTTAAGAGTGCCTCCTAAAAAGAGACCTTGTATTTTAGAAATACAATAATATGTTGTTATTCCACTTATTCTCTCCTTATAAAACCTGTGGAGTTGCTGATTACACACAGCAAGCTGTTTATCTCCCCATCACAGAATGGTACCATTAAAACACATGTGTCACCGTGCGTAAAAGCAGTTAATGTTCTTATCTTTATGGAGCAGGAGTCAATACATTTGTGTGCTTGGACAAGTTACAAGACTTGTGATTATAAAAGTGCCATAATTCTATCCTGGTTGGCATGCAGGTAGGAAATCCCCAAAATGGTACCATAAGGGAGGAACTAAAGGAGGTATAAATCACTTAGATAAATACATTGTAGGGTTATTGGTGTGTGAGTCTGTCTTGTGCGCTGATAGATGAGAACTCTTTATTCCACTTATAGTGACATTATAAAAAAAAGTCCTCATATGATTTTGGAATGCATCTAATCTAAAATGTGACACAAGCTGATCTGCCTCGCATCACCACTGTGACTCGAAAAGCACAAGCTGCTATTGGAACACACACAGGCACTGCTTTCCAATAATTTTATAAACGCACACAAAGAGGGATCTCCCCTCCAGCCTGCTCTGCCGAGCTG